>JAEOAD010001030.1:4990000-7390000 GCA_036365145.1 Orientallactaga sibirica
GTGACAAGGACTGTTTTAGATTCTGAGACCATTGACACAACTGGAAAACCAGTACTGATCTGGGCTCATGGATTAAATGTATTATGCTTAAAGCTGTTGGGAAAAAATGTTTCAAGCATCTTCTTTCTCACACAGTTGAAGAAGCAGAGATGGAGGAAGTTCCTTGCATGAAAGACTTTCCCAAGGCAAGAGCCATGATCATATATGGGGTCATCTGCTCTTTGATGGGCATTTTTCTAGAAGGTGGTGTTGCTAAGGACTGTCCATACCTGCTTTGGGTTTCAACACAATTTCCCAACAAGTAACTCTAGTGGTTCAAAGGGGAGGACTTTCCCAAGTGGTCAACTTCATCTACATGTAGAAAATTCCATTTCCATTCCAACAGTGTAGTGAAATGAGGACATTCCCAGCAGAAGTACCACACGGAGACAGGTTGATGTTCCTGAACAAAAATGTCTTTGCTTTCTTTGTTTTCAAATGGTCACTTGCACATACATATGGGCACTTGCTCTGTGCTAGAGCTTATGCCAGGGACTAGCATCTCATGTTTGGAATTCCTGAAAGTTTCCACCTCTTGTTCTATAAAAGACATTAGCAGAGGGTTGGAGGGATGGCGTAGCAGTTGAAGTTCTTGCCTGGGAAGTCAAAGGATCCAGGTTTGAGTCCCCAGGACCCATGTAAGCCATATACACAAGGTGGCACATGTGTCTGGAGTTTGTTTGCAGTGGCTGGAGGCCCTGGCATGCCCATTCCATCTCTCTTTCTCTTTTCTCTCTCTCTCTCTCTCTGTATGTCTCTCATTCTCAGATAAAAAAAATAAAATATAAATAATAAAAAAAGACAAACAGAGATGAAGAAAAGTTGAGCAAGTTGCTCAAGGTTGGTCAGGAAGAAAAGGAAATTCAAGCCAGCTCTTTCTATACTGCTCATAATCTTTCTCTCTTTACTCCATAATCTCATCTTCCATTTGCATCTTTTTTTATGTATATCTGAATACATATGTGTGTGAGCACATGTCTGTAGGTGCACATTCATGTGTGTGTGGTATGGTGTGTGTCTTGATGTGTGTGCACATTTCTATACGTAATAATGCACATGTGTGTGTGGTCTGTATCAATGTGTGTGCACATGTCTGTAGGTGCACATGCATGTGTGTGGTGTATATTCATGTGTGTACATGTGCCTTAGGTGCACATGCATGTGTGTGTGTGTATGGTGTGTGTACTGATGTGTATGCATGTGTCTCTTTGTAATAATGCATATGTGTGTGTGGCCTGTATCAATGTGTGAGTCATGTCTGTAATGCACATGTGTTTCATGTATATATTTATGTTTGTGCATATGACTGTAGATGGCATGCATGTGTGTGTGTGGTGTGTATATATGTGAGTATATGTGTCTGTAGGTGTGTATGCGTATGTGTGTGTGTGTGTGTTAAATGTATCTGTGTGTGCACATGTCTGTAGGTAGGTGTGTACATGTGTGTGTGTGCATGTGTGTGTGTGGTGTGTATCGATGTGTGTGCATGTGTCTGTAGGTGTGCATGAATGTGTATGTGGTGTGTGCATTTATGTGTGTGTACTTATGTGTAGGTGCACATGCATGTGCCTGTGTGTGTATGTGGTGTGTGCATTTATGTGTGTGTACTTATCTGTAGGTGCACATGCATGTGCTTGTGTGTGTATGTAGGATACAGGTTGAGGTCCAGAAGCTTCTTTCTTGATAGCTCCCTTCTTTGTTTTACTGAGGCAGGGTCTCTTAGTTGAACTCAGAACTAATCATTTCAGCTGGTCCAGCTACCCAGCTTGTCCTGGGGATCCCCTATCTTTGTCTTCCAAATACTGGGAGCACAGGTGGCCACCATATCCACCCAGCATTTATATGGGTGTTGTGCCTCCGAATTCCAGTACTCATAGTTGAACAGCAATCAGTTTGTCTACTGAACTATCTCCCCAGTTCTTTCCTTTTGCCTTTTGAAGAGCAGACCGCGTAGACACATACATATACTCCTATATATTCACAGACTCATGGGTTAGGGTGATCTTAAGGTGCAGAGTGAATTGATGCATTTATGGAGTCCAGTGACAAGTTGATTGTCCGATTCTTAGAGTTGGGGTTGAGCAGATTTCCATTACTAAACCGAATCCACAAGGTGACGAACATCGAATGATAAAAGCTTTGTGTTGGCTCACGGTTTCCGAGGTTTACAGTGCACTGTTGGTGACCTTGTTGCTATACAAAGCAAGAACATGTGATGGAGCAAAACTACTTCCTTATAACCTGGTGGACAGCAGGAGGAAGGGAAGCAACTGTGATCCTAGCGTTCTCTTCAAGCACATGCCCCCTTGATACGAAGACTTCCATGGCCCCATCTTTTAAAGGGTCCACTAGCATCCTAAAACACCACCTTGGGGATTGGCCTTTAACATATGGGTTTTTGAGAGACAATTAAGGTCCAATCATAGTAGGCCCTTTCCAACTTTAACTTTGAGGAATCCATCATTAGCAATCTCCTGCATGGTGCTCAGATTTTTTCTCCAAATGAACACCATTTAACTGTTCCTTTCTTGGGCTGGAGAGATGGCTTAGCAGTTAAGGCGCCTGCCTCCTAAGCCTAAGAATGCTGGTTCCAATCTCCAGCGGTTCCAATCTCCAGGTCCCACGTTTAGACAGATGCAAAGTGATGCAAGGGCACAATGCCACACTTGACCACAAGGGGGCGCACGCATCTGGATTTCGTTCACAGCAGCTGAGAGGCTGCTGGCATGCCCATCTCTATCTGTCTTCTTCTTTCCTCTCCCTTTCTCTCTCTGTCTGTCTCTTTGTCTCTCTCCAAAAAAAAAAAAAAAAAAAAATGTTCCTTTCTTGAGATGCCAACTCATTCTTATTTTAAGACTTCACACATTCACATTTGTTCCATGGAAGTCAGAGATGCCAAGAGCACTGAAGGAAAGGGAGGTTGATTCTTATAATGGCTATTCCTTCACCACCAAAGGAGTCACCACAGACCGAATCTGCTGGGTTTTGTTCATGAATCAGAAGCCACTTGCCATATTTCCTAGTTTTAACATCCTTACTATTAATTGGAGTCACTTACATGTCTCTCTCTCTCCCCCTTTATTTTTTTTCTCTCTCTCTTCTTTAACTTGCAAATATGGTATAAAAATAGTTGCCAGTCCAACCAGTAGAACGTGGAGAAAGCTTAATCCTAGAACCACAGGCTCTGGCTTGTGAATCCCAGGACAAGAACTGGGTTACCCTCCACAGTGGGCAGTTGGCCTGGGAGGTCCATGAGGTCCCCAAAACAATGTAGGTCATTGAGAAGCACTTGGTTACCCAACAGACCTAAAATTAAGGCAAGACCTTATTGCTGAAGACACCTCAAAGTATCATCTCAGGACAGAGACAGAACACATGGCAACCCAGAAGAAAGCCGGTCCTGTCTTGGCAATTATGATGGGAGCTGCTATGTGATAATGGTCACCAATAGGGCTAATAAGAAGACCCCGCAAACCGTCCCATCAGACGGACAAGAAGCACACACATGCGCAATTATGGCATACAGCCCATGTGGGTAGCCAGCTGCCCTCTGATTGGACATGAGGCCTGCTCAGTGGGAGAGAGCTCATAACTGGTGCTGGGGACCATGTCAGCACCCCATAGGAAGGAAGCTCCCAACCCTCAGAGAGACAAGTTGAGTGGGTACCCTCAACAAAATGTTCCTCAAAACTATGAGTACCCCTTTAAAAATGCTGCTCTCACCCTTGGTTGGAGAATTGGAGAATTTGTTTTATTTCTCTTGGAGAGATCCAAGAGTCACCAATTCAACAAGAAAATATAACTGACTGTGTACCATGAGATGTGCCGCCTCTACTACATTTATCAGGGTCCACAGGAAATCGCAGAGGAAGCAGTGACGTGAGCGTTGCTTCCAATGGTAGCCTAACAATTGCCTGTGTGGAAATAGCACCAAACTCGGAGGTGAACTGAAACACATCCAAACAGAAATACAGAGGCTACAGAGAATTCAAACTAAAAACAAAGTGTTGACATACACAAGGACCAAGGATGGCTGTGGAAGAGGAGGTGAGAAGATTGTAATAGCCACAGGGTGGGTAGAAAGATGTACAGCACGCCCGGCCCCCGAAACTAATAGAGGCCCTAACTACCCCACAGTGAACACCAGGGACCCTACTGGGAAGGACCTTTAGGGAAATGGGGAACAGGGGGTGAGGTGATACAAGACTATAACCTATGTAAAACAAATAAACATATAGAGGCTGGAAAGATGGCTTAGAGGTTAAGGCACTTGCCTGCAAAGCCTAAGGACCCACGTTCCATTCCCCAGTACCCATGTAAGCCAGATGCAATGCACATGCATCTGAAGCTTGTTTGCAGTGTCGAGAGGCCTGGTGTACCCATTCTTTCTCTCTCATTCTGTCTCTCTCTCCCTCTCTCTCAAAATAAATAAAATATTTAAATATTTAATATTTTAATTTTAATATTTTTAATTTTTAATTTTAATATTTATAAATAAAATATTTAAATATATGCATATATATACACCTATTATCTCTCTCTAAATATATATATTTGAAAAGTGAAAAAAATTAAAACACACACACTGAGATGTTCCTGCTCATATTAATAAATGTGATTTTTCTGATATTGTATAATAAAACATGCGTTTGGTATTTTTTTAAAGAACAGTTGCCAGTCCAGGTGGAACTTGGCTGGAATGTGTGTGTTGGCTGCTGACAGGTGGAAGGAACTGAGTAGTCATCGGAGCTGCGTTTGCTCCATCATGTTGCTTTGGTGGGTCTGGGGGGAAATGTGTGTCTGAACTCATGACTCAGCTTTAATCTCATATAGCATTTAGAAATTTTGCCTAGATATTTTCTTAGCTCATATGAAAAACTTAGTGTTTTAGTCCCTATACACGCAGTTTGGGAATTAATGCTGACTATAGGTAGAGAGGAGAGGCGATGTCACCCACCTTTTATTGACATACCTAATTCCTTGATGGAACCTTGACACATCCAGTGCTGTGATTGGTCCTTCTTTTTACGATGTTTAAGATTTTCTTCCATTTAAAAAGCTATAGAGGGCTGGAGAGATGGCTTAGCGGCTAAGGTGCCTGCCTCCTAAGCCTAAGAACGCTGGTTCCAATCTCCAGTGGTTCCAATCTCCAGGTCCCACGTTTAGCCAGATGCAAAGTGACGCAAGGGCGCAATGCTGCACTTGCCCCCAAGGGGGCGCACGCATCTGGATTTCTTTCACAGCAGCTGAGAGACTGCTGGCTCGCCCATCTCTATATTTCTCCCTCTCTGTCTCTCTCCAAAAAAAAAAAAAAAAAAAAAAGTGACCATAGTTATTGATGTTTATACTGAAAACAACTAACACTTTGCATTTGTCATGTCTTGCAGGACTCCAAGGGCAGTAGAGAGGTTAGTATATTTCATGCTCTGGTTTTACCTATAATACTTTTATTGCTCCCACTTCATAGAGGAGGACACTGAAGCACATGAAGATTATTCTCACAAGTGGCAAGGCCAGATTTCCATCACAGAGCCCCTACTTCTAATTGGCCTCCCCTGGGAGTTTAGAATTCCCATCATGCTGAGGGATGGAGTCCTGATGGTCATGTGACGCACTTGCTTGGCTTAGGTTCTGAACTTTCCTCCTCCGTCTCTGTTGCTGGAGGAGAGTGTTGATTTAGGCTCCTGCCCCTTAAATTTACCTGTCCTGTGTCTCTATTTCTTGGGGCTATGCTCTGTTAATCAGATAAACTAATCTGAGTTAAAGCTTGGTAATGGGTTAGTGTGTGCCCCTCTAGGGCAAAACCAGATTTGCATGTCAAAGAGGGCTTTAAGGAGAAGTCTCAGTTGCTTAAAGAGTTGGGCAACTTGGGAAACAGAGCAGAACTATTTTGAGGGAAGGTGTGTGTCCTTGAGAAAAACCTCAAGGAACCCACAAATCTCTCAAAAGCCCAGCCTTTGTGCATACAAATAGAAGATTATACTAATACATAAATCGTTCTTTAAGATAGGAAGTCTTTGAATGCCTTCTGCATTTGGTAAGGGCTTTTTCTGTTTGTTTGTTTGCTTGTTTGTTTTTGCTTATTTTTGACAAGATGGGCACACTTTCTCAGCAAATCGTAGTGGTATCTTAAGAGTGGAAAAGTTTATGCCTAGGAACATGAAGCTAATAATTTGGGCAGTGCAAAGAAAATTTTGCAACCTATGACTATGAAAACAATCACATTATATTTTCTTAGAGGATAGAGCCTAGGGAAAAAATGCCCCTTGCTCATCTTCCTCTTCAGTGCTTGCAAGAGATTCCAACAGGTATCCTCTTTGGTAGCTTATAAATATGAGTTATTCTTTTATAAATATGAGTTATTCTTTTATAAATATGAGTTATTCTTTGCCCAGCTAAATGGGAATGATTTTCTCCAATGATGGATTTGGCCATTTCATACAATAAATTAGATTCGTAGGGAAAAAGCATTCAGAAAAATGAAGCAGGTCTCCACTACTCTTCACTTGCATTTAATTATCTACTGGAAGATGTGCTTCTGGAAAGATCCTGCAGACATTACACAAAATAAGCAAGAAGACTGCAGGATGTCCCTCCAGGAAACTGCTCTCTTCGTGCGAATCCTACCTGGCTTTCGTTCTACCTTTAATGCTCATTTTAGGTGGATGGGCAGGAGCTGCCTGTGAGCAACTATTTTTATGCATCACAAACAAAAATCTCTGCTTCTTGGTAATTTTCTTTGTTTTTTTTGTTTTGTTTTGTTTTTTGTTTTTTGGTAAATTAGCTTGTGCCACACTCCCAAAGATCAACAGTCATTTGTTTCTTTCAGTCCTGAAAGAAAAACCTTCAACAAAGACTGATTCTCTGAGAATTAAGAAATAGCATTTAGAGTACAAAGTTGGCTGAAAACAGTTCATAAGAACTGTGTTTGTTTGTACGGACAACCTCTCATCCTGATGAATATGCACCTTAAAGGGAAGAAAAACCGTAGACCAGGACTTCCAAAAGACACCTTGTGATTCAGTTGGCTCCCCTCCAAATGCAAAGAAATGTCGTTTATCTGTTACCTAAGTAAAGTCAGCCCTCTGTTAGCTACTGTGTGCATTTCTCATCACTATAAATGCCAGTGAAAGAGGCTGTTTTCTCCCAGCTGATTCAGAGAGCTTATTCCACCTTTTCTCTCACTCCCCAAGCTCAGATGGAGAATTGCAGGGCTGAGAAATCTCCCATGCGGTTCTCCATTTCCTTGCGAGGTGCCTGCTCAATCTGATGTCCTGTGATCCCTGGATAGGCTGTGATGATGGGAATTAGGCAGCTGACTGCTCCATTTGAGCACACTGCAGCCTGTGCACCTCCTGTCTGCCCTTCTTTTACTTGCAAAACGGAAATCTCTCTAAGCTCTATCATCTTTGACATTGCTATAAAAAACCAGTTTTAATGATAAGATGAGCAAAGCAGAATGGCACATGGGATATGTGGCAGGGATATATTTTTGACCCCATATTTTAAAACTTTGGATGTAGTAGACATATCTAAGTAAAGTTGTGTCTTGCTTGCTAAAAGGGAAGATTAATATCCAATAAATTACTTCCACAAGTCCTTAGTCCTGAATTGCAGTTCTAAATGCACAGCCCTATATTCTATCATGAAAAAAATCAATTCATCTTATTCAATTTTTCCCTGATGGTTTTGATTAATGTGTTTTTATTTTCACAAATGTCTCAAAGGTTCTTGCATATTATGACATTTTAAATGTATCATTATAATTTGAAATTTTAACCAAAATCATAGAATCATCCTCTCAGAATATTTTTTTAAAGCAGAATAGAGTGAGGATTATCATTTGAGATTTATTTTGATCCAATCCTTTCTGGAGTCATTAGAATTAATTTGACCTCTAAATGTCTACCTTAGAATTATGCTTCTCTAAAAATAGGGCCTGAATCAGGTAAGGGGAGGTGTATCTCTGTAAGGTATGATATAATGTGTTGGGGTCCCCCCTAAGACCAGCCCAGGAGGGAACAGCAGGGTCTCTGCTGAGTTGGGGTGAGCAGCGCAGAGTCATGACACAGACTCCGGGAGTTGGGTGGAAGCAGCAGAGTGCGAGCTGCCACAAACTCGTTTATTGAGGAAGTGAACGTGGGTTTTAAAGGGGCTTGGCTGGCTAATCATTGTATGGGGTGGTCCCCCTTTTTGTGACCAATGACAACCTGTCTCTGGACAGGACATCTCGTAGCAGGCTTCTCGCGAGCATGGGACTGTAGCTGTTGTCACACCAAGCCTGAGCAGAACGCCATTTTCACAGAAGCCACTTCCTGGTTTCTTCTGCCATGCGGTCTGCTAGGACCAGGCCTGTATTGTGCCATACAATAATGCATAAAGTATGTATCTAATTAAAAGGCAAAATCATCTTAATTAAAATACTTCTCATCAGATAATTCTGCATTGAGGGGTCAAGTTGGATGAGAACATGGTATTGTTTTCTAATTTGTCTTACTGAGAGATACCCAGAAATATTTCAGTTTGTGTGTCCCATTTATTCATCTATAAAATGGTAAGAAGTCAATTCATTTTTGCCCTTGAAGGCAGTATGATATAGAAGAAAAAAATTGAGTTTCAAAATCAGGAAAACCTGAGTGTGAGATCAATTTCTTTCATTTCATTATAATATCTGCGTAATTAGGAATATTCTTTAATATTTGGTGTGATTGAAGTATTCTCCATATAAGCTCATGCATTTGAGCAAGACTTAAGGTTGTATAGCCTAGTCTTGCTTCGTGCTCACTCTCTGCTTCCTGATTGTGGATGCAGTGTTACTATGTCCCTTCCGCTCCTGCCACCAGGCCTTCCCCAGAACGATGGGCTGTATCTCCTAGCGCTGTGAACAAAAACAAACCCTTCTTCCCTAAGCTGTTTCTTGTCAGGTATTTGCTCACAGCATCTAGAAAAGTAACTATGATGATACCTAAGATCTTCATTTTACTACCTAAAGGATGAATGACTCACTATAATCTCAGTTGTATTGTAAAGATTTGACAAGATTATGTATGCAATGCCTTTACCATCGACTAGAGTAGATGCCCAGCAAATGCCATTTTTTTCATCTTCCTTTTTTTTACTTCACATGGTTGTGTCTGATAAAGGTTTGGATAATATAGTGTCAACACTTACTTCACAATCATCAAATGCTAGGTAAGCTGATAAACATTGTCTATATTTTATCACCTCATTTGATCCTCATAATGATCCACTGAAAGCGATATTACCACTTTAACTTTGAGGATGAAGAAACTGAAGAACAGAGAAATCAAATTACACAACTAGGGCCACAAAGGCTGAAAGAAGAGAAGCAATGGATGAGCCCCAAAGAGGTCAGAATTTTGAGATCTTCCTTTCAACTTCTCCTCCCTAGGACACTGGTAAACAAGCTGGCCTTATTCTATCCGGGGCAGGGCCTATTATTGCAAGACTTGGTGATAGTTATTTTGCTCATTGCTATGGTAGACTATCGAGCAGAAGCAACTTGAAAGAAATGTTCATTTGGGCTCACATTTCTGGAGGAAGAGTCTATCATGGCAGAGGCATGGTGAGGAAAGCACTCCCCAGCTGGAGCTCCTGTGGGAGGCATCTGCTTATCTCATCGGCTGTCAGGAAACAGCGAGCTAGACCAGAGGCAGTGCAGTTTATAAGCCTTCAGACCTGCCCCTATGGCCAATGGCCCCCACCGAAGCCCCATGCACAAGTGGCTGCACAACTTCTCCAGAACAGCACCACATGTTGGGTACTCAGTGTTCAAAGACAAGAGCCTATGGAAGAACCTTCCACGTGAAAACCATCAAAGTTCTTAGAAACAGTGTTTGAACACCTATAGGATTCTTAGAAAAATATGTTCGGGGAAAAAGTAAGTGATGCAATTAAGTTGGTATTTGTTGTAAAATGTTTATTAAACTATTTCAGATTTTTATTCAGATCTCTAAGAAGTGTGTGTGTGTGTGTGTGTGTGTGTGTCTGTTTAATACAGCGGTTCACCAAACTTCTTTGGCCACATTAATCTTTTTAAAGGGAGATTTCTGAGAAGCACTATTTAATCCATATGCATGTAATCTAGCTGTCTCATATTACAAACAGAGAAATGGACATCCATACACAGGATGGAACTTACTAACATGGCAGGCAGTTAATTGGTGGTGAAGCTGAGATAAGACCCAGGCCCTCATCTTCCCAATCAGGTGCTCTTGCCCCCTTTTCATGGAACAACGCTTGGGATAATAGTGGCAGAGATAAAGAGTCACAAGATGAGTCTCCAATGCTCCTGCCTAATGCATTTAGTGCACTGAGCAGAACTGACATGTGTCCTTACATTGTAATAAGTTACTTTTTCCAAACAAGAAACAATACCACCCCTAAGTGCATAATTAACGTGCTCGATGGCATTATTTCCCTCTTACTCTCGCTTCTGGGACTGTGTGGAGAGTTCTTAAAAGCCAGACATCAGCCCTAGGGCTGG
The DNA here is from genome assembly GCA_036365145.1 of Orientallactaga sibirica. Taxonomy (NCBI): domain Eukaryota; kingdom Metazoa; phylum Chordata; class Mammalia; order Rodentia; family Dipodidae; genus Orientallactaga; species Orientallactaga sibirica. The sequence goes on from JAEOAD010001030.1 coordinate 5,000,547, forward strand.
CTCTTGATTGGTTAACATGCTTTCAAATGCCAGAGATCTCATCTCTAAAGTGCTCTTCAGATAAGAGGGTCATATGGGCAGCACAGCTTTGGAATACAATTCTAAAATCTTTGAAATATTTTTCACCCTACCAGAGTTCTGAATATTACATCTGAGTAATCTCACAAACACAGGATGTCATGTCAAAGATAACAGGTGGATTCTGGGAAGGGAGTGGGATGGAAAATGTAGGCAGGTTGAAAGGAAGGATGCAAATAGAATTATAGTGGCACTCGTTATTTTGTAAATCCAACTTGCTAAGTACTGAAAAGGGGCGTCAGGAGGGCAGATTTGATTTGAGTCAATAGTCAGTCTGTTCCTAATTTAGGGGAAAAAATGTTTCATGGGAAGATATTTTGAAGTCAGTTAATAAACTGAAGTCACATGCAATGTTGCAGCACACCCCAGTTCTCCATAATGCCAAACCCCTTCAGTTTTGTCACCATTAAGATCTGTTGCTCTTCGTGGCTAGGTTAAGGTTTGCATACCAAGAAACTGAAAGTTTAAATGCTAGGGCATCTTGGGCTGTCATTCCAATTTTAGGAGACGAGTACATTAAAATTAGGGTAGTGAATAATACATTGAATGCAGGACGACAGGACATCTCAAAGATCTTGATTTCTGGAGGAGAGAATGAATAGGAGAGCAGGCTAATCCCCTGGCCCCCATTCTTCTTCCCTAATCACTGTGGGCTTACAGATGTTCCTCTGCAGCTCCAGTGGGCAACTGGTTCTGTAACTGTCTGCAGGCCATGCCTGTGAGCAGCCTGCATACAATGATATATTTGATATGCAAATGACAAAGCAGAAAATGGAGCTAGCTGATAAGACTCAAGACAGATTTCAAGTGAGGGTCACAGTGGGGGGAACACAATGATCAAATTCATGAATTAGACGTCTGTTTTCCTCTTCTTTTGTCAAAGTGAAATATTTATTAATTAAACCAAAGAAGGCTAGTGTGTACTGATGAGCAAATTAGCACATCAAAACCTCGGATAAGAGTTGGTGAGAATAGTGAGTGGGCCAGCGAGGGGAATGTACCATCGTTTTCGACATAAATCAAGTAATGGCTAAGTGATTTATGAAATCATAGGCAAGAAGTTCAGGTAACACAATTGCTATTGGTGCACTGAAAATAATTGTAGCTCCCCTCCTTTATTTGCAAGAATGATGATAGTGAAAATATGGAAACTGAAGACAGGGAATTTGTAATAATTGCCAAATTATTCTCAAATTACACTATGTCCAAATTGTGATGAAATGTAAAATAAAAGCAATAAAAACAAGCATAGAGGTGGAGATTTCTTTATTTATATTTTCTTAGCTATTTTTAGAATTTCAGAATTCATTCTCTTGCCTTATTTCTCCTTAAGTTCAATCTTTTAGTAAGAAGTCCCAAAAGCCCTATTTTGGAAAGCCATCTTGCTGGTCCACACACAGTCCAGTGAGAAAGGGTTTAAGTGGGATTTACATTTTCACAATCCTCACCCTGGGCAGACAGCAGGCTTTCTTCGGCTGCTGGTAGCCCCTATTGCTTCTCTTTGCAACACTTTTTATCTTAAATGATTTACCATTTCTTCTTGCCTCTTGGCAGCCTTTCCTTCTGTATTCCTGGTGGCATATGCTGGCGGAAAGTTGGTAAGTATCTAACCCTTCATGTTTTCACGTCCCCGTCAGTGAAATGAGCATCAAGATCTTGGGTTCTCAACATTGCTTCCACATTTATGATCAGCTGATGCCCACATATTCTGAGGTGTTTGGTTTTGGGTAGAGCCCAGCACGAGTATTTTTTTTTTTTTTAAAGCTCAGATTTAATATACAGCTAAGGTTGCTACCTGAGGTGGTTCTGAAGCATCCTTGGAAGTATACTTACATATCTATATTATAGCATTTAAAACAGTTCCTAAATTAGCCAGAAAATTAAACATGCATAACCATTTCTTGCCAACAAATTCTAAAGTTTGTTCAACCCAAGGTAATTCCTTTATTCAACCATACATCAGGAAGTTGTCATTTTTCCAAACTCTCAACTTTTGCAAAGCTATAAAATAAATTTTATAGAGAATTTGTTTTCCATGTACTTTTAGAATTTCTAATTTCCTTTTAGTTTATTTCTTTGTGCTACATATTTCTAGAAAGAAAAGATTTTGAGTGACTGAGCCCAGTAACAACATATTGAAGCCGGTCGTGGTGGCACACACCTTTAATCCCAGCATTTAGGAGGCAGAGGTAAGAGGAATGTTGTGAAGTTGAGGCCAGACTGGGACTACAGAGTTAGTTCCAGATCAGCCTAGGCTTGAAAGAGACCCTACCTTGAAAAAAATAAAAAATAAAAACAAGAGAAAACAGAAACAAACAAACAAAAACATAATAAAAGATAAACTTAAACCATAATAAATTCTTAGCACAGGCTTGTAATCCATGGTACTCAGCAGGCTGAGACAAGAAGTCTGTTAAATCCAAGGCTAGACTCAATTATACCATGAGTTCAAGGCCAGCTTGGGAAATATAGCAAGATCTTGTGTCATAATAAGAAGTAAGAAAGAGGGAGGCTGAGAGCATAGGTCAGCAGTGGAGCGACTGTCTAGCACACAGGAGAACCTGGGTTGAATCTGCAGCATCACAAAAGAAACTTTTAGAGAAAAAGAACATTTGAGCATGAAAGTTCCCCAGCCCAGGAGAGGGGGAAACTCCACATTTACATATGAGCTTCATTATCACCCTGGGGACTGAGGAAAATGTGATACAACTGTGCACAAAATCTCAAGACTTATATTATTCCTATGTTGACATGAATACAGGCTACCAAGAAAAAAAAATGAGTAGAACTCAGTTTCTCTTATTACCCCTTTCAAATGTTATGATTGAGAACTGATCTTTTCATTTCTTGGCAAGTTGAGGCTGGGAAGATAATTAGTGGGTAAGAGCGTGGGTTGCATAAACACGAGGACATGAGCTTGATCCCTGGCATCCATGAAAACAAACTGAGCATGGCTGCACATCCCTGGAACCCAACACTGAGGGGGAGGAGATAGGAGGGCTGCTGTGGCTCCTCGGTCAGTAGGAAGAAAGGTACGAGTCCCACTAAATGGAAATGTCCCCAGCTAGTTTTCATCTGGGGGTGGTGTTTGGGAACAGCCCTGGAGGAAGTGGATTATTGGGGTGGGGTGAGGAGCGTTGAGGTTTTGTAGCTCAGCCCCACTTCCTGTTCACTGTCTGCTTCCTGACCTGTGATGTGACCAGCTGCTCCATGCTCTGCTGCCATGCCTTCGCTACCATGATGGAATGTATGCCCTAGAACTAACTAGAAACCAAATTATACCCTTTCCTTCCTTAAGTTGTTTCTGGCCAAGTATTTGTTCATAGCAACCAGGAAATAACTGACATCCTCCGTCTCAAGAAAATAAGATGGAAGAGCAATAGCGCAATGGACAAGACACCTGATGTCCTCCCCTGGCCTCACGCTGTGTGTGCATGGGGCAAACATCTGTGCACAGATGTGCAAACACCACACACACACACACACACACACGCACCCCACAGAGACTATACACACACCAAAGCAAAATCCACTTTGCTAACTTAGTGATCAAAGGAAGTAAAAGGAGAGATCTAACACACTGGAAAGAATCTATCAGGATCTCCTCATTTTCTGTTTGCATAAAACCACTCTCTATTGCACACAATGTGCTCTTAATACGCAGATGCAGTTTAATGATGTTACCACTATTTGTGGATAGTAGGCCTGAACTACTATTACATTAACTAACTTGGGATCTAAGTTATGAGTCTAATCAAGGTTACTGTTCAAGAAAGCTTGGGATGTAATTCAGTGGTCGGGCTCTTTCCCAGCATGCACACAGCACTAGATTCAAACTCTAATGGACAAACAAGCAATCAAGCAAGCAAACAAAACCACGTGGGAGACTTTGAATCTCAGCCCAAACTGTAATTCCAGGGCACGATTCCATACAGTTGCCTTGGGACTTTCCACATAGAGCCTAGCTGTTTTTCTCTCTTCCTTGCAAGCCACAACTCCCAGAGGAGGTTCACACACGAAAGACCAAGCTATCGGCAAACATCATAGCCATAGAGGTTATCTGTGAAAATGTCATTTGAGTTCTCGTTTGCGATCTCTACCCTTCCTACCATCACATGACTTGTTACACTAATTAAAGTTGGAAACACTTGAGAAGAAGAGACCACCACTAGGTTGCCATTGGAGGAGCCTTCCATTCCTGCATCATGACCAACCCCCCTGGTAGTGTCGCCTTGATCACCTGCCATCTTCTGTCTTTCCCTACCTTGCTCCCTAGCAGAATCCTCATATAGGATTTATGGGGAATTTTCTCAGATTTCCACAATGCATATGCTTTTCTTCTAAATGGGATTTAGCTCTTGGAATCTTCTCTGTAGTCAGACCACTCTGATGTGAGAGCTAGTGTCTATGATGTGATCTTGTGATAAACTACCCTTCTTTACTTAATTTTCTTAGGGTAAGATAAAAACCGAATGGGATGTCAGATTTCTTCTTCCATCAATTCCCCTTGTTCATTGAAGCGATATTATAATTTTGGGGTTTGGGCCAATCATGAACCGTTATAGTAACCTGACACCCAGGTGGGTCAATGGGCTATAGCAGTTGTGGCGAAGAACCACAGACAGAGTATTTAAGTAGCAGAACTTTACTGTGTCACACTGCTGGAGTCTGGAAGCCCATGATAAGGGTGTTGGCTACTTTTGAAGGCCATGAAGGAGGGATCTGTGCTAGATTTTTTTCTCTCTCTTTGTCAAACTCTCTCTCATTTGCAAATAGCTGTTTCTTTCTATGTGTGTCTGTCCTTGTGTGTAAAACTTCTCTTTTCATAGGAATACCAGATATATTGAACTAAGGTTTCTTTTTCTAATGAAAAAAAATTTAAATTGATTGCTTTTTAAGACCTATTTTCCATCCTGAGGTCCAAGAAATTAGCATTTAAACTTTTTCTTCTTTCCTTCCTTTCTTCCTTCCTTCCCCTTCCTTTGCATCCTCTCATCCTCTTTTCCTCTTCCTTCTCCTCCTTTCTCCCTTTCTCCTTTTGCTCCCCTCTTCCTCTTCACATCCCCTCTCACTCTGTCACACACCACCCAACCGTAACACCTGTTGACTAAAGAAGACTTAACATACCTTCTAGCCTTTTCTCTCTCCTTCTGCCCATGGAGGCAGTGCAGTGCATTTTGGATGTAATGTCCCCATTTTGCCTCCAATGCCATTAGCAGAGATGGGTACCAAGGAAGTGCTCACAACACGAGGATGGCATCGGAAGCTTATTCTAACTAGGGTTATGTGTTGCTCTCTGGAAAACGTAAGCATCATTTCCACGGTAGTTTCAGTTACTTTGGAGAAACAGAGAAGATGGTGTTTCTGCTGTTCTTGGTATAGCAACACACCCACATTTTAGGAGGGACGGGAGCAGTGGAGGTTTCATATTCAGTAAGCATGAGAAGAAGGCTGCGTATAGCTATGGGAGAACGCTTCCGTTTCAGCTTGATGAAACGTCTCACTTTCCCTTAAGAAAACAGTAGTCCCATTTGTACCCTCCTGATAACCCAGATGTTTCTTGTTCATTGAGCAATATTTTCCTATATGGTACCTTGAGGTGTTTAGAGGATTTCTACTCTAAATACTGACTACACACACAGGTCAAGGACAGAGTGGAAAGGCCCCAGCCGGGAGAGAGCATTCAAACAGATATGGGCATGTGTTTACTCACTGCAACTTGTAATGCAGGGTGTCGTTCACTCTCATAGGCCAGTGTTAACATCCCCCTGCAACGTGTGACACAGGGTGGCACTCACTCTCATGGGCAGTGTTAACACTGCCTGCCCCCCACACCCCCCATACAGGGTATATTTGGCTTAGGCTTGGCATTGTCCAAAACCCACAAGCAGTAGAGTAAATGTCAGGCATACAGTCAGGTTGCAATCTGAAATGAGCTTTTCAAGAATATAATTTCATTTGGGAAATGTATTTCATCATTGAAAAGGGGAATTTAAGCAGAAAATATTGCAAGGATTCGGCGAGCCCATCTCTTTGAAAACACCGAGAGGTGCCTGTGGTACCTGGGATATCCCAGGATCTGTTCCCCCCGTTACCCTTCAGACTGCAAATATTCTAAAGGAAGTGTCAGAGGAAGGCACCGAGTTCTTAGTCTTGGACTGAAAGAGTAGTCATGGGCTGTTAGGTGTTACTTCTGATTGGGGAAATGGGGCGGGCCATGATAAGGCCGTGGGAGGGGAGGCCTTGGGCAATGGAAAGTTGGAATTATCTGGACTATACGGTATAAATACAGGCTCATAGAACTTGGAGGAGAGCTACTTAAAAACATATTTTATTTATTGACAATTTTTATTTGTATATGCAATGTATGTGATCTCATTGATCTCCTATTGCCCTCTTTTGACATCCTCCCCCTGTCTGAATCCCTTCTTCCCAACTAGCTCCATCTCTACTTAAACACCTGTGTGTGTGTGTGTGTGTGTGTACTTAATTAAGGTTTATTTAGCATTGAATTTAATTAGGGTGGCTTGCATGAGCATAGGTGGGCAGTTATGTAGGAGCACGGGCAGCTTATCACTGTCTACACCACTGAAGAAAATGTCTCCCCTCTACCAGAAACTATTAACTACAAATAAATACATAAAGCTCCACCCATCACAAAGATGGGCTCCATCAGTGGGGAAAAACAGCCCTGTAAGTAAGGTCATGAATGCAACAGACATGGCATGTCACGGTCATTGGACGACTTGTCCTACGGAGCTCGTTCTCCTCTGGCTCTTCCATCCTCTCTGCCCTCTTCCTGGCTCCAGAGCCATCGAGGACGGAAAGCTACTCTCATAGCTTTCTTTTGGAACACGATGATCGTATCACCTCATTAAAAAAAAAAAAACTATGATGTTCTTTCTAAGTGGGTTGTTTCCTCAGTCTACTGAACGAATGGCATGTAGGACAAAATGAAATGATGGGTTTCATTGGATGCAATAGTGAAAGATGAAATAATGAAGACCACTCCACTCAACTACAGTTAAACCAACGTCAATTGAAAATGTAAGTACGCTAAAGTGTGCCTGGCTTGCACAGGTGTTCAAAATACCAATCAGATATCCAGAGGAATGCTGTAGTTACCTTCTCACTGTTGACTAAAAGCAGCTGATTGAAGGGAAGGTTTTCTTTTTTCTTTTGGTTTACAGTCTCGAGGGGAAGCTCCATGATGTCAGGGGAAAGCATGGCGTGAGTAGAGGCTGGATAGCGCCTCTGCTACAGCAGGTGGAAAATAGCAGGAGGAGAGTCAGCTGACTTTAGCAAGGGGGAGCTGACTATAACACCCTTAAGCCCAGCCTCAACAACATACCACCTCCAGTAAGGCTCCACCTATCAAATTGTATCAGCTGGAGACCAGGCATTCAAAACCCATGAGTTTATGGAGGGGGACATCTGATTCAAACCACCACAAGGTATAAGGCCTAATATTCTTTTGACATTAAGATAGCTACTTGGTAGTTGGATCACTTTGAGCTTATCCAATTCATTCACAGTTGGGAAGGCTTTGGTCTTGGTTTTCTATGTGTCAACAATAATAATGCATATGTTAACCTCCCTTTTCTCAAGGACATCACACTTGTTTAAGTCATAGCTTTGGACTTGATGGAGGCTGTTATGGTACAGAAGCACAGTTGCCTCCTTATTTGAAAATAAAAAAAGAGATTTTCCATGAATAATGCATCCTTAGAGTTTCAGGCTTTTGTACAAAAGATCACTTTGTCTTGGGAGCAGAAAATTACAAAGGTTTACCACCTTTCTGTGGAGTCTCATGACAACGAACACTCTGTATCCAACAGTGGCTAGCAGAAAAGAAGTGGACGCTGAGGTCATTTCCCTCGGGTGATTCCCCGCCTGCTTTGGCTGCTGCTTTCTGGAATAATATCAGGTAGCACCATTTTGTTTTCTTGTGTCTGTCTGTGTGGTGCACATGCATATATGTCTGCATCCCTATGTCTTTGTGTGCATATGGAAGCCAGAGGTCAATGTCAGCTGTTTTCTTCAATCACTGTCCATCTTACTTGGGTGTGCATGCGTGGTGTGGCAGGTATGTGTATGTGTGTCGGGGGGGGTGTACAGATGGCAGAGGAGAACATCTGGTGCCCATCCTAACCAATCTTTCTCGCTGTCTCCTTGCCATGGTGTCTCTCACCGAGCCGAGAGCTGCAGTTTTATTGGTGCAACTGGCTGACCAGAAAGACCTGGCACTTCTCTAGTCCGCCCCTCTAGAAGACGGGGTTGTCAGCATGTATGCCTGTGCCCAGCTTTTTACCTGAGTGCTTGGGATCAAAGTCGTGCCAGCCCAGGCCCTCTCAAGCCCTCATGCTCACGTGGCAGGAGCTCTTATGCATTGATCCATTTCTCTAGCCCCACTACCTGATGTACTATTTTTTTTAGGCAAGATCTTTCACTAAGCACATGAGCCAGCAAGCCCTTAGGATCCTCCTGTCTCTGCCTTCCTAGTGCTGGGATCCCCGGTGCATGCTAACACACCCAGCTTTTACCTTGGGGATCCCACCTCATGCTTGCATAGCAAGCACTGGCTGAGCCATCTCCCCAGCACTCAGCACTTTTAAAATTGATTATTTTACCTAAGAGAGCAAGGCAATGGGTCTTACTGTGACATGTTCACACACACATATCATCATACCTAGCTCATAGCTACCCTCCTTTCCTTCCCTACTAATAGCTTCCCATGTAGGCAGTGCAGTTGTGGCATGGGGAGTCTTCACCAGAGACATGGCTGCATTGGAAGATGGGAGGCTGTGCCCACTCCGCAGAGCACACAACATTCCTAGTGGGTGCTTGTGCTGGCTCAGACACAGGCTTAGGAAGAGCAAGGAATCAGGAGCAAGCCCGCTGACACACTCACAGGCCATTCCCTTCCTAATCATCTTACTGAATTTATACTCAGCTCTCTCGTTATGCCTCGAGATGCAATTTGAATGGGCTATTTGATAGGCTGATTTTCCAAGGCCATCCCAGGCAATTGATTCTCTTGGAGCCATGGTGGTCAGCATCTAGCTTTTACATCTCACCATCAGGAACTTAATTCAGGACTGGCTCATTGAAAAGTACCAATTGCCTAGGGAAATTTCCTCAAGCCCTTTTGGGTTCTTAACTCCAGTGTTGGCCAGGAATGAATTTATTTCTCTAGTAATGCTAAATATAGCAGCTTAGTAGTAAGCATCAGACATCAGAAGCAGTTTGCTTTGAGATTATCAGCTGTTTATTATAATCGGTTAAGAAATGAGAGACATTTCAAGACATGTCTCAAGGATGCTTTTCCTGTGGATTGCTTTTGCTTCTTCCCATATCCAGGTCTGGTTTTGCACTGCTCAATTTCAAGACTTCCAAATCTTCTTTCAGGGCAAAACACTGGCAAAACTGTCCCGCAAGCCATTTACAACCTCCAGATTTTTAAAATAGACTTTTTCTTTTCATGTGAGCCTAAGTGTTATAGCCATTCTTTATTTAATTCTTGGGGCAACAGTTGGGGGTAATTGATGGTCACTCCAAATTCTTAACTTTTCCTAGGGATAGTTGACTTTTAGTGGGAACCAATTCATAGACTAAAGGAATGGACCTATTAACATTAGAAAGAATGTGTGTGTGTGTGTGTGTGTGCTTGCATACATGCGTGTGTCCTGGCACACATATGGAGATCAGAGAGGACTTGTGCTCTCTTTTTCACCTTCCTTGGGACAGGGTCTTCTTGCTGCTGTGAACAAGTGCCCGACTAGCTGGCCTGAGAGCTTCAGATTCTCTCGGCTCTGCTTCCCGTTGTTCTAGGGGCATTGGGATCACAGACACATGTACCAGTTTGTGTCTGACTTTATGGCGTGTGCTAGAATTCATGTTAATTGGCTTTGCAAGCAAGCGCCTGCTGAGCCATTTCCCCATTCCCAGAGGTGGACTTTTAATGGTAATGTGTTGGGCATTAACAAATGAATAGGGTGATAAGTTTTGGTAGCTGGGTGATCTGGTTGTCTCTAAGATGACTCCAGAACTATGAACTATGAAAGCCAGATTAAAACTAGTTGAGTACTAGGAGGGACTGGGTACAGTACTAGAAGGTTGGGTATGATTGAAGTACATTACATGTATATATGGAGACATTGACATCATAATCACACTCATTATTAATTTTATTTATTTAACCTGATTATTTTTTATTTTCCTTTTTCTTTTTTTTAATGCTTTTTTTTTAATTTGAGAGAGACAGAGAGAGAGAGAGAAAGAGAGGAAGGGGCAGAGAGAGAATGAGGTGCCAGGGCCTCTCAGCTGCTGTGAACGAACTTCACATGCGTGCGCCCCCTTGTGAGCATGTGTGACATTGCACATTTGTGTCACTTTTGTGTCTGGAGATTCGAACGGGCATTCTTAGGCTTTGCAGGCAAGCGCCTTACCTGCTAAACCATCTTTCCAGTCCCCTTTTTTACTTTTTGTTGAGGCAGAGTCTCACTCTGGCCAGACTGGCCTTGAACTCACAGAGAATGTCTTCCCTTGGTCCCCCAAGTTCAAGTGTGAACCACTGTGCTTGACTGAAGCCAGTTTTTTTTTGTTTTGTTTTTGTTTTTGGGGTTTTCCAAGGTAGGGTCTCACTCCAGCTCAGGCTGACCTGGAATTTACTATGTAGTCTTAGGGTGGCCTGGAACTCACAGCAATCCTCCTACCTCTGCCTCCCAAGTGCTGGGATTAAAGGTGTGTGCCACCACGCCTGGCTTGAAACCAGTATCTTATACAATTAATACACATTAATTAAAAAAGAATATAGTAGGGGATTTCTTTAGTGATTTAAAGCTGTGGTGACTATTAGAGCTTTTATTTTCTGGGTCAGATTTTACTTTAAATGTTACATTAAAGAGTGTACATAGCCAGGAATCCCCAACTTAAAACTAATGAAATTATCTTGGCCTTCAGGGGGCAGAGGAAGGAGAGTTACCACAAGTTCAAGGCCAGCCTGGTCTATATAAAAAGTTCCAGACTTGCCAGGGCTACATAGCAAGCCCCTATCTCAGAAATATAAAATGATAATTGTTGCATTTACCTTCTTGTTGCAGCTGACAGAAGGAAAAGGTGTATTTCAGCTTACAGTTGTGAGGAGAAGTTTTATCATGGCAGGGAAGCAGAGCAGAGCAGAGGCTGGGCATTGCATCTTGTCATATCAGGTGGAAGATAACAGCAAGAATGAGCTGAACTCTGGTAAGGGTGGCTTGGGCTGTAACACCCCAAGGCCCACCCCGAGTGACACACCTCCTCCAGAAAAGCTTCACCCCCAACCTGCCACCATCTGAGGCATTAATCACTATTGAATCTGAGGCTTAATCACAAACACATGAGGTTATAGGAGACATTTCCCAGTCAAACCACCATAATTATGAAATACACTCAAAATTCCAATATTTCAAAATTAATAAAATTGTAAAAATTTATAAATAAACTAGACACAAAAACCAAGGTCTCCTGGCAGACTATGTTTTGTAAAAAGGGATTCACAAAATACCAATGTCATAAATATATTCTTGTTAATTTGCAAATATATCGTTATGGTGGATTGAAGCTACGGCCAGGACATAAATATATCTATCATTGTCTATATCATCATCATCTAATCCAAATCATTCATATATCATCTATATATGTATGTATTTATGTATGTATGTATGTATCTGTTTATATATCTATCATCTATGTATCTATATGTATGTATCATCTATAGATCTATCTATATCTATATCATCTACATCTACATCTATATATCTCCGAGGACCAGTGTCAGTTTTTCATGAAGTCCACACATGCCAGTTGAAATGCTTGTATTTGTTCAATGATGACATTCTTTTTGCTTGAAGCAAAATATGCACTAGCTTGAGGTTTTCCTTCAGGCCTACAACCCTGCATTTGGCAATGGAAACAGACATTTTCTGAAGCACCTTGCAAATGTTGGTACCATGGTTCACTTCACTGTATGCCTTCTTTTCCTTGCTCACAATATGTTTTTGGAATGGACACTCCTGCAGGCATGTGAAAAGAAAAAAAAAATTAAGAAAGTGAATCAAAAGATTCACATCATTTCTAAATTAGCATTTCACTCATGAACTATTTAAATGAATCGGATGTCCCAGTGCTGTGAAAATCTGACTTTAGATTTTATTTATTTAGATTTTATTCAGCAAACGCTGACTACTAGCCATGTGTCCAAAATTCAAGCCAAATATTCAGGACCAAGGAGCACCCTCTCCCTGATGTCTCTTCTCTCTTACTTCTGGTCCAGGAAAGGAAAGAGGCATGCAAACACACACCGTGCAGTGTGACCTGCAGGATGCAGCTATGGGGTCTGGAGCAGAGGGGCTGGCTTCCCCTTGGGCTGAGATCAGAGGCAGTTTTCAAGACATGTTTAAGAGTCACCCTTTCTACTAGACCATGAGCTCAATGGAAGATTCTGGAATAGGTGCTCTAATGTCTATTGACTATGTTTTAAAATAGAAGCCTAAGTGGATAAGTGAAGGTCAAGCATCGTGAGCGAAGTCGTAGCCTCTCTCTTTAATGATTCATGGGAAGTGCTGCGTGCACTCCGGGAACAGGTTCAGGCAACTGTACACAAGGACAATAATGGAAACTGATTTAGTTAGAGGATCAGAAAAGGACTGGGAGGTTCACAGACATGTCCGCCATTACCGGAAAGCTGAGTGGCGGTTAGAAGATCAGGAGGAGAAGGAAGAGTCTGCCATGATGAAAGACCGTGTGGTCAGCACTGTGTGGCCAGAGATGGGCAGCAGGTTGGTAAACCTAGGACTGAGAAAATGCCTCCGCTTCTGCGGAAGATTGCTTTGTTATAGCTATGACTGCATGGAACCGTTTTCCAAATGCACTGGCTGGTTTCAGCTTCTTCTCTCAGAGCTGTCAGTGGTTATAACTCATTTTCACATCATTTAGCTAACTGATTCGAATCACATCAGAAAAGCCATGCTCAAGACACAGCCAATATGGTATAGTTCTATCATCAATGTCTAACTCAGAACCCAAACTTTTCTATTTAAGCCAAATGAACAACAGCCATAGGTTTTACTGGGAAATGTTAGAAGTGGTGAAATTAAAGCTGTGCATATTAGTAAAAATATATTAGCTACTCCTATATTTATATGAATAGGTTTCAGTTCAACAAAGTACACACTTTATTATTAGGGATGTTCTCCAAGATGAGTGAAACCATTCTGTGTGGATCCATTTGTGCCAGGGATTTCTGGCTGTCTTTTGGGGGAACCATCAATTAAGGCAAGAAATGTTGCCTCTTCAAAGTTGTATTGGCCTCAATGGACCATCCAATCCATGAAGCCACAGTGCCTAGTGGGAGAGAGAGCTCAGCCCTCATCACAGGCTTAGGGCATAGAATGTATACAACGCTCCTCTGCTTACTCTGCTTGTTAGGGAATGGTTTGTCTCCCCCTCAAACTCATATGCTGAAGTGTTAACATTCTGTACATCTGAATGCGTCTATCTGTGGCGAAGCCTTCAAAGAGATAAAGCAAATGGAGTCATCTCCAAGTTACAAAAATAAGCAGCGTCCTTGTGAAAAAAAGAAGTTTGGCTGTAAGTAACACAGAGCATGGGGATGGTGGTGTGAACTGGCAATGAGCTGGATGAAGAAGTGGAAAGAGGGGATGTCAGGAATGATGCCCAGGTCTGTGGCAAGAAGACGTGGATGAATGAATTGTTTGGATGGAAAATACAATGAGAATTGGGCAAAGAGTACAGATGTGAAGCTCTGAAGTTTGAAAAATCTGCAAGATATCCACATGGACCTGTCACGTATGTGTGGATAAGTGATTCTGAACCTCAGTAAAGAGGTCAGTGTTTGAGTCATTAGCAAGTAAGAGAGTTTCCAAATTATGAGGGTGAATGATATTTTCAAGACAAGATGCACATTAGAAAGACTTCAGAGGACTGATGGGCACCCCCACGATGCACGACCCACATTCCCCAAAGAGGAAAGGCCCTTTGGAGGGGGAGGGCAGGGAGGAGGCTAATGATGGTACCGGCATGGCTACATACACACTGGCTACATAACTAATAATAATAATAAAAAGAGGACTGGTCTATGGTTTAGTAAGAGAGAGATTAAGCATTCATGAGGCCCTGGATTAAGTCCCTAGCATAGAAAGAGGGGCAAAGCCCTTAAGACTGATTTGGAGGTATCCAATGGCTAATTACTCTCATTTTGTCTGCCTGATATCCAACAATCTTACCAATGACTCTACTACTTAACAGAATGACTCCCCCTTCTCCAACCACCATTAACTTCCATTAGCAACTCAGGGAAGGGTGGGGTCCCAAGCGTTTCTCTCCTATCCATGACAGAATGCTGACTGGTCCTATCTTTTCCAGGTCCCGTGCAGGTGTGAGCTGTTTTGTACCAGTGAGAAAAGAGGCCAACTCTCATAGCCTTCATCTTAGAGATGAAAGGATCACGGCTTTGCAAGGCTCAGACTAGACTCAAATTTTGATGTATCACACTCCAAATTCTACATTGTGTCAAAGTTTCCACAGAGCATCCACAATGCTAAACAAAGTAGTCAACTCTACTGACCATCCCTAAAGTCACTCTGGACACTGTGGCAGGATTTACTGACCGTTTCTAGTCAGAATCCATAAGTGTAGAATTAGGAAACAGGGTCTACTAGCACTGGGAGGGATACACGTGAAATGTTTGATGAAAATGTCTTTGCTTTAAGTCTCCCTTGAATGGCCTAGATGTTTCTGATTGCCCCACTTTAGTCCAAGATACTGGGTTGAAAAGCTCTTTCCTCAGACCCATAAGTCAATTGTGAGGCCATTGCCAGAGGCATCATTTCATTTGCCTTGCTGCCTTGGAGGCATCTCAGAAAAAAAAAAAAAAATCCGACTTTCTAGAGATCCCCTCCCTGGTTTCCAGTATGAAGAGGTTTACAGCTCTATGTCAAGCTGCTGAGCCTATTTCTAAAGCTGTCTGGGTTCGCATACTAAAATTTCTTGGATATTGTGTTAGGCCTATCTGTCTTGAGCATGCGCAGTGGTGGCTATTCCAAATGAAAGAATTAGTTTGTTTGTGTTTTAATTATCTCTTCTTACAAGATCTACCCAGCAGTATTGCTCCACACAGCTTGAAAGAATTTAATTAAACAACAACAACAACAAAAGCCCTTTGCTTTTGTTGTTGTTGTAGTTCTGAGTTGCTGGAATGAAATCAGACTATGATTGTTCCAGTGCATGGAGATTTTTTTCTCGTACTTGTGAAGAAACTGCTATTAAGACCAAGGACATAAACACTTAGGAGCACAATATTGTTTTCCTCCTAAGCTAAGCACGTGGAGTGTCTCCCTTTTTGCAATGGGCCGAAGAATGCAAATTCTGAGATGAGCGCCTTTCCATTCTGCGGAAACCTCCAGAACTCTATAGGTAAACTGCAATAGAATTAAAAGAGTTACAGGGAATTCAAGTGCACTTTTGTTCCTCCAGGAAAGTCACATAGCCATAACGGAGATGTTATAACCAAGAACATCAACTCTGGAAAACACTCTGAGACTATCTGGTCCACCTGAGGAAAAAGACAAGGGATGAGTTCGGTAAAATGGTTAGAGGCCAAGACGAGGTCTTCAGCTACCAGTGGCATGAATCTTTATTGTCAATCAAACATATTCATAATGCTCATTTGGGTTTACTATAGGAAAAGTGGGCAACACACGAAGCTTCCTCCAAGGTTTGCATGACATCACCCAAAAACCTAGAAGAGCTTACTGTCAGAGTGTTTCTTTTCGCCTCATCCTCTTTTATCCCTTTTCCTAAACACTGGCAGAGGAAGAAAGAACAGATAAAAATCAAAAGAGAGCCTGATGCTCACTAGCAGATTAGAAAATGTTTCCTACAGTGGAAGGATGAAAGTGAGTCTTGATTCTTAAGAGAAAACTCAACAGAATACACCTTTAATAACCAAATTCTATAAGCAGGCACCTTTGTAGAAAAAAATAAGACAATTTAGCTGGCTTCCTTCAAGGTACTTCTTTTTTTATTTTTATTTATTAGAGAGAGAGAAGAGAGAGAGAGAGAGAGAGAGAATGGGCATGCCAGGGCCTCCAACCACTGCAAATGAACCCCAGACACATGCACCCCTTTGTGCATCTGGCTAATGTGGGTCCTGGGGAATCAAACCTGGGTCCTTTGGCTTTGCAGGCAAACGCCTTAACTGCCAAGCCATCCCTCCAGCCCTTTCAAGGTGCTTCTGACTTAGTTGGATAAATTGGTAACATACTTCATAGTTTAAAAAGTGTGATTTCCACTGCAGTGGCATGCACCTGACCCAAGCTACTTAAGAGGTTTTAATGAGCCAAAATTTAAGACCAACCCAGGTAATAAAGTAAGACCCTGACTTTTATTTTTTAAAAATATTTTATTTACTTATTTACAAGCAGAGAGAAAGAGAGAATGTGCATGCTAGGTCTCTAGCTGCTGCAAATGGATTCCAGATACATGTGTGACCTTGTGCCTCTGGCTCTACGTGGGTACTGGGCAATCAAACTTGGGTCATTAGGCTTTGCAGAGAAGTGTCTTAACCACTGAGCAATCTCTCCAGCCCAATATCTTGTCTTTTAAAAAATGGAAGCTTTATTTTCATACTTGGGGAAAAAAGATGCTGAATGAGACAGAAAAGTTAAGCTTTCTTTAAGTTTCAAATTTTCCATGGTAGGCGAGAGGAAGGAAAAGAGACCAACATTGCTCTTAGGATTTATTTATTTGAGAGAGAGAGATACAGACATAGGCAGGTAGAGAGAGAGAGAGAAAGAGAGAGAGAGAGAGAGAATGGGTGCGCCAGGGCCTCCAGCCACTGCAAACGAACTCCAGATGCATGCACCCCCTTGTGCATCTGGCTTACATGGGTCCTGGAGAATCGAGCCTCGAACCGGGGTCCTTAGGCTTCATAGGCAAGCGTTTAACTGCTAAGCCATCTCTCCAGCCCCCCCCCTTTTAAAAATATTTTATTTATTTATTTATTTATTTGAGAGAGATACAGAAATAGGCAGGTAGAGAGAGAGAGAGAGAGAGAGAGAGAATGGTGATTGAGCATCTTTAATATTTTAAGTGCCAGGGAACAACAACAAAGCTGTACTTTTATGGAATTTCTATTTTATGATTGTTGAGCTTCTACATAAGTGTAAAACACGTGAGGTTTAACAGCAGAAGCACACTGTTCTAGTACACTGTGATGTCTCTTGAAGCGTACTTTACTATCCTTTAAAGCACTTCTTCTTTGTGCCTGTGAAAATGCACCATACTCCACTCATGCCATTCCTTTAAAACACACAAGCAAGCTAGACATGGTGCACATGTCTTTACCTTGAGTACTCAGGAGATAGACGCAGGAGAAGCATACATTCAAGGTCAGAGGTAGATACTGTCTCACCAAACAACAGCAACAAAAATTATTCAAATGCCTTTGAGACTGATCACAAGTGAAGAATTAGCAGCTTCTAGCAAATCAGTAAATGCTCACTAGAGTTTTTCTATTTCTTTTTAAAAATTTTTATTTATTTATTTGCAAGCAGAGATAGAGAGAGATAAAGAAGAAAGACAGACCGAGAGAGAATGGGTACGCCAAAGCCTTTAGCCACTGCAAATGAACTCCAGGCGCATGTTCCCCTCATGCATCTGGCTTACATGGGTCCTTGGGAATTGAACCTGGGTTCTTTGGCTTCACAGGCAAATGCCTTACCCACTAAGCCATTTCTCCAGGTTCATCTAGAGCCTTTCTAATGCACTAGGTGGCCATGGAGCCAATATGTGCAGGTCAGTATTGATTGAAGGTTGATGCCAACAGTGCCCAGGTGATGAGAGGGGCTACATGAAGGGAAGCCAGCAAAGGGTGAGCAGAAGAGGAAGGGAGATGAGAGGCAAGGAGGAGGACAGCCGGGGTATACTCCAACCCTACAATATCTTCGTGGTTGGCTGACCTTAGTCCCTGGATGGTCAAATTGCTCAGCTATTGTGTCCAGAGAGTAAAAGGAATGACTGCAGAGTCTTCGGAAATCACAAGAATCAATAGCAGACTAGCTGATCTATGGTTACAGCTGCAGGGGCTGAAGAGATGGCTCAGCTGTTAAAGGAGTCTGATGGTCATGTGGTTTAATTCCCAGCATTTGCATAAAGCTAGATGCACAGAGCAGCACATGCATCTGGAGCTTGTTTGCAGTGGCAAGAGGCCCTGCAATGCTCATTCTCTCTCTCTGCTTGCAAATAAATAAATGAAGACAATGTAACAGACCTTTTGCTTCACACGAACCAATAGATTCTACTGTGTTCTCAAAAGACATGTTAAAGTGTCGACCCATTTTGCAGCTGTCCAACGTAATCGTATTTAGATTTTTGGCTCACACTCTCTTACACATGACCTCAGCATTACAGCTCTGCTTAGATTTTGAGAAACCATTTCCAAGCCCAAGATGAAAAAAATCCATGTGATATAATTCTCTCATACTTAGAGAGGTATATCTTTTCCACCTTACAAATCTTTTCAGAATTGAAATAAACCAAACATGGACCCTCCAATCAATACCCTTATTTTTCAAATTTGGAGCTAGAAGAGTTATTTTGTTGAGGCTGGGCATACACCCTTGGAAGCATGGGTTTGTAATTGAAATGTTGACACAACCTTAAAGTATGGCAGTGTGAGCAGTGTTGTTCTAATAAATCTTGTCCCTAATCCTCACAGAGAACCAGAAGAAGAGATTCACTTTCTGTATCAGGTTTCATTTGCTGAAAGGCTTCTGAAGATAAAGTTCATAAAGTATGAAGGGACAGATACAATGTGGGCTAAAGGGTTAAAGGGCTAGAGAAAGCTCCGTAATTCTCAGAAATGGGAAACAGATGTTGTTTGACATTTCGAAGCAGTTTCCTTCTCCTTTACGTACTTTTCTGCTATCACGGCTTTCAAAGCAAAGATGTATTACTGTAAATGAGAATAGCTTGGCAATGAGTTTCCTGCTTAGAGAACAGAGGGACCTAATATTAAGACTAATTTTTATTTAATACAGTGTCTTTATACATAACTGAATCACAAATTGCATTTGAAAAGCAAATGGCCTTGGTAGAGTTTATCATGAAACCCAGGGAATTAAATCACACCTACAAAAAATGAGTAAATATAATTGGAAAGAAACATTGCTTGAGCCTACGACTCTGCTACATATTAATTTTTGTTGCTCGAGGAACTGCCCTGATTTGTGCTGATTTCTGGCAACCTTGGTGTCCATAAACACCTGCAGCTTTACACCTGCAGATATTAGCAGGAATCGGGCTTGGCAATGTGCTGGAGGAGAGAAGTCGGAAGGACTGTGGTATAGTAAGTGACTGGTACAAGGGACAGACCGTCTTGGGCAGCAGGACTCGAAATGACACAGTGGATATATGTGGCCCCAGGTGACCATTAGGGCCTGCACATGGAAGTTGAGAGAGTCAGGGAGAATCATCCTCCAGAGTAGATGGATGGTGGAGAGAGACACTGAGTTTAGGCGAGCTACTTAATGAACACAGATAATAGCCAATGTGTAGGCATCTTTCAAGCAGGAGCCAGTAAACCTCTGTATGCTACTAGTAGCAATACCTAATTTCAGTTTCTTGAGAGATAAAGCATAAGCCAATAGCTGGGTTTCCCCTTTTCAGAGGCTGGGGAAAAAAATCTACTGATTACAGAGAAATGTCTGATAAGAGAGAAAGTTAACAAAACAGACTGAACCACTCAAAGCACGGGCGGCTTGGGTTCGAGGCATCCCCATGGCTATAGAAAATTACATTTCTACAAAAGGTATGAATTTTGTGTGTGGAAGCCTCTTCTAGCTGTCAAGATGTTGGAAAGAGCTAAACAGCATGTATGGGGAGAAAGGTCATCAGTGGTTTTGACCAGAAGTGGAATCTGCAAGCTTTGCGCTGCCTATCCAGGCCAAACTGGTGTAATGGTGGCATGTCTGTTATGGGGGAAACCAACTGCTCTCTGTTTAGACTTGAGGCCTGCTCCACTGGAGGAGATTCTTGCCTGGTACTGAAAAACTGATCCACATCCCATGACAGGGGAGGTCATAAGCCCTAACAGGGGTTTGAGGACTCCTACTGTTGTCTGACTAAATGAATATATTATACCTATCAAACTGCTCTCTAATCATTTATGTTTATGCCCATATATTATTGTTACTCTCACTTTTGGTTAGAGAGAAACTTCTTGGTTTCAGATGGTAGCAACCACTGGGGATACTCAAAACTACCCAAAAGTGCTGAGAAGAAATGAAGTGGAGTGTTCAGCACTAAGTGAGACATCTCTATCACACCCTTCAAGGCTCAGGGACAATTGCAGAAGAGAGGACAGAATAAACATAAAAGCCAAAGGAAGGGGAGGAGTGCTTATAATACTGTCTTCCAGACACAAAGTAACCTTGATATTCATGACCTCACAGTGGTTGCAGCTATCACCACAAGACTTACATGGAAAACAACAACAACAACAATAAAAACTGTTAACATCAAAATAGAGACAGACTAGCTGTAAAGAATGGGTTCAGGGAAGGGGACACATAGGGGAAGGTAAAGGAAAGGTGGTGGGAGGGGATTATGATCATAGTATAGTGTCTATATGTATGGAAGTTGTCAATAAAATAAATTAATTAAAAAAGAAAATCCAACCAGTGTCCTAATCTTAAATGTACAAGTCTCATTACAGACACTTAAGAAATATTAAAAAATCGTGACAATATGACTACTATAATATACTAATTCTCCAGTAATGAACTTATATTTTTTAAATTTAACTTTATTAAATATCTACTTATTTGAGAGAAAGAGTCAGGGAAAGAAGGACAGACAAAGAGAGAGAGAGAGAGAGCAAGAGAGAGAGAGCAAAGAGAGAGAGAGAGAAAGGGCATGCCAAGGCCTCCAGTCACTGCAAACAAACTCCAGATACATGCAATACCTTGTACAACTGGCTTAGATGGGTACTAGGGAATTGAACCTGGGTCCTTAGCCTTCACAGGCAAGTACTTTAACTGCTGAGCTATCTCTCCAGCCCTGCAGTAATGAACTTTAATGATAATTAATTAAATGATATCCCAGACAAATAAATATAAAGACAAAAATATTAACAATATCAGAGAGGACATGAATAAAATCTCAAATTAATTCAAAGTAAACACAAATAGTAATAAAGTCAATATATAATATCCAAAAAATGCAATAAAGAGGTTAACATACTGTGAAATTAATTAATTAATTATTAATTAATTAATGTGAAAATTTTCACATTAAAATCTCAATAAGTCAAATAAAAATCTCAGAAGAGCTGGACATGGTAGCACATGCCTCCTAGTACTTGGGAGGCAGAGGTAGGATTGCTATGAGTTCAAGGCTACACTGACTACAGAGTAGATTCCAGGTCAGCCTGGGCTACAGTGAGATCCTACCTCAAAACAAACAAAAACAAACAAACAAACAAACAAACAAACAAACAAACAAACAAAATCTCACAAGAAAGCCTCACTGATAGAATGAATTAGATGTAAGACAGAGTATCAGAGTTTGAAGAGCAAACAGATGAAGCAGAACAGGGACAACGACAGTGACAATAAGAGTCAAAGATGAAATTCAGGCAAGATGTGGTGGAGCACACCTTTACTCCCAGCACTCAGGAAGCAGAGGTAGGAGGATCATCATGCATTCAGGGCCACCCTGAGACTGCATAGTGAATTCCAGGTCAGTCTGGGCTAGAACGAGACCCTCTATCAGAAACCAAAATAATAATAATGATAAGATGAAATTCATCAAATGACAAAGACAAGAAAGAATAGAGCACCCATGATCTATGGGGTATCATTAAATGACAAAATCTATGAGTCATGCACAAATAGAAAGAGAAATTCAAGCTCACGTCATGGAAAATAGATGCAATAAATTTTATCAGCAAATCTTCCCAAATGTAAGGAAAGAGATGGCCTTGGAGAACAGAAAGCATTTGTAATGTTTAACAGACAAGTAAAGAACCCCACATGTCACAGGGCACTTAAGACACTACATGTACTCAACAAGGAAAGAATATTGAAAGTTGCAACAGAGAAGCATCAAGTTACACATAATGACACAAACACCAGAATAACAGATTTCGCAAGAGAAACTCTCAAACCAGACAGGCAGGAAATGATGTATTTCAAGTTCTAAAGGACAATAACCCAGGTAACTATATCCAGTAACGCTAACCTTTATATCATACGCTCTATGCTAAACTTACTAAAGGAATTAATGACCACTAAGCCAGCATTAGAGATACCAGAAGGAAGCTTAATAGGGGAAAGAAAAATAGACATATTCATTACGCCACCAAAAAGAATAAACTGCACTAAACTAGTAAATACAAAAATAAGAATTAATACGGCACAAATATTACAGAAACAACAAAATGACAGGCATGAATATCTACTTTTTATTAATATTATAGAATGTTAAATGTTAAAGTCTCAATTCTCTAATCAAAAGAAAAAGACTAGCATATTGGTTTGAAACAAATGAACCATCCATTTGATTCTGACAATAAATGTACTTCACTGGAAATGACAAACACAACCTTACTTAGAATCAAAGGATAGGAAAAGATATTCCAAACAAACAGGGTTAGAAAACAAACAAGTATAGCAATAGCAATATCTGATGGGATAGTCTGACAAAATTAGTTAAAGAAACAAAGAGTGCCAGTTAATACTGAGTACAGGAATGATCTATCTGGCGTGCACTATGCGTCTTGACTGATGGAGTGTAATATGACTAAAACTACAAGGGAAGCTTAGTAGTTAAGACTCTTGCCTGCAATGCCAAAGGGCCCAGGTTCAATTCCCCAGTATCCACATAAGCCAGATGCACATGGTGGTGCATGTGTTTGGAGTTCTTTTGTAGTGGCTAGAGGTCATGGTGTGCTCATTATCTTTCTGTTCTCTCTCTCTCTTTTTCTATCTATCTCCATCATAAATAAATAAATAAACAAATAAATAGAATCAACTCCAAATAAATCAAAGATCTTAATAAAAAACGTGACACTTGCTAAAACTGTTAGAGGGAAAAATACCAGGCGGGGTGAATACTTTCCTATCAGCATAAGGCCATGTCTTGAATAGGACTAGAGTTGTTCAGGAAAAAAGGCCATCAGTCAATAAATGGAATTAAAAAGCTCATGTACTGCAAAGACAACAATCAAATGAAGAGAGACAACATGCAGAGAGGAAGTATTTGCCAGCTATACCTCTGATAAAAGGTTAACATCTAGCATATATAAAGAACTCAATAAACTAAATCACAAAACCCTAAACAACCGAATTCACAAATGTGTTAATTAAATGAACAGACAGTTCTCAGAAAATGAAGTACAAATGGGGAATAAGCATATGAAAAATGTCTGCCATCCTTAGCCATGGGGAAATGCAGTCAGAATGCCTATCATAAAACAAAACCACTGGCTCTGGTGAAGACTCTGGGAGAGGAACCTTTATACACTGCTGGTGGGAATACAAATTCCTCAAACATCAAACTACCATATGACCCAGACATACCACTTCACTTCTGGGTATGTACCCAAAGGCATCAAAGTCAATACGCTGCAGAGATTTATAGACATCCATGTCTATTGTAGCCCTGTTCATGAGAGTGAAGTTTAAAAATCAGCTTAGGTGCTGATGCATGAAGGCCATATTGTATATATATATATATATATATATATATACACACATACATACCACGGAGTTTATTCATCCCGAAAAAGCAATAAAAATTATGTCATTTGCTGGAAAGTGGATGTATCTAAGAGAAATATTCCAGGCTCAGAAAGCAAATATTCTCTCATTTATAGCCTCTAAATTTTATGTAGATGTATAAAACCATACATGCACACATAAATTACACACGCACAGATGTGTGTGTGTGTGTGTGTGTGTGTGTGTGTGTGTGTGACATGAAATTAAAAAAGAGAACAGAAGAAGGAAGGAGTCCAGCATGCGGGGAGAAGAGAGAGGAAATAGGGATGGGAACGGGGGTATATGAATGATTTTATCTTTGTGAAACCTAGTATTATGTCTAGTGTGCACACATCAACAAGACACAATGAGAAAAGTAAGCACAAAAATTCATAAAAAGCAAATATGAAATATGTGTTTGTGATTGACCTCAGAGAAATGTATTTGAATAAATTTTCAACAGATACTTAGAGTGTACATGTTAGACGCTAAGAATCCTTCTATAGTTTATTTTTCCTTTTTACTGTTGAATCAGAAGTCGTCTGATTCCCTTAGGACCATTGCCTTAATACAGTTTTGTTTTCTTGTAGAGTTGTTTTGCTTTGTTTTGTTTTGAGTCACAATATTTCCATGTAGCCCAGGCTGGCCCTTAAACTTGTAGTAAACCATCTGCCTTCTAAATGCTGTGATTTCACGCCTGACTTAAAGTGTCTTTATAGCTCTGTTTCTTGATTCTTTTCTTTGTACTACTGTTTTGTTTATTTGGAGATTTGGCCCTATTTGTTGCTAAAACTTTTTTTTTATTATTTATGTATACAGTGTGTATGTAGCCACGATGGTACCATCCTTAGCCTTCTCCCTGTTCTCCCCCCATGGGTTATGTGGGTCTTGCATTGTGCCATCAGTTATGGGGAAGGGGCAATGTCTTTGTGCATAATGACCAATTTATGGCTCTAACAATCTTTCCGCCCCCTCTTCTGTGAATTTCCCTGAGCCATGTTGGGCTCATTTTAGGTCTATTTCAGTGACGAGGGCTAAGACATTCCTTGATGCTACTTTCCTGAGTACACAGTGAATTCTGGCCATTTGGGTATGTTTGAAATGCTGCTTGTGCTTCCACGTCATGTTCTTCATGGAATATATTGTAAGATTTGGTCACATTGTTCCTCCTTTTCTCTCGTATAATGAACTCTTTGGACAGTGACCTTGAATTCACCTACTTAGAAACTTTTTAACAAAATTAAGAAATTCTTATAATAAAAACATCACAGAGCACAATTTCTTGTATCAGGTAAACAAAAGACATTCTATTTTCTCCCACTGTCTTTCCCAACCAACCTGTACTGAATCTTCCAAGTGTTTCTACTTAAATGATCCAGGCCTAGAGGACCAGACCTGTAAATCTAGCCCTTCAGGAGGCTGAGGCAGGAGGACTGCAAGTGGAAAGCCTACATGGGCAGCTTAGTGATAACAGGTCTCAAAATAAAAAGTCAAAACAGGGCCGAGGATGCCCCTCAATAGCCAGGTGCTCGCCTAGCCTATGCAAGGGAATATGACCAGCACTCAGGACCACAAAACAAAGCCAAATAAAAAAATTATGCTGTGTGAAATGTATGATGACTGTCTACATAAATAATTTTAATGAAATATTAGTTTATCTACCCATTATTGCATTGAAATCACAATGAGTTTCTTCTAAAATAGCCAGATGCAACAACCATTTTCTATCTTCTTCCTTATGATCTTTTAATGTTTCCTTTTACCAGTGCTGGGAGGTCAAGATAAGGGCCTTATGCATGTTGAATTAGTGTTGAGCTACTGAGATGTGCACCCACTCTTTCTTATGTGTATTTTTTTGATCTGTAGTTCTCTCCACCTGTGTGAACTTGAGTCATCAACCACTCTGGCATCAGAGCTTCCAGGAGTAAAATGAACTAAGAAATTGCTGACATCTTTCAAGCTACTCCGTGTGGCCTCACCATCTCGTGGCGGTAAGTATGGATTTTCTGTCATGTAATAACCATTACCTACCCCAGGGCCTTGGATGTAAACAAACATCAATAAGCATTTATGAATGATGCTAATGATGTGTACAGGAATATGAATCTGAAGTAGATCAAGAAAAATATAATATGTGTAAGGTTCCCAGGTCCCAAGCATACCATGGAAGCCTATGGCGTAGGCAGGCAAGCCAGCATGGAACAGATAGTTAGCTAAACTGTGCTTTCTCAAGGCAATCTTCTCACTCCATGGGGATCATTATCAGGCGTTCATGTGCAATGGCTACCCTCTGCTCCAGGGCCTGAGGCAGAGCTATGAAATATTAGCATGGCATTGCTATTTTTTTCTAGCGTGAAAACAAAAGCCTTTGTCTTATAGCATGAGAACACGTATACCTTACTGAGAACCTGTGAGATGATAATCTAGAAGCTGCTAACAGAATAAGCTTCTCCAAGGCCTTTATTCATGTTGTCATCCTTCATCGGTGCTTTTGAGCTTGCCAGCGTTTTGGTTTGTACAAGCAGGTGATGCTGCCCTGGGCACTCCTGTGGCCTAACGAGAATGAAGTAACATGGGCAAGCTTACTACCTACCTCAAGGGGCAGAATGCCACCTATGCAGGGGTCACTTTCAGGCAAACTTGGAGAGGACAGAAAGGCAACAGAGGTGAAGTAGAGAGATAGAACATATCCAAAGGGCTTGAGTTTTGCAATATGGGGCAGGATCCTACAAAGAGCATACGCTGGCATTGCCATCACCACTTTATAAAGGCTGTGGACGAGTGCCTTTTCTTTTATGTGTGTGTATGAAAGGTTAGTGGGAGCACCTTGCAAAAATATGATTGAAAATAAGGTTGTAAACATGGATTTGAGAATTTGGCATTCTTGGTGGAGGTAGAAACCTGATTAACTGCTTCCAGGAAACTTAAGGGTGACTCCAATTACTGATGATGAAATCATACCGTGGTCCTGTCAAAATTCTCTTGAACTACAAGAATTAGAAGACTATGGTTCAGGTTCTATTGTCAATCACGTGTGTCAATCTGGTCTAATAAATTCTGTTCTCTGGGCCTAGTTCTCTAAAGTGTAAAATGTGGGGGAGATGAACTATAAGATCCTTTTAAGCCTTGTAGCTCTTGGTAATTATTATTTTAAGGTGAATATTGCTCAGTATTTCCCAGGTCCCCCCTGGCAATTCCTGATATGCATGCATGGAAAGACAGCCCATCAGAGCAAGGATTACTGAATAGCTCTTAGCTCTGCAGTGACTTGTCGCAATGAACATTGCACAATGTTCACTGAGAATTTTAGTGCCTTATTATCATGTCACCTTTTCTGCCAGAAGATGCTTTTATACCAAGACAGCAAGGCCTTGCTCCCTCAGCTTCAGGCTTTGGTTTGAATGTTTGCTTCTCAGTGAAGCTGTTCTTAACCATTCTATGTTAACAGAAACCCACTATCACCTTATCATTCCAATCCTCTTTTTCTGCTTCTTGTGTACTGTTATCAGGCAGTCCATGTAAGAGACAGAACCATAATTAATCTAACAGAAAGAGTTCAGTTGAAAAGAAAGCCAGGTGTCTTGGTACACACCTGTAATCCCTGTACTTGAGAGGTAGAGTCAGAAAAATCAGGACTTCGAGGTCATCTTCAGCTATAGAGAATGGATGACTTACTGGGGCTACAAGATCATGTGTATGTATATATATATATATATATATATATATCACACACACACACACACACACACACACACACTGAGTGCATTCATCACTTTTCTTGTTTCCATTATCAATCACATACCTGACAAAAGCAACCTAAAAGTTTATTTTAGCTCACAGTTTGAAGGAATACAGTCCATCGGGCAGGAAAGGCCTGGTGGCTGGAACGTGAGGTTGCCAGTCACACACCATCCACAGCCAGGAAGCAGAAAGAGGAATGCTGGTGCTTCATTCACTTTGTCTTTTATATTCAGTCTGAGACCCAAGACCCATATTCAGGCTGGGTCTTCCTTCATTAGTGAAACCCTTCTGGAAACACATTCACACATAAATGCAGAGATATGTCTCCTAGGCGGTTATACATCCAGCCAAGTTAACAGTGATGATTAATGACCATACTGGGTGCCTTAGCCTATTCTCTCACAGCTCAGAGAACTGAAGTCTGTCCTCAAGATACTCTCAAGCTTTGTTTCCTTGGAAGTCTGTCTCCTTGGCTATAGTTTGAACCTTCTAGTTGTGCCATTCACAAGCTGTGCATTTTGGTTTGCATATGAAATGACCCCCATAGGCTTATGTGTTAGATCCTAGGTCCCCAGGTTGTGGCACTTTATCAGAAGGGTCTAGCTGAGATAAAGGACATGGGTCACTGTGAGTGGGTTCTTGTGGGTAACTAGTCCCTAGCCACTTCCTGTTTCTCCCTTCTCTGCTTCCTGTCTACAATAATGAAGATGTTCTTCCATGGTGTACTGGACCCTCTGAAATTGTGAGGCAAAATAAAATCTTCTTCCCTTAAGTCATGTCAAGTACTTCCGTAGCATTGATAAAAAAACTAACCAGTGCTATACATCTGTCTTTTTCTCCCCCTCCTCCTCTTCCTTCCCTTCTTCTTGGTTTCTTTTTTTTTCTTTTTCTTCTTTTTAATTTTCTTTCTTTTCTTTTTTGGTTTTTTGAGGTAGGGTCTCACTCTGGTCCAGGCTGACCTGGAATTAACTATGTAGTCTCAGGGTGGCCTTGAACTCACGGTGACTCACAGTGATCCTCCTATCTCTGCCTCTCAAATGCTGGGATTAAAGGCATGTGCCACCACACCTAGAGGTTTATTTTTCTTTTTGACAGGATCTCACACTCTATTTTAGGCTTACATTGGACCTCACCATTCTAGCCTCAAACTTGTGGTACTCCTCCTGCCTCAGACTTGTAAACACTGGGATTAGAGACAAACCTGCATGCCCAAGAAATGTCTGCGTTTTAGAAGAACCTCAGTTAGCCTGGGTTAGTACCCACACACGTGAGCTCATTTTAGCTGAGTTGCCTCTTTGAAGAGCATCTCCACATGTGCAGAAGCATTCTCAAGGAGCTGAGTGAGGACTTCAACCTGCGGAGTTTGTGGGATGCCAGCATGATGTATAACACCAGCAATTCTAACTATGCTTCCTGGAATAACCACCTCTGTGAGGCAGAGCTCTGGCAATGTCTTGCTTGCTTACTCGCTTGCTTAGTTAGTTGGTTGGTTGCTTTGGTTTGGTATATATACTATATATATATAGTGTGTGTGTGTACAGGCAGCAAATTAATACAGCCTTGGAGAAAAAAAGACAAGATTGGGGTAAGTGAAGCCTGGAGGCTTGGGGGACAGATTCCCTGAGTTGAAATGAGAACCTCTGAGGACTCAAAATGGTCTCTGTGGTTCAGAAGAATTGGTTGACAAGGGACCTAACGGGGTGTGAGGGTTCTAGTAAAGAAACGTTGATGACGTCCTAAGAAACTACATTATGTAAAGTTTAGGATGTCGACCTTAAAATAAAGGAATTTTAAGACAAAGCAAATTTAAGTCAGGGCCATTCCGAAGTTTAGTAAACCACGTAGATAGCTAAGCATCTAAATGTTCATAATGTAATAGCAGTAATAGCAGACAAATGAAGTAAATCAGGGAGTACTTTTGATTGCAAGTCTCATTCCTTCTCTCAAGTCTCCTTTTCACTTACCCATTTCCCATTGATACCTCTATCTCTGATATTTTAATCATTTGATAACAATTGGGTATCTCCAGATTCATTGTATTAGTCAGAAATACCTTTTTTTTCCTTTTTTTAGCTGGGCGTGGTGGCACATGCCTTTAATCCCAGTACTTGGGAGGCAGAGGTAGGAGGATAGCCGGGAGTTCAAGGCCATCCTGAGAATACAGAATGAGTTCCAGGTCAGCCTTGGCTAGAGCTAGGCCTTACCTAAAACAAACAAACAAACAAAAAAATAAATAAATAAATAACTTTTTTTATATTTAAGACATACAGGAAGATGGTTTTTAATATACATAGGGAATTAATTATAGTCAAGTAAGTTATTTTATCCATCATTATCTGTGGTTATGGATCTTATCTGTGGCTGCAGCAATGACGCGTAAAATCCCTTCTCTTAGCAAGTCTTCAGTATACAGTGTAGCGCTAATGATAGTCTTCGTGCTGTGCATTTGATACCTGGACTTAGTCATCACACATTCTTAAAGTCTGCATCCTTGGTCTACTTCTTTTCATTTCCTTTCCTCCCCACTCTGGTTACCATGCTCCTATTGCTTTTATGAGATCAAGTTTTACAGATCCCACATATGAATGAGATGTTGCAATATTTGTCTTCTGGTGTCTGGCTTATTTCCCTGCTCTTAATGGTTTCCAGGTTCATCAGTGGTGTCACACATGACCAGTTAGGGTTATACTTGGTATGAATAGCCCCAAATGGCGAATTAAGGCAGCCAGAGGTTTCTGTCTCACAAAACAGTCTGCAGAAGGGGAGTCCAGAGCTGGTATGAAGGGTCCGTGTATTTTCTGGGATTTAGGCTTCCCTCTGCTTTTCGTTGTTAACCTGGTGCCTGCATTTTAAGCCATCCTTTTCATGGTGTAGACTGGAGAAGAGAGAAAGATGAGCCAAAAGGATGCATCCTCAGTCAGCTCTTTTTGAACACAAAGTGCTTCCTTACACGTCACTGGTCAAACTTTGGCTCCAAGGGCATATCTTGCTGTAAGGGAAGCAGAGAGCTTTAGTATCTTGGCTATGAGCCAGGTCAACAGAAGGAACAGTTTGAATTGGTTGTGGACCCCAACCAAGGAGCCTGTGGCTTTTCTTTAGGGTTCACCCAGCAATGTGCCAACACTGCTGTGCAGTCTATCTTTGATTCATTAGCACACCACAGTCTCCAACTTACGCTCTAAGTCTTTCTGTTGTGTTGCCACATATCAAGTCTCCTCTAATCCAGCCTAAGACTTCAAGAAAAGGAATCGCCATGAAGCAGATTTGAGATAGTGTCTATCCCTGGGCCCTAATTCTTCCTGAATAGACAGAGTCCTTACTGTCCAAAAGGTAGCTTTTATTCTCCTGCTGTGAAAGCTTCCAAGCAATAGGCTCTCCACAGCCACCTCAAAACTAGTGCTGTCCTTACCTTCCTGTCTTCCCCATTGGGGGTGTGGGGGAGCACACAGGTTAGACTTAGCTTGATCCTACAACAGAATGGCTTGTGATCCTTTTCAGCATTATGAAGTTATATTAACATGAAGTCATTCATTTTCTGTTGTATAGGCACAAAAAAACATGTAAGTATTTTGACTAGATAAGAAAAACTCACATGGGGCTCAGTTATTATCAGAGTGTTATTTCTCTCGGATTTCTGACTTATAAATGCCTCATTTTGTCAGTGGTTCAAGCAGGTAGCTTTCACCTGATGGGGTATGAATGAAATTCTTAACTGGTGGTGGCCCAGTCTGGAGTGATAGCAAAAGTGACTATAGAAGAAAAAAAGAAACGCATTTAAACAATAGTCCATCATCCGCAAAGGAAATCTCGCCCCCCCCCTTCTGGGTTTTAGGCTTTTCTTTTTTTTTTTTTTTTTTTTTTTTGGGAAAATCCAGAGAGACCGCAACCATAAGCTGTCTGATATCTTTGAAATCTGTCTTGGCAAGTGAGCTACTCCAGTGGATTTTAAATATACTTGGGCCCTTGTAGTTGTAATGATAGACAGACTAAGGGAATCTGGGCTTCTGTGTAATAATAACCATTGAGACGAGAAAGGAAAATGTTCTGGCTTGATGACACTGAAGGCTTTATTTGTACTGTCACAAGTAAAGTATTAGGATATGCCATCTTGATTGGATCTATCAAAAACTTAAGGGCTGGAGAGATGGCTTAGCAGTTAAGCACTTGCCTGTGAAGGACCCTGGTTTGAGGCTCAATTCCTCGGTACCCATGGAAACCAGATGCACAAGGTGGTGCATGCATCTGGAGTTCGTTTTCAGTGGCTGGAGGCCCTGGTGTGCCCATTCTCTCTCTCTGTCTTTCTCTGTTTTTTGCTCTCAAATAAATAAAAATAAAATTTCTTGAAAAAAAACTTAAACATGGGGGAATGACACTACATGTTCTTGTACCATTTCTAAAACTCCGAGAGAATTCCTAGTCTCAACCCCCTGTACTTCTGGTTCTTTCCTTATTGACAGTGTTCATTTCATGACATCATTAATACATTTATACCATCTCTCTCTCTGTCCAGACATTTGGAAGAAACAGGTATCAAAACTTAGGTACTTTATCTTTCAATAATAAGAAATGATATTCACAACATATTCTATATATTATTACTAATTATCCAATTTGATAGACACATGTTTTGAGGCCTGTGAGAGAATCCTATCTGACCTCCTCTCCTGGGACATGGAAGGTCATTGTGGACACAATGCTGGAGATGTTTTTATTCTCAGTTTATGCATAGTTTGTTTCATCATCTCAGTAACCATGGTTGGCTACATAATATTTTTGTCCTTAGCTATGCAACTATTTCTTCATATGGACTTGCTTCCTGGAATCTGCATTGCTGTGCCGCTGAAATGGCCCTACTTGAACACGGAGGATAATACATTGTAAAGGCATCCTGGTTTAGAGCGTAGTCCATACAAGTTTTTATCTCACAAACTTCAAATAACAAGCATTTAAATATTTCCTGTAGATGTTGCCTTTCCACAGTCACAAAAGCTCAGCTTACTAGTCTACAGTATCCTGCCGGTAATTTTTGTTTTAGCAGCTGGAATTTACAAAGCATTTTTGCATTATAGAAATGTAAGTGAATTATCGATCCTAGTTTACAGATGAGACATTTAAGCTTGATGGATCAAGCAACATAGTCAACATTACGTCGCTGTCAAGGAGGGAGGATTCAAGGCAGGGTAAATCCTGAGGCCGGCTTCTTCATCATTGTGTGAGCACTGCAGAGTAGGGTAGTAGATATTTTGGCAAACAACCACATGTTATGAGGCAGAGGCCACTGGTACACATGCCATTTTTCCTGCTTTCCTTTATAGGAATCAATAAATAGATACTGTTTATTCCATTCCATGTTAAATGCAAGGAGCAATGAAGTTTATTTATAAATGAACTCCAGTTGTCCCCCTTTTGAATCCTTTGATCTCTCTAGTTAAAGCTGGTTTGAATGAGGCCTTAGTTTTTGTCTTGCCAGTAAAAGTTCAGATTTTATGAGTAAATCCTGTCTATATTTCACATGGCCTCCTGAAATGAAAGTTGCATAGTATCTTTGTTACTGTCAAGTGGCATGCTTGTAGAGATAGATAAAGCATAAAATTATAGGGTAGGGCTGTAATCACCTCTGCTTTCTAAACCACAGTGAAGTGTGCTGTGGTATTTCCTTTTGAGTGTGATAGAGTTAATTGTTATTGCTGTGTTATCACACAGCATTAATAACAAACCCAGCTTGGCTACCTAGTAATTCAAAAGTCCTTGCACAACAGAGAGCCTGTGTGTGATACATTGCGATAAACACTCACGTAATGTGCACACTGCCATCCCCGCAGTTGTCGCCCATTGGGTTGCGACTGCTTGTGTTCTGCTGGGGATTACAGCTCTTGTAAAGGCCTCAGGGCTGGTTTAGTGGCCAGAGACTGAGCTTGCGAAATACCCAGAGCTTCCCATAGACTCCAAGCTCCAGTGTGATTGACTGCAATGTAATGCCACTCACAGGGCTGTTTGCATTTAGGAAGAGAATTGAAAGCTTGATTTCTAGGCGCACATAAGTAGACTCCGGGCATTCTGGGGAGGAATGGGAGTGTATTTCTGCTTCATTCACAGGTGAGCCGGTTATGCTGAAGTGTGAGACAGGGCGAAACAGAAGAACTGGTTTGGGGAAGAGAACTCTTGTTCTTCCCTCTCTGACCTCTCACCCAGTTCTGGGAAATATCTGGAATCAAAGTTTGGAACATTTTTCCCCTCCTTGTAGAGCATATTTGAGTTCTGAATTAACAAGCAAGTACCCTTCCAATTACCCATTGTGCTTGGATCTATGGGTGGATGTACCAGTGTATCCGTGTATCTTTATATCTATGTATATGCCTCTTTGGGAACTTGTGTATCTCTCTTTATATCTTTATGGGACATGCTGGCAGGAATAGAAGGAGATTACTAACTCAGGTCTGAAGTTCATGGATAACAAGAGGAAACTCGAAAAGGTCCTAAACAGTTCAGGGCCTGAGGCTCCCTAGCTTTCCAGAAATCCTGCTTCATTTTTCCACCAACACACCACTTCTGTCTCCTTCCTGTGTCTGCTCCTCGTGCTAATGGGGGGCTCAGTTCCTTAACTAACAAGTAGACTCTTGGGACATGTCCCTAGCCAGGCTTTTTCTTCTAGTTCTAGCTCATTCTAAGTTGTTTATTCAATCTCATGTTCACACATTTCAATGTTCTTTCTTTACAGCTCAGCTTCCTTTTCTTTTTCTTTTCTTTCTTTTTTTACTTATCTTTTCTTTTCTTTTTCTTTTCTTTTCCTTCTTTTTCTTTTCTTTCTTTTTCTCTTCTTTTCTTTTCTTTCTTTTTTTATGTTACTTTTTTTTTTCTTTTTTTTTCTTTTCTTCTCTTTCTTCTTTCTTTTTTTTTTTTTCTTTTCTTTTTTTTTTTTTTTTTTTTGGTTTCCAGGTAGGGTTTCACTGTAGTTCAGGCTGACTTTCAATTCACTATGTAGTCTCAGGGTGGCCTCGAACTCACAGCGATCCTCTTACCTCTGCCTCCCAAGTGCTGGGATTAAAGGCGTGCGCCACCACGCCCAGGCTGTCTTTTCTAATTCCTTCTTTGAGTCCCTTTCTCATTATGGCCTGGAAGGAAGGAGTCTTGTATTGGTCTAGGTTGTTTGGAGGTACCGCATCAATAGAATGAATATTACAAAGGGTTTTTGCCGGATTGGCTTACACTACATGGGCTGGGTAGTGAACAATATCTATCTCAGGACAGGCTGAGCACCCAGCAGCGGCTCACTCCATGAGGCTGGACGCCTCTGCCTCGGCAGCACCAACCTGACGGCCTGAAGGTTTCTGCGAGTGTCTGGTCTGCAGTCCAGGAGGGAAGAGACTGTTTCCATGTTAATGGAGGGTGACAGCAGTTGTGACAACAGGGTAGATGTAGTCACCAGCAAGGAGGAAGGAGGCAGGAAAAGTGGCCCTGTTTTTTCTCAGATCTCTTTGTATCTGGACTGTCATCAGAAGGACTGGCCAACTGGGCGCAAGGTCTAACCCCTTCAGCTAGTCCTTCTAAGAAATACCCCCACAGACTGGCTTGCAGGCCCATTTAGTAAGCTGACTTCTTGATGATCACTTCGATGATCACAACCCTCCAGTTACTTAAGCCCCACTGGAAACTTGAGATGCACGTGACATCTTGCTCGCCTGTTCCATTTCTTGCGCTAGTCCTTCTAATTCAGACGCTTGTCTCAGCCACTGAGCATTTTTATTTATTTATTTTTTATTTGTGTGTGGGGAGGTGGGTGGGTGATGTGATATGTGTGTGGCTATACCCAGCTGGTTACGTGGGTGCTGGGGACTTGAACTCAGTAATATCAGTTCCTCTCAGACCCTCCTGCTTATGCAGAAAGTGCTCTTAGCCACTGAACCATAGTACCCATCCCAATTGGGCATATCTAAGATGTAATTTTTGATATGGAAAAATGTTCTTTGGTTGGGCATATCTAAGATGTAATTTTTGATATGGAAAAAATGTTCTTTGGTTTGCCTTAAAGGAAATCCTCTGAAATAGTTTTATATCTCCTACTTGATTGCAGTCTTCCAATTTTACAATTCTAACTTTCACCCAAATTGGTGACTTCTTTTTTACTCTCATTGCTATTCCTGTGCCAAGGGAAGACAACGTTTGCCTTACCATGTATCTTCACCCACATATGCACCTACCCTGTGCTTTGTAAACAATGCTAACCCAGTCGTTCTTCAAGACTGTATTTAAAATCATGTCATGGGCTGGAGAGACGGCTTAGCGGTTAAGGCGCCTGCCTGCTAAGCCTAAGAACTCAGTTCCAATCTCCAGGTCCCACGTTCAGCCAGATGCAAAGTGACACAAGGGCGCAATGCTGCACTTGACCACAAGGGGGCGCATACATCTGGATTTCATTTGCAGCAGCTGAGAGACTGCTGGTGCACCCATTGTCTGCCTCCCTCTCTCTCTGTGTCTCTCTCCAGAAATAAATAAAATAATTTTTAAAAATCCTGTCGTAAAGGAGGATATTTGGGTAGATGGGTGAGGTTCTTTGTGCTTCATTGCTTTCAGTTTGTTTTTAGAAATAAACTGCACAATTGTTATAGTACAAACAGCTCATTCTCTGGTTTCTTAGTGTTATTGATAGAAACTCGTCTCTTCACATAACAGGGAAATCACTGCATGGTCACATGGCGAATCTGACTGAGATGCAAATATGTGGCACCCGCCTTCCACCGTGCACGTTTGTTTTAGACATTTGCACTTTGTTTGTTGACGGCTGTTCACTCTGATATCATATGCTGCCCTATCTCCCTGCCAGTGAGTCTTGGGGAGAGAGTTCTTATTGACCTCATCCCTTGGCTCATGGCTGCCATTCCCCTCTGGGTAGCTCCCCTCCCCTACCCTCCCCAGCAGTACCTGGGTGTTTAAACACACCTTTGTTATGGTGTTGCTACATGACGATGCGTTATTCATTATTACTCATGTGCAGCTATCTAGATCCAAAAATAGATTCCAGGCAAAATTTTGGATAGTGTCAAGACCAGAGGACTGGTATTTTTATTTATTTATTTATTTATTTATTTATTTATTTATTTATTTATTTTCGAGGTAGGGTCTCACTCTAGCTCAGGCTGACCTGGAATTCACTGTAGTCTCAGGGTGGCCTCGAACTCACTGTGATCCTTCTTCCTTTGCCTCCCCAGTGCTGGCTAGTATTTTTATTTTGTATCCTGGAATGTGAGTCCGTGTTTTGCAGAGAAACAGAACTAATAAGAGAAATACATATTTATTATGAATTATTTGATCCCATAGTAGTGGAGGCTGAAAAGCCCCCATGGGGCTCACTGGAAGTGGAGATTAAGGGAAATGAGTGGTGTTTCAGAGGCCCCAGAGCTTGAAGGACAATGGTGCTGAGACTAACCCAAGAGTCAGGTGTGCTGAACGCAGCAGAGTAAAATCCTGGCGCAATCACTCAGGCCATGAATGAATCTATCTATCTATCTATCTATCTATCTATCTATCTATCTATCTATCTATCTATCTATCATCTATCTATCTATGTATCCATGTATGTATGTATGTATGTATGTATGTATGTATGTATGTATGTATCTATCTATCTATCTATCTATCTATCTATCTATCTATCTATCTATCTATGTATCTATCATCTATCTATGTATCTAATATCTATCATCTATCTATCTATGTACCTACTATCTATCTATCTATCTATCTATCTATCTATCTATCTATCTATCTATCTATTTTTGTTTTTTGTTCTTCAATGATTAGATGATTTCCACCTCAATGGTAACAGCAATCTGCTTTATGAAATCTTCTGATTCAAATGCAAATCTCTTCTGGAAACATCTTGTAGAAGCCCCTAGAAACAATGTTTAATCAGTGTTCAGCTATGTGGACCTCCTTAGCCCAGTCAAGTTGGCATAAAGTTACCCGCCACACCGAGGTGCCTAGGTCATGCCAAACTAGGGAGGTTGTCACCATTATTAATATTATTGAAAGAGGGTTTCACTGTGTAGCTCAGGCAGGCCACATGCTAATTGTGCCTCTACATCAGCTTCCTGAGTGCTGAGATTACAGGCCGCCATGATCAGTTGTTATTATTATTTTACTAAGGGCATGTGGACCTGCAAAAGGCAATCATTTTAAAAGAACTGGAAGAGTGAGCAGAGCTTGTTTATATGGACCTTATGTTATATAGCCGAGGAGTCCAACATAGAGCTGAACGCAAAGTTTTTATGTTCAGAAATTTTAATTTTGTTGATGAATTTTAGTAACAATTGAGATTGTTTTTTTCTTCTTGTGGACTTGTCTACTGCTTTTTGCAATTCTATCTGGTTTTGGTTAATGCATTTGAAGGTTTTTTTGGCACGGAAGTATTCAATAAATATTCTTCATGGATTCATCTTTTTATCTTTATGAAGCTGCTCTCCTAGCTCTGACAATGCTGTTTTTCTCTGAAATCTACATCAGTCTGATACTAACTTGGACACCACTGGTTTGCTTTGATTAGTATTAGGATGAATTATGTTTTTCTAATTGGTTGTTTTAACCTATGTCAGTCTTTGTATTTGAAGTAGGCTGTATATAGTGGGTCTTGTTTTTATATTCAGTCTTAAAAAACAATGGCCTTTTAATTTAATTGTATTCAGACAATGTGTAGTGAATGGATTATTAGTAAAATCGTTTAAATGTTTTTCCTTATAATTTGTCTTATTTAGATTATTTTTATGATTCTAGCTTTTTCTTTGTTTGTGGGCTTATACCTATACCTCTTTGTTGCTTCATTTAGAAGTTATTTTTATGGGTCTGGAGAGATAGCTCAGTGGTTAAGGTGCTTGCCTGCAAAGCCTAAGGACTCGGGTTCAGTTCTTCAGTGCCCACTTAAAGCCAGATGCACGAGGTGGCACATTCGTCTGCACATTTCTGAATTCTCTCTGTTTATCTCTCGCGGATATGTTTTGTATTTAGACATTTAGCTGATTTGGCTCTACAGTGCCTGACTTGTAGTTTCCCACCCGATACCGTGACCTGGAAATGCTTTCAAGAGGTTCATTGTTTGTCTCTCATCTTTCCAGGGTCATTGCCCTTTAGGACCTGACAGACACGGTTTTCAAGACCTACGCTTCATGTGTGCTGTCTGCCTCTTTCTGTTGTTGCTTTAGAATAAGAGGAAATCTCATTTTGTGATTCCACCTCACTGGATTTGTCTTTATCTGAGATTATATTTCCCATATTTCACTTTGAATGTGTGAATATTAGGGAGGGATTAATCCTAATTAGTGAATATCATTTCCAATCTACCTCACCCTACCTTGTGCACACCCAACAATTATGAAACATTCTTTAAATATCGTCTTTGTTCCAGAAGGTACAGACAACTGACTATAGATAGACCAACCTTACAAAGGCAGAATTTAATGTCTACCCCCTCAGTGTTCAAATTTCTCAGTGGGTTCTTTCCTTGTAGAAAATAAAATTCAAATGTGTTTGTATGGCAGTCATAAGATCTTCTATAGCATGCATTCTTTTTGTTAAATTAAACAGCTTTCTGTGCTCTTTGTACATCAAACATTCTCTTTGCTTGCTCAACTTTTATGTAATATACATTATTTTCCTTTCTTCAAAGTACAAGTCAAAAGCTTTCTTACCATAGAACCTAATTTGATCATTTCCAAATGGAAGGTTTTACTTTCTTGTAACTCTTCTCACTTTTTTTTTCAAGCATGGTGGTGCACATTTTTATTTTTGAGAGAGAGACAGACAGAGCGATAGAGAGAGGGAGAGGGAGAGAGAATGGGCACACCAGTGGCCTCTCAGACACTGTGAACAAACTCCAGACTTGTGCACCCCCTTGTGCACATGTGCAACATTGCGTGCTTGCATCTTTTTTGCATCTGGCTAAACGTGGAATCTGGAGATTGGAATGAGCATTCTTAGGCTTCACAGGCAGGCACCTTAACTGCTAAGCCATCTCTCTAGCCCTCTTCTCACTTTTTACCTTACAGTATTTTATTTATGTATGTGTCTGTCTACATATCCTTTCTTCCTTCTCTTTCCCTTCCTCCCCCACCTATCCCTCTTGCTCCCTTCCTCCCTCTCTATTATTGCAGTCTTACTACTGATTTTCAAATGTCCTTTGCAATGCATACACTGTCATATTTGCCTCTGTTGCGTACTAGTATATCATGTTGCATTATAAGCAATTGTGGCTTAAGAAGATTCAGATCAATACTTATAGCTCTGTCTCTCATTGACAAATAATAATTCTATGTATTATGAGATAGGATGTGATATTTTGAAAATTATATATATATATATATATATATATATATATATTAAAAATTCAACCAAACTAATATATTCATGACATCAGCAACTCATCACTTTTTTGCAATTAGAATATTAAAAACCTATTCTTCCAGAAAATTTGCAATATAAAATACATTGTTATTAATGGGTGCTCACTGTGCAGTACAATCGGTCATGAAAACTAATTACCTAGTCCAGCTGAAACTTTGTACCCTTGACCAATTCTATGAAGTCACCATTTTTAGCTTCCACTTATAAGTGGGTTCATACGGTATTTGTCTTTTTATGCCTGGTTTATTCAAGTAGCATCATGTCCTCTATTTCCACCCTTGTTGTGAATGACATTTTTTCTTTTTTACACCTTAGTTTATTCATTGACTATAAGACCATCAAAAGGTAAGGTTGGATGGTGTCCATCTCTCTACTGTCTGTTCTTTGTGCTAAGTCACAAGGCGTATGTGTCTATTGAGAACACAGGCATAGATGGTAAGTGAGAATGATGAACCACTGAAATCCATTTGTATCAAAATCATCATAAAGGAATCAAAATTTTTAGGAATGTTTATTCTGGAACCTTCTGAAGACCCCAAACAGAGAAGAACTATGACTCATGTCCCATTGGGGTTGGAAAGAAAGTTAGGAGTTGTGAAAGAGGTTTTGTGTTTTTTATTGTTTTCCTCCTGAGTGTATGAAGATTGATACAGTAACAACTCAAGGCTCATTTGGGAAACAAGATGCGCGATCTAGTTGACTGTAGCCCATTCTAGAGTTCACTATAGCTGTATCTTTTGAGACCTATCATTGCAGAATTTGAGCTTTGATCAGGATGTCTTGGTAACAAATGGGGACCTTTGCTTGGCACATTGTATTAGAGGATGGCATATGCAGAATATATTGACTTTTAAATAAAGGATAGAATTTTGTGTCTTGAAGCGAAAATTTGAAAACATTTTTAAAAGAAAACCTTTATATTTTATTTCATATATGAACTCCCAGTTACACAACTTTCTAAACTGAACAAACAAGTTAGCTTAAGTATCAGTTTTTTTATCTGTAAAATAAGAGTGTTAACACTACATGCTGTCGATTAAATTAGGGGTCTTTTGTGTGTGCACATGTGTGTGTTATATGTGCATGCTTGTATATGATTGGACATGCATGCATGAATGGCTGTGTGTGTGCGCACATGTGGAGGTTGGGGGTCAACGTTAGTCATCTTTTTCAGTCCCTTTTCACATTATTTTATTTTTTTATTTTTGGAGAGAGACAGAGAGAGAGGGAGAGGGAGACAGATAGAGAATGGGCGCGCCAGCAGTCTTTCAGCCGCTGTAAATGAAATCCAGATGCATGCTCCCCCTTGTGGTCAAGTGTGGCATTGCACCCTTGCCTCACTTTGCATCTGGCTAAATGTGGGGCCTGGAGATTGGAACCGGGTTCTTAGGCTTAGCAAGCAGGCGCCTTAACTGCTAAGCCATCTCTCGAGCCCCACATTATTTTTTAAAAAAACATTTTATATTTATTTATTTGAGAGAGGGAAAGAGGCAGGGGGGGGAGAGATAGAAAGAGAGAGAGAATGGACGTGCCAGGGCTTCCGGCCACTGCAAACGAACTCCAGATGCATGCGCCACCTTGTGCATCTGGGTTACGTGGGTCCTGGGGAATCCAACCAAGGTCCTTTGGCTTTGCAGGCAAATGCCTTAATTGCTAAGCCATCTCTCCAGCCCCACCTTAATTTTTGTAACAGGCTTTCTTGCTGAACCTAGAGCTCACTGATTTAGCTAGACAGACTATCCAGTAAGCCTTAGGATTCCACCTGTTTTAATCTCTCCAAGCACCAAGATTACTGGCACATGCCACCACACCTGGCATTTTCTGGGTTCTAGAGATCCAAACTCATGCCTTCATACTTGTACAGCAAGCAGCTTACCCATGGACCCAGCTCCCAGCTCTACATGAATTCTATACCCACGGACCCAGCTCTACATGAATTCTATACCCACGGACCCAGCTCCCAGCTCTACATGAATTCTATACCCACAGACCCAGCTCTACATGAATTCTATACCCACGGACCCAGCTCCCAGCTCTACATGAATTCTATACCCACAGACCCAGCTCTACATGAATTCTATACCCACAGACCCAGCTCTACATGAATTACTATACCCACGGACCCAGCTCTACATGAATTCTATACCCACGGACCCAGCTCCCAGCTCTACATGAATTCTATCGAGCCAAGTTCTCTGCATTCTGGCTTTTTGTGATTCTAGCAGCTGCTATATATGTTTTCACTGTTGTATAATATGACAGAAATTGTTATAATTGCTTTTCCCCTTCTTTGATTATAGGGCATGTGAAATAATTTATGTTTCCTGATCAATATACTCTTTGTATGGAGAATGCACTCAGACTTTCCTGCTTTACTAGCTGAGTGAATGTAGGCAGTCTGTGCTGCTAGGCAACTGTGACACCCTTGTCATGGGAGAGGCTTAAGACCAGAACACATTCTCTGGCAGAGACTGGAGTGAAGTGCCTGAATGAGAAAGCAAGTGAAAAGGAGTCCTTTCACGGAGGCCTCTGGATTAGGATAGTCATTCTTTGGGATTAGCATGGTCTGAGTCACTTAGATAGCATCCCATTAGAAGGATCTGAGAA
Organism: Orientallactaga sibirica; assembly: GCA_036365145.1. NCBI lineage: Eukaryota > Metazoa > Chordata > Mammalia > Rodentia > Dipodidae > Orientallactaga > Orientallactaga sibirica. The sequence goes on from JAEOAD010001030.1 coordinate 5,043,188, forward strand.
GACTAGAGGGCAGACAAAGTGTTTCCATTTCAATGTTCATGTCAGATTGCAGAAACCAATGGTCTGAAAATGTACACAATGCTACCTCTTAGTTTGTTACTCACTTCCAAGCTTCATACCTTAGGGTATGAGATTGGCTAGGCTCTTCTAGTCTGCTAGACCACACTGCTAGATACCTTCAGTTTAGGAAGTGTAAACCAGGAACAAGCAAAGAGAATGTAGAAAAATATCAATGGTCACTTCAAGAGTGAAGAAGCCCTTTGTTTGATTGTCTTGGGCTGCTATAATGAACGATGGGAGACTGCGTAGCTTAGATGGTAACGTTTTAGTTCTCTGATGTCTCTTCTCACAAGGATGCAAACCCATCAAGAAAGTACACTCTCATGACCTAATTACTTTCTAAAGTCCCCACCTCTTTAATTTTATTTATTTTTGGAGAGAGACACAGAGAGAGAGACAGACAGAGAGAGAGGGAGACAGATAGAGATGGGCGCTCCAGCAGTCTCTCAGCTGCTGCAAACGAAATCCAGATGTGTGCGCCCCCTTGTGGTCAAGTGCAGCATTGCGCCCGTGCGTCACTTTGCATCTGGCTAAACGTGGGACCTGGAGATTGGAACCGCTGGAAATTGGAACCAGGGTTCTTAGGCTTAGGAGGCAGGTGCCTTAACCACTAAACCATCTCTCCAGGACAGTCCCCACCTCTTTATGCCACCCTATTGAGGGTTGGGGTTTCAACATGTACATTTTGAGGGGACACAAAAACTTAGTATCACCACTTTATTTTTGAGTGTCCATAATGCCTAAATCTCCATCCTTATAAATTAATTGTTTTTGTTTAACGTCTTTGATCTGATTGACCCAACCCACTTTTAGTTCTAGTAGCATAAAGAGGACAACCTTAAAGCCCAGGACTTTTTAAACCTTAGAGATGTTTTCTTGACAATAATAGGTGAGAAATAATCTTGGCGAAAGCACTGATTTCTATGAAATAAGGGCTCATATGATATTTTTGGTGGGAAATCGTGCACCTCCTAGTGGGAAGGCCAAAGGGTTTCTTGACAGGGTGACTTGGCAGCTATAGTATAGGATTGTAGGCAGGGAAAAGTGGAGACGTGAGGATTTACAAAATTCTTTTGGGGTTTGTGTGTGTGTGCATGTTCAGTGTATGTGAGTATGCATACACATGTGTGCCTGTGCATGTGGAGGCCAGAGGACAACCTCAGGTGTTGTTCCTCATGCACTGTCCACCTTTCTTTTGACAAAGTTTCTACTGGCCTGGAGCTTGCCAAGTGGGTTAGACTGGCTGGCCAGCAAGCCCCAGGGACCGTCCTGTCCCTGCCTCCTCTGTGTTCACCACCATACTGGAGATCAAATGCATGTCGTTATGCTTGTAAGGCCACCATTTTACTGACTCAGCTATGTCCCCAGCCTCTGGACTCACAATATTCTGAAGGGAGAGATCTCCAACCCCTGTTCTTTCTTAAAGCCACACACTCACAATTCATATGAAGGTTTTCAGTTAGACATAGTGCTTCTAAGACCATGCCTAAGACACTGTGACTATACACCACTACAACGGCGAGCAGGAGTGAAGAAAAGGGATTTGGGTAAGCTTCTCCATGGGATTATTACAGCTACTGTTGAGGAAGGGGGAGCACCAGCACTCCCTGTTTTTGCAGACTTTGACTTACTTGTCTGTGGTTGGAGTTTGGAACCCTTATCTACGTGTTATTCAAGGTCCCCTTCAGCTTGTATTCTATAAATTATCCTCCACATAACATTCTTCCATGTAGATGTGCTACGTTCATCAATTTGGAATTTATGGCCACTCTCTTCCACAGTTTAAAGTTATCATACAGGTATATGCACCTGGGCTGTGATAAATCGTGTCAATTATAAATACGACTCAGAAAAGAAAAAGCAAGCACAAACAAAATTCCGCACTTCTTTACTTATGCCTTATTTCAAGTACCAGAGGTTTTAGAGTCTGAATTATCTACACGAATTGCCTCAGCATTTCCCTTCAATTTCTACATGGAGATAAGTCCAATTATGGCCAACATTACCATTGTCCCCAATCTCTTCTTGGCTTTGAGATAATAAATATCCCTTAACAACTTAAAAAAAATTGAGGTGCCCTTTTCACTTTGACCATACAGATGGAGAAATTGTAAATAACGAATCTTTGACACTCTTCAGAAATAAAATGTGATGAAGAGTTCAGTCGTCTGATTAAATTCTCCCAATAAAATCTCACCCGGTCCATTCTTAACGCAGGGATAAGAAGTGCATACACACTGGACATTATTTTTCCTTTGAACATACCCGTATCTTGTCAAGATGTCATCAATACAAAGACTTTGACATTTTTAGTACGCTGGATTGGGAAGCAGGTTGAATTTTTCAATCCCCCCCAGCCAATATAAGTCAGTCTGAGATACTTAATTTCTATTTGAGATCCTTCGCTTCTATTATAAACAGATCCCGCAGTGGGAAATAAATTTCATGGCAACAGTTTGGACTTTTTTATGAACCACCTGCAAGTTTTCTGCAAACAACATGTTTTATGGGAGCTCAAGGCAATGTTCACCCATCAAGACCTGACAGTAAGAGTAGGATGGATGAGGCCTTATCTCAGGCACACACGTAACCTTCCCTGTCCCCTGGCCTGACCTCCCTCTGCACTCATTTATGAAAATGATTCATCTTTAAAGAGCTTCCTTGCTCTGCCTGCAGGCTGTAGATCTTTTTGCAGTGGACTTGTGTAGGCTGAGGTTATAAACTTCGATGTGTAAGCTCTTTGGAGGAGTTTAATTTTGAATATTGGAAAAAGAAAAGTATACAATACATGTGCTTCCTTAAAGGAACAGGCTCATCCTGGGATGTCTTTCCGCTATGGAGAGGCGCTTCCGTGCGTTTTCATGGCAAAGGCATTGCCAGGGTTCAACATTTTATTGAAGGCTTTCCTGTACTGAGTATGTTGAAATAGAGAGCTGGCAAGTATTGCTGGCATTGTGTTGACTTTACCTGAGCACGGTCTCCCTGGGTGTGGATGGCAGGTTCTGTGGTGGGTATTCCATCTTTGTGGAGGGCACAGAGAAGGGTGTGATTTGTGTGAGCACCTTTGGGTGGAAAACCCTTAGGAGGAAAGGAGTGAACTGGAATGGAAGGGAGTCAAGATCTCAGCTACAGTAGGAAGACAAGGGAAGAGATGAGACCACAGGCTGCTTCATTCATGCAGGCTGGATTTGGGATACTGAACAGCCAGCTTTCTCTCCAAAGTTCCATGGACTGGAGTCCCATGTGGAAATATGGCAAGCAAATAAGTATACGTGAGAAGTTGGGTTAAATAAGGGGAAAGACAGTTGAGGATATAGTTCAGTGGTAGAGCAATGCCTAGCTAGCATGTGAGAGGCCCTGGGTTCAATCTCTAGCACTGCACATAAATAAATAACACAATTTAAAAACACATAGAAAAGTCAGAAAATCTTGCTGGAATGATTTTTAGACTTTGGGTTTTTATGAAACACAATTTAAGCACACATGAGTTAGCCTGAACCAATGATGACATGATGACAGGCTAACTTTTTTTCTTTCTTTCTTTCTCTCTCTCTCTCTCTCTCTTTCTTTCTTTCTTTCTTTCTTTCTTTCTTTCTTTCTTTTTCTTTCTTTCTTCTCTCTCTCTTATCCTCCTCCTCTTTTTTTTTTTTTTTTTTTTGGTTTTTCAAAGTAGGGTTTCACTGTAGTTCAGGGTGACCTGGAACTCACTATGTAGTCACAGGGTGGCCTCGAACTCACCGCAATTCTCCTACCTCTATCTCCTGAGTGCTGGGATTAAAGACGTGTGCTACCATGCCCGGCTCTCCTCCTTCTTTTTTGGTAAAGAGACAGATGTTAATTAAAAAAATACTTTAAAATAAATATTTATTATTTATTTGTAAGCAGAGAGAGAGAGATAAATAGAGAAAAGAGAGACGATGGGCATGCCAGGGCCTCCAGCCTCTGCAAACAACTCCAGATGCATATACCACTGTGCATCTGGCTTTACACGGGTCCTGGAAAATCAAACCTGGGTCCTTAGGTTTTGCAGGCAAATTCCTTAACTGCTGAGCCATCTCTTGAGCCCACATGTTAATGTTTAAAATTGTTTGCTCTCTTGTGATTTCTGTCCTGGTTATTCAACTCTTCCAGCAGATCATCAAAACAGACAGAATCAGTGTTAAACCGTTGGGCTCAGCAGTGCTCTAACAGTTCTTTGAGTTATAAGGGCATGAACTGATCTGGATGTGGCTCATGGGTGGCACTTTACTGACCCTTGTCCTAGGTGTCTCTGTTCTGACATCACATCTCAACAAGGCAGAGCCAGTCTCCACGTTCCTAGACTCAGATGAATGGCAAAAGCGTAGGAGTAAAGCAAAGTCAAAGAGTCACGTATCTTGGGCTGGAGAGATTGCTTAGTGGTTAAGGTGTTTGCCTGTGAAGCCTAAGGACCCAGGTTCGACTCCCCAGGACCTACATAAGCCAGATACACAAGGTGACCCATGCATCTGGAGTCTGTTTGCAGTGGCTGGAGGCCCATTCTCTCTCTCTCTCCCTCCCTCCCTCTCTCTCTCTCTGTCTCTGTCTCTGTCTCTCTTAAATAATAGATAAGTAAAATTTAAAAAGAGTCGCATTTCTCTGTGGAAGAGGAATGAAGCTGAGGCCAGTGAAAGCTCGTCTTGTACATGATATTAACCCGTGATCAATGAGAAGATTTTCCTGTGGAAGTATGTTTGGTATCTATGAGAATGTCTTTATGGAACTTTTGATTTTATAATATATTGAAAATCTCACCAAAGATGATGCAGAGGAAACATATCTGGAGCTTTCTGTTTACAGAACCCTTTATACTCACGCTTATTACTGTGTCATCTTCAGGGCTTTGCGATTCTTTTGAACACAATTTGGATGATCCTACCAGGGTGCTTTCTGACATTGGCTACTAGCATGGATTGTGATACTTCTGCATGTAACAAGCCTGCTTCAGACCGTTTGCTCAGATGACTGAAGCCACTGAACACAGTGTTTCCTTTGTCTCTTTGTTAGTTATTTGTCATGTTAATGAAACACCTGGAGCAATTAACCTATTTTTGATTGAATTTAAGTTTTGGAGATTTCAATTGAAGGTCTGTTGGACCCACTACCCTGGCCTCTGGTGGGGGTGTACCTGACTGAAAGAGTAGATAGTAATTGCTCAACTCATTGCCCAGAAACAAAAGGGAGGAAGAAGAGGACAGGACTGAAGTCAACAATACCCCACGTGGTCATGCCCCCGTGATCTAAGAACTTGCCATAAGGCACCATCTTTTAAAGGTCCTCGTCATCTCCCAAAAGTACATTTTGGGGGCCAAGTCTGAACACTGAAACTTTGGTATGACTTTTTTCTTTTTGTTTTACATTTTTAAAATTTATTTGCAAGAAGGGGGTGGAGAGAAATGGGCACAGTGGGCTCTCTTGCTACTGCAAACAAATGTGTGGGGGCGTGTGCTATTCCATGCATCTTGCTTTGTGTGGATGCTGGGAAACTGAACGTGGGCCGGCGACATGGCAAGCAGAGCCTTTAACTGCTGGGCCACCTCTCCTGCCCACTGGTTTTCTTCTTAAACAATCTTTTCCTTCCCTACTGGGTATTTACTCATGTGCTCCTCTGACCTTTGGGGTGGGTACCTGGGCAATGACAGTGTGGAAATTAGCTGTTATGCCTTGTTCTACCTTCTCTTCATTAGAAACAGTCAGAAAGATTCCTGTAGAGGCCCCTCCCAGTGACTCCCAATACACAGTCCCATCTTGGAAGTTCCTCCTGAAGTCGTACCGTAAGAGAATCGGCCTGTCGCCATGGCCCGCAGTGATCACCCTCGTGGACAGCAAGCAAGTTCCTATGGAAAGACGTGTGCCATTCCTGGGAGCGCTGAGAATTCAGGTCGTTCTGTTGAGTACCTTCTGTGTTCATGGCGTGGGGTCATGAAATATGAAGACTTACTCAGAAATAACTATTCTGTCCTCAAGGAGATTAAAATTCTATAGAGGCCACAGGATTACAGCAGTGCAGTAGTTTTCAGAGGGGAGAATTCTAGAGTCCCCTAAGGCGAGCTGGATGGTAGTCTGTTTAGTCTTTGGCTCTCTCATGCCAGCTTTCATCAGAATACCTCTAAACTTATCTGTCTTTTTCTAGACAAAAGGAGGTGTTGGGAGTCAGAAGGGCACATCTCTTCCATCTTCCACGGTGCTGCTTAATCTTACTGACTCTTCTCCTTGTCTGTTAAACATGGAAAACATCAGATGTACAGTGAAGGTTAGAATGACTGCAGATGATACAGCAGACATATTGTTGGCACACAGCAATGTTTGAATAATGCATAGTTAAGGCCATAGAATATATCATTATGCCTTGAGAAAACCACAAAGGACCTTGCATTTCATCTCCAAAGTAGTTGGACTAGAAACATGTATTGAAGTAAATTAATAAAAATCGACAATCTGAATGAAGAGACAAGGACAGCTACTATCTGGTTGGAAAAGCTCAGACGGCGCAGCAGTAGTGAGAACATTTGCACCGAGCCTCCTCTAGGGCGGCTCTGAGCAAGCAGAGGAGCTCTTTGAAGGAGGAAGTCTTCCTGTAGGGATGGCGAACACAGTATGGATCACCCGGATGCTTCCACATCTTTGGGAAATCATCTTGAACATGTTTAGGTGATACCATGGAAATGGTTTCCTAGAAAAAGGTAAGGAATAGAGAAGGGGGGAAGGGTGTGGCAGGACTTAGAAGCTATACTTCTAAAATGTATTACCCACTTATTGGAAGACAGTTTAAATTCCATTATAATTTTCTTTATATGCAAAGTCAGTATATTTTCTGAGCCTTTTCTCCATTATCAAAGTAGGTTTTCGGTTACATATTGCAGTCTTCGAATTTCTCTTTGATGAGTTTTGCCCAAAATATTACTTATAGTTGAAAATAGCATTAAAGTTGGGGATTAAGTTTATCTCAAATCTTAATCCCCTTGTTGTGGTCTGGATATGAAGTGTTTTCCCCAAAGGCTTGTGTGTTGAAGGCTTGCTTTGTAGCTGGTAGCACAACTTAGTGATGACAGAATCATGCGGACACTGACGTCATCAGTGAACTTCCAGGAAGTAGGGCCTGGATGGGAGGCGCTCACCCAGGGCATGCATTTGGATGGTAGATTTTTGCCCTGGCCACTTTCTATCTCTGTTTCTGCTTCCTTGTCGCTGTGAGGAAAACAGCTTTGCTTCACCATGCCTTTGTGCCATGCTGTGTTACACTCACCCAGAAACCATGGAACCTCACAACCATAGACTGTAAACTCTGGACGTGCAAGCCAAAATAAATCTTTCTTCCTTGAAATGATTTCTCTCAGGTATCTTTCGTGGTCACTAAAAATTTGGCTAGCAAACCTTCTTTTACTATCTAATGGAATGTGTCATCTCCATTATGTGCATGAGGGACAACATTTCAGTACTGTGCTGTGTAATTGTGCTGATGGACAGAGGTAAAGGAAGGGAACAAAGCTGAGTCAGAAGGTCTCTAAGTTCTAAACAGAGGTGTTTGGATGATGGAGACCCAGTGGTTCCTCGAGTGAGAAGTAGATAAGGCATTTTGTGATTTCCTTTCAAATATTTGTTTACACAAAGTATAACTCCCCGTCTCTAGTATTCGCAGAGCAGATTGCGTTAATCACTATAGCTATTTTCCTACAATCTTCTCTGTGAAAATGTAGTGTTATTGCAGTTATTTGGAATAAAGAAATCACAACTGCAATCTGGAACTGATGGAACTAGAGTCTCACTTTGTTTTTAACTTCCCAGATCAATGACCTCCCATCTTTTTTTCCTCTCCCAGTTATATCTAGAATTCAGTGGTTCTCACAAAATAGCTCATATGCGGACTTTCTTGGAGTCAGGAGATCTCTTATTTGCATTTCTGGCTTGCTGGGTCCCTTGCACTGTCCTGTGTTCTGCAGCTGGCTTCCGTCATGATAGTTGGCTATGTGGAAATGGCTTCCAGGCACTCACTTCAGCCAGGGAGTGCTACTGTTTGAATTCGCTTGTGGTCTCAAGGTCTCAAGCCATATGATGTCATGGAATACCCTGCCCTACTGGAGGTGGTACATTCCATAGTTTGACAATGCTTCTTGGAGAATGTGACTAGCAGATATAAGTGTGAGATCACAGGCTGTGTCAGAATCACATGCTCCTCTGAAGTGGCTTTGTCGCTGGGTTTAGTGTGTTCACACCATGATTCTGTTCCCTCCAAGGAAGAACCACCTCTCCAACAGCAGTCTCCTTAACCATCATACAAACAGATTTTCCATTCTTTTTGCTTATCATTTCTCTTAGGTCGCCCAGGCATGTCTTGAAGTATAGAGATGGTTTAGGTTCAATCTAAGTGCTGCTCTATGTAAGGATGAAGGAAATAATAATGACATCATCATACATGGTCGCGTTTCCTGTTACCTGTCTCCATCAACTAGGGGACTGAAAGAAAGAAATCGATTTCAAGTTTCAAAATGATGTGTTTTAAGGTTTGGGAATGTGGCTCTGTGGTACAGCACTTGTCTAGAATATATAAGATCTTGGGTTCAATCCCCAGCATTGCAAAACCAAACAAAAAGCAAGCAAGCAAGAAAGAAAGAGAGAATGAGAGAGAAAGGAAGAAAGGGAAACGTAGCTGTTGATGGTCATCTGACTTTAGCAGTACCAGTGTGTAATAGTTCCCTAAGATTCTCCTAACACAAACCAGGAGAGAAAGGAAGAGGAAGAAGAAGAAGGGAGAAGGAGAGGAATCAAAAAGATTACAGAGAGAGAAAGAAAGGGAGGGAGGAGAAAAGAGAGAGAGAGAAAGACTCCTACCACAACCCCTCTATATCTTTAGCAGGGAATGACAAATTGCACTCCAATTATCTCCTGCTTCCTTCAAAGAATTCAGAATGCTTTGTTTACAATAGTCACTAATGGCTCCTATTACACATGCAGAATTGCCTAATGGATTGATGGATTGGGAACCAAGTGCATGCTGGTAGAAGTCTAGAAGCACTGGCTGGAAGAGAAGGTCCTTGGAAAAATTTTACTCTCCTTGACTTGTTATGAATGTGTGAGATGCAATATTGGATGCTTACTGCTTATTGTTAGACATTATTGTTTTGAAATAAAATGCCAGATGGCGCAAGAAGAGACAGAGCACGTTGTAGCATTATCTTCGTTGTGTTCACTATCAGGAAATGATGATAGGAAAGCATTCCCAAGGAGGCAGCTGGAAGGAAAGGGGGAAAGAGGAGCAGTGCCTTGGAAGCTTAGAGGTAGGGTCTGTTAGAAGGGGATGCTGACCACTGTACATTTTTGTCTGAGATTGATCTCATAGGAAAATAAACAGAGAGAGAATTATATGTCCAGTACACCCTCTATTCATACCTCAAGGTGCTTAATTTTATGACTAGATTGAGATTATCTGGTTTACCAGACTCATCATGGGGTACTTAACGAATTGAGCAATTTTGTGGTTTTAGGAAAGATTTAAAATAAAATGATTGGTCAACACTGTTGTTCCATATGTAACTATAAGCAGCTCTAAATTAAACTTCACACAAAATGTGGAGAACATGATGGCGTCCTCGGTAGCCAGGAAATTGAGAATTTGCCTACTAAGACGTACAGACCAATCGGGACTTGCTCAAGGCAGTTCCGGGGGAGATGTTTCGTTAGCAATATCACTGGAACCATGACTGTTTGATTTCATAGCAGCATACTTTCAAAGTTATAGAACTTGTTTCTTTCTCAGGATCCTTTTTGCTATTCAAGGCCACCGGGGCTGATGTTTGTCTCCTGTGCTATGTGAAGCTCAAGATGACGGGGCTGTCACTCCTTCCGTCCCTGATGAATTGCCGTGCCCTTGTGAGAACACAACCCATCCGTCCTCGTCGTCCCCGGAAGCAGAGGGTCAGATAACCAAGTCCTACTCAGCTGATTTGCCACAAGATAAATGATGATCGTCACCAAAGCTACCTGCCCACCAGTAGTTTTGAGAAGAAAACACTCAGAGCTGAGATAATGAGGCTGCTTGATAACTTTTAACATACTCATGGTTTTTCCTGGCCCTCGCAGGGCCAGTGGTAATGTCTGAGTCTTTATCAGCATCCTGTCTGCATATCTAATCTTTAGTAGCACTTGCTACAATCACATAAATGGGGAGAGAACTCCATGATAACAGAGACACAGTAACCGTTCAATAAATATTGGCAGAGGCCACCTGAGACTGACAGCTGTTCTCTGATTGAACCAACTGGCTATAGTAGAACCGTTGCCTGTGTTATCCACCCAAGGAAGATTCTACATACTTAGAGCCCAATTAATTAAGATTCAAAATGGGGTCTTTTTAATGCATAGGCAGATGTTGTATCTCCTTATTCTTACTATGGCCCAGGAGCATTGGAAATTAACACCCAAACAAGCTAAGCCGAGGAGAGTGAAATGTTGAAATCATGAGACTGTAGCTAATTACTGGTGATGCATAGCCTGGAGACGAGAGCAGTTCTGTTAGTTGATGGGCAAAGAATAAGTTTTCCAGAATAAGGTGGAATTTTCCCTTTCTGCAGGGCTCTGTTTGGTATGATAGAGTGACCATGTAGAGTAAACCGTGGAGAAGCGATTTCAAGGACTTTGTTCATCTTGTAGGTAGAAAGTCCAACCATAGGATGCTGCAGATGTGAGCTTCAGGGGATGTGTTTTTTTGATTTTCTTATCTGGGTGATAATGTTGATGATAATAATATTAGTAGTAGTAATAAGAATTAATATTTATTAGGAGTTTACAATGTACTGCAGTTGTGATAATTGCTTGACATCTATTATTTAATCTAATGTCTACACCAATCAACCTGTCAGGTAAGTGCTTATTAAAATAAGGAAGCCATGGCTTAGAGTGAAGTAAACTGCCCGAGGCTATGCAGCTTGTTAACCATGGAGATCTGCTCTAGATTCTAGAACTGGGCTATGTGGATTAGATCAGTCAGAGAGGAAGGTGGACAGCGATTTTCTGATTTCAATGAATGTAAGATGAAAGGAGCAGAACAATCACATAATATAAGCGTTGCTCTAAACGTCTTTGTTTGCATTGCTTTCAAGCATTTTGATCAAAGGGTCAGCAAAACATGACTTCTAGCCCAAATCTGACCTGCCAACCTGTTTTTATATGGACTAGGAGATAAGAATGACTTATTTTCAAATGATTGAAAAAAAGAATATTTGCAGATAATATGAAAATTATATGAAATTCAAATTTCAATGTCTATAAGTAAGTTTTATGGTCACGTACGAAGCCTGTTTATCTAAGAATTGGCTCTCGGTATTGTTGGTCTACAGTGGCAGCATCGTGTGGTTGTGGCAGGAACCCTGTGATGTAAAAAGCCCCAAACATTCAGTCAGTGCCTCTTTATGATACAATCCTTGCAGGAAGCTGGGCACAGTGCTGCATGTCTGTAATCACAGCAGGTTCAGTCAGGAGGACCAGTTGCTGAAAGCTACCCTTGGCTACACAAGGCCAGACTAGGTTACAAGAGACCCTATCTCAAAAAGAAAAGGAACAGCACAACAAAAGTAATTTCATGAGAGGAACAAAGAAAAAACCTGCCAGTCCCTGTTGGTGATGACTGCAATAGAGAAGTGGCTGAGAAGAAAAACTTGAACTTGGACGTCTGGGCAGGCATGTGCTCTGTCTCCCTCGTGTCTCTGTCAGCTTGGGGAGGGTACCTTTATGTTTTGGCATCTGTTTCTGCATTTGTAAAACGGTGATGATAGCACCCATTTCAAAGGATGCTAATGTAGCGACATAAGGGCTTTAAAATAGGGTTTGGCACATGGTTAGTGCTGAGTATTGTAACCCTTATCAAACTAAATATTTCTATGATGAGCACTAATCATTGTGGTTAACATCTTGGAGCTCCCTCCCTGATAAGTTCAATGAAAGGAGAGTCCCTTCTTGACCTACTTTGCCTTCTCCATATCAGAACTGGACCAGTTCCCTTGGCTCTTCTTGCCCCAGGTCAGAAGCAGCAAGGCACAGATCCCAAGTGCACAAGTCCGTCTCCTCAAGTAGAACCAGTTCTGTCCTCACTGCCTCGGGCCTTGGCCTCCTGTGGCCCATGTAAGTGCATGGGTGGGTGTGGGGAAGCCCTGGGGACTTGGGGACTGAAGCAAGGTTTGGGCAGTGCGTTCATGATCCCTACAGGATCACAAGGCTTCTCCTGGGCAAACCGATGACACGGAAGCCAGTGGGTGTCTTACAAGTGTGTGGCCTGAACAGTGCTTCTATGAAGTGACTTTAATGGTGCTCTGTCACCCTCTAGACCACGCCAGCTCCGGTTGACTGTCATTCGATCATCAACAATTCATGACTTCACTGTCATAAAGAGGTCTGGACAATGGATGGAGGGATGACAAGAGAGAACACCACCAAAATATGGCTTTGTCTTCTTTAGGTTGTCCCAGGGGTTGATGCCAATCGGTGATGACGTCACGTGGGGTGAAGAGAGTATGGGCTGTGGTAGATGCTGACATCAAAGCTGAATTTCTCCTTGGTAGAGGCCAGAGACAGGGTCTTTCTAGAGTGTTCTAGGTCTGATTTGAATGGAGGGTAAGAACTTGATGTAATTGTTTCAACATGGTACTGAACTGGTCACAGTAATGGGACCACCTGTGATTAGAAGACAGCAGTGACACGTTAGAGTTCATCACACCAAGCCCACGAGAGACACGCATCTTGTGCTTTATTCCATCTTCTGTCTGTTTAGCTTTGCTTTGCTTCGTGGGGAGGTCACGATCTTAGACTGGCCAGTGAAGCTATCAATATGCAGTTACAGGTCCTAGATTCTGACTCTATTACTAACCTCCATTACAACTTTGGGGTTTAGAGGCATTCAATTTGTCTTCCTTTAAGCTTTAAGGACAGAAGAGGATGCTTTTTGGGGTACTGAAGTCAACTGAGTGGATTCTAGGTTCATTTCCAGTTTATTTAATCCATGTTTTGTCATCTTAGATCAATCAGTCTTTCTGTGTCCGTTTCCTCTTCTATGAAACAGGCATTTTGGGGATATTGCTCTCAGGAAGTTGCAGTGAGCCACCTATGTAGCGAATTTAGAATGGCCAATATGACTAGGCTGTTTTCTGTGGCTGTCATCACCTCAGCCCAGAGAGGCTATTCTGTTCAGCACTGCATATGTTATTACAATGAACTCCCAAAACTGGCCCCTGAGAGAGGGATTATCCCGAGAGATGGAGTCATGGTGATGTGAGATTGAATAACTCACTTAAGACCACACTGGTAAGTGACAGGACAGGGATTCAAACCCAGGGTCATTAAGAGCCGACCCTGTGCCCTTGCTGTGAGCGCTCTCTCTCAGTTCTCAGACTCACTGGTCTACGCCCAGGCTATGTCCTTTGAATATTTTCAAGTGTTTTGAATATTCACTTTTGTGCATGTGTAAGTGCATGTGTACACGTGTTTGTGTGTACAGGCACATGATGAGTGGGTGGCTATGTGTATAAGCGTGTGCACGTGAAGGCCAGGGGTGATAGCAAGTACCTATCTCAGTCATTTTTTCACGTTATCTTTTCAGTTAAGTTCTCACACTGAACCCAGAACTTACTGACATGACTGCACTGGGTAGCCAGCGACCCCAGGGTCCTGCTGTCTCCACCCGCCCATTGCTGGGATTATACTACACACAGCCATGCCTGGCTTTTCATGGGTGCCGAGGATCTGAACTTAGGTCTTCATGCTTGCTATTTAAGCACTTCACCCACAGAGCCACTTCTCCAGCCACATTCATCTTAGTAAGGAGTCAAAATGTGAAGTCATAGCCTATCAAGCTATACAACTTTTTATTTATTTTTAAATTTATTTCTCCAAGGGGGAGGGGGAGAGAGAGAATGGAAACTCTAGGGCTTCCAGTGGTTGCAAATAAACTCCAGATGCATGTGCCACTTTGTGCATCTGGCTTTACATGGGTCCTGGGGACTAGAACCCTGGTCTTTAGGCTCTGCAGGCCAATGCCTTAACGGCTGAGCCATTTCTCCAGCTCCAAGCTCCATAACTTTCAAAGTTAGTTTTGAATGTCTCTCTTGGCTGCAGACACTCCACAGAAAGGTTATAGCAACATTTACCTCCTTATCTGTCTCGTGAAAGCCAAGCAGAACTTCTCCTAAGCTTATAACTAAGATGGAGTGTGGCTTTGTGGGACATGGGATTGTGTGCTGGTGGAGGTAGGAGGAGGAAAGGGGAAAATATAATTGATTGTTACCAGAGGGAAAAGTTGCGCTAACTGGGTGGAGGTTTACAATGATTCATCCGGGTCTTTGACTCAAGTGACTTAATGAGTTTCTGCAACGCCTTCTGATAAGTGTGGCCAAGGAGGCTGCTGAGCTGAGGCCAGGGTGTAACCATCCCACGTCTTGGTTGCTGTTCAGCAGCCACGACTTCCATTTTGCAAAAACGATGACTCAAAAGTTAAAAAATGAAGGGGGAAGGCTCACCTTAGCTGGATTTCACAGGATGTAGACTGTAGTTGATCCACATAACAGGAGTTAAAACAATGTCTTAAAAAAAGCAATAACAACACTAGCCAGGCTTGGTGGCACACACCTTTAATGCCAGCACTCGGGGGAGGGAGAGATAGGGGGATCACCGTAAGTTCGAGGCCACCCTAAGAGTACACAGTGAATTCCAGGTCAGCCTGGGCTAGACTGAGACCCTACCTCGAAAAAAAAAAAAAAAAAAAAACCCAAAAAACAACTAAACACTGACCTGTTCTAACAATAAGTTAAACAGCTCAGAAGGGTAGAAAAACAGATCAAAGGATGGGAACCAAGGTTTTTCTAGAAATGGCTCAAAGCAAGCAACAGAGCAGGTGTGTTTGACAGTAGCAGAACTGCTTTTCCATTTGTGAGTTCACAGCAAACACTTTCCACCACCGCGTCTTGCTCTACTTGTCACTTCTCCTTTGCATACATAGCTCAGGAGTTGATGCTGGCTATTAATGTTTTTCTTTTTGAGGTAGGGTCTCCCTGAAGTCTGGGATGACTTGGAAATCACTGTGTAGGCCCAGGGTGGCCTAGAACTCCCAGGAGTCCTCTTACCTCTGCCTCCTGAGTGCTGGGATTAAAGGTGTGCGTCACTATGGCCAGCTATTAATTTTAAAGGTAGTTTCCTGTTTCTGTTTATATTTCAATTTGGTAAATGTTGAAAAGAAGGAAACAAGACATTTCTACCTTCTAGCAGTGTCTTTCTAAAGTCTAACAATGGAGTTAAATCTTTTCTTTAATATTGCTAATAATTATTAATAATAATAAATTATAATGGCTTAAAGCTGTAAGGAAAGACAGATATCAACATGCTTTCCCGAACCTGCTGAGGACTAGATGTTTTTGTGTCTTGTACTTTGTTCTGGGAACTTTATATCACATTACAAACAAGCTAGGATTCGTGACCTTGCCAGTCCCCCATAGCGTTCTTAGGTCTCTGCATAAAACGCTTCTCTGCCTGGAATATAAGTACAATTTTTCCCACTTGAAAATCTTCTGTCTCTTAATTTTTTTGTCTATTACCCTATGTCAAATCTAACCTTTCCTCTAATATTTGGGGAGGTGACTCTTTTTTTTCTTTGTGAATACATCAAAATAATTACCTTCACAAAAATGTATCCAACCTTTGCTGATACTATCTGAGGACAAAATTATAAAAGTAAAAATAGCTGGATTAGATATTTTAATACTTTCACATTCTTGGTAAATGGCCCAGGTTGATTTCTATAAAGTCAGAAAGGAGGAATATGTTGAGGAGGGAAAGGATCTAAGGTGTAGGGGGAGGGGCAACAAAAGATAATGAGAGAAAGACAAATGTTATATGTTTTTTCTAGCAGACTGTAGAATTATATGTGTACACATATGTATACATGTATACTTATGAAGTGTGTGAAAGCAAGAGGAGGACTGTTTGAGGAGTTAAAGGAACGAGCAGGAGAGAGATGAAGGTCAAGGGACGGTAATCTAGGTGTGTATCAATATGTTCAAAGTAAAATGATATATGAATGAAACTGTCACAACATAACCAATTCTCTTACATATCAAAAGTTGATATTAAAGCAACCCTAATAACTCAATCAGATAAGTCTGATATCAGAGAAACACCTTTAGAAAAGTGACTGGATGAAAACATGACATAAAAGCAGTGGTCTTCCTATATACAAATGCCTAACGTGTTGAGAAAGAAACCAGGAAAATAATTCCGTTCCTAATTATCTCAAAAAATAAAAACAAGGGGGCTGTGGAGATGGCACAGTGATTCACTTGTCTAAAAAGCCTGACAATTCCAGTTAGATTTCCCAGTACCCACATAAAGCCAGAGGCACAAAGTGGTGCATGCATCTGGAGGTTGTTTGCAGTGGCTAGAGACCCTGGTGTGCCTATTATCTCTCTGCCTTTCTTCTCTCTGTCTCTCTCTGCTTGCAAATAAATAAAGAAAATATAAAAAAATAAAACAACTTTGGAATAAAACCAACTAAGAAAGCATCAAAGAACTCTACAATGAAAAATTAAAACACTAAAGGAGAGACATTGAAGAAGGCACCAGAAGACAGAAGCTCCCATGCTCATGGATCAAGAGCATTGATATTGTGAAAATGGCCATATGACCAAGAGCAACCTATATTCTCAATGTGATGCCTATCAAGATTCCAATGCCATTCTTCACAGAGATAGAAAAAGCCATCTTAAAATCCATATGGAAGCAGAAATCTCTGGGTAGTTAAAGCAATCCTTTAAATTTGAGACTCTCCAGGGACATCCAAGCAGTAAAGTCTCATAGAAGTCAGCAATGAAGACATGGCAAAGGTTTCAATTTGTGAAAGATGCTCTGGATCTAAGCATGAAGAAGGGTACAGGAAGATTGAAGAGATACGGAGCCATGGCAGGAGTGCTAGAGCATGTTCATGTGTTTTCCTTGGAAAAAATGTGGAAAATGATGTTTGCAGTATATTAACCCAAATAAGCAGAACTTTAATGGTGCTTTTAAAAAGCTTAGGAGGAAGAGGTAGATTTATTAAAATTAAGCTCAAAGCTGCCAATAAGGGCAGGAAGGTCATCTCATTTTGATGCTGTTGTTAATTTTACTTTAACCATTTGCTTCTTGATTGCTTAAAATTTCCATTGAAAATGAGAAAAAGGAGTGGGGTCTTTGCTCCCATCTAAAATTAACTCCAACATGCGTGGAAGCTACCACCAGCCTCGATTACATGAGGTTTCCTCACTACATTTTACATGAGGTTTCTAAGGGTTGTGTTTCGTTCACAAAAGCATGACTATTGGTAGTTTTAAGGTGCTAAACCTTGTGTAAACACTTTCAAAGATATTGCTCATACAAGTCTCATCATAACCTAATGATGTGGGAAGAAAAGACATTAACTTTCTTTCTACTTTGTGAATGAGAAAACTGAAGCTGCAGGAGGTGAGACGACTTATCCAGATAAACCACTTAGTATTAAGTGACAGATTGGAAAAATCTATTTTAGGCACCTTGGCCAGAGATATGATTAGAATTTTTACAACGTTTACATAGCAGCGCATCACTTTGTCTTTGGATTCAGACTAAAGGATTAAACTTGACCAGCTAAAGAGTTCATGTTTGCCAATATGTAAGACACGGGCCATGTGCAATACATTGTGTAAGGTACTGGACAGACCAGTAGACATGTACGAAAGAACTTTGTGAGCTTAAAGTTTCCAGCAGACATATAAAACACAAATACATTGTCAAGTGAAAAATAATAACACACAAAGTGACAGCAATAATCTAAGGGAATATATATATGCATAATGGAAACCAGTAGTCAAAGATCAAGTCATAGCCAAACACTTCATAGAGTAAGTATAATTTGAATTTAGTCAAGGAAATTATCTGAGAGGAAAACAAAAACACCCAAGGCCAGCATGTACAGGGGACAAAGGCAAAAAGAAGGGACGGCCAAGAATGTTCAGCATATAATATACTTATTGTAACATTGTTTAGAATAGATGGCTACTATTTTCCCTTTACATGCATATATGTATGTGTTGTGCTTGTGTATATGTGCATGTGTGTAAAAATGTGTGTGAGTATGTGTGTGAGGGGTGCTAAAGATCAACACTGGTGCCTTCCTCTATTAATCTCCACCTTTTTGTTTGAGATAAGATCTTTTGCAGAACCTACAGCTCGCCAGTGGTGCTGGACTACCTACCCAGTAAGCCCCAAGGATCTTTGTCCTTACACCTCCCCCAGGCTGGGATTCTAGGTGTGCAAAACCACATCTAGTTTTGACGTGGGTCAGGTTCTCATGTTTATGTGGCAAGTACTTTACCCACTGAGAAACCTCCTCAGCTCCAGGGATAGATTGCTTATGCAAGGGCGCCACACTGAAAATTCTATTCTAGCAAAGGAATATCAAATGAAGAGTCAATGGTTTTTTTTTTTTAATAATCAGATGATGAATTCAGTAGAATATTTCTAAAATTTCATTCTATTTTTTGATTAATTTTTTTTTGTTGTTTAGAAATTGATCACTTTTGGGCCAGCTTCCTAATCATATTTTGGAACAGTGGCAGCCACCAGGTCCATCAAAATAATAACAGTTTGGGCAGAAATTATGTGTTATTTTCTACTAAGTCACCAAGGTTTGTCAAAAGTGATTTGTAGAGGTTCATGGAAAATACTTTATCTGCTAAATGATGCACCCCCAGACTCCTCTCGGGATTTTCTTGAGACCCTTTTTGAGGTCAGCTCTCATACTGTTCACTGGATTGGGGACTAACATTGAAAAAGCGACGTCTTCCAATAGGGGAACATAAATGTCAAAAGTCAACGAAGGCAGAAAGTGTGACAAGTTGCAGAAGATGGTCACATCTGTCATTTAAATCACTTGTTTAGAACACACACACACACACACACACACACACACACACACTTAAGGAGGTTAACAATGAGGCTATTTTAAATCTTATCACAACTACTATCAGGAAAAGATGACAAAAATACTGTATGATCCTGATAACTCTAACCTCTATTAATGTCTGACAACTTCTCCAGCCAGTAGACAACTCTGGATTATCCCCTGGAGATAGCAGTGATATTGCAACATTGGAGATGGCTGAGGACAAATAGTGACAAGAAGCCAAAAGATTGCAGGTACATAGGATTATGTAATCCTCAAGGCTTGCCAAAGACTTCTAATTAGGATGAGTGAGTTCTGAGCAGTGAGGTGGAAAACGTCTTTTGCTCTCTCCCTGACTGAGGTATGCGTCAGGAAATGCACAGGAGCGCTGAGGGTCCCTTTCATGAAATGATTCCCAGTTTAACGAATGATTCACTATCACTTGGTAAAACTGGGTTAGGTGTAATTTTGGCAGCATGCTGGGTTATAGAGGCATCTCTCTCTATTAATGGCTGACCCTCTGGTTTCATGGAACCATATGTGGGCTCTTTAAAAGGATAGACCTAATTCTACTGCACTGTGAGGTGAAATTTAATGTTGTCATGAGCCTAATTTAGATGGTTCCTTTATAACACTACGTCATTTTTTTTTTCTGTTTTTAGCAAATTCTTCTTGTTTTGTTTTTTTGATTTTTTGAGATCAGGTCTCAGTCTAGCCCAGGCTGACCTGGCATTCAATTCTGCAGTCCCAGGCTGGTCTAGAGCTCACAGTGATCCTCCTACCTTTGCCTCCCAAGTGCTGGGACTAAAGGCATGTGCCACCAAGCTGGGCAGAAAATTCTTCTTTAAAAACAGATCTTAGGGCTGAAGAGATGGCCTAGTGGTTAAGGTGCTTACCTGCAAATCCAAAGGACCTCGGTTTGATTCTCTAGGACCCACATAAGCCAGATGCACAATGGAGAGCATGCATCTGGGGTTCATTTGCAGTGGCTGGATGCCCTAGTGCACCCATTCTTTCCCTCTCTCTCTCCCCCCTTTCTCTCAAATAAATAAAATATATATTAAAAATGTATTTCAGTTCTATGATAGAATACCAAAAGGTTTTGTCTTGAGTTACATGATCTTTCAATCACCTACAATCAGTAATTCCGACAAAGACATTTACTTTTCAGTATCTTGATAATTACGGTGGGTCTTTGTGAGATTTGGGGGCAATTTTCCTAAAATGAAATGTATAAGATACAAGATCATTTGTATCAAAAGTAACTCCAAAACTTCCTTTGATATCCAGGCCTTTGGTATTTGGTGTCTGAGTTTTGGTGATATATGTCTTAAAGGCTTGTATCGCCATGCCTCTTAATAGTGGAGTAGCTCAGAAACAAGCAATCCTTCAGCGATATTGAGAAAACAAACCAAACTATCCCAAATCAACAGATTAAAACAAAGCATGGCTTGTGCTGGATTCACATTCCCCAGTGCAGTTTACTCTACCAGGAGTTACCAACGATACAGACTTTGATAGTATCAGAGATGCTCAGAAATACATTCTTTAATTTCTAGCTCATGTTTCCTCACTCTATTGTGCTCTTAATTTTATTTCATATATTTCTTCTTTATCAAATGGACCTGCCCCATTAATTCTGTTTCTTTCTAGGAAAACTAAATCTCTCCTTGTCTATTAAAGGCCTGGAAGGGGAAAAGAGAAAGTAGATAGAAAGAATGATATCGGGGTTGGATATGATCAAAGTATGTTACGTACGTGGATGATAATGTCCTAATGAAACACAATACACTGCATAATTAATATAGGCTAATAAAAATCTGTGCTCCATGTAGACTTAATGAAACTTGATTTTATAAGAGTGCCCATCACTTTTGTTATATTTCATGTAATATATTGGAAGCTCTCAGTGCTTGATTTTAACTGAAGATAATGAAGTCATGAAAGGGAGTCATGAAGGAAAGAGATGATTTATAGGAAAATGTCTTCACCTGCCCTCTTCATAATTTTCGTTCTAATAAGCACTTGAAGACAACTTTGGGTTAAGGGAAATGCAAGTGGATGAACAACAGAAACGCCACTCAGTTAATTCATTTGTGAGTTTTACCCACCTAACATTTCATTTCATTTCTTTTTCTTTTAGTTTTTTGTTTTTTCGAGGTAGGGTCTCACTCTAACTCAGGCTGACCTGGAATTTACTATGTAGTCTCAGGGTGGCCTTGAACTCATGGCGATCCTCCTACCTCTGCCTCCCGAGTGCTGGGATTAAAGGCGTGCGCCACCACACTTGGCTTCTTTTCTTGTACTCTTTGGTAAAGAGGTTAATTGTATATTTACTCCTCTCTGAGATGACTACGGCATAGATATGTTATTATTACTACAGAAGCTAGGCATTCTTCATCGGAGAAAGAACACACAGGCATTCCCGTGTTTTGTCTGATTGGCCCAGGTGTAGGCCTATGAGAGGAGTAGTCCCAACAGATAAAGGATGATTTACACGCAAGCACGGGGAGGAGCTTTCCCTATGTGCTGGTCACTAATGAGAGAGCTCAGATGTCTCCTTGGCACTCAGCCATCTAATGACTGCCAGGCAACCGACCTCGAGATGAAATCAAAGCTTCTCGAGAGCAGCAGCGAAGCTCGAAGTCTCTGGTTGCTGATCGTGAGACACACCCTCTGCACTTCCTTCGTTTGCAATTATGTGAAACTGTGCGTTTGTTTATTATTCCCACCAGTTTGTGATGGAGCTCTGTGTTGTCTATAGCTGAAAACATCATCACAGGGATCCCAATGGTTTTGGAAGACTGTGACAACAGGAGCGTTCGTTTGCTTTCCTTCTGGCTCACATTGTCAATGGAAATGATCCTAACCCCAGTAATAGAAATACCCGCACAGCAAAGTGAGAGGTTGAAGCCCGAATTCTAGCCGTAGCAAGAATGTATGAATGAGCTGTGTGACACTGGACCGACCACTTGTATCCCGAGCTTCGGTTTTTCTCTTGAATGGCCCATCTTCCATATAGTGTTTCTGTAACAAAGAACAAAGGTGACATACATAAAAGTGCCTTGAAGATACAGGCCCAGTTTAAGATATTTTAACTGTTAAATATCTACTACCATGAGTCATGTTCTTTGAACACACTGGAACCTATATTCTTCTTCTAACAAACCTCAGAAACAAAGTCACAGAATCCACAATGTACAGGTGGAGAATCTGGGTCTCAGTCAGCCTAAAAATGTGCATAAAGTCCCATGTATCGTAAAGGGTGGGAAAGAAATTCCTACCTGCATATGTCCTACTTCAAACCTATGTTCGCGTTAGTTTTGTTGTTGTTGCAACTTAAGAAAGGAAAGATCTATTTGGGCACATGGTTCGGGTCCAGTCCATCCATGGCTTGCTAGCTGTGATGTGTTGGCTTGTGGTGATGCACAGATCATGGCAGCAGAAATGTGTGTTGGAAGAGGCCTCCAGGAAGCAGAGAGGGGCAGGGAGGGCGAGGATGACAGGGTGGGAGACTCAGCACGTCCTTCCCCGGCCATTCCAAGTCATCTATTTCCTTTAATGAAGACCCACCTTCTGCTTTTTACCACCCCACAACAGGACCATTATATTATAAATGTGTCAAGGGATTATACCTAAAGATTAGTGCAAATTCTTTTTGTGTGTGTGTGTGAATATATTTCGAACCCAGAGGGAAACATTGGTCATTATTCCTCTCAAAAAGTATCTACTTAAAAAAAAAAATCTAACAGGCTGACAATTAAGAATAAAATAATTATAAGATACAAATATGCAGTTTTTGTATAATCATAAATTCTCACTTGCTTTCAGAAAACACCAAGGATCATAAATGCAGGATCTTGGGCTGGAGAGATGGCTTAGTGGTTAAGGCACTTGCCTGCAAAGCCAAGGACCCAGGTTTGATACCTGAGGACCCACGTAAGCCAGATGCACAAGGTGATGCATGCATCTGGCGTTCGTTTGCAGTGGCTGGATGCCCTGGCACACCTATTGTTTCTCTCTCTGCCTCTTTCTGTCTCTCAAATAAATAAATAATTTTTAAAAATCCATCTATCTGTCAGTCATCTATCTATTATTCATTTGTTTCATGTACTTGGGGGGCAAAGTCTTTGTCTGACATCCAGCTTGCCAAGTAGGCGTGGCCATCATTCCTGCTTTCTGCCTGTGTCTACTCCCGCAGGGCTGAGATTATAAGCCTGCACCACCTGTCATGCTGGCTGAGCTTGAACTCACATACTCCTGCTTGCAAGGCAGCCACTTTACTTTCTGAGCCACCTCTCCTGGTCCAGTTACTTCCTGTCAGCGGGTAGCAAATTCTCTCTCTGCATGAGCCTGCAGAGGCTACTTCTAATTGAAACCATAACAGTTCGTACGGAATGGAATGGGCTGCACTTGAGAAGACACATCAAAAATCCTTGATGCCATTAGAATGTGCCCGAGGGATGACTGTCATATGGTCAGTGTCTCCCTCTATCCCTGCCCTGTTCTTTGCTCCCATTCCTTCATTTACTCTCCTTGACAGCTCTGGGAAGTGAGACATTATAGGCCTTACTCTAGGGAGAACAAGTGATACACAGAGAAGTCACAGGGTCTTATCCAAAACATTGCAGAGCTGGCCGTGACTGAGACAGGATTCAAGTTCTATTCCAGATCTTCTGAGTCCTGATTCCCACATTTGTTACCTTCAAGGCTGGAAAAGGAGTCAGGTGATATGAAGTTGTTGGCAGGAGATCACTCGTGCTGAGGTCTAATAAGAATATGGCAGGAGTTTGAGGTCAGGCTCACCCGAGAGGGCTTTGCTCTGTAGGCTGTGCTGCCTAGCTGACTTGATACTCTCGAGCTCAGAGCCACCTTCCTAGCAAGAAGCAAGAGCCATCCTGGGCCATCCATTGTGCATGGGGCCAAAGGAAGCCCTTCCACAGATCTAGGAAGACCAGTGCATCTAGCCAGAAGCTTAAACAGGAATCACTGCCATTTTGCCCATAGGAAAGATGATCAGAAAACTGACAATCTCCAAGCCAACCAAATTCTAACAGTTTTTAATAGAAATTGTTTTAATATTGAGCGGTATGCAGAATGTAATTAAATTTTTTAATGGCTTGGAGACATGTCCATGCACATGAGCCTTATTTTGTGATAAGTTGTTTACTCACTCTTTCCCTAATCACACATCACAATTGCCATTGTTCACCACATGACTATCTCCCAATATTCTTTTTCCTTCCTAATTTGGGCATCAATTTGTCATGGCCTAATACATCATATTAACACAGTTGTAGGAGGAAAATATGATGACATCAAAATTAAAAGAGACAGGGCTGGAGAGATGGTTTAGTGGTTAAGGTGCATGCCTGAGAAACCTAAGGACCCAGGTTCAGTTCTCCAGGTCCCACGTAAGCCAGATGCACATGGTCACACATGCCTCTGGAGTTTGTTTGCAGTGGCTAGAAGCCCTGGCACTCCCATTCTTACCCCCCATCCTCCTCTCTTTCTGACTGTAATAAATAAATAAAAACAAAATCTTTCAAAAAATTAAGGGAGACTGATTGAGAGGGGGAGGGGATATGATGGTGAGTGGAGCTTCAAAGGGGAAAGTGGAGGGAGGGAGGGAAGTACCATGGGATATTGTCTACAATTAAGGAAGTTGTCAATAAAAAAGTAAAAATTAAAAAAGAAAAAATCCACAAGGCCAGTGGTATGTTGGGTAAACTCTGGCCTATACGATCAGATGAGGGGGGCTGGGGAGATTGCTCAGTGGGTAAGGTCTTGCCATGCAAGCATGAGGATCTGATTGCCTGAGATGGTAGTGTATTCCTGTCTTCCCAGTACCAGGGAGCTAGAGGCAGGATGCTCTCTGGCTGGCTAGCTTGTCTAGCTGAATCAATGAGCTCCAGATTCAGCAAGAGACATTTGTCTCAAAAAATATGGTAGAGAGTGATTGAAGAAGGCTCTAGACAGTGATCTCTGGACTCTATACTGCACACCACACAACATGATCTGAAGAGGGCTCCTTATAGCTGCAGAGATTTTAAGTGCTTGGGTTATTAGCTGTATTCTGTATGTAGAGTTTTCAATTCAGTAGGTCACCCAGTGTAACCCTCTACTGCTATACGTGAGGCAACTGTGACGCAGAGGTAATAATAATGGCTAATATTTATTGAGTGCTTATGATGGCCCCAACAAGGCTTCACACACACGATCTCATTCGCCGTTCACCACAGGTCTATGAACTAGAAACCATTATTATTCTTGCTTTTACAGAAGAGAAAACTGAGGTGCAAGAAGGTTAAAAGTATCTTGCCCAAAGTTACACAGCTATTAAGTGGTTGAGAAACAAAATCAACACTTACTATTGTGGTTGACTAGAAGGGACTTGCCTGAGGCCAATCAGGAAACCAGTGAAGGTTAAAGATGAAAATTCAGGTCATCTGATTATGAAGCCAGGCAGTGTAACCTATGCTGATGTTTCAGTCCAGTGCACATACCCCACCCCATACAGTGATTTGGCTTGCACACTTTTTCAAAGTTATCTTTCAAATCATTTTCCCCTTCACACTCTTTACATAACCTTGAAATAACGTTTAATACCATTGGATTGGGACTCTTATGGGAATTTGAACGATTTCTGATTCTGGTCTTTCATAGAATTTTCTTGAAGATAATGAATAGAGAACACTTGGAAAGAAAAATAAGTGCAGACATCATTGTGAGTCTTGGTTTCATATTGAGTGACCAGAATCAGGATGCAAAACAGTAGATCAAGCTATATAGCCAAATATATTAGGAGTATTTATTTTAAACAAAACTTGATCAGCAGCTGATTTTAGACATTTCAGTCTTTTCCCGAGCTTTGTGATTGGAAGTCTTCCAAGTTACTACCTTATGTCTTCATCAAATCTCACAAAGTAAAGGCAATATTTGTGCAGGGATAGCCCCCTTTCTAGTGCCAGCAAGAGTCATCCTAAGTGCCTGCTGCTGTTGTGACAAGTTGAATATTATTCATGAAAGAAACTGCCAAGAACAACGTTCTGAAGAGATATCTCATCCAGGGAGCACATGCATAGCAAGTTCTGAAGAGATATCTCGTCCAGGGAACACATGCATAGCAAGTTCTGAAGAAGAGATATCTCGTCCAGGGAGCACATGCATAGCAAGTTCTGAAGAGATATCTCGTCCAGGGAGCACATGCATAGCAAGTTCTGAAGAAGAGATATCTCGTCCAGGGAGCACATGCATAGCAAGTTCTGAAGAAGAGATATCTCGTCCAGGGAGCACATGCATAGCAAGTTCTGAAGAAGAGATATCTCGTCCAGGAGCACATGCATAGCAAGTTCTCGTCCAGGGAGCACATGCAAGTTCTGAAGAGATATCTCGTCCAGGGAGCACATGCATAGCAAGTTCTGAAGAAGAGATATCTCGTCCAGGGAGCACATGCATAGCAAGTTCTGAAGAGATATCTCATCCAGGGAACACATGCATAGTAAGTTCTGAAGAAGAGATATCTCATCCAGGGAGCACATGCATAGCAAGTTCTGAAGAAGAGATATCTCGTCCAGGGAGCACATGCATAGCAAGTTCTGAAGAAGAGATATCTCGTCCAGGGAGCACATGCATAGTAAGTTCTGAAGAAGAGATATCTCGTCCAGGGAGCACATGCATAGCAAGTTCTGAAGAAGAGATATCTCGTCCAGGGAGCACATGCATAGCAAGTTCTGAAGACGAGATATCTCGTCCAGGGAGCACATGCATAGCAAGTTCTGAAGAAGAGATATCTCGTCCAGGGAGCACATGCATAGCAAGTTCTGAAGAAGAGATATCTCGTCCAGGGAGCACATGCATAGCAAGTTCTGAAGAAGAGATATCTCGTCCAGGGAGCACATGCATAGCAAGTTCTGAAGAGATATCTCATCCAGGGAGCACATGCATAGCAAGTTCTGAAGAAGAGATATCTCGTCCAGGGAGCACATGCATAGCAAGTGCAGAGAGCTTGGCACATAGAGTCGTTCCTGGGATATGTAAGCTAAAACAAGTGAGGGACACTGCACATCTACTGCAATAGGTAAAAATCCCAAATACACCAACAAGTCGAGTGAGCTGAAGGAACTCTCATTTGCTGCCAATAAAAATGCAGAAGTGGGGAAGTTTTAGATGACAGTTGGGTATTTCATACAAACTTAAACATGGTTTTATCATAAGATCCTGCATTTATGTTTTTTTATTATTATTTTATTTATTTTTGCAGAGAGACACAGAGAGAGACAGACAGAGAGGGAGAAGGAGAAAGAGAATGGGCACGCCAGCAGTGTCTCAGCTGCTGCGAACGAAATCCAGATGTGTGTGCCCCCTTGTGGTCAAGTGAGGCATTGCGCCCTTGCATCACTGCATCTGGCTAAACGTGCCACTTGGAGATTGGAACCGGGTTCTTAGGCTCAACAGGCAGGTGCCTTAACCACTAAGCCATCTCTCCAGCCCAAGATCCTGCATTTATGATCCTTGGTGTTTTCTGAAAGCAAGTGAGAATTTATGATTATACAAAAACTGCATATTTGTATCTTATAACTGTTTTATTCTTCTTTTTTAAAATTTTGTTTATTTTTATTTATTTATTAGCAACAGACAGAGAGAGAAAGAGGGAGAGAGAGAGAGAGAGAGAATGGGTAGACCAAGGCCTCCAGCCACTGCAAATGAATTCCAGATGCATGCGCCCCCTTGTGCATCTGGCTTACGTGGGTCCTGGGGAATCGAGCCTTGAACCGGGGTTCTTAGGCTTCATAGGCAAGCGCTTAACCGCTTAGCCATCTCTCCAGCTCAACTGTTTTATTCTTAATTGTCAGAACTTTGAAGCAACCAAAATGCCATTCAGAAGGTAAATGAGTAAATTAGAATATTTTCAGGTAACGGGATATTATTCAGGATATTATTCAAAACAATCTATCAAGGTATGAAATGACATGGAAGCAACTTCAATGCACTTTATTCAGTATAAGAAGGCATTCTTGGGGCTGGAGAGGTGGCTCGGCAATTAACGGCACTTGCTTACAAAACTTGATGGCCTGGGTTCAACTCCCCACTACCCAAGTAAAGCCAGATGCACAAAGTGGCACAAGCATCTGGAGTTCATTTGCAGTGCAGGAGACCCTGGTGTGCCCATTCTCTCCATCTCGCTATCTTTCTCTTTCCTTGAACATAAACAAATATTTAAAAAGCCATTTTGAAACAGCTACATGCTAGAAGTTTTGAACTACATCGCAGTATAGAAAAGGCAAAAAAATCATGGTGAAAACATCAGTATGTGCCATGGGTGGGGCAGGGATGGATGAACAGGGAGCTCAGAAATGCCTTTGAAGTATTTGAAGTATTTTTCTAAGACACTATAGTGGTGGACACTTGTCAGTATATATCTGTCACACCCTATAGAACCTTCAACACCAACTATGGACCTTAATAACAACTATTCTTCAGGTAATAAGGACGCGTTAATGCAAATTCATTAACTGTAACAAATGTCCTTCCTCGTGAAGGATGTTAGCAAAGGAAAGATGACTGATGTGAAAATACAGTGGCTAAAGGTATACAGGAAATTGCTTGACCCCCTGTTCAATTTTTCTGTGAATGAAAGTGCTCAGAAAAATAAAATCTAGGGCTGCAGAGATGGCTCAGCAGTTAAAGCACTTTCCTAAAAATCCTAATGACTCAGGTTCAGTTCCTTAGAACCCACGGAAAGCCAGATGTGCAAAGTGATACATGCATCTGGAGTTCATTTTCAGTGTCTGAAGGCCCTAGTGGGCCCACTCACTTTCTCTCTCTCTCTGCTTACTAATAAGAAAATAAAATATTAAAGCTAATCTAAGATGGGCATGGTAGTGTCTGCCTTTAATCTCAGCACTCAAGAGGCTGAGGTAGGAGGATTGCTGTGAGTTCAAGGCCAGCCACAGTTTGATTGCTTCGAGTTCTAGGTCCGCCTCAGCTATAGTGAGAGTCTGCCTCAAAGAAAAAAGAAAAGAAAAGAAAAGAAAAGAAAAGAAAAGAAAAGAAAAGAAAAGAAAAACCCGGGCTGGAGAGATGGCTTGGTGGTCAAGATGCTTGCCTGTGAAGTATAAGGACCCAGGTTCGATTCTGCAGCACCCACGTGAAGCCAGATGTGCAAAGTAGCAATACATCTAGAGTTTTTTTTCTTTTGCAGTGGTTAGAGGTCCTGGTGTGCCTATATTCTCCCCCCTTACATAAATAAATAAATAAATAAATAAATAAATAAATAAATAAATAAATAAATGAAATATTTTTTAACCCCCCAAAATAAACTACTAAAAACTAGAGCCAGGTATGGCGGCATATGCTTAGGTCAAAGCAGGAGGCTTGACTGAAAGTTCAGTGCTATCAGAGCAAAATAGCACAGTGGAAACTAGCCTGAGCTATAAAGTGAGTTTTAGGCCAAGCTGGACCACTTGTAAACCTTGGCCAACCTGGTTTACATAGAGAACTCGAGGTCAGCCTCAACTATATAGCAAGACCCTGTCTCCACAAATATTTTTTAAAAAGCGTGTAGCAGTTAACAATGGTTATTGTTTTTTTGTTTGGTTCTTCAAAAGCTTTCATTAATAGCTCAAATGGCTTCCACTCCACACAATATTTGTCCCTCTTGATACAAATTTCTTGTAAGTTTGCACACCCACAGGATTGTATTTTGCCAAGTCAGTTATTTTACACGAGTCTCATGCGTGTCTCCAAACCCTTCATTTACTGGGTCATAACTTTACCAGGATTTCCAGTCTAATATTTCTTTGGCCAAATTTGAAACGTATACAAGATTCGCAAGCTTGATATGACTGACCTCAAATTTTATTGTTTATATTCGAATTTTCCAGCTGGATCAAACATATCATGCCTTCTTTGGACACGATGATGAAGGACGTCTCTGGGTCACCTTGTAAAGGAGTGACTATGGTGCTTCTGCTGGCTGAGGCGCTCTCGTCTGCCTTGATCTTCTCCCGAGCCCCTTCGCAGTGACTCTTCTTGAGGAGTGAGCGCCCCTCTGGCACTGCAGAGGTGCTTGCACACATCACTTCAACATGTGTGAAGAAGCCCAAGCTTGTTACCTGGTTGGCAGGAAGCGTAAACTTTCCACAGAGCTGGCAGCAGCACAGGTCAGCCGTGGAAGGAAACCTGATGGAGAAGAAGTCTTTGGCTGTTGTGAAGCAAGTCTCATCCATTGCTCTTTCCCTCTTTTCCACCTTCTCTTCTCTACCAAGGCCACATTTACATCTGCATATAGTTCACATATGCACGCAGGCCTGGTCTCTTCAGCAGAAACACTGCTCTGCAATACTGCGCTACATACATGCCTCTAGAGAACATGTGCACATCTGGACACACAGAACATACAAGCCCTCGAAGCCCATGGACACATATATACGGGGCAGAGATAACCAAACACATGTAAACACAGTGACCAAAGGACATAAGGTGTTGTATGTATGTAAGTAGAAAGGCCTAACTGAGGTCAGAGGAAGAGATTGAGTAAAGGAAGGTGGGAGGAGGTTAATCCAAATCTAAGAGAGTATGAATAAGTCATATGGACGATGGCACACCCAAAAGCCATAGATTGTTACTAGAAAATTCCCAGTGCCAGGGATGGGATACCTTCCAGTGAACTGTTGGCCAGGGAGGTCAGTGATGCCCACAAAACATTACAGGCCATTGCTGAGACTCTTGGTTTCCCACCAGGAATAGATGGTAAGACCCTTTGGCTGAAGACTCCACATACTTGGGCTGCAAGGTCACTGAGAAATCCTGCTGGAGCTGAGCTGAAAAGCTCCTTCATGTGGACCAGCTGACAGAAAGCTGGAAAAAGCTATGCTGCATGCAGTTTGCAGTTCCATGGGAGACAAAGAAATCACCAGTGGAGATAAACAACAGTGGACACTGCAAGTCTTAAATTTGAATGAGTCAACGATGCAATAGTGGCATGTCTGTTATGGGAGAAACCAACCACTCTATAATTGGATTGGAGGCCCGCTCCACAGGAGGGAATACATACCTGATACTGAAAACCTATGATGGGGGAAGTCATGAGCCCTAGGGGTGTAATGTCTGCTGTTGTCTGGCTAAATGTATATACTGTGCTCACCAAACTGGTCAGTGAGCACTTCTCTTAATGTCCATACCCATGTATTAATGCTACTCTCCCTTTTGGTTAGAGAAGCTTCTCTGTTCAGATGGTGGTGACCTTGGGATGACTCAGCAGGCAACAGAATGCTGAGATGCAGTGACACTGGAGCGCACAGCCCTGAACTATGGCTATCACTCCTTCCAATGCTCAGAGTCCGTTGCGGAAGAGGTGGTGGAAAAAATATAAGAGCCAAAGGAAGCACAGGACTCCTTACAATGCAATCTTCCAGACACAAAATGTCCTATATACCCATACCTTGCAGTGCCTGGCACCATCTACACAGGACAATCATAATAGGAAGAAAAGATGATGACATCAAAATAAAAGACTGATGGAGAGGGGGAGGGAATATGATGGAGAGTGGAGCTGCAAAGGCAAAGGGGGGGGTGAGGGAATTACCATGGTTTTTTGTCTATAATTATGGAATCTGTCAATAAAAACAAATTTAAAAAGAAATAGAAACACATACACACACACATTGTATATAATAGACATAGCCATGTAGACACACAAATTTAGACACCTAAACACACAATGGCAAAACCACATGTATGTGGTGCCTGCTTTACAACAGCTGTGTTGGTCACAGCCTATTTATTTTTTGGTTTTTATTATTTTTAAATTCCACCGAGTAAGGTGCTTTGTTATGACATTTCCATGCATGCATATAAAATACTTGATTTATTTGCTCTTTGACTAGGGTCATTTCTTACCTTCATGATTTCTATATCTGGAATAAGCCCCCTTTTACTTTCATTTCTTTTTTGTGTCTCCTGCATTCTACGTGTGAGAAAATTTAGGATTTTTTTTTTTTTTTTTTTTTTTTTTTGGTTTTCAAGGTAGGGTCTCACTCTAGCCCAGGCTGACCTGGTATTCACTCTGTATTCTCAGGGTAGCTTCTAACTCATGGTGAGCCTCTTACCTCTGCCTCCCTAGTGCTGGGATTAAAGGCATGTGCCACCACACCGGGTAAGGATTAATTATCTTTTTGAGTCTAGCTTATTTCACTTATCATGATGATCTCCACTTCCACCCACTTTTTTGCAAATGACGTAATTTCATTTTTCTTTGTGCTGGTTAAGACTCTGTTGTGTGTATGCCTATGTACATTTTCTTCATCCATGACTCTATTGCTGAGCACCCAGTCTCATTCCATCACTTAACTACGTGATCAGTACTACAGTAAATGGGTGCAGCTATCACTTAGTAAGCCAGCTTGATCACAGACTATTTGAAAGGAAATTTCTCGCTGTCAGCTGTAAGAAATGGTGGTTATGACAGAACTTGAGCATGTGTGACTTACGATGGCCAAATTAGGACATGCATACTTTACCATTTGCACTGTAAATAATTCCATCCTATACTCATTAGTGGGACGTGACACCTCTCTTATTAGCCATGGAGCTCAAATTTTGTGACCGTCAGCAGTGTGACTTCAACTTCAGTTCAGAATCAGAGGGAAAAATAGTGAATACAGCAGAGGGACAAACAACCCCCGACTCCCACACATTCTAAGTCTTCTTATGTCAATCTGAGAACCCTACTCCTTCATTTTTACTCTCCCTTTGCAAAGGTGAGGGAGTAGAAGAGAGAGGGAAAAGCAGGCTGCAAGAGAAGAAGAGTTGGTTTGAAGACACTCCAATAGTTTCCCAAGATCAAGTTCAGTAACTGAATCATACGTCTTATCTAATTATAACTCCATGGCTGCAACTTTCTTATTCCAGTCAAGGTATCTATCCAAGTTTCCATCTCTGTATCTGCTCAAACAGATCTTTCTTCAGTAACTTTCCCCATCACATGTAAGTACCTCCTTTGAAACCTGGTTATTAAGTCCAGGGAGTTCTTGATTGTGTAGTGTATGTGCTATTTCCCAACGGGAGTTCTGTTCAGCATATCATTTCATAGTCTTGTGGTTTGTTTGGATGGGTGAGTGGGAACACATACTTAATTTCTGAAGTGAGAGGAGACAAATGCATGATAGATCTGATAATGATAAACTCAGGGGAAATAATCCAATAACAGTTATAAATAGTAGCTGCTGTTTATTGATTATGGACCACACAACTTTGAACTCAATGCCGTGAGCTTTGCATACATTATTTTAATCTTCTTATCTTTGCAGCAGGGTAAAGCCTTTCCATTCTCTGGATAAGGAAACTGGGTCTTTCTTAGGTATGAAACACATTTTTTCAAAGTAGCTTTTAGACATAGACAGAGCATTTTAATGCTCAGAATATAATGTAGATTTTGGAGAAACACTCATCAGCCTAATTTTTCTACAACTTTTATATTTAGAGTTTTCACTGGACTATATTTTCTCAAATGTCCTGACCATAGCAGAATTTCCTAGGCATTACCCCTTTCCCACTCTGTGAAGTATGGGATTTCAGCATGTGTATCTAGAGCAAGATTGCTTCAATCTCAATGTGGATTATTCTATTAACTGCTGTGTGACCCTGGGCAAATCAGTTAGCATTTCTAGGCCTTAATGTTCTGCTCTGTTAAATGGGATAATTATAGCACCTACCTCATTGAGCTGTAATGAGGAATAAATAAGTAAGCCAATATGGGCAACATTCTTAGAGTTGGGTTTGGCATATGGTAAGCATCACAGCAGGTTAGTTATTATTAATTTAATTTTTGGTTCTTTTATCAATCCTTAGAAGCTACTGGGGTGTGTATGTGAACAAGGGGTTTTTCATAGGTCTTAGTGGATTAACTGTTGAATTGCTATTGAGGACATATCCCTTCATTATTAAATGAAGGAATGAAGGACTAAAAAAAAAAAAAAACAAGTGGTCCTAATGGGTCCTTAATCCCAGCCCCCAATGGATTAACTAGATTAGTTGATCCGGCAAGAGCCACTGCAGGACCATTTCATTGCTTTTGATAAATAGGATGAAAATTGACCAACGAGTAGCCTGTGGCAATAGGTTAGTCAACATGTGACTTGACTAAGAGGCAGACCATAATAAGGTAACAGGAAAAGTGAGCAAGGCGTTTGAGTGGCAAGATTGTGTGGGTGGCAGTCTTGTTGTTGAGGGAACTGATGTTATGAGTTTATTGCACT
This sequence comes from Orientallactaga sibirica, assembly GCA_036365145.1. Lineage (NCBI taxonomy): Eukaryota > Metazoa > Chordata > Mammalia > Rodentia > Dipodidae > Orientallactaga > Orientallactaga sibirica. The sequence goes on from JAEOAD010001030.1 coordinate 5,077,454, forward strand.
ATTACTGCAGAGAGGGAAATATCTGTGACAAGCCGAGACAGAGCTCCCAAACAATGTGTGTGTGTGCTGCTCATAATTTACTTTCTTTCCTCCTTTCTTTTCTTTTCTTTTCTTTCTTTCTTTCTTTCTTTCTTTCTTTCTTTCTTTCTTTCTTTCTTTCTTTCTTTCTTTCTTTCTTTTTATTTCTTTCATTTTCTTTCTTTCTTTCTTTCTTTCTTTCTTTCTTTCTTTCTCTTTCTTTCTTTCCTTTTTCAATCTCTCTTTCCTATCCCTTCCTTGTTCCTTCCTTCCTTCCTTCTTTCCTTCCTTCCTTCCTTTCTTTTTCTTTCTTTCTCTTTTTCAATCTCTCTCTTTCTTTCCTATCCCTTCCCCCTTCCTTTCTTCCTTCCTTCCTTCCTTTTTCTTTATTTCTTTTTTCTATCTTTCTTTCTTTCTTTCTTTCTATCTTTCTTTCTGTCTTTCTTTTCCTTCTTCCTTCCTTCCTTCCTTCCTTCCTTCCTTCCTTCCTTTCTTCCTTCCTTCCTCCTTCCTTTCTTCTTTCTTTTCCTTCTTTCCTCCTTCCTTTCTTCTTTCTTTTCCTTCCTTCCTCCTTCCTTTCTTTTTTCTTTTCCTTCCTTCCCTTTCTGCATTCTTTCTCTCTTGCCATTCTTCCTCCTTCTTCCTCCTTCCCTTCATTGTTCCTTCCTCTTTCTTCTATCCTCCCTTCCTCTTCTCCCACATCCCTCTTTTCATTAATCTTTTTCCATCCTCTTCCCTCATTTGTTAGATTTCCTTCATTTTCCCCTACTCAGTTTTATTGTGGAAAGTTAGCTCTTTATTTTGGGGACAGACATTTTCATGACTAGTTAACCCACTCATGTGGTCTGCTATGACAGTTTAAGGTTCCCATCTGCCCCAAAGATTAAAGAGACATTCCTAGCAACCCTGACTGGGGAAAATACAGAGTAGATAAATGGCCCTAGCATACTAAATCAATGTAAATAACTAGAATAATATTGTAGAGCATGTCAGGATTGAAGTGGCTACACATGACAAAAGAACTTAAAAATAATGCCAAGCTGTCTTTGCTTCTTCGTCAACTGTGTGTTTATGAAGCTGCGCTGACTTGTTGGGGCGACCATGACTGCAATGTCGGAATGATACACAAAGAAAAACAGAGGGTAATTATTCAGTGTTCAGAGGCTTCTAAACACTGTGCCTCATCCTTCCCAACAGCTCAGCAAATTCAGCTCCCAACTTCTTGGCAGGGAGGGGATAAACCAAAACAAACAAAATAAGAAGCCAAACAAAATGAAAACACCTTTCTCACGTCTGTTTCTATTTTCTTCTTTCCCAGGGACCATCAGCTTACCTTTTGGTTTTTCTTTCGATAGATTCAGAATGAATTAAGGATTATTGCATGGAGCAGGGCACTGGAGCTGATTCTCCTATCTGAAATGGTTATTGTCCCACCTCCAGCCTGCCTTGCACCATGCCTCCTTTCTATCCCAGCCATCTCAGGACTCTGTGATCTGTACCTATTGCTATGTAATCACTTGAGTTGTATAGCCATGCGTGGTTTTTTCCCCAAAGATATTTTTCATGTTCAAATCTCATTTCCTCATGGGGATTATAAAGCCCTTAAAGGCTGGGCTATATATATCTCATAGTGACATCCATCCCGTGACAGTCTCCTCATATATTCAAAGTCTCTTCATCAGTGTTTGTTGCCTGAGTGATGGAATATTTTGACTGTCTCTCTCATGTGGGTTTGTACCCAGAAGCAGCAGGAGGGCTTTCTCCTTCATAGAACATGCCTCATTGCCAGAACTAGACGTTTCTGCCGTAAATCAGAGAAGCCTCAGTGCATCTGTCTAGCTCAGTCCTTTGTCCCAGTGAAGTGGCATTCGTGACAGAACTATTCGTACATACATGGGACTATTCCAGGTTTGCCTCATATGTGAGGTCAGGAGAATTTACAGTCCTCTCCATATATCCCCCCCTAGATCTCCAGTATTGCTTTTTCACGTAGGGTTGTGAGTAAGGCGAGCATGAGGCTGGCTGGAAAAGAAGGCCCTTGTATTGTTCTGATTTCACATACCCTCTCTCACACACAAATTGTAAGGAGAATGAGACATAGCTTGAGGGGAAAATTTATAATGAGCAAGGTTTTCTCCAAGTTTGAAAATGTTGCCCCTGTCAAGAGGAAAAGGAAAAAGAAAAAGTCATGTCTGCTTTTATTCTCCACTTGGGAATAAAGCTAATAAGCTCGCATTGCTCAACCTCTATTGACCAAACCATTCCCCAGACTCTCACTTTTAATTTGAAAACCAATCTCGGACTGGGAAGTCTTGGTGGTCGTGACACTCGGGTGACAAACAAGCAAACAAGCAAGGCTGAACTTCTCACTGAGTTTCAGGTCATTTTCTAACTGTTCCAGGTATCCGATTCCAAAGCAAATACATCACTTATCTACTAGTATCTCCTGGAGGCATTTAAGGAAGGCGAGGGATGCAGATAGCAGTCTGACACGGAAGCTTCTGGAAGGGAAAATAGTCATCTGCCTAACTTTGGCATTCAGTTGTTCGGAGGGCTTTTTCCCTGGAGCTTCATGGAACTGTTTAATTGGGTTGACGGATATACCGAATATCCGTAGCAATTCCTTCTCTCTCTAATTTATAATTGCTGCTTGGTCTTTTCAGGACATTGACTAGCGTGAGTCATCTAAGGGCCTCTTACAGGTCTACTGTTCAGGTTTAGCTTCCAGACCTCACTTTTGTCAATTGCAATAGGATGAAGCTATTGGCTTATTAAACATGACTTTTAGATTTATGCAAATACAATATTGATCTGATGAGTGGTGGTAAATTTCTTCAGAAAAATTCTCAGTGTAAAAGGTCTTCAACTTTCTGTGTATTTGATGGGGCTGGGCAAGTGGAAGGGATATTGACCCATAAGAGATATCGGGCCAGAGGAGCTGGTATCGTACACTTTGTGTAAAATGATCTATTAAAATGGGTGCTTTTAAATTTTGCTTGTGAGGCAAGTGAATACTGAGGAGGCCTGTCTGTCTTCATATTCTCTATAAAACAAATGTGTACTTAATCACTGTGATGGGTGGTACCGTTGGGTGAAGTTTATTTAATCAAACGGCAAAACAAAAATAATTTTAATTAGCTGTATTTATTAGCATTTCATGGCTTTATAATAAATTTTAATAAATGAATATTATCTTCACTGCCAAAACAATCAACCTGAAAGCACAGCACTGTATTTTCACTAGTCTGCTCATCCCCTGTCAGGCAAGGCAACAGACTCCATTACAAGACTTTCATCTTCAAAAGATACCCTTTCAGAAAGCCATTCTGTATGGACAGCCATCTGCTTAGGCTCATTCAATGCAACACTAAATTTATTACAAGGGATTGATTTGGATGAATTGCCAAGGAATTATTGGGACTATTAGGTGACTCAATTTTTTTCTGTAGTTGGACATTATTTAGTCACCGTTTCTGTCCTGCATACTTTCTTGAAGCTCTTCAGGCAACTTTTAAAAACGTTTGTGAAAGCATGTCTGTGTGTTTTCAAGTTGGCTACCAAGTACTAATTTTAATGCTGTCTCTAAATCTCTACACTCGATCTTAGAAAGTCTCCAGGGAAAATATGATAGTGCTTCTTGGGGCTATATTATAAAGTTTCCTCTCTCTGTTTCTGGAGGGCTGAAGATCGAGCCCAGTGTTTGCACCAGCAAAGGGTGTGCTCTAACCACTGACTCTCACCGCCAGCTCTGACTTTGACTTTTTTCCGTACTTCATGTTGAGTGTGTCAAAGAAGCTAGGATTCTCAAATTTAAGGTGGGTTTTGGCAACTTGCTTTGTCATAGGCAACAGCCAGAGAGCTATAACAAGATGCAATGTTTAAAACCTGCCTGTCCTCAAGATGTTCTGCAGATATTTTGATTCCTTTAGTCTGAGACAGTACTCCGGAGGTTCTTAGGAACATGGAGATTTGAAAGCAGTGATACTGAGGAAAGCTGAGGGTCAGAACACCCTCAGAAAAGAATCATGCAGAATCAGCCAACTAATATATTCAGTCTAAAATATCTTTAAATTAAAAGTAAATATTCTACATATATATCATAAAAGTGAGAAAAATCCTGTATTTTTGATTCTTGAAAAACTGACTTTTTAAAAGCTCAGCCATCCTCAGCATCAGGAACCATTAAGCCTTACAGTTTTGATTCTTTCTATAATTGTTGACGGAACAATTCAAGGCTGGTTGTTAAAATGACCCGATTCAATTTTTCACTTGCCACCTGGGCCAGATGCCTGTCACACACAGACTCACCGACCCTTTGCAGTTTCATTTGCTGGTCCTCATCCTTGGTTTATTTTTCAGGCTATGGCTACTACCGAGGAAATAGCTTTGCGGAATTTTCAACACAAAAACACTTTTTGGATTCTGGATTCTTATTGCTAAGCCTGGAAATGTTCCTGGGTGAGTTGTGACCATGGACCTGCTGGTTTTGACGCTCCTCAGCAATCCATTATGAAATAATGGCCAAGCTTGTTTTTCTTGCTCCAAATTCACCACAGCCAAGCCCACGTGGGCTACAGAGTAAACCAACTTCCTTAAAGCACACAAGAAAAGTTTATTGTATGCTTTCTTCCCAATTTTCGACATTTTATTAGACCTTAATATTTACCATTTAATATTAACTTTAAATTTTCTCAGTGCTTGGCAGTTTGCAAATATCTTAAAATTATTTTTATTAGCGGCTTCCACAGCACCCATGAGGATTAGCTCTGTGCTTTCCCCATTTTTCATTTTTCTAGATGGTGCATATGTGAGCAAAAGTGCAAAGCACAGAGGCATGGTTCAGGGATGAGTTTTCTTCCTTGCTCTGCACCACGGTGGGGACTCAGGAATTGCCCACTTATTCACGATAAGGTTTCAATGTGCAGCGACTTTGCTAATGAAAGCTCAGAAATACATTGTATGGTAAGTTTGAGAAAACAAATTCTTACCTTATAAAAATGAATGTAAAGCAAAAGCTAAAAACAAAACTAAACAAAAAAACAAAAACAAAACCCAAACAAACAAATTACAATTTCAGTTAGGAGTGAATTCCACAATATGATTTTTCAGTTTAAGCATGACAATTAGTGTAATGATATAATGACTTGTGTATATCTTTTCTTCACAAAGAGAGTGTTTAATTTCCTGAAATATAAACTCACAATTACGATCTAATACTGTTCGTTAATAACTTTCTGATTCTCCAACTCCTAGGAGCAATCCTTTGCATTTGGCCCATATGAGTGCTCATGAAAATAATTATTACAATTCCAAGTGAATTCAGGGTAGTTTTCACTGTTTAACTCCTCACTAACTTAGTAACCTCCATTAGTCATTTAATTGTGTCACTTGCTGGGCTTTTGAAAATTTGAGTTGGAAGACCCTTTTTTCCAACAAATTTGATATATAAATGTTAGAAAACAGAGCAATTAACACTGAGCTAAGAAATAATACACACATATAACATAGCTTCTTAGTGAAGTTTATATATGAAAGCACAGCTGTTCTTTCTTCTCCAGTCAAAATCTAAAGTAATTTGTGGTTCCTTACTCATTAAGACAAGTTCTCAATATGATACAATGCTTTGAGCAGTGGAGATAAAGAATTAAATTACATCAAGAGTTCAAAACATTATCATTGCCATATATTTACTTTTTTATTATATTATTTTTGTTTGTGTTATTTTTATGATGCTAAAAGTTGAATTTATTCCTGCTTTTGTTGGCTTTATCTGCTCCTTACACTTTAAGTTTTATGTGTGGGATTGGAGAATATACAGCCTAGCAAAGGTGAGACCAAACTCAATTAAAAGCTCAAATACATGGAATTAATTATATTAGAAAATATTTATTTATAATTAATAATGTTCTTTTAGACAGAATTTTCTCATCGATACAAAAATAGAAAATCAAATTTAGTTTTCCTTTTTCTATTCATTAAGTTCAAGATCAAAAGCGAGCAAAACATATCTTTTTGAGAAATATAAAATTCTATGTACCTATTTGTGCTTTCATATAAAAGTTAAATTATATGATGAAATAGATTAGAGGAAGTTTTGAGTTCCTCAGTTCAATGACACAAATGTTCATGTATACATTAATTCATTTTTTTTCTATCTTTGTGCTGAAAATGTTTTTTCCTTCACAGATTATAAGTGTTTTATATTCATTTCAAATTATCCATTTTAGAATGGATACAAAAGGTCAATTTATAGTTTAGTCATTTTCCTGTTGAACAAGTGGTAGAAATATTGCAAAAGAACTCCAGAGAAACATGAATAAACTAAAATTTCTTGGGAGGAGCCTTGTAATTAAGTAGAAACAAAATCGCTACCTGGTAACTGGTAAGTCAAATATTTTGCACTGAGAATAATTGCACTTTTTGCCCATCATTTTCTTTTAGTTAATAACCACTGTTATTAAAATTGGCAATGCATTATCATTTTACAGAACTTTCCTTTTATATCAACGGATGGGCCTCGGGTCCTGGTGACTTATTTTATTGCTGGAATTTCTTCACAGTCTGGTTTGAGCGCTCAGGATTGTTTTTGACTCATGAATAGGACCTGCTCCCAAGGATTTTCTTATGTAGCTGACCTTTTGAATTTATGTCTTAACAGTAAACACTCAAATAAAGGGTGACATTGCTTCCCATCCAATGAGAACAGGATGAAATAAAATTAAGCAAATTCTTTTCAGTAGAAAATTGTCATGTTCCCTTGAACTAGAATCGGCTTTTACAGCATTTTTCTGGACTGTTGGCTGTAATGCGAAAGCCGTCCTGGTATCATAGGATCTAATGTTTTAATGCAACATTCTAGAAAAACAACCATAAAGGTATAATTAGTCGTCACTTCAATCATGTTGACTACAGTCTCCTTAGTTGTAATACGTGATTTAACATCTTGGAAACTCAGATCCAGTCTGTGTGAGCCAATTGCAGGCAAATCTTTACAAGGGGTGATCATTTTTCAAGGGGTCAAGACTTAGTGAATTGAGTTACTCCTGGTAAGCATGATGGGACAGACTTAAGGTGCTGCTCTCGCATCCTGGGAGCACAGAATGCACAGCGCCGCCAAGACCCTTTTCCTTCGCAGCAGTGATTACACACACACACACACACACACACACACACACACACACAGACCAGTGGCCTCACCCCACATAGAAACACATGCAAGCACATGCAGACAAAAAGAACCCCAAGACTCACAGTTCATTTGAATTCACAAGGGAAAATTTTCGGGATGAATGTTGCTTTGACGCTCTCTTACTGTTGCAGAGGGAAGCCAAACCTGTTTTTAATTGCAAAACCAAAATGGTTTCTGCATGGGCTCTGCCATGCCTGTGCGAACATGTTGCTCTTATGGACCCCTCCCCCACCCTTCACGAAGCAACACTACACGGCGCTTGCCAGCACTGCCTTGGAGCTGGGTCACATTTAACATGAGAAGCCCTGCAGGGACTGTTTTGAAGATGGGTGGGTGGGTGGGGGCGGGGCGGGGCCGGAGCGATGTCAATCTGTCAGAGTTGTGAGCTGTCACCAGAAGTAGACCTACCTGCCTATCTGTTACCACTTGCTAATTAGGGATTGGGGTGATAATTGTCCTAAACTTTGCCACAAAATGGGCAATAAAATGCATTTTCTGGGGCAGAGGGTGTGTGTGTGGAGAGGGTGGAGCTAATTCGAAGGGCTTCTAATCAACAGATCCATCGCAAAAGGTGGCTGGATGGTTTCCCTGTTTAATGTCCCCATGAATACACAGATTGTTGTTGCATGGTTTGTGTTGCTTAAGGCAACATTACTGGCATTCCTTTATAGGAATAGTGAGTGTACGCTGGATTGCATCTCTAGAGAAGTTTCTCTTCATTGGGCCAAAAAGTGCCGTAAGAAATATTCTGTCCTTATTAGAGCCATGCCAGACAGGATGTAGAAATAAAACAGAAATGAACAATAAAAGAAAGAGCTTCCTTACATCTGTAAGGAGAGGACCAGTCATAGCAAAGCTAGACCCTGAATATTTTGTGATAAATCTTAAATATTGGTCATTCCGAAGATTACTTACCCAATTAGAGCCAGAAAATGGGGCCCATGATTGCTGAAGAGACCTGTGCTCTTTTGCATATGGTTGGTGAAGAAAAGGTTCAGTTAAAAATAATTCATGTGTTGGAGTCCAGCCCCACAGCCATTCCCACCAGCAGCTGTTGACTCACTGACTGCCCACCACCACCATCTCACGTCCACCATCATCCTCTGGCTCAAACCTCCACTAACCCTCCCTGGATCACACCTATACATGTAAACAAACAAACACACGAATGAATGAATCCACTCTTGTATGCATGAAAATATCATAGTAAATATTATCAATCCATAAAATGATGTGTTATTTGTCTTTTTTTGTTTGTTTGGTTTTGGTTTTTCGAGGTAGGGTCTCACTCTGGTCCAGGCTGACCTGGAATTCACTATGTATTCTCAGGGTGGCTTCGAACTCATGGCTATCCTCCTACCTCAGCCTCCCCAGTGCTGGGATTAAAGGCGTGTGCCACCACGCCCGGCTTATTATTTGTCCTAAAAACTAATTATAACATGTAAGCATTTTAAAGAAACCCACCCTCTCGTCAGCAAATCAAATTGCTGTCTCTTTCTGATATTCCATGAATCATTGAAGTTTCTTTATTTTCCCTCCCTTATTTCTTTCCTTATTCCTTTCCTTCCCTTTCCTCCTTTCCCCTCCTCTTCTCCTTTTTTGTTTTCTCTTTATTTTCCTCTCTCTCCTTTTCCTCTTCCTCCTTGTTCCTCTCTCTCATCTTTCTTGGTTCTTTTGAGACAAGACTTTGCTAATAGCCCTGGCTATCTTAGAACTCATTATGTTGCTACGGTTGATCTTGAAGTTATGCTGATCCTGTTACTTCTATTTTCCAAGTGCTGAAATGATAGGTGTGAAATCATAGGGGAGAGGGATGTTGGCTGATTTGTTCATCTATCCTTAAAGAATGGGTTCATCAGACTTTGAAGAAGAGCAGATAATTCCTAAAACTGCATTGCTCTGAGAACAAGAATTTTCAACCAAGAGAAGCTGAGCCATGAACAGAGCAGGAGATCCAGGAGTGCTGGTTGGTGCTGGTGCTCGGTAGTCCATCATCTAACGACTGTGCAGCTCTTTGCCTGCTGGATGAAGGGGACGTGCACTAAAGAAGTGAGCATCTCCTCCACCTATAAGCAGCCTGTGCCTCGCTAGATGCGGAGCATAGAGTGTATATACGTAGCATTCTCCACTGACACATCTGCAGGATAAGAATCAGTAGTGACAGGTACATCTGATGCCTAAAGAGTAAGAACCAAGGGCATTCCAGACCAGCACTCAGTACAAACTGCTTCTCAGCGGCTCAGCCATTGGCCCTCTGTACACCTGAAGCTAAATTGGCACAATCATGCACACACTGTGCTTGTATTTTTTTTTCCAACCTGAAAGGCTTGCCCCTTACTTCTGACATCAGAGACCACTAGTATTGATTTAATTGAAGGTGTCTGTCATCCCTTGAGTCTTGTGAATGAGAAGTGGGGTGCATAATTCATAGTGCTGGTGCATGAAGCAGTTGTGTGATAGACTCTCCTGGTCTGTGTTTCCTCTAAAGTGTGTGTTCAGACAACGTAACACCAGTGGGCATTCTTAAAATAGATTGCAGAGCTGCAGAGGTGGCTTAGCAGTTAAGGCACTTGCCTGCAAAGTCAAAGGATGCAGGTTCAATTCTCTAAGACCCACAAGAGCCAGATGCACAAGGTGGCACATGTGCCTGGAGTTCATTTACAGCAGCTGGGGGCCTTGGTGCACCTATTCTCTCTCTCTTTCTCTCTCTAATAATAAGTAAATAAATGAATAAATAAATAAAGCCTTAGTATGTATATGGATGTTTAAAAAATAGAGTGCAAACTCCTTGAAGGCAGGATTAAAAATTACAATATCAGTTGCTGTATCAGGCAAACTATATGACAGATATTGTAATGAATGCCTATATCAAAAATACATTAGTGGGGCTGGAGAGATGGCTTAGTGGTTAAAGCGCATGCCTATGAAGCCTAAGGACCCAGGTTTGATTCTCCAGGTCCCATGTAAGCCAGATGCACAAGGGGGCGCACGTGTCTGGAGGTCGTTTGCAGTGGCTAGAGGCCCTGGTGCACCCATTCGTTCTCATTCACTCTCTATCTCCCTCTCTCTGTCTCTAATAAATAAAAATAAATCTTTAAAAAAAGTTTAAAAAATACATTAGTGAAAACAATACATTAGTAAGGACACGAATATTAGAGCCTCTTTAATAAAATGAGGAAATTCAAGTTTAGAGAATTTGAGTGCTTTGGCTAGAAGTATTTGTTAAAACACTCAACTAGGGATTCCAATTCAGGGTTTTTAAAACATTTTACTTTCCTGTGTGTCTTCCTTTCCATGTAAGTGAAATCCGAGACTGAACAATGCCATAGGAAGGAGGAACGCGTTTGTTCCTGGTGGCTGGGCGTGATTCTTAGACAGAGTCAGATTATTTACTGCAGTACCTAGATCAATGCAATGAGAAAAAGACAAGAACATACTTCTTGCCTCTGAATGTAGGAACTAGGTGGAAAATAGGATATCATATGTGTGAAAAAATGACCAAGGATGGCGGGAGATGGACTGTCACCTGAGCTGACCTATTGTAAGAGTCAGGACATCGCATGATGAACGGCACAGGGTCTGTCACCTCAAGGAACCCACGCATCCAAGAGCTGCTTAACAGTCCAATGAGAGGGAGCGACAACATGCAAATAATTCTTGCAGGAAACGTGAGAGGTCTAGCAAATTGCACTGGAGACTCAGGAAGAGAGAGGAACTCAGAGAGGCCTGGGGAATGAGGCAACAGGCATGATGGAGCCCGTGTTGGCCCAGCAGTGGGCGGATAACTACTCTCACCTCCCGGCACATGAGGAGCTCCCTGGGCAAAGCAGTGACTCAGGATGTGTGGGAATGAGTTCCAACTCGAAACACCCTTGCTCCAGGCACACAGCACCTGTCAATCAGGGCTGGCTACATAATATCCAGACCCAGTGCAAAATAAAAACGTTGCGTGTTTTGGGGTGTGTGTGTGGGGGGGTGGGGGGTGGAACTGGCTTCTTATTCAAAGAAGCAAGAAAAAAAAAAGTGCTGTTAAAGGCCCTAACATATAAAACCTTCTTCCTTCCTCCATGGGCTGTCTCAATGGGTCCTGTGCTTTTATCTTCTATTTCACATCATTTCAATGTGCAGCATGGATCTTATCATTCCTCTTTATAATATGTCATGCCAGTTTTCAAATAAAAGTGATAGAATATTAAAATTGCTTCCAGTCAATAAAATTACCAAAAATGTAGTACGCTTGCTTTATAGTTTGCACAAGCATATGTCATTCTTACCCAAACAGTGAAAAATGTGGAAATTTTTTTAAAAAGAATTTATTTTCCAGGTGTGGTGGCCCATGTTTTTAATCTCAGCACTCCGAAGGCTGAGGTAGAAGGCTCACTGTGACTCTGAGGCCAGCCTGAGACTATATAGTGAATTCCAGGTCATTCTGCGAGACTCTACCTCAAAAAACAACAACAAAAGAATATTGAATTCACTTCTTTGCATGTATATGTATGTAGATATGTGTGGACATGTGTGTCTGGATATGTGGAGAAGTGAGCATCCTGTCTCTTCCCCTATTGCTTCTCCACCTTAGTATTATGACAGGGTCTCTCACTGAAGCTGGAACACATGCATTAGGTTAGACAAAGTTGCTAGCAAACCCCAGCGACTCCCTGACTCCACTTTCCAAAGGCCGAGCTTGCAGTTTATGGGGTTCTAGAGGTGGTGCTTGGGCACTCATATTTACATGGCAAGCGTTCCACCCATTGAGCCGTCTCCCCACCCCTTACACTGTTTTCTTTTTGGCAGTGCTAAAATTCAGAGCCTGATACATGCTAAGCATGCACACTTGGTCTGATCTTCAGCTCTAATTCAACTGTGGGTTTTTTTTTTTTTGGAGGGGGGGGAAGGAAGACACATAGAGAATGGGTGCTCCAGCAGCCTCTCAGCTGCTGTGAATGAAATCCAGATGTGTGCTCCCCCTTGTGGGAAAGTGCAGCATTGCACCCTGGCGTCACTTTGCATTTGGCTAAACATGGGACCTGGAGTTTGGAACTGGCGTTCTTAGGCTTAGCAGGCAGGTGCCTTAACTGCTAAGCCATCTCTCCAGCCCTCAATTGTTTTTATTTCACTTGATTCGTGCATGCTATGCCAATTCCACATACTTATCACGTGTTCTAGAGTCTCTGGAATCCCATGTTTCATGAGTCATGGGGCATGATAAATGCTGTGTGGGAGTGGGGCTTCAAGAAAAGCGAGAAGCATACCATGCTGTGTGCTTTGCTCTGCACATGCATATTCTCCCCTGTCTCCTTGGGTCTCATTTATACGTAATCAGCTCCGAGATAAAATTTTTTTAAGAATTTAAAGACAGCTACAGGCCAGCCCTGAATCAAGGTCAGGGACTGTCTGAGCATGAGGTCAGGTACAATTGCCCGGCTTGCAAGCCCGTGAAGCTGGCCTTGCTGTCAACATGACTTCATCTTTGACAACAAAGCAAGAGTAAGAGGTCAAACAGGAGTTCTCCGCTCTCTGACATTTAGGCTGAGGGATCAACCATTCTTCAATTTGCAAAAGTCCAGGCCAGCAATAGTCAACTCACTATGGAAAAGGAGGCATAAATCACTGCCCAGCGTGCATTCAGGTGAACTTTGCCAGAAGGCCAGCTGGGCACACATGCTGAGTTCAGGTCTCTGCTCATTTTTATGTTGTCTGTAGTGGAGGGCTTGATGCTTTCCTCTTTGTTAATGATAAGGCAGGGAATGTGGGGAAGAGTTCTAGTGTCTTGATTTTCTGGGAATTCAGAGGGCAAAGCAATGATACTGGGATGATAAATAGAAGAACTCCAAGAATACGTTACATTCCTTTCTTTCATATACCCACACTTGGATATGTTGGCTTTTCCTATTGGCTTATATTTTCAGCTACTTAATTTCTTCTCGACAACCCGTAGTTGTTTTTTTTTTCCCTTGGTCAATCCTCCTTTTTAATTTTATAAGCCAGTAATCTGTGTGCATTTCTCCTGAGGATTAAAACTCTTAGGTGTTGAAATCCAAGCTATCTTTAAACTATCCTGTAAAACCTCTCAGATTTGTGGATGCTGCCTCCTCTGCTTTAGTGAATTATGGATCATTCTAGTTTCATTTTTCACTAGCTTCATCGTGTATACTTTGAGGGGCATCAGAGTCTTCTATTATTAATAAAGAGATGTATATCAGATAATATTGATTAAATGTCTATTATGTAACATACCCTGTTCTAAATATAGTGCATATATTAACTCATTTTAATGCTCACAGCTCAATGAAGTGGCTATGTCAGTTAAAACTAGTTTGATGGCATGGGTTTCTTTAGCCAGGTTGAGTCCTGGTTCAGCCACTTACTGCTGAGAGGTTGGGGGCCACACCTGGATGAGCTCATCCTTGACTAAGTGCTCAAGGAGGGAATCTATGAAAAGTGATTTTAGAACAATGTTCAGGATACAGTATCTTTCAATACATGTAGCATATATGATATAAAAATATGATGCAATACACACATGCGTATCTATGTCTATACCATCCATATCTAATCTATATATTTATACTCATGGCTTTTCTTCCACGGAGGGTTTTCTGTTCAGTGACTGTGTGTCTATGGGGCTCTTTGATTTCTCTGAGACTCTTGCAGCTCACCAGTAAGCCTATGCTGATTTGGGATTTGAGTGCATGAATACGGAGAAAGCACCTTGCAAAGCACTGGAACAGAGTGAAAGCTTCTTCTCTGTGATTGCCAGTGTTGCGGTCCGTAATTACAACTTTATTGTATACTCACGAAATATCTTATTTCTTCTTCTTTTTTCTTTCTTTTTTTAAAAAAATATTTTATTATTTATTTATTTATTTGAGAGAGAGAGAGATACAGAAATAGGTAGGCAGACACAGAGAGAGAATGGGTGTGCCAGGGCCTCCAGCCACTGCAAACGAACTCCAGATGCATGCACCCCCTTGTGCATCTGGCTTACATGGGTCCTGGAGAATCGAGCCTCGAACCGGGGTCCTTAGGCTTCATAGGCAAGCGCTTAACCACTAAGCCATCTCTCCAGCTCTTCTTTTTTCTTTAACATAACAATATAGGCTACATAGCCTCTTGCCTGTCACATTTATTTTTCTTTTTGACTCAAACTTAATCTGTTCTCCATTGTTCTTTTGCTATTGTTGGTTCCTTCCCCACTTTCTTTGAATCCCACCTGCATTCTTATTCTTATTCTTAATTATTATTATTGACAGTTCTCCCTATCCGTCTCAGACTGGTCGAAAGCCTGTTATGCAAGCCTGGGCTAGCCTTGAATTCCTAATTCTTCTGCCTTTGGGATTTACACTTTAGTTCACGTTTTTGTGGTACCTGCCAAGACTTCAGTTCCCTAAGCCACTGTTGTTGTACTCAGCCATTTTCTAATTCAGCATTCCCCATGTGCCGTGAGCTCAGCCAGTGTCGCTACCATTCCAAGAAAGAACTAAGAGGAGGCAACAGCTATGGAAGCTGGACACTGGGAAGCAGACGGTAATCCATCAAAGCTCAGTCATCTGCAGTGGATTCAAACTTCCCGCCTTTAACAGTTTCTGCTCACTTTTGGATGTACAAAATGCAGTGAGAGCAGTTTTTTTTTTTTTTTTGGCTTATCACTTCCTTGCTTCAACTTATTGGCTGATTTCTTTTCTTCTTCAAGTTAGCTTTCTTCCCTCTTGAATAGAGTGAAGACAGGACACCTCAATAGGAAGTTTTCTGAAAATTTCTTAACGCACTGAACAGGCTTATTTCTATGCCATGTATATGACTACTAATCAAAGCTCATAATGAACAAATGCAAGAATGTCACCCTTTGTGTTATACTTTACACAACTTATCATTTTAAGCTCAACTTCCTCGGAGCAAAATAGCACATTAGTAGTTTGTAGTGGAACATTTATGAGTTAAGGTCCAAAATGTGAATGGAATTCAAGTTGATAATGCAAGGCCACCTTGAAGGAAACTATTACCAGGTTTTGCAGTTTGAATATGGTTCTTTCTCCAAAGCAAGTCAATTCTGAGCTCATGACGTCACGTCGTGGGCTGTGCTCATCCACCTCCCCAGCTTCTGCTTTCTCTTCACCCTTTCTTTCACCATTGCAGGACCCCATGTGCTCAGACTTCCTACCTTGATGAGTCCTTTAATTGAATGGTAGAAAAATGACTTTTTCCACACCTTCAATTTTATATTATTCAGAGTATCTAAACATCCAATTCACTAAAATGAATTTAAGATATTATAAGGAGCCTCATGAGAGTAATACTTACAGCCTTTATTGAGAATTTGATTTGAAAACATATCAACACATTAACACAAACCATAGCTTAGAATTTCCTCCTAGAAATCAGAGATCTTGGTTTGGTTACAACTTCCAAATGACATTCCATTATGTGACTGTATCCTGATCACCCCAGTTTATTCACGTATGAAATGGGAAGAATATTACTGCTTCACAGTACTTTTCAGAGATCGTGTGAATCCAGGAGGATAAAATATGTGGGAGAAACTTTCAATCTATGAGTCAGTAAGCCCATAATTATATTATGATCATCTATTATCTACAAATACAAAGAAAATTGAAGATATAAAAGCCTTACCTCTATTTTCTGCCATCTGAAATATGAGAATACCAGAGTTCAAACAAGGTTTTGAAAACACGTTTTGGCTTGTACTTCCTGGATAAAACCTCACCCCTATTTCACCTCCTTGGTCCCTCAAGTATTTCTTCCAGCAGCCCAGCTCCATAGCAAGGCAAAAGCGCTACCATGAATGCTAAAGTTATCTTTAACAGAATCTAACTTGCTGTGGTTTTTTTAAATTTTTTTTTTTATTATTTTATTTATTTTTTGAGAGAGACACAGAGAGAGACAGACAGAGAGACAGAGGGAGACAGATAGAGATGGGTGCGCCAGCAGCCTCTCAGCTGCTGTGAATGAAATCCATGTGTGCGCCCCCTTGTGGTCAAGTGCAGTATTGCGCCCTTGCGTCACTTTGCATCTGGCTAAACCTGGAGATTGGAACCGCTGGAGATCGGAACCAGCATTCTTGGGCTTAGGAGGCAGGCGCCTTAACCGCTAAGCCATCTCTCCAGCCCACTTGCTGTGTTTTTTAAAAAAATGCAAATTTCATTTTGCAGTTATTTCTTTCCAGGAGGGATATGTAATCTAGTTGGCCAATTCAGAGTCCAGATTCTTTCCCCAGAGAGCAGAGCACGGCTCTTTATCTCTGGGTCACAAGTCTGCATACTATACTAATTATCTGAGGACAGATGTTGAGAGCCCTTTGCGTGGCACGCTAACGACCCCTTTCAATGATAATAAATGAGACTATCATTGAATTCATAGTTTGTGGTGCTATCACAGTCATTATTTCATTTGCTCCTCAACGTGGGTAGTTAGGTAGTAACTTAAAGTTGGCAAATCAGGCTTAGGAAAATTTAAATGACATTCCTAAAATGAAAGTGCTACCATGTGGCCAATCTAAAGATTTCAAAGCTTAGTGTTTCCAGCTCGTCCCATTCAGAGGCCCATTCCCCTTCAGCCCTCTATCCTCTATCACTTTGGAGGCACCATCTCCCAAGCCACTGAGCTTTTCCTTAAAAAACAAAGTCCTAGGAATTCAAATGATCCCGGTTTTATCTCACCTCTCAAGTTTATTTCCCAGCCTCTTTCTTATCTTGACTTTGCATTTACTGCATGTCATCCTGCCTTCAGAATCTTAGAAAGGGGAAGAAAACATGAATCAGAATAGGTGGTCAGTTGTCATGAGCGAAGGCTGACGCGATGAGACTGAAGGGAAGGTGGGAGGAAGGAGAGGTAAGGAATCATGAGGAAGGCAGCCCAGGGAGCTGGGACAAAGACGGTAGAACGGTCCGTCTGTGCAGTTCAGAATAAGCAGATGATAGAGGCACATGTCGGGGAACCGATTAGCAGAAATTCCACTAAGTAAGACTGCACTAGGGGTGTCAGATACTTCTTTGAATCTAATAACAAACCAGGGGAAGTGCTCCAGTAGGAACACAGACCATTTAATGTATTTATTTGTTTCCTGACCCTTTTTTTTTTTTTTTTTTTTTTTTTTATGCCAAGTAATACTATGCAGAAATAGTTCTTCTGATTCCAAATATATTTGCAGCGGTTCCTGTGTAAACTTGTCTTTCATTGCAAGTTTGTCTGTACTTGCACATTCGCCTTCCATTTCATGGTGAAATAGCCGAGTGATTCTAGGCCTCTCCACAAAACTATCATCAGTAATGTTCTCCTGGGTTAATGCAAAGCCACTGCCGGTGCTTTCTGGAGGCTTCTGTCCAGTGGGCTGTGCCTCCTCTGAACAGTGTGTGGTTTAGATTAGATCTTCTCGGTTTGTTGATGAGAATGTCAGGTAGGACAGAATCAAAGGCTTACAGAAGTCTGGAGAGATTACATCTATTGCATCCTTTTTATCTACAAGGCCTGTCACTCCATCATAGAAGGAAATTAAATTGGTCTGGCATGATTCGTTCCTTTAAAAGCGCTGTTGGTCGCTACCCAGTCTGTTACGCTCTTCTGGGTGATTGCAAATTGATCATTTTGCTGATTTATCTCAGTAACTTCCCTGGCACTGTGTTGTAGGCTGACCAATATTTCCCATTCTTTCTTTTAAAGATGGACATCATGCTTACCTCTTTTTTTTCTGCTTTAAGGATTTGCCATGATGTACATAACTCTTCTTAAAAGTGACTGACATCTGGCATTGTAGTCCAAAATGCTAATTTATGTATTGTTAAAACATATTACTTGAATGATTTTCCTGTTGAATATTTTTTAATTGACTGTTATTTTAGCCAATATGCATTCATTTCCACTCTTCTTCTATTTTGCCACCTATTGCACATTTATTGACAGAAGAGGAGCATTAAAAACAATAGGTAAACAATGACCCAGCATGTCTCTTCTCGAGAAACTAATAGTTAAATAAAGAGATGTAAATGACATTGGGCCCAAGGCACTGCTGTGGGTGGATCATATGAACACATAGAGAGAGTCGTTCCACCAATCTGGATGCTCAGGAAAGGCTTTGTTGAAGTGTGTTATCTCAAGTGAATCCTCATGGCTAAATACAAATTCACTTGCTGTGTTTTTAAAAAAATGCAAATTTCATTTGCAGTTATTTCTTTCCAGGAGGGATATGTAATCTAGTTGGCCAATTCAGCGTCCAGATTCTTTCCCCAGAGAGCAGAGCACGGCTCTTTATCTCTGGGTCACAAGTCTGCATACTATACTAATTATCTGAGGACAGATGTTGAGAGCCCTTGCGTGGCACGCTAACGACCCCTTTCAATGATAATAAATGAGACTATCATTGAATTCATAGTTTGTGGTGCTATCACAGTCATTATTTCATTTGCTCCTCAACGTGGGTAGTTAGGTAGTAACTTAAAGTTGGCAAATCAGGCTTAGGAAAATTTAAATGACATTCCTAAAATGAAAGTGCTACCATGTGGCCAATCTAAAGATTTCAAAGCTTAGTGTTTCCAGCTCGTCCCATTCAGAGGCCCATTCCCCTTCAGCCCTCTATCCTCTATCACTTTGGAGGCACCATCTCCCAAGCCACTGAGCTTTTCCTTAAAAAACAAAGTCCTAGGAATTCAAATGATCCCGGTTTTATCTCACCTCTCAAGTTTATTTCCCAGCCTCTTTCTTATCTTGACTTTGCATTTACTGCATGTCATCCTGCCTTCAGAATCTTCGAAAGGGGAAGAAAACATGAATCAGAATAGGTGGTCAGTTGTCATGAGCGAAGGTCGATGCGATGAGAATGAAGGGAAGGTGGGAGGAAGGGGAGGTAAGGAATCATGAGGAAGGCAGCCCAGGGAGCTGGGACAAAGACGGTAGAAAGGTCCGTCCGTGCAGTTCAGAATAAGCAAATGATAGAGGCACATGTCGGGGAGCCGATTAGCAGAAATTCCACTAAGTAAGACTGCACTAGGGGTGTCAGATACTTCTTTGAATCTAATAACAAACCAGGGGAAGTGCTCCAGTAGGAACACAGACCATTTAATGTATTTATTTGTTTCCTGACCCGTTTTTTGTTTTTTTTTTTTTTTATGCCAAGTAATACTATGCAGAAATAGTTCTTCTGATTCCAAATATATTTGCAGCGGTTCCTGTGTAAACTTGTCTTTCATTGCAAGTTTGTCTGTACTTGCACATTCGCCTTCCATTTCATGGTGAAATAGCCGAGTGATTCTGGGCCTCTCCACAAAACTATCATCGGTAATGTTCTCCTGGGTTAATGCAAAGCCACTGCCGGTGCTTTCTGGAGGCTTCTGTCCAGTGGGCTGTGCCTCCTCTGAACAGTGTGTGGTTTAGATTAGATCTTCTCGGTTTGTTGATGAGAATGTCAGGTAGGACAGAATCAAAGGCTTACAGAAGTCTGGAGAGATTACATCTATTGCATCCTTTTTATCTACAAGGCCTGTCACTCCATCATAGAAGGAAATTAAATTGGTCTGGCATGATTCGTTCCTTTAAAAGCGCTGTTGGTCGCTACCCAGTCTGTTACGCTCTTCTGGGTGATTGCAAATTGATCATTTTGCTGATTTATCTCAGTAACTTCCCTGGCACTGTGTTGTAGGCTGACCAATATTTCCCTTTCTTTCTTTTAAAGATGGACATCATGCTTACCTCTTTTTTTTCTGCTTTAAGGATTTGCCATGATGTACATAACTCTTCTTAAAAGTGACTGACATCTGGCATTATAGTCCAAAATGCTAATTTATGTATTGTTAAAACATATTACTTGAATGATTTTCCTGTTGAATATTTTTTAATTGACTGTTATTTTAGCCAATATGCATTCATTTCCACTCTTTTCCTATTTTGCCACCTATTGCACATTTATTGACAGAAGAGGAGCATTAAAAACAATAGGTAAACAATGACCCAGCATGTCTCTTCTCGAGAAACTAATAGTTAAATAAAGAGATGTAAATGACATTGGGCCCAAGGCACTGCTGTGGGTGGATCATATGAACACATAGAGAGAGTCGTTCCACCAATCTGGATGCTCAGGAAAGGCTTTGTTGAAGTGTGTTATCTCAAGTGAATCCTCATGGCTAAATACAAATTATCAGGGGTCAGGGAAAGGGAGATAGAGCAGGACACAGAAGGCTTTTCTTTTCTTTCGTTTTTTTTTTTTTTTTTTTTTTTTTTTGGAGAGACACAGAGAGAGACTGAGAGAGAGGGAGAGGAAGACAGAGATGGGCGTGCCAGCAGCCTCTCAGCTGCTGCAAATGAAATCCAGATGCGTGCGCCCCCTTGTGGTCAAGTGCGGCGTTGCGCCCTTGCGTCACTTTGCATCTGGCTAAACGTGGGACCTGGAGATTGGAACCACTGGAGATTGGAACCAGCGTTCTTAGGCTTAGGAGGCAGGCGCCTTAACCGCTAAGCCATCTCTCCAGCCAGAAGGATGCTTTTCTAAGATGACTCTGGAGGTGAAGTTGGTTGGAGACAGCATAGTATTTCAGTAGGACTTGAGGAGAGATTTTTCTGTTAGATCCTGGGGACACTGTATTGCAAAGGACGGGACTGGAAAGACGGCAGTGGCAGGCCATCTAGAACATCCACAAAATAGATTTGTGCTTCCTCTTACGTGCAACTGGAGTGGTCATTCCCCATTCAGCTAATGCTCTCGTGAATTTCTACTATTTTAAGAGCATGAGGATATATCAG
Organism: Orientallactaga sibirica; assembly: GCA_036365145.1. Lineage (NCBI taxonomy): Eukaryota > Metazoa > Chordata > Mammalia > Rodentia > Dipodidae > Orientallactaga > Orientallactaga sibirica. Next base: position 5,098,407 of record JAEOAD010001030.1, read on the forward strand.
AAGCTAGACACAACCTTGCAAGCTACTCAAAAAACTGAAAACTTCAAACACCAACCAATTAAACTTCAATATAAATGGTTTAGTTAAGAGCAAATAAGGTTCTCATAGGAGAGGTGCTTAAGGGTTCAGAGAGAGCAATCAGTGACACTGAGTTCAAGAATTTTATTTAAATTAAGTATGAATTAAGAGGCATCTCTAGTTTCAATTAATTGGATGGATTCCTAGCAACATACATTCAACGTCTAAATAACCCTGTGATTCCAGCCGGTAGTGTGGTGTTTTGAATCAGAAGTCCTCCATAGGCTCATGTGCTGGTCCTCAGGTTGAGGAAATCTAGGAGGTGGAGCCTTACTGGAGAAGGTGTGTTGCTAGGGGCAGGCGTTTGAGGATTATAGCTTCCTCTTTGCCACTCTTGCTGCCTTCTGCCACCTGCAGTAGCATCCTTTCTCTGCTGTGGTGAAGCTGTCAGCCAAAATAAACTCTTTCTGCCCATCAGCTGCTCTTGCATAAACTATGCGTGGTGTTACATTCCTGCCATCCCCATATTTGACAGATGGAGGCAGGAGGATCAGGAGTTCAAGATAGGTTATTCTTGGCTACATAATGAGTTTGCATCTACCCTGCCCTACATGAGACCCTGTTTCAAAAACAATTAATTTATAAAACAAAAAAAAACAAAGAAATCATTGAAAGCAAAGCTGTTTTTGGAGACTATTAAAAGCACTTATATCAACAACTGTCTATAGTGATGGAGGACAGACTATGCAAATTACCAATATCAGAAGATGACATAGCATTAAGTTCTGCAAATATCTGAAAAACTAAGGGAACCTTATTAGCTATCTTAAGTCATTAAATTTAACAACTTAGTTGAAAGTCACAAATCTCTGGAAGATATAAACTACCCAAGTTCACTAAGGAAGTACATATAACCTTCACACACATTTATACAATAAAGAAATTCAATTTATAGTCTTTGAAAGCTATAGATAGCATCATACTTACAGGTGAAATATATTTTCTCCAAAGGACAAAAAAAGGCAAAGATTTCTCCTCTTGACATTTTGCTTCATCATCTTGCTGGAGACTCTAGACATGAACTAGGAATGAAAAGGAAACAGCATTCAGAAGGGAAAGGAAGAAGCACAGTTGCACGTATCTGTAGACAGCACCGTCATCCACATAAAATATTCTCCATCAAAAAGCTATTAGAAGTACTTGATGAGTTTAACAAATTTGTAGAACACAAGCACATAAAATATATTTCCATAGTAGACATTAAATTTAAAAATACTGCTTATAAAAAGAACAGAGGGCTGGAGAGATGGCTTAGTGGTTAAGGCACCTGCCTGCTAAGCCTAAGAACCCAGTTCCAATCTCAGCCGTTCCAATCTCCAGGTCCCACATTTAGACATATGCAAAGTGACGCAAGGACGCAATGCCACACTTGACCACAAGGGGGCGCGCCCATCTGGATTTCTTTCACAGCAGCTGAGAGGCTGCTGGCACACCCATCTCTATCTGTCTTCCTCTCCCTCTCTGTCTCTCTCCAAAAAATAAGAAAAAAAAATAACAGAATAGGAAGGGTACTTAAAACTATGAAATGTTGCCAAAAATTAAGTAATATATAAAATAATGGAGTTATTTGTTAAATACACTTATTAATATTGATACATATTTATTCTCCTCATATTTATTCACAGATTTTAGTTTAAATTTATGTAAAAATTTAACATTATCGTAATCAAAACCTTTTGGGGGGCTGGAGAGAAGGGTCAGTTGGTAAGGTGGTTGGCAAGCAAGCATGAAGACCCGAGTTTGTATCCCCAACACCCATGTCCATGCTGAGCGTGCTGGTGTACAATGTAACCCCATAACTGAGGAGGTAGACATAGGAGGATTTCGAGAGCTTGGTAGCTGATCTAGCCAAGTCAGGGAAGCTCCAAGTTCAGTGAGAAACACTGCCTGAGAGGAGGTGGGGAGCAATCACAGAAGACATCAGTGCCAACCTCTAGCCTCTGCATGCGTGTGTACCGATGAGCACAGGCACCCATGTGGGCCCACAAACAAATATGCATGCACAGACAGATACAAACACACCACATCAACGTACACAAGCAAAATAAGCTTTTTTCGTAAATGCTGAAAACTTGTATCAAACTTTTTATGAAATAAAATACTCCAATTAGAGAGATTAAATTTGAGGAGTAACTGTACCTCATTTCATGACTTATTACACAGTTGTGATCTGGACAGCATGGTGCTGATATAAAGAAGAGCAAACAGATCAAGGTTGCTAGGTAAAGTATCCAGAAATACAAAACCACATACATGGACAATTGAATTGCAACGAAGTTGCACAGTGAATTCAGTACAAAGAAGGTTGTCATTAGAATAAATGTTTCTAGAACATTGGCTACACATATGTAAATAAAGTTTGAATCATGAATATTTCATTGAGCATACAATTATTAAAAGCAAATTCTAAATAGTTTGTATATGCGACCTTTTAAATTCTTCATATATATATATATATATATATATATTGTTTACAACATAGGGGATCAAACCTAGGGCCTTGTGTATACTAGGTAAACATGTTACTACTGAGCTAAACCCCAACTCCTAAATATTATTTTAGTAGTCAAGGAACTGATAAATATTCTAAAAGAAGGTATAGTATAAAATATTTTTTTGTCATCTAGTGTATTAGTTTGCTTGAACTGCTAAGACAAAATACTACAGAGGGTACAACTTAAACAAAAGTTTATTTCTCACAAGTTTGGGAGTTGGTAAGTCTAAGATGAAGGCACTAATCAAGTTGTTATCTGGTGAGGATCGTCTTTCTGATTTCTTGATACCTGCCTTCTTACTGTCTTAGCAGGATGCTTGCTTTTTCCATGAGGGCACTAATGCTATTGGATGTGTGCCTGGGCTTCCGATCTCACTCTTCATTTGCTTCAAATGCAGTCCTGTAAGTCTGAAACACATGTTTTGAGCACATTCAATTTACTCAATAGCATCTAGGAATAGACAAAGCTTTCTCAGAAAGAATATCAAAAGCATGATTCATAAAAAAATAGTGATCCATCTACATTAACTTTTTGTATACAGAAACAAAATTATAAGCTACAGCTTGAAAGAATTTTCATAGTATCTACTAAAGGATTTGTATCCACAATATAAGAAGGACTTCAGAAAGCAACCCTTCTAAAAAAAGAACAAAAAACTTGCACCTGTATTCACCAAAGAAATTATGCAGATGGGAAATCAAATGTGTGATGCAACGTTCCACATCACTAATTATCAGAGGTTTACAAAAGAGAACAATTAGCAAATATTATACCGAGTAGACTTTGTGACGTAGCTAAAACAAAGAAGACTGGTAGACCTTTGAGTATTGTGAACTGTGATCATGACTTGTGAGAATGGGAATAGTTTGATAAGCTTTCCAAAATAGGTATTTATATGTAAAAATGAAAGTATATGTCTATGTACACAGACATGCACATGTATGTTCATAGTAACTTTATGTATAACCGCCCAAACTGAAAACATACCAAATGTTATTTCACAGATATCAGGATAAAGGAATTGTGAGCTATGCACACAGTGGCTGCCTATCCAAAACAAAATGAGTGATCTTTAACATATGAAAGAACATGGGTAAATCTAGAAACAATTATGTTGAGTGAAAGAAGCCAGACCAAAAGAAAAAAAAAGGGTTCATTCTGTATGCTTCCACAAATAATAGAATTCTAGAAAGTGCAAACTCATATGTAGTTACAAAGAAATTAGTGCTTGACAAGAGACAGAAGGTCATGTGGAAGGGTTGGAGGGTGACAGAAGGGTATAAGGAAAATTCTGGAAGTGATGGATACGTTCTTTATCTTGACGTTGTGATGGTCTCTTGGGTGTATACATATGTCAATACTTATCACATTGTACATTTTAAATGCATTCAGTTTATTTTATGTGAAACATGCCTTATAAAGCTACTAAAACAAACGTTCATATCTATGCAAAAGAATATAAATTAAATTGTACATTTTGTTATAATATTAATAGCATGAAATATATCAGAATAAATTTGTTGAAGTATGCTAAAGTTTTTCTCATTGGTAAAGTAAAATGATCATAGAGGTAAAATTGAGAAAAATACATACAGGAATATATTATCAAAAGATTTTATATCACAATTGCATCTTTTTCTAATTTCAAACAAAACCGCAAGCTGTGTGTGCATGAGGAAGGAGGCAGGGAGAGAAAGTGCCACTGAGAGAGATAGATTTCAAATGATTATGTAAAAGAAGAAAGATGAGAAGAAATACTTGTAGAAAAAGACAGATGGGGATGGAGGGTGGAACTAATAAATACCAACCTATGATTTTACAGACAGAGTACTTAATACAGGCTAGTATTGTCACAAGGATATACAATTAAATAGAGAGCTCACAAATGGATATTTATATACTAGTTTTTAATATTTTTATTTATATTTTTTATTTTTATTTATTTATTAGAGATAGAGAGAGAAAGACACACACAGAGAGAGAAAGAGAGAGAGGGAGACAATGGGCATGCCAGGGCCTCTAGCCACTGCAAACAAACTCTAGACACATGTGACACCTTGTGCATCTGGCTTATGTGGGTCCTGGGGAGTCAAACTTGGGTCCTTAGGCTTCACAGGCAAGTGCCTTAACCATTAAGTGCTCTCTCCAGCCCTATGCACTTGTTTTTGACAATATTTAACTATAGAATATTGAGGAGAAGGTTACCTTTCACTAAACTAGACTAGAGCAGATGGTTAGGCAACCATATAGCAAAAAACCCTCCCTTTGATATTTATCTTTCATCATATATAGAGTACATTGTAGATGGATTATACTGAGACATACATTCTGGGAGATCATATAGGAAATATTTCACAATATGCAAAGATTTCTTAAATTGTATACAAATTGCTAACTGTAACTGAAAAGTCTGACAACTCAGACTACGTTGAATTTAAGAACTTCTCATTAAAAGACATCAGAAAATGAAAATTCAATCTATAGAACAGAAACAAGGTTTTGTAATACATATGATATCCAAATAGGCAACATGTATCCAATAGGTAATACACTCCTACAAACAAACCAGGTGAACGAAGACATGCAACCTAGTGGTTGAGCAGTAAAAGATTGTAAACCTATCAAAGGTGTTCTACATCTCTAATAATCAGGGAGATACTGATTAAAACCACAAAACACAACACTGCCTATTCAACAAAATGGCCAACTTTCAAGTGTGCTTGCCAGGAATCCTGGGACTGCCATGCATTGCTTATGGGAGTGAAATTGACCTAATCATTTTGCATCATCTATTAAAATTAAACCTTTATATTTTCCATCATTTTCAATTTCATTTCTTAGTGAAAAGTGTGTGACCATAATAATCCATTATTATAATAAACTGAATATAGGGGTCATAGGGGTTCATAAGGTGTGTGCCTGCCAAGCCTAAGAACGCCTGTTTGATTCTCACATTTAGCCAGATGCAAAAAGTGATGCAAGGGAATGCTACATTTGCCCACAAGGGGGAGAACGTGTCTGGAGTTTGTTCACAGTGGCTGAGAGGCTGCTGGTGCACTCATTTTTTCTCTCTCTCTGCCTCTTCCTCTCTCTTTGTTTCTCTCAAAAAATAAATAAAATAAAATAAAATAAATAAATAAAATAAAATAAAATAAAATAATAAACTGAACATGCCAGGCTTGGTGACACACACCTTTAATCTCAGCACTTGGGAGGCCAAGGCAGGAGGATCACTGTGAGTTCAAAGACAGCCTGAAACTACCTAGAGAATTTGAGGTCAGCCTGGGCTAGAGTAAGACTCTACTTTGAAAAACCAGAAATAAGAACAAAACAAAATAAATAAAACAAACAAAAAGCAACTGGAAATAGCCTCTGAACCACTGATGTTATGATAGACAAACTTCTAGTGGAATGTATATTGCAATAAAAATAAGTGAGTTAATATTTTTTTTGATGAAACGAATCATACAAAATAATGTTCAGTGAAAGGAGTTAGACTCCTACTTATCTATAACTTAAAGATCAGCAAAACTATAATTTAGGGCTTGATATATAGGTAGTAAAATAATAAAATGAGAAGGTGATTACTATATTACTACTAAGTATTTCCTTAGGGTGAGGTGGTAGAAGGGCTTCTCATGAGAGATGTCAGGGAGGGGCAGAGAGTTTTACCTTGCAAGATTGACAATATTTATTTTCTTGACCATTAAACAGTCATCCATTGAGTTGATATTTATATCTTGAGTTGTCTGTCACTTACATGATAGATTTTAAATTGAGTTTTTAAAGATAATATTTGTTTATTTGAGAGAGAGAGAGAGAGAGAGAGAGGGAGGGAGAGGGAGAGGGAGAGGGAGAGAAAGAAAATATGTGCACCAGGACCTCGAGCCACTGCAAACAAACTCCAGACACATGAGCCACCTAGTGCATCTGGCTTTACTTTGGGTCTGGGAAATTGAACCTGGGTCCTTTGCCTTTGCAGGCAAGCGTCTTAACCTCTCAGCCCTCTCTCCAGCCCTAAATTGAGTTTTTTCACTAGTAGAAGAAAAGATACGACAATGAGGACGTTTGGTGGAAATGCCCTTGGCAGTAGGTTGCTAGGGAGTCTAACTTTTACCTCACTTCTTTCTCCACACTGGCTATTTTCCACACTGCTTTCTGAAATATTACACGCAACCCTCCCCCCTCCCATTACACCTTGATTCTGGCACACTGAGCACCTTTTATAAAAAGCACAAATATGTCTGGTAGTTTGAAGGGCTGTCACCAAAAGTTTCTTGTTTCTAGATCTCAGAATTATGTCTCACAGGTCTGTAATGATTCATTTACATTATGAGTTAAATTGTCTTTCCTGAACTGGGCAGGAATTTAACTGCGATTTATAACATTGTTTCTGTAGGGATTAAATTCAGATTTCAAAACAAAGTAAGGGAATATGATCTATCTGTCATTTGGGGAATGTCTGTTCAGGGACTGCCACGGTGTGAGGGTGAACTGACTAGGGGTTAGATCATTTCATGACAGGGCTCAAGGTTGGCTTGTGTGGATCATGCTTTACTTTCCTGGTTAGAGAATGGATACCACCCCCCTCCTCCACCTTTTATTTACTCAATTCTCGAATTATAAATTAGATAAAATACCTATATCCAAAGGCTGTTTTGGCATTGTATACTACTGATGGTGTCCAAGATATTTAGCAATATAAAAGGAATCCATCTACATATCCACTTCATCACAATAAAATTTGTGCTAGAAAGTAAGAATAGTAATTGCACAAAAGTGTAGCAAATTGAAGTACATTTAGCTTTTCTCCTCCTCTACAACCTCAACTTCAAAGGTCTGGTGCAAATCACCAAAAGCCATAGGTAGTCACTGAGATGGCTTCAGTCCCTTCTTGACACGTCTGTGAATGGGGACCGAGAACTTCTGCGGGAGAGATACCAGGTGAGATTGAATCAGCTATGTAGGTTACTGGACTTTGGATCTGGTGAAATTGTTGGACAAATAGTAGAACATTCCATTTGGGAATTTTGCAGCTGTCTTCACAGAAAGCCTTCAACAACTATTCCACTAGGTATTTAAATTTTAATCAGGGTGGGGAGCTGGTCCGGGACTATTAAATGTCAAAAGCAGAGAAATGGTATCTTCTGTGGCCTTCTTAAATTCACAAAGCCTTATCTTTTCTATCATGTATTCATACTTTTATAGGAAGAGTGTAATATCTACAAAGTAACATTACTTTTTCCAGTGCTTGAGAATGAACCCAGGGCCCTGTGCATGCCAGAAAAGTGCTTCACCACTGAGCTACGTCTGCAGCTCAAGCTAATGGACTTTGGACTTTTCCTAGATACAGAGGGAATGGGAAGCTGCAGGGAAGCTGCGTCTTGGTAGCTATGCTTTCTGTATTTTTCCTGGATCTTTTTCTTCCTACTGATGAAGAAAAGCACCTGGTTGTGGGTCTATTGTTTCTGGCCCACAGGGTCAGAGGAGCTTGCAGACAGAAACATGGCTTGGTTTCACAGTGACCCAAAATTAGCCTGGACTTCAAAGAACTTCCTTTTTTCTCTGCATGAAGAACTCTTTAAAGAAGTCCTTTTTCCTTTTACAAGGTGAACGCTTCAAAGCCCAGGGGAGGAGTATTTCCTTCTCAGTGTTTACCTTTCAAAGGTGAGGAGTTCATAGACATTTCTCTGTTTGTACAGTAGTATCTAATCGCTGGCTCCGAGGAAAGGGCTCTCCTCCATCCTCCTCTACTGTCGGGAGTTTCCCGTGCTCGTTTTTTTACTGACTGATGCGCTAAAGAAACGGTGCCAGGAACCTGAAGAAAAGCTGCATTAAAATCCTCTGGAGCATATTTCCTTCAACACTGTGTGTCACTAAAATAAGAACCCAATCCCATTTTCAAAGCTTGCTTTCTCTTCCACAAGTTACAAAATGTTCTTCAAGTGGCCAGAAATGAAAGCAAAGCGCATACGCTTTCACTGCACATGGAGGAAGTGTAGCAAACAAGGGAACAGATGTGAAACCTACCCACTTGGAGTAATGCATCCGGTTTGAACATCAGCCCTTCAGTTAAGAGAACATTGGAATGGTGTTCAGTATATTCAACAGCGTTTCACCATGGTTCAAGAACAGCTCTGGGAGCATCTGACACTGTATTCTGATCTGCAGATAGATCCTTTTATTACATTTATAACCATTCATTTTCCCTGGAAGTTCTGTGAGGCGGAGGGAGAAGGTTGTATCTTAGGAACCTAGAAACTGTCTTTGAGAATTAGAGCAAGGACTCGTACTTTGTAAGAATCGTTTTAAACATGTTGTGGGAGTTTTGCAGTAATGTATAAACTCTAAGTGAATAATCATATTTGGAAATAGTTTACCATTTGGAACCTGGTAAAATACAATGTCAGTTTATATAATACTATTGAACATAATCAGCAGATAAAAATGAATGGCAAGATTTACATGCATGCTGTGGTCATGGATAATAAGAGAGTATCATACCCATTATAAACCCGTATAGCCACATAGAAGGAAGCGCATCAAAATGCTAACAGGTGGGTGGTTAGATGATGAGTGTTTCACATGTTTGTGGTAGAAAGAAATAAACTACTGCTTTTTGAGACAGGACCTCATGTGGTCCAGGCTGGCCCATGTAGCCAAGGATGACCTTTGGCTTCTTTCTGGGCCTCCTGCTTCCACTTCCTGAGTGCTGGGAACACAGATCTGCACCACCACTTCTGGTTTTATTCATCGCTGGGGCTCGAACTCAGGTCCTTTAGCATGCTCAGCCAGCCCTTTACCAACTGAGCTTTATCTACAGCCTCACATTTTTGTTGTGTTTTTTGTTTTTTCAAGGTAGGCTCTCACTCTAGCCTGGGCTGACCTGGCACTCCGTTGGTAGTCTCAGGGTGGTATTGAATTCACATTGATCCTCCTACTTCTGCCTCCCGCGTGGTTGGTTTAAAGGCGCACGCCTGGCTCAAATTCTTGTTTTAAAAACCTAGTAATGGGCTGGAGAGATGGCTTAGCAGTTAAGGCACTTGGCTTACAAAGCTTAAAAACTCAGGTTCGATTCCCTAATATCCATGTAAGCCAGATGCACAAGGTGGCACATTCGTCTGGAGTTTGTTTGCTGTGGCTGGAGGCCCTGGTGCATCCATTCTCTCTCTCTCAAATAAATAATAAATACATATCATATTTTAAAAATCCCAGAAAAGCAGATTTTTCTTTTGCAGTAAAGGAATTCTTTACCTGGAAAAATATACAAGTGGCATCATTTTCACCAGCGGAAGCGTCATTGTGACAAACGCACTATTAGATGGATGGTGGTCGCTGCTTTTATTGGCCAAGCCATGCTATGCCTTCTCGCAGTGTTAGTCTGCTTCATGAGAATGGTCTGTAGATGACAAACATCACATGACATGAATATTTTACTTTCACACCTGCAGAAGTAGACGTGTCCTGCAATTAGGTCATGTGCCAAAGGTCGCACCTTAGATAGGGATTCCAAGCCCTTGATGTTTTAATGGCACCACGAAGATCACGTCTTCCTGGCCTTCCCACTGCCTAAGGACAAGTGTTCTTGGAATTAACAGGTTGACCTTATTCCCTCCTCTCCAGTTAAACTTTCTGACTCACTTCCCGGGCTCTTCTGGAACCTTCCTACATCCACACCCTCTTCCTCTCTGTTACTTTTCTAGCTCTGTAGAGCAAACAGGTGCTCTCCAAAGCCTCAGATGGGTGAACCTGTAACTGGCCAGCTGGCCTCTGCTTCTTGGACACCTCATGCTTGTCCATGCCATGATTCAATGTTTTCTGGGTACTTAGTATTCTCACCATAATGAGAATTTTCCTTTTCTTGAGCTCAAGTGTGCCATATTTTATTTATGTTTTCATGTATTGTGGCATGGCTTAATGGGCAGGGGAGCAGAACATGGAATTAGCAAGTTGGTGGCTCTACTGCTTTGGAACCACATGTCCATTTATAAGATAGAGAATGTATTACATTGTAATACATCTATAACCTGTGGCTGTTATTATTAACTTCATAGAATTCTTAGAAGGATTAAATAAAGTAATAACTGTAAACTTGGTATGTTTATGGGACATTGAAAGCACACAACAAATATTATTATTGGAGGTAGGGGTAGTATTATTTTCTTTGGTGGCTATCCTAGTTTTATTACAAATAATAGGCAACAGAAATTATATAATAAAAGGAGAACAAACAACAAATTTAGAGAGTTAAGATTTTTTAAAATATATTTGTATTTATTTGAGAATAGGGGAGATAGAGAGAGGAAGAAAGAGAGGGAGAGAAAATGGGCATATCAGGACCTCCTGCTGTTGCAAACGAACTCCAGATGCATGTACCACTTTGTGCATCTGGCTTCACTTGGGTATTGGGGAATCAAACTGGGCTATTAGGTATTGCAAGCAAGTACCTTTAACTGCTGAACTGTCTCTCCAGCTCAGAATGCAAGTTTTTTTTTTTTAATTTTTTTTTTTCAGTTTTGAGATAGATACAGTCTGACTGTGTAGGCCAGTCTGGTCTGGACCTTGCAAACCTATTGCTTAAGTCTTATAAGTGCTGGAATTGCATGCATGCACCACTATACCAGTCACTCTGCAACTATTTTTCCACTTACAAAACAACTCAACTTTTGCTCCATGTGCACTTATAGTTATGCTATGCTTTATTGCTATATTTTTATAAACACTTGATGTACATTTGTAAAATGCAGAGCATTAAGTGTGTTCACTCCTACAGAGTAGCCCCAACAAGGAGTGAGACCGGGAAATGAGCGGTACTATAGTTAGTACTAAAACACAGCTGTATTTGAAAGCTTAGGTAGATCATGTAAAACTCAGCTTAATAGGTCAAAGAAGTATGTCTTGAGTCTTGTGGTCTTTTTGTGGGAGCAGATTCCTCACTGTGATGAGCTCTGTCAGGCAATGGGAGATCCATAGACCTCCCTTCTTGTCTGTTGGAAAGCCAGTGACTCACACATGTATCAGAGCAGGAGTCTCTTTCGTGCTGATTAGTAGCAAATGATGACTAATGTTTCCACGCTAATTGGCAATTCTAAAAATTTTTCCAAAGAACCAAGATACCCAATTATGCAATTCCATGTCTTGTAAGTCTGATCAGATAAAATCAATTACCTCATTGCACTTCTCTCTGAGGCATCCTATGAATAGTTTCCTGATATATCCAATTTAATTCCAGTCTCAGTCCTTCCAAAGATCAAAGGTAAAATTATTGACATTAAAGTAATGTTGCCCACTCTCCCAAGAAAACAAGAAAGTAACTCTGGAATGTCTAGGCCTTCTACTCTCAGCTGGAATGGTGTGTGTGTGTGTGTGTGTGTGTGTGTGTGTGTGTGTGTGTGTGTTTGCTCTGTTTGGGTCTTATGCCTCCGATTGTAATCCTTCTGTGACTGGCAGAAGGAAGGTGACCAGTGCAGGTTACAATACCGAGTAATGAGGGTGATCCATCACCTGTCTACTCCATTACTGACAAGAGTCATGAACAGAAAGTACCACTTTGAATTACAGGGTTCTCACATTGATAGACTGACAAGGAACCCGACGTAATGGTGCCTTGAAACCTGAGTGTGTTTGAAGCTATGTAAATATCCATGAGCTGTCTTTCACAGGTTAAGTTATCGTATTATTCACAAGTGTTTTCACTATTCTTGTAGGTGAGTAAAAACACAATAACATATGTTATGGCATTTTATAAAATATATACAATCCCTGAGTGAGGAAAAACTCAGTTAAAAATACTCCCTAAGGAGAACAAATCTACTATTTCAGTCAGTAAGAGGAACATGATTTCATAAACAACACTAACTATCACTTTTTAGAACATACTGAATGACACACACTGTAGACCCGAGCTGGCTTTCTCTTTAGTTCACCTAAGCTCACTAACCAGAGAAGCTGGGGAGCTATTCCCTGCTTCACACTGCTCAGTGACTTCTGCTGTCTTCAGGGCATGAAACCAATTTACCTGGAACAGGAAATTCTCTTCCCGATCTGAGAGCTTCTCACCGCTCCATCTGGAGCTGCATCTCATCTTATTCACCTGCCTTTACCTCACACTCTCTCCCTGCCCTCAGCTCCAGTTAGGCCAGCTGCTGGCAGACCTTCAGTGTGCCATGCTCTGGCTTGCCCTCACTTCTTACTTTTGATGTTCTCTCTGTGGCATCCAGACCTCCTAATGCCATCTCTCATGCCTGACACCAACCTTCTCCTCCTCCTTCATTCTCTCCTTTTTTCACAGGTGTGTGGTGGACATTTGTCTATGTATATACGTGTGTGTGTGTGTGTGTGTGTGTGTGTGTGTGCAGGAGGTGAGCATGTTTGTACATGCATGTCAATGCTAGAAGACAACTACTTCAGGTATTGTCCCCAGGAATGCCATCTGGCTTTTGTTGAGACGGGGTCTCTCAATGGCCTGGAACCCCTCAAGTAGGCTAGATTGACTAGCCAGCAAGCCACAGAGATACTCCTGTCTCCACCTCCCCCAGCCCTGGGATCATTAAGTATGTGCCACTGTCCTGTGTCCCTTTATTTTACAAGGGTACTTGGAATCAAGTTTTTATGTGGGTACTAGGGGATCAGACTTAGGTCTTCATGCACGGAAGGCAAACACTCTACTGGCTGAACTCTCTCCGAGCCTCCTCTTTCCTTTTTAGGTGTCATCTTAGATGCCATCAACTCTGCCAAGCCCCCCTGGAGCATTCCTTCCTCCCAGGAAACATTCAGTATCTGCCTCGAGATGATCCTGAAATCGTCACCCCAGCCCCCTCAAGGCACTGAGCCCACTGTTATACAACTGCTCATCTTGCCTGTGGGTCTTCCCGGAAGACCTCACATCACCTGTGTATCACTAATGGTACAAAGCACAATGATACAAACAGCCGGTACAAAGAGGTGTCCGATAAATATTTGTTAATTAAGCACTCAGAAGAGCTCATTCAAGGCTGATGCTGCATCTTCCTTTTGTGGATGAGGAAATTGCAGCTTAGTGAGGCTAAGAAACTTGTTTCTAAAGACATGGTAAGAGTGTAGCAGAGTTTGAATAAAGCTAAAGTTTCTTTGAATGCAATGCCATTGGTTTTAGTGTGTGTACACTGACCTTTAAGTTGAGAGGCAGTTGAGCACGTAAAATTGATAAGGATAAGTCAGCATGATTTTTCAGAAGGCTGCTCTTAATTTCATAAATATAATTTAAACAATTGAATGAATGATGGTACTATTTTAGGCTGACAAAAGACTTCTAAACTTCTAAACTTGCACTGGGACACTCCGCTAGTGCAGAGGTAGAGGCTCAGTGTAAAGGTTCAGAGCAATGGGCTGAATAACCTCCAAATTCTTCCCCGTTAACATGGTGATGGTGGGCGTTGATTGACAGAAATGAAGAGGGTGGAGGTGGGGACAAGGAAATGAACCCTAAATGGCCATTCTCAGTTTAACTGATTCTCTTTAATTTTTTAAATTTTCATTTATTTATTTGAGAGAGAGAGAGAAAGAGAGAGAGAGAGAGAAAGAGAATGGGCACGCCAGGGCATCTAGCCACTGCATACAAACTCCAGATACATGCACCACCATGTGCATCTGGCTTACATGGGTTCTGGGGAGTTGAACCTAGGTCTTTAGGCTTTGCAGGCAAGCACCTTAACCACTGAGCCATCTCTCCAGTCCCTGAGTGGCACCGAGTTGGACTTTATGTTTTCTTTCTTTTCATGCTGTCTCATTGCTTCCCAAGTCGCTTTCTTTTCCTTGGGGATTTGACTATACTCTGAACCATAAATGAAACAAAACAAAGCAAAACCATCCTGGATCCTCATCAACAGATGAAGAGCTAACAAAATTGTGGTACGTATACCCAATGGAACCTTAGCAGTTAAGAAAAATACAATTATGAAACTTGCAGGAAAATGGATGGATCTGGAAATAATTATATTATACCAGGTAACCCAAACTCAGGAACCCCAGAAATGTATGTTCTTTGTCCTGTGCAGATACTAGCTTGTAATACTTAAGTGTATGCATGTAAATGGGGTCGGAAATGGTAAAAAAAAAAAAGATCTAAAAAGCGAGAAAGAAACTAAGAACTGGTAACAAGAGATAAAAATGAAGAAGTTGTGGGAAGGGCAGAAGGTGACACAGGTGACGTAAACAGAAAGGAAGGGAGCTGATAAAGAAGTGAGGAGAATCACCTAAAATTGTATATTAAAATGCCCCAATGATACATAAAATTCTGCATGCTAATTAAAAACTAAAAAATTAAACAACGATAACAATAAAACAAAGGAACTACAAAAGAAACGTTAAAAAATCATTCTCACAACCATTTGTGGTTTTTTAATTTTTCTATTTAGATATATAAAATAGACATGTGAAGTACAGATGGGGGAGTCTTTGAACATACAAAGATGGAAATAAAATTCTTTTTATTTCGGTGTCTTTTACCCATGCTTTTCAACATTGCATGCGCTGGAGCTCTGTGGTTGGGGGCGGGTGGGGAGAGGACGAGATAGACTCCATAAGCAGAAGTGGCAGGGTGAGGTAAGGCTGCCCAGGAACCCACAACTTTCTGACCCCCCTTTCCTCTCACCAAAGACAGAGACTTCTGAGCTTTCAGTAGCTTAACAGTGAGATAGTGGAGGAGCACCCAAGCGGTCACGTGGTTTCTAGCTTTGAAGAGGAAAGACAAGGAATGAAGGAGAAAAATCCCATTCCATAGGAATGGGGAAAACAGGACCATTTCTTTGGGATCACTCTCTTAGGATGGTATTTTTCTGGAACCTTCCAAGTGGGCATATAAATAAATGATTCCTATATTTTAGCATCTCTATTACTTAGAGTATTAAAATATTCTCAGACTTTAACCTTAAATGTTAATTCAAGATATCAGAATGGCCTAAGAACCTAAGTTTAAATAAAAGCAACCAAAATCAGCTGACTAAAACATAGGTGATTTATTTCCCACACTTTGAAAGACTTTGGCGGTCCTATTTTTGAGATTTCAAAGTGACTTTGTGGACTAAGATAGTCATATGACCTTCTGCTTTTCCTTTGTGCCTAGTCTATTAATTAAACAATAGCGTTTAATTTAAAACATATACCAAGAACAAAAGACCTTTTTTTTGTATATCTAAAGCAGACATTTATCTTATTGTCAAAAGGTCTGTGATAATGTTGTCTTTTTTCTCCAAACAATTGCCATTGTGATATTCTTCTATCTTTAGTTTTTGAATGGTTTAATATGATTTTTTTTACCTGTTTTTACTTTCGATTGAAAGTCTGCTACTACCTGTTAAATCAATGTCCCTTCACAGCAAAGAGCGAGGCTGCTTTTGTTAGATTAAATATTCTTTTTTTTTTTCTTTTATCTGCCCAGCTTTCAGCTCCATCTTCTTGGTTATATCGAAGGTTGGGAGCGGAAGTTGCCAGAATGTCAGTGGGAAATTCAATTCAGGGAAGAAGGCCTAGTGCCATGCATTTGACGACGGCACGTCTCTCTGCTTTTTCCAAGCATATCTTTCTCAGCACAGCTGCGTATTCTTCCCCAGGGCTCAGACGAAGTTTGAACTGCCCTGCTCTTAATTAGCACCATCTCATTCCCCTCCTAGTGCAGGTGAGCATGATTCATTCTCTTGCATATATTCCTAAGAGAGACACACACACTGCAAAGGGCACATCATTGTAAGATAACGAGGAGGCCAGAGGTGTTTAGAAAGTTCTTAAAATAAACGCTTTCTATGATATAATCCAATATCCAGTGAAGAGCTGTAAATAAATACCATGCACTTCCCCCATGAATTCAGACGTTTCAAAGATATATCTGCCACCCAATTCGACAGCTAGCACCCTTCAGCCTTTGGCTTATACTTGACGGTTCTCAGTCGGGATATATGGTCACTTACAGCAAGCGCAGTAGGTATACCTTTCTTAAGGCTACAAAATTCCTGACGTTAGATGATGTGCATTTTTTCTGAGATCTTTCTTAGATTATGTGAGTTTCTCTATGGAGCATGATCCCAACAAGATTAAGAACCACTGAAGTAATGGCCCCACACTGGATGCTAAAACATTAATTCTGCATTGCAATAACAGTAGTTTTCCAGAGTGAGTTTCTTGATCATTTCCACAGGAAGCTCTGTTTACAAGGAAAGGCTCTTACTTCTCATAGGGACTCTTGTTTTGGAAGGAACTTCAGCATGAATCCACCTCTACTCCTCAAAGCCTAAGGGTCCATCTATCTTTAAGTTAGCTTCTGTAATCATCCTTGTGAACCAAAGGCAGGGAATTTAGTCACGAAGTATTCTACACTCAATTAAGAAAAAAAAAAAAAAAAAAAAAACATTATTTTATTTTTGTAGTGCTGGTGAGCTAACCTAGGGACTTTTTGCACATACTAAGCAAGCCCTTTTCTACTAAGCTACATCCCCAGCCCCTCCACCCCGCACTCTACACATAAGACTTAATAGGCATTCTAACTATTGATGGGCTTTTGAGGATGAGGAAAGGGGAGGTGTCTAGTTGTGATATAAAGTACATAAACATTTCCCATCCCTCTCCTATACTATATAAATCCACCCGACACAAGGATTTGTTTATTCAAAAGAATGCTATAGTCAAAAAGGTAGATAAATAGCTCTTCCTTCAGATTTTAAATGGATATTGAAAAGAAATGTGTGGTCTTAATGAAACCATAAATTATTTTATTATTTTTCATTCCCTGGGAGTTTACTAAGTTTCACCTTAAGAAGCTCATCTAGCTGACACTATGCAATTAATATTACAATGCAATTAATAATACAGTCTTGCATTTTGATTTTGTTTCACCTTTAAAATGTGCAAAATTATGCTAGCTTTTGCATAGAATCATGTGAGCAATCAGTGAAATAACTTAGGAAAGTATTTATTTAGAAGAAAGTCTAATCTACTTAGTTTCAATATATATTTTCTTAAATTAGTGTCATAATATCTGCTAAATGAAAAATGCAAAACACAATGTTTGTAGTTTTTTCTAGTTTATATTTGAAAATATTGTGAAATAGAATAATTTCTAAAATAATATAAAGACATAATATATTTTTTACTAGGTCCTCTTATTTTTAACCTTTTCTATACTTTTATTTATTTGTTTCTAAGAAGAGAGAGAGAAGGAAAGAGGAAGGGGAGGGAGGAAAGTAGAGAGGAGAGGGAGAGGGAGAGATGATAGATAGATGATAGATAGATAGATAGATAGATAGATAGATAGATAGATAGATAGATAGATAATGGGCATAGCAGGGCTTCTTATTGCTGAAATGAACTCTAGACACATGCCTCATTTTGTGCATCTGGCTTTACACGAGTACTGGGAATGGAATCTAGGATGTTAGACTTTGTAAGCAAACACCTTATCCACTGAGCAATCTCTCCAGCCCTATTTTAATACTTTTTTTGTCCCATTTATTATTCAGCTATATTTTCACTATACCCACAGGCATCTTATCAATATTATTATTGCCAACATTATTTTCATGTTTTTCAGAACCATTCAAGATTAAGCTGTACATATTATAGCTCTTTTCACTAAAACTTCAGTGTACATGATAATTTTTTGAAGATAACCTATGGTTATAAGACTTTTCTTTCCTACCAATATACAATCTGTGGAGATATATTAAATCACAAAACACCCTGCCTGCTCCTTAGAATGCTTTCCACTTCTTCCATTACATTTCACATGCATTGCTGAGCTCCAGACGCATGTTCCCCCTTGTGCCTCTTGCTTACGTGGGACCTGGAGAATTGAATCAGGGTCCATAGGCTTCGTAAGCTAACCAATAAGCCATCTTTCCAGCCCAGGACTGAGTTTTTATCACTTTTCTAGGTCTTATAAAGATAGTTTTTGGCTAACTCTATAAATGACAGGTTCTAATTTAGTTTTTTACTTACCTGTTTTATTTATTATTAACTTTTTCTTTTCTGATATCCTCATTTAATGTCATTTTTTCCTGGATCATTTCTCTTGACATAATAAACTTATCTCTCTTATATTTCCTCAGCATTTTATATTTTATAGGAATGAAATTAAAAAAAGTATCCTCAAAGCTGCTAAATATTGTCTGCTGCTGTGAAAGCTTTTGTGTTTTTCTGATACAATTTTCATTTACCTACAGACACTGTAAAAATTATGTATTAGCAAGAAGAACTCTACTAATAGAAATCTGGGGAACATTGAGAAAGCTATTTTAAGTTGAAACATGATTTTCAACTTGAAGATTTGTTAGAAATGCTAGTTCTCCCATGCATGGACACAATGACTACATATTGCACAGACAGAGAATCAGCCTTGGATTACAGTTGAATTGGAATTTGAATCCTATTTCCAAATTAAAAAGTGGAAAAACTTCAACTTGGACTTTCCTCACTCAAGCTATATTTTTAACTCTATGACAGAACAAAATAAGCAACTTACTTCAAAGCAGTTTTATAAGAATGAAAAAAAGCAAGTATAATGCAAAACACTTAGAATAATAAGTGCTAGATATATGTGCCTTTATAAGTATTTACTTATTATTTCTAGAACAATCTTAATTTCAGCTCTGTTTTTATAAAGTACATTTATATATTAAAGTTTTTTTTTTGTTTTTGTGTCATGTGTTAAGTAAGAAGGATTAAAGGTAAACATATTTAAATTCACCAAAATTTTTATTCAAACTTTTTAAAAAATATATTTTTATTTATTTATTTGACAGAGAAAGAAGGAAAGAGAGAGAGAGAGAGAGAGAGAGAGAGAGAATAGGTGCGCCAAGGCTTTTAACCACTGCAAACGACCTCCAGACACACGTGCCCCCTTGTGCATCTGGCTAACGTAGGTCCTGGGGAATTGAACCTCGGTCCTTTGGCTTTGTAGGAAAGTGCCTTAACCGCTAAGCCATCCCTCCAGCCCTCAAGCTTTCTTTACTACATTTATTGTTCAAGATCATCATGGCTGCATGCTGATAACATTTTAGTGTTTAAAAGAGCCCCCATGTCATCCACATAGGCAGCACACAGATGTGTTACTACTCAAGGAGACTGACAGACACTTGTCAAGCAGCTAACAATGGACCACATATGTAACAAGCGGGATCGACATTTTATTAAACTACAGCCTAATGCAATCAATTCTGTAACTTCTGAGTTTCTTTCCCAATGTATTATTGTTTCATCTTTTACTGTTTTTGTTGTACAGAGAGATAAGTGAAGATAAAATTACTCGCTAAAATCACATGAGACCCCCACTTGTGTGAAGTACAACCCAAATTCGTGTCTAATCACAACCTCCAAATGTTCATACATTTTCAATTGTCTCCCTGATGGGAACGTTGAAAAAATTTTTCTCTTGGTGATGTCTTATGTTGTGACAGGATGAACCAGGCTGAATTTCTCTTGGCTTTTTAAAAATTTGTGCCTCACCTGTGGAATCCAGAAAGAAAAGGTATTATTTCTCTGGTTTATAGTACAGCATGTTTCTAATAGGGATTAAATATTTATATATGAAAAAGAAGCACAATTGTGGTCAATCCACTTTGGGTAAAATTACAGACCTATCAGTCCTAATGCTGTGAAGCATGAAATCAGGAAGTATTTTTCCCTCTACAGAATATTGTGTTGCATCGGGAGGTGTATTTTTGGAGCAATACTTCTGTCAAAGAGGACAAGATGGAAAGTAAAACATACTAATGACGTGGAATGCAATCAGCCCTTCAAGGGTGATGCCTGTGTTTCGTCCTATCACAGACTCTCCATCTCTGCCCCTGGGCACTGAGCCTGATGGGTCACACTCTGCTCTTTCCCTTGCATTTCATGGCTATCATTCAAGTTATTGACGTGTCCCCCGATGAGGATAGAGAGATAGCCAGAGACCCATTGTAAGATATTGAGGAAAGGCCTGTGCTCTTGCTGTGTGCTTGTTTGAGAGGGAAGAAAAGGATAAACCAGTGGTTAGATTGTTTTAACCTCTTAGCAAGTATGCAATGTCTACTGCTCTCCAGGTTTGCCTATGAAGGTGGCTTTCATGGCTTTTACTTAGATGCCAAGATGTTGTTCAGCACAGTAGGTACTGGTTCCAGGTCACTACTGAGCACTTGAAATGTGACTAGTTCAAATTAATGTGGGCTGTAAGTATAAGTTAGGACAAGATGTCGTAGATATCATAAGAAACTTCAATAACTTCTGTCTATTGCATATTGAGAGGGTAATATCTTAGAAATACTGTTAAATAAATTATCAAAACCAATGCTACCCATTTCTTTTTCTTTTTCAAATTTTATTTTCATTGGCTGACGTTGCTCTGTAGCAAATCACGATGCAGTAGCTCAAACTTCCAAGTTAGAAATCGTAGCTGGAACACGCACCACAGCACACCTCATCCAAAGCGCTAGTCACAACATTGTTTGCATTCTTGTAGCTGCAAAGTAACACAGTAACTCGTGCTGAGGGACTTTCTATTTGAAGTGCCTCACATATCCCAAATGTCACCTGTTGAATATGCACATGATCACAGACATGACTTTTTAAAAAATTAAAATTCTGGAGGCAGCATAGTTCTGTTTTGTGAAGATATGAATTCTGACACAATGCCATTAGTTCATGGTTAAGAGAGTGCTTTAAGGCAAGTATTAAACAGTGATAAATTGTAGGTGTATGCAGGTGAGTGAGAGAGAAAAAACAGAAAAGAAAGGCAAATATATCTGATACTGAAATGCTTCCATAATCTAAACGTAAAGCATGGCGGGGGTTGGGATCTCTTCATTAAGTTTTGGTGTTGAATACTTTTGGAAGTGACATGAAGAAGGCTAATTAAGGACTCCTTAAAAGATAAATTTTAATATTTATGCAACATACAAATTAATTAGCCATTTACATTGGTGGAATAATTTAAAAATAATCCTTAAAGTAACACCTGTCTGTAAATACTCAACTGAGATTGAGCAGTAAACTAGAACTATCAATTTTACATGGATACAGTTAGCATGCATCACCTATATTTGGCATGCTAATCAGTCAAGTGATGTTTGGCCATACCAATGCATAAGAGTGTGTCAAATATAAAAGCTGTTTTAGAAATTAGCTAAATTTAGCTAAGTGGAGAATTTATTGTCTAGAGTTTTTTGCACATTCCAAAGCAGAGATTAAACTAGGAAGTCAAGACTATTAGAAGTGAGAGCACAAGATAGACCAGGGCATCTAGAATGATCCAGAGCTTTCCTACTAAGAGAGTGGACAACAGAAGCACATTTTTAGGAACGGAAGAGGATGAGTTTGATGTGGAGCTTATTGGAGTTGAGGTATTTGCAGACATTCGAGGACCGTGACCAGTACGATAGTGATAACCCATGACTTAAGGCTCCATGGGCTACATTTCAGATTAGCATGGGAAGAAAGGCCTGGAATATTCATACATTGCAGGTGGGAAGGCAAAATGGTAGAGTCATTTTGGAAAACGGTATGCCCGTTTTATAAAAAGTTAAACACAGAGTAGCTATATGATCTAGAGATTCTATTCCTATGTATGTATGTATGTATGTATGTATGTATGTATATGTATGTATGAATGTATGTCCCTAGAAGAAATGAAATTATATTATTACAAAAAATCTTTTATACAAACAAAGCAGCATTGCTTATAACTCAGAAAATGTAGAAAGAACTCAAATTCCCATCATGATGAACAACGTTGTGGTATATCTATACAATAGACTATCATTTGATAAATAGAAATAAATGAAGCACTATACTTCATAGATGGACCTTAGAGACCTTACACTAAGTAAGAGAAGCCAGAAATAAAAAGCCATGTATTATATGATTCTATTTATATGAAATGTTCAAAATAGGCAAATTCATATGGACAATAGGCTGTGGGTGGGAAATTAGGAGAAAATGGGAGGTTAATGCTAGAAAGTCTCTCTCTCTCTCTTTTTCACTGTGTGTTTGTGTGTATGTGTGTGTTGGTAAAATTGTTCTAAAATTGACTGGTAATATTTGCAAAATTAAGTGAATTGCTAAGCCTATTAAATTGTACGCTTTAAAAGGTGAACCTTGTGGTATGTGAAGTGTTTCTTAATGAAGCTGTTATAACCAAAAGTGTACAGGTTAGTGATCATTTTCTTTCCACTTTGAGTCAAGGTCATATGAGTATATGATTCAGATGAGATGACTTTGCATTTAGCAATGTTACAGCTTAAACTGATAGACAAACATTGCAACGATATTCTAGAAATACAGACAAAAAATAGCAAAATGTGTTTAAGGATGCCACCTCATCTTTCAGGAAACATAGGGATTCCTTAGTGCCAAGTATTGGAATTAAAAGTGATCTCTCTCTCCTCCTCCTCTCTCTGTATGTGCATGTGTGGATACATGTGTGTTTTATGCACATATATGTACAGATGTGTACATCCTCATGAATACAGGCAGAGGCCAAAGGAGAATGTCACATGTCTTCTCTGTTGATCGCGAGCTTATTTCCATGAGATAGATTGTCTCACTGAACCTGACACTCATCTTTTTATGGCTAGACTGGTTGACCAGAAAGCCCCACTGACCCTCTTATCTCACCCCTCTCAATACCAGGGTTATAGCCATGAACAAAAATGTCTGCGTTTTTTTTAAAAAAAATTGTGTTTGATTTGAGAGAAATAGTAAGTATGGGCATGCTAGGGACTCCTGCCACTTAAAACAAACTCCAGATACATGTTCCACACATGGGTACTGGGGAATTGAACTTGGCTGGCAGGCGTTGCAATCAATAAACAGATTAGAAAAACAACATTTGCAATGGGAAGTAGTGATAGATAGATAGATAGATAGATAGATAGATAGATAGATAGATAGATAGTAGTGATAGTACACACGTGGAGAAATAAGTATCAGATTGGGAGCCACTAAAGAAGGACAAGAGCTGAGTAAATGAAACAGAATGAAGCACACACAGAAAATCTGAAAATCTTCCAAAGTTAGGAACACGAGAATAGAATATTTTTACATATGTTTAAAGGAAAGGGAATTAAAGAGGAAAGAACAAGGAATACAAAAGTAGAAACATTTAAAAACGCTGCTCCTTTTTGAAAGCAAATACAAGGCATTAGAATGAAGAAACACATTGTAAGTCTCAAACGATACATACAATCTACTTAGCCATCTAATGGATACGTTGCAACACACGAAAAACTAGACCTTCAAGCACTGGAGGAATGACAACCAGGCAAGAAGCAGACATTGCCAAAGAACAGCCGAGAAAGCTGCAGAAGGACATTTTGAGGGAAATGTTGAGGGAAATTTGCTGTCAGTTGAAAATCCTATATCCAAGTGTTCTACTATTCAAGAATACTGGATAATAATGATGTTCCCAGCCTCACATAGCCCGACTTAAAGACATTAGTAAGATTATTACAGGAGCAAGCTTAACCCAGATGATAAGGTGAGATGATATGCATGCAATTATTTAGACCAAAGGTAGTCATAGTTATGTCAGGAAATTTAAGCAAACACTGATAATGAAACCAATGATAATGCATGATACCACAAGACACCAACAACAATGACAACAATGTCTAATTTCAGGTTTTGGAAAAGGATGACATAAATCACATTAAAAGTGAAGCAAGAAGCAGTATATGGATGTACATAATGCACACTTTAATGCATATTTGCAATGTGATCCAGAATGCAGTACTAATCAGTGAGGAGTCAGCAGACTATTTGATAAGTGGTTGTAGAACAATCAGCTCTCCCAAGAAAAACAGCTGAAGATCTAAAGAGAAACAAATAAGAAACTTTGAAAACACATGGGCAAGAATATGATGGGCTGGAGGGATGGCTTAGCGGTTAAGACATTTGCCTGCAAAGCCAAAGGAGGTTCGATTCTCCAGGACCCATGTTAGCCAGATGCATGGGGGGGGGCACACACTTGGAGTTTGTTTGCAGTGGCTGAGGCCCTGGCACACCCATTCTCTCTTTGTCTTTCTCTGTTTCCTTCTTTCCCTGTCAAATAAATAAATTAAAATTAAATAAAATTAAAAAATAAAGAATATAATTATGATATTAAATTATGGGAATAATTTCTTAAACTATATATGATGAAGAAAAATGTTGAAACATGGGAATCATTCTGCATGTTATAAGCTTAGAACCTAAGCATAAACAATTTAATTAAGAGGGAAGAATGGCCAACAGACATGTGCAAAGCCCTCCCTATCTCTGCACTAATAAGGACAATTTACACAATTTACACGATAAGACGATGGCGCTCTTCCACGCACCGTATTGCAGTGTAAGTTAGATAATTCACGTGTTACTGAGTAGGTGGCCAGTTAGGGCTTTCCTTACCTATTGGGAGAAGTTGGACACAAACACCATTCTGGAGTGTCTGGTTAAGTGGCGTGTGCAATATTGTCATTGTTTTTACCCCTGACACTTCTCTTTAGAAGCGTTGTTTCTGCTTCCCCAGTCCTTTATCCCTGTCACCATATAGCCACATGGTCTGCTTTTGTTTTGTTTTTGTTTTTATTTTTTTTTTTTTTTTTGCCTGGAGTTCTCACTCTTTGCTCCTTGAATTCGACTTAAACTTACTCCTCTGACTTCTCTCAGTCTCTGGGAATACATGTGTCACCTGTTCCTTGTCCTTTTAGCAGCTAACGTCCTCAGCATTAAATCATAACAAAGGCTCTCTTTCGACATATACTCAACTTATTCTCCTCTTTTCGGTATAAGTTACAAAGGTTTAATTTAGCAAACAAAGTACTAGTTATCACTCTACCACTGGCTTTGGTAAAAGACTCTTCTTTCTTTTCTGAAATCAGGCTCTCTGTTGAAAGAGAAATTCAGACATAACCCATGCCCTCGGGTCTCTGTTTGTGGACCTGAACTTCAAAGTCTCAGGAGATGTGCTGCAGATCTCTGATGACGATATCATTTGTTCCTACATGAATCAGCAGAGGTGGGTAGTGATCGCTGATGGTTCCTGGCAGCTTGTCAGTTGTAGCTTGTGTACGTGATCCGGGGTGGCATGGCATCGCTCCCACTTGGCTTCCTCAGCATTGTACATATGCACACTCACTACTGCTCCACGGAGGAGTCTTTCTACCTACATCTTCTCTTTTCCGTGCTGGGTTATGCACCTATAGACTTAAGAGTTCAATGTAACAGTGCGTGGCATTTCATCACAATCCATAAGAAAGGCAGCATTAGAAATTAATATAATCAGAGCATCAGGAGGTGGGAAGAAGGCTCAGTATGTGAAAGTGATTTCTGTGTAACAGCAAAGACCTGAGTTCAGGTCCCCAGAACCCACGTACAGCTGGTCACAGTCGCATGAGGCTGTAATTTTAGTCTCCTACACTGACAAGAAGGGTAAAGGCTGGGCGATCCCAGAAACACATGGACACTGCCTCAAATTAGATGGAAAGGGAATGACCCTTGATGTCTTTGACCTCCATGTGAGAGCTGTGGCATACACACATTGTACTCAAATATACAAATACATGGACACACACACACTCTCTCTCTTTACCAAAGAGTCAGAGAAATGGACTTGGGTTTCATTCTTTTATTACAGAGAACGAGAAACCAATAGCATTTCATGATAAAGTCCTATGTCTTGAATGCAAAGCTTTCTGAGCTCTTATCCGGGCTATGCCTATTCTGTGCTCCTTTTCTGTGTTCTGGGCATGCATACCCAATTAACTTCCTCTGCCCCAAGGAGTACTTTATTACGGGAAGAGAGTATTGGTCCATGTAAGGTGTTTTATAAATTATAAAACTCAGTGTATAAAATTTAATGTAAATGTTTTAATCAAAAGTGTCATTCCACACAGGAAATCATTTTTTTCCTTTCTTTTTGTTCTACTCCATCCCTCCAGCACTCCCACAGATTGGCATCTCTTCTTTCATTCCTTTGGAAACTTTCTCTTGTTGGCTTTCTTCCTAGAACTTTTCCCCTCTTCTGGTCTAAGAATCCTTCATTGTAGTTAATAATCTGGAGTGATGAAAGGTTTTATTGATGACCCGTTCCTCAGCCTTGAACAGGAAGATGAGCTCACACTTGTCTCAAACAGAGAAGTAGCTCATCACCTTGGGGAGAAGACTAGGGCACCCCAATCTGTGCTGCCCAGCACATCTGCCCCTCCTGTCTCTTTTTGTGTCTCTAACTTAAATAGGTTTTTAAAGATTCTCCCATGGGCTCTTCTGAAACTTTGCTTATCTTTGTATAATTAACAAGGTCTTTTCCCCACTGGAATTAAGCTCTGGGGAGAAATTTCAGGTTGTGGAAGAAAACACACTTTGAAGTCTGGAGGCCTTGGAATATTTCCATAAACAACACATCGGTGATGCCTGCCACACTGATTCATAAAGCCAAACCTGGTCTCATTAACTTGCATGAGGACACACGAACATTTGCTGAGAACAAAGCAATGATTAATGTCAATCAGGTAGCAATTTATGTATTTATTTGATGGTTCCTCACTGATCTAATCAATGGTGATATTTAAAGCAACATGTTTTTTCGATTCTGTATCAAAAGTGATTTCTACTTATAGAAAATTTGCAATGTATAGAAAAGTATAAAGGCAAATATGTATGTGTATGTATGTATATATATATATATATATATATTCTTCAAGTCTGCCTCCTCACCTACAAAGCAATTGAATCTTTTATGAGCAGAGAATAATACTAGGTAGCAGGAGTGATCAACTTAATTCCAAGTACCACCAGTTGGGATGGGATGCAACTCTGGCTGTCTTATCACACAGTGATAGGTACTCTAAAAGCTATAATGACATCACCACCCATGTTTTTTCTTCTCGGTGCTTCAAGGATTTTAGAATAATCATAATGCTAGCAGTTAAAGTCACGAGCTACTTCATATGGATTAACTTTGTGAAACCCCATAGTAACCCTCTGTTGCTGATACATACTGTTATCACCTCCATTTTATTAGATGAAAAAAAAAAAACAGAGGCTGGAAAAGAAGATAAAATGACCATGTTTATAGAGCTAGTGAACAGGGATACTGGGGTTTAAAATAGGCCGTTGGACAGGATCTTTAACTTGGGGACCATCGTAAACATTTTCTGGTTTCCTGAGCTGTTTGACTTGGAAGGGGTCTCATTTGTTGGCTTTGCCAAGTTACTCATTTTATAGACGGGAAAACTGAGATCCAGAGATGAGAAGTAATTTGCCAAAGGAAATAGAATCAGGTAATGGTCTTAGTTGGCATCCAGAGCTCCCAGCGTGGCTGTAAAGTTCTCACTCTGTTGAACTGGGCTCCCAGTGGGGGAGGGGCAAATGTTTCTGTGGAGTTTCTGATCACTGGGCAGTTTATTTCTGAGACATTTTATGACTGTTTTGCAGCCCTGGAGATTGGGTCCAGGGCCTGGTGCATGCTACACTGGCAATATGCCTCTGAGCTAAATTTTCAGCCTGCAAGAGAACTTTTGTAAAATATTATTTTTATTAATTATTTGACAATTATTTGAAGACTAGAATTTATACTGTTTTCTAACATATATTTTTAGATATATCACTTCTTTCTTTCTTATAACACTTAAAACTTAATATTTTTCTTTATGTTGAACATTTGCTTCAACAAATTAAATAAAATCTACTTCTTAGTCTACTACCTGTTATAACGTGTGTGTGTGTGTGTGTGTGTGTGTGTGTGTGTGAGAGAGAGAGAGAGAGAGAGAGAGATGCATATATAGTGCACATGTAGTATATTTGTGCAAGTGTGTGGAGGCCAGAGGTTGACATCGGGTGCCTCCCGCAAAAGTTCTCCATCTGCTTTTGTTCTTTGAGGACAGAGTCTCTCATTGAACCTGGGTTCATCAATTCACCCAATCTTGCTGGATAGCAAACCCCCAGGATCCTCTTGACTCCACCTCCACAGCTCTGAGGTTTTAGACATGTGTCTCTGCAATTGGCTTGCTTTCTTTTTCATTCTTTTCTTTCTTTCTTTCTTTCTTTCTTTCTTTCTTTCTTTCTTTCTTTCTTTCTTTCTTTCTTTCTTTCTTTCTTTCTTTCTTTCTTTCTTTCTTTCTTTCTTTCTTTCTTTCTTTCTTTCTTTCCCTCTCTCTCTCTCCCTTCCTTCCTCCCTCCCTCCCTCCTTCTTTCTTTCTTTCTTTCTTTCTTTCTTTCTTTCTTTCTTTCTTTCTTTCTTTCTTTCTTTCCATGGATTCTGGGGATCCATGCTGGGTCTTCATGCTTGTGCAGTAAGCACTTTAGCCATCTCACTAGCCCCAACCGGTTTGTTTGCTTTGAGACAAGGTTTTGCTATGTATCCTAGGCTGTCAAGTTGGCCTTAAACTCAGTATGTCATTCAGTCTAGCCTGGACCTATGTAGCAATCCTCCTGTCTCAGCCTTCCAAGTGCTGGGATTACAGGCGGGAGCCACCACTCCTGGTTTCCACTTCTTTGTTCTCTTTAAAGTTTTGTTTTGCTTTTCATTGATCCATTATAGCTGGGCACTTCTGCTAATTGGATATATGGTCATTATGTAAAATTAACAAACCAGGAGAGTCAGTATTTCCACTGCCTTCAATATTATCACTTCTTTGCTTTGAGAATCTTTGAATTTCCCTTTTCTGCTCCTTTATATAGTGCATGATCCAGTGTTATAAATTCTAACAACCATTGTGCTCAGTAAGAACATTCAAACGCCCTTTCCCATATCACTATACTTTGGTAACCATTATTCAGGTTCTTTCCCCCCCCTTTTAAAAAAATTTTTATTTATTTATTTATTTTTTATTTATTTTTTTGGAGAGAGACACAGAGAGAGATAGACAGAGAGGGAGACAGAGATGGGCGTGCCAGCAGTCTCTCAGCCACTGTGAACCACTCCAGATGTCTGCGCCCCCTTGTGGTCAAGTGCGGCATTGCACCCTTCCATCACTGCATCTGGCTAAACGTGGGACCTGGAGATTGGAACCTGGTTCTTAGGCTTAGCAGGCAGGCGCCTTCCCCTTTTGAAACTATAAAATCAGTCTTTTGAGCTTTCCAAGGAACTACTTTCACTACTCCCTAAATATCATTTCCTATTCCATTTTCTTGGGTCATCCTCTATGACATCACAAAAATGTTCATATTTCTTTTAAGTTTTCATGATAGGAATTCACCCAGGAAAAGTGCAGTTCTTCCATAAGGGTGAGGCACTCCCATTCCAAGAAACTCAAGACAGTGTCAGAAAACCAAAATTCCAATCCCATGTAGGCCATTATTAGATGGACTTTTGGCTCTTAAGTTCCAATTGTTAATATACTCTCATGTACATGAGTAGATCAAAAAGAAAAGAAAATAGCCTGAAAATCGTATCCCCCAACTATGTGCAGAAAGCCTTTCTGTATGGCAAGCATAATGAGCCTTTACCCTCAGCTCTGGTGAGAGAACCAGGTGAAGTGACTCCCCCTTGAATGGCCACAAAAATCCCATTTTCTATCCATTTTTCAATCAACAGAATCTCCCTGGAGAGCAATGCACGAAGATGAAGGAATAAGGCAGTAGGTGAAATATTTCAGGTCACAAGGTGAGTGAGGCTCAGGAGCCAAGAAAAGAATTCCAGAGGCATCATTCCTAAGAAACAATGGATTGTGTCTTCTGTGAACGATGATCCAAACGGACAAGCTCATGTTGGGCAATCGTATGGTTTTCTTCCTGAAATCGTTGTTCTCTGTCTCTGTCTGTCTCCTCCAACATTTCTTTTAACCTTTTTTTTTTTTTTTTTTTTTTTTTGGAGAGAGACACAGAGAGAGACGAGAGAGGGAGAGGAAGACAGATAGAGATGGGCACGCCAGCAGCCTCTCAGCTGCTGTGAATGAAATCCAGATGTGTGCACCCCCTTGTGGTCAAGTGCGGCATTGCTCCCTTGCATCACTTTGCATCTGGCTAAACGTGGGACCTAGAGATTGGGACTGACATTCTTGGGCTTAGCAGGCAGGTGCCTTAACTGCTAAGCCATCTCTCCAGCCCTTTTTTTTTTTTTTTTTTAAAACATTTTACACATTATTCCTTTAACTCCATATGTCCATTGAGAAGTAGGGGACAGGCCCACAAAACCTGGGGTTTTACCAGATTTCTTGTCAATTTAGTATCAGGTGGACAACCAAAGATTCTCATTGGTTGGGCCACCAACTGTGTGTTACTCAATGTGATTATTAAATTTCCTGGGTTCACAATAGAGGGAGACATGGCCTTCTGCTTATATGCAAGCATATAAAAAACAAAACAAGTCTTCCCAGAATTTTCTGTGCCATAGAATACCTCGTTTCACTTTATACGTGATAAGTAACTGCCGTTTGAGTGTACGAGTACTTTAATTGGACGTGTGTCTTTGGAGACATTTAAGGAACACTCGAACTTTTTTTTAGGAATGCATAAAAAAATTTAACAATTACTTCATGCTTGTGTTGGGCCTTGTACTTAAAAGACAGAATTGTACTGTGGATGGAAAAGGCAATATTAGCCGAATATGTATTATATTATGTCAGTTCCATGATCTTTGACAAAGAAAGATCATTTGATGGTTGATAATGCCTGCCAATAATTACAATGGCATCTGCCTTGTGGATCAATTTACTTGACTCACTGGATAATTGGCTAGGTGAAGAGCAAACTTCTAATCACAAACTTCAGCATTGCATAAGGGAATTGTCAGGAGATTCACTTTAAACACACTGATTGTTTGGGTCTTGTCTTCCCCATTGCTCTGGTCTCTCAGACAAGTTTGACGCAAAGTAATGCACTAAAATTTTAATGCCCCTAGAGTACAAAATGACACATCCCCATTTGAAATATCTGATGGTGGAATGATTTTAAGAAATCTACCAGATCTGCTTCTTTTCTCCCTAAATAGCTCATCAATTCCATTAGTATTAAACTAAGTAGAGGGCTTCTATTTCCTGAGGAATTAAAGATAACCATCATCAGTAAATACTTTTGAGCCCCCTCTGTATGGTTAAGAGGCTATGCCAGGCTCTGTACAAAATCTGATTATAGCTCCACAGCAACTGCCCAAAGGGGCTTGCAATCTAATTATGGTTTATCCAGATGAGATGACATGACAACCGCTGGCCAAGCAAACCAGTGGGAAAGAGGGAGGGAGAAAGGAGGGAGGAAGGAAGGGAGGGAGAGAGAAAAGGAGAGAGAGAGGATAAGACACTTTATTAAGTTAAAATTGAATTTTCTGTTTCCATCTGAATTAGAAAAATAAATTTGAATTTGTGTAGAAATTGATATCCATGCAGCCTTAGTAATGATTAAATCCGAGGCACAATGTTTCTGGACCCTTGACTCCTTTCTTTTCATCCTGTGAGATCAAGCAAGCATCAGTTAGTACTGAGTGGACTTCAAGAATCTCTTTTGCAACAACAAAGCCTCTGAATGTTCTGAATGATGAGAGCAGAGTCAGGTGAGACATGGAACAAGGCAGGAGGTTAACAAATGACTCGCTTTACATCAACAGTTATGAAAAACAGCATCTGGGCCACAGTGACAATATCACTCAGGAACTTGTCAGAAATGAGTGTGCTCAGCCCCACGTCAGATCTACTGAGTCAGAACCTCTAGTGGAACCCAGCAACTGGGCTTGTTACAAATGTCCTCAGGTGGTTATGAGGTACACTCCAGGTAGAAGTGCTGCTCTCTCTTCTCTGGCACCACAATGGTTTCAAAGCAGTTCTGTTGTTGCTTCTATTTGGTGCCAACTAGACTAAAATCCCCAAACAGAGGTACTCTTCATTATAATTTGACCAGAGTTGAAACATGTCTCTATGAGACAGGCAGGTTTAGATGTCAGCAAGGAAGCACGGAACACACTTGTTGGGGGGTGGAGAAGTGAGAGACTTTCTGGAGGACTCGCTCCTTACGTGCACTCCAATTTATTTCCAGAAAAGGCTGAGAGAAAACATAGGTGCACGAGCCTCTGTGACCTGGTTCTGCGTCTTCGGCTCCAGTCAAGACCTCATGAACTAAGACAGCCAATGCCGAGGGCATCATCTCAGTGACTGACTTCTTTCTGATTCGTCAGTGAAGATCTTGTCACTGGCAATTATCTCAGACCCAGGAAAGGATTATCTGTCAGTGCTATTGCCATAGATTGTAAAGTTGGAGATCTTAGACTTGGAAGAGGAAAGGAGATGGTCAAGAAAGTACATCAACGCCAAGCCAGAGGAACAGGAAAACCTCATTGTTATCTCCAGAAAACGGAAAAGCAGCTATCTATATAGAAACCATGGGTATAGGTTATACAGCACCTGTGCGGACATACTGTTTATGATTCCATTAGCCAAGGAAAGAGTGAAATGGAGGCGAAAGGAAAGGAAAATGCAGGAACTGATGAGAGATATTTGGAAAGCAGGTCAAGGGCTTCTATCAACTTTATAGACACTCTCTTACTTAATCGTCACACTCGGAGACAATGTGCAAAGCCTCTACAGTTTCTAAATACTGGAGTCAGGAGTTGAGCTCAGGCCAGATTCCAATTCCCATTATAGGAGATGCACCAAGCTAACACTTGGAGATGTGCAGAAAGATCCTCCTTGTGATGTGAGCATCACTCCTGAGTCAACAAAGGAGAGATAGAGCGGGGGAGAGGAAAGAGACAGAGAGGGGGGGGGAGTAAGAGAGAGGAGAGAGAGAGGGGGAGAGAGAGAGAGAGAGAGAGGGAGGGAGAGAGAGACCTCGTTAACTGTTTTGGGTTATCTGGAGCAGGGCAGAGTAGAACCAGGAAGCTTCCATTTTCATCTCTGTGTGGTGGGAAATCAGGTGGGGGAATCTGACCTGCAGGGGTTGCAAAAGGTATAACTGATCTCAGGAAAGAGGAAACCATGTAGGTCTGAATGAAAATGACTTATGGTAAAAGTATGAAGCTATATTCTGCTTTCTTTGTTGGGGAGGGACTTTATTTCATCTTGGAAAGATTTCTAGAGTCTAAATAAGAATTCTGCCTTTCCCCATCTTGAGCATGACTGGGGCAAGA
Source organism: Orientallactaga sibirica (assembly GCA_036365145.1). Classification (NCBI taxonomy): domain Eukaryota; kingdom Metazoa; phylum Chordata; class Mammalia; order Rodentia; family Dipodidae; genus Orientallactaga; species Orientallactaga sibirica. Next base: position 5,132,016 of record JAEOAD010001030.1, read on the forward strand.
CATTGATGGAAACTAAGCTCTTCTATCAAGGTAGCAGGCATTTTCTGAGCCCAGTCTTGCTCTTTTCACAGTCATTTAAGTGGCTATTTCTAACAAAGAAAATGTGGACAGGGAAGTCAATAGTGACACTAGGAATAAGGATGGAAAAGCCTTTTGACTCAGGACCTGACCAAACAGTCCTTTTTTTAAAGGACCTTCTTTACCCTGGAGCGCCCTTGGAGACTGCCAAGTCTCATGAGCATTTAATGAGCTGTGACTCTATTTCTCAAATATCTTTTCTTTAAAGATAATTCCCAAGCAGTAGGTAAGCACTCTGAAAATACAGAACTTGATTTGACTTAAGGCATTACATTAAGAATTAACTAAAATTTAAAGAATATATGTAGTTAACTTGAACTTTAATTAAGTGGCTCATATTATTTTGCATCAGTGTTACCAGGATGTTCAATAATTTAATTTTAAAATGAATGTAAAAGCTTTCCCCTTCCAATGTTTTATATAATGCAATTAAAAATAATTCATTTAGTTATAATTTGCATATATATTCTTGAATATAATTATGTATGTATGCCACTACTATCCATTTATAGAATTAACTATGTATAATTTCACAGATTTAGGCATATACAAATATAGTATTTGAAAAGACTTAATAAATATATACATGCATCTATATATTCATTAATGCTAAAATGACTGCACAGGAGACCATTGGATGTGTCCTTTTCAGTTTACGATTTGTTTTATTTCAAAGATGTACATTTAAAAGATTTGTTTGCTTTAAAATGCCCCAGTAAAGTTCCCTATTAATAAAGTGCATTCGTTTGCTTGATAAAGAATGATGCCATTTAAAGGAATTTTGGGTCATTATGTCCTAACGACAAGCATAATTAGAAATGTCTGTCTCCAAATTTCACAAGAATAGAGAAAAAGTTGTTGTTCAGTGGAGTCAAAGTATTCTCCCTGCCCCATCTGAGTAATTTAAACCCAGGCTGAACTGGGAAAAGGACAGGTGTAATTGGCCTCGTCTCTGTTACTTCCAGCCTTACAATTACCGTAATAAGCTTGTCTATAGAAAGGTCAGAAGCTAACGGCCAGTTTGGCCGTAGCCTCCCAACACTGTCATCAGCTAGAGAGCCAGGAGTCCGTCAGGTCAGAAGGAAAAGCTAAATAGAAGTTGGTAATTGGTCTAGTGACAGGAGGATCTGCCAGAAGGCAGCTGACAGGCAGCCGCAGTGAAAGATGTAGCAACAATGGTGAAGTAATAATGCCAAATGAGTGACTTACGTGAATTTATAACCACATCATATAGAAGACTGCGGAAGGGGCTGCAAGGAGAGGTTAACTGTATGAAACTAATATGCATTAATATTAAGTGCATTAAGAAATAGAGGCATGCATCTGTAACCAGTTTTCTTGGTTTATGCAAAATGCCTAGGTCCTAATGCAAATATCTGTGGAAGAGAACACTCTACGAGTTAACAGGCAGTACCAGAGTGCAGTGCGAGTTCCTGGTGGAACACTCCGCGTGCGCTTAGAACAGTGTCAGCAAGGGAGCTCACTGTCAGCTCGGATTGTACTTGTTACAAAGTAACGTTGGTGACACGGGGATCGGATGGTGATTTCACACTGCATACACGATCCACGAGATGGAGAAGCTTCCATCCTTGCTTCCTGCGGCCTCCACCTTTTCACTGTGGGTTTCTCTATTTCTGCTGCCTCACGCCCAGTCCCTTTGCAGAATTAAAGCCGAAAGCACTCTTGGCCATGGCATTGCCACCATCTTGGCAACACAGCACCAAGCATGAATTCCGCTTCAGTAAGAACTTGCCTCATGAGGCTCCTGTTTGGAAACTCTGTAAGGAGGAGGGGTAATTGGGACAATGAAATTCAGCTCAGGGACAACCTTTAGCCACACTACCATGCATTTCTAGAAGCAGTTCCTTCAAATTACCTTCTGTTCAGGGGACAAATAGAAAAAAAGAAATGGGAGAATAAAGAGGAAAGGTCCAGGTACCCTCACTTTTGGCTTTGGGAGCTATGGACTGGTGTCACATCTGTCCCCGTATTGATAGTGTTTCTGTGCCTCTAGGTGTGTTGTACAATGCATCATGACAGCTCCACCTTATCTGCAGTTGGGTTTTCCATTACCCATGGTCAACTCCAGTCTGACCATATAAAATGGAAAATTCCAGAAATAATTCGTAAGTTTAAACTGCATGCCTTTCTGAGTAGCATGATAAAATCTGACACTGCTCTACTCTTTCCTGCTCAGAACATGAATGAGTTCCTTTCCACTCTATGAGCATGAGCATGGTGTACACGTCCTGCTTGCTAGTGACTTAGCTACCTGGCTTATCAGATCAGCTGGGAGGGCTCTATAGCACTTGTCTTCAAGTCACTCTTTCATGGCCCCAAACACAAGACTTATGGTGCTGGCAACCTGTATATGAGATGTTGTAAAGTGCGTCCACTTAGTAATAAGGCAAAAGTGCATTGAGATGTTTTGATAGCAGAAACGAAACCCCACATTCATATAACATATTACAGTATAAAATATATGACAGCATATTGTTGTCATTGTTTTATTTTATTGTTGGTTACCATAGTTAATCTCTTACTGAGCCCAATCTGCAAATTAATCTCACCACCAAGATAGATGTGTAGGAAAAGAAGTGTGTCACACCATGATGCTCTTTTTAATGACAGACTGCACTTATGATGCGGGTCCCATCATATTAAATTACCATCTCAGTTGTAGCCATCTTAATGAAGTACATTCTATGATGTTCCCTCAACAAAGAAATAACCAAACAACACATGACTCGGAATCTGTCACTGTTGTTAAGTGATACATGACCATGTACAGTGTAGTATTATCCATGGTTTCAAGATACACAGTGGGGGTCTTGAACCATAAAAAAAAATACAGACAAAAGAGTATTACTGCATATTTTTTGAGAAAGTTTGGTCTATAAAAAGATAAACTGAATACAATATAGGAAGTGATATACATGCAGGGTTATATAATAGTACAAAGAAGAGTCCCTTAGTCTAGCCATGTGCATGGATAGGTGGCGGACTATTTCCTATAGTTGTATCATTTTTCCACTACTAATTTTATTGACTTGCTAATATTATTTTTTTTTGGGGGGTGTCTTTTTTAATTATTATTTTTTTATTGACAACTTCTATACTTACATACAAAAAAACACATGATATTTCCCTCCCCTCCCCTCCCCCCATTCCTCTTTAGAACTCCACTCTCCATCATATCCCCTCCCTCTCTCCATTAGTCTCTCTTTTAATTTGATGTCATCATCTTTTTCTTCTATTTCGAGGGTCTTGCCAAGGGTACGTATTCTGCTTTAATTTTTTCATTTCAACCAAAGGTGATAATTTCATCATTATTTTCAGTTTACAAAATGACCAAAAAGAAATACTTGATACAAAGTTGAGATAAGTAAGTGACCGATTAATTAAGGAAAGATTTCTAGATGAAGTTAAAAACTTGTACAAAGCCCAGTCATAAAAAACAACAACAAAAGTGGAAACACAAGGAAAGGTAGAGGAATAATGCTAAGGAGATAGAAAATAGTTGCAGCATGCAGAATTTCATGAAATGCCTTTAAATGCCTTAAAACTGGAAGCAAATATGTACAGGATGCCATTTGATGATTCAAAGATCAGAATGCCACAGAATATTCACAACTGTGTGTAACTCTGTGTACAGATGTCAGATTTAGAAAAAAAAAAGTCTTTTTTAAAAAAATATAGAGTCTCTGTAGCCCAGCCTGATCTTAACTCACAATGTTCCTGCCTCAGATTTCCTGGTGCTGAGATCACAGGACTGTAACACCATAATTGTCCAGTTATAATTCAATTTCAAATAAACAATAACTTTGAGCATGTGATAAATCTGTACTTGTTGACTTGAGATTCTTTTTTTTTTTTTTTTTTTTTTTTTTTTTTTTTTGGTTTTTCGAGGTAGAGTCTCACTCTGGCCCAGGCTGACCTGGAATTCATTATGTATTCATTATGTAGTCTCAGGGTGGCCTCGAACTCATGGCAATCCTCCTACCTCTGCCTCCCAAGTGCTGGGATTAAAGGCATGCGCCATGACGCCCGGCTTTTGAAATTCAAATTTAACAGAGCCTTTTTTCATTTTATATGGCATTTATAATGGCAGTACGAACGATGGATTTAGGAACCACAGGCAGGAGGATGGAAACCATTAAATGTGTGGTCAATGCCTTGAAGTAGAGCAATATCCTGGGGATGCGAGAGGAAGCTGAGGCTAAGGTGAATGAAGGAGTTCCTTCATCCCCAAGAATCCCAGCGTGGCAGCAATGAATTTGATTCCAGGTCTCTTCTGACTTGCAAGACCATGGTTTTATAAACACAATGGTTTACTCCTCCATTAACTAGTTTACTTTATATAATCCCCTTTCTCCATTAAAATTACACAGTACAATAGGACTAAAGGCCATAACCAATCATCTTACAAATTCACTTCACCTGGTGCCAGCTAACCTGAACAAGTGACTTTCTCTAATTAAGGTTATCCCTTTACACTCATTACTGGTTACCTTTTACTCAAAGTCAATGTTAGGTTCCTTTCTCAGCATAAGCACAACAGAATTTATGAAGGACATGCCCACCCTATATGTGTGAGGAGTGCAAGTTGAAAGAATTTGAAAATGACTATTTCCTATAGTTTTATCATTTCTCCACTACTAATTTTTTTGTTTGTTTGTTTTGTTTTTCAAGGTAGGGTCTCACTCTGGTCCAGGCTGACCTGGAATTCACTATGTAGTCTCAGCGTGGCCTTGAACTCATGGTGATCCTCCTACCTCTGCCTCCTGAGTGCTGGGATTAAAGGCGTGCGCCACCATACCTGGCTCCACTACTAATTTTTATTGACTTGCTGCTATTCTTGACATAGGTATGTATTCTGCTTTAAGTTTTCTCTTCAATCACAGGTGATAATTGCATCATTATTTTCAGTTTACAAAAGAGGAAGGGAAGCACAGGTAGGTTAAATTCGAACAAGTGAACAAAGCCGCTGCTAATGATTGACTTCCAAGTCAGAGAGCAATGTTTACAGACACTGAAAGGTTATTTCCAAACTAAAAGTGGAATTATAGTAATTAGACCTTAAAAGATACAGAGACCATTTGTGAAGGTTTCTATGCAGCATGAGATTCCAAGCAGATATTCTAAACACAGAACTTGTAAAGCCAGGAGGGATCCTGTTGGCACAATCTTTTCATGAAGAAGCAAAAAATGTTTCACAAATGATTTTTCAGTATTGGATGATCTTTTAAATCAAGAGATAACTTCCACACATGCAATTTAAAATACTGAGCTCTAAGTATTCGATTGTTACAAGATAATAAAGGGAATTTTTGATTATTAAGTGACTCAGTAAAAAGATTTTATTATATGGCTTCAACTTACATACCTTTTATTATTTTTCTAAGTGAGGCTTGTTTTCAGATTCATCTCCCTTGACTCATTGCTAAGGGATTTTAGTTCTTCACTATAAAAATAATGACATCAGCCGGGCGTGGTGGCGCGCGCCTTTAATCCCAGCACTCGGGAGGCAGAGGTAGGAGGATCGCCAAGAGTTCGAGGCCACCCTGAGACTACATAGTTAATTCCAGGTCAGCCTGGACCAGAGTGAGACCCTACCTCGAAAAACCAAAAAAAAAATAAAATAAAATAATAATGACATTAAATGTGCTGTTCATGCCAGGGTTCCCCACAATGCACCCTTAGGACAGGCTCATATGAACATATAAAGACTCTAATGTGATGTAATTACACTTTTGTAATATGAGATATTAAGTAGATCAAGTAATAGATTGAAAATTGATTAAAGTTATATTTTTATCAAATGATAAAATTAGTCAAAGTACATATATTTTCATGTTGTTTAATTTCCTGACTAATGCAACTATAAAACTAATATCATTCGGTCAGGAGGTGGTAATAGAGACCAAAACTAAAGCTATTGTGCTAGTTATTTTTATCATCCTTTTGACCAAATACCTGAGGACAACGGTTATGCACAGGTGTGTTTTCCCTCATGGTTTCGGAGGGATCTGTCGGTGGTTGCTTGGCAGCGTGTGCTTTGGCAGAACATCCCAGCAGTTGGAGTATGTGGCAGGGAGGAGATCTTCATTTCACTGTGGACAGGAAGTGAGAGTGAGACAGAACGGGCTCAGGGACAAGATGCTCAAGGATTTCACTCTAATCACCTGCTTCTTCCTGCTAAGTCCCACCTCTTAAAGATTCCAGAACCTTCCAGACTAGAACCACGAGCTGGAGAAGTGCTTAAAACATGAGCATATGGATACATTCCATGTTTAAAGCATAATATTTACTTAGAGTAAAAACTAAAATCTCATATCAAATTTCTTCACCTCTCCATAACTCTATTTGTATTTAAAAAATCCCAATAACTCAAAATTTCCTAAATAAACACATGGTTATTTTTTTGTTTGTTATAAATAACTCAGAATTATTAAAGTTATTCGAATCTATTTTAAAATTTGCTTTTTGAAGGACAATCTTAATGGATTTATTTTCCTGTGCAGCACATATATTTGCTTGAAAACAAGATTTTATAAGAAATAGAGAGGGACTTGCTCCTTTATCCATTTATTTTTGGTAATGCATGAAGTTTCAAAGAAATAAGGCAAAATGTCAGCATAGTTTTATTACATCTGAATAGAAGTTTCAGATCTAAGGGTTGAAGGTTGTCAGGTCTGTGTTATTTTAAGCTTAGTTACAAATATAAGTAATTTAATAAGACAGTTTGTTTTAAGATTTTCTGGATGACACAGCCCTGTCCTTCCTTTCCCTCTACCAATTCAGAGGCCAATCTCAGGTCAAATTTGGAGGACAAGTGCTGGTAATATAAATATGTGTTGCTGGGTAATGTTAAGAATGGAGTGTGAGGTCCATAATCTGCCCTCTGGCTTTTTATTTCTTCATTTGGGGAGAGAATGTTGACTGAAGTCTTTAAAAGCATTTTAGGCTGGCATGCTTTCAGTTTCAGAGCCCGAGTAGCAATTATCTGGAGAAAAGTAGTTGATTGCATCAATACAAGAGTTTTCATCTGGGTTTGCCAAGGCGTTTTTATTACTATGAATTAATTAACTTTGCCGCGTTAAAGGTAGAATCACACTTTTATTAGGGTTAGGCTGTGCCGCCGAGAAGGTGGATGGCGTGATTCCAGAAATGTGATGGCGAGGTCCCCCCCAGTCATCGGCCTAGTGTCCAGAAGGGTTAGTGACAACATCAGACTGTATATTTTCTTACCACCACACCTTCTCTCCCAATTCTGGGGCTCAAACCTTAACATAGTAAGTAAACTGCCCCTCTGTAGAAGTAAGTGTGCAACTCCAAGATAAATTTATATGTGCCAATCTGGCCTTGCTTCTCTATATTTTCCCAATCGGCTACAGTTTGACTTGTCTGATAAATTTAGCATGAGTCTTCTGATGTGTTAATCAAGTTTTCAACAGCCAGGACTTTGGATGGGATGTGTTTGTGGATAAGGACAAAGGCAGTTGTTCTATTCAGATGTGTGCATGTGCTCCTGTGTGAGTCAGAGCAGTCATGGTGCCACGTGGAGATCAGAGGACAACTTTTGGCTGTCAGTCATTGCCTTCCATCTGTTTTTTTTTTAAAATATATATTTTTATTTATATTATTCTGATTTTACATTCATAGTATTGGTTCCATTGTCCTCCTCCCCGTCCTCCCACTTTCAAAGGGACCCTCATCAATGGGGAATGTGGGTCATGCATTGTGATTTTACTCAAGAGTTCTGGTGGATAGGCCCCAGTCTCTGTGCATAATGCCCCAACTTGTGCTGAAACGCAGGGGAAGGGCAAGAATACAGTGTTCAAGGCGATCACAACACCAGAAAAAGGCTGAAGGAGATAAACACAGAGAACATCCAACTCCAACTAAGCCAGATATTCAGAGATACAGAGGCTCCCAAAACTTCCATCTGTTTTGAAGCAGAGTCTCTCTCTCTATATCTCACTGCCCTTGTTTGCTCCTCAATTGTGAGTTTCTGGGAAATTCTCCTGAACTGACCTCCCATTTTACTATCAGCATGCTAGGATTATAGAAGTTGTCATGGTTTCTGGCTATTTTTTTTTTTTTTACATGGGGTCTGGGGATCAAACTCCCCAGTGTTCAGTCTTGACCAGTTAGTGCTTTATCCATTGAGACTTCTCCCTAGCCCTCTACCTAGATTTTTATATATTATGATAATTTTAATTATCTGTTTTAATTGGCTGCATATAAAATGAGTTTGCATTTCTGGATAATGATGAACGAATAAAAGGAAATTTGGCATGTTAAGAGTCAATGTTGAAATGGAAAATGAATTTTTCAAGTCACTGGTAAATTATTTAAGCATTTGTGGTGATGTGTGTTTTTACCTGGATTCTCATTGCCTTGCATACCCAGGCATTGCCAAACTTCTGCCACTGGTTCATTTTTTTTTTAAACTTTCATTTGTAAAAATGAGGTTAAAAAAATGAGATACTAATACTAATAGTGAATTTTGGGGAGAAAAATAAGGTGGATGAGTGTGGTGGTGCATGCCTTTAATCCCAGCATTTAGAAGGCAGAGGTCAGAGGATCACTGTGAGCTCGAGGTCAGCCTGAGACTGCACAGTGAGTTCTAGGTCAGTCTAAGATAGAGTGAGACCCCACCTCAAAAGAATAAAAGAAGGAAAAAGAAAAAGAAAGACAAAATAAGATAAACATTCTTTGGAAAAGTATAAAGTATATGAAATGTTAAAGTGAATTCTATATTTTCCAAAAAGTTAAATTAATTATTTACATACCCATTTTGAAAAAATACATTTGATATTTACCTAGTGATTCGAGGATTCTCTGTCATAAAGCAGAATTATTATGAGCCGGTGGAAGGTATGCTTAGGAACATTTCATTTCTCTTAAACAGCTTTTGCAAATTTTCATCACCATTATCTGAAGCCTTAGTTCTCAACAGCCTTAAAACCACAGACTTATCAGAGTTTTTCATCCACCATCTTCTCACTATACACAAAGATCCTGTCATCTGATTTGATATTTGTATCTGATTAGCAGTTCACTGGGTCATATTTCCTGGCACCAATCTTAATAGCATTGTTTGTGGCTCTTAGCTTTCTTTACAAAATTTGCCCAGTCTTTGACCTAGGCTAGCCATGAGACAACTGGTTCATTCATTTATAAAAAGCCCTAAAATAAATACCAATTGGTACCCAAATAAAAATCCTTTTTTTTTTTTTTTTTTTTTGGCACTTGTTGGCTTGTTGATTGTAAGTATTAAATGGGGGAGAACAGCATTGCATTTAAGAAGCCCGTCTCTGACACCCATGGCTATCCTTGGAGCAGCGACCTTAGATGCAGCTGACTTCTGTGTATAAAATGCAGTTAGACTCATATGTAATAAATGAAAGTAGGATGCAATTTCCTCGTGTTACTAAAGCTACTTAGTTCTATGATTGTTGTTATGACAGTTATAGGATCTCAGGGCTACAAGGAATTTTGGAGTTCACCCATTCAACCCTGCTCAACATTTCGTCAAGTTTCAAAACCAAGGGTAGAGAAAGAAGGAAGTAAAAATTAGATGTATACTTTTAAAAGGAAGAATGAAGCAACAAATTTTTCACTCCAACTTATTTTCTCATATATGATATAATTACCAAAATGTTTTCCTATGATATGTTTTCCCGCCTTCCATTCATTTTGTGTAAATACAACTGGCCACAAAAAAAGGACTTAATTTTCTTAGATTGGCTTTGGTACTAGCAATATTCAAAACTTTGTTTGATTATCTGATGTAATTTATGTAAATATTTTTATTTTTGCATAAAATTTGGCAACGACAGCAGTTTGGTTAGTTGGTGGTTCCTTTCTGTCTTACACATCTGGAATTGGCCCAAGACCCTCCTGGTTTGTAATACATTGAGTTTCTGAATTAAAACAGGAAATACTGAAGAAGTTGAAGATGGAAACAGCCACAAGTGGTATTTTCCCAAAATGAATAAAATATTGGTTTAAAAATGGAGGGGATTTCCATGACCAAAACTCTTTTTTTTTTTGTTCTTCGTTTCTCTACCTCTATAAGAACAGTTTTCAACATCTGGAATTGTGCTATTTTACTGACAGAAACTGATAAAGATGAGCAGGAGATAAGGAGATGCCTGGAGAAGGAATGAAGCCAGAAGTCCACTCCCAGGGGAGGTGCCTAGTACCCATGGAGATTGCCCAGGTGCCAGGTGCCAGGTGCCAGGGGCTTGATGTTTAATTTTTTTTTTTTTTTGGAGAGAGACACAAAGAGAAACAGAGAGAGAGGGAGAGGAAGACAGAGAATGGGCGCGCCAGTAGCCTCTCAGCAGCTATAAATGAACTCCAGATGCTTGTGCCCCCCTTGTGGGCAAGTGCAGCATTGCACCCTTGTGTCACTTTGTGTCTGGCTAAACGTGGGACCTGGAGATTGGAACTGGTGTTCTTAGGCTTAGCAGGCAGGCGTCTTAACTGCTAAGCCATCTCTCCAGCCCCAGAGTCTTTGTTTTTAAAAATGCAACCATGTCACATAGCTGTGGCTTCATGCCTGTGCTCAGACATGGACTTGATTGATAATGGTCCCATGCCATTGGAACTGGAGGCTGGGCCCCACATCTGTAGTCCTTCTTTACATCACCCGTGAAGAGCTGCTTTTTGCAAAGATAGAGTAAAAACCTATTAGTGTTTGTTTATTGTACGAACAATTCACCTGGACATTTAAAAAACATTTTTATTTATTTATTTGAGATAGAGGGAAGGAGAGAGAGAACAAGAGGCAGATAGAGAGAGAATGGGCTTGCCAGGGGCTCCAGCCACTGCAGATGAACTCCAGGTGCATGTGCCACCTTGTGCATCTGCCTTACATGGATACTGGGAAATCGAGCCTGGGTCCTTTAGCTTCATAGGCAAGTGCCTTAACCACTAAGCCACCTCTCCAGCCCACCTTCTCTCTTTGTAGGCCACACTAGTCTTGAACTTGAGAGCTCTTGCCTCAGCCTCTCTCCTTTGGGGAATTACAGATATTCACTCCTGGCAAGCCGAGCATTCTTCTCTAAGGTATTTCTTTCTGTGAAACTTTCTCTTCTAGTGCAATGGAAACAAATTCTTTCTGGAAAAAAAAGAAAAAGATATTTTTATGTGGGAAACTCCTTTCTCCAGAGACCTAGAGTCTAGTATCTAAATGGTTTTATATCTCAAAACATATGGTTTGATGCTTCCGAAGGAAACAGTGATTGATTCTGACAGCCATGGTAGTTTAGCTTCTCAATTGGAACAGTTTCTCTGAAGTGCCATGTCTATCAAATACATGCAAACTAATAAACATTCCTTTTAGTAAATGTTAAATTTGTCAGTTGAAAAGAGTGTCAAAAATGGCTATGTATTCCCCAACTAATTCTAATTCTAATGTAACAAGAGTAAAATCACACATTTGTTTATCAGTAACGTTTTCCTTCCTCCTATTTTCCTTCCTCCTTTTTCATCTCTTTTTTTTCTCCTTCCTTTCTATCCTCTTGTCTTTTCTTTCTTCTATGTTTTTAAAACTTTTTAACTGGCAATTTTTATGAATATATAATAGATTTTGGTCGTGATCTCCTCTCCTTGCATTCTTTTGTTCTGCTTATGTGGTTTCCTTTCTGCTGAATCTCTTTTTTGTCCCTTTTCTATTTTGATGTCTTTTTTCCTCCCCCTCCATCACTCATGATGAAATGTTGGTGGGCTCAATATCATATAGGCTGTGTGCGCATAATGACAGTCACTGTGAGGTTGTAAGCGCAACAGCCACTTCTGGAAGACAACATTTCACAGCACTCTTTCCAGTCCTGTGGTTCCTGCATTCATTCTACTTGCTATTCTGAGGTGTTCCTTGAGCCTTGGACTACATGACAAAGAATGTTCATTTAATGCAGAGCGCTCGGCAGTCATGAATGCTCACCACTTTAAAGACTTTTGAGTCTCCCCAGAACTCACAATCATCTGCAAAAAGAAGCTTCTCTGACCAGGAGTGAGAGCAGCACTAATCCACGGGCATAAGTACAAATATTTCAAGGGTAATCTGACGGGCACAACATATCCATTTAGCCAAACAGCACGAGCTTCCTCCTTAGGGCCTATTACCTTCCTAAGCATAGGCTTTTGACTAAGCTGTTAGCATCAGGCATCAATTCCTCTCTCTGGAATGGACCTCAAATTCAATTAACAATCAGTTGTTTACTCCATAAGTCATGCCATTATTGCACCAGTAGGCACATCTTGCCTGGCAGGTAAGTATTATAGCAGAGTCCATAACGGGGTAACAGCATTGGTGATTTCTCCCCCAACAGCCTTCATAGTAGTTTCAAGCACAACAACAGCTAACCAGCAGAGAGGGTGCTTTCAACTTGGTTCCAGCCTGTATTCCTAGTGTCCTCCGCACTAAACTATTATCTAGTAGCACTGACAATAGCCTGTATTGTTTCGGGGGTTTTAAGAGCTTTGGTGATCAACAACTCGCTTGAGTTATCCTACCCTTGGCATTGGTATTTTTTTCCTTTAATAATCCACCCCACACAGGACGTTTATGCCCAAACTCTTTTAGTAATTGAATGTTTAAACAATTGTTTTGAAGGAGTGTGTTACTCTAGCTCAGGCTGGTCTCAAATTCCTGTCTCTGCCTCCTGGGTACTGGCATCAAAGGTGTGCAGACAAATGTCTTAAGTGCTAAGCCATCTTTCCAGCCTATAATTGTATATTTTTCAATTGATTTATTTTGAGAGACAGAGAAAGAGGCAGAGAGACAGGGAGAGATAATGGGTACACCAGGGCATTCAGCCTCTGCGAACAAACTCCAGACTCACGTGACCCCTTGTGCGCATGTGCAACATTGTGTACTTGCCTCACTATGTGTCTGGCTTATGTGGAGCCTGGAGATTCGAACATGAGTTTTTGGGCTTTACTGGCATGTGCCTCAACTGTGAAGCCTTCTCTCCAGCCCACATAATTGTATTTTTTCCATGTCTTTTTCATAACATCTTTACCTTTGTTTAGCTCTTCCCATCCAATCCGCTCCTCTCTCCTCCTCCTCTGACTCCACTTAAGCCTTTCCCCACTTAGTACTCTGTCCTTCTCCTTCCCTATCTATTATCCCATTCCCGTTGGTCCTCCCCCTTCTCCTTCTCATGGCTTTTTTCTAGCGACCGGGACTCTAGCAGCTCTTACTCCAGCTTACATACAAATCTAAAACTGTAAAACTTAGGAGTAAAAGGGAAAATGAAATTTTCGGGAAAGTGGATGGGTCTCAAAAATTTTACACTTAAGTGAGGTAACCCTCAGGTGATCAGGAAGACAAATGCCACATGCTGTCTGTCATATGCAGAGCCCACTTCCTGCATTTTTTTTTTGAGACAAGCTCTCACTATGGGGCCTAGGATGGCCTCAGATTCAAACTTATGATCCTCCTGCCTCAGCCTACCCTGTGCTTAGATCACAGATGTGCTATCATGCTGGCAAACAGCTATTTCGTGATCCCGTAGAATAGTTGGATTCAATAGCTAATTTGTGGTATTTTGTTTAACTTGAGGGGATACTGTCATTCTGGAGAAAGTGGCAGGAGTTTGGTTTTGTGTTTTCACTTGTCAGTTCCCTTCCCTTGTCAAGGCAGACAAGACTCATGAAATCTCATTCATTCACATGCAGAACATAAAAGCTCTGAACTCACATAGCCAGAGGGTGATTTGGATTCCATCTGGCCTTTCAGTGAGTTAATCGAATGAAAAAGTGCATGTGGAGAGCCTCAGTAAAGATGCAGCTCTAACTAACTGTGCAGCGATCCTTATTATGGCATATTTGCCCCCAAAGGAATCATTTGTGTTTTGAAATAAACAGAGTTGATATAAATATGGCCAGTACCTATAGAAGTAACATTTTATGTTAGATACCTTTTTAAGGTGTATAAATTCTTTATAGTGAAAAGCAGATAAAAACTTAATCTTTTTGTTTCCTCAAATTTAATTGAAAAAGAACAATTCTGAATTTAGAACCCATGGGTGCATGGACTTAAGAGTAAGAAAAACTATATTCTCAAGTAATATATAATTTGACTTTAAGAAGAGGACAAATAGGATCTATAGAGTAAAATAAGGGTAGAGCAGTTAATTAGCTTCATTTAGTTTGACAATCTGCATATCAGTTGGGGAATTAAGTCAAGCCACTGGTGCTATATATATCTCTACCTCTATCATCTACATGTAATCTAATCTAACCTATATCTATATAATGTATATATCTCTATCTACATTATATATATATATAATGTCTATAGCTATGAAAACTCTTCTTATATAAGTCCCTTATTATCTTTTGGAAGAAATCTACTAAGATACTATTTGTCACTTGGGAAAGAAGCTGTAGATACAAGTAGGATACTTTGGCTCAAGTCTCTTGTGAAAGTACACAGAGGTAGCAGAGAATGGACAGTGCGGACTTAGTGTGCGTCACTCGTTTAAGTGAGTGGGAGTCATCATTCTGAAGGCATCTGATGGCTGAGTCACATCTCCCTGTTTCGTATGTGACAGTATGGCAGTAAGTTCTCCTCTGATCTCGTGCTGTCCGGTTATTCATAGTAAGAGTAATTTTTCTTTTCTATTCTCTTACTAATTCTTATTCTGAAGGTTACCTTAAATGTCACACCTTCCAGAAAGTCTGTTTGACCCCAAGTTTGGAATAGAGGACCTTGTCATACACCCCAAGTGCACTGCTCCTCTTCTATCCGAACGCTTATCACCCTTCACATACTTGTTGCTGACTCGTACCGGACTGGAAAGTTCATGACATCAGAGCATGTGCCCCTTTGTTTCCTTGCTTCTCACCATTCTGAGTCATATTTGCCTTCTTGGCCTGCAGCAAAGAGATGATCCTCGGTTCTATGAACTCCTCAAGCTGCATCACCTCCTTGTCACCTCGGTTCTCCACGTCAGTAGTGTCATCCCCGCAACTCCCCTCCTTGGAATCGCCATCCAAAAATCTCCTCTTTCATCTTTCGAGTCCATCCTTACCCAGGTGGCTTCTCAAGGGTGAGATCGCTGGTCTACTCAAGGTTTTTTATTTCCCTGTGTTCATCTCTGCTTCCCTTGGTTAGTTCTCAGAGACGGGTTGTAATTAGGAATATGAAGTGCACACCTCTATTCATTTTCAGAATTTGCTCATGAGTTGCTAAAAAAAATAATCGTCAACTTCCTTTGTTCTTAAAAATACATGTGCTCAGTCCTGGTAGAATTAGTGGAGTCTTCAAAGGACAACTCCCCCCCCCCACCAAAAACATTCTTTTCAAAAACATCAAAAATAAACAAAAACAGATTTAAAAAAAATTATATAGAGAAAAACATAAAGAACATCTCAAACCCCACCCCTCTAATTAAACAGCACTGACGTGTCATGATCTTCATGAACATCGTTTTACTTATCGCTGTTTCCTGGAAATGACGGTTGCAGAATGGAACAGAAACATTAACAACCTTGGCAATGAAGACAAGAAGACCAAAGGATCTCTGTGGCATCTAATAAAATAGTTGAGTATTTCGTTACAAGTTCATTGAATTGGACACAGAGACCCTTAAAAATCCACTTTGTTTCAAACAAGATATTAATGCCTATAATGTCATTTTAGACTTAAAAATAAATTTAAGACAAAATTAAGAACTATACTATTTTAAATTGATCTTGTTTTCATTTGAACACATTAGTGGACACCTTTGCAAGACTTTATAACTCTGAGACACATATTATGTCAATTCAGTGAGTTTTATTACATATTTGCATATGTGGTGTACTATTTATGTTTTGCTCAGCAGGTATAATTTTCCCAGGGATTTAATCTTAAGTAGTGTTGATTGTGTTCATGTGTGTGTATAGGGGCAATTGATAGGGCACTTACATGGGAAACCCATTTTTATTTATTTATTTGCTAGCAGGGAGAAAGGGGGAAGGAGAGGGGGGCAGGGCCTCTTGTTGCTGCAAATGAACTGTAGAAGCATGCACCACGTTGGTGTCTGGCCTTGCATGGGTACTGGGGAATTGAACCAGGGCCATGAGGCTTTGCGTTTACCCACAGAACAATCTCTCCGGATCCCAAAACACATTTTTTCAAGGCAGTTAATGTGGACAGGAAGTATGATCTTGATTTGTGTTGTGAATTCATATCAATAGTTGGCCAGGGAAGGATTTTGGTTATTTTTTAAAGTAGTTTTTGAACCAAATGAGGTAAAATTTAGTCAGGGAAGAGCTTGAATTTCTGACTTCTTTGTATTTAGAGGAACTTTAATTTTTTTTCTCTCTGGGAAGATATAATAATGCAATTGAAATTAGTTCTAACAGGAGGCTTGCAAACATGTTATTAAATTATATAAAGAGACAATTTTATTTTCTGGGCATCTACTATATTTCAACATTGAATAATATGCCTGTCCAATATTTTCCCATTTATTTTATTATAATGGAGAATTGTTTTCTTGCAAAAAAATAAAATAATGACCACCTAAATGTAAGTTCTTATTTGTCACTACATTGCTAGTGTTGTTGTTTTTCTACACATATCTTCATAATAGCATCCTAAGATATGATGCATCATAAGCCACATAATGAGGTAGGCATGCCTATCTGTAAGACCAGTCTGAGGTTGTTTTTACAGTAATGAACTATGACTTTTAGATAATCATAGAAGCAGTATTAATATCCATGGTATATTTATTTAAAAAAATGACTTAGAATAGAGTTGGAGATAAAATTACAAACATTAGGGTTATTTATGCTCAGTGGCCCTTTACCTTGTATACTTTCTATTTTTAACTTCTTACCACCTCTCAATGATGAGAGAAAACTGCCTCTCATGTTAAAAGTATTGACACATACCAGAAGGCAGATAAGACTGTGAGCGACTCTGATTCCCACAGCCTGAGCACCAAAGCTCTTCCAGAAAGCTTTTCTCACTTTGCAATAGTCTCTATTCGTGTCACTCACCAACAGTCTTTTTTCCTCCAGGCTTCATTTTTTTTTTTTTTCCAGAAGAATGGCATTGACCTTCATTCTGACTCCTTTGCTTCATAATTTTTCTTCCATGAGAAGAGTGATAGGACAACTCTATTCTTAAATTACATGCAAGCAATGCAAATCTCCATCCATTTTCATTTCCTTTGAAGGGACACATATCTCTGATTATCTCTGTGTCTTCCTCCATTCATATTACTTGCTTTAAAAAAAAAAAATCCTAAGCCTATTTCTTCATTCTGCAAACTCCCTCCAGAGTGGTTTGTATCAAAACACAAGTTACCGATGTGTTCTCAAGTGCCCTTCTACAAAGGCTCCTGGAGCAGATCTCTGTCACAGAACTGCAATGTGTATCAGAAATCCTCTAATTGTGGTAAAATTGACAATTGCATTTTCCTGTTCAAATTTATAAACTATTACTTTTCAACTTCACAGTTCCACTCTAACAAAATAATCAACCATCTGCCCAGAGGCATGTTCAAGAATATGCAATTTAGACTTATTTTTTAAAAACTTGGAACAATGAGACTATACAACAATAAGATATTTTACCAAATGATGACAAGCCATATTACAGAACATAATGTGTCACTAAAGCCATAGTGAAGAACCAGTAGGTTTGTGCCACAGTACTTGCAGGAGCTGTCTAAGCAAACACAACGAGCTCATCAAGGTTTTTGCAGGTGTGTTTGCAGGCTGTGTATCATGGACGACACCTCTCGCTCCTCTCACCTGGCAACATTGCCTGGTGAAATAGAACGTTCTATTGCAGCTCTTTTCCTAAATAATGGACATCCATCTTATTTACCAATGAAAGCTCTATTAAGAGAACAACTTATTTTTCTTCAAAGAAGTTCTTCCCCAAGCTTTCTAGCTCTAGAAAGGACAAGATATTAAATTCTTCAAATAAAAAAAAAACTATTTATATATAGAACTGAGCACTATTTTGAAGCTAACATTGAATTTAGAGAGCTTAGTTCAAGAGTTTGTTCTTACAAATGAATGAATTTGAGAAGCAGGAAGCCTGTATCAGGAGGAAAGCTGGAGAAAGAATATGGCCAGATCAGATCCTGGGAGGACAGTTGCCTGGTCACACATGAAGGTCTTTTTAAATTCTTGCATGATCGAATGTGGCCAAAAGGAATGTCTTCTCCAGTTTCTGGCAAGAGACTGCTATTAACTATCACCAGCTTTAGCAATGGGGACTATTTGTTCGACTGTCATATACATACGATAATGGAAGATTGAGCAAGCGGATAAACCCTTTGTGTGCATAATTAATAACTCACACTTGAGTTTCTGTATCTCATTAGAAGTAGTTGTCTCACCTTTAGCTAGAGAAGACAAGCTTTATTTTTGTAGTGTTCTGCCCTATTATGCTCAAGAATAATAATTCTCAGTGACAGATGTAATCCACCAAACTCATTATTCTCAGCCCAGATCCATTTATTTTGCATTACCAATACCCTGTTGATGCCTATCGTTCCCTGGACTGGAGTGCCTGATGAAATGTTTTATTGCACTATGTCAGAGTCAAAATAATTAACAGAAAGAATAGGGCTGAAACCTTCCAAAGTTATTGTGTATTTTATAAAATAGTGTGTAATGTGCCCTAGCACAGGTCTTAAAGATGTGGTGGTGAGTAAATGGTTACATTTGGTGTAGAAATGGAATCTATCTTAATAGAAGGACACTTTTCTTCAATGATTTTATATATATATGTGTGTATGTATATATGTATATATATCATATATATTTTATGAAATAAGAAACTATACAGGGTTGCATTTTTTTTCCTTTGAGAAGCTAAAAGTCTATTTTGAAAATCACACTAATAAATTAATATATTATAAAACAGTTTTCTTTTCTTGATTTATATTCCATCAAAATCCTGGAGTAGAACAGAAGGATATTGTCATCTGATATGCAGTGTAGGACTATGTGACTTTTCTTTGACTTTAAGAGAATAGCAGGAAAGTTTGCATTGCAACTATTCAACCTTGAAGGGAGAGAAGCTAAATGAAACACCTGTTTTTCTGATTACTGTGCCACAAGGCCTTTTAATTAGTTTGTGGAAATAGAAGTTTTAGTTATTGAAGCATATGGTTATTTTCCCCCGAGAAAATGGGCATGTGACCACACACCATTAATTTGTGATTATTATTAAACCAAGAATGCAATTTAAGTGATTGTATATTAATAGATGTATTTTGTAGACTAGAAAAGAGCTAGAGAATAAAGTAGGAGAAACGTAGGTATAAAAATTCCAGTCTTTTACGTCAGAGCCTCTGATGTTCCCACAGTGGTGATCAGCATGTGGGTTGGCTGCGATATGAAAGTTTGGGCTCACTGCTCCGGGTCTGCACCACACATAACCAGCATCTCCATGCTCACACAGCAGGAAGCCAGTCTGAAGCACAGGCCAGTGAAATGGGAAAGGCAAAGTCCTTGGAAAGTTTTCTTCATATTGACTTCAGCATGTAGAAGTGGAAAGCTCTTTCTAGCACGTTCTCATGCTTTACTGTAGAAATTAAGAGCATTGTGCTGAACTGTCAAGCAATCCTTCCTCTTAGCCAGATGTTTCCTCAGGTCGCCTTAAGGACCTTAACTTCTGCAAGTAATTATTATTTGACTTGCTTCTGATTGGTTCTTTGACACCCTTGAAAGACACTGCTGGGTTTCATGTCCCTGAGGGGTGTCTCGGGTATCTGAGACTGACACCTGATAGTTATTAATTAAAATCAAGAAATGGGGTTATGAGTGTGGGATGAATGAGATAGCGACCACTGTGTGATCATATCTTGTACTGTGTTCAATCTCCCAAGCCGTAGCTCACTCCTTACTCTGCCTTTTAGTGGGCATTCAGTGAGTCCTTAAAGCTAAGTTCTTCTCTGGAAAAAGTTTCT
This sequence comes from Orientallactaga sibirica, assembly GCA_036365145.1. NCBI lineage: Eukaryota > Metazoa > Chordata > Mammalia > Rodentia > Dipodidae > Orientallactaga > Orientallactaga sibirica. The sequence goes on from JAEOAD010001030.1 coordinate 5,152,043, forward strand.
ATTAAATGACTACTTGGTAATGAATGAAAGAGCATGGGTATCATGTTGGAAGTATAATAACTTAAATCTAAACAGGACTTCAAACAAGAGAACATCCTTACTAGTAATATAAAATCATGAGAAACTACAAAGAAACTACAAGTGTTCAACAGTGGCAGATGTGACTCAAGTGTTGTGAAATCTGAATTTCTTTCACTGTTTATGTCTAAATATGAAACATACCTGGCAACAGCATGAGACAGAACATGCCTTCTCATTTTTCCATATAATTTACACCATGCATTGGCCAAATGCACTGATTACAAAATATGACTGCAATTGGATGGCAGGGCAAGATGAATTTCCACACCTATGGCATAAGGCTTGGTTTGTTTTGATTAAAGACATAATTGTGATCCAATTTCTTAATGTTGATCACAATTTCATCACCTGTGCCTGCAAGGAGAGGAAAATATATGAGGGGTATAGCAAAGTGCAAACTCATTAAAATTATCTGCAAGAAATTATGATCATTACACTTAAAGCAAAAGTGTTGTGCTGTGTTTAATTAAATGAAGTTTGTGAAGTGCTTTTTGGTGACCTTTGCTCAGATTTTGCAAGCTTGGGAAGGGTACTATAGTCAAATTTACACTTAATGGGTTATTTTAAGTGGATCAAATAGATAAATATAATTAAAATGCCTTACTTAATATTTTGCTCAGCAAAAGATCTCATTAGTAGAAGGTGAAGGATGTACACAATGTCTATCTAATTCTTTTTTACAAATTTGTTTATTCTTTAAACCAGCATACAAAATATTAGGTCTTCTTATAGCATTTCAGACATAATTTGTTTTTCCAAGTTAACATATTCATTCACAGATATTTAGAAAACTGTAATATTTTTGCTTAACTGAAAATAGATTCATAGAAAGTAAGACTTCAACAGAAAGTTTTATTTTTAGTGACATTAGTGCTTATAAGTTAATTTCAGGTAATTTTTGAAAGTTAATAAATGAAGATGAATCATTTGAAAATGTCATCAAGCTCCAATAAATTGGGGTTCTCTTCAAGTTATTACTTATTTAAATGGAGCCATATATGTGATCATACAAATGAAGGAGCGTAAGTCACATTCTTTTTCTCTGTCAACCTAAATATTTATCCTGAAAATATTCATAAGTATTTGAAGAAGAATCTAACTGCACCTTTTGAAAAAAAACATTTCTATATTTATTTTTATTTTGAAGAGAGAGACACAGAGGGAGGGAGAGGAAGACAGAGAGAGAATGGGTGTGCCAGCAGCCTCTCAGCTGCTCAGAACAAAATCCAGAAGCATGTGCCCTCTTGTGGGCAAGTGCGGCATTGCACCCTTGCATCACTGCATCTGGCTAAATGTGGGACTGGAGATTGGAACTGACGTTCTTAGGCTTAGCAGGCAGGTGCCTTAACTGCTAAGCCATCTCTCCAGCCCTAAGTGCACCTTTTGACAAGAATGTTGTAAGTAGAATTTTCTCCCCTAAGTTTGTATTAGAATTTGTTATTTAATCATTTTTAAGAGATAGTGCAGAAAATCAGTTTCATGGAAAATTTTATTTTCTGTTCACCAACTAGAAAGATTGATATTGACTACATATAGGCTAAAAGTGAAAGCTTAAATTTTAACTTAAAAATTTACAGTTACCCACATAATATAAATATTTTAAGATTAAGTTTATGTTGGTCAATTAAATTACTACAGTCAGTTTTCAATATTTTCTTGTCCCACATTGAAGCATCCCCTGCCAAGGGTCTTAGACAGGAAAAGGAGGAAGAGGAAGGTTTGTTACACCTGGGAAAGTTATCAAACTAAGTGTCAAGGGAAGGGCCTGAGGAAATGGCGTATTCAGTAAAGTGCTTGTCACTCAAACGTCAGGGTCATCGTTTGAATCCCAATTACCCACATGAAATGCCGAGTGTGGTGGTGGGCCGCAGAATCACAGACTGGCCAATCCCTGGGGCTTGCTGACTAGTTTGTCCAGCCCACTTGGTAAACTCTGTGTCAAAATCCAAGGGTTACAATGATCCTGTAAGACATTCAGTGCCAACCTCTAGCCTCCACATACACACACACATGCATACCCACTCAAATGCACCCATACATGTATGAACATGTATGCAGCCACTCATGCAAAACAAAACACACACACAAAACAAGAAGGCCATATGACATGAAAATACAGCATGCTTCTATATCTTACACAGACTTGTATAAGAGACCTGTTGAGTTGTACATGTGAATGCAAGAGTCTCCTGCACTTGGGTAGGTGATAAGTGTAATAAGTAACACTGTCCCATGGTACAAGACCCTTTGGTTTGGAAATGGATGAAAACTATGAGCAAATTATCGAAGGTCAGAATTGGACAGTCACTGTTGGCAGACCCAACTGAGAGGGGTCCGAGAAGAAGCCTGGGAAAAAACCGAGTCTGAGTTGATCCTTGAAAAGCCATCAGTTAGGACAGTTCAGGAGAGGGTCTTCACACCCAAAGACACAAGGGCAAGAAGCAGGGTGAGCCAGTGGATTTAGCTAGAGCAATGATCCCTTGGAGCTCAGAGCACATTGCAGTGCATGGAGCACGTTCATAAGCAATATTCTCACAGAAACACACAGCACAGTGCAATCAGTGTGATTACACAATTTTACAGGTGTGCAACGTGATTTCAGCAGGCACCTGAGAAGTCCTAGAACTGGATCTCAAACACGTGTACTTGACACTTTTGGACTTTTTGGTTTATTATTATCATACCTAGTAGAGAGTGTGAGAAATGCCATCGTGTCTTAGATTAAATGGGGAAGGGGGAGTTTGCTGGCCAGTGGAATTGCTGAATGAGCCCAGATTCATTCAAAAGTCAGAAGAAATTGGTTTTTGAAAGCCCAAACAATAATCTGAAACTATTCATGAACTTATGGCCAGGACTAATAAAGAGATAAACTTTTTTTTTTAATTTTTTTGAGGTAGGGTCTCACTCTAGTCCAGGCTGACCTGGAATTCACTATGTAGTCTCAGGATGGCCTTGAACTCATGGCGATCCTCCTACCTCTGCCTCCCGAGGGCTGGGATTAAAGGTGTGTGCCACCATGCCCGGCTCATAAAGACATAAACTCTTAACAATACCCGAATAAAGACAAACAACGGAAACTTTATAACGCAAGGAAAAAAGTGAAAAAAGGAAGCAAATAGGAACAAACTGTGAAACCAAAGCAGGAAACAATGGCAGTGCATGCCCCAGAATTCCTTGGGGCTTGTATTTTTTGCCTTTGCAGTCTCTGAGGATTGCTGTTCGCCCATGGTAATTCAGTCATCTCTATTCTCTAGGAAGTCAAGCAGTACCTATGTACATTTATCATGGACACATATGACCTTGATGACTAAAATGTGTCACCGAATACACAACAAGCCTAAGGCCCTCCTTCCAATATGTCAACAAGAAAGGCATCATTTAAGCTGAGTGGAGAATTTTTTTTAGGTCAATTTGCCTACCAACATTAGTTTGCCTATCTCAGAACAACATGCAGAGAAGCAAGCGTTTAACATGAATGAAAAATATATTCAATCCATAATCAAATGAGAATGCTTTGGGCATGGTGCCAGGAAGCATCCCTGAATTAGACTTTCTCCAGCACCTAAACTTAGCCATGTGGTCTTCTATTTTAAGAACCATTCGAATTTCTGAAGAGGTTTTGCCTGTTAATGAAGAAACTGTAATTTTATTGTAAAGAAGGAGCATGATGTCCTTGACTTGGCATTCACTGAAGTCTATGTCATAAAAAGAGGTGGCCTCATACGACATCTGCTTTACAGTCAGTATCAAGGAAAAACATTGACAACCAAAAATGTACTATTCTAGGATAGCGGGAATTGTTCCGGAGAAGTTTAATGACTAATATGCCAGAGCTGTTACTAGGGATAAAAACTGAACAGATCTATGTAGCGTATACAGGAAGTTTCTTACATATTACTTTTATGGAAAATTACTCAAAAGGACATGATTCCATTGTAATTAATTCATTTCCACAAATATTACAAAATGTACTTTCAATATTCAAGAATCTGATTGTGTTATATATGTTAAATGCTGGGATATTTTAAACACCGTTCAAAGCTACTAAAGATATAACAATTAAAATTTCTCCAAGAACGTTATTGTACACCATGGAGCACTCATTTATTTAATAGCTATAATTTCTTGACTGTCATATATATATATGATAGGATGGTAGGTGTTGTTATTACAATCATGAATAAGAAAGACAAGATGCTCCCAGGAAGCTTACAAGAGTGGGCGTTACAATGAAATCAATGAGCACTGATGATATATGGCAAGTTTAGCATGCTGGGAGGGTGTTTACAAGACGTATATGCTCCATGTGAAATTGTCCTGAACAAACTGCTGGGATTGTTGTGATTCTCCATGTAGATGAGAACTTTAGGATACTCTTTATTTTGCATGTGCATGTGTGTGTTCATATGTGTGTTGGCATATGTGTATGGGGGGTAGAGGTCAGAGGTTGACAAGGGATGCACATCTCTATCAATTTTCCACCTTAGTTTTAGAGACAATGTCTTGTGTTGAATTTGGAACTCGCTCACTAGCCTAGTTCAGCTAGCTAGCAAGCCCCAGGATGCCCTGGGCTCTGTCTCCCCAGCACTGGGGTTAGGATTCCTGGGCTCTGTCTCCCCCCACATGCCAACATACTTGCATTGTGTGTGAGTGCTGAGGATCTGAACTCAGGTCCTCACATGTGGGTGTCAAGCACTTAACCCACTGATCTGTTTCCTCAGCCCTATTGTGTTAATCCTAATGGTGTTTACTATTCTCGTAGCCCTTTACTGAATCTTTACGATCATCAACCCACTTAAAGATTCAGCCATGGCTGCTTGAAGTAAATGGTGTTTGTTAGGTTCGGAGAGCCTGGTGCTGTGCTCGGTAAAATTGCTTTCCCTAGTAGCTATGCGACAGGACCTGGGACATTTCACCACATCACATAAGCTCCTGCTGTCTGTCCCACATCAGCATGCTGTGCAATAATCTAGCTCAATTGAGTGAGCAAAATTCTGTATTATGAATGAATTCCATTGTACAGACTTTGTTTACAGATAATTTGATTTGGAATTGGAGATCAGCTCAATGTATGAATTCTTTGCTGGCCATCTCTGAGAAGTTGGTTCAGACCCCTAGACTCAGGTAAAGGCCGGAAGCTGTGGAGATAGAGAATCTTCCAGAAGTTCACCAATAGAATGGGGAACAATGGAGACCCCCTCCACCTCACAAACATTTTATTTTGTTGAGGGGGAAGCAAGTATTTGTCCTTGTAGGATCTTCAATGAGTGTTCTCTTTCAAATGTGAACTGGACTGGTGTGCGATGGGGTTGTCACTGCAGATGCGCAGATTGTGGACGTTGAAGTACATCAACCAAGCACAAGGCCTGCTTTTGCAGCCCACAAGCAGGGACAAGGCCCCTGAGCCAAAGGAGGGTTATCCAGACCAGTGAACTGGGAGGTGGGGAACAACCTGGGAGCTCTGTCCTACCCACTATACACATGGACCCTTCAGAGCAGTGACCCAGGAGTTGGGGACCAGGGGCCCTTCAATCAGGAAGGTGGAGCAAGGGTCTTGTGTCTGCAGCAAGCTCTCAGCCATCCCAGAGCCAGCAACAGGGGAATTGGAACTGGGGAACAGCGAGTGCACCCTCTGGAGCAGGGCATCTCAGAGCTGGGAATCCAGGTGCCATTCAATCAGGAAGGCAGAGCAAGGGGTCTGATTCTTCAGCAAGCTTGCAGGGTCTAGGCAACCCCTAGCCAGCAGCAGCAGAACTGCGACCAGAGAAGTGGGGGGTGACAACAGGGCGATCTGGCCTACTCACTCTGCATGCACACCCTCCAAGCAAGGGATCTGGGAGTTGGGGTCCCAGGGACCATTCAATGAGGAAGGCCGAGAAAGGTGCCTGCTTCTGCACCAAGCTCGCAGGGTCCAAGCAGCCCGAAGCTCATAAAGTAGGTTTTTATCAATCACTTAAAGGGTCAAACTGAAAAGCCAAGGGTGTGTCTTGGTGGTACAACACTCACCTACTATGTGTAATACAGCACTGGGTTGGACACGCAGACCCTCCCTCCACTTAGGGTCATCCTCAGTATGTCGTTAGTATTCACTTTGGGGTCATGAATGCACCAATCAGTCTCTGTGGGGACAGTGCCTCAGGATATTCTTTCTTATGCTGTGGTTCTTGTAATAACTCACTCTGCCCACTCTTCTGCAGCATACTCTGACCCTAGTAAGCTTGTTATATAAGTCTCCCTTAGTACTGAGCTCTCAGCAACCTCTGATTTTCTACTTGAAGTGCTTTGAGTCTCCTCAGTGTCTGCTGGTGTTTCTCTGGAGGAGGTTCTAGCAGTGAGCGCAGCACTCATGTTTAATCTGCCACTTCCTCTGTACTGTTTTCTGGGCTCTGGCAGATGTGATCGGGATGGCTTATTTTGTGCTGGGCAGGCATCCTTCTTTTCTTCTTGTACTAATGGAGCTTGGGTCTTCCCAGTATTTGCTGCCATTTATACAAAGAATATTCTCTAACCAAGAATGAGAACAGTGTGAATCAAAGGGATAAGCTTTTATATTTAGAAAACTTTTTTGATGGGCATACCCTTTCATTTTAGGCAAATACCAGTGGCAGCTTCCCTCTAGAGTCTGTGACTTTCCAAGCCATAGGCTTTTGTCTGGTTCTCAGTACCGGGCATGAATTCCCTAACACTGAGTGGGCCTCACATCCAATCAGAAAGAAGTTGATTGCACCCATAGCCAGTGTGCCACTGTTGCACTGATGTGCACTCCTTGCCTGGATGGTTGATTTAATAACTTGCAGGATCCCCTGTTTGTTAACAGTGTCAGTGACGGTTATCCCCCAGCAGTTTGCATAGCACGTTCCAGCATTTTCAGAGTTATCCATCAGGTTGCTGGCTTCCATCTGAGTTCTAGCATGACATCTTGATATTCTGTGACTGCAGCCTGTAGTATTTTCAGAATAGGGTCTTACTATTTATGTCTGGTGAGTAACAGAGTCCTTTGACAATGGCCTGCATTGTTTTGTGGGCCTCCTGACCAACTGCTCACTATGGTCTGGTACTGCGATTTATCAGCAAGAACCTATGGTTTTAAGACAGAGCTTCTTCCACCCTCTACAGGGCACTTCTTCTACCCAAAATATCCCCCATATCTTATTAAGAGTTTTATCTTTTGACTAGCTTATGAAGAGGAAGGTGTCTATGGTATTGATTCATGCCATTTTAAATTTTGTGTTCCTCCCACCTTCCCTTATGCCCATCCCCACAAGACCCTAGCACTTCCCTGTTTTGTAAACTATCCCTCAACTTGTCTGCCTGGGGTCTCTTTCTTTCACCCTGCCTGGCTTCTCCTCTCTCCAAGCTTCATTCTAGCTTCCTTGCCAATACTACTGATGCTTACTACAACTTATAAACAAATCAAAGTATTACAAGTTTAGGAACCACATATAAGAATGAATCTGTGGTTTTTGTGTTTCTTAGCCTTTGTAAATTTACTTAGTATGAATTTTTCCAAGTCCATCCATTTTCTTGCAAGTTTCATTAAATATTCATTATAATTGAAGGTCTGTTTTTAGATCTTTGAGAAACATCCATATTTATTTTTATATTGTCTGTATAAGTTTTCACCCATCAAGAGTGGGTGAGGGCTCCTCTTTCCCCACACTCTCCAACATTTGTTGCCATCTGATTTTTTGATCATAGCCATTCTGATCTAAGGGAGATAGAATATCAAAGTAGTATTAATTTGCATTTATCTGAGGGGTAAAGACGTTGAACATCTTTTTAGATGTTTATTGGCCATTTGTATTTAATCCTTTGAGAATTTCCCTGCCCATGTTTTGAGTGTGTTGATTGATTTTATTGTTGCCTAGTTTTTTGAGTTCTTTGTGTATTCTAGATATAAAACCTCTGTTGGATGTTTAGCTGGCAAAGATTTTCTCCCATTCTGTAGGTTGTCTATTGACTCTATGGAAGGCTTGCTTACCTGCTTAATAGCTTTTTAGCTTCATAAGATCCTAATGGTCAAGTATTTGTCTAATTCCCTAGGATACTGGTGTCTTATTTAGGAAGTTTTTCCTTATATCTTGGATTATTCTCCCTATTTTTTCTTCAAAACATTACTTTAGGGTTTCAGATCTTATACTGATGTCCTTTATTTACTTGGAGCTGATTTTTATGCAGGGTAAGAAAAAGGGTTCTAGATTCATTCTCCCTCATGTGGTTATCCAATTTCTCCAGCACCATGTATTGAGAATGTTTTATTTTCTCCAGTGTGTGTTTTTGGCCCCTTTGTCAAAGATCAGGTTGCTGTAGTTACTAGAATTTATATGTGGATCTTCTATTCTATTACACTGACATATGTGTCTGTTTTGTGGTAGTATTATGCTGTTTTTATTACTATGGCTTTGTAGCATCTTGTGAGGTATGGTCGTACCACTTGTAGTTATTCTTTTTCTGTGGATATATTTGGGTATCTGAAGACTTTTGTGCACCATATGTATTTTGAGACTATTTTGTGAAACTCCATGAAGAATGATGGTGGAATTTTGATTGGAATGACATTGAATCTGTATATTGTTTTCAGTAGTATGGCCATTTTCCCAATATTAATTTTTCTGAACCATGAGCATGGGCAATTTCCCTTCTTCTCGTGTCTTTTCAATTTCTTTCTTCATTGTGTTAATTTTTTTCCTTGTACAACCTTTTCACTTCCGTGGTTGGGGAGATTCCAAGATATTTAGTGGCTAGTGAAAATGGGAATGCTTCCTTGATTTCTTTTTACATGTTTGTCATTGGTAAATACAAAAACTACTGAATTTTGTATGCTGATTTTTTATCCTACCGCTTGGCTAAAAGAGTTCATTTATCATCTCTTGGATGTATAGGTAGAGTTCTTCATGTGACTTAAGTACAGAATTATATCATCTGCAAATAAGGCTAGTTTAACTTTTTCCCTTTCAATCTGAATCCCCTTTAATTCTTTCATTTGACTTATTACTTGGGCTAAGACTTCCAGTACTATGTGTCTTGTTCCAGACCTTAGTGGAAAGGTTTCAAGATTTTCCTTGTTTAGTCTGATCTGAGCTTTTGGTCTGTTATGTATAATCGTTATTATGTTGGGATATGATCCCTCCATCCCTAGTATTGTCAATGTCTTAATCATGAGGGTTTGTTATATTTTGTTGAAGGTTTTTTTTTTTTCCGTATCTATCCACATTATGATGTGATTTCTGTCCTTAAGTTTATTTGTTTTATGGATTATGCTTAGATTCAGGGATATATCCCATTGAGGGATAGCTTAGATGCTGGTTAGGATATCAATTTGGGGGAATGAACAGGTTTCTAATTATAGTCCTGAAGAACTGTGAATATTCATCCTTGGAAATAACCATCACAAAACCACAGTTAAGATGACTTTATTTAAAAAAAGTACTTTGGGACTGGAGAGATGGCTTAGTGGTTAAGGCACTTGCCTGCAAAACCTAATGACCCAAGTTCAATTTCCCAGTACCTACGTAAAGCCAGATGCCCCAAGTGGCAGAGGCATGTGGAAAGTTCATTTGCATGGCTAGAGGCCCTGATGTGCTCATTCTCTGTCTGTCTATCTCCTTTCTCTCTCTGCTTGAAAATAAATCAATAAATAATAAATAACTGATGAATTGACTGCAAGAATTTTACATGATTCATGATGGTGTTTTCATAACTACCCAGTAAACATGAGGCATTTGGCAAAATTGATAAATTAAGGTGTCAGGACTTTTAAAGTTGCTGTGAAATAAAATTGCGATGAAATCCTAATGATATGCTTGGGAGATGGAGCAGTGAGTCAGTGGACTCGTTCTGCACGTCAGGCAGCCTGAGCTCTGGCCCTGAGCACCCACACGGGCACCTTTGACAACAGGAAGTAGCGTCAGGGGAATCAAGAAGCTCACAGGTCACTTTAATCTGGCCTTCTCAGTGACCAACAAAGAGAGACCCTGTCTCCAAATAAAATGAAAGGAGAGGACCAACAGTTCAAGGTTGTCCTCTGATCTCCAATTGCATTCACAGACATGACCATGCACACACACACACACACACACACACACACACACACACACTGATAGAGAGTGTCATACACTAAATAAATAGAAAATACTGATGAATTTTAAAAAAATTAGTTGATCTAATTTTGGGAAAATACTAAGTATCTTTGTCCTTTGATTTTTAAATGTTTGAGTTGTTTACATACTCTTTAGTTTTAACTTATAGCACAATTTCCTACCAGAATTATTTTGTGCTATACCAGCATTGCAAAATTACTCCCAATTAAAGTAGCTAAAAGTCTGTTTTTTACACAATATTTTTCACTTCCATATTCACTTTCAAATGATTCCACCCAGGAGAAAGTGACACTCATTTCAAGTTTGCTCTAAAGAAACATAGTACAATAATCTTGGTTGAATCACAACTTCCATGTGATAATGAATCATGGGATGCTGAGTATGTATGGGACACCAGTATGGAAGTAAAGCAGTAAATGATCACATAGAGACGACAAAAGGAAAGACAGCATGCTCTTCCATCACTTAAAACATCACGTTGTCTTTGGAAGATAGTGTCATATTGTGGTAGTTTGAATATATGTCCCCCAATATATTCAGTATTTTATTAGTTTATAGTTTGCATCTGCAATCACCTTGCTAGAGGCAATGTCACTGGGGGCCGGTTTTAAGGTGTTAATGGTGGGTTTGAGATTCTATTGTAAAGATATGCAAATGTGCCTAGCAGGAGTTCCTGAAGTATGCTGTGTGACCTTTTGGCTGTAGTTTTGCTCTGTGTGCTGTGGTGGCTGGTTGGCTTTTGCTCTCTCTATTTGGCCCTGTGGAGAGCAGGCTGCTTCTCCTGCCTTTATGGAACTTCCCCTGGATCTGTAAGCTTCAATAAATAATATCCCTTCCTCCATAACTGTGCCTGGTCTGGAAGTTCATCTCAGCGAACCTGAAGCTGTCTGCTACACATATCTTCCAAAACACCAGTTAACCTAGAGCACTAGGTATCCGTTCTTATATCATGAGAGCATTGAGAACTAGTGCTTTGAAAATGTACGTGTGTGTGCGTGTCCCTTTATAACTTCAAGTGCTTCACACATCCCCTAAAACCATAAGTAGATTGACATATGTACTTTAATATAACTTAGACTTGCAGTTAACATATTAATTTAGTGTGAGGAAGCATATTTATGATCATATTCATTTCTTAATTGTTTTAAAAGATTTATTTATTTATTTATTTATTTATTTGACAGGAACAGAGAAGAGACAGAGAGAGAGAGAGAATGGGTGTGCCAGGGCGTCCAGCCACTGCAAACAAACTCCAGATGCATGTGCTACCTGTGCATCTGACTTAGGTGGGTACTGGGGAATCGAACCTGGGTCCTTGGGCTTCACAGGCAAGAGCCTTAACTGCTAAGCCACCTTTCCAGCTCTTACTTCTTAATTTGATATTGCTGACTAAGAGGGAATTTTCTTCAAATATATCAGGACACAAGTCTTTACAATGAAACAGTTAGTATGGAGTACATGGTATTAAATTGGACAGTAGATTTTGGGCACAAAGTATCTTACACTTTTACACCTCCAATTTTCTATTTTAACTGCATATGCTCTATGTCACTTTCTATGACCCCCTCCTACCTTGCCATACATCAATATTTATCAATTGCCTAGTTTATTAGATGAATGTAGAAAGTAGGCTGGGAAGATTAAGTCGAACTTGTTTGGAGACTTTTTTAAAGGGTCATATGAAATTTCTTATGTAGGTTTGCTTTCTTCTAGTATAACTTATCTGATGGGCAACCTGAAAAAAAAAAATCACAAAGGATAGAATACCGTATAAAATATTACATATTAGGTCGTGGTGGTGTTAGCTTTTGAGAGCAAACTAGCCCTGGAAAGAAATGAGGCGCAGACAAGACAGGGCAGCATTTCACACATTCCAGTGAAAGTTCTCAGGCACCCCCAGTCATGGATAGACCTTAAAGGATGTGACCCAGGTGAGACTTAACCTGCTGAAGGCAACTAATCCACAATGAGCAAATTATCCTGCCCCAGGGGTGCCCCATACTATCACCCACAGGCTTCAGGAAGAGAAAATTGTACGTCCTGAGCGGGAGGAAACCGGTGCTAGTACAGGCTTGCTTAGAAACTGAATGGAAACAGACGCTGGGGACTTGAGGTTGATTAACGGAAGAGAGTGTTCCAAATATGTTACTAAATGTTTCTAACAGGCAATGGGTTCCAATGAAGAACAACACCGGCATTACACAGAAAAGAATTTAACTAACTTTACCTTGTGGGAAAAAAAAAAGTTGGGGCTGACTTGACTCTACTATGGGGTGGAATAGCTTAAAAATATAAGCCAAAAGAGTGACCAGCTAGTAGAAAATATATATTTTCATTTCCTCAAACTTGTTTTTCCTTTCTATAAATCTGTGCACGTGTATATCTGTGTACAAAAGTGGTATCCTAAGCCCATTCGCAAGCTGCCATGAATTTATACATACAAAACAATGTTGGAAAGTTTGGAAAGGCCTCCAAAAATATCACAAAACATGAACCTCTTAGATACTGAATCTGAAGCAGACGTCCAACAATTCCATGCAGTCCATGCACTTGTGGATACAAAGGATGGAAACGAGCTGTCTTGTATCACTGAATATATGTATGGGTATATAATATTATATAAATGAATGAAATTGAAATTGCTGTTGTATAGCTGTCATGCTCAGATTGTGGGAAGGAAATTGTCAAGTGAGTAGAAATGCCATTTTGTTTACATTAGAGGTAGTCATTGACCATTTTGGTATATCTGTTTGCTTAGTGAAGCTTAAGATATTATTTAAAATTAGTGTGTCTATGTCAAATGAATGACAGGTAGGGGATCATATTATAAGCATAACATTCCAGTTCTGTTTGGACAATGTGCAGTCTAAACCACAAATGACTCAAACAGGCAAAGCTCATAGTGGCTGACCTTTCCGTCAACTTTTGCTTTCTGTTTACTTGGGATTACAATAAACTCTTCTAAATGACTATTGGTCTCTTAGAGAACAGGTTTTGGAAAAGACAAAAACAGGACAATGAGAACAGCTCGTTAGGATGAGACCCTTAAAGAGTTTCTTTGGATAAATTCTTTTTCTTTTTTCTTTCTTTCTTTCTTTCTTTTTTTTTTTTTTTTTTTTTTTTTGGTTTTTTGAGGTAGGGTTTCACACTGGTCCAGGCTGGAATTAACTATGTAGTCTCAGGGTGGCCTCGAACTCAAGGCAATCCTCCTACCTCTGCCTCCCAAGAGCTGGGATTAAAAGCGTGTGTCACCATGCCTGGCTCTGGATAAATTCTTTAATAAAGTCAATGGCTTCCCTTACCATTATCAGAGAGCTAGAATTATTATGATGACAAAAGATAGTTCAATTCATATATATGTATATATTTATATATACATATATATGTACATATATATGTACATATATTACAGATACATTCAGATAGAGCTATAGCCATGCATAGAGTTATTGTATATAATTTAATTAATATCTAAATATTTATTTATAAGGATCACAAAAATATATTTATTGGAAGCTTACATATATGGAAAACATTTGTAATATATTCTACATCTTAAGAATAATCATTTATTATTTATTTGTGGAGAAAGAGAAAGAATCACTATGAACGGGCCCACCAAGGCCTCCAGCCACTGCAAATGAGCTCCAGATGCATGCGCCCCCTTGTGCATCTGGCTTACGCGGGTATAAGCAAGTGCCTTAACAAATAAGCCATCTCTCCAGTCCCATGTTATACATTTGATCATAGGATTTTATCATCTTAATTTTGGACCTTCAAATGCTTATAAATATTTCAATTCCCTTATGTTCTTCCTTCATTGAACCTTGCAGTGTGGTAGTCTAACCACTGAAATCTTCCTTAAAGTGTGCATCCTATATGTCCAATTGTAGCAAACACTTAAGAGTGACATGCTGTCACCCCTTCTTAAGTACTAGGGGTGAGAAATTCTAATCTGATCCTTGAACTTTTGGCTGTTGTCCTGGCAATCTCATATTTGTTTATTCCTTGAAGTCATGTTTGCTTGAGAATCTTTTGCTGACATTTTTACATTTTTACTTTTGATTTAAAATCAGGAAAGGCAGCAGTTATATATAGCTCAAAGAAGACTGCTGTCCTTTTTAACGTCTCTCCCTGGAATCCTGTTAGGGAAATTTGTGTATTTCAATGTGCTTTCTTTGCACTTTGAGTTTGTGGCAACACTTTCATTAATTTTTTAAAATATATTTTTATTTATTTATTTGCAAGGGGGAGAGAGAGAGAGAGAGAATGAATGGGCACACCAGAACCTCCAGTCATTGTGAATGAACTCCAGATGCTCAGACCATTTACTGCATCTGGCTTTACATGGGTTCTAGGGAATTGAACTTGGATCGTTAGGTTTTGCAGGCAAGCACCTCTCCCAGTTACTTTCATTAATTTTTATGTTCCAGTTAACACTGGCTGTTTTTGCTTCCTCTGAAGCAATTTCCCAACACGGTCCCATTAGAGTCCCCTGGTGACCTTCTGGTCCCTTCCTGCTCTCCGTTATCAAAGGCATTGGCACATGCTTCATGCTATGTACGTTGGGGGGACCTCACAGGCATTCATTGCAGTGGGGAGGGCTGCATGCTGCAGTACGCTCTGACTGGAACAAGACACCTGACTAAGAGCAGCTCATGGGAAGACAGGGCTTACCTCAGGTTAACAGTGTCAAGGGGGAAGTTTCATCATGGCAGGAAAGCATGACATGAGCTGGAAGGTGTCACATATCGGGAAGAAGCAGTCTAAGTACTGGGCTCGGGGCTGGGTTAACAAACCTGAAATCTGCCCCCACTGACTTGCGTCCTCCAGCAAGACTCCACCTCTAAAATGGCCACTTGGGATTCAGCATGGGCATAATCACAAACACATGAGGCGATGGGGGACACTTTGCACTCAAACTGTCACATTGTTTAACTCCAAATATATTATAATCTTCTAAATTATGCACAATAAAAGGAAAAAAAATTTTTTTAAAGTTATCATTTACCTTTTTTTTAAAAAATGTTTTTTGTTTATTTGTATTTATTTATTTGAGAGCAACAGACAGAGAAAGAGGCAGAGAGAGAGAGAGAGAGAGAGAGAGAGAGAGGAGAGAATGGGCACAGCAGGGCATCCAGCCAACTCCAGATGCATTATAACCTTATGCATCTTATGCAAAATAAAAAGGTAAATTTTTTAAATTATATCAATAAATCGAGCCTCGAACCAGGGTCCTTAGGCTTCACAGGCAAGCTCTTAACCACTAAGCCATGTCTCCAGCCCCAAAAAAGGAAAATTTTATGTTACAAAAATATTATATCAATAAATTTGTTCTCAGAGTTAGTTTTACCTGTGAAGTTCCTTTTTTGCTTATTTCGTTCTTTGAGAAACTAAACAGATGAGCCTCAATTCATTATGTAGTTTAGACTGACTCAAACTCATAGCAATGCTCCTGCCTCAGCCTCCAAAGAGCTGGATGGGATTACAGGCATGCACCATCATGACAGGCTTGATGTTTCTTTCTTAAGTGTGGCTATGAGAAAATGTGAGCTTACATATGTGGCATGTGTTACATTTCTATTGAGGGAGGGTTGTGACAGATGTGGAAAAGGTTCTTTTATGGACTCAAGTGATAATGTGTCAGTTCAGTATTGGATGCACAGCTCGGACAGAGCACAGTTGTTAAAGGATCGTATGTTGGAAGTGTGAAAATCAATATGTAACTGCAGTAAACTGTGTTTAGAAAAGGATTTTTAGCAGATGAAATTTGTGGAACAGTTATGACATATATTATGACTTATCTTAATATCTAAGGAGCAAAGTTTGAACTTGAGTATCATAGTTTTGGATAGGCTTACAGAATGAGACCCTATGTTAAAACACAAAACAACAAGAAAAGCAATGAAATAAAAATAAGAAAATGTTGAATCAGTGATTCATTTAGTTTTATTATTATGGGCTTATATATTTTTGAACAGATATTAAAACTATCTAAAATAGCAAACATAATAAGACAGACATTTCTGAGAGAAACACAGACATGAATAAGCCATCATTTTAAGTTAAGGAATACAGAAACACACTGCCAGAATGGAGCTCTTTATTTCTCAATCGAAATATTGTTTGAATTCACACTAGTATCTAGGACCTAGCAATTCAATGAAATATTGATGTGGCCTTTCTGCAATGAATTCACAGAGCACAGGTAAGAATTAGGTAAGCTGGCTGTCAGAAAAATTAAGTATATACATACGTTTTCCAACTTGTTAAAGATTTCTTTTTCTTTTTTCGTTTTTTTGAAAAAAAAATTTTTTTCACATAGCTTTTGATACATTTCTTTTAATTCACTGAAACCCTGGAAATTTTAGGTGGACTTTGCAAAGGTGATAGGGTCATTGTGTTTTGTCATTAAGTAACCATTTATGGTTTATTAGCTTCATTTTGTGTTCATAATAAAAATAGGATTAAGAATTATTTCAGTTGTTCACATTGCTTGTCAGGAATCGCTTTTTTCCTGGCCTCTAAAGTGAACTCGTTGGAACGTGATTTGTGCAGTGTTGGGGTGGTTTCACCGATGACCTCATGCATCCCTGCACTGTGGGCTCCTCTGATTGCCCTGCCAGCATCGAGCTCTTGATCAAGAGTCATCATTTATAGAGATCTTGAACCTCTGTACTTGTACCACTCTGCTCGAGTCTGGACTTGCCCCTTGTACAAAACAGTTCTTTGAGCGACCTGGGAAGAAGCAATTCTTCTAGAGAATTATAGATGACAGTAATATTTAAAGGTCTTCTTTATGTAAAGTTGGAAAATAATGACCATAACTTGCTGCTGTATCTTTACTTAATTTTAGAACCTTAGAGTGAGAGGTGTGTGTGTGTGTGTGTGTGTGTGTGTGTGTGTGTGTGTGTGTGTACATTTCTCCATGGTCATTGAAGATTATATCTGAAAGTAAAGCTTAATGACAGTGTGAGTGTGTGAAAATGAACACTTATGAAGTTGATATTCCAGTGAATTTGTTCTCAAAAATTATCATTCAAATCATATAACTAGTATGAATTACTATTAAAGCTGTATATTTTATAGTGCAATATTTTAAATAATGACAGTTCAGAATACCCATATTAGTTAACTGAATCAATTTTATTTGGACCAGGAAAACCTGATACTTGAACATATCAGAGAAATAATAGCTGATTTTATTCATTATAAAATTATTAATAGCAGGGCATGATGGCACACGCCTTTAATCCTAGCACTCGGGAGGCAGAGGTAGGAGGATCACTGTGAGTTCGAGGCCACCCTAAGACTACATAGTGAATTCCAGGTCAGCCTGAGCTAGAGTGAGACCATACCTCAAAAAAACAAAAAAAAAGTTGTTAATAATTTATATGGGTATATTTGCAGTATGTTTTGAAGACCATCTCATTTAATATGTGAGTATAACCATTCTGACCTGGCCACTTTCACAATTTTAAAACACATTGTGATATTCCTATTTTATATTAAAATGACTTTTCTGGGAGAGGATCTGTCTATGTCGACCAGACTGGACTCTGAGTCCTGACCCTCCTGCCTTAGTGTTCACATTCTGGGGTTATGCATGAATCCCTACAGACTTATATAATCCTATATGACAAATTGAATGCTCCTGGTATATCAAGATCATTTGCATTTTATTTGATCAAGTCAAAAATCATTTAGGATTTAAACATACCAACTTTACAAGCAAATTCTCTTGCATATTACTGTTTCAAAATTCATCAGACACCTGGAATTCAGCCGAAACCTTTTATTAGAACCTGTATCACAACTGATTCAGAGATACTAAACTCAGCCCTCATGAACCATCAAAGTAAGAAGAAGGTATAAACTGGCCTCTTGAATCTATCTGTTAGTTCCAGGGTTCATCTTGAAAGCTAAGAAATCAAAAGGTGGTGAACATTTTGTGGGTTATGGTAGAAAATGGTGATAATTTTATAAGGATCTGATTATATTGACTTTCTTCTTTCCTTGGGCATTAACTATTTTTTCTCATGTCTGTGAAAAAATACATGATATGTGCAACTTAATGAAGGAAGAGTTTATTCTTGGCTTAGTTTCAGGGTCTATTCTATCATAATGGGGAAAGCATGGTGGCTGGAGCATGACGTGGCTGCTCACATTACAAGCTGTCATGGTGGCTGGAGCATGACTTGGCTTCTCACGTTACAAGCTGTCATGGTAGCTGGAGCATGACGTGGCTGCTCACATTACATGATGTCATGGTGGCTGGAGCATGACTTGGCTGCTCACATTACATCCTGTCATGGTGGCTGGAGCATGATGTGGCTGCTCACATTACAAGCTGTCATGGTGGCTGGAGCATGACGTGGCTGCTCACATTACATGATGTCATGGTGGCTGGAGCATGACTTGGCTGCTCACATTACATCCTGTCATGGTGGCTGGAGCATGACGTGGCTGCTCACATTACAAGCTGTCATGGTGGCTGGAGCATGACGTGGCTGCTCACGTTACATGTCATGGTGGCTGGAGCATGATGTGGCTGCTCACATTACATGATGTCATGGTGGCTGGAGCATGATGTGGCTGCTCACATTACAAGCTGTCATGGTGGCTGGAGCATGATGTGGCTGCTCACATTACAAGCTGTCATGGTGGCTGGAGCATGACGTGGCTGCTCACATTACATGATGTCATGGTGGCTGGAGCATGACTTGGCTGCTCACATTACATCCTGTCATGGTGGCTGGAGCATGACTTGGCTTCTCACATTACGTGCTGTCATGGTGGCTGGAGCATGACGTGGCTGCTCACATTACAAGCTGTCATGGTGGCTGGAGCATGATGTGGCTGCTCACATTACAAGCTGTCATGGTGGCTGGAGCTTGACGTGGCTTCTCACATTGCATGCTGTCATGGTGGCTGGAGCATGACGTGGCTGCTCACATTACGTGCTGTCATGGTGGCTCATGGTGGCTGGCTGTCATGGTGGCGTGGCGTGGCTGCTCACATTACATGCTGTCATGGTGGCTGGAGCATGGCGTGGCTGCTCATGGTGGCTGGAGCTTGACGTGGCTGCTCATGCTGTCATGGTGGCTGGAGCATGACGTGGCTGCTCACATTACATGCTGTCATGGTGGCTGGAGCATGACGTGGCTGCTCACATTACAAGCTGTCATGGTGGCTGGAGCATGACGTGGCTGCTCACGTTACATGATGTCATGGTGGCTGGAGCATGACGTGGCTGCTCACGTTACATGGTGTCATGGTGGCTGGAGCATGACGTGGCTGCTCACATTACATGATGTCATGGTGGCTGGAGCATGACTTGGCTGCTCACATTACATCCTGTCATGGTGGCTGGAGCATGACGTGGCTGCTCACATTACGTGCTGTCATGGTGGCTGGAGCTTGACGTGGCTGCTCACATTACAAGCTGTCATGGTGGCTGGAGCATGACGTGGCTGCTCACATTACGTGCTGTCATGGTGGCTGGAGCATGACATGGCTGCTCACATTACAAGCTGTCATGGTGGCTGGAGCATGACGTGGCTGCTCACATTACAAGCTGTCATGGTGGCTGGAGCTTGACGTGGCTGCTCACATTACATGATGTCATGGTGGCTGGAGCATGACGTGGCTGCTCACATTACATGATGTCATGGTGGCTGGAGCATGACGTGGCTGCTCACATTACAAGCTGTCATGGTGGCTGGAGCATGACGTGGCTGCTCACATTACATGGTGTCATGGTGGCTGGAGCATGACGTGGCTTCTCACATTACGTGCTGTCATGGTGGCTGGAGCATGACGTGGCTGCTCACATTACGTGCTGTCATGGTGGCTGGAGCTTGACGTGGCTGCTCACATTACATCCTGTCATGGTGGCTGGAGCATGACGTGGCTGCTCACGTTACATGATGTCATGGTGGCTGGAGCATGACGTGGCTGCTCACATTACGTGCTGTCATGGTGGCTGGAGCTTGACGTGGCTGCTCACATTACGTGCTGTCATGGTGGCTGGAGCTTGACGTGGCTGCTCACATTACGTGCTGTCATGGTGGCTGGAGCTTGAAGTGGCTGCTCACATTACAAGCTGTCATGGTGGCTGGAGCATGACGTGGCTGCTCACATTGCATGCTGTCATGGTGGCTGGAGCATGACGTGGCTGCTCACATTACATGGTGTCATGGTGGCTGGAGCATGACGTGGCTGCTCACATTACGTGCTGTCATGGTGGCTGGAGCTTGACGTGGCTGCTCACATTACGTGCTGTCATGGTGGCTGGAGCTTGACGTGGCTGCTCACATTACATGCTGTCATGGTGGCTGCTGCATGACGTGGCTGCTCACATTACGTGCTGTCATGGTGGCTGGAGCATGACGTGGCTGCTCACATTACATGATGTCATGGTGGCTGGAGCATGACGTGGCTTCTCACATTACATGCTGTCATGGTGGCTGGAGCATGACGTGGCTGCTCACATTACATGCTGTCATGGTGGCTGGAGCTTGACGTGGCTTCTCACATTACAAGCTGTCATGGTGGCTGGAGCATGACGTGGCTGCTCACATTACATGCTGTCATGGTGGCTGGAGCATGACGTGGCTGCTCACATTACATGCTGTCATGGTGGCTGGAGCTTGACGTGGCTTCTCACATTACGTGCTGTCATGGTGGCTGGAGCATGACGTGGCTGCTCACATTGCATGCTGTCATGGTGGCTGGAGCATGACGTGGCTGCTCACATGACATGCTGTCATGGTGGCTGGAGCATGACGTGGCTGCTCACATTGCATGCTATCAGGACGCAGGTAGATATGAGCTGATACTCAGTTCACATTTTATTCACTCAGGAACTCTTCCCCTGTGGTGATACCAGCCACATTCAGTGTGGCTCTTCTCCACTCAGATGAACCTTTCTAGAAAGAGCTCAAAGACAAGCACAGAAGTGTGTTTCCTTGCTCATTCTAAACTAAGTCAATTTGACAATGAACACTGCCTGTCTTACCTTATTTCCTCTTGGGCAAATAAGTGATTCTGTACTCACGTCTCTTCCAAACATGGACGGAAATCTGGGGCATGGCATATTGGAAGCCTACCTCGGCGATGATCAGGAGATGGGCTATAATTTTCAATTTTATTATCATGACGTAATACAAAATTTACATATATGTTCTTATTTCAATTACTTTCTTCTATGCTCTTTAGCTTAGATATGGAAATGCAGAGGAAAAATATTCTACACCTGGGTTTCAAGCAGAAGTTCATATTTCTACTGCATAAAACTTCCTATAAGGTTTTAGTGTAGAAATCATAATTCCTGTTGCACAAAAATGGTTTTCTCTGTTCTTTTGGTAAAGAAGGCAAGTAAAAAGTATATTGAAGTTTGCCATTCCCACATTTCCTTGGCAAAAGGAAGCACTTCAAAAATATTTTTATGTATCATGAATGTCAACTAGGTATTCCATTATACTGACTCTAGCCAGACGTGAGAGACCACCCACTGATGGTAGATAAATATGGTTCCCCAAGGGAGAGAGGATGAGCAAGCCAGGACTGCTAGCAAGCCTGTTTCCTTTAGCCCTGGGCAGGGGAGGAGTCAAAGTGCTTGGAGATGCTTGATTCTAGATGTGAATGACAGGATCATTTATAAAATAATTAAGCATATGTTTTGACTAATATTTTTGCATATATATCTATCAACTGTCAAAAACGGAGCGTTGTTCTCATTAGTTTAAGAAGAGAACAGCCAGATTTTCTAGGAAAGGCATGGATTCTAGCATAGCAAGAAGTAGAGCTATTTTCACCATTCTCGGTTCCAGGCAGTTGGATCTATCCTGTGAGAATCACAAGAACACTGGGAGCTTTGATCCAAAGAGATGCACTTGCCTTCAGTGTTGTGCATGGTTATCAACAGTGAGCGCTTGGCTGGCGACATGGGTCTGTCAGTGAAGACCTTTACTGCAAGCATAAAGTTCAATCCCAAGAACTCATGTAAAATGCGGTAAACGGTGGTATGTATGTACCTGCCATTCCAGCTCTGGGGAGGCAGAGACGGGAGGATCCCTGGGGCTCACTATACAGCCAGTCTACCCTGTTGGTGAATTCTGGGACAATGGAGAGATCCTATCTTTAGAAAAAAAGCAGATGGCATACCTGAGGAATGACATCTGAATTGTGCTCTTGCCTACACAAGGACGCACGCACGCACGCACGCACCTGCACATACAGCAGAAGCATGCATATACACACATGTCTGCATACTACATATTGCAAGTGGAAAATCATTGTAATCATCCTTTTCAGTTTTTATATTTTGAGAACCTCCTCCCCTTCCCTAATTTGGGTCTGATATTTGAATTATCTGAAGGGTTGATCCAAATCTATTCCTAACTTTAATGAGGCCTATGTCATGAAGGAACTTGCAGACAAACTCAAAGACTCGGGTTTTTCTTCATTAGCACTTTCATTATCCGCCTGCAGCAGCACTGGGGGGTCTGCCTTCATCCTTTGCTCTTGGTCTGAATTCCCCAGAGAAGCAGAGGGCTGCTTGCCAAAGGATTTGAAAACCTCAGGGATAGGCTTGCCAGAATCCCCAGCACTTGCAGTATACTTCAAGAATTGGCTAGAAACATCTCAAAGATGAACACAGATGTCACAGGCTGGCATAGAGAATATTCATGAATTTTTAAAATAAACTGGTGCGTGTCAAAGGTATATATTGGTTTTGATGACTTTCATCTCTGGCAAGAAGAGTTCATTTCTTATCTTCTAGCAGGAGTAGGAAATGGAGAAAATTCTGCTTTAGAGTAAGGGCTTCCCGGAAGTCGGCACAGCTGCGAGTGGTTCTGGATGTGCTGGGCATAATCTTTATAACTTAATTGCCACAAAACAAAAGCTTTTGTTTTTGTATGTATGTGTATAGAACGTGTTTGCAGTATGGTGTATGTGATGTGTGCTGTTATGTACATTGGGTCCAGATGGGCGTGCCCAGTGCACACACAGAGGACAGGTTCAAATGGGTGTGCCCCGTGTACACTTCAGATATCCGTCTCTTATCACTTATCCATGTATTTGTGGGGGACAGGTTCTCTCTTTCAACCTACAGTTCCTGTCTGTCAGTGAGTTCTAACCATTCTCCCAAATTTGTCCCTTTTCCAGACTGGTTACACATGTGCACAGCCATAGTTAACATTGTACCTAGGTTCAGGGTTCAGATGAACTTGGTGGTCTCTGGCTCAAGAGGCCCTCAGGCTTAAGTGGCAAGCACTCTGAACCACTAAGCCCCATAAAAAACTGTTTAATCTGTAGCTTTTCTTTATTCTTTAATTTGCTGTGTGCTATTTTTTTTTTTTTTTTGGAGAGAGATGGAGAGGGAGAAGGAGAGGCAGATAGAGAAAGAGAGAGAGAGGAGAATGGGTGCGCCAGCAGCCTCTCAGCTGCTGTGAAGGAAATCCAGATGTGCGCGCCCCCTTGTGGTCATGTGTGGCATTGCGCCCTTGGGTCACTTTGCATCTGGCTAAACGTGGGACCTGGAGATTGGAACCGCTGGAGATTGGAACCAGTGTTCTTAGGGTGAGGGGGCAGGTGCCTTAACTGCTAAGCCATCTCTTCAGCCCTGTGCTATCTTTTTGTGAACGAGTTTCTGGATTTCTCTACTCTATGGTCTGCAATCTCTGCAATCTCAATGACTCATCATTGCTGTCAGATATTTGCCATGGTGCTCCACCATCATGATCCCCACACCATCTGCAAGCTAAATGAGTATGTCCTGCAAGTAAGTCCTTTCCTTGGTGACATGGACCCATAAGCTAACTAGTGTGTGATGTCATTTGTGTTCTTTATCTCATCCAGTACTTGGAACAAGTTTGTAAAGCAGACAGTGGAAATGTGTTTTGGGGGACCTGACTACTGAGTGGTAGACGAATACTCCAAAGGCAAGCTTTTCCAAAGCTGATGCTTATACCAGGTTATATTTACTAGGGTTTGGGGGAGCAGTGGGGAAGGATAGAAAAGAAAAGTCAATGGTTTATTTACTGTAGTAAAGAAAAAGAAACATAGTGGATTGATTGACATTCCATAAGTTCAACAAACTAATTGAATTTATCACTTTTAACATGATGTCTGAAGTGCCAAGAAACTTGACCATGAGAAGTTGACTGATTTTTGCCATGATAATAAAACTAAAAGATGCTTGTATACAAAGTGCAAATGTCAAGGGAAAGTTACAATGGGGCTCTTTTGTTCAGTGTAAAATTCCACTCCATATGACTTCATGGTAATTTCAGAATAAGTGACCTTGAGCTAGGTCAGCCAGATAAAATGTCAGAGAAACCCAAATAATATGGATGTCAGAAAACTTGAACAACATATCGGTTTAGGCTTCCATTGCTCAGGAATAATAGTGACAAGGAGATATTGGGGCATTTTCTAAGCATTTTAGGAAGAAAACCTATCACTTGTAATGTCTACTCTAATATTCTAAGTGTTTTATATAATAGTATGCCATGGGTCTGAATATCTAGATCCTGTAGTGATATGGACTAATAGGGTTAGCCCTGATGTTGTTGAAGCAAAGGTTAATGAAAGGTTTCTTATGCATCTAGTGGGCACTCTGCACTGTGAAGTGGCACAAAACATACACACCCACATTCCTGCTTCCCCAGATTCTAGAAATTGGAGACACACACGTGTTTTCTTACGTATGCCAGTGTTTGTGTATTCCAAATGGTGAGACTGGAGTAGGAAGTGTGAGTGATGCGCGCAGAGTTTCCACTTGACAAGTGAAAAATGCTGGAACTCTTTACATCCGTGCCATACTTACTGGTCGAGGGCTCATTGCCTTCATTTCAACTGGATAATCATGTTGATGAATTGTGCGCTGTGGCCACACTAAGAGGTTTTGGCATCATTGTAAGTCCTCTTGAAGCATGAAGTGAAGTGGACTTTGGAGAATGGTCAAACTGGGGTTCCAAGCAGTAATGATGATAGAGGAACTAAAAGGAGAAAATCTACTCTCCATCTTGCAATGGCAGAGTCTTCAAAGTACTTTGCATGTACTAATTCACGCTAGTTCTAACATGCAAAACACACCTTGCCCATAGTGCCCGCTATCCTACGAGTCCTATCTACTCAGATATGATCCCTTTAAGTTGGGTGAAAATTTCTTAAACCGGTAAAATTGGTTTTCACATATAAAAATAAACTACACATGTAAGTATTTTCCATGGTTAGATAAGGGGCCCTATACATAATATCTTTTTGATAAGTCCAGCCTGGAAAGTGCTTTTTTTTTTTTTTTGAATACTGAAAACCATTGAGGCTGACTGAAAATAATTATGATCCACAGACTATTTTTAATACCTGGACGCCAAATGTCCCAGGATTATTCGTAGCATATTTTAGGAATAACAATAATAATATACAAATACTGACACTGCTCCCAATGTGTTTTTTTCCCAAGGTTGTTAATATTTCTGCCCTACAAAAATATTTAAAAATCTACAATTAATTTCCACTGTGATTCCTTTCTCATCACTTCCCCTATGACAGAGAGAGGGGGAGAGAGAGAGAGGGAAAAAGATAAATTTTGACTTTGTCTTTTTTGTTGTTTTATTTAATATTTAGTTAGCATATGGACATTTAGGTATCATTCATTCTAGCATTTTCCAGTACAGTTTGTTTTAGCTGATTCTCATCTCCCTCTTCATTGTCCAGTTCCCATCCCTCCCCCTTAGAATCCTCCCCTAATCTGTTCACAGGTCACATTTGTCCTTCTTTTACCTGTTTGCTTGTTCATCTCTTTATATTCACTCTCGGTTATCATTCAGCATTTAGGCAATTTACCCACATTGCCTCCTTTATATATGTTTTCATACATATTACAAGTTTGGCTTTACCTTTATCAGACCTTAGTGATAAAGAAAGCAGTGGGAGAAGGTTTCAATGTATTGAAAACCTGTTCCTCTACTAAAAGACCCACATAATTTAATAAGAAAGAAGAGGTTTTCACCAAGAACTCTGTATTGTAAAAGGACTAATTTTACAGTAGGATCATATTGAATAACAGGGAAGAAGCCTGATTGAATTACAGTCATTATGGGTTGAAAAAGGAACAGTGAGTAACTTGTTTCAGAAAATGCTATGCCATTTACTCAGTTTCTATTTAGATTTGATGTATAGATTCAGGTCAATTGCTACGATTCTTTACTTGCTTTCAGCCTCTTTATGGAGAGACACCAACAGGGACCTTGGGAAGAGGACTTGTTCTTGTGTCAGAACTCTTGTGTCAGATTTTGGGGACATTTATTAACATGAAGTAATTAATCTTTATTACACTGAATGTACTAAGTAAAGTTACCGTGAAAATCTCTCTCTTTTGGAGATTTTGGGTAGTGTGCTTTGTTAATGCTTCTTTATGTAAGTAGACACTCACTAAGTGCAATGGAAAAATGAATAAACATCCTGGGTATGCAAACACCTTTTATTTATACTTTAAATTTTTTCACATGTATGTTTTTTGTATAGGTGATGTGTGTGTGTGTGTGTGTGTGTAAATGTGTGCCTAGGGTGCATGTATGAGGAGAACATAGGTGTGTCCCCCATATTCCTTTTTTTTTTTTTTTTTTGAGGTAGGGTCTCACTCTAGCTGAGGCTGACCTGGAATTCACTCTGTAGTCTCAGGGTGGCCTTGAACTCATGGTGATCCTCCTACCTCTGCCTCCCAAGTGCTGGGATTAAAGGCGTGCGCCATCACGCCCGGCTCCCCATATTCCTTGAGACAACGTCTCTTACTGAACCTGGCAGTGCTGCTTTCAGTTAGCCTGGCTCATCAGTGAACCACAGAGACTCCTGGACTGTGCTCTACACAGGACTGAAGTGATCAGTGTGAATGACCATGCCCAGCTATTTATGTGGGGGCGAGGCCTTGAACTCAGTGTGAATCAGGCTCTCTTAGGCCCTCATGCTTGTTCAGCAAACACTCTTACCCACTGGGCCATCTCTACTGACTTTTGTTCATACCTTTTCGGAAAACAAACCTTTATGTGCCAGTTGTTGGTGATGCATGGCTTTAATCTCAGCACTTGGGAAGCAGAGTGAGTTTGAGGCCAGCCTGAGACTACAGAGGAAATTCAAGTTCAGCCTGGGTTAGAGGGAGACCCCAATTCATTTTTTTTTCATTTATAAACATAACAAAGTAGAATGGTTCAAAGACACTGTAACCAGAGAATTCTACTGGTAGGAAACCCAAAATGTACCAATAAATAAATTCAAAACCAACACAGCATCATCAAAAGGCATACATCTATACATTATGTTCAACAGTATAATTGCTGATAATAAAATGCCTGAATAACTAATAAATATACATACTAAATCAAATTCATTCTCATTTTGTATAGTAGACTAGACAGCTATTTCTACTCTTTCCATTTCCTACATTTTTCTTGGTTGTGTTGGCATCCAAAAGACAGTGTTGCTAAATAAGAGCAGCTTCAGTGGACAGAGCTCTATCCTTAAACTTGGCCATCACTTAACAGTGTGGGGCCAAGACTGTCTCAGAAAGCAGCAGCAGGGAGCCCTCCAGCCGACTCACAGCAGGGGACCCTCTGTAATGTGCACTAATGAAACAAAGTCACTCACCCATGTATGTGGTCACTAAAATCATTCCTTTTGGTTTGGCTTCAGCCATGAAGGATTCTGATCACTGAATGCTCGCTGAGCGTTGGTGTACCCAAATTCTTCTCACACTCGACCTTCCCTCTCAGAAGCATTTGCGATTTGGCGAGAGGAAAGCCTGCCCGGTGTTGATGCATAAAAAACTGAAGATGAAGAAATGGCCGATGGGTGAACAAATTCCCTAGAGAAGGGAGATAAAGAGCCTTCAGTTCAGTGTGTGGCCAAACCAGTTTGGAAGTGAGGCAAAATATAAAATGTGAACCCCTAAAGACACTTATCAAAATATCTTCTTATATATGCAGTGAAGAAGAAGCAGATATGCAGCCTGAAAATAAAAACAAGATTGCATAGAAAGCTGCATGCTTGTGGTATTCTCACCTTCCACTTGCTAATCTTTTAAAAAATCATTTTATGTATTTATTTTACAAGGGAGGGAGAGAGAAATGGGTACAGCAGGGCCTCTAGCCACTGCAAATGAATTCCAGACACATGTGCCACCTTGTGTACCTGGCTTATGTGGGTACTGGGGAAATCAAACCTGGGTCCTCAGGCTTCACAGGCAAGTGTCTTAATCACTAAGCCATCTTTCCAGCCTCCGTCAACCTTTATAAACCCATTAAATACTAATTTTCTCCATCATGGATTTTTTTGTCATATATGGTTTTGGGGTGTGTGCGTGCGTGTGTGTGTGTGTGCGTGTGCGTGTGCGTGTGTGTGTCTGTGCTTGCACACGTGCACACATACCAGTATGCAGGGTGTCTGTGCACAGTACAGAGGAGGATGTTAGATGTCCTCTGTCACATGTGTATTATGCCATATTGCTCTAGTGCCTTGAGACAGATGGTCTCACTGAACCTGGAGCTATTTTCTTTCTTTCTTTTTGTTTGTTTGCTTTATTATATTGCCTGAGCAGTGACTACAAGCAGTTCTGTCTGTGTCCCCTCAGCACTGGGATCATGGGCATATTTGCATGCATGGCCACGCTGGGCTTCCTCCTGGTTGCTGGGTCTCCACCTGAACTCCTTGTGCGTGCACAGCATGCGCTCTTAGTGGCTGAGCCATTTCTATAGCCTATTTTGTTATATTTTCAAAGTACATTATTAAACATTTCTAGAGTTGATAAGTGAGTATTTTTTTTGCATGCCCTTGCCTTATATACCTTGCTCCCCTCCTTGAATGTTGTCCCTGCCACCATGTATAAATAGAACCTAAGAAAGAGTCGTTCTGCATTTGTGATGTTCTGAGAGCTTCAGTACCAATCCATTTTTTTTCTAAGTAGAAAAGCAAGGAATAGAGGAACAGGACAAGGGTGGAATTTTTTCAAATGGTTGTATTATTATAAAACGCACTAGAAGCCAGTGGAGGTTGCATTGTGGAATTCACAATCCTCCACAAAGTGTTGGCAGGGCAGGATTGAAGGCAATGTTTCTGAGGTCTCTTTAATGCAATTCATTTCTAAAACAAAATTTTATGCTGAGGAAAGTTAGCACATGTGACACGTGGAATTAGACATGACTAAAAGCTTTGGCTATGCCTTTTGAGTGCGACCTGGAACTGTCAGTTCCCCAGCATGAACTGTGAAGAATTCATGATGAGAAATTAGAACAAGGAAAAACCAGCCATATTCAACTGTGTCTGTGCAGATCCAGCCAGGGGACAAGCAAGTGAACAAAACCTGACACGAGCTGCAAGATGCGAGGACTTCAAATGTATTTGTTTTTAACAAGGAAATGGTGTCAAGTCTCTCATAGTTACAGGCACCTGTTGGACAACAGTATAACACTTCAATATTGGCCTATAAACAAGCCATTGAAAAACTGAATGCATACGGAGCTAAACAAACCAGAGTAGAATAACTGGTTCGTGCTCGCATTCCTTTTATGTTTAGTAAGCATCTAGTTTCTAAATTTTATTTTCCATTATTTTAATATGTACCATTGTTAGTCCATATAGCATTATGTCAAATAATAACATATTGGCCAAGTTATTGCCTACATGGCCTATTTTGAAGCATTCTATGAAAAATACTCTTCAAAATAACTTTTCCCATATTCTCCCTTCTAAAAATGGTCAACAGAGTAATTTAATCTCAGAACTGTTGTTAATCTTATGTGAATGAAGTGTAGGCAGTCAGTGTTTATCCAATAAGCTCTGCTAGAATCCAAATATTCTTAGATCCATATTCAGACACGTAGGTAATTTAGGAAAGAAATGAACTTCCAAGGAACCTGAGTCTGTATAAGACAACTTTTGATGACATTGAAGATGACTCTTGCTCCTCACAAGCCCTAAGCCGGAAGTAGGTGGAGAAAGCTAGCTGTCCTCAGCAAGGGCACATTCTCTGCTCACGTCATGTGTAGCTCCGTTGGAGAAAAGGCAGAAAGCAAGCTCCCTGGGCTAGGGAGATGGCTTAGCTGATAAGGCTCTTGCCTGTGAAGCCCAAGGACCCAGACCCAGAACCCACGTAAACCAGATACAAGGTGGCTGGACTTTGTTTATAATGGCTGGAGGCCCTGGCACGCCCATTCTCTTTTTCTCTGTCTCTTTCTGTCCTGAAAGAAAGAAAGAAAGAAAGAAAGAAAGAAAGAAAGAAAGAAAGAAAGAAAGAAAGGAAGGAAGGAAGGAAGGAAGGAAGGAAGGAAGGAAGGAAGAAAGAAAGAAGACAAGCTCTCTGAATGTGGGTGGAGCCTGGCAGACAGGAAGGCACCTTCTGAGAGTGCTTTTGCAACCTTCAGGGTGGATTCCTTACACTGTATCCAGCAACATTTCTGAATTGCCACAGGTCATGTTTGTGGACCACCACTAAGCTGTCCCTTCTGGGCGTCTTCTCTCAATGGGAGTGTCCACTGTGGTGACTGTTGTGTTCTCATGATGGGTGTTTAGACCTGAGCATGTAGGAAAAATGTTTGCTCAGAATCATACATGTCTAGGTCAAGGCAAATGCTCTGGTTCTGATGAAGACATCACTGACTTTTTTGAGTTGGATGTTGTGGATGGCCAGGCTTTGGGGTTATATCTTTTGGGAAGTGTTGGGTATGTTTTACGCACAAGGAGAAAAACGCAAAGTGTAAACCATGGAGTTTATATAGTAACTGCTTGACAAATACCGTATGTTGCTTACATTTTCAATGGTCCCTTGAAATTGAGTGGAAGCATCTGATAGACAGGTGTTGACCAGTGGGCTCATAGGAGCAGGATGATTCTGCAGGACTTTTAAAAGTTGTGGGGGGCGGGGGGGCTGGAGAGATGGCTCAGTAATTAAGGCATTTGCCTGTAAAGCCTAACTACCCAGGTTCAACTCCCCTATACCCACATAAAGCCCGATGCACAAAGTGGCACATGTATATGGAGTTCATTTGTAGTTGCTAGAGGCCCCTGTGTGCTCATTCTCTCTCTCTTCCCCCTTCTCTTTTTGAAAATAAATTTATTTTTTTAAGTCAGTGAGACTCTTCCACCTTTTTATTTATTTATTTTTTATTTGAGAGGGCTAGAGAGATAGATAGAGAGAGAATGGGTGCCCCAACAGCCTCTCAGCTGCTGTGAACAAACTCCAGATGCGTGCTCCCCCTTGCGGGCTAGTGCAGCATTGCACCCTTGGGTCACTTTTTGTGTCTGGCTAAATGGACATTGGAACCAGTGTTCTTAGGCTTGGCAGGCAGGCACCTTAACTGCCAAGCCATCTCTCCAGCCCTTTCCCACGCTTTTTATTCCCTCTACTGCTGACCTTAGGTACTCTATGATCCAGATCATGGAACCACCAACTGCATGCTTTTATGTAACTGAGAAATGATTAGTTTAGTTGCAATAGCAAGGACATATTAATTTCAAAGTTTAATAGTATGCTTTAAATAGAGGGAATGCAGAGTACAAGGGCTTGGATTAAAGTTACCTTTCTAGTAACAAAGACAGATCATTTCTCAATGCTATTTTGTTTTCTAGGAAAATGGCAATTTAAAATGGAAATTAAAATAGTTTAAAAAGTACCAGTGTACAAAAACTAAAAACAATTGTTCATGAAACATTAAGATGGATTTTGCCTATTTGATGTAATATTGTATTGTATCAGAATATGGGAATCAAGGAGAAAAATACGTGATTGGACTTTTCATATTTGGAAAGGGGAATAGCTGAACAGTTGCCAGAACCCTAAGTGTTCTGAATCTAAATGGCAACTTTCAAGGGTGGGGTGAATAGACAATCATTTTTGAAGTTGCATACCTTACCAAAGTACAATATGTTTGACTAGTTATATGAAATGTTAGTAAATACATTAAAATGTTTCTAACATTTTATATTAAAAAATAGGAGAAAATAGGCATTCATTCAAAACTAAGATGATTTGGGTGCAGGTTGCATAGCCAGTATTTTCCTTGCATTGAGAAGAGGGTTTTAGTCATCACGGTCTGTCAAAACAGACCTGACAAGTGTGTAAGTTTAGAATCACTTAGAATATACACAGTTATTTTAGTATTGTCCACAATAAAAGGTTAGTTGTATAAAACTGAGCATAGTGAAGTGTTAAGATATTTTACCAGGATTTAGCTAATCCTTCTCTAACACAAGGAAAAGAGTTGCCAATAAATTCTATTTTTAACAGCCACTTGAGAGAGACAAGATGAGACTTATAAAAGTCTCTTTCAAGAAGTTTCCCAGTACAGTAACAGTTTACACCCAACACATACATAAATGCATTGCAAAACAGCAGTCTCTGCCAGGTTACAAAGTCTGACTTGTCAGAGTTACGTCATGTTCGTAAAGCATGTTCACAGTGGAGTTTGTCATATATTAGACTTGAGAAGACTGGGCCTATCTGATGAGAAACCAAGGAAGCTGCATTCTCTCTGTGTTTACATAGAAATGACTCCAGGATTTTAAAAGCAGTGTTTGTGTTGCCTTTAAAAATTGCTTTTATTCATTTCTCATGTACAAAGGAGTCCCTTCTCTCTAGCCTTTTTTATGCTGGTCTCAGGATGCAGCAATGCAAAGAGAACACAGCATGATGTAGCCCCTTCCATCTATGTGGTCTGTATTATATTATCAAGGATGGGCCATGATCTAGTGTGATCACAGCAAGAGGTTCTGGTCATGAATTCTAGAATTTACTTATGACAAGAAAATGTATATGTGTTGATTTGATTCAGGATTTCCCCATAAACTTATGTGTTCTGAATGCTGGGTTCCCAGCTGATGGCACTTTGGGAATTAAAGCCTCCTGCAGGCACTGGATTGTTGGGGGCAGGCTTATGGGTGTTATAGCCAGCTTCCTCTTGCCAGTGTTCGCCACACTCTCCTGCTGCTGTTGTCCTCCTTATGTTGGCCAGGATGTGATTTCCAGTCTCTGCTCATGCCATGCTTTCCTCTGCCATAGAGAAGGTTCCTCGTCAAGTCTGTAGGCAAAAATAAACCCTTTCCTTCTATAAGCTTCTCTTGGTCAGGTATTTTCTGCCAGCAATGCCAAGCTAACTGGGACAGTTAAATTGTTACCAAGAAGTGGGGTTGTTTTATAGAAACCTGCCTATGTGGCTTTTGGTCTTTTGGGACTTATTTGAAGGAATGTGGAAGGATTTGAAGCCTTGGCCTAAGAGAAACCTTGCATTGTACAGCTTGATGGACTGTTCTGGTCAGAGATGCAAGACTTGAATGCAGTAAGAACTAGGGACTGTGAAGTTTGGCTTATGAGGGTGAGAAAGAGCTTTGTCAGGACTGGGCTAAAAGTAGTTTGTGTGAGAGGCTTGCTCTGTTCCATCTGCCTGTGTCCTGGGAACTTGTGCGTGATTGCATTGTGTAGAAATAGACTGGTGTGAGCAGAAGGATGGCACAGAAAAAAAATGAAATTGTTGGGCCAAAATTTCTGCCCTAGCCAGGCGTGGTGGCACACGCCTTTAATCCCAGCACTCGGGAGGCAGAGGTAATAGGATCGCCGAGAGTTCGAGACCACCCTGAGACTACATAGTGAATTCCAGGTCAGCCTGAGCTAGAGTGAGATCCTACCTCAGAAAACCAAAAAAAAAAAAAAAAAAAAGAAAAACAACCATTGAAATTGGGCCGCTGATGTGTACTGGGACAGCAGGAAGAATGCATGCGGACTCTTGAAGTAAGGGGCCTGAATGCCGAAGGAGTGCCCTGTTCTTCAGAACTGGAATTATTCCCCCCTTGGATTAAGAAGTCAGTAAGCCCACTTAGTACTATGGAGTATAACAAATGTGAGGAAAAGAGGGTCATTGAATTTGCAACGCAGTTTTGTGTTTTGGCCATGGGCAGTGTGAAGCAGGCTTGTGGGATGACCTGCATGGAGACCGATGGAGCCATGAGGGTGAACCTGGGGTTGCAGTGGAGACCCAGTGGAGATGCCAGGACTATGTGATGGTTGCTAAGGAGAGTTGCCGGCACCTGATGGGGTATATCTTGGGGTATGAGCAGTCTAGCTGGAAGGGCAGAATTGGAACTCCAGAGACTCATCACTGGTTACATTATCAGACTTGGAGACTTGTCACTGGTTAGAGTTGTTGGACTTGGAGCTACAGAGTTTTATGTCTGCCTATTTGTTTTAAAGCTTGTATTGATTGAATATTTCTGTGCTATGCCCAATGCCATCCTTTTCAATGTGGGTGTTTATTCTGTGCCATTATGTATTTATTTTCTTTTAGTATTATGGCTCACTTAAGAAACCTTGAACTATGGAGATTTTTGAATAATACTGAGATTGATTTAAAAAAAAAATTATGGGGATTTTAAAAGTTGTACTGAATGCATTCCATTTACATCATGGTTGGTTATCAGTTTAGGGGGTCCAGGGCAGAATGTGGTGGTTTGATTCATTTGTCTGCCACCCATAAACCCATGTGTTCTGAATGCTAGGTCCACAACGTGGCAACTGGGAATAGGATCCTCCTGGAGGTGATGTATTATTGGGGGTGGGCTTATGGGTGTTATATACAGCTTCCCCTTGCCAGTGTTTGGCACACTCTCTGATGCTGTTGTCCACCTGATGTTGGTCAGGAGGTGATGTCCAGGCTCTGCTCATGCCGTCCTGGAGCTTCCCCTCGAGTCTGTAAACCAAAATCAACCCTTTCCTTTTGCAAACTGCCCTTGGTTGGATGATTTATGCCAGCAATCAACTGCAACAGTATATAAATGCTCGGGGTAAAATAACTGAACAACTGTGAAAGAGCTTGCCCAATAGCTAGCCTGATTTTTTTAAATAAAAGAGATATAAAACAAGTTCATATTATTTTCCATGTGTATTTTCATATCTCTCCCTCTCAATCTCCAAGCATGATCTTGGACTGTGTTTCAGACCATCCTAAGTCCATTTTTTCAAATTTTATAATGTCTTAACATTTCCTTCTTAGGAACTAGAATTATTTATAATTAATTCTAAGTGTGAATATTCAATGATCACTTATCATTTCTATTAGAGTGGAAGCTTCATGAACGTGGACTCTGTTTATCTCACCATCATATTACCACTGTCTTGTGAAGTATCTGGCATGTTGCAGGCACTCAGGAGAAAATTATAAATAAATGAATGAATGATACAATTTTATGATATAATACTTGTAGTGTTGGGATTTGTGTGACACCAGGTGATCTTACTGCTTACCACTCTGAGCAGCCCAAGTGATCTTTCTAAAATGCAGTCTATGCAGAAATGAAAGTGCATCTTTTTCTTATGTAAGTCCCAGCCTGTATATAATCCACTCACTACCTAGTTTTGCTAGCCAGGAATTCATATTGTCTTTTTTTTTTTTTTTTTTTTTTTTTGCTTTTTCAAGGTAGGGTCTCACTCTGGCCCAGGCTGACCTGGAATTAACTATGCAGTCTCAGGGTGGCCTTGAACTGACAGCGATCCTCCTACCTCTGCCTCCCGAGTGCTAGGATTAAAGGTGTGTGCCACCACGCCCGGCCATATTGTCTTTTAAAAGGTACATTTTCCTATTTCTATTGGATTTGTTAAATTCAGAGTTTGCTTCTCAAGTGATATTTCCAATTGTTTATTTTATTTTTATTTATTTATTTGAGAGAGGCAGAGAGATACAGGGACAAGGAGAGAATGGGCACACAAGGATCTCCAGCCACTTCAAACAAACTCCAGATGTATATACCACCTTATGCATCTGCCTTATGTGAGTCCTAGGGAATTGAACCTGGGTCCTTTGGCTTTGCAAGCAAGCGCCTTAACTGCTAAGCCATGTGCACAGCCCATTTCCATTTATTTAAAAGAAACAAATGTCACAATGGTTCCCTTTGTGGAAATAAAAGCAGCCTATGTTCTTTATCATGGTTATAGAACTATTTGTAGTGAAAAACTGAGTGTTGAAACATTTGAGTATAAGTGAATACAGTGACTGGTTTGTGCTCTGAGAGCAGAGCTTTGTGAATGGTGAGAGTGATGGTCTATAATGTTCAAATAGGGTTGTTTTGCACGAAGAGGCACACTTGTATTTATCAGGCACTATTTCCTATCGGCCATGGGATAATTTTCTAGATTCTCTGATTCTAGGTTGCCAGTGCGATCACTGCCAAATGAAGGTGAAATTCAGGCTGGCAGGACTATTCCTGTGCTATCAATGAAAGCGAGGCCTGGGAAACCTTCTGAATTCATTCTTCTTTTACCCCTCTTCCACATCTGTTTTCCAACAGTTCATTTCAATTTCAAGCACATACACATGCATATACATGCTTAATTATCTCCAGTCCTCCTTTTACTGACAGATGTGTCTAAATGGGCAACTTGGCTGTGACTAGTAAGCTGATTAGGTAAATGAGATGACTGGCACACCTGGTTTGTCTTCATATGGATACTTGTCATAGCTGCAATGTGCGACTCTTTCTAAATGACTAAACTGCACAGCGAATTCCACCCAAAGTCAATGAAAATAAATCAGTCTGAAATTTAAAAACGACTTTTTCGTTTTTTGAGATCCATGAACTTTATGGGAACATGCCATGTGGTCAGAAAGTGGTTCCATTTTCAGTTAAAAAAAAAAAAAAACAAGTAAAGAAAAATATTCTAGAAGTCTTCATCTGACAGTTTAAAAGCAGAGGGTTTTTTTTTTTTTTCTTGTTTTGTTTTGTTTTGTTTGTTTGTCAAGATTGGGTCTCACTCTAGCTCAAGCTGACCTGAAATTCACTATGTAGTCTCAGGCTGGCCTTGAACTCAAAGCAATCCTCCTACCTCTGCCTTCCAAGTGCTGGGATTAAAGGCGTATGTCACCATGCCCAGCTAAAAGGAAATTTATTTTATTTTACTATTTTATTTATTTTATTTTATTTTCAAGGTAAGGTTTCACTCTGACTCAGGCTGACCTGGCATTCACTCTATACTCCCAGGCTGGCCTGAAAATTATAGTGATCCTCCCACCTCTGCTTCCCCTGTGCTAGGATTAAAGGTGTAAGCCAACACTCTTGGCTAGAAGAAAAATTTAAAG
Source organism: Orientallactaga sibirica (assembly GCA_036365145.1). Taxonomy (NCBI): domain Eukaryota; kingdom Metazoa; phylum Chordata; class Mammalia; order Rodentia; family Dipodidae; genus Orientallactaga; species Orientallactaga sibirica. The sequence continues at coordinate 5,189,346 of JAEOAD010001030.1, forward strand.
GGTTTCAATAACAATGCAGTTTTGATTTTATTACCCAGAGTTCCAATTTTGTATATATATATATATAGGCACCAACTGGAGTAGCTGTTGTGTAGATAACTATATACTTCATTAAATCAAAGTGACTCTGAGGTGCTGTCCCATCCCAACAGAGAGTGACAGGTGCATTCATAACCTCACAGTGAATACTGATGACATCACCGGGAAGAGCCCTCAGAGGAAGGGGTCGGGGAGAGGGACATCAGATTATATATAACCCAATGGGAATGTGACCAATATGCAGTATGTCTATAGTCTATAGAGGAGCAATAGACCCAGGAGCTGTTGCTGGGAGAAGACAGCTTCATGGTGTGGGTTGGCGGCTTTTGTGGATTTGAGACAGCTGCCAGACCCCCGTCTATGCCACAGTAGCAAGCTCACAGGCTTTCTGGCTTGGCTTGAAAAACCAGACTTCCGAGTTTGCAGCAAGACCAGCTGCTGGGTAGTGTGAAGGTGGATGACAATGTAAGTGTGGAGCCCTTGGTTGTGTTATTATGAGTAATGGTTTATTCTGATGACTAACTGAAGACTCTTATTCAACCAGTCATATTAGAATATCTATTGGGAAAATGTGTTAAGCCAAAACAGATGCACAGACTATATATCTGTCTAATTTAACAAAGAAGTCATATTGACGATGGACTTATAGAAAAGTCTCATCACCCTTTCTCTCTCCTCTCCTCTCACTCACTCCCCTCCTCCAACCCTTTTCTCCTTTTCCTCTTTCTTCCTTCCTTTCTTCTTCTTTCTTCTGTTTCTTCTTCCTTCCTCTCTTTCTCTTTCTTTCTTCCCTTCCTTCCTTCCTTCCTTCCTTCCTTCCTTCCCTCCCTCCCTCCCTCCCTCCCTCTTTCCTTCCTTCCTTCCTTCCTTCCTTCCTTCCTTCCTTCCTTCCTTCCTTCCTTTCTTTCTTTCTTTCTTTCTTTCTTTCTTTCTTTCTTTCTTTCTTTCTTTCTTTCTTTCTTTCTTTCTTTCTCTTTCTGACAGTCATTTTATAATAGCCCAAACTGGCCTGACTCACAATGCTCCTTCCTCAGTCTCCTGAGTGCTGGGATTACAGGTGTGCACTCTCATGCTTGGTTAGATCACTTTCTCTTTGCATATCTAAGATCAATACACCAGTCCTGGTTGAGAAACTTCTTGAATTTACATCAAGAATTCCCCCAAGGTCCTTAAATTTTTCATGTACGATCTACATTTGAGCAGGGAATATGTTAGATAGGGACCATCTTTCTTGCTGTTCTAGTGCTTTCAACATGATTTAATTATATTTCTTCGTTAAGTTTCTCTCATTTGCACACCAATTTAGAATCTCTTCCTACAGTTAGTACATGTTGGTTAGGTTACATCCACAGAGAGCCTGGCTTGAGGTTAAATGCTTAATAGAGGATGAGGATGGATGAAATGAATGAATGAATGAACTAAAGAAAAGCAGGATAATGTTACAGTCACTAGAAAGAGATTGATTTCATGGTCATTTTTTTCTTTATTAGATCCACATATTAGGCTTGGCTTTGTGACACTCTAAAGAGATGGGTCATAGACGACATTATTCATCCCCTTGTTTCTCTGGAACTCCAGATTCTTTGGCCTTCAGAGAAACAACACTAACACACGCTGAAGACCCCTTCACCTTACTGTCTGGAGTCCACAGACACTGAAGGAAGAGGTGCTTGAGTTCGGATGACGGCTTTGCTTCTTATTAACTAGACGACCTTGCAAAGGAAGCAGGTCTGCTCTGTTCATCGGTAAAGTGAGCGAGCGGTTCTGAGGATGAAACAAGATGACAGATAGTGAGAAGTCATACCAGAAAGGTTGTAATAGCTATCGCTTAGTCTTGTTGAATTTTCATCTGTGTTGGACATTTTATACATATTATTTTTGATAACCTCCATAGCTGGAAGGCCCTATTTTTAGTTCCAGTTCATAGGTAAATGAAAATATAAGACTTGAAGAGTGGTAAAATTGTTAGTTGGCTCCAAGTCATTTGTATTCCCTCCTAGACTTCTGAAGTGATTAGGGAGTTTGCTTCAACTTCGTTCTCTGGCTTACCTCTTGAGAATGTAGGGCAGTGGTTAGAGCTTCTCACATTGTCAGCGTCATTCAGCCTCATTATAGTATTGAATTTGCTTATTCCTGTAACATCATTTATTTTTATAATATATTTTATTTATTTATTTATTTATTTATTTATTTATTTATTTATTCATTTGAGACAGAGAGAGGGAGAAAGAGAGAGAGAGTGAGAATGGGCATGCCAGGGCCATTAGCCACTGCAAACAAACTCCATGTGCATCTGGTTTACATGGGACATAGAGAATTGAACTGGAGTCCTTAGGCTTTGCATTCATCTTAACCACTAACCCATCTTTCTAGGCCCACATCATTTATTTTTGTTCTTACTTTTTTTAAAATTTAATTTTGTTTTGTTTTGAGTCAGTCTCATTTTGTAACCCAGAAATTTAGCTCAGGCTGGCCTCAAACTCATGCCTTCTGCCTTAGCCTCTGAAGTGCTGGGATTGCAGGTGTGAGCCATCACACCTAGCTTTACTCTTATTTTAAAAAGTGGTTCTGAAAGCAGAAACCTATGAATGGTATAACATTAAAATTTTTTTCTGATTTCTTTTAATTTATTTATTTATTAGAGACACAGAAAGAGAGAGAGAGAAAGGGAGGGAGGGAGAGAGTAAGAATGGGCACACCAGGGTCTCTAGCTACTGCAAACAAACTCCAGATGCATGTGCCACCATGCACATCTGGCTTATGTGAGACCTGGAGAATTGAACCTGGGTCCTTAGGCTTTGCAGGCAAGCACCTTAACTAGTAAGCCATCTCTCCAGGCCTGGAAGAACATTTTTGCCAGCTATTTCTCAAGAAAGTTAATATAAACAATACAAAAAGAACTAAAATATTAAACATCAAAAGGCAAAAATACCTGTCAAAAGTAGACATAAATGGCCAACAGGTATTTTAAAAATTGTTCAACATCCTTATCCTTCAGGGACATTAAAACCACTTTGAGATCCCATCTCACCCAAGTCAGAATGATTATTGCCAAGAAAACAAATGACAACAAATGCTGGTGAGAGGGACTTCACTCAGTGTTAGTGTCACTCAGGGTGTCAGCTGGTGCTGACAGGATGGAAGTCAGTGTAGAGGTTATCAAAAGCTCAACGTGGAATGCCCATATGGCCCAGCTGTGCTCTCCCTGGACATGTACTCAGAGGAACTGATGTACCGTCAATGACATACTTGCACATCCATGTTCACTGCTGCTCTATTCACAATAGCTAGGAAATAAAATCAACCTAGATGTCCGTCAACTGATAACTGAATAATGAAGATGTGGGATACATACATAATGGCATTTTGTTCAATTGTAATGTAAATTGAGATAATGGATTTTTTTTTTTTTTTTTTTTTTTTTAGGAAAATGCATGGAACTGGAAAAGATTATACTGTGAGGTAACCCAGGCTCAGAAAGATTAAAAAAAAACCTGCAAATTCTCTCTCATAAGAGGATCCTAAGTTTTAATATTTCTAAAAATTTAAATAGTGATTTAAGAGTGAGTATAGGCATGAAACTACATCGGAGACTGCTAGAGGGGAAGAAGAGGAGGAAGGGAAGCTATGGGAGAGTGGGCAGTGGAAGGAAAGGGAGGAAAGGGTAAAAGGAAACTAAAACAAAATTTGTTTAGAAAACAATATAATGAGACCTAATTTTGTATGTTACCTTTTTTTTTTTTAAATAAAAAAGTGACTGGAGGTTGGCATGTGGCTGAAATTGTTACTTATCAAAAGTTAGTGAAGATCTGTGTAATTATGTCCCCCTTTAAAGTCCAAAAACCCAGACTTTTCACATTGTATAAATCAATGTATTGTTTTGTTTCTGCCAAGTCCTGTGTTTGTAAACTTCCTGCTAGCTTCACAAGGCTGTCTATGTCCCAGCATCCTACAGAGATTTAGAATATGTCTAAATCAGTAAGGATATGTTTTCACCAGACTTATTATATTTTACCATAGTTTGGTTTTTGTATAGATCTCATCTAGAAAACACACAGTGAAACACAGGGCAGTGTTCCTCTGGATGCCTCAGAGGTTGGGTCAGTCATGCCAATATTTGCAGTCCTGGTTCCAGAAAGTCTAGTTCTATCTGACACATTGGTCACTTCAATAAAGGGTTGCCCTCACATATCACCCTTGCTTGGAACTGCATATAAAAAGGGATATCCTGAAAAGTGACATTTTTGAAGACAGTACTGTTCCTTGTCTTCAAGGGTTCTTGCTAAGAGACAAGCTTTTACCCTTTAACTCCACCTTCATAGTCAAAGGCAGGACCCATCAATTTTCTCTTTCCATAAAGATGTCTTAGCTGTCTCTTGAACTAATTTATGCTTCTGTTTTTATTTGGCAATTTACTTTGTTGGTTTAACCTGCTACAAAAAACAAAATAGCTCTTCTGGGAATTCTTTACCAGGCTTAGTTCATAGTAGCTCTTAGAGTTTGTATGACAGAACTAAATATTTTATACCTTTTTTATCAAATGACCAAACACTATATTAGCTTGTAATATACTATGGTAGAAATTTTTCATAATAAAATTAGGAGCTGTGATTATTTTTGTTGTTTCAGTATTTTTATGTGTATTAAATATAAAACAAATGAAATTGTTATGGTTAAAAAAATATGAAACACTTGAATTTTTAAACATAAATTCTAGGAACTAAAAATCATTACAAGGTTAATATTATGCCACTGTTTTTCACAGTATTGTTTGCAAACACAGAAAGCCATTGCTCATAAGTGGTGGAGTTCTGTTTTCATTTTATATGTCCATCTTCTCCCATCCCTGTTCATTAATTCTGTGTTTTTTTTTTTTTTCAAAATAGTGTCTCGTTCTAGCCAAGGGACCTGGAATTCACTATGTAGCCTCAGGCTGGCCTTGAACTCACAGTGATCCTCCTACCTCTGCCTCCCAAGCACTGGGATTATAGGCGTGCACCACCACGCCGGACTTAGGGACTAAATTTCTATTATTTAAGTGTTTACAAAGCACTGAATCATGCCCATGCTGCTAGGCATGTTAGGTACCTATATACTTAAGCATACACTTGTAACCTTCACGTTTGGACTTTTTTAACAGAATGTGCATGAAGGTATGTGCAGAGCCAGAGGTGGATGGCACGTGTCCTCTATTGCTCTTCTGCTTTGTGTCTCGCTGAACCTGGTGTCACCATTTTTTGGCTAGACTAGCTGACCAGTGAGCACACAGGACTGGGTTTATGGATAGGCCATGCACATGCCCAGCTTTTTCTGTGGGAGGTCGGGATTGGACTCACGTCCCCATGCTCGCATAGCAAGTGCCCTTACCCACTGTGCCAAATCACCAGACTCTCCTGTATTGACTTTTGAACTGAAATCTTGATGTTTTATATATGTTCTTTAATAGTAACAATATTTTAAATTTTGGCTGTACTCTTAATTCTATTTAATTTTTATCAATTTTGATTATTTCCTAATATAAAACTCATGGAAAGCCTTGTGGCTCTTATTTATTTATTTATTTATTTATTTATTTATTTATTTATTTATTTATTTATTTACAAGGAGAGAGAGAGAGAGAATAGGTGCACAATGGCCTCTGGCTGTGGCAAACCAACTCCACACACACGTGCCGCTTTGTGCGTCTGGGTTTACGTCAGTCCTGGGAAATAGAACCCAGGTTGTTAAGCTTTTCAGGAAAGTGCTGAGCTGTCTCTCTAGCCTGTGGTTCTTACCTTTAAATCCTTTCAGCTTTTTCCTCTGTTTTCTAAAACTTTAATTCAGAAGCATCATTAAAATCATTACATCCTTTCCACCAAGTAAATCATGATAATCTTAGCTAAATTACTTCAAAATATTTCTGCTTCGTTTCCCCAAACCAAGGACATGATATAAACTCTAAGCCATAATATCAGCATAAAACATGTTGATTTAGCTTGATTCTTTTAAATTACTTGATAACATAATCAGCTGGAAAGTAATTTTATGTCTCTTATTCCTTTGATTCATGGACATATCAGCTCATCCGACTTTCTCTACTCTCTCTTGTCCTTCAACTGACACAATGTTAGAATTTGGCCATTCACAAGAATATTAATTTGCTTGTATAAGTGTCATGTTTAATCTAGGAACACAAATCCAGGCTCAGGTCAAGGAAAAAAGGATTCTTCCTCAGTTACATTGCATAGGGAGCATCAGTAAATATAAATAAGCCTGGAAAGGGTGGAACATGCAAATTTTCTCTGTTGAATTTTTCTCTCGATTACATTTTTTAATGCTAGATCATTTAATTATTTATTTATTTAGGAGAAAGAGAAAGAGAGAGAGAATGGGCATGCCAGGGACTCTAGCCACTGCAAACTAACTCCTCATGTGTCACCTTGTGCATATGGCTTATGTGGGTACTGGGGAAGCAAACCCAGGTCCTCTGCCTTTTCAAGCAGTGCCTTAACTGCTAAGCCAGCTCTCCAGCCCTTGATTACATATTTCTTTTGTAAAGGTTGTTCTTCAAGGCAATGAGAAAGTAGTATGCCATTGAAAAGCCAATAATATTCTTTCATTTATTCATTTGGAAAGTATTTACTTAAACATTTAATAGATATATGAACCGCATGATTAATAAATTCTATTTGATGATAAATGCAAATCTGGAAGAGTGTGAAGAATAACTTATACTCCTGAACAGGTGTCAACTTTTCTGGAATGATTCTTTCTCTACTCAAGTATTGCTTCTGTACTGCCAGTGTCAAGCAAGTCCTCACCATCTCGTCAACCATTGAGATTAATAGATTCTCTGAGTCATAATACCATATTCATTGTTCCCACTAGATCATTACAGACAGCGCTTATCACTATCTCATAGATGTAGACGTAAAAGGTCTAAGGACACAGGCAGTCTACTCAGGACGAACCTTCTCAAACTATAGTTTCTGAACATTATTTATATGGTGGTAGCCCTCAGAACAAAATGTTCCATGAGAAAGTAAGTTTAGAAAATGCCTTTTACTCAGTTAGACATGAGAAATAAATTTTAGTGATCTGTTGTATAGAATGATAGCTATACTAATTATAATACATGGTATATGGCAGAATTGTTTAAAGAATAGATTTTCAGTATTTTCTCCACAAAAAGGATAAATGAGGTGATAGCATTTTTAAATTATTTTGATTTAATCATTCCACATTGTAAACATATATCCAAGCATCACATTAATCCCATTGAGATATGTGAACATATTTGATGGGCAGGTTATCTTCTGAGTTAAGACAGCAGCATTAGACCTGGGCACTCCCTATGTATTCAGGCTTCAGAAACTTGCCCCCTCTAAACCTGTAGGGTGGGATGCTTCATATTGTCAGTTAAAAATTAGATAAGAAAATGATCTTCATGGAACCTAATAACAAACATGACATATGGTAAGGTTTATGGGAATTTTTTTTTTGCATTCAAAATTAAGGAAGGACAGAAATGAGAGAAGGAGAAAGTGACTTGCCTAAAGATTAAGTAGCACTGTACCAAGGTAGCTATCTTCCCAACTCTCCCTGCTATTTGCTGGCTCATGTTTGCTTCCTTCCATAAAGCTAGTCTCTAAACAGGGCGTGGTGGCACATGCCTTTAATCCCAGCACTCGGGAGGCAGAGGTAGGAGGATCACCATGAGTTCGAGGCCACCCTGAGACTAGGTAGTGTAGGTAGTGAATTCCAGGTCAGCCTGCTAGAGTGAGACCCTACCTCAAAAAAAAAAAAAAAAAAAAAAAGCTAGTCTCTGAATTCTGACTAGCAGAATGAGGGGCCAGAGCTAGAACCATCCTTTAATAAAAAAAAATAATAATAATAAAATACATGCTGGGCTCCAGCTCTCTGTTAGGCAATGTGGTAAGCCCTAGAAATGTGATGCTGAGCTAGAACACTGGATCCCACCTTCTCTGTGTGAGAAAGGATTCATGCAGTCATAAGCAAGCACTTAGACAGAGAAATGCTATGAATTTCAGTCAGAGAAATCTAATGAATTTTACAAACAAAGCATAGTGGAGTGAGTAATATAAGACTGGGTGATAGCAAGGGGCATGGACGACTTCCTGGAGAAGGCAATTTTTGCACTAAAAACTGAGGAATTGTTTGCTATTTACTACATGAGGAAGTACAGGAGAGATATCTGTTACAAGAGTGACATTACTACAGAGATGGCTTTGCTGCGTTTGGCTGCAGAGATGGCTTTGCGGTGTTTGCCTGCAAAGCCAAAGGAGCCCGGTTTGATTCTCCAGGACCCACGTAAGCCAGATGTACAAGGGGGCACATGCATCTGGAGTTTGTTTGCAGTGGCTGAAGGCCTTGGCACGCCATTCTCTTCCTCTCCCCCCCCCCTCCACCTCTTTCTCTCATAAACAAATAAACAATTTTTTTTTTTAAAAAAGAGTTCTAGCAAGATTAAAGAGCCATGAAGAATCTTTGAAAAATAAGTCGTTATCAGTGGGATTTTAAATTCTTTTCTTTCTAGGCTAGAAGAATGGCTGGACATATTTGAAGAGCTGATTATCTTCTGAATTAAGATAACAGCATCAGACCTGGACACTGTTGGGTGCCCCATGCTTCAATGACTTGCCCCCTCTGAACGTGCAGGGTGAGATGCCTCAGGTTATTTTCATTTATTTACCCGTCAATGTTTCTACTTCATCCTACATTTCTTTGTGTGTATATTATGTGTGAGTGTGTGTGTGTGTGTTTGTAGGCCTGAAGTTGAATGTCTTCCTTAATCATTCCCCACCTTATTTTTTGAATCTAGATCTCACTAATTCAGCTAAACTAGGTACCCCGTGAGCTGTAGGGATGCTCTTGTCTCCATCTTGCCCGGGTTTGGATTAACAGTGCAAACGTTCACGCCAGGCATTGTGGGTGAGTGCTGGGGATCCAAACTCAAGTCCTCATGTTTGTGCAGCAAGCACCTTACCCACTGAGCCATCTCTCTGGCCCTCACCTTATTTTTTGTGAAACTTCTTTATAATATCTGTTCACTTCAGCAAACTGATAGGCCTTCGTGGACCAAACATCAAATCCAGAGATGGTGTTTTGTCCAGCTTTGTGAGACTGAAGAGCAGTGCATGATTGTTCATTTGACAGAAGCCTCTACACAAGAATATATTACAACACGCTTGATTATTTTTCAATTAAATTTTAAATGAATGCAAAAATCTGAGCACTAACTCCTTTTAAATGGTCTAAATTTAACAATACATTTTGCACCATGCAGTAAAGTAGCAGCTGTGAGTGCAATGAATATTTGTTTATGATGTCTTGGTGGTAATTGGGTTTCACAAGGCATGCAAAGAGCAGTTTTCTTCAAATGACTTATTGGAAATGTGAAAGAGGTGACAAGTCTCCTTTCTACAGGCAAGCTTCCTTTCTTTAATTCCAGCAATGGTATTATGAACAAATTGCAGAACAGATTTAATACCAAGCATAAAAGACCCTTGTCCCAGATTCATGGACATGACTTATAATTACTATACTATGTAAAGTATGCTATTACTATTTGACTTACATTTGTTATAATTACTGGGCATTATTCTTCAAGTAGCTGAGAATAAATGATCATTAACAGATGATATCCTTTGTAATTCTGATATATGATAACCAATACACTTTTATTCTCATCTCTGGAGGGAAAATGCTTAACCTATAATAACAATTTAAGAATTGGGAAGGGTCGAGAGTGGGTGGGAGCTTGCTTCCTGCCAGATCACTGGAAATGTTTGGCAATTTCTATCAAAATGTCCCCAATTTATTTCTTTTCCTTCAATGTGTTTATTTTTGAGCAAGCTGTGTTTTTCCAGTAAACATTCATGATCCATCAGAATCGACTTTGCTTGAGCTGTGGTTCACTTCTTTTTTATTGGGGTAGGAAGACATTCACAGGATGAGGCGCCATTGTCTTTAAAGTTAGATATTTTACTCATGACATCTGAGAGGGTGCCTCTTTTCCAGTGACTGAATTTTTACCTTCAAATCCCAAGGGTCACCCAAAGGTAATGTTTTTCTTAAAACATACCTATTACAGTGACCTAAGCTTTAACATAAACAAAATCTTTTAAAATGCAGGCACCTGAAGAATCCAGAATTTCAATCCCTGTTACAATATTTAAATATGAAAAGGGGAATAAGGTATAATGAAATTCCTTTGAAACAAAGCTTCTAACCTTCATTGAAAAGAAGTAGCCTGGCAACTTGATTTTTTTTTTTCCTTCCACACAAGTAGATTTTCAACTGAAGATGTTGTTTCCTATTGGGAAAAGAAAAGTATACACTGGCCAAAGAAAAATATTGCCTATATTAAGTTACCGTCTCATACATGCAGGTATTGCTGTTAGGTTGGCTTTTTGATCAGTAAGAAGAAGAACAGCAACATTTTGTGTTCTAAACTCTGCCCAACAATACTGCCACAGTGACAGTGCAAACATTTCTTCTACTTTTCTGGCAGCTTGTCTCAGGTATGAAAGTGGCTGAATGTGTGTCACTTTAAGATATAATTAGAGTAAATAAGGAAGTGCATTAGAAACAAATGTATATTTACAGAATTACCTATGCTATTAACTGGTCTGTTTTTAAGAAGAGGATCTGGAAAAATAGCACTGTTTATTTTTATTTTCCTCCTTTTGTATGAGGCTTTTGGTTTTGAGGACTTTGAAGGGTTATTGTAGCTTACCTTGTAAATATATAGAAGGGCTATTTGTCTCTGCAGCTGGAACTGCCCAGACATGAAGGACGTGCAACCACAAAAGCTGGATGGCTTGACTGACTCTTGGCAGCTGTAGTAAAAACCTGTGTATCTATTTCCTGGATATGAGAACAACTGAATGAAAAGTGGAGTTTATGCTCACCACTTAAAATAATTCTGCTCAATTTTTAGAGTATGGCTGTTCATTCCTCAAACAGAAAGTGAAAATGTTAGCACTCCTGGTGATGCAGGATTTAGGGGTTCTAGGGGGGATTATGCAGGAGAACCCTGGCCTGTGAACTTTTGTGTCCTTATGTGATTTAGTAAAACATACTCTGAGAAGGGGAAATTATGATTTATAAAGTTTATAAAGTTTATTTAGTGAGATTTAGTATCCAGGGAAGACTAGCTGGCAAGGGAGTGTGGAGAAAGGAAAGAGAGAGAAATCCCCAGGGGAGAAGCCTATGGTGAAGACACATGTACACACACACACCCACAAAGTGATGCAAGCGTGCAATGCTGCACATGTGCACAAGGGGGTGCACATGTCTGGAGTTCGTTCACAGTGGCTGATAAGCTTTGGCGCGCCCATTCTTTGCCCCTTCCTCTCTCTGTCTTTGTCTCTCTGAAATAAAAATTTAATTAAAAGAATTAAAAAAAAAAACAGTATCACAAAGACAATAGAAAATCTAATAGAAATAGAGGGTACTTTGAGTTAGGAACTAATTTGGCTTAAAAGTGTAGGGAAGGGAAAACTTTCCGTTTATTCGCTCTCTCTCTTAAAATGTTTTTTTAATTTTTATTTATTTATTTGACAGCAACAGAAAGAAAGAGAAAGAGAAAGAGGCAGAGAGAGAGAGAGAGAGAGGGAGGGAGAGAGAATGGGTGAACCAGGGCCTCTAGCCACGGCAAACGAAAGCCAGATATATGTGCCACCTTGTGCATTTGGCTTACGTGGGTTCTGGGAAACTGACCCTTGAGCATTCTTTAGGCTTCACAGGCAAGCACTTTAACCGGTAAGCCATCTCTCCAGCCCCTCTCTCTCTTTAAAAAATATATTTAGGCTTGTTATTATTGACAACAACCTCTTTTACTGAAAAAGAAACTTTTATAGAAAATAAGTCATCAAAGCCATATGACAGTTAAAGGAATCTTGAGAATTTTTGCTACAAAGAGAAATTACTTTAGGAGAAGGAAGGCAGACCAGAAGGAGGAGACTTGGAAAGACATGTTTAGGACATTCATTGGAGAAATTTTTATATTTGTGGACTATATTTAAACAATAGTGGAAGTAAGCAGTCATTACCTTTCACATCATAGATTATTTCATAAATGTTCATAAATTTAGATAGAATGCAACACACAGAGATATGAGACCCACAAGTAATCTTTCAGTTTATGGTTACATCTACAATCCAGAGATTAGAATGTCAAGGGAAGCAGAGGCCATTGGTGCAGTACAGTGCTTACCAAAAGATGGCAATTATTTGGTGATTTGAATTCTACTTAAAGAAGCTTCAGTGGATCAATAAAAGCCAGGCCAAGAGAAGCAAAACCCTGACACCAAAATCCAACATTTTTCAGTGAGATCGAATGAATATGAATTCTCCAGAAAACTGTTTTTGAAACAGATAGAAGTACGCTTGTGTATTTTCTCTGCCAGTTTTCAGTTCACTCTTTGGCAACATACTCGACACATCTAATGTCTTTTCTATAAAATCAAGGTAGGAAGAACTGTCTGAAGGAGGCAATGGAATATATTTGAGATGCATGAGAAATCTTAATCTTCCTTAATGCCAGTTACATCATGGGCACACTAAAATCTGGTGGTCCTTATTATAGCCTTAATCTCACTTCCTCAGTATAAGCAGCCCAGGGTACAGATGGCAGGAGACACATTCTTTTCCCTTTACTGTCATTGTTGTTTTTAGAAAATGGGACTTCTCACTTAAAATATTAGCCAAGTCCAACCATGAACATCAGAATCTGCCCCCATTTTTCTACATTTCAAATGTAAAGAATTTACTGAGGTATGAACTCAGGTTGTTTACTCTTGGCTTGTTGTGGAAGAAAATTTAAAGAATAGGTAGATATTGTATGGTAACATATAAATACTTCTAGGCCTATGAACCTGCTTATATGAATTTATCAAAAGGACTTCTTTATAATCACCAAGTATGATCAGAGGTCCTGGGAATCTTGTGTGATATTTATATCACTGTGCAGCTGTTATGTAGAATTTGAAATGACATTTTTTTTTTTTTTTTGAAAGAGGAAGACCAATGTCTCAACCAGGGGCAAAGGGGATGGGGCTGCGATGAGAGCCAGAAAGACAGGAACCTCCGCACAGGAAACCCTGCTGTAGTTACCATTGCATTGCTGGTATAAAACAGCTGAACAAAACCATGTCATGGGAGGAAAGCTGTGTGGTGCACACAGAGCAGAGCAGAGGCTGGGCTTCACACTCTTCCCATTGCAGATGGCAGAAGCAGGTGGAGAGAGCTGAGCTAGTACCTGCAAACTAGGGGTAAGAGACCTCAAGGTCCACCCCCCAGTGACACACCTCAGCCAAAAAGCCTCCATCTCCCAAATTGCCTGGAGCTGGGGACCAAGCATTCATAGCACGATTTTATGGGAAAACATCTGATTCAAACTACCACATTACCACTCAGCTTTGGCTCAGTAAAGTCATTGACTAATTTCCTCGCTCTAACTTTCTAACTGCTCATTTCCTTTGTAAAATATAATAAAACATATCTCTTATTATTTGTATTTAGTAATTACTGAGGACTTTTTTATCCATTTAAAACCCTGAGTTAATTTATCATTGTGTCTATAGCACCTTCCTGTTAGGCTAATCCTTCTAGCTTTGGTTACTATAAACATTCATAAAATTCACATTTTAAGTAGCCATTTTTTTAATAAGCATCTGTTTAGTTAACAACCACAAATAAAGCTTAGGAAAAAAATCTTTCTAATAGCTGCTGTAATTTTTTACATGGAAGAATAATGTGGCCTGAACTTGTAGTGACTTCAAGTCCGTGGTATTTATTTTCTGGAGAACACAGGCCAAAAGAGATTGTGTTCTCGGGGTCTGAGATACACCGTTGATTACGAGGTCTTGAACCTTCCCTTTGCTCCATGGAGATGACCATGTGATCCTTTGGAGCCTCATCGAAGCCTGCACAGATGTTTCTGGTGTATCTCTTCACTTGGATCATATTTATTTGCATATATCTATGGAACTGTTCTTTTCCTCTTCCTTCCCTCTTGTTCCTTTTCATTTCCTTCTTCCTCACCCTTGGTCCTTCCCTTCCTACCTTCCTTTTTTCCATGTGAATTGCCCGTTATTCCACAATGATATAAGATGCTATATTATTTAAAGTTATGGATCATATACTAAATGTTGTCATTGCCTTATAATCAATGTGAACGCTTGAGTCTTCATTTAGGTAGAAATTAGTGTATATTTAGCTAATGAGTTCTGTGGTCCTGAGTAAACTGGGAGTCCGTGAAGGGGAGGAGTTGAACAGAATTCCTTTGTATGTTCCAGTGTCTAGTGTTGTATCTGATACATAGTAAAACCAACAAGTACATTTCCCTTAAATAAATAATCAGACATTATCACCACGTATAAAAATAAAGCAGTGAACCTAATTATCATAATTACTGTGGAAATTATTTGACTTCTAAATTTTATTACATAGTTGACTTCTCATCATTCAGTGGAACAAAGATGGTTCAAAATTTTCCTAGGGTTATTTCTTTTCTTGGCAATGTTTGTCTAGAGATGTTATTGTGAGAGAATTAGATACTGTGGTTTAGTCTCTGGACCAATAGATATATACATATGTGAAGCGATGTATTGTATGTGGATAAAAGGGAAAGATTACTGTTACACTGCAATCTGGACAGAAAGTGGAAATACTATAATAATAGGATTTAGTACGATCTGGCCTCTTGTGAACCCACTTGTCTGGAGTTCGTTTGCAGTGGTTAGAGGCCCTGGCATGCCCATTTTTTCTCTCTCTCTCTGATTCAAATAAAAATAAAATTAAAAAAATCAATCACTCATAAATAAATGTAAGGAATAATTTTGACTCTTAATTCAAATCCAGAAATAATTTTGAGTATCTTAAAATCTATCAGTCCACATGTCAATTCTCTAGCCAGTATAATCCTGTCTTGATTACCTTAGTTTTACCATAGGTTTTGAGATAGGGAAATGTAAATTCTTCAAGTTTGTTCTTTTTTTAAAATGTTTCTTTTGTTATCCTGTGTTGCCATATATACATATATATATATATCACCATGGATTTTAGAATAAGGTTTTCAATTTCTGCAGATAAAGCAACATTGACATGGACTTTGAGGCCACAGATCAATTCAGGGGGTGTTGTCTTCTTAGCAATACTGCCTCTTCCTGTTCATGAACTGAAGACATCTTTCCACTTAATCAAGACTTCCTTGATTTCTTTCAGCACTGTGTTACAATGGTCATTGCAAAAATCTTGTGCTCTGTTACCTAGTTTGTTTCTAAGTATTTCAATCACTGTCATGCTATTGTGAATTGAATTTTATTCTTTAAAGTTCAGATGATTCATTGCTAATGTGTAGAAATATAAATGAGTTTGAATGTGAAGTCTTAAATTCTGTAACCTTGCTGAACCAATTTTATTATCTCGAACAGTTTCTAGTGATAGCTTTCTCAGAATTTTCTATATGTGTAAAGAAGCCATTGGTGCATTTATGCAGAGTAAAGATAGCTTTGCTTCTTCCTTTTCACATTGCTTGCCTGTAATTTCTTTTCCTTGTCTAATTGCTAGCAATGATTTTGAAAGTAGGTTGATTGTTCAAAACTATTCATACTTTGTTCTCTGGAAAAATAAGATAATTGTTTTCTTGTGTTTTTGAAAGGTAAGAAATGTTATCTTAGCCCATACATCTTCCAGTCTGCCAGGAGAATACTATTTTATGTCTTTCCATTTTTATTTGCCATTTATGCTTTAGTGAACTTCTTTTTCTATCTGTTATCTTAATGTACTATTTGTGCTTTCATTGATAGATTTCTTTATACATTAATAGCAATAATCCTTTATGAAATAAATAAATATATCTAATAAGTATTTTAATTCCATTTAGGTCAGTTTTATCTATCATATGTAATCACGTTATATTTCTATGCTTACATTAAATCACACCTAGAAATCATTTTATTTGATTTACCTTTTTTGTAGGGTTGGGAATCAAAATCTGGGCACACAAATATGAGGCAGGCGCTTTGTCACTGAGCTACACTTTCAGCCCAATAGAATTTACTTAATTTTGGGGTGTTGCCATTTTTGTCAGCCCCAGGAATGTTTTCCCCTCCATCCATAAACTTATATGTAACTGACATGTAACTGGTCACCCATGTTTCCCTGTCCCTTTGTAAATATTAATGAGAGTATGCATTTGAGTACTAAGAAAACATTCCAGATATTTGGGTCTGGATAAATGCTAAGTCCTGTGGATGTCTACTGTGTCAGGACAATGAGCAAACAGGTGACGGTTGCTGCTTCATTTCCTGTAGCCAGCATTCCTTACAGCCTTGGCTGTCCCAGGTGGAGCTTCTGCAGCTTGCCTTGTTGTCACTTTCCTCTGAGAAAATGCCACCTCTGCTGACTCTAATCACAAATACAATCCAATTAAAAGCTATTGTGTCCACGTGAATAGAGAGGGAGATAAAACAAGTCAGTGAAATGTTTCATTTAGGCCCAAATGAGCTGCTTTCTCAGGGCATAAAGAACCCGCAGTTGGTTGGTTGCTGAAGTTACACGAGAAACATGCAAACCAAGCCGCTGATTACAATCTGGGAAAGAGAGATAAAAGGTTTACCAGCTGGCTGGTGGGCCATGAGACGGGCCTGCTTGAATGTTTGCTTTAAAACCTTTTGGCTCTGTCCTGCATCGTCACTGAGAAACCTGCTCCTTTCCCTCAAGCTCAGATAATGTTTATGTAGAAAAGTACCTTGATGTACAACGTCCTGAACATGGCCGCACCATTGCTCTATGCTCCTGACATTTTGCGTATTAGGTGAACGTGGCCCAAAGAGGACGTTAGAGCAATCAGTCCAGTTAATTTCTTTCCAGTAGTATTGAAATCAGCAATAGTGGTTCTTTGTGTAGTATTTTGATTGACATTGAATAATGAAAAAAATACTTTATATGGTTAATTTTCCTTCAACTTTGCATCTCCTCAGTATTAGTTTGAAGGAAAGAGGTCTTTGGGAACCAAACTTGAAGGGAATGCATTCAGCTCTATTAGATTTTTTTTATTTCAGTCCAACAGACTGTATTTTTAATGCAAGAATGAAAGAGAGAATGAGAGAGAGAGAGAGGGAATTGGCTCACCAGGGCACCCAGCTACTGCAATCAATCAAACTCCAGACAGATGGACCCCCCTGTGTGCATATGCAACCTTGCGTGTTTGTGCCATGTGCATCTGGCTTACATGAACCTGGAGAGTTGAACATGAGTCCTTAGTCTTCACATGCATGTGCCTTAACCACTAAGCCATCTCTCTAGCCCTATATTACATTTTAGATAATTAATTTTTGAATCTATTTTTTACTCTAGTTCCATATAAAATGATGATTTGGAGTAGGGTAATGAAATAGATTTGTCATGTAATATCTCTTTTATGAAATAACACTTAGAAGTACTTCCTAATTATTTTCATCTTAGACTAAGAATTTGGAAGTATAGTACCTGGCATTGTGGTAGGGAATAAGTTGTCCACACAGTCCACTTCCAAGTTCCATCCATGTGAAATAGCAATGCCAGACACATGGCTGGATGTTTTCAATGCTTCCCAAAGTCTACTATGACTGGAAACGTCACATATCCAAGTTCTGGACAAAGATTACAGGAAATGGTCTATCTTCTTCCAGTTCAGCCCTGGCACAGTCCCCGCATGTCTTCTCGCCTGCACTGTCTCTTTCTGTCCATCTGAGATGCTGAATTCAAGAATGACTTTAGAAGCTGAATATTAAACAGCAACCATCATCTGGGGTCTTGCAGTCACTTGGAGGAGCGAGAAGCAATCTTGCTTAGGTCTCTGTTTTATAAATCAAGGTTGAGAGATGGCTCAGCTGGAAAGTGCATGCTTCACAAGCATGAGCACCTGAGTTTAACTCCCAGTGCCCATAAAAAAATATAAATCCAACGAAATCGGACGTTAATGCCTGAGCTACTGGCAGTTAATGGTGGCTGGGGGGAGAGTCATATTCTTTAGTAGCGAAGCCACTGGTAAGTTGTCCTTCAATAAGCCCTAACTATGCACAAACAAGAAAATCTAAAACTCAGTGTTTGTTTCTCCACCATCCCCCAAAAGACATGAAATTATGAAAGGGATTATTTAGGAAAAAATAAGAGGTTAGCAGGAATAGGAGGGGATAAGAAGGTAAGGGGTGAATATAATCAAAATACAGTGTATGTGTGTATGACATTATAAAAATTAATATTAAAAAGTAAAATGACCTGGTGACTAGCCTCATCTACCACATTGTTTTACTTATCCATGAGGATATACTACATTTTTAACTTTAAT
Source organism: Orientallactaga sibirica (assembly GCA_036365145.1). NCBI lineage: Eukaryota > Metazoa > Chordata > Mammalia > Rodentia > Dipodidae > Orientallactaga > Orientallactaga sibirica. The sequence continues at coordinate 5,207,725 of JAEOAD010001030.1, forward strand.
GGACCAAACATAAGATAATGCTCAAAAATAAATTATAACCCACTGTTTTTATGTGACTTACATTCATGTTTTTCATAGAGCAATGAATCATTTACTATTTAAAATTAAGATTTTGTTAAAACACTACTACATGCATTTAGAAAAGGATATTGTGACATGATGAAGGTAAAAATGTATTTTCATATATGAAAGTAGATTTTAAAAATATTTTATTTCTATATTTGAGAGAAAGAGGAAGGTAGACAGAGTAAAAGAGAGAGAGAGAGAGACAGAGAGATAGAGAGAGTAGAGCATCATAGCCTGTAGTCACTGTAAATGAACTCCAGACACATGCATCACCTTGTGCATCTGGCTTTATGTGGGTACTGGAGAAGTGAACCTGGGCCCTTTGCCTTTCCTGGAAAGTGCCTTAACTGGTAAGCCATCTCTGCAGCCCATTTTTTTTTTTTTAACTTTTATAAAGTAATGTCATTTACTCATGAATGCTGATAGATAAATGGCTCATAGATTTTGTTCATTTAAGATTTCTTAGTTTCCTTTTTTGTCACTTTTTCCACTGTGAAGCATTATGCTTCATGTTATGACTCAACTGCACAGATTCTCATTATCCTTACTTTAGAGTTATTTCTGCTTTAAACTGTACTTAAATCTCAAATACTATAATTCTTTTCAAGTCTTAAAATACCTACCAGGTGAAACAGTAAGTCATGGATCTTCCTTCTGCCTCTTTGGCATGCCAACTCTTTAAAAGACAATTGCTCAGCATTATATGTAGAAAGGATCATAATAGTTAAAAATGATCAGAGTCTTGTTTCATGGAAAACTACTCACTGAGGATCATATTCTTGGTGCTGTTACAGACAGTGTTGTTATGATATTGATCAGGGTGGATGTGGTCCCTGAATCTTGAGACTTTCATCTCATTAGGTGACAAAGATAACCCTGATATTGTTTTTTTTTTTTTTTTTTTTGAGAGAGACAGACAGAGAGAGAGGAAGAGGAGGACAGATAGAATGGGCATGCCAGCAGCCTCTCAGCTGCTGTGAACCAAATCCAGATGCGTGACCCCCCCCTTGTGGTCAAGTGCAGCATTGTGCCCTTGCGTCACTGTATCTGGCTAAACATGGGACCTGGAGATTGGAACTGCTGGAGATTCTCACTGTATCTGGCTAAACATCCAGGACCTGATATATTTTAAAGATTTTATTTGGAATTTATTTATTTATTTATTTATTTTAGAGAGGCAGGCAGCAGAGAGAGAGAATTAACCACTAAGCCATCTCTCCAGCCCATGATATATTTTTTAAATTGCATGGTGACTAGTATTTCTAGGGAATCCAGATATGTTAAAGTAATCGTGACTAATTTTGATTAGGAAGAACTCTGAGAAGTACATCATGAATTTGGACCTGAGTGAAAGAAAGAAGACAGCCTGTTATAGATGTTTAGTGCATTTTTCCAGGGAGAGAGAAGAGTTTGCGCAATGATCTGAAGATAGGGTGAGGCTTCCTTATTCTATAGCAGGAAAGAATACTGCACATGAAAGAGGACACAGCAAGAGTTGAAATCAGAACTGTGCCCCAAGTTTGTTTGGCTCATGATTCTGGAAGCCTCATATGTAGGGATTAAATCTGGGGAGAACTTCCTTGCTGCTGCATCATAACATAAGAGAGGAATCACATAGGTACATAGTGAATAACATCAAAATTTCTGTATGGAGCCACTTGATAATTGCAATTAATCTCACACATGATTTTACGAAGACACATTCAAACCTTAGTAGTGAGTAATTCACAATTAGATTTGGTCTAGAGTTTGGATTTGATGATTATCACAATGAAGATTGAAAGTTTTGTAGGCTAATAAGACTTATAAGGATTGCCCAGCTTAGACTGCATAAAATCTTTGTGAGGCAAGAAGACATAGAGGGTGATCAAGACAGAAAGCTTTAGGCTGGGGAGATAGTCCAGTCACTAAATGCTTTCCTGCCAAGTACTTGGATCTGAGTTTGGTCCTCAGAATTCCAGGCATGTTAGTACTTGTGTGTAATTCCAGCTCTGGAGGAAGGGAAGGAGGGAGGAAATAGAGGCAAACTAATCCCTGGGTCTTGATTACTGACCTCCAGGCCAATGAAAGACCTTGTCTGAAAAACTGATGGAATGAATTCTTGTGGAACAATACCCACACTTATTGTCTCTCCTCCACACCCATATACATACCTGTTTGCCCATATGTGTGTGCACACCTCCACCTCCACATACATAAGTACCTGCACAAACATGAACACACACATAATTGTGCACACACATACATACAACAATAACAACAAAAAACCAGAAGGCTTTAGAATATTTCATATTTGGGGTTAAATACAAGTTTACATGCATGATTTTGGTAGGCCATTTCTGTTTCAAAATTTCAGCTTTTTCATCTGAAAAATGGAAACAGAATGTTGCAGTGACCTTATTATTGCTGGCATGAAGCACCCAACCCAAGACAGCTTGTGGGAGGAAAGGGTTTATTTTGGCTCAAAACTCAATGGGAAGCTCCATGAAGGCAGGGGATAGTGTGGTATAAGTAGAGACTGATATCACCCTCTGGCCAAAATCAGGTGTACAACAGCATCAGGAAAGTATGCCAACACTGTCAAGCTAGGGCTAATAAGCCATCAAGGTCCACTTTAGCAACACATTTTCCCCAGGAAGGGTCTGATACTTAAATTGACATCAGATGGGTATCAAACACTCCAAACACATGAGTTTATGGGGGGCACCTAATTCAAACCACTACATTTCACCCCTGACCCCCATAAACTCACAACCACCCATGATACATTAATTATAACTTTAAAAGTATATATAGTTTTTACCAATACCAATACTGTTCAAACATCCCCATGGTACAAGGTCTCTTAATTGTTAGCTATAAAAACAAACCAAACAAAACACATAATGGCACAGAATAAACATTCACCTGCAAAAGATGACACTGGGTATACCACAGAAAGATTGAACCAATAAAAGATTTAAAACAATTGGGTAAACACCACATTCTGTAGCTCCATGTCTTATAACTCTAACCAGTGACAAGTCTTTGGAGTTTCCACCCTGCCCATCAAGCTGTGCTGCTCTAGCCCAGAGAAACCTCTATCGCATGCTGGAAGCTCTTCTTGGTAGCCCTCCTGTAGTCTTGGGATCTCCTGTTTCTCCACAGCAACCCACGGTAAATCCCCGTGGCTCCATCAGGTCTCAATGCAGGGACTTCTATTAACTCTGCCTCACATAACCCAAGGCCATTTCCTAAAACCAAAGCCACATTGCAAACCTAATGACCCTCTCTTCCCTACAATTGTTATCTGTATAGTACCAGGTGGACTGAACAATTTGTTAATCCAGGGGGCAATAAAGCTGATGTTGAAGAGCAGGACATTCCTTCAGCATTCAGACCTCCTACTTTCAAAAGAGCATTTATCCTACTGGCCCAATCTCAATGATTGTAATTTCTTGCAGCTGAATGGGCACTGTCTCCAACCTGAAACTCTCTTTTCTTTGTATGCCATATCAATCTGCTTACACAAGTTCATGTCTATGCAACACAACCCTGCACAACTTCTAAGGACACAGGCAGGTAGAACACATCAAATCTCTGACACAAGCTGCTTCAAAATGGTCCCAACAAAGTTCTTCCTTCCCCTCATAATCCAAATGTCACAGTCCATAGTTCTCATTGAATTCATGTCTTTCAACTCTGACCAGGATGGTTCATGAAACTCTGCCTTCAGCACCACAAAACATCTCTCAGACTGGGTTTCAAATCCTTTTATGTTCCTCCTGCAAATTAGTTCCAAAGGTCAAAAGCCACACAATCAAGTTTCTAGAAGCAACAATCCCACTCCTGGTACCAATTTTCTGTTGCAGTTACCTTGTTGTTGCATATCAAAAAGCCAAAGTTGTTTATTGCAGATTGTGGGAGAGGCAGGGGTCATACACACAAAACCTCTGTTGTTTATTGCAGTCTTGAGGGGAAAGTCCATGATGGCAGGAGAAAATGTGGCATGAGCAGAGACTGGGTTCACCTCCTGGCCAACATCAGATGGACAACAACAGCAGGAGAGTGTGCTAAGACTGACAACTAGGGCTAATAAACCATCAAGGTCCACCTCAGCAACACACCTACTCCAAGGAGGTTCCAATTCCCAAACTGCTGGAGATCAAGCATTCAGAACACATGAGCTTATAGTGGACCCTTAATTCAAACCACAAAACAGAGAAACTTGCAGGTAAGAAACTGCAAGTATGAAATGAGCTATTTCAAGTGTAGAACTTGGCACCATGATTGACTTAGAGTTAATAATTTAAAATAGTGAACAAAACTATAGATACCATGAACATAAAATCAGAATAGTAGATTGTGGGAAGAATGTTACAAAAAGAAAACAAGGGAGAAAAATATCAATATTAAGTATTTTTCAGAAAAAGGATATGAAAAAATTAAATTATAAGAGTGACCTTCAACATGATGAAATGAAGAGGAAAAACACAAATAAGGAAGACTATTTATAGGTGAAAACAATGGTTGAGTGTTTACTCTGTGTTTCACACATTATGCTAAAAGTTTTATAAATCCTATTGCATTGGACACTTGCAGTAATACTGTGGAATAAGCCTGCTTCTATCCATACTACAGATGACAACATGGAGGCAATAGAAGAGCTGTCAGCAGTTTTAATAAGCAGTGGACTCTATAAACTATACAAATGGCACCAGATGCCCACTGGTGTAACAGTGGTGTGAGTGTTATGTGGGAAACCAACTGCTCCTTGTTTGGATTTGAAGCCCCCTCCCTGGAGGGATGTTATGCCTGGTACTGAGAACCCAGCCTAAAGCCTATGGCTTATCCTGTGATAGACACTGAGGGGGAAGCTTCCACTGTTGTTTGGCTGAATGGCTATGGCCTATCAAATTGCCCTCTAAATCGTCATAGAGCTGCTCTTCATTTTGAGCACAGAAACTTATTCTTTGCAGATGATGGTGACTTATAAGGAGACTCAAAATTCATCAAAGAGGTGAGAAGTGCCAGTTAAATACTCAGCATTACATAAGACACCTCAATACTACCTTCCAATCTCAGAGAACATTTTGGAAGAGGATTTGGCAAGGACGGAAGAGCCAGAGGCTGGGGAACCATGCTTTGAAATGTTTTATTCCAGACACAAGGTGGCTGCTGCATTCCTGACCTCATTGCCACTGTGATAACCTGTACTATATTTGACACCTCAACGTGGTGACATGAATGGTGACGGAGCGCCAGAAAAGTCATCAAAATGGCAGAGGTACTGGTTTGAAGGAGGAGAAAGTTCCATGTAGAAGACACTTGGGACATGAGGAACAAGAAAGTGAAGGGTCTTACCATTAACCTTTGGTGGTCACCAAGTACTCTGACCGAAGTCTGTCTTTTTTGGGAAACCTCATTGTGGAAGTTAACCCCGTGCTGGCACTGGGAGTTATAAGTCTGCACCTAGGAAGGTGAGGGGGGAAAAAGATAGATAATATAAAAGAGAAAGTGAGTATAGAGAAGAGAGGGAGAGAGAGAGAGAGAGAAGCAGGACAAGATTAAAGTTGGCCTTCATGATGTTCTCAGGGAAATTCACGGAAGAGGGGGCGGAAAGATTGTTAGAGTCACAAGTTGGGGCATTATGCACAGAGACTCGGGCATAGCCCCCAGAACTCTTGACTAACCTCACAATGCATGACCCACATTCCCCATTGATTAGGGTCCCTTTGAAAGTGGGAGGACCGGGAGGAGGACAATGGAGCCAATACTATGAATGTAAAATCAGAATAATATAAATAAAAATATATATTTATTAGAAAAAAAAGAAAGCGAAGGCAGGGGGTTATACACACAACCATAGCTCTGTCCCTCCTTGTGTTTCCCCTTCCCCACACGCATATTGCAGAAATCTGGGAAAAGACTTCCCTAAAGGTTTTCTTGAGCTCAGCCAAAATTAAGTTCCTGAATGTCATAGTGGAATATTCCTTTTTAAACTTACAAAGAAAAAAATCTAACCAGGGAAATATGCTATTTGCAAATCTCTCACAAAATCCCTTTACTGCCGTGTGCAGTTAATATTTTTCATTGACAACGTTAACATGCATTGCTTAAGTCTTATTGGACAGTGCAGGCCCACATTGTAGGCACCGCTTGGGAGCTTATTTATCAGAGCTCTGTAGCACTGTGACATTGGGTTGGCAACAAACTAATTCATCTTGAGGACTACTGCTATCAGAACCACATGCAAAGCCTGCTTTATAAGGTCCTAAAAGAATGTGAGGTAGGTAAAAAAGCAGCTGCCTTAGACTCCACTAATCACATAATAACAGGGCATAGTAAGTTTGAAGGGTGGAACATGATACTTGCAAATTGCTTCACAAAAGGCCAATTGTCTCCTGTGGGAATCGGGCCACTGTTTTAACAAGTTGTAGTTGATCTGCATTCTGAGCATCTGGCCGCAGAGAGCTAATCCCACTCCAGCTCCGACAGAAGATGCAGGTTAGTAATTTGTATCAGAATGGGAGAGTACCACATGCCTGCAGGTCTCCTTGATGTTGCTCACTGCACTGCCAGAAGGATGGGGAGCTTGAGGCTTTCCTAGAAGAAGCCAGGAGTGGAGAAAAAGGAGACAAAGAAAAGGCCACACAGGGCTGAGAAGGGTTGCAATGCATCTGATGACAGTGCACAGAGAGAAACCTAAACTGTCACCAGCTTCCACCCACAGGGAATGAACAGCTAAGAGTCATCGTGGGTGACACCTGCCATATAATCGAAAGGGATGACCTCATTGTATTTGTCACTTCATTTTAACCTTTGGTCCTCTCGTAGACCTTATGTACATGTATTACATTCAAAGTTTCTGTGTTCTTCAAAGCATCTATCAAAATATTAGCTGCGGAAGAAACATGGGAGATCTCCTGGCAGCAAAAAAATAAATAAATAAATAAAAATAAAAAAATCTTTAGGTGAGGGCAACTCACTCTGTGTAGGAGATACTCTGAAAGCGCCTCAGGGGCCATCTCCCTGGGGAACCCCATGCTTGTATCTTTTCTGTTGTTACCCTCTACAGAGATGAGGAGAGTCTAGGAGACATTTTTCTTCTGCACTCACTTTTTCCAAACATCTTAGCAGCTGAGGTGCTCTGATCTTATAATGTTCTCACACCTCTTGGGAGGCCTGCTATCAATGGTTATCTAGGAAAACATTATGCCTGGAGGTCACTGAAGGACAGATGCAAACACCTGTTTTCCCTGGTAATGTTAGAACGGGGACCATCACAATGTCTCCTTCATAGGATTTAAAGCACCATATGAAGAAAGGTGGATGGAAATAGCTAATTCGAGTTTTACCTCTGGCCCTGGCTACACAGGAATTTTAGGATCTCTTTGAGAGTGGCACAGACGTTTTTAGCTTTTGTCAGTAAGTCAAGAGCTAAGGTACAAGATCCTCACAGTTATGCAAACCTACTATGAATTAGGGGGCAGGAGGTTTGTCTTTTGGATTTCAACAAATGAAACTTATAAACCCGAGGATAAAATTTAGAAAGATTTTATTACAGACATTATAGAACTTAAGAGAAGGAAGGAATGCAGAGTTCTTGCCCAAGAAAAGGCAACAGAGGCTTCTAGAAAAAGGAAAAGCTCACCTGGATCCCCAGATAGGGTCTTTTATGGAAATTGACTGGATAGTGCTAATGAGTTAATCCAGCCCTGATTCCACGTGACACTAAATTTTCAAGGAAAGTGAGTAATCCCTTTGCATCCAAGATTTTCGCCTGTCTTGGAAGAGCCTGTGACTGATCTCAGCCACTACAGCACTATAAGCAAAACACTCTGGAATTAAGATGAAGAACTATATGTCAGGAATGGCATACAGTTTTTAATCACTACTAGACACAGGAGGGTTTGAACACACTTGTGGGGGAACCTCTAATACTTTCTTAAAACATTTTGGGTGCTCAGACTTGGAGAGGTGCAGGGGTCTGTGGCTCAGACCTGGGAGGTGCCAGGGCACTTGGGACCTATGTGCTCAGGGCGGTGAGGTGCAGGTGTGATTGAGGCCCCTGTGCTCAGACCTGCTTGCTTGCTCAGGGCAGGTCATGTGCAGGTGTGTCTGGGGCCCTTGCACAGGGACCAGGTGTTTGGAGCCTGGACCAGGGTGGGTTGGGGAGTGCTGCTTATAGGCGTGTTTGGGACCCCGTATAGGAGGTGCTAACAAGTTCTCCAAGCTTGGTGACACATCACATATGACTGGAATACCCAAACCACCAAGCCTGTGTCTGCACTCCCAATGCCCTCACACTCTTGGGGCTGATTGCACAAGGGCCAGCTGTGTGGCAAGAGGGGCGCACATGCTCCCTGGCGGGACTCAGCAATCGCTATTAACTGCAAGCATCCACACCGCCTCAGTTGCGAGCAACCTGCCTGTCAGGCCTGGGCCATCAGCCCTGTGCTCACAGGGCCCCGGTGAGTCATGCTCCACAGTCCTCAGGCAGTAAATAACAGTGGTAGACCCGTGCACTGCCTGGACAGCAAGCGAGCCAAGCAGGCCAGGGCCACACTCTGACCCACCTGGAGGTGATGGTGACACACTCAAGGAGGACCCCCGTAGACCCTAGGTCACCCAGCCCACTCAAGCTGGCAGACAACCTCTTCACATACACCCCCTTAACCAAAGCTGACCTGGAGATAGCCGTGAAGTCCCAGCAACCGCCACCCGTCTGCCACTCTGCACCACCAGCGGTGGAAGTTCCTTCCAGCCTCAGCTGCCTGCTCTGATCACACCATCTGTGTGTTCGCTGCCTCCACATACCAGCACCCCCATACCCACCACTGAGGTGGCCTGGTCTGTGGAGCCCTCACTCTCTTTTCCCCACTCCTGATACTGCCATCTGCCTACAGGACACCCTTTGGAACATGGCTGCTGCCCCAGACAGGGATCACAGGAATATCTGGCAAAGACCTGCGGGGTTTGGGGGTGGGTGGGGGGAGTGGGTAGCATTAAGTCCTCCACAACCTGCTCAGCTGGGAAACGATCGTGATCTGAGGTAAGTGGTACTACTCGGATAGCCACAGAGAAGACACGGCTGTCATCAAGGGCCGGAGAGATTCCAGAACTCCACCAGCAGCTCTCATATGAGCCACAGTGTAGGAGCCGCTAGAGCACTTGCAACCTCCACAACCTGCACATCTATAGACAGGCCGTCCCAAGCCAAGCCAGTTCAAAGGCAAAACAGAACACTCACTGAGGATCCTACAAGGGCAAACGCTTGTTTCCTGCTTAATGAAAAAAGGCGTATCCCAAGATGGGTAGACCCCAATCAAAGAAAAGAAAAGAGAGAAAATAAAAATAACAAAATAAAATCACCCCCCCCCCAAAAAAAAATCCTCAAAACAACTAACTGAGAAATCTCCAACAAGATTGCCTAGTCCCACAATGGAACTGTGCCATGAAAACAGAGGAGACAACAGAAATAAAATCCCGAGATGAAAGCAACAATAAGCTCCATGATTACATGAATACATAGCCAAATCCACAGATAGCACTTCAGGGAATGCTCCACAGAGAAGAGTCAAACAACCAACCTCAAGAGACTGCAAGAGGAAGATCACTGAAAGTGAAGCAGACAAGAAAATGTACAAATCACAAGAAAGCACGAAACTCCATAAAGCCTCTGACGTGGCAGGGATTAAATTGAATCTCACAGTTATAACCTTAAATATTAATATTAATGGTGTTAACTCATCCACCAAAAGACAAGATAACAGGGAGGATCAGAAAAATGGACATTTCTATCTGCTGTCTTCAAGAAACCGACCTCACCTCTAAGGATAGATACATACTCAGAGTAAAAGGACAGAAAATGATTTTCCAAGCAAATGGAGATAAGAAACAAGCAGGTGTGGCTATATTAATATTGGAAAAAATATACTTCAAACCAAGAATAATCAAAAAGAACAAAGAAAGCCACCTTTTACTCTTCAAGGAAATGAACCAACAGGGGGACACCACAATCATAAATCAATATACACCAAAACCAGGTACACCACATTTTAGTAAAAAAAAACAAAAACAAAAAAACACCTGCTTGAAAGCAAGCCAGAAAGAAACCACAATACCATCTTAATAGGGTACTTCAATAGCCCACTATCATCAATAGACAGATTATTTAAGCAGAAAATCAAGAGAGAAATAATGGAACTTAAAATAAAATAGATCAACTAGACCTAACATACATCTACAGAATACTCCACACCAGTTATAAAGAATACACAGTCTGGGCTGGAGGGTGTCCTAGCAGTTAAGGTGTTTGCCTGCAAAGCCAAAGGATCCATGTTCGATTCCCTAGGACCCATGTTAGGCAGATGCACAAGGGAGTGCATGCATCTGGAATTCGTTTGCAGTGGCTGGAGGCCCTGGAGCGCCCATTCTCTCTCTCTCTCTCTCTCTCTCTCTCCCTCTTTCTCTCTGTCAAATAAATAAATAAGAATACACAGTATTCTCAGCAGAACCTTTGGAACTTTCTCCAAAATAGATCATATATAGAAAATATATATAAAGCATGTCTCCATATAATCAGAAAAATTGACATAATTTCCTGCATCATATTAGACCAACATGTGTTAAAATTAGAAATTAACAACAAGAGAAACAACATAAATTCCACAAGTTCACGGAGACAGAAAAACACACTATTCAATACTGAATGGGTCATGGAACAAGATCAAAAAGGAAACTGCAAAAGTTCTAGAACTGAATGATAACAAAAACACCACATACCAAAACTTAAGGGATACAATGAAAGCAGTTCTAAGAGAAAAATTCATAACACTAAATATCTTCATAAAAAAGACAGAAAGATCTAAAATTAATAATCTAACCATCTACCTAAAGGTATTGGAAAATCAAGAACAATCCAACTATAAGAGTTCCACAGGGTAAGAAATAATTGGGGTTAAGCAGAAATTAATGAATTGGAAACTAAGAAAACAATTAAAAATGGCAAAAGAAGAGCTGGTTCCTTGAAAAATAAAAAAGATTGCTAAACTGCTGGCCACTTTGGTCAAATGAAAATAAGTGACCTATGAGGTCCCCAAAACAAGACAGGCTTCTGTCAAAGCACTTGATTACCCACCTGAGGTCAAAGGTAAGACCCTATTGCTAAAGACTCCACATGCTGCTGACACAGAACATCAAGAGATCTCAGAGATCGGGCTGGAACCTGGAAGGAAGCCAGTTTCCAGATAGTCATGTAGTGCTGGAAAGCGCTACATGAGCTGCTGTGGAAAAATGGTCTACAATGTCGTGAGCAAGCAGGAGACACTGCTTTACAAAAGCAGCCATCGTGACAAGAAGTACACACCTGTGCAATTCTGGCAGCCAGCCGAGGTGAGTAATGAAAGGTTTTGTGATTGACTAAGAGATCCACTCCTTGGAAAGGATCTTATATCTGGAACTGGGAACCAAGTCAGAACCCTATGGAGACCAAGATTATTGTCTTCAATGAGAAGCTCCCACTTGTTTGTGGCCAAAAGAGAGGCTGCACCCATCAAAGTCTGTCTAAATTAACAATGCTTATCCCACTTAACCTATGTTGATCTCTCTCTCCATTGGAAAATGTGTTTTTCTTTTTCCGAAGGCAGCAAGAACCAAGGACAACCAAAATCTATCACCAAGGCAAGAGAAGTCGGCTGACTCCCTGGCAGGAGATGAAGCCCCCTCACACATCAGCCAGGGCCCAGGAGAAACCACAGAGGAATTAGCCAGATGAGCAAGTGTCCTGCTTCCATGGCTAGCTGGACAACCTGGGCCAGGGCGATGGAGATAGACACTGAGGCCACTCAAAATGCACCAAAGCAGAAATCCAGAAGGTGCTGAAAGCACAACACTAAAGGAGACTTAAAACATACAAACTACAACTCAGGAAATTTTAAGGAAAAGCCACAGGGTGGGAGGGAATATCCAGAGGCATTGAGCCCCACCCCCACTGCCTGACTGCTGCTCGCACACCACAGCTCCTAACCCACAATCCCATGGTAAACACCAGCACTCCCACTGAGGTGGTCCTCAGTCAATGGGGCAAAGAGGAGAGAATTGATGGTACCAATCATGATGTCTCCATAAAAACTTTCTATATATATATATATATATATATGTATATATATGTGTGTGTGTGTGTGTGTGTGTGTGTGTTATTATTTTTCTTTTTTGGAGAGAGACACACAGAGAGAGAGAGAGAGAGAGAGAGAGAGAGAGAGGAAAGACAGAGGGAGATGGGCACGCCAGCAGTGTCTCAGCTGCTGTGAATGAAATCCAGATGTGTGCACCCTCTTGTGGTCAAGTGCAGCATTGCGCCCTTGTGTCACTTTGCATCTGGCTAAACGTGGGACCTGGAGATTGGAACCACTGGAGATTGGAACCAGCATTCTTAGGCTTAGCAGGCAGGCGCCTTAACCCTAAGCCATCTCTCCAGCCCAGTTTTTTTTTTTTTTTATTTAATTGAGATAAAAAGGCAGAGAGAGAGAGAGAGAGAGAGAGAGAGAATGGAGTGCGCCAGGGCATGCGTCTCTGCAAACGAACTCACTCCAGATGCATTGCACCCTCTTGTGCATCTGGCTGACATGGGTTCTGGGGAATTGAACTGAAGTCCTTTGGCTTTGCAGGCAAGTGCCTTAACCACTAAGCCAACTCTCCAGTCCCCAGAAAAACTTTCCAGTTAATGAAAGGAAAACAAATGACTCCTTTATTCTTTAATCTAAATAGGATCCAAGCATGATAACACACAGGAAGTGTGGATTAGGAAAGCCATACTGTAATTTTCCACATGTAACAGAGAATATAAAACTATAAGTAAGACATTTTATCATGTAACAAAAGGCAAATTAGAAAACACTAGACAGACACAGTCACTAGCTTATCTATCTAGCAAGCCATAGTTGTGAGTCCATGCCTGCGGGGGCTAGCTGCAGTGTAGGGTCTCCTTGCCACTATTCTACTGTCACTTGCCTCCCCACATGGGTCACAACCTTTCAGGGTCCCCTGCAGTTCCATAGCATTTCTTGTCACACAGAGTCCTGTCTGCAAGAGCCCCTGACTATGCATGCTACTTAAATTTCTGCCCGACAGTACTTGCTCAGACCCAAACCCAGCCTGGCCATCCCAGGCAGAATCAGAATTTCCCTCAGACTAGCATTGATCATTAGCACTGAAAGCTCGGGTCAATGTTCCACAGAGCGAACACAAAATATATCCTCACGAAAGTCAGTCAACATTGGACAGATAGCATTTGCATTTTGCTGTTTGGCTTTCCCAGCAAATATAAATAGAAAATAAAGTTTTAACATGTCTTTCACAGAAAATTTCCAAATCTACCACTTACCATCTACCAAGTTTTCAAATGTGCCCAGTTCCCAACTGGTGAGGGGTTGCACAGAAGTTGAGAGGATTAGTGGACAGAACAGAAGTTCCCTGCCATGAGAATAACAGGAAGCCCACACTTACCCTCTGGCATTCCTGACCAGCACACCGATAAATGCAAAAAACGTACCAATAAAATATGCCAATGGATTCTTGTCATATAGTTTTTTTTTTTTTTTTTTTTGGTTTGGTTTTTGAGGTAGGGTTGTCATATAGTTTTGAAGAATGCTATCCACAGACCAGAGTATAAGGACAGCTTAGGGCTTTAAGGAGGGAGAGCTTTAAGAAACGGGCAGGGGTGGGAGGTTGGTGCTTAGGGGAAGTAAGAATAGGGCTCTTGACCAAGAAGCCAAGACAGGATTGAGCAATTGATTTCATATCATTATTCCTCATATCTATATTATTTATTGCTTAAACCATAAATAATTTTGTGATTCAAAATATTTTTGGGACCTGAGGAGAGGGTTTAGTGAGTCCAAGCATGAGGACCTGACTTCTGTCCATAGCACCCATATGAAAAGCCGGGCATGACACCCATGCCTGTAATTCCAGTGTTGAGGAGGGCAGGGACAGGAGGATTGCTGGGGCTTCCTGGTCAGCTGGCATGACCAAAAAATGGTGAACTCCACCTCATGCTTTCTCAGGGATGAAAAGAATGAGAGCAATAACTGGGACACCAGATATCTTTCTCTGGCTTTAGCATGAATACTGAGGGCAGGCACACATACTCCACACCTAAATAAATAAATAAATAAATAAATAAATAAATAAATAAATAAATAAAATAAACTGTCAAGTTAATATTCTTCCCATAAACTTTTGAAAGCCCATTATAAAAGTTGAAAACCAAGACTTGTTTTTTTTTATGCCTTTTTATGATATGGAAAATAATTGAGGATTTTTCTAATGCTAACTTCAACCCACAAATAAATTGCTTCACATTTGCTCTCTATTATTTATTGTACTACACAAATGTTAAGCTCCTTATAAAAGAATACACTGGTCCCAAATGGTAAATACAGAGAGGGACTGGAAGCATGTAGTCTCTACATTGATCATATATTTGCCAACTCAGAATTATTCTGAATTCTACCTGCTTCCTATTTCTCTTCAGTTCATTCTGTATTGTTATGTAAAAAAATCAGCAGAAATTTAGCAGGGCCTCAGGATGTGTGAAATTAGGATATGTTCTGGGCTATCATTTCATATTGACTTGGGAGTCCTCTTGCAATGGCAACAGACTGTTGAAAAAAAAACATTTTCTTGGGCTGGAGAGATGGCTTAGCAGTTAAGGCGCCTGCCTGCTAAGCCTAAGAACGCTGGTTCCAATCTCCAGCAGTTCCAATCTTCAGGTCCCACGTTTAGCCAGATGCAAAGTGATGCAAGGGTGCAATGCTGCACTTGACCTCAAGGGGGCGCACACATCTGGATTTCCTTCACAGCAGCTGAGACACTGCTGGCGTGCCCATCTCTATCTGTCTTCTTCTCCCTCTCTCTCTGTCCCTCTCTCTCTCTCTGTCTCTCTCTCTCTCTCTCTCAAAAAAAATCGTTTTCTTGTAGGTAAGAGGGAAACATATAGTAATTTGAAGCCATGAATCATGATACCTTAGCCCTTGTCCACACCACAGTATGGAAGCTTGCTGTGTCAGCATCAATATCTTGGCTGCTTCATCTCTCTCTGAAGTCTGTCCCCAGCCTCTAAGCTCTCTCCTCAGGACACTCTCCCTTCGAATGAACTTTAAGTTAACTGATCTGAGGGTTGAATTATCCACCACAAATCCCCTTTTATTCCCATGCCTGATCATGGAATGTCATCCTACTATATTCACAAATTGTGGTATATCAGTGGCAGAAATCTTGAAGGTTGTCTTAGAATTCTGCTTACTGGACTTTCTGAAGTCCTTTTGTTTGAGACAGGATCTCACTATATAGCTCAGGTTTCCCTCGAAGTTCAGTATCTATCCCAGGCTGGTCTTGAACTCGTTCTGCCTCTTCTTAAAGAGTGTTAGTGTTATAGGTGGGAGCCTCCAGGCCAAGTTCACTTTCCCTAGACTTGAGCTACAGGATATTTTCCTTCAACCTTTTCTCAGTAGCTGCCTACTCATGGCTTGGCAGGAAGAGCTACATGACAAAACCCTTCCTTGGAGGACATCTATGTGGTGAGACGATTCTTTCATTGATCATGTATCTTCTCTATTTTTGAGAAAACTGTGATGAAAAGATAGATATATGATAGATAGATAGATAGATAGATAGATAGATAGATAGATAAATAGACATAGAACATTTTGCTAGACTTTGGGACAGTTGTTCTTGAGAATGGAGAAGAAATTTATTCATCCAAATGACAGAACTGAATTTCAAAGAAGAGGAAGAGATCATACTTTTTTTGGGTCTAGACAAGCCAAAGCACAAAGGTATTTTGTATATGGCCTTATTTCACTGGGCTAAATTGTCACTACATTTTACTTTTATTCCTTTATTTTCAGTTGCACAGTGACTAAGCAAATGAGTTGACTATAAGAGTGTCAGCCAGGCCCCATGTTTGGAGGCCAGACTCATGACATTATGCAAAGTTCATGACTGATTCTCAGCAAATTTCTTGGTACAAACCTTCTGAACTCTTGAAACTCATTCTTGAAAAATGTAAATGTTTTCTCAAATAGTTTTGGATCATGTCATGGTTGTTAATGGCTCACAAAATCCATCCAGTATGGCGCTTTTATAACTTTCTCTGCTTCACCTGTTTCTGACTAAAATGGTTTGCAATCTTGTCACCGGGAGACCTGATTCCTCTTCAAGGCTGGAAAAACAATACATTCTCTTAGAATTGAGTGTGTGAATGGGTGAGTTGAACTTTAAGTTTCTTCTGAGACTGAAAGCTTTATCTAGAGTTATGTGTTTGGACATACAAAACTGTTCATGTCCTAAAAGTAATTATGGTTTTGTCATGACGTTAAAGTATCAGATATGAAAAATATCAGCCAATTGTTATGTTTCAATATTTGGGTTATTTAACATCAAATGCTGAAACATTAAGGAATATCTTTGTCTAGATCCACATCTGCGTCTGTTAGCAGCCTAAATTGTCTATAGCCAAAGCCTCACTTGAGTCGCTTATGTTGAAGTTTAGATGGCAACTAGCAGATTCTTTGGAGCCAAGATTTCAAGGAAAATAATGGTTCCTAATGCTTACATGTGGTCTCCCAAACATATATATTTTTTCTCCTTTATCAGCTAAGCACATGATCACTGCCTGCAAAAGTGATTTTTGCTGCCAAGGTAAGTTCAACAAATGTTGCTATTTGGCTTGTTCTCCTCTTTAGGATCACACTGGTGCTGAAATATATGAAGGTAACATCTATTCTTCAGCCTTAAAATAGTTTTTTAGATGGCTGACATGGTCACAAAAAAAAAATTATCAACACAAGTCGGAGCCACAAGAGAACAGCATGTTAGTGTGTGTTAGCTAGAATGATTTTGGCAGTAAAACAGTTCCCAATACCCGACCCTTGTCTAGACACTTTTTTTCCTGGACCAAGCACATCTAATACCTTTTCTACAATTAAATTTAGCATTCGTGTTTTTGTAAAATATCTGTTTCCCTCTATCACCGCGAAGATCATGTTACATTACGTTTATGAACCAGGACAATCGTGTTTACCTCTCTGACTCCTCTGTCCCATTTCACAGGGCCAGCCAAGGTTAGCACATTTTATGTTTCTTTGTAGAAATAAAGGTCATTCTCTCTCTCTCTCTCTCTCTCTCTCTCTCTCTCTCTGTCTCTTTCTTTCTCTCTCCCTCCCCTTTGCCTCTCTACTACACACAAACACACACACACCTCACATAAATAGGCTCATATGTTTCTAAGTCAAAACATAAGTTCCAATTTTATGAATCTTTCAAATATTTCACTGAAATTACATTCTACAAAGTCGTCCTTGGATTTCTCAAGTATATTTTTAACCACAAATAGAATATATTTAGTGCAAAGAAGTAGCATTTTTGGGGATATAACCTTCAAGTTCATACATTCGAAAACACAAAATTACAAAATCTCAAAAGCATATTATGTATATTGTTTATTTCTAAACAGTTAAGTAGCTTCTCATACTTATATAGTATTCGTATTAATGATTTCAGATTGCTAAACTCTCCAAAAGGTGAATTATTTTACTATCTTACTTAAAGAATTCTGACTGATTTTGAATAAACTGTAACAAAAACTTTAGATGACTTATTTATTTTCCTCCTTGAAAAAAGAAACTTCTACGACAAATGGAAAATAATTTGATATTCTAGGGCAAAGGTGTGGCAAGTTAAAATGTGGGTTACTATGCTTACAGGGGTTATCTACAAGTTTGCCTTTTTGCTTTTTTTTTTTCTTCTAATAATAGTACCTTTATGTTTTTCTCTTCAAGGAACCATACTGTCACTCAAAATCCATGTGGTTTAGGAGGTGATAATCCTAGTGCATGAATTCAGTAACAAGTACACAGTCTAACAGCTGGTCAACTGAATGGTGAGCCCCTTCCAATGACTGATACAAAAATAATAGCATGGATCATTCCAAGTCTATCAATGGCTTCTGGCAGGAGAGTGGCTGCTGGAATGATGAAGAAGAAGGTACGTCCTTCTTCAGGATAGGCAGATGCTAAGTGACATGGAAACCTGTAACTTCTGCAAGCTGTGTTGCAGTTCTGTGGGTGGCAGAGCAAGCAAAGGAGTGACGGGTGTGGGGTCAGAAAGTAGGCGCTGACGTCAGTGCAGGTTCTTGGACTCTGTGACTGCAGACAACTTTGCTTTTAATTCATCCACTTATAATATCAGTAAAGTCCATTTTTTCTCCTCTAGCTAACTTCTAATTGTGTTCTTTAATTACTTATAACCAAGCCAACAGAATCAACAATGTGATATAAACCTAAAGCTGCTTATTTTAATGTTGTTTCTATAAAAGCAATCAGCTTATGCAGTTTTCATCAAGGACAAAACTATCAAATTGCCACCCCACTGTCCCATGCAGGGATGGATAGGAAGGCTGTGTGTGCTTGCGCACAAATGAATGGTGGTCAGTAAATTCAACTATATAATAAAACTGTGAGTCATAAGGTAAGTCATAAGTCTTACTTTTTCTTTCTTTCCTTCCTTCCTTCCTTCTTTCTTTCTTTTTTAAATTGTTTACTTATTTATAAGGAAAGAGAGAGAGAATATGAATGAGTGGACACACACTAGGGCCTTTCGCCACTGCAAACAAGCTCCAAAATGCATGCACCACACTAAGCCAACTCTCCAGTCCCCAGAAAAACTTTCCAGTTAATGAAAGGAAAACAAATGACTCCTTTATTCTTTAATCTAAATAGGATCCAAGCATGATAACACACAGGAAGTGTGGATTAGGAAAGCCATACTGTAATTTTCCACATGTAACAGAGAATATAAAACTATAAGTAAGACATTTTATCATGTAACAAAAGGCAAATTAGAAAACACTAGACAGACACAGTCACTAGCTTATCTATCTAGCAAGCCATAGTTGTGAGTCCACGCCTGCGGGGGCTAGCTGCAGTGTAGGGTCTCCTTGCCACTATTCTACTGTCACTTGCCTCCCCACGTGGGTCACAACCTTTCAGGGTCCCCTGCAGTTCCGTAGCATTTATTGTCGCACAGAGTCCTGTCTGCAAGAGCCCCTGACTATGCATGCTACTTAAATTTGTGCACAACAGTACTTGCTCAGACCCAAACCCAGCCTGGCCATCCCAGGCAGAATCAGAATTTCCCTCAGACTAGCATTGATCATTAGCATTGAAAGCTCGGGTCAATGTTCCACAGAGCGAACACAAAATATATCCTCACGAAAGTCAGTCAACATTGGACACATAGCATTTGCATTTTGCTGTTTGGCTTTCCCAGCAAATATAAATAGAAAATACAGTTTTAACATGTCTTTCACAGAAAATTTCCAAATCTACCACTTACCATCTACCAAGTTTTCAAATGTGCCCAGTTCCCAACTGGTGAGGGGTTGCACAGAAGTTGAGAGGATTAGTGGACAGAACAGAAGTTCCCTGCCATGAGAATAACAGGAAGCCCACATTCACCCTCTGGCATTCCTGACCAGCACACCGATAAATGCAAAAAACGTACCAATAAAATATGCCAATGGATTCTTGTCATATAGTTTTGAAGAATTCTATCCACAGACCAGAGTATAAGGACAGCTTAGGGCTTTAAGGAGGGAGAGCTTTAAGAAACGGGCAGGGGTGGGAGGTTGGTGCTTAGGGGAAGTAAGAATAGGGCTCTTGACCAAGAAGCCAAGACAGGATTGAGCAATTGATTTCATATCATTATTCCTCATATCTATATTATTTATTGCTTAAACCATAAATAATTTTGTGATTCAAAATATTTTTGGGACCTGAGGAGAGGGTTTAGTGAGTCCAAGCATGAGGACCTGACTTCAGTCCATAGCACCCATATGAAAAGCCGGGCATGACACCCATGCCTGTAATTCCAGTGTTGAGGAGGGCAGGGACAGGAGGATTGTTGGGGCTTCCTGGTCAGCTGGCATGACCAAAAAATGGTGAACTCCACGTCATGCTTTCTCAGGGATGTAAAGAACAAGAGCAATAACTGGGACACCAGATATCTTTCTCTGGCTTTAGCATGAATACTGAGGGGCAGGCACACATACTCCACACCTACCTAAATAAATAAATAAATAAATAAATAAATAAATAAATAAATAAATAAATAAACTGTCAAGTTAATATTCTTCCCATAAACTTTTGAAAGCCCATTATAAAAGTTGAAAACCAAGACTTGTTTTTTTTTATGCCTTTTTATGATATGGAAAATAATTGAGGATTTTTCTAATGCTAACTTCAACCCACAAATAAATTGCTTCACATTTGCTCTCTATTATTTATTGTACTACACAAATGTTAAGCTCCTTATAAAAGAATACACTGGTCCCAAATGGTAAATACAGAGAGGGACTGGAAGCATGTAGTCTCTACATTGATCATATATTTGCCAACTCAGAATTATTCTGAATTCTACCTGCTTCCTATTTCTCTTCAGTTCATTCTGTATTGTTATGTAAAAAAATCAGCAGAAATTTAGCAGGGCCTCAGGATGTGTGAAATTAGGATATGTTCTGGGCTATCATTTCATATTGACTTGGGAGTCCTCTTGCAATGGCAACAGACTGTTGAAAAAAAAACATTTTCTTGGGCTGGAGAGATGGCTTAGCAGTTAAGGCGCCTGCCTGCTAAGCCTAAGAATGCTGGTTCCAATCTCCAGCGGTTCCAATCTTCAGGTCCCACGTTTAGCCAGATGCAAAGTGATGCAAGGGTGCAATGCTGCACTTGACCTCAAGGGGGCGCACACATCTGGATTTCGTTCACAGCAGCTGAGACACTGCTGGCGTGCCCATCTCTGTCTTCTTCTCCCTCTCTCTCTGTCACTCTCTCTCTCTCTGTCTCTCTCTCTCTCTCAAAAAAAATCATTTTCTTGTAGGTAACAGGGAAACGTCTAGTAATTTGAAGCCATGAATCATCATACCTTAGCCCTTGTCCACACCACAGTATGGAAGCTTGCTGTGTCAGCATCAATATCTCTGCTGCTTCATCTCTCTCTGAAGTCCGTCCCCAGCCTCTAAGCTCTCTCCTCAGGACACTCTCCCTTCCAATGAACTTTAAGTTAACTGATCTGAGGGTTGAATTATCCACCACAAATCCCCTTTTATTCCTATGCCTGATCATGGAATGTCATCCTACTATATTCACAAATTGTGGTATATCAGTGGCAGAAATCTCGAAGGTTATCTTAGAATTCTGCTTACCGGACTTTCTGAAGTCCTTTTGTTTGAGACAGGATCTCACTATATAGCTCAGGTTTCCCTCGAAGTTCAGTATCTATCCCAGGCTGGTCTTGAACTCGTTCTGCCTCTTCTTAAAGAGTGTTAGTGTTATAGGTGGGAGCCTCCAGGCCAAGTTCACTTTCCCTAGACTTGAGCTACAGGATATTTTCCTTCAACCTTTTCTCAGTAGCTGCCTACTCATGGCTTGGCAGGAAGAGCTACATGACAAAACCCTTCCTTGGAGGACATCTATGTGGTGAGACGATTCTTTTATTGATCATGTATCTTCTCTATTTTTGAGAAAACTGTGATGAAAAGATAGATATATGATAGATAGATAGATAGATAGATAGATAGATAGATAGATAGATGGACATAGAACATTTTGCTAGACTTTGGGACAGTTGTTCTTGAGAATGGAGAAGAAATTTATTTATCCAAATGACAGAACTGAATTTCAAAGAAGAGGAAGAGATCATACTTTTTTTGGGTCTAGACAAGCCAAAGCACAAAGGTATTTTGTATATGGCCTTATTTCACTGGGCTAAATTGTCACTACATTTTACTTTTATTCCTTTATTTTCAGTTGCACAGTGACTAAGCAAATGAGTTGACTATAAGAGTGTCAGCCAGGTCCCATGTTTGGAAGCCAGACTCATGGCATTATGCAAAGTTCATGACTGATTCTCAGCAAATTTCTTGGTACAAACCTTCTGAACTCTTGAAACTCATTCTTGAAAAATGTAAATGTTTTCTCAAATAGTTTTGGATCATGTCATGGTTGTTAATGGCTCACAAAATCCATCCAGTATGGCGCTTTTATAACTTTCTCTGCTTCACCTGTTTCTGACTAAAATGGTTTGCAATCTTGTCACCGGGAGACCTGATTCCTCTTCAAGGCTGGAAAAACAATACATTCTCTTAGAATTGAGTGTGTGAATGGGTGAGTTGAACTTTAAGTTTCTTCTGAGACTGAAAGCTTTATCTAGAGTTATGTGTTTGGACATACAAAACTGTTCATGTCCTAAAAGTAATTATGGTTTTGTCATGACGTTAAAGTATCAGATATGAAAAATATCAGCCAATTGTTATGTTTCAATATTTGGGTTATTTAACATCAAATGCTGAAACATTAAGGAATATCTTTGTCTAGATCCACATCTGCGTCTGTTAGCAGCCTAAATTGTCTATAGCCAAAGCCTCACTTGAGTCGCTTATGTTGAAGTTTAGATGGCAACTAGCAGATTCTTTGGAGCCAAGATTTCAAGGAAAATAATGGTTCCTAATGCTTACATGTGGTCTCCCAAACATATATATTTTTTTCTCCTTTATCAGCTAAGCACATGATCACTGCCTGCAAAAGTGATTTTTGCTGCCAAGGTAAGTTCAACAAATGTTGCTATTTGGCTTGTTCTCCTCTTTAGGATCACACTGGTGCTGAAATATATGAAGGTAACATCTATTCTTCAGCCTTAAAATAGTTTTTTAGATGGCTGACATGGTCACAAAAAAAAAATTATCAACACAAGTCGGAGCCACAAGAGAACAGCATGTTAGTGTGTGTTAGCTAGAATGATTTTGGCAGTAAAACAGTTCCCAATACCCGACCCTTGTCTAGACACTTTTTTTCCTGGACCAAGCACATCTAATACCTTTTCTACAATTAAATTTAGCATTCGTGTTTTTGTAAAATATCTGTTTCCCTCTATCACCGCGAAGATCATGTTACATTACGTTTATGAACCAGGACAATCGTGTTTACCTCTCTGACTCCTCTGTCCCATTTCACAGGGCCAGCCAAGGTTAGCACATTTTATGTTTCTTTGTAGAAATAAAGGTCATTCCTCTCTCTCTCTCTCTCTCTCTCTCTCTCTCTCTGTCTCTTTCTTTCTCTCTCCCTCCCCCTTTGCCTCTCTCCTACACACAAACACACACACACCTCACATAAATAGGCTCATATGTTTCTAAGTCAAAACATAAGTTCCAATTTTATGAATCTTTCAAATATTTCACTGAAATTACATTCTACAAAGTCGTCCTTGGATTTCTCAAGTATATTTTTAACCACAAATAGAATATATTTAGTGCAAAGAAGTAGCATTTTTGGGGATATAACCTTCAAGTTCATACATTCGAAAACACAAAATTACAAAATCTCAAAAGCATATTATGTATATTGTTTATTTCTAAACAGTTAAGTAGCTTCTCATACTTATATAGTATTCGTATTAATGATTTCAGATTGCTAAACTCTCCAAAAGGTGAATTATTTTACTATCTTACTTAAAGAATTCTGACTGATTTTGAATAAACTGTAACAAAAACTTTAGATGACTTATTTATTTTCCTCCTTGAAAAAAGAAACTTCTACGACAAATGGAAAATAATTTGATATTCTAGGGCAAAGGTGTGGCAAGTTAAAATGTGGGTTACTATGCTTACAGGGGTTATCTACAAGTTTGCCTTTTGCTTCATTTTTTTTTCTTCTAATAATAGTACCTTTATGTTTTTCTCTTCAAGGAACCATACTGTCACTCAAAATCCATGTGGTTTAGGAGGTGATAATCCTAGTGCATGAATTCAGTAACAAGTACACAGTCTAACAGCTGGTCAACTGAATGGTGAGCCCCTTCCAATGACTGATACAAAAATAATAGCATGGATCATTCCAAGTCTATCATTGGCTTCTGGCAGGAGAGTGGCTGCTGGAATGATGAAGAAGAAGGTACGTCCTTCTTCAGGATAGGCAGATGCTAAGTGACATGGAAACC
The DNA here is from genome assembly GCA_036365145.1 of Orientallactaga sibirica. Classification (NCBI taxonomy): domain Eukaryota; kingdom Metazoa; phylum Chordata; class Mammalia; order Rodentia; family Dipodidae; genus Orientallactaga; species Orientallactaga sibirica. The sequence continues at coordinate 5,231,827 of JAEOAD010001030.1, forward strand.
TGTAACTTCTGCAAGCTGTGTTGCAGTTCAGTGGGTGGCAGAGCAAGCAAAAGGAGTGACGGGTGTGGGGGTCAGAAAGTAGGCGCTGACGTCAGTGCAGTTCTTGGACTCTGTGGCTGCAGACAACTTTGCTTTTAATTCATCCACTTATAATATCAGTAAAGTCCATTTTTTTCTCCCTCTAGCTACTTCTAATTGTGTTCTTTAATTACTTATAACCAAGCCAACAGAATCAACAATGTGATATAAACCTAAAGCTGCTTATTTTAATGTTGTTTCTATAAAAGCAATCAGCTTATGCAGTTTTCATCAAGGACAAAACTATCAAATTGCCACCCCACTGTCCCATGCAGGGATGGATAGGAAGGCTGTGTGTGCTTGCGCACAAATGAATGGTGGTCAGTAAATTCAACTATATAATAAAACTGTGAGTCATAAGGTAAGTCATAAGTCTTACTTTTTCTTTCTTTCCTTCCTTCCTTCCTTCTTTCTTTCTTTTTTAAATTGTTTACTTATTTATAAGGAAAGAGAGAGAGAATATGAATGAGTGGACACACACTAGGGCCTTTCGCCACTGCAAACAAGCTCCAAAATGCATGCACCACTTTGTGCATTAGGATTTATGAGGAAACTTGGGAATCAAACCTGCCACTCTTTCACTATGGAGATTTAAAAAAAATATATCCATTTATTTCTTAGAGACAGAGAGAGGGAGAGTGAGAACGGGTGTGCCAGGGCCTCTAGCCACTGCAAACGAACTCCAGATGCCACCCTGTGCATCTGGCTTACGTGGGACCTGGAGAATTGAACCAGGATCCTTAGGCTTCACAGGCAAGTGCCTTAATTGCTAAGCCATCTCTCCAACCCCACTATGGAGATTTTTATCCTACAAGAAGACATGAGTGCAGTAGCATTTACTTAAACCAAGAAGCGGTTACTCATGAAACAGAAGGAAAATGTTTCTACTACATTCCAAAAGCATCGTAAAGCATGAAAAATGTGGAAAATTTTTTAATGATTCCCATGAAAATGTGCAAATGTGGCGAAGCAGTTCTTGCTTCTTCTCTACTTGAATTTAGGGACAACCAAACAATGGGTTTGTCTCATTGGGAAATCTAAAGGCAGCAAAAGAAAATCTAAAAGAAAACTTGCTTATGGAAGAAGAGCAACCCTCTTCATAAAAATTATAGAATTTTTTTTTTTTTGAGGGGAGAGAGAAAAAGAATGGGCATGCTATGGCCTTCAACCACTGCAAACAAACTCCAGATGCATGTGCCCCCTTGTGCGACATCGCACGCTTGCATGACTGTGCATTTGGCTACGTGGGACCTGGAGAGTTGAACGTGAGTTCTTTGTCTTCACGGGAAAGTGCGTTAACCGCTAAGCCATCTCTCCAGCCCAAAAATATATTTTAAAACTTATATTTCAAAATAAATTTTTCTGTGGTATTAAAATGATGAAATATGGGGAACAACATAAACATTTAAGCTAGACCAGAATATGAAACTCATTTTTGGAAGAAAAGTTAATGACGCAAGAAATGTATATAATGTAATGTTAAAAGAAAAGAGTTAGGCCCAAAATATGTGTACATATGTTTGATTCTCTTGAGAAATACAGATGAATATGTCATCTATCTCTCAAAGGTGAATTTATGGGTGGTTTCCATTTTAGTGTTTACAATTCTTTATGTCTTCCAAATTTTGTATGATAGGAAAATAACTTCAAAAACATTCTCTCAGGAAATAGAAGACATTCTTGTTGTTTTCAGAGCCCACTATGCATACCTTGCAATGTTTCTGATGTGATACTGAGACCATGTGAGGATCAATCAAACTGAAAATAGCTATAGATTCACCTAGCCCTCTGCTAGTCAAGTGTTGCTGAGAGGCCAATGGCCTGAGCTCACCGGAAAATTTCAGAAATGTTAAAACTGGTCCCATGTTAGAACTATAGAATGAGAATCTGCATGCTAATAAGATTGTCGATTGATTGCTAAAGCATAGCATTTAGATACCACTGATGTAGAATATGGGTCTATGGGAATTTTCATTGGCTTTTTGATGATGGCCATAAGGTTTTGTTGTCAGGGAAGATATATTGTACTGGAGCTGTTTCCTTTTTCCATATCCCTTAATGAAGATTTAACAATAAGTGTGGATGGTCATTTCTCACTGCTGTATGCTAAGACCTGCTTTCAAGTGGATGCTTATATTTTCAGATTATATACCTTGGAATGTTACTGGTAGAAAAGATTGCTTGTCGTTCACAGGTCTTTCCTCTTTTTAGTTTCCCCACACTAAATAAAGAACTTCATACAAGGAAAAACAAAGTAACAAAATTGATAGCAAAAATAGTCAGTTTCTAAACTACTTCATTGTTGAATCTCCCAGGCTAAAATTCCTGAGGTGCGGTCTTCATTATATTGTTACAAAAGCATGCCTTTCTGTGCTGTCTTGTTTTGCTTTGTTTTTGCCCCAACCTGAGCGCAAGGTCAGGTTATATTGGCAGTTGGCATAATGGCTAATTACACCCCTATTTGGCCAAGGATATGGGTTATAGAATCAATCAGGGTCTCGATGGCTCAGATCATGCCCCTCCTGGTTATTAGACATGTGTCACTGAGCAAAGTTCTGATCAAAGCTGGTGGGGAGGCAGCAAGAGGTCACGGGGCATGCCCAAGTCTAATTGCTGGACTGCGTACTAAAGGAAGTTAGTAATAAAAGGTCATTAACTGCCAGCCTTTCCGATCAGTGAAGCAAGAGTATAGAGAAATTATGTTTATCAACTGACCATTTAAAGGAAAAAAAATTCCACTTAAATAATTTTTTTCATCTTTCTACCCATCGACTCAAAAAGAAATGAAACAATAACCCCAGGACATACAGTCAGTCTAATCTTAAGTTAGTATGGAGTTTAAAAATTAATTAATTAATCAATTAATTAATTAATTAATTAATGTGTTGTTATTTTGGGACAAAGTCTCTCTATGTAGCCGTGGCTGGTCTAAAACTTACAGGAAGTCTCTGGTCACTGCCTCCCAAACGCTTGGATTAAAGGTGTTCACCACCATGCCTGGTCAAAATTTATTTTTTGGAAATCATTAAACTGTACTTCTCTAAAGGATTTTCTATAAACTGCCAATTTTTTTGAAATATAAATTTGTGAAGAAAAAAATGCTCTGTATTTATTTTAAAATGTCTTCATTACAACAGAAATTAGTTTTGTAAGTCAGCTTTCATAAACCCTCATATATGGCTTATGAGATTTTTCCCAACTAGCTCTCTTCTGTTAATCAGCTATCTTCCTTCTATTGATAACTTTTCCATTGTTCTAATTCCTTCCCCCCAACAAATATGGGAGAAAAGCAGATAGAATCTTAGTTTTAGGCCATAATGTATTTATTGTCACACTTATCAATGGCCAGGTCACTTTATATCACAGCTACATTCTTAGCTGTACATATGGACCATGAACTATAAATACTGAACTACAGTAGCAATCTTGTAAAATGATGGCTGTCCTTTTGTATTTTGACATAAGTGAATAATCATTTAAGCTATAACGCTCTCCTTGGTTAATCTTCTTAAGGAAATTACCAAATTATAATTGTTATTTGCTTTCATGTTTACTAGTGAATTATGATTGGATTTCACTATGGATTCAAATGGTAGATTTTCTTGCTGGAGATTTTTTTTAAAAATGAAGGCACATGCATTCTGTGGTAGTTTGAATAGATGGCCCCCAATATATTCAGTGTTTTATTAGTTTGTTGTTTGCTTCTGCAGCCATCTGGCTGGAGGCAGTGTCATTGGGTAGATCTTAAGGTGTGGTGGTGGGTTTGAGATTTCAATGTAAAGATATGCAAAGTGTGCCTAGCTGGAGTTCCTGAAGTGTGTTGTGCTGTGTGGCTGGTGGCTTTTCTCTCTCTTGCCTGGTCCTGTAAGAGCAGGCCAGCTTCTCCTGCCATTATGGAACTTCCCCTGGATCTGTAAGCTACAATAAATATCCCTTCCTCTATAACTGTGCCTGGTCTGGAAGTTCATCTCAGAGAACCTGAAGATGTCTGCTACACATACTAAGTTTGGTTGTCAGTTTTGGGGCTTCATGGTTTGACCTCCTTAGCTGTTTTGTGAGCTCCTAGGGGGTCCATGAACCATGAATAAAAAAGCTAATGAATTGGAGGTCTGAGAGACTATGGGGTGAGATTCTGGAACAAGTACATATAATGTTTTCTGTTCCATTTTAAAATGATTAGTTCTAGAAAAAAACTCCTTTAAAAGTAAACAACAAGCCATCCATCCATCCACACCAGTGTAGAATTTTGATGCTATTGCAATTATCAGCAACTAACATGTAAATACTGCTTAGGTTGAAGTCCTATTGTGACTTCACAGAAGCAATTTATTACAGGACAATTAAACAATGACATCAGTTTCCTAGAAGTTAAAGTATTATGAGTGATGATGCACTCTATACTGAAAATTTCTCTCTATGTTATTTTAATTTTTGTTTGTTTTGAGCATTCATATGGCAATGAATGGTGGTAGATGCTCTGGAAGGGCAATTTCTGGATTGGAAATAAGCTTCCATTGTTATCAAAAGAGACTCTTAGGAGGTAAGAAATTCACTTACTTGACTACAATGTGATTGCTGTTGCTAAGCATAAATATAAAAGGTGACGTTTGCAGTTGTTTCAGAATACGTTCATGACAGGAATCAATGAAAAGAAGTTGCTGGCATCATCTTCCATCTCCTTTCAACTTTCCCTGTCCTCTTTGCAAGATTTGTATTTTTTGTATCTATCTATATCTATATCTATATCTATATCTATATCTATATCTATATCTATATCTATATCTATCTAATCATCTATCTATCATCTATCTATCTATCATCTATCTATCTATCTATCTATCTATCTATCTATCTATCTAATCTATCAATCATCTATCTATCTATCTATCTATCTATCTATCTATCTATCTATCTATCTATCTATTACCCAGTAAAACAAACAAACACCAACATGTCTGTAGTGAGCAGGGAGACTTTCCTTGTCCTCATTCTCTAGACAATACAGTACAATAGCTGTTTATTTAACATTTACATGGAAGAGGTATTATAAGTAATCTAGAGGAGATTTAAGATATATAGACGAGGAAGTGAGTACATAGGTTTTATGTTTGCCTAAGGCACTTGAGCATGTGAGTTTTGGCACACTTGGAACCAATCCTTCATGGATATTGAGAGCCAATGATCCATGTCTTGAAGAAAGTAATTGTATTCTTCTATTGAAAAACACTACAGTCATTATTAATCTGCGACTACCAGGAACACACTGCCCTAAGGCTACCAGAAAAATGTGGATTGTTGAAAGAATACTGGGGTTTGGTGACAAGGTTGCAGGCTAATGATTGGCCATTTACCAGTTTTATGATGTTGACTGAAGCATTTGAACTTACTTAATCAATCTGACTTACTTCATGTGAAAGATGGAGATTAATCATACTCCCTCATGAGTTGTGGTGAGGGTGAAAATCAGTGGATATTTATGGGTTAAAATATTGGACATGATCAACTAATGATAAGTAGCCCCATTATTATTTGGTTTAGGTTTTAGGTAATGCTCTAAGTCCATTCAATATCTTCTCTGAATCTTCATGCATATATTATCCCGATAAATGCCTACATTTTCTTAATCTTTAAAAATCTTCAAATATTAGAAATGCAAATTCTGTCCATTTTATTTTCTAATTTGTTGGGTTAGTTTAACTTTGATGCTTTAGGATTATGTAACTTTAAAAAAATTATTTATTTATTTATTTGCATGCAGAGAGAGATAGGAGAGATGCAGACAAAGAGAGAATGGGCACGCCAGGGCCTCTAGCCACTGCAAACGAACTTCAGATGCATGTGCCCCTTGTGCATCTGGCTTACATGGGTTCTGGAGAATGGAACTGGGACCCTTTGGCTTTGCAGGCAAATGCCTTCATTGCTAAGCCATTTCTCCAGCCCTGTAACTTTTTTTTGAAATTGAACAACTGTATGTACTATGAGGTCAGAATAATCACTATTTTTATACCCTTATCAGTTTGTGTGTGCAGAGTGAGGGTGGATATAGAGACTAAAATCTCTATGTTTGTGATAGCTAATAATGACCGTCCACACCAGAGGAGACAAATCTCTGGGCATATCTGTGTGGGAGTTTCTAGAGAGGGTAAAGTGAGTTCTGAAGACCTATCCTTAATGTGGAGGGTAACATTCCATGGGCTGGCGGTCCTGGACTCAGTACATAGGAGAGAGAGAGATGAGTGCAAGCATTGGTCATGGTTTCCCAGCAAAAATGGATTGCGAGAAGCTGCCTGCTACTCCTGCTACCTGATGGCCTGAATGCCCTTGCACTGCGGGCCACCATAAACACTTCTACTTTACGTTCCTCATCGTTAAGTATTTTGCCACAGAATCAAGGCAAATACGAATAATTCACAAGAAACTCACGAGAAAGGTTACATTGTTGAGGAAATCAACTGGAAGAAAATTATCTTTCTTATGTTGCTGAAAAAAATAAAGCAAAAGTTGACAAGAATTTAAATTGTGATGCATCCAAATATGTAATATTTTTATTCCTCACATATTGCATTTCAAGAACTTTATATGCAACATGAATTCAGTGATGCCATGCATATATGTATGTATGTTTAAATGTGTATTTTCAAAGAGGAATGTTGTTCCTGTACTAAAGAGCTAACAGCTAGTTTAAAATGACATATTTCTTCAACATAAATGATAAGCAGAGCAATAAAGTTCTTATGTGCAAAAGTGAAAAGTCAATTACAGTGTCAGAATAATCCATTTTAAATAAAAGGGTAATTATAAGGATATTTCTCTATTTGTACAAATAAATGTCTATGTAGTTAATTTTCTCATATATCTAATTGACATTTCTAGCTATATGTTCCTGGTGTCATATTTCTATGTTTAACAGAATACAGTAAGTTCTATTTTTGTTATTTTATCTGTAATGACTGTGGGTTAGAGTTTGAACTTAGTTTGTCATAGATGAATCCCCATCTATTTTACTGGTAGGCAAAATAGAAAAAAAGCATGCCTTGGCTCTTCAAGAGAATGTATTCTAAGATTTCCAGTGATAAAGATCAATTACTCATTCTGAATCTTGCTTCTAGAACATTTCAGAGCTAAAATTAAAGAGAAAAAATTTCTCACTTTGAGCTACCACTGCTGACAATTCAATGGTTATCTTATAGGCCTGTATCAATGTTTGAGAAGACAAACTAAAAAAAGAAGAAAAACTCCAATATTTTAATTTTTAACCATAAACTTAGCTTGGGATATTCCAGAGTTGTTTTTCAAACACTTCTCTTGGAATGAAACTTTATTCTTGAAGCATTATAGTATGTCAAATAGTTCTTGTATTTTATGTCAGAAAATGCTCAAAAACACACAAAAAATAAATTTGTGGACATCAGTATTACTGGTTAAAAGTGCTTGCTGGGTTTGATTCCTCAGTACCCACATAAAGCCAGTTACACAAAGTAATGTATGCTTATAGAATTAATTTGCAGTGGCAGGAGGCCTTGCTATGCCTACTCTTTTCTTCTGTTCCTTACCTCCCTCCCTCCCTTCTTTTTACCCTTTTGTCTCTCCATTCTTCCCTCTTTCTCCCCCTTCCTTCCTTCCTTCCTTCTCCCTCACACATAAATATATAAATATTTTTTAAATGTGGTAAGATACATTTAATTCAGGTTCAGGACTGGTTGAATTTAGCTCCTACAGCAGGAGTGTGAAGAGTTAAAAAAGATGAAAGAAAAACATTAGCTGACATGAAGAAAAAAATATAGAAAATGAATTAATAAAGCCCAGGAACAGACATGGATTGCTAACAACTGATAGTGAATAATCCTTGTATAAACTCTGGGTTTTGGTTTCTCATCTGCGGAATGGGTATATAGAGATGTGAAGCATTAATGAGAATAGTAAAGGACTGATTTTAAGTTCTGGTATATGGTAAGTTTGGAAAAAATAGTAATGGGCCTGGAGAGATTGCTTAGTGATTAAGCGTTTGCCTGTTAAGCCTAAGGACCCTAGTTCGAGGCTTGATTCCCCAGGACCCACGAAAGCTACATGCACAAGGTGGCGCATGCATCTGGAGTCCATTGCAGTGGCTGGAGGCCTTGGCTCTCCCATTCTCTCTGTATCTATCTCCCTCTTTCTCTCTGTGTCTGTCATTCTCAAATAAACAAAAAATTTAGAAAAAAAGAAAAAATAGTAATAAGTTTTATGGTTCGTGGTAATAAATAGTAAATGATGATTATTTTATTCTATTAATTTACTGTATACAGAAAGAAAAATTTGTTGGGGTACATTACCTATTTATAGATACAATCCAGAAACTTCTCTATAGCTGGTTATTATTTTATTCTGGAGTGCAATTTGTGAAGAGATAGAAGCATATTAGAGCTATGTGCACATAGTTCTCTGTTTATTGATAAATTACATATGATTAAAAAGTGTAACATTTGTTAGTATTAAATGTATGAAAAACTAGGCAGACTTTATAAAATTTAATAGAGTTTAGAAAACTTATTTTTAAAAATTATTTTATTTATTTGAGAAAGAAAGAGAGAGAGAATGGGTGCACTGGGCTTCCATCTACTGCAAATAAACTCCAGTTGCATGTGCCACCTTGTACATCTGGCTTTGTGGGTACTGAGGAATTGAACCAAGGTTGTTTGGCATGGATGACAAGTGTCTTAACTGCTAAGCCATCTGTCCAGCCTCATATTGTTTTTTAAAGAGGAAAATATTCTTTAAACATAATAAGGATATTGGAAGATCCTTTTGATAACCAAACATTAAATGTAGTTGGAATTTTCTTAATTCCCAAATAAACAAAGTGTACTGGTGGAACATTTTTTTTTCTAAAAGAAACTAAATATTGTTAAATATTGAGGGTATTTATTTATTTATTTATTTATATATTATTTTTTTGAGAGAGACAAAGAGAGAGAGGGAGAGGGAGACAGAGAGACAGAGAGAGAAAAATGAGTCCAGCAAGGAGAAGCCATCGTAGCTGCAGATGTAATTACAGATGGTCACCTACTTTCACTTCTATGAGCAGGGCCTACTGGCAAGCATTTGATACAGGGCCGTCTAGATGGCAGATTGTAAAAGAACACAAAATGAAAACCTTCCACAAGTTCCTTAAGTTTCCTCCATCCGGGTTCCTCAATTCCAAAGTGTTAAAAATAATATTACCTGCCTCATAGAGTTATTGTTCATATTAAATTTGAGAACTTATGTTAAATGCTTAGCAAAGCACCTAGAATGTAGAAACAGTTACTAAATACAATCTAAATATTATTTGTACCAGGACTAATTGAAAATCTGTTACTAAAAATATCTTAACTTGATTGATTGACCATTAAAAGACTTAGATAAAGTAAACATTACAAATATAAATATTTATGTCAAATTGGGTTACTTTAATTCATTACTTAGATTAACTCAAATAGTCAAAAGTATCTTAATCTGGAGTTGGAGTGATGGCTTAGTGGTTAAGATGCATGCCTATGAAGCCTAAGGACCCAGGTTCTGTTCTCCAGGTCCCACGTTAGCCAGATGCACATGGTGACACATGCGTCTGGAGTTTGTTTGCAGTGCCTAGAGGCCCTGGAGTGTCCATTATAACTCTCTCTCTCTGTGTCTCAAATAAATAAATAAAAATAAAGCCAATAAAACCTGGTAGAACATAGAACACGTACTTGTGAAATTTTGAAATAGAGTTTTTTCCATTGATATGTCTTTTGACTGTACCAAGCTTCTTTCATTACTGAAGTACAGGAGGAAGCCACGGTTGTAAGACAAACTGAGAAAGATGGGAGCAAGGAGACACTGGATCTATTGCCAGGGAAATTACTGTGGTAGATTTGCAAGCTGATTCCTAGACTTAGATTGTTCCGATAAAAGCAGATAAACTTCAGAGAGATGTCTGTACTTTATAGCTTCACCTGAAACTGCCCAAACATTGGCAGTTCTCCCATCCCACTCTCTAGTTTTCTCCAAAGTGCATCTATTAAGAATTATATCTTCAACACCTACTGCAAATTTCTGTTTTCTAATTGTGCACCAATTCCAAGAAATGCATACTTGTGATTCTATGCAGTAAACTGAATACGAAAGTCATTTGTTTGCTTGATCGTGCAACACTTAAGTGCATCCAGCCTTCCTGAGCTCCTTTCTCAGTCACGTGATGGACGTTCAAATCCTGGCATAACAACTGTTGAAGTCACAAAAGTGGGTGTTTAACACATTTTACTTTCCACAAGAGGAAAGCAAGATCAAGAAACAGTATGTACCAAACATTTGTATTTGATCCATGAGCCTGCCCCAGACGCATGGGCCAAGGCTTAGTCTCCAGCTGGAGTTGCCATGTGTGGCAGTGGTGGAAACCTTCTGGGGTCAGGAGAACGTAGCTGGAGGAACTGGTTTCTGGAAGTCCCAGCCTCTTCCTGCTTCCTGGTGGCAAGAGGTGAGTAGCATTACTCAGCCTTTCTCTTCCCCCATGATGTTCCATCCGACCACAGACCAGAAATAACAGAACCAGCCAACCAGGAACTGAAACCTCTAAACCCAAGAGCTAAAATATTTTTTTTTTTTTGCTTTTAAACTGTTTCTCTTGGGTATTTCTCACAACCATTTAAAGTCTAATGGTATAATGACTTGTCAAAGTCAAAACTAGTTCCTAGCAGAAGTGAAGATTAAATATGAATTTGCTAATCATCTTGTTTAGTTCACTTTTAATGACAAACCTATCTCATATATACCAGAATGTCCATCATAAAGAATAACTAGCTGAAAAAATGATATTTTATATGGTAAGGAAAGGTAAAAATGAAACTATTCTTCAAGGAAATAAGATGAAACTCTGTAGACTAATCTTTTAGGTTGGTGGGAAGGGCCACTCTTCATCAGTGCATGTAATTACAGATAAGTGACAATTAAAGCTTATCTTTTTGCTCTGAATAACTAATGACAGAATCCCACTAATAAAGAATTGGAATTGGACTCACATGTAAAGAAGTGTCCACTTTGTCATTCATTAAGTTGAAAATATTACAAACACTTTTTCTCTTTTTAGTGATGGGGAAGAATGGTGAGTTGCTCAGCACAGAGGAAGGAAGGGCAGGTATGTTGTCTTATGATTAGAGAGCAACAGTAACAGAAGCAGCTTCTAAGCCTAATTAGAGAAGTTTATAAAGCACTTTGAAGATGAAAAGAGCCATGAAATTCTAAAGAATATTCACGTTGCCAGTTTTGTCTTTGTTCTGCTGAGAGAAAAAGAGATCACTAACTTTGAACATAATGATGCAAGAGCATATTTTGCTTCAGTTTGCCTGATTTTTAAAAAACTTTTTAATATTCAATGTCAATCCAAAAAACAGGCAAAGTAGAGATAGGACAATTTTAGCATCTTTGAAAAACATTTTATAGTACATTTCTGTTTGCATATGCATCTTAGTAGAAAATTCCAGCTACATTTCATTTTGATTCAACTCTTTTTGCATGTGTATATGTTTGTGGAGTGTATATAGGTATGTGTGTATGTATTTGTATGTGTTGTGGATATCCATGGGTGTGTACAGAGTTCATGATGGAAATCTTCCTCAATCACTCTCTGTTAGGTCAGGATGGGCTCCCAATATGGAGTCACCAAGGACAGCAGAATGGTGACAGAGGCCTAAGGAAGTATATTATCCACATTCTTCAAGAAACTACCCTGTCATTGTCCCTTCCTTTCCTAACAATGCCCATGTCATGATTTCCTGCCCCCTAATCTCATAAGTAACCTCGTCACTGTTGTGGTGTCACACCCCGGCTATTTTAAATGGTTAATGTAATGATCTCCCCCAAAGGAACTTTTCTTTCCCTTCCTCACCTTCCCCAGACTGAAGAAGCCTACAAAGCCCACTACCTGAGAACTCAGGTGGGCTGTGCTCCTGTCTTGTGAGCCAGCCCTGGCAGCTCGTGCTTTTCCCGAATAAAAGCTTTCATCTTTGCCTCAGAGTGGTTTGCATGGTCGTGGTCACTCCCGAACTTTACATCTGGTGCCCTGACTTGGATAGGAAGCTTCCAGTTGTCCTCTTGGGCAGCCAGACCTCCTTTCCCCTGACCAGATCACTGAGCTACCACTGGCCCTGTGAAGGCTATGGACAATCTCTGCCTGATACCGGCCCTCACACCTCCCACAGTTTGGCCTGGCTCTTCTTCCTTTCTTCATCTTCTCCCTCCTTCTAGGTACATGTCCCTCTCTGGTTGGCCTGCTCTCAGGCTTAATCCCTCCTCATGGAAGCTGTGCCAGCATGCCTGAAAATGATACTTTTGATTTCCAAATTCTCACTGATTTAGAAAACTTCTGCCAGTGTAATTCTGACATTTTTCACTCTGCATACACAGCCCTCTCTCTCTCTCTCTCTCTCACCATGTTATCTTCCCAAAAGAGTCCTCAGTTTTTGATTAAGATACTTCTTGAATGACCCTTGACATTTAGTGCTTCATAGGAATTATCTAATTAATTAGTAACAATTTAGAATGACGAGCTACTATCCTAATGTAGGAATGCTGTATATTTTGTTGGAGGAAATAATAGGCTAGAGACAAATCCGAAACCATGTCACATGTCATGATCTGCAATGTAAAGGTGCAAACTTGTGATCTGTTTGAAGGGCACTTGGGGGTTAAAATGTTTGAAAAAGTCCCTGTGCCGATGAGCTACTGATTTCCTGTCAAACAGTAAGTACATTTTTCAAATGGGATTTTTTTTCCAGAAAATGCCTTTCCTCGTAAATTTTCCTAACAATTAAGACATTAAACTGTATAGATATCTCAGACATACCAATGTACTTTGATGTTTTCTTATACTGCTTACTTGACATTTTTCTAAGCATGCTCAATAAGGAGGTCTGAGGCCCTATGTAACAGAGAAAATTCACCTTCTTATTCTAGCTTACCACCTCACAAATGACTTCTAGTTTTTCAAAGCAGCAATTCAGAGAGCAATGTGGAGGAAGCTTTCATGTGGAAATAAATATTTCAAAGATGACAGCCCATACTGGTGATCCAGTAGCATCACTGCATAAAGATCATAGCTCATCACAAATTGCAACAGGTCGGCAGGACATTTATCTTCATGGACTGAAACTTGCTTTGAAACTGGGAGTGAAGATCTACATTTCATAGACTCAAGCGCCTCACTTTATGGGCACCTACATGGTAAGTGAGAGGGGTGGAGTTCAGAAGCTGCACAGAAAAGAGGACTGCTTTCACAGGTGCTGTTCTTGGTGACTGGGGGGAATCTGAGCGCACCAGTTGTAATCTTTGCAAGAGCAGCAGGTTTGGTATCAAAGACGCTTCTGCAAAACAGCCAATTGTGGCAGGACTTCAAGATGAGTGGCTGCAATTAGTTCTTAAAAACAAACTTCCGGAGTGCTTGGCTTGGTGGCTGCAGGCCTAGTTTGGGCTTCAGAGATAAATGAACGGAAGGAACAGAGCTTCTAGTAGCCCTGGTTTGCCAGGATGTGGAAAGTACAGGCATTCGAGAAAGACTAGGAAGTCAATGAGAACAGGGACGCATGTCTTGTTGGTTTGTGAAGTACGTTGTACCTAATGTCTCACATAATGTGATAAACCAAGGGCTTCAAAAATCAAAAATCTCAGTGTTATTATTATTATTTTTGCATATGTTGTGTGGGTTTGGGGATGGTGGGGCTGTATGAGGAATGCTTGTGTAACAAGGTAATGCTGACTTTGCCATGCATGGGAAGCAAGGTGTCAATCAACATCACCAAGTCCTCACTCTGTTAGCGAGGGTCCCCAGTACAGAGAAAAGAGAGGCAGAGTGGTGAGATAGAAGAGAAGTTGACTTAAGGAAAATATTGTCTTATATTAAGTTAATTCTTTCATCTCAGCTTATTGGGGACTAGTGATAAGAAAACAAAACAAAAATAAGATTACTCTTCCATGAAGAGATTAAATTTGATATAGCATTTTCCTAAACTCTTGGTAGGTGCTGAATGTTTACAGAAAGGAAACTCAGTTGAATGTAATCAAATCGAATTACTTTCTTACTTAGTAACAGGTTAGAAAAGCCACGAGTAGATCTATACAACTTTGCATGCCATTTATTTCCCCCATGACAGCATTGAGCAGCTGCTCAGAGTGTGTTCTGCTGTTTGAACAGGAGAAGCAGGGAGATGCTTTCATTTGGGGGCACTCCATCCTTGCACTTGGGAAGTAACACCAGTCAATGGTCTTTGATTCTTTTCTGTGTTCAGGCTTCTGTTTCTGGCTTTAGTTTGAAAGCCCAGGTAAAGATATTCTGTGGAGGAGTGAAGTGCATTACACCTAGTGTCTCACACAATATGATAAACCAAGGTCTTAAGGTTCAGAAACTTCTTGGTATTTTTTTTCTTGTATGACTATGGTGTGTGTGTGTGTGTGTGTGTGTGTGTGTTGTATGCCTAAAGTATGCATAATAAGGTGACACTGAATTTGTTATACATGGGTAGAAAGTTGTGGATCTGGATGTATATAGTTGAGAACAAATCACTTTTTGTACTCATTGTCATGGCCAAGTAAATGAAGATGAACATACATCTAAACTATAAGGAAAAATCAATATAACCAGAGACAACTTATATTCTAAGTGGAGTATAGAGATAGCATATCTTTTTATTATGGACAATTAGATGACATGGACATCAGAATATGTCGTATGGCTTCAAGACAGCTTATATTTTGAAAATATTGTAAATTAGGAATTTATTTTCACAGAATGTATACCAAAGAAGTGCTTTCTAGAACTCCATTTAGTTTTCTTAATTAATTAATTTGAGAGAGAGAGAAAGAGACAGAGTGAGAAGGAGTGAAAGAGAAAAAGAGAGAATGGGCGTGTCAGGGCCTCCAGCCACTGCAAACGAACTCCAGACGCATGCGCCCCTTGTGCATTGGCTTATATGGGTCCTGGAGAATAGAACCAGGATCCTTTGGCTTTGCAGGCAAACACCTTAACCACTAAGCCATATCTCCAGCCCCTCCATTTATTTATTTTTTTAATTTTTGTTTTTTTGAAGTAGGGTCTGAACTAAACATTGTTCCCCAGGCCAGATTTTTCACTGATCCTCACATCTTAACACTGAAAGCAAATTTTGCAAGACATTACTCATAAGTAAATTTTAGCATAACCTCTTATTTAGAAGTTGAAGGTATTCAAAATCAGACTATGGTAAAATATGCTATCTTGTTAATACTATTTTTACATGATGTCATTGAAACTTCTGCATGAGCTGAATCTAAGAATATTGTCCTGGGCTTCATTCAGACTTTTAAAATCAGACAAAGAAACATGGTAGGAAGGGAAAGCGTGTTATAAGTGTTTTAAGTATTTGTCATATTCTGATCATGGTTCTGACTGTGTTTGTCATTTGTGGCTTCATTATGTTCATGTTTGTATCCATTTTATATGTGTGTGCAGGTGTGCATGGACAGGCACTGAGGCCAAAATATAACTTTAGAGATTTTTTTTTAGACATCATTCACACGTTTTGGGGATAGTGTCTTTCCTATGTCTGGAGTTCACCAGTTAATGTAGCCTGGCTGCAATCTGCAGGGATCTTCTTGTCTCCACCTTGCAGCACTGAGATTACTGGTGCCTGCCACCATGGGGAACTGGAATTGAACTCAGATCCTCAGGCTAGTGAGATAAACACTTCACTGAAGGAGATATTGCCTCACCCCATCACTTCTGTTCTTAAGAAGTGTCAATACCTTCTCTGTCGTAGTACAGCATTTCCCTCCAGTGGTCTTGAGTGTATCTAGAGTATTTAAGAGGTAGAAGGTTAAGACAGGACTTCATGATGCAAGGTCACTATCCATGATGAGGTGACACAACTGTTTTTGAGTGATTCCAGTAAGTAAACCCTTACACATCTTACACATACTCTTAAAAATAAACCCAATAAACTCACTGACTCACCAAGTTGAGCTTGGGTAGAATTGCTTCTTTTTTAATATTTTATTTTTATTTATTTGAGAGAGAGAGAAAGAGGGGAGAGAGAGAGAGAGAGAGAGAGACAGAGAAAGAGAGGGAGAAGGAGGAGGGGAGAGAGAGAGAGAGAGAGAGGAGAGAATGGGTGCGTCATGGCCTCTAGCAACTACAAACAAATTCCAGACGCATGTGCCACCTTGTGCATCTGGCATATGTGGGTTGTGGGGAATTGAACCGAGATCCTTTGGCTTTGCTAACTGCTAAGCCATTTCTCCAGTCCCAGAATTGCTTCTTTAGTTCATTCTTAGACTCCTATCAGGTGTGAACAGATGTTTACTCATGTCTCTTTAGGAAGTCATGACATACCCTCCCTCGAGGGGTATACAAACTAAAGGGTGGCCATTCAGGCTCAGTTTAACTGAGTTTTAAAAATAAAATAAAAAAAAAAAAAACACCATGCGTATGATGGGTCATGCCTATAATCATAGCACTCAGAAGGGTGAGGTAGGAAGATTACTATGAGGTCAAGGTCAGCTTTGGCTAGTGTGAGACCTTGCCTCTAAAAGATATGTTATAACACTCTTTAGTAACAGTGCAGGATACAAAGAAATGAGAAAGGACAACACTTTGATGCCTTAATTATAACATTGATATAATCTTTGTATTGAAATTAAAGACCATGGCAATCGTGCCATTATTTGTATTGGATAAAAGCACAGAGTTCCTCAGAATGATTGGAAAAGATATAAAGTAACATGATTTAATGCTTTCTGTGTTTCTGGAAATGAAATGAGATGAATAATAAAACATGGTCAGGAACCTGATTACTCAGACAATAATCCCACTTCTGTGACTAACTGACCTCGTGCGTCTGAGCCAGAGCCTGCATTCTCTGTGATTCCTCTTTCCTCTATGAGATGATGCTAATGTCTATGACTTAATGAATTCCTCTAAAAATACAACTTCCCCAAGGATAATTTCAGGATAACGGAACACTTCTTCTGTTTGATTTATATAAAAATTGAATCAATGTGAGTTCAAATCAGAATTTCAAGTAATGACAGTAGATTGGGTTCGTTTTCCATTTATGCCACTTGCTGCTCCGAAGCTTATGAAGCACACAGTGACTTCAGCACTAATTTAGGAAGCGTACTAGAGATGAATGCGAGGTCAGTTGTACAGAGCAATCCTAGGTGCAATACAAAGATATCACTATCCATATTCCCGCTTGGGGCTTTTCTTTTAGTGTCTCTGGGGAAAAACATTAAATATCTAAACATAAGTGAAACTGAGCTACATTTTCAGATGGTGCACTTTAAATAAGAAGATATGGGATGGCTACGTGAGCAAGTCTTATAGCCTAATTTGGGTCATTACAGACTTTATAGTTTTATTTTCTTTGCTTATCTGTAAGATGAGTCACCTGAATCTATTCATTTTTAAATCCCTTTGACTCTAACACTAGCAGAGGTGTGTTTCTTATGATTTACATTTTAGTTTGTCAATGTTTTCTGTGTTGAAATTTAAAATGAAATACCTTGGGTTTGGGGATTGTCTCAGCAGTTAAAGGCACTTGCTTACAAAGTCTGCTGGCTCAGATTTGATTCCTCAGTAAACACATACAGCCAGTAAAGCCAGAGGCACAAAGGCGCACCATTCTTCTTCTCCCCTCCTCCTTCCCTCCTTCTCTCTCTCTCTCTTAAATATAAAGTAAATGAATAAATAAATAAAATATGCACAAACGGGAATGGCCAATCTTAAAAGTTGGAAACTCTATAAAAACATTAGGTCAGCCGGGTGTGGTGGTGCATGCCTTTAATCCCAGCATTTGGGAGGCAGAGGTAGGAGGATCACCATGAGTTCAAGGCCACCCTGAGATTACATAGTGAATTCCAGGTCAGCCTGGACTAGAGTGAGACCCTACCTCGAAAAAAAAAAAAAAAAAAAAAAAAAAAACATTAGGTCAGGCAAAACTTTTAAAAGATACACATGAAAGATACACGTGAAAATGTCCAGGGTACTATGAATAATACACAACATTAAACCAAGAGAAAAATATATCCAGAAGTGTGGCATTAGTTTAAATTATAAGAATTCTATAATTTCATGATTCAAAAACACAAGTACCTCATTTAAAATAAAAAGAGATCAGCACTATGTATACTAATTAAAGTTAGTGAAGATTAGGGAGCATAAAAAAGAATCAAGCAGATTTTAAAAAGAATTTAAAAGGCCTTCCAGGTATGAGAAATATAAAGAAACAAAAAACTGAATAATAATAATTGACAAAAACGCTTCCCTACAGAAAACATTCACAAAGAGCAAGTGGGCAATGAAGCAATTATACAGGAATTAGAGAAGGAGAAAATATAAAAGTAAAATGACAATTCTCAAATAATATTCCAGAAGCCAGGAGAAATATATCTTGCAGAATCAGTATGTGAAGTAATAATGACCACATTTTCCCAGAATTAATGACTGACTCTCTCTCCAACACAGACACAGGTTCACCGTCTCTTTGATGCCTGGTAGTTTGGTCTCAGCCACTTTCTCAATGCAGAGATTCCTTGTGGATCTATTCAGATCTATTGTCTGGTTACTGATGTAGAAACATCAGCCCTCACAACTGGCTGGCATGGTACACACTGCCTCTGTCTCTGCCTCCTTTGCCCCAGATGAAATGCTACATTATAGGGAGGGAGGCTGAACATTTTGAGCTACTGACTAAGGGACTGTGTGTGATGTCATTTGCAAGTTAGGCAGACTTGGACCAATGAGATACAGGAGAGATTTGCAAGCCTCCTTTCCTTCCCGTGGACCTCTCAGACGTGATTTTCTCCTTAGCATCCCTCGAGATGTTCTCAGTAGCTGAACAGACACTTGAACGGTGACACTGCACTGTCTGGAACCAGGCACCAGTATTGCACTATTTTCTTTGTCTTTTTTCCCTTTCTGTTCCTCATTCTCATTCTCTTCTTGGATATTGTTTTCCAAATATGTTCCAGGCCTTGGCACTGGAACAAAGATGCCAATGAATGCTGAACCAGAACGTCAAACAGGACACACATTCATTCATCAGAATGAAAACGTGGACACTGAAGACCAGGATGACAATGAAAATAACACACACATGAACACATGCAAAGGCAGAAGCAAGACTGGAGGAATAAATGGAAGAAAGGAGAGGATGGGAGTGAATATGATCAAAGTACATGTTATTATTGAAAGAAACTGACATACTTGAATGAAAATATCTTTGGGAAATTATCATCACTATGCACAATAAACATATGACTACAAGATTTACACAAAGAACAAGATATTATTATTATCATTTATTAGATATGAACATACTTAGTATGTAAATGACACATATGGTACCATCCTTTCCCTCCTCCCTGCCCCTCTTATGAGGAGGCCTTCCTCACTGGGGATGCAGGTCAACCCCCTGGGGATTATGGGTCATGCAGTGTGGGGGCAGCAGTCAGTTATTGGGGAGAGGCAATGTTACTCTGCATAATATCCTAACTTGTGGCTCTAACAATCTTTTTGCCCATCTTCTGCAAAATTCCCTGAGCCGTGTTGGGTGTATTTTAA
Organism: Orientallactaga sibirica; assembly: GCA_036365145.1. Lineage (NCBI taxonomy): Eukaryota > Metazoa > Chordata > Mammalia > Rodentia > Dipodidae > Orientallactaga > Orientallactaga sibirica. The sequence goes on from JAEOAD010001030.1 coordinate 5,251,490, forward strand.
GTCTACATCAGTGATTGGCTCTTAAGAGCCTCTGGATCTCTGCTTTGATAAGTGTTGAGTGTCCTCAGTGTCTGTCTCCTTCACCCTTGTGCTGATATCAGGTTCACTGAGAAAGCAGCACTCTTGGTTATTTCCCCAGTTCCTCTGTGGTTTTATCTGGGGCCAGGGTGGAATGCACTGGATTGTTTATCTCCTCAGGTCCCACTCCCATCTGAAAAAAGAAGCAGAATCTCAATGGAGAATGGTTAAATGGGATAACCATTATAATTTAGAGAATTTAAAGTGTGTAGACCCTTTTATAGCGCAAGATTAGTGGGACCTTGACATTGGAAAGCAAACTTGTTATCTGGATATGATTTTGATTTGTTTCCCGGTTCCAGAAATGGTCTCCTTCCACTGAGCAGATCTGTTAGCCAATCCAAGAGCAGTTGGTTACTGACCATGGTTGTGTGCCACTATTGCACTTGTGTGAGCATTATGTCAGGTTGTTTGTTTCTGAGTAGCTTAGACTTTGAGTTGCTCAGACCGATGTTGGCCATTTCCCTCAGTAGCTCATGTTGTGCCTTCCAGCACTAGATGGGCTAACTATCTGGGGAATGGCTCTCTTCCAGATTCCATCCAGGTCTCTCCATGGTCCATGCCAATAGCATATGGTGTCTTCAGCAGTAGGGTCTTACCATTACCCTCTGCTGGGTAATCAAGTGCTCTGACAGAAGTCTGTCTTGTTTGTTTTGGAAGACCTTGTAGGTCTCTCCAATCAGCATTTCACTGTGAATGTTAACTGCATCTCCATGCTGCTACACATGCCCACACACCATCTGGCACAAGGAATCCAGACCAGTGAGCTGGGAGAAGGGAAAAAGGGGTCTGGCCTACTCACTCCACACCATGACCACCTGCACACCATCCAATGCAGGGGACCTAGACCAGGGACAAGAAAGAACATTTGCTTGTGCATTTTAAGTGGACTGTGTGCATGTTCATGTGTTGTAGGTGCACAAGCACATGCACAAGGAGAGCAGAGGTCAGTCTCGAGTATCTTTTTCAGTTGCTTGCCACCTTACTCTTTGAGACAGAGTCTTTCCTTGAACCTAGACTTCACTGGCTAGACGAGCTAGCCAGTGAACCCCAGGGGTTCCCTGTCTCTACCTCCCTGGGGCTGGGATTACAGGTGCACACCACTACAGTGGGAATTCCAGGTGGTGTTTGCCATCCCAAATTAGGTACTTATGCTTACATGGCAAACACTTTACTTATTGACCCATCTCCCCAGCCCCAGGTATTCTTTTTATACTAAAACCAAACATCACAATTATTGATTATGCTTTTTTGAATATTATTTAATAAATTGTATCTTACCCTAAGATCCTAAATATACTTGGATATAATGTCTAATATTTTAAGGTAAGCATATCAGAAATAATATTCTAGTATATTTCTAATCTGTTTGACTTTACTATCTTGCAATTAATTTCCATGAAATGTGGGGTAGAAGTCTATCTCACTATATAAATAACCAATTCCTTGAGCTTCATTTAATGAAAGGATATTGGTCTACACTGATCTGTAACAGCTGAGCCATAAATCAAGTTTCCATATTAGATGAGCTTCTATCTGAGTGCTCTATCTTTTACTATTGTTCAATTACTCTGTTCATCAATATTATACAGTTTTAATTGCTATAGCCTTAAAATTAATCTTGCTGTCTGCAGGGTAACCAATGTCATGCTTTAGAATGTTTCCATCATGTTTGGCCTTATGCTCTTCAATACCAATTTAGGAACTGGCTTATCACACTCATGTAGGGACACAGCCATGCACTGAATTTTTATATTGAATTTGTGGAACTTCATTGACTTTTACTTCTTTTTTTATAACACTTTTCCATAAGATGTTCTCTGAGCCTTGAGGGCCATGGTAAAGATGCCTCTTTCAGTACTGTTTACTCAGTTTTCACTGAGTACTTTTTCAAAATTTTATTATGTATATGACAACAAGTTATACACTATCATCTCCTTGCCCCAAATTCCATTATCCTGGGTGCCATCCTCAGTGGGTTTATGGTAATCACTGTGGGACCATGAAGTAATTAGTCAGTCCCTATGGACTAGCAGGGGACCATTAAGGCCAGTATTTTTGTATTTGCTTTTTAGCATGTATTTTGAAACTAATTAATGAACAACACACACATTTAGGGTGTCATTTTTGACTCAGGAAAAGGAACATCACTCTATATAAGGCAAGATATTTCATAACAAAGACTACATTAATTATTATTAATTTTTCAATCTACGTTTTATTTAATTTTGCATGGTATGGCCTTTTTTATTCTATCTTCATACTTTCAGCTTATCATTGCTTTTTATTTGAATTTTTTTTTGTATACAGTACACAATTAATTTTTGAAATCAGGACCTTGCTATGACCAAGCTGTCCTGAATCACTAGATAGTCAAGGCTGACCTTGAACTTCCATACTTATCAGCCTCTTGCCACAGCCTCTGGAGTACTTGGGAATTCAGGAATGTCACAACATTCATTCCATTATAAGTGATTGTTGCTTTTTGTTTAATCTGTTATTCTCTGCCTTTCTTAAACTGCCCATCTATTCTGTCCTTGTTTTTCTTCCTTTTTTTTTTTTTTTTTTTGGACTTGAACACTTTTAGAGCTCTAATTTATCTAATATGATAGGGTAAATGCTGAGAGCCCCAAGTATTCACATTCTAGTCCCCAGAACTCATGAATATGGTTCATGGCACAGAAAGGACTTTGAAGATGTGATTAAGAGTTAAGAAAACTGAGATGGGGAGATTTTCCTAGCTCATCCAGATGTTTCCAAAATAATCACAAGCTATGTCACAAGAGAGGAATTATTATAGTCAGAAGAAGGAGATATGACCACAGAAGCAAAATGCAAGGAAGAGATAAAAGCCAATGAGTGTAGTCAGGCTTAGACAATGAAAAAAAAAAAAATAAGGACCATGTCAAGAAACCAGTGATGACATGTGTATCTAACCCGAGGGACCAAGGAAGACCTCTAACATTGACCTCTGGTGCACACACACACACACACTCATATATACCTGCACATACACAAATGCATCCACAAACATACAAATTACATATACATGGCACACACAGATGCAAAAATAAAAGCGCAAAAGAATGTATCAAATGTAGCCATAAATAGAGTGAAAAGACAAGATACTCTATTAAAGACCAGCTTGTTAGTACATGAAATAGTTAACATAAAAATCTACCATTTTACATTATAAATACTTCTATGTGCTTCAGTAAAAGAAGAATCATAAAATTGTTCATAAACAAAAAAACAAGAATGAATGACTAATTTATACAGAATGGGAAAACTAATTTAATCAGTAGTTGAAGCAGTGAAATGAAAGGAAGTGAGTTAATAGTTACATCTCCCAGATTTGCCAAATTTTAAATCAATATTTTAAGATCATATCTAGTCCTGGTGAATGTGTATGTCATTGTACTAATCTTGACAAATTGGTAAACACATACATTTACAACTATTCTGGGAACATTTTAATATAATTTATTAACCTTAGTATGATTATAAACTTTTGTATATTTATATTTTTTAACCTAGGAACTCTTTTGTCAAGATATATATTTTAAAAACCTTTTGTAAGTACATCAAAAGACAGAAGCAAAATGTTCATAATTTTCAGTGGAAAATTAGAATTTGAATATCCACAGCAGTAGAGTAATAAAATAAAGTGAATTGTTTTCACACAATGTGTAGGATATCATAGAGGAAGAAATTGAAAAACAAACATATATGTGTATATATATGTATGTATATATATATACACATAGCAGCACAGAAGCATAAAAATGTATATCAAAGACGATTTTACAAAATTGGGAAGGTTTGTTTCTATTGTCAAAATGATTAGATCAGGAATCAAGGGCAGATTTGTGAAGGCATTTCCAGGAAGAATTAAATGAAGGGAAAGACCTCGCCTCAGGGTGGCAGCTTTTCCCATGGCAGGCTATATATAAAGTAGAAGCTCTGAGAAAATGTTCCCTTTCGTTACCTGGCTGCTCTTGCGACTTGCTGGTCAGTGCATCTACTCTGTCACCGTTGTCCTTTGCTGACCCCAGAACCCAGGTTCGAAAGCCTTGTGATGTGGGCTGAGACCAGCCACTCTGCAGGAATTCCCAGTCCTTCAGTGCCAAAATGGGACTATTTAGGCCAAGATGGGATTCAGTAGCTACTGGGCTCTCAGGCTCTTTAGATTGTGGAGAGCCATGGTTGGACTGCCCAGCCTGTATCGTGGAAGCCAATCCAATACATCCTTTTTATAAAGTATATTCATTTTACCAGTTCTGCGCCTCTAGAAAACCCCTAGTAACACAACATTTATTTTAGCTAAAGTTTGATCATGTGAAAAATCGACTAGCTCAGTTTTGACAGGAGGATGTTTTAAATGGTCTCCAAAGAGGCTGCAAATGTTGGCAGCTTGAACCATCTGTACCAACACCATTTTGCATTTACTCTTTCTCCCTAGTTTATGAATTTCTCCCTGGAGAACAGTGAATTCCAAGTCCTCCTGTCTCATCTAGTCCATCAGAAACCAGTAATAACACTTACAGAAACTTCAATAAATTCAATGTGAATTTTAAATGTGAAGGAACAGAAGATAGGAACTTGGTCTGGCCAGTGACTTCAATATTTAAATTTAAAGTCCTTTCTCATACGCCACTTTCTCAGCCTTGCCATGTTTATTCTGGATTCTTTGTTTCGAGGGACTGTTCTTTTCTGGGTAGGTTATTGAACAGTTTCTAGCCTGTACCAATGAGACACCAGTCTCTAGGCATTATCAAATATCTTGCAGGGTGGGTGAAGCTGGCAAATTTTCCCATGATTGATAATCCTTATTGTACATAATTATCACTACGAACTCTTTAAGAATAGTGAAAAAAATCTAATACTTTTTGAAGCTTTTTAAAAATATATTTATTTATTTATTTTTAAATTATTTATTTATTTGCAAGCAGACAGAGATAGAAGAGAGACAGATAGAGAGAGAATGGGCACACCAGGGTCTCTGGTCACTGCAAACAAACTATAGACACATTTGCCCCTCGTGCATCTGGCTTACGTGGGTCCTGGGCAATTGAACCTGGGTCCTTTGGCTTTACAGGCAAATACCTTAACTGCTAAGCCATCTGTCCAGCCCTATTTCATTTATTTCTTTGAGAAAGAGATAGAGATAGGAGAGAAGACTGGGAGAGAGGGGGGTAGGAATGGGTGCATCAGGGTCTCCTGCCACCGCAGATGAACTCCAGAGACACATGGGCCACCTTGTGCATCTGGCTTCAGGTGGGTCCTGGGGAACTGCCTCGAATCCTTGGGCTTTGAAGACATGAACCTTAACAGCTAAGCAATCTCTCCAACTTCCCTCTTTGGACTTGTGTATACTTTCTTCCATAATCCACAAACAGTTGTCGGGACAATCTGCACTGCTGGTAAAAGTTTATAGTGTGTGCTGCACGCTGTAGTGGAGGGTTTGCAAGGACACTGACAGCCTTCCAAAGTTCTATACGCAGACTTCCTCTGGCTAAGCTCAGAAACCTGCAGAAGACATGCTTATTAGGCGCATCTCCAAGCACTCCGACTCACCTGTATTCCTAGGATGCCGGAGCGGTCAGCGCATCTGCATGGTTCCAAATCAAACATAAGTGAGTGTCTTCACCTTCCTGTTTGCTAACTCAGTGTCTCTTATCCCAGGAGACTGAGGACTAATACCTCCCAACAAGAACTCTGAAATATGTATTAATGTTAGCAACCTCATGGTCTATGATAATGTCTTTTTCCTCCCTCCCTCCTCCTTCCCTTCCTCCTTTCTTTTCTCACTCCCTTTCTCCTAAGTGTTGTTTGAAAGCTGATATAATATGTATATCTCAATATATAAAGGGACAGAGGCATGTTTAAGGATTTTTTTTTGAAGAGAGACACAGAGAGAGACAGACAGAGAGGGAGAGGAAGACAGAGATGGGTGCGCCAGCAGTCTCTCAGCTGCTGCGAATGAAATCCAGATGCGAGCGTCCCCTTGTGGTCAAGTGCGGCATTGCGCCCTTGAGTCACTTTGCATCTGGCTAAATGTGGGACCTGGAGATTGGAACCTGGAGATTGGAACCAGCGTTCTTAGGCTTAGGAGGCAGGTGCCTTACCCGCTAAGCCATCTCTCCAGTCCATGTTTAAGGATTTTGTTGATCAGCTTCACCTAATTAATTTTCCACAGCTGTCCCTGAAGTGCCTTTGATATTGGGGCTCTATGGTATCTACTTTAAATACAATGACATAGGAAAAGCTATATTTCAGTAAAAATGAATATATATATATATATTTGTACATGATGTATATGTATACATATGACACCTACATATAAGGAGAGTTTTCAAGAATATGGAAAATGAACAACAGGTAGGGACCTATTCTGTTAGAAAAATAAGGAAAGAGTAGAAGTAAATTTAAATATATTCAAATATCTACTAAATGAATAGAAATGCAATTTTCAATGTTGCAGTATTTGATCTATTCAACTTCTTATTGTTGAAATTTATTTCAGTGGACTGTACAGGAAATCAATAGTTCCTTATGGAAAAAGCTTAACTTTGATTTAGCCTAATCTCTGTTCCCTGGTCCTAACCACCAGCCTAGTTTCCTAATCTCTAAATTTTGCTAAGTGCCATAAATCTCTCCAAGAATAGTTAAAAAGTAACATAAAATATTATATCACATGACACACTTGAAAGTCCTAAGTCAGGTACTATGCCAAAGTGTGGAGTAGAACAGACTTTGCCTGGCTCTCATTTTCTTCGCTCCTCAAGCTCCTGGAAGAGCAAGGATGGAGTCTACTTTTCTTGACTAAAATTGAAGATTCACACGTTGCACTGCCTCTAACCTTTTCAAATTGCACGATCACAGAGAATGTAAAAGTAAAGATTGGAACAGGGGAGTGAATGCGTTTTGCCACAACGGTAGCTCCAGTTTGTGTCTTCTTTATTTTTGCTGTGGTGCCAATCTGCAGCTTGTGACATGCCCAGGGTTCCTCTTTGGCTGGGGGAAACCAGCAGGGCTCTCTGAAAATGATTTATATACAAACTGTGGCCGTTCTGAAACTAGGGCAACTGGTATCTTGGGCTTCATCTGCTCAGTACTTTAGAGCTGGTCCTGATGCTGGCGTTCATGCATTAAAGATTGGTTTGGGGCCTTTCAATGAATGTGAATGCATGCTGATGGATGGCCTTAGGTCCTTAACCACAAAAGTAAATGCTAAAAATGATGATTTTTTTTTTTGTGACTAGATCCACTGAAATTGAAAACAGCAGGAAAGTATAAATAAGATATGTTGACTTTCTTTTTTCTTTTGAGATTGAGAAGTTTTGAAATGTAAATGAGAAAGATTAAGAAAATGTTACAGGTTGAATTGATTGAAACCCCCTTTCGTGAGTCAAGGAATAATAGCATCTCCTTGGTATGATCACCTGATCTTTTTTAAAAATAAGATTCAAAAGAATTTAGTACTTAACAAATGCACTGGAAATAAAATAGTTTCTCTGGTGAGAATTTCAGTTTTTTAATTGCTTCAGATGAAGTTGCTACAAAATATTTTATTTAAAATTTGAAAATTATTTCATTAAAGATAGATAAATAGAATGCTTAATTGTTCTATTTAATATACTATTGTTTCCCTTTCAGACAGTGTGTGACTATTTCTAAGAAATTATAAATATCTATAGATGTTAATTATTTGAAAAATATTTTTTTCAATAGTCTATAGACCACACACCTTTGGTGAGCCCTACTTTTGTATTACAGAAAATGCTGTATGTTTTCTGTTTATACTGTTTTTTTCCTAATGTTAATAAACACTTTAATATGAGCAACAATAACAAATTCTCTTATGTTTGATGTATAACTGTCGATTTATATTGAAATTTAAGCAAAAAGTCAACAGGATGTTTTCATCTTTTTAATATTTTATCTATTTATTTGAGAGAGAGGGAGCCAGAGAGAGAGAGAGAATGGGCATATCAGGACCTCCAGCTACTGCAAACGAACTCCAGATGCATGTGCCACCCTGTTTATCTGGCTTTACGTGGGTACTGGGAAACTGAACCTGGGTCCAAGCACCTTAACTAGTAAGCCATCTCCCTAGCCCAAGTTCTATTATAGTTAATTCTATTAAACTACATTAATATATGAGAAACAGTAAGAACTGAAAATGTATGTACCTTTTTCCAATTTATATTTCAAAATGTATCTGTTTTTCATCATACTAATCCAAGCTAACAACAAAATATACAAATGCAGCAAGAATAACACCACAAACATGCAAGATTTAAGTTGCTTTAACCATTTACTATGAGGTCAACCAGTGGGCAATGTCAGGAAATTCTTAATTAAATGCCTGAGCACCACACCTACATGTGATGCAGTTGTGTAGCTCTTTTGTCAACATTCACTGAGGATGACTTATGCCATTTTTAAACTAAGTACACACACTTTCCAATAGCAAAGCATAAATAAATTATTTTATCTTTCCATTGTGCTACTAACTCATATGCAAGTTTCAGAAATTTGTTATCAAATAAGTTGTTTGTTTGAAAGGTAATTTTTTTTTTTTTTTGTAATGAGATTCAATGTAGTTGGGATAGAACTTAGTTCTGTGTTCATTAGATGTTGACATTGATCATTGCTTCTTCATTGACAATGTTCACCGTATGGATTTGTTTTCACTTAATGGTGAAACTTACAAAATGCTTTCTGCATCTCAATCTAAAGAGATGACAATTTCCTTCTACTACAGCCAGATATAGAACCCTCTGCATTCCTATCACTAAATAAAAACCCAACACAAGATATCAGTTCTCTATAAAGTGTTTCCTCACACAGCTAGACAGAGTAAGACTCTAGCTTGGGATGAGTTTGCAATGAGTTCCGTCTCCAGCACTGCAGAAACTAGGTATGGTGGTCGTGGCTGTTTTCCTGGCACTAAGGAAATAGAGGCAGGAGGATCAGAAATTTAAGGTCAGACTCACCTCAGTAGTGATTTTGAAATCAGTCTGGGCTATATAAAACCCTGTCTCTAAAAAGAAAAAAAAAATCTTGGAGTGCTAGGGTTGGTTGAATCTTGAATAACTGGTACAGGGATTGCAAAGCCAGTGTTGGTCTAAGCAAGAGCCAGATATGTGTAGGTAGAAGCCAGGCCTAGGCCTAGTGGATAGCGTTCCCAGATGCAAGTTAAATATAGCATCTTTCTTGACTGATTCATTTCACCAGCTACCCGAGGACAAAATGTCATGCCCCAAATTATACTATTAGTGCTATAACTCAGAAACGGCCATGCCCACTGGCTCACAATAGCCCTTAGCCAGGCACAGGGAGATAGCGTTTGTCCATGGCCTCGTGAGCATTAGTATTCATGAGTTCTTGTTATAGGGGCAAAAACAGTAGAAAAATATACTCATTGTTTTCATGTGGAAATGACTGTACTATATATTACTGACATAGTCTTTAAGGTCTAGGGTGTGTTCTATTGTGGTATATGGAGATTTAAACTTACCTATTTTCATTTATAAATTCAGCCATTAATATAGAACCACTGAAATGAGAGCTTTAAATAATTATTAAAACACAAAATGTTTCTGAAATTGTTTACCAAGGATATTGTCTGACATCAGGTGTGATTTGTTTTGTTATTGAGGAAATTTAAATTAATGTTATTTGCAGGAAAAAAATCATGTATTTTCGGAAGTTCACAAAAGTATGTAAAATAATCATTCCTAAACTATCCATTAATGATTTTTATTTGTTTCAGTGAAGGGAAAACTTACACCACGTGGATGTAATGGAACTGAAGTGTTAGCAAAATAGCATTTGTGCATCAACTCAAAGTGTTAAAGCCATCCTCAATGTACAGTTTCACGTAAGTCGTTCACTGGAGGGCGTGCTTTGCTTTAAAGAGAAATAACTCCTGAACTCTCAGATTAGGAAATTCAAATTTCTAAAGGAAAAGTCTCAAGTGTCAAATTTCTACGGAAGTTAGGAGCTGGGGTACGGGGCCTGGGGGGTGGGGAAGCTGTGATCACCTGGCTAAGAAACTCCATAGAACTCTCTCTTTGATGGAAGTTTATGAACCTGAAAGGTAGCCTTCCTTAGTCAGAAAATCTCCAGGAATAAAAAGAGAGAGAAGAGGTTTAGCTGAAATCAATCTGAGGCTTTGATAAATGGAGCAACACGATGGATGACGTCACAGAGAGAAGACTGTCACTTAGAGGTCTCTCACGTCACGTGGCTCCTCAGCTCGCTTAGAACCTGCCCTGGTAAGGTGACGAGGGAAACCCAGTGTGCAAAGGGCCAAGTGAACTTGTTCTGCTCATATCTCTGCCCCATATAGTGTCCGGTGATTGTGTAGCCTAGGATTGGCTCAGAATCAAATAGTCAGCTGGCTTGTAGCTGTAGCTACTCTGGAAGCTGAGGCAGGAGGTCTACAAGTTCAAGGCCTCTCTGAGATACATATGCAGTGATATCCTGTGTCAAAATAAAATATCAAAAGAGGAGCTGTTTGCATGAGTACAGAGGCCAGGGAACACTGGGTATCGCCCATTGCTCTTCTGCCTAGAGCTGGTGCTGATTTTCTGTTACACTTGCTGACCAGTGAGTTCCAGGATCTTCCTATCTCCACCTCCCTCAACATTGGTTTATAGTCATGTCTGGGCCACACCTGGCTTTTTTTTTTTTTTTTGGAGAGAGATAGAGAGAGACAGAGAGAGAGAGGGAGGGAGAGGGAGACAGAGATGGGCGTGCCAGCAGTCTCTCAGCTGCTGTGAACGGAATCCAGATGCGTGCGCCCCCTTGTGGGCAAATGCGGCATCGCGCCCGAGTCACTTTACGTCTGGCCAACTGTGGGACCTGGAGAATCAAATGGACATTCTTAAACTTAGCAGTCAGATGCCTTAACTGCTAAACCATCTCTCCAGCCCCACCCCTTACTTTTTATGAGGCTGCTGGGGATCAAAGTCAGGTCCTCATGCTTGCACAGCAAGTGATTTTATCTACTGAGCAATCTCCCTTGTTCCTCAACATTTTTAAACATCTCATGACACTGCACTTTTCTGCTCATCAATATGTCAAAACATGAAGAAAATACGGTGTTCAGTTATTTTCTAATATAAATGTTGATGTACATTAGCAAAGAAGTTTAGGTAACCATAGTTCTCTTTTTCATACTTAGCTGATTCTGAATTTTAATCTCTAATTAATGTGCAAATTTAATGATATTGCTTATAACAGTCAAATTTTTAACAGTATCTTCTATGTAAAAATCACATATATATATATATATATAGTTGTAGAAATTTTTGCCATTGTTATATTTTGGCTTGATTCAAATATATGTTTAGAGCTAAATCTAAGACTTGTAAAATAAACATATTAGAAAAAGGAAATGGGAACTTGCACAATAGCAAATATGCCTAATTAAAAAGGCTAAGACTTGGCTTACCTTTAAAAACTGTAAGGTTAAGCTGGACATGGTGGCGCACGCCTTTAATCCCAGCACTTGGGAGGCAGAGGTAGGAGGATCGCCGAGAGTTCGAGGTCACCCTGAGAATACATAGTTAATTCCAGGTCAGCCTGAACCAGAGTGAGACCCTACCTTGCAAAAAACCAAAAAAAAAAAAAAAAAAACTGTAAGGTTTACATGGCACCTTTCCTTCTTATAATAAATGTGCTAAAAATCTAAATGCATGTCCTGTTTTAAGCCCAAGCATCTTGATGGGTGTGTGTGTGTGTAAATAAGCATGGTTTGAGTCAGAGTGTTTCCAGGGCGTTTGTCCTTTACTTATCTGTCCAGAATCAAATTTAATGTTCTTCTTGCTCCACTGGATAACATCCAAAGCGACAAAACCATTGGGAGGAATTTCACTTCCTTTGCTGTGTGAGGCGATAGTGACCCCATCAACTCTCCAGCAGGGGAAACTGGATCACTCTCACACTAGCTGTTTCGGGGTGGGGGGAGGGAATTAATTTGAAGTCACTGTATAGAGATTTCCCTTTTACTTATTTTACCTTTGTACTTGCTGAAAATTAAAATAGACTTGTGGAAAGGGCTATGAAATTTCATGGTAGCATGTCTATTTTACAAGAAAGCCCAAGTCTGGGGAAAACATGACTGGTGATATTTGTGAATAAGGGCTGTGTTTGCCTTTCTCAGTTTTTTATGATAAAAAAAAAAAAAAGTACATTCCACTGAAAACAGGTTTTCTTTTATTTACAAAATTCTTTATGTCAGTCTTGTATTCAGAACTTCTCATAATCTGAGTAAAAATAGGCTGCATCTGTTGAAAGGAGGGGAACTTGTGATTTTTGCATATATCCATTCTACACGGGTAGGTAGCATTATAGTGGATGAATGGTGAGGGAACAGAGAACAACTCACAAAGCACAGAGGGAAAAAAGGGCAGAAGGAGCAGCAGCAATAGAACAGCACAGATAATTCCCTGACGCATGGATTTTCCCACCCACCTTCCACGTGATTGCTGTAGTGTAGACACCCTCCAAGCTGTAAATAATATCGAATATCAGAAAAGAAGCATCACTTAGTCAGTCATTGAGTTTGATTTTTCTATAAGCCACAAAGTCAAATAAGAATTTAATTGATTTTCTGAACGAGAATTCTAGTTAATGAAGCACGTGGCAGAGGCAGTGCTGAACTTCACCTCTCTAGTAACTAAATGAAGAGTCAATTCCACAAGTTGAAAATGGGAACATGATTTTAAACCTTCCCTATCCTCAACGTGTAAGTCATTCTGACCACATATATAATAAGTCTCTCCCCTGTGCCCGCTGCCCTGCCAAGGTATTTGGGCTTGAAAAATATTCCTGGCATATTTATACTTTGGAAATGACTGTGTGGGCTGAGTTCCCGCTCTCCACCTCACTTCTTATAGAAGAGATTTCTGAAAACCTCTTCCCTCAAATGGATTTTTATTTTCCAAGTGATATGCTTTATGCTATAAGCAAATAGCTTAGAGATAACAAAAGGTGTCTTCAATATGGCTCATGCAAGCCAACTGATAGCACCTAAAATTGAAGTTCAGGGTGAAAAACTGGAGAATGGCAATATATGAATGATTCTCGATCCCTGCTCATAAAAAGTTCTATTAATTTAATTCTCAAATGGTGGGAATGCTTACTGGGCACAGGAGGAATTAACATTTCTGCCTTCTCTGGAAACAGTTGGAGAGAGCATGCAACTTAGGGAAAGTCACTTCTTTGTTCTTTTTTCTTTTTTTAAATATTGTCATCATTGAAAATGTATGTGAAGCAAGGATAATAGGCCCCATTTTAAAATAATTTTGAAAACTCATCAGCAGGTAAGACGCAGAATTACATTGGTGTGATGGAGGCTTTGGCAAATATACTGTAGGTTGCTGTAAATAAGTGATCTTGGGGAAGCATGAGAATACATCTCCTTCCATACAGAACTTCTATGTCCATTTGTTGAAATGCAATAACCTAGCACGTTAGCTTTCTCCTTGGGCAGCTTTTCCTTGAACCCTGGAGTTTTGTTTAGTTTACAGACTTGTTTTGGAGAAGACCACTCATTTATCTGCATGCTTCGAATATGGAAACATCACAGATATAAAATGTAATTCTAAATACTGCATTCATGCAGGAATTATCATCCAGAAATTAAAAGACAGATATTTTCAATGTTCACCTTTTACATTTGTTTTGAAAAACTGTAATTTGTTTATGTTTATTAGATCTGTTTCCAATTTCTACAACTTTTTATAATTAAACAAAATAAATTTTGCATAGCTTCATGTGTTTAAAGTATTTTTGTGTTTAAATGGCAAACATTTAGGCAAAAAATTTGTCTGAATGCTATTATGAGTTAATTATTTATTATTCGCTAAATAACAATTCAAATATAATAGGCATAGTGGGGGAAAACTGAATGTAGGGTTTAACTATCCAAATGAAATGTGTCAAAGTTCATAACTTAACACAGGAAATTACTTATGTTTGTTTATTCTTGTCTATCTTCCTTTCTTTCTTGGAATTGAATTTATTACTTGATATTTCAAACATGTAAGATATTTATATTCCTTAAAAGTTATAGTGTTACATTTCACGAACAATATGGATTCACATGTCTATATTTTAAGGATTTTATTTCTTTTATCTCACAATGATAGCATTTCTTCAAATGAAAAATGTGTGAAGCAAGTTTTAGGTAGAATTTTCAGTTTTTCTCCAAGCCGAACTTCCTCAGTGGGTACTAACTAGAAGTCTGCTCTGTGCTCACTCCATGTACACAGCTGGTTTTCTCCTTTCATGAAATATTTCTAAGAAAAATCCTATCCTCCAAAGCTATTACAAGCCAAGGTTTATGGATCTAGTCCTTACTGACAGGTGCTGAGCTGAGTACCGTACACAGGCTGCCTATGGATGCCTTATGCAAGCATTATCAGATTTCCATTATATTCCTATTACTGAGGAGACCATCAACCCATTGGGGGTTTACATATATTGACCAAGGTTACATGCTAACACTTAGAAAAAATTAACTTGTGTTTCTGACTCTTTGGTATAACGTTTCAGAATTCTATATAAAATGACATTAGAGACATCCCTGATGGTCGTTCTATCAGGAAGCAATCTACCTGCCTGACACATTGTAGAAACACTTTTTTTTTTTTAGCCTGTGTATGGATCTCTCTCTCTCTCTATTTATGTTCATATGTGTGTGAATGCTAGTATATGTGGATGAGTGTCCACATGTATACACATGCATGTAGAAGCCTGAGTTGGCATTAGGTAACTTCCCCAATTGCTCTCCACTTAAATTTTTTAAACAGGCTGTCTATCTCAGTGAATCTGGAGCTCACTGATTTGGCTAGAAAACCTAGCCAGCAAACTCGGGGACTACTCCTGTCTCCACTTCTAGGACTGGGCTTATAGATATCTTTGACATGGGGGCTGGGGATATGAACTCAGGTCTTCATGCTGGTATAACAAGCACTTTACCCCCGAGAATCTCCCCACACCTCTAGAACTACCTCTAAAGCAAATAATTTGATGTTTTTGGATCATCAAAACCAGAACACTAGATATTCCCTGGCAAGAAGGATCCATTGGAAAATGAACTTTGTTTGGTTGAAAGGTTTTAATGCAGATAACGTATGTTTTCTTTCAATTATTAGTTCCTAGAGACAAGTGGTAATCATTTAAAATTCCAAAAATGGTATCTGAAGTAAAAGTATTTGAATCTTAGATGAGGGACAGAAGTGAATTCTACTCTTTGAAGTAGCTGCAGGTTTTGTTAATCATTGCATGATATATGCTGGAGTGAACTAATGGCTTCTAAAAGCTTTCAGGTCAACTCTGGCTCATGAATTTGCTGATCTTTCTTTTAAGAATTGTGTACCTCTAAAAACAAATGGTGAAAAACTATGAAAATCTTCAGAGGATCCCATCAGTGAGTGACTAGGCTTGTTCTATTGCGTTATCTCTCTGAGCTAGTTTTGTTCCCCTTAAAATCATACTCTATTTGCTTTTCTGTCAAAATTTATTTTAAATCACTTGTTTATAACTGATGTTAAAGTAAGGTTAGAATTCAGGGTATCTTTAACATTCTCTGACTTCAGTCTCTTTTTGACAAAAGTCCCTCATTGTATATCAGCACACAATCTAGTTCATTCTGACCTTTTCATAACTTTAATGCCAGTTCTTCACCCTCTCTCCTTGCCTGTAACAAACTTGTCTCCCACAATGATTCATTTAACACCTATTTTAAGATTACCTCGTTTTGGAAGTTCTTCAATAAGGTTGAGTCTCCTCTGAACATTTCCTCAAATTTCTTTATCATCCCATGTATATTCTTAAAAAATATGACATAATATTATGATAATCATTTGATTTTTCTATCTCCATTTATAGTTTTATTTTTGTACTAAGGATTGAGCCCAGAACCTTGCACATGCTAGTCTCCATTAGCTGAGTTATATTCCCAGCCCATTTTTTTAGGTACTTTTGAGCATAAATAAAGGCTTGCTCTGTTCAAATATTGATCATACAGTAATAAATGTGCTCAATCCTGTTTCTCATCAGCTATAAATATCCAGTACCCACAGAATAAATTCTAGAATTTAATTCATGTTTTAAACAATTCTAATCATGTTATTGTTTGCCCATTTTGTATAATTATACTAAGTAGCAATTTCTCAATAAATATTTTATTAAATGTAATGCATTTTTTTTTGCAGGAATAGGTAAAAAACAAACAAAGCCAATTTAGCCTTACCCTAAGGAACATACCTTTAAATCTAATGTTACTTGTCATTCTGTCCTCTTAAATTATTTTTAAAATTGACAAAATATTTTGGGCAATGGATCAGTACAGAAATGTAAAAGGATCTGTGGTAGTCAGCTTCGTGTTGCTGGGAGGAACACCCAAACCAGGCATGGTTAACGGGAGGAACACAATTTATTTCAAGCTTAGAGATCCAAAGGAGTTCCTTCAATGGCAGAAGAAGCTGCTCCCATTCATAAATTCAAGGAGAGAGAGAGAGAGAAAGAGAGAGAGAGAGGGGGAGAGAGGCCTCCACCAGGCAGCAAACATCAAAAGCAGCAAAACCCCAACAGTCACCAAGCGGATCCCCAGAGCTCACGCACACCTCTCTGCACACATTTGGCTGGAATTGAGATCCACCCCAAACACACCTTAGGGCTGGACCCCAGGATCTGCCCCCAGTTCCTCCTGCCATGTGGCTGGAGATCCAAGTTACAAGTTGAATTTTAACACCTGAGTCAATGGGGAACATACATTCGAAGTACCACAGTGTGTATATTATACTAAAAATAACAATACACGTAGGATTAATGTTATTCAATTTAAGTTGTGCTAATAATTACTTATTTTGTTTTCCTTTTCCTGGGAAGAAGTCCAGTTTCAACCAAAGACACCATTGACTCATTTCTTAGTTGTCTGCTTCATGAAACACATCAATCTGCTGCTGCGAATGGCCACTCTGAAAAAAGAACTATTTGTTATTTTATTAGAAGAATCCTCTACTGCTTGAGTAAATGCTATGTTTAGGGGAATACCTAAAATTTTTAGGGGTTAATGTTTCACCTATTAATTCCCTCAGCATGACAGCATCACTCGCGTTTTTAAGGGCTTCCTGAGTATAAAATCTGGACCCCAATCTCTCGCTCTATAATTTCATCAGCAGGAAGTGCCTTTTGCAGACCTCAGTGTTGGCCTGATAAAGCCACTGATTCTGCTTCTGTTGATAAACTCTCTACATTAAAGTCTTCAACCTTCAACAATTTTCAATTCCAAGCAAAACCTAACAATTTTATTTTCTGTGTGCTTCTCATTTTCCCAGAGTAATGTGCTGTCCTTTCCCAAGGCATATCAGGTTAGCTCAGCTCATGATGGCTAGGGAAGTTGGCTGGGCTCATTTTCCAGAACACTAACTGCTACACATTGACTGGATTGAAACTCTGCTTCCCCCAAACTAATAATGATGGTGCCTTTGCATGTGCGCCTACAGTGGTACAGAAAAGGTCAGGCAGATGGTCGATTCACAGGTGGACTTCCTCTCGGGTCTATGTGTTTTCAGAAAAAACCTACACTGTATAAATATCTTCTAGGATTCTGAGGACAAAGGGTTGAAAAATAACATTGAGAAACATCCTCAAGTTCTGTTCTTATTCAGCACGTTTTGAGAGATCAAGAAGACAGATTCAGGGTTAGATTAAAAATGATTGATGGTTTTTGTGCTATCTTCTTCATTTTTCTTTTTCACCAAATAGAAACTGTAGTCAAACTGCTTTTGCAAAGAAGTTAACTGGTGGTTCCAAGTGCATTTATGACACCAGGCTCTTCTGGAAGCCACAGTGAACCTGCAGCCAAGGCCAATGCCTGTTTAGCTGTTGTAGCTTGTGTCAAGTGAGATTGAGCTGGGTGTAGGCAAGGTCTTCTTGTCTTTTCCTTTCTTCTCTCTTTTCTTTCATGCTTGCTTTCTTTCTCTCTTTCCTTCCTTATTCCTTTCTTTCTTTCTTTCTTTCTTTCTTTCTTTCTTTCTTTCTTTCTTTCTTTCTTTCTTTCTTTCTTTCTTTCTTTCTTTCTTTCTTTCTTTCTTTCTTTCTCTTTCTTCTTTCTTCCTCTTTCTTTCTTTCTTTCTTTCTTTCTTTCTTTCTTTCTTTCTTTCTTTCTTCTTTCTCTCTCTCTCTCTTTCTTTCTTCTCTCTCTCTTCTTTCTTTCTTTCTATCTTTCTTCTTTCTTTCTTTCTTTCTTTCTTTCTTTCTTTCTTTCTTTCTTTCTCTCTCTCTTTCTCTTTCTCTCTTTCTTCCCCCTTGTTTGGTACCGGTTCTCATTCTGTGGCCCAGGATGGTCTGAGACTCACTACGTAGTCCTGGCTGGCCTTGATCCCACAGTGATCATCTTGCTTCAGCCTTTCTGGGTACTGGATTACAGGTGTGGAACCCCCACACTGAGCTTAGAAGAAGGCTTTGAGGACGACCTCTTGTGTACAGTCAGCTGCCAGAAGCCTGCCAGAGAATGCACATGTCAAATACAATGGTAAGGTGAGGTCAGGATGCCCTCTGAGATGCACTTGAAATCCAGCATGATTGTAATGGGGTTGCAGAAGAGATCTCTGCGTGTCTGCTCTGTTGAACAACAGATATTTCCGTAGAGTAAAGCAGCAAACCAAGCTTAGAGAGATTCACATGGTAATCCTTTTACCTTATTTGGATCAGAGTGTCCTTTGAGTGAAAAACGTGGCACGAATGAGCATTTTGGGGGGCAGTGATAAAAATGTCCATAGCTTTCATTTGAGTTGCAATATCATAGGCTCATAAAAACCCAGTCTCACATTCTGATCATAAAAAATATCCAGTACCTCTTGTAGGCAACTGTGTCCTAGAAGATCAAGTGAGCCTGGAGTGTTACATGTGCAGAGATGGGACCCAGCCATTTACGGCTCCCTCTGTTTGGAGGCTGATTTGGGTGGGGAGGAGCATTCTGAGCTGAGTGTCAGCATTGCTTTGTTGGGAATCAAGGTGCTTCAAGCACCAGGGATTTTTCAGGTCTCTGTGCAAGGTCAGACTGGGAAGGGCCGATCTGCTTTGCCTTTCATCCAGAAACCTATAACAAAGCATATTTGTCTGGGCTTTCTATTAATAGCTACATCAAAAGTTGCCACTAGAATCATATCAGTTCCTACGATGAAGACTGAACGGCCTATGGTGGGTCTGCCATCAATTTGGTCTAGTTGTCAATAATCAATGGCTCTTTCCCCCACCAGTTTGGTGACTAACTTATTCTCTAATGGGTCTCCCCATGCAGAAGTCAGTGCAGCTCAAGCCAAAGCAACTTGTCAGAGCTTTCTGCAGAAGATGAATTCTGTCTTTTCTGTGTCATGACTGCTTTATACCGCTTAAGGGTCCAGCCAGAATATGTAAAGATAAGAACATTATTTTAATCAGTTGTGTAGCAAAAATTACTTTATAGTGATCACTATTGAGAATAAAACTTAAAAATAAAATAATACTAAATGTAGTTGTTAAAATAATGCATACGAATATTCTAATATTAGGGAGCAGTGTTCTATTACAAAAAAATGAAAGCATTATTTGTGGAATTGCAGGGGAAAATGCCATTAGCTATTCAATAATGTGGTTCTACATAGTCTTCTGTATAGTCATTGACTGAATATGTTCATAGATTGAATTTATTTTTTTCTTGAACAGGGCTAATAATAGTTGATCCACTCCAAATTTTAAGACTAAAAGAGTAAACAATGTGCATGTTTAAGTAAATGAGAGAACAATCACTTTCTGAATCAGTATATTGTGTAAATGTCACAAGAAAAGGAAGGGTCTAGAAATGTCAAGTATTATTTTGCTACCGAAGCACACAAATCAATTTGCTGTTTTCATCTCCTCTCCTAGTTCTTTGCCAGCACATCACATCTCTGCAGTTTCTCATGAAAATCTCATACTGATTTCCCTGTGGAAAGTTTTCCCATATCCCTCTCTACTAAAATTCTGTTTTGCAAAGCTAACCAAAACATCATCTTTTGTTGACGTCCTCATCTGATAAGTCTCCTCTCTCCTATTCGAGGATCATAATTCCCTTCCTGTTCAGTGAATGGCCTCTTCTTCCAAGACTTCCTACATAATCCCATGATTGGCTTTTCTTGTTTCTCCATCTTCTATCACTGTCAAGTAGAAAATACACCCTTCTAACCTGGGCAATTAGCTGTGTATGGTCTGCTGGGGAAGGTAAATAATAACTTTATTTTATTTTTCATGGTAGAATGATTAAAAAAATCATTGTCTAGAATATAATGCTATATTAAAAAGATGTTATATATGCAATATCCAGTAAGTTCCATGTTACAGATTTTATTGCTCAATGTCATGCAGAATATATTTATTTAGGAAAAATATGTTATTGCTTAAATTGTATTAAATGCCTCGCAAAAATTCAGCTAAACTTCACAGCCAAGTGGATTGAAGGCAAATTTACGGTGTAAGTTTGATGTGTTTTGATGAAAATTATAATGACAAAACCCACCATATCTAAATATAATAAGGATAGTTCTCAGTAGGCAACCCTAGCTACAGTACCGAAGGGGTTACTGGAGTAAGTGAGCCAAAAACACTTTATTCTCTTGACGCTGGGTGGCCTGACTTCTCATGAACCTCAAGCTTCTGATGAGTTTCTCCTTCTCATCTCGGCCAGCGGGGCTAAGATGAGGGAAGAAGCCCTGACCCCTACCTTCCACATGGGCTCTTATACCCCCTACTCTCCATATGGCAGGAGCTCTTTGTGCTTTCTTTTCTGTTCTCCCAGGCCCACCATGTGGGCTTTCAGACCATGTGGGTGTATTCATTCCCTTCCCTTGGTTCTGTACTTCCCTTAACAAATATAATAATTTAATACTTAAAAAAATATTCTCTTGAGAACAGTAAGCAAATAAGCAGAGACACACATCTCACATCCCACCAATGAATAAATTGAGACCCAGACTGATTCGAGGCCAGCTTGACGTCTCCCTCTCAGTGGGATGAAGTGCAGGAAGAAGTCAAATATTGTGAACTAAACATTTACTCTTTGCTTGAGCTTTGTAAACATTTCTATTTGACATAGGTAAGCACGATTTTCTTTATAATGGGGACTCTAAAAGCAATAGATTTGTATGTCGGTATTTCTGATTTTTTAACAAGCTTATATTAGAAAACATAAATATTCAAACATTAGGAAGAATTCCAGGAAGGCATAAGGAAGATTACTTCCTTGTTATTATTACAATGGAGAAACTGAATTTCTATGTGCAGGGGCAGTTGAATTCTTTGAAGAAAAGGTTTTAAAAAGAATGCTTCTGAGTAAGTGTAAATGTTTGTACAGTAATGATGACAAACAGAGAAGTTAGCTTTTTAAGAGTTTTTTTTTCTGGGAAAAGTAATTTTCATAGTGCATATTCATATCTCATGGCTTCATTCAAACATGGGTTATTCCTTTGCATCCACTTCTTACTGGGGGACTATTGTGTTATTGATGCAAGCATCTACAATAATTTTCAAACATACTTGTAACAAAAGCATTACTTCTTAAATCCCATGGGGTACGGCACACAACTAGAAATGGTACATTTTTCTTGTTTATGACCTGAGTAAAGCAAACAACTCACAACAATTATTTCAACATATGAGAAGCATAACTATCAGGAGCCTTAATAACATCATCAGAGGCTTTCACAATTCATCGAGTAAAAATCATCACTTGACTTCCAGAGAGCCAGTCACCCTTGCCTTTCTCCAGGTTCAGTTATTGTCGTGCTTCCTCTAGTTATCGCCTTCTGCTACATACAGACAGCAGAACTTAAAGCCACAGCATACAGGAAAATAGATTGAAGGCTTAGCCAGGGCCTCTTTGGGTATTTCCAGAAAAATAAATATAAACTTTATTTTAGTTCATGGGGAATGGGCGGCATGCATAAAAGATAAGTAAATACATTTTCATGACAGTGATAATGGGCTGGAATAGTAACAGTCTTTGGGATTTCAGAAGTCAGAAAGAGATATAACTCTGCCCTGTTCCTTTTACCTCCCATCCTTTCTTTAGAAAAAGTAGAAAAAGAAGAATAAATTTCCTAGAGTTCAAAAGGATGAGCATCTAGGAAAAAAAAGGGGCGGGGTTGTAGCTCTGAAGTTTCCCCAAGGAATCACTGTGAGTGGTATAGTGACAGTTTTGACAAAGTTGGCTGCAATTAAAACATTTCGTCTACTTAGGACCTACTTAACACTGGCCACATTTGTCTACATTACCTTCATTTTCATTTAAGGATGTTGAGAAAGAGCAGGAGAACAGACAAACAAACTCAGGACACCTTCCCAAATTTTGGATAAAATTTCAGTTAATGCAATTGTGGCGCCAGTATCAAGCATAGGGTGGTACTGTTCAATATATGTTTATACAACGTGGCTGCATGCCTCTGAGATCTTTTAAATTCCTTCCCGAGAGCTTCATGCACTCAGAGTTCACTCAACCAAAACTCCTTATATTCTCAAATATCTGTTTGTTCCACAGTGAAAGCCACCCGTTGGACAGGAGAAAATAAAGGCAAATATTTCAGTAGGTTTTGTGTAATATTAGTTTTTTCCACAACTCTTAAAGACTTAAATGGAGATCTATTTTCCATGATAGTGGTGCTCTTCTAAAATATGTTGCTTTTGATCTCAATTTACCATACAAAACCAAAGAGTTTGATAATTGCCTTGGAAATTATAATTAAAAAGAAATTTAGCATTTGAAGAGTTTGACCTTGTCAGCACTGTGGTATTGAAGGAATGAAAACTCGTAGCTCTTGGGTCATTTCCTTTATCTACCATCAGGTACAGTAAGGGCCCTGTCATTGGGATTTCAAGATCCATGCTCTTTGCAGTACAGGGATCCATCTCTCTGTTTACTAGAAGTTCAACTCCCGCCAGGCATCAGAAGTAGGAAGCGCTCATGTCTCCGTGCTGTTCAACAAGCAATGTAAATGAGTCATCTTCTCTCTAGGTATTGATTCCATCCTGAAAATCATTCAATTGATAACAATTAGCAGTCTTAGATGAGCGGATGAGTACCATAGACAGAGGGTTGAAGCTAATTAATGAGGAATTCTGGGACGCCGTGTTGTGTTCTTCCTTTCCTGTTGGATGGTTAGACATTAAACCTTGGGGTTGTCAAATGAGCAACACCTTTGCATCAGTATTAAATGCACACACAGAGAAAATTAATTACAGGAAAGCTGTCTCAAACCCAGGTTGTCAATTCTCTCCAGGAAATTCTCACTTAGGCAGGAAAAGTCGACTAGTGCTGTCTTAAAATATCCTTGTTTTTATAAGCCTGCTCTCATTTTTTATGTTCTTCTCGAGGGGAGATAATGGTGTTGGAGAATTTATTTTTTTTTTGGATGACAGCAAAACAAACACAACAGTCTGAAAGATTTAGGTTTAGTCAAACAAAAAACCATACCTCTATCCACTCCCCATGAGACTGTCACCAAGCAACATCCCCGCTAATAAAAATGTAAGAACTTAAATGTCCCATTTAGCACTAAATTCACATTAATATGACAGTTAGACCCTGGAATGAGTCATGTGGTTCTTATTCTAGAAAATGTCTAGCAATGTTGTATGTAGGTTTCAGGGCACTTAATAATTGGTCAGTGACCCTGGCTGGACTAATTTCCACTTAGAAACTGAAATTACAACATAATTCCACCTAAAAGCATAGATTATTATTCCTAAAGCCAATTCTTAACTCGACTTGCTTGGAGAATGTTCCCTAGTTAGGGGGATTATGGATTGTCAGTGTTGGCCTGAGAAGTGCTTGGAAAGGATGTTGGGGCGTCACTTCCGTGACCCTGTTAGAATGCTCACGATTTTGCAATAACATCCCCTGTGACCCTCGGTTAGGATTCAACACTTTATTTTTATTTATTTATTAATTTGGCAGGGAGAAAGAGGGGGAGAGAGAGAGAATAGGTGTGCCAGGGGCCTGCAGCCATTACAAACGAGCTCCAGATCCATGCTCTACCTTGTGCATCTGGCTAACGTGGGTCCTGGGGAATCGAACCTGGGTTCTTTGCCTTTGCAGGCAAATGCCCTAACGGCTAAGCCATCTCTCCAGCCCTCAACACTTTTTAAAAATACTCTCAGCCAACTTTCCAATGGATTCTACAGTCTGTTGTATAGCCTTTAAATGAAGTCATGGATCATGATCCCTTCAGGCTTCCCGATAAAAAGGATATGCCATTGTGTGTGACTCACACATCTCTAAGTCTGTCACCACTGACCACACACAGATTGATTGAGCATAAATTATATATCCATGAATGTTTAAAAACTCACATAACAAAATTTGCTTTGGGTCTGGATGAATAGTGTTACATTTTTAGATCATACTGAGATTCTTCAACCATTCAGCCTATAAAATGGAAGCACTATTGTTTAAATCAGCAATACTATCTAATACCTACGCTGAAAAAAGGAGAGAAAAATTCTAGTCAATGCCGAAAGCTAAATTTGCATTTGTATTTGCAGTTTGATTTCAAGTTCATATATGACTACGTCACTGTCCACACACAAGAAAGAAAATATTGTATAACTTATAAAACAATTGCTTAATAGTTAGCTTTTTTAATAGATGACATGTGTAAAGTCAAAAATTAAAAGCTGTGTATACAAGGCATTTTTATTAATCAAGCATTTGATAAACTATATTTTATTAAGAAAAAGAGCTAACCAACTTTGTCTTATCATTATGCAATAAGTTGCTTCATCGAACATATATTGTGTGTGATCTTTATGTGAGAGTTGTAGGTTGGGCATAAAAGTGAGCATTGAGGAGTATCAGACAGAAAGGAAGAACCTAATTAACAGGAAAATTTGAAAGGGAGTGATGAATCGCATTTTTCCCAATGTGGCTCATTAATATTTGACATTAAATGCTTTGTGTCACACAATACATAAAAGTGATATTTTTAGCAAGATGAGGTGTTACGTATCTGTCTTCCCAACCACTTGGGCGGAAAAGTGTAAGTTGTGAGGTTCAGGGAAGCAGTCCAGTTCTGGCTACATAGTGAGACTATCACAAAAGAAGAGAGAAAGAAGACGACAAAGAGGAAGGAGGATAAGAGAAAGAAGAGAAAATAAATAGAATTATAAATAAATGAAATATCTTTGACTTCAAATAGCAGGGATCAGAAAGGACCGAGTATGAGAAAGTACAATTTTTCAATGACCAGGTGATACTAGAGCTGCCTTTGGAAATGCAAGGTGTACTGGTTTCTCTTGGGTCATGGACTGCTTTGATGGGCTGTGTAAAGAATACAGTAGAGTGAGTCCAAATCAAAGGCCCTTTTATTAAGTAAGAACCTGTCATTATCTGTCCTGACAAAAGGTGAAATATTTAATGACTGTAACCTATCTTAAAGTTGTGAACAGAAGTCATACTAGTAGTCCATAAATCTCTGTAGTAATTTAATTTTCTAATTTAGTCAGGTTTGAAGCATCCCACAGGGACTGTAAAGCACAAGTCAAAGATATTCCAGGGAAACATACTGGAAATGAACCAACTTATTCTTATTGGTAACATTGCCAGGAATTTATCTCCAATCTGAAAAAAAAAATGTAAAGAGCATGAAAAAGAGTTTGTAAGTATCCACAGGTAGATTAATCTTTGCCTTGAGTTCTGCAAATAACTAGATATTGAAACTATAACATATAGAATATAATTTTAGCTCATTAAAGATAAAACAATGAAAACATCATAAATATACTATCTATAAAATTTTCAAACATATTTTGGAAAATCTATAAAACTGGCCATCTGTTTGCAGAAATTACAGTTTGCAATTTTATGGTGGGTGGCTAGGGAGCTGGCTCAATTGTTAAAGGTGCTTTCTAGCAATACAAGTTGATGGATGTTCAGCTAACTCCCAGAATATGGCAGATTAGGTCATTGGGACATACCTAACTAATAAATATAATTAAAAATTCTAGATGTAAATATTTTTAAAATATCTATCAAAATCGTAGGAAGTTACCATTCAATGAGGAATCTGAAGAGGTACGCAGAACACTAAGTGTAATTTAAATAATCTGGCCATAATGAAGGACCTTACAGGAAAGCCTGATTGGAATAAAACCCATATCTCTTAGCACGATATTTTGATATGAAACTGAGACTCAATATAGCTACAAATTTAGAGAAATGATCAATCATGAATAAGCCTCTTTTTCTTCTACCCTAAACTGAGGGGAATGGAAGGAGATTTTCTTTTGCATTGAGCACAAATGTAAGAGATGGTAATACTTCCTCATCTATAAGGACATTTTCAATTCTAATTTGCATCACTTAAGTGATATCAAAATTGTTTCCCCCCTCACTTTATTTTAGGCTGTTCTCTAACTTGGAAAGACTATAGAGATTTTATCCAAGAGAATGTGAGAAAAATGTATTTATTTTCGAGGAAGAAAGCACCCACTTTCATTGTAGTTCTCATAGAGAACCCTTATCAACTTTTTAAAGACAATGAGAGCACATAGCCAACAGGAATAAATATAGACAGAAATAAGGAACCATGACAATGAGCCATCAGAAGACAAAAGAGAAAATGAAACTGAGAGCCAACATCAACCCAGGAAGATGTCAGAGGTTGGAAACACCTAACAAGGACCTTTCTTTATCAGTCAGAGTTCTCCAGAGAAACATGAACAGGCGATGTTTATCTAGAACCAGCTTTAGTGTATGGAAGCTGATCAGCCCCATGATCTGTTGTTTGGAAGTAGGAGACTCATCTCACTTACTATTTCTAAAATACCCTAAGACGACATTACAATTATCAGTATGTAATGAGTGCTATGAATTGACCTAGCATATTTGGAAACACAACCAAATAGTAATTGAAATTTAAAAAAACATAGCCAGAGATAAAATCAATAAATTTGATTATTTAAGAAAACATTGTTCGGATGAAGAATGTAGGGATCCTGCAAATATTATACTAAAATCCCAATTCAATATGAAATAGGCAAAAAATGACACTATTATCCAATTGTGTATTATAGTTAAATGACTGAACTTGAATTCATAGGTCAATATAGAAAAACCTGGATTGGAAGATGGCTCAGTGATCAAAAGTGTTTGCAATATAAGCTTAATGACCAGAGCATCCAAAAACCCAGGTAAAGCCTGAGTTGGTTAGTATAACTTTTGTAATCCTAACACATTTATGACGATGGGAAGCTGAGTGAGGAAAACCCCAAGGCTGATAGGCCAGCTAGCCTGGATCTTTCAGTGCGGGGAGCGGGGCAGGGGGTGGGGAGAAAGAAAGAGAGAGAAAATCTATTTCAAACAAGAGGGAATGTGAAGACTTGATGCCCCAAAGTTGTCCTCTAACCTCCATACATATGCATGGCATGTGTATGCCCAGACACACGTGCACATACACATATGCATGTACATGCACACATATACAATACACACACACATACTCCCCAAAAAAACTGAAAAAAAAAAAATCAAATTGTTCCAGAATGGTGGACTGGAGAGATTGCTCATTTGTTAAGGAGCTTGCTTGCAAAGCCTGAAGAACTGTTTGATTCCCCAGTACCCACGTAAAGCCAGATGCACAAAGTGGCACATGCATCTGGAGCTTGCTTGCAGTGGCTGGAGGATCTGGTGTGCCTATTCTCTCCCTCTCCCTCTCTCTGTGTGTCTGCCATGTTGTCTCTTTCTGCTTGAAAATAAATAAAAATATTTTTTATAAATGTGCCAGAATGATATTTACTGTATGGTATCAATTAAGTAAGTTTTAAAACATGTAAAACAGTTATATTTATGGGCTATAGACAAATATGAAACACTCGGGTGGCTAATATTCTCCAACTTTAATATAATGAGGACGTCTTTGAAAATCTCCCTGCCTCACAGGCATCAAATGTCAATTTTTTATTTCACACTTAATGGTATTTATTGGGGAACACCTAGGAAATGTTATTTGATGCATTGAGAGGATGTAACTTCAACAAGATGGGGAGAAGAGCTGGGGAGGATGGTCAGGAACGAGAAGGAAAGGCACACCATCTCCTTCCTGAGTTGTCGCACCAGCCTCTGAGCAGGAAGATGGGCAGGTGAGAGGTCAAGGAAAGGAATTCTTGTGGTCATTTCATTTATTACGTTGACAAAGTTACTGCAATACCTCAACGTTCACTACACTTTTTGTATTGATTTACTCCTTTCAAAGCTCATACATATTCATCCTGAGACAGCATCGTTAAGGCAGGAAAATTTTTTCTATAATCGATAGAGGACCCCACAAGTTACATGACTTACCAAGATATCATACTCAACTGAGTAGAATTTCTTTCTTTTTAATGAGAATTATAGTCTTCTGCATCTGACAGTCTTATCCCCACCCTAGTGACCTAGTTTCTAAACTGAAGAACACATCACAAACATTTTCACGCAACAGCTTACTTTTCTGTGCAGGAAGAACTTTGAATCAAAATATCAAGTTGATGCATTCTATTGACGTGGAAACCTAGGAAAGGCAGTTTGTAAATCAAGTTGGCAGTAAATCACCAGGGTTGTATGAACTTGGGAATGAATAAAGTGTAGCTTACTTTATTGGGATGACGGGATCTGTGAAGAATGCTGAGGAGTGGTGTAGCAACTTTGTGACACACCCGTAAAGTGTCACCTTAAAAACAAAAGCAGAGGTTGTTTGATCTTCGTTATTGAGGGAATAAGCCCACCCCACACACCCTTGCTTGGAGCCTAGGATGTCCTGAGAAAATAAGCCTTACTTATTTGAAATATAATCCTCGTTAATCTCTCCTCCAGAGAGTAAGCGCTTGGTCTCATGTGATTGAAGTTTTGTATGATAATTACATTCATTATGATTTAGTAAATACTATTGGTACAGAAGGTTATAGAGAGGCAACCTCTTTGACAGCAATGTTGAGTTTAAAGCTAATTTGAGAAGTGCATACGCTACATGGATTTTTTTAAAATTTGGGGCAATAGTATGTTATTCACTTAATTATATAATTGAAAAGAAAAAGAGACTTAAAAAATTTTTTTCTTTGGTTTTTTGAGGTAGGGTCTCTCTCAAGCCCAGGCTGACTGGAATTCACAATGTAGTCTCAGGGTGGCCTTGAACTCACGGCGATCCTCCTACCTCTGCCTCCTGAATGCTGGGATTAAAGGCCACCACGCCCTACTTAAATTTTATTTTTTAAAAATTTAATTTATTTATTCTTAGTTTTTATTTTGTATATAAGTGTGTGCGTGCGCATGCACGCGCAAGAGAGAGAGAGAGAGAGGGAGAGAGAGCTGGCACACTAGGGCCTCCAGCCACTACAATAGAACTCCAGGTGCATGTGCTACCTGGCATGCTTGTGCTACCTTGTGCATCTGGCTTTCATGGGGTCTGGAGGATCAAACATGAATCCTTAGGCTTCCCAGTTAAGCGCCTTAATTGCAAAGCCATCTCTCCAGCCCTTAAGTTTTATTTTATACATAATATAACAGGTTATATTCTTCCATCCCCTCACCCTCGCACCCGCCAGCCTTGGAGCTACCCCCCGTGTTGTCATGGTATCCACTGTAGGACATGAAGGCCTTAGTTAGCCCAAAGAGATTGTTTTAGTAAGTGGTTTTACAGAACAGGATTGGTATCAAAGTAATCAGAGGAGAAGACAAGGATCACCTAATTTTAGCAATCTTAGAAAAAAAAAAACTAGTTCTTTAAATTTTTACCATGTCAAATTTTTATTCTATCAAGCAAATTCAAGGATGAGGGTGAAAACTGAGAAACATGGATGAGAAGGTTAAGAAAATAACTTGGTGAGGTTTGGTCATTCTCAACTAGTTTAAGAGAAGAAACACAGTGTTCCACTTAAGAGCTAAACTCGAGTGACAGCTCTTTTTTTTCACTTAGGTAAGTGTAACATTTCACCACTTGGATTTTCTCATGCTCTTTCATCTGTAAAGTGAGCAGGTATAAGCTTCTTCCATGATGAAGGTGGAAAAGGGCAAGGTGTCTCTGGCACACAGAATATTCAGTGGTGGAGACACTGTCTCCTTATATAAGCAAATCCATCCTGGTTGAGAATTATGTTAGTTTTAACCAAGACTGTAAAACCACAGCATATTGTTCTCTTTTCTCATGGGTGTGATAAAATATCTTTTTTTAAAAAAAGAATCACCCCAAGGGAGAAAGTATTTATTATTTATGTGATGAGTGGGGACAAGGATGAACACTGCAGAAAGAAGGCTCATGACTGGGACAGTGGAGCCACTAAAGGGTTGCTTATACAATGCAGGAACAAGAACTGGGGCTGGGACCCACATGGGCTATAACCCATAAAGCCCACCCCCAGTGACACACTTCCCCAGCCAGACCCTACCTCCTAAGGACCTTCACCCTCTTAGAACAATTCACACAGCTTGGGATCACATGTTCAAACCCATGAGCCTGTGGGAGACATTTTTCCTTTTCTTTCTTTCTTTTTCTTTCTTTCTTTCTTTCTTTCTTTCTTTCTTTCTTTCTTTCTTTTTCTTTTCTTTTATTTTTAATATATAATTTTTTATTGACAATTTCTAAACTTACAGACAACAAACTATGATAATTCCCTCCCCTTCCCCACATTTCCCTTCACAAATCCACTCTCCATCATATATCCTCCCTCTCACCATTAGCCTCTCTTTTATTTTGATGTCATCATCATTTTCTCCTATTATGAGGGTCTTGTGAAAGTATTGGTAGGTGGCACTGCAAGGTCGTGGATATTGAGGCTAATTTCTATTTGGACAGTTGCATTGTAAAGAGTCGGACCCTTCCTTTGGCTCTTCCATTCTATCCTCCCCCTCTTCCGCAATTGTCCCTGAGCCTTGGAGGGTGTGACAGAGGTGGTTCAGTGCTGGGCACTCCTCTTTCCCTTCCTCTCAGCACTATGTTGCCTTTTGGGTCATCCCAGTGGTCACCACCATCTGAAAAGAGAAGCTTCTCTAACCAGAAGTGAGAGTAGCATTAATATGTGAATATGGACATTAAGTGTAGTGCTTTCAGGGCAGCTTGGTAGGAATAATATATACATTTATTCAGACAAGAGCAGGCTTTATACCCCTAAGGCTCATGACCTCCCCTGCCATAGACTTTTGCTTAGGTATTTCAGTACCAGGCATGTATTCCCTCCCATAGAGTAGGCCTCCAGTCCAATTAGAGAGCAGTTGGTTTCCCCTACAGCAGACATGCCACTATTGCACTTGTTCGGTCATTTGGCCTGACTGGCCAGACTTGAGGCTTCCAGTGTCCACTGTTTTCACCACTGATGACTTCTGTCTCCCATATGGCTATATGCAGTGCAGCTTTTTCCAGCTTACAGGTGGCTGTCTATAGGGAGAAGGTTTTGAGCTCAGCCCCAGCTTGATTTCTCAGTGAGTTTGCTGCCTAGGTATGTGAAGTATTCAGCAACAGGATCTTACCATCTGTTTCTCATGGGAAACCAAAGGCCTTGGCAATGGCCTGTAATGTTTTGGATGCAACAGGGACCTCTCTGGCCAACAAATCATTGGAAAGTATCCCATCCCTGGCACTGAAAATTTTCTAGTAACGATCAGGTATGGTGATACAATCAGCCTTATTTTTGTTGCTCAAAATTGTTTTGACTATTCGAGTTTTTTTCTGTACTTCCAAATAAATTTTAGGATTGTTTTTTCTATTTCTGTGAAGAATACCATTGGAATTTTAATGGGGATTGCATTAAATGTGTAGATTGCTTTTAGTAAGATTGCCATTATCACAGTATTGATACTTCTAATCCAAGAATGTAGGATGTCTTTCCATTTCCTAGTGTCTTCTGCAATTTCTTGCCTCAGTGTTTTAAAGTTCTCATTATAGAGATCCTTCTCTTCCTTGGTTAGGTTTATTCCAAGGTACTTTATTTATTTGTTTATTTATTTATTTATTTATTTATTTATTTATTGAGGCAATTGTGAATGAGAGAGATTCCCTGATTTCATCCTCTGCATGTTTGTTGTTAGTATATAGGAAGCTACTAATTTCTGTGGGTTTATTTTTGTATCCTGCTACATTTCTAAAAGTGTTTTTGAGATCTAACAGTTTGCTGATAGAGTCTTTAAGGTCTTTTATGTATAGAATCATATCATCTGCAAATAATGATAATCTTATCTCTTCCTTTCTAGTATGTATCCCTTTTAAGAGTGTCTCTTGCCTTACTGCTATAGCGGAGACTTCCAGCAATATATTAAACAAAAGTGGGGACAGTGGACACCTTTTTGTTCTTCCTAAATTTAGTAGAAAAGCTTCAAGTCTTTCCCCATTTAGTATTACGTTGGCTGTAGATTTGTCATAAATAGCTTTTATTATGTCTCTGGCATAAAGCCTACTTGGTCAGAGTGAATGATCTTTCTGATATATTCTTGTATTCTGTTTGCCAATATTTTGTTCAGAATTTTTACATCTATGTTCACGAGGTCT
Source organism: Orientallactaga sibirica (assembly GCA_036365145.1). Classification (NCBI taxonomy): domain Eukaryota; kingdom Metazoa; phylum Chordata; class Mammalia; order Rodentia; family Dipodidae; genus Orientallactaga; species Orientallactaga sibirica. The sequence goes on from JAEOAD010001030.1 coordinate 5,284,117, forward strand.
GTAAATTTCTTTTATTGTTCCATCTTTGTCTGGTTTTGGTATCAGGGTGATGCTACCTTCATAGAAGGAGTTTGGTAGAATTCCTTCCTTTTCTATTTTATGGAAAAGTTTGGGAAGCAGTGGTGTTAGTTCTCCCATAAAGGTCTGGTAAAATTCTCCAGTGAATCCATCTGGGCCTGGACTTTTCTTAGTTAGGAGATTTTTTTAAATAACTGCTTGGATCTCCATACCTGTTATAGGTCTATTTAAATGGTTTATCTCATCTTGATTTAATTTTGTTAGGTCATATGAATCAAGGAACTCATCCATTTCTTTCAGATATTCAAACATAGAAGGTTATATGTTTTTAAAGTATGTCCTTTTGAGTTTCTGAATTTCTTTGCTCTCAATTGTAATGGTGCCCTTTTCATCTCTAATTTTATTAATTAATTATTTTTTTGGTTTTTTGAGGTAAGGTCTTGCTCTAGCCCAGGTTAACCCAGAATTCACTCTGTATTCTCAGGGTGGCCTCAAACTCATGCTTCTCCTACCTCTGCCTCCTGAATGCTGGGATTAATGGTATGAGCCACCACATCTGGTTTCTAATTTTATTAATTTTAATTCTAATTTTAATTAATTTCCTTCTTTCTTCTGGTCAGATTTGCTAAGGATTTATCAATCTTGTTTATCCTGTTTCAAAGAACCAACCCTTTGTTTCATTGATTGTTTGGATTTTTTTGTTTGTTTGTTTTCTGTTTTATTAATTTTTGCCCTAATCTTTATTAGTACTTTAATTATAACATGGTGAGGAGAGGTTCTTTCCAGGTTTTGTCTGTTTGGTGTTCTAAAGGCTTCCTGTATCTGCATTGTCATTTCTTTCTCAATTTGGGAGAATTTTTTTCTTCTATGATTTTTTTGAAAATGTCTACTGTGCCTTTGGAGTGAAATTCTTCCCCTTCTACTATACCCTGAATTCTTATGTTTGATCTTTTAATAGTGTCCTGAATATCTTTCATACCTTCCTATTAGCTTGTGTTTCTCTTTGTTGCACTGTATTAGATCTGCAACCTGTTCTTCTACTTTAGATATTCTGTTTTTCCTTCATCCATTCTACTGGTGAGCCTTTCCACATTTTTTAAATTTGATTTAGTGTGTTTTCCAGTGGTAGTATTTCTGTCTGGTTTTACTTTTGTATTTCTATTTCCTTACTCATGTCTTGCAATACCTCCTTATTTTATTAAGCTTCTTTCCTGTGTTCTCTTGGAATTCCTTTAGGAATTTGTTTTCTTCTTTAATTACTTTGTGCTACTCTTTGATATCTTTGAGTATAGATAAAATTATTTTATTTTTTTTGAAATCTTTGTCAGGCATCTCATCTAAAATAGTCTCATTAGGGGTTATTTCTGATGGTTTTTAAATTTTTGATGGGATTGTGTTGTCTTGATCCTTTGTGTTTCTTGTATTATAATGTAGAAATTTTGCATCCTGAGTTGATTTGATGCTTGGGTTTTCTAATTATCTATGGTGATCTTACACTTGGAGATCCAACATTATGTACCTTCAGAGTAGGAGTTTAAGATGCCAAGTGTAGCTCTTGTACTCCAATTCAACCACAGAAGTAATCTAGGTGTTGAGTTTGCCTGCTATTCAAGTATTCTAGTGGGCTGGGTGGAGCAATTTACTGGCAAAATTCTAACACTCAACTAAGCAATATACACATTCAATAAAAAAAGAAGCCCAGAGTATGCATGTGTGGGGATTGAAACAAGCAGATAACTTTATAAAACCAAAATCCCAAAGGGTGTGTGTTGCTCTACACCCTTAATCCTGTCAGAGGGGAGGTTGAGATTTCTATTCTGAAATGGGTTACAGGTCAGCCTGGGTCTGAATCTTACCCTGCCCTCAATAATGACGGAAGCAAAGGCAAAGGCTCTATGAATCAGAATGCATCAAAGACAAGAGTAGTCAACCCCCAAACACAGCTTAATTGAGAATGGCAAAGCCAACCACAAATATGTAACCCATAACCTGCCCTGGCATGGAAAGAGAGATTAGCACTTCCAGTGCAGGCCTATCTACCTGATTTTTTGTCAGTCAGCCTCATTACCTTTTGTGGGAGGCTTCCAATCTCACCCATGCTGAGTATGTTGTGCTGTGGAGCTGGTGCTCTGATCAGCTGTGCTGGACTCCCTGCCACTGGGGGCTGAATGCAATCTTCAGAGGTTCTTGGTTCTGAAGGTTGGGGGATGGGAGAGTGCAGGAAGCCTGGAGTTGTTCTGGAACTGCTCAGCTGGTCCCACCTGTATCCCCTTCAACTGGTCTCTGCTGTCTCCCTTTCATGTTTCTTGACTTTGTAAGGAGGCTGATGAGGATGGAAAATCCTCTTATTTGGTCTCTGCTCCTGCAGCTAGCTTGGCACCAGGCTGGGCGAGCACGCGGATCCGTGCAGATTGGGGTCGCAAGCTCCTGGGCAGGATTCTGGCTGGTTTCTTCCTTTCTGGTAGATCTTGGTCTCTCCTGCTTCTCCAATGTGGCAGACAAAAACCTATACACCTTCACTTTTCAGAAGAGTGTATTTTGGTGTGGTTTTGCTTAAATCCCTCCCTCGGCTAGTTTGGAGTGACTCCTATGCTGCTCTCTTACCCAGAAGTCAACATTTTTCATTGAAATCTTAATAATGAGTTAATACTGAAAATGTTACTTAGGAAACGTATGCTCTTTTCCTCGGTTCTTTCTGTCATATGAAGGAATGTTTTCTGATCAATTAAGGATCAGAATGTGACTTGGTGGTAGAAGAGTGAGTGTTAATACTTCTACAATGCTTGAGCACACGAGGGCTCTGCCTCATCTTGGCTTCCAGAATGACAATTTTCCATTCAGAAAGGTTAGGTGTTGCTTAAGCTGAGATGGTCTCTCCTTTATAACACCCACACATCTGATTGTTTCTGGTTCACCACCAACTTGGGAATGGCATCTCGAGATTTTCCCTTTCAGTTTCTCCTTAATCATTTCATCACTTCCCATGGACACACATCTTTGCTAAGAAGGCATGGTCAGGGACTTTTGGAAGAAAAGAAGTGAAGAGTGCACAGACTGGTATCATGTACAGCTGAGCAACATGGGCAAGACTTTAAAAAGCCCTTAGGAAGCTGTGGGGCTCATTGGTGAACACATCTGCCTGAAAAACTGATAGGCAGCTCCTGTTTCAGTGAGACTTTATCTCAGAGAAATAGGCAAATAAGTAAAAAATAGGAAAACAATGGGCTGGAGAGATGGCTTAGCAGTTAAGGCACCTGCCTCTGAAGCCTAAGAAAGCTGGTTCCAATCTCCAGCAGTTCCAGTCTCCAGGTCCCACGTTTAGCCAGATGCAAAGTGACGCAAGGGCACAATGCCGCACTTGACCACAAGGATTTCATTCATGGCAGCTGAGAGGCTTCTGGTGAGCCCATCTCTATCTGTCTCCCTCTCCCTCTCTCTCTGTCTCTCTCTGTCTCTCTCAAAAAAAAAAAAAAAAAGAACAAAACAATATTATACAAGGGACATTCATCTGCGAGCACATGCATGCCACATCATACACACAATGTGAGAAAAAAATAAAAATCAAATTGGAAGACATGTTATCAGTATATACTAAGTACAGTAAGATGAACATTGAAGCTTCCACTAATTAAGGAAAAAGTACAGGGGAAACTAAAAAAGTTAGAAAAGAATAAAAAAGCTAATGTTAATAATGTAATCCTCCAGTTTCTGAAAATCCCATTAACAAAAACTATGTATATATTTGAGTTGTTAAAGCAACTAGTCTCTACACTCAGCTTCAGGTACTGAACTATATCTTCTGAAGTACTTACATTCTAAATATTTGAATGACAAAATGTATTTCATTATAAGTAACTTTCACCTATTCATTTTAATGTTGTAAACATCATATTACTTAGATATTTTGGAGTTGGCTGTTTGACACATATCACAATCTATATGTTTGCTTTATATGTTTATATATAATATATACATTTTAATATATATGTGAAATATATATCTATATGCATATACATATATATGAATTAATTTAAATATTTGTTCTGTAGAGCAATACTGAAATCATGCTGCAGAGAATCAGAAGACAAGTTACCTGTAATAAACTTATATATTAACATGATATTGAATTCATTAATGTCTCTTGAGCTAATTTCTCTTGCCTATATGACAAATTTAATCCTGTATTCAGTATCTGATGGAAACATTCAGAATATATTCTTTCCTAAGTTTTTAATTTTAATATTTTGTGTGTGTGTGTGTGTGTGTGTGTGTGAGATAGAGAGAGAGAGAGAGAGCAGGCAAACCAAGGCCTCCTGCCACTGGAAATAAACTCCAGAAGCATGTGCCACCTTGTACATCTGGGTTATGTGGGTCCTGGAGAATTGAACCTGGGTACTTATGTTTCACAGGCAAGCGCCTTAACTACTAAGCCATTTCTCCAGCTCTCAGAATATATTATAAACTGTTTGTATTGTGTAGATTTTGCATTTAATAAGGTAGAACATTTAAAGTTCAGTGGCTACGTGTTTATTGCATTCTTTTCTACTTGAAATATCAAGCTTTTATCTGCCCCCAGTTTTCTTAGTATTAAAAGAGTAACAAAGGTGAATTTGCAGTGGATATAATTTTCTAAACCACATTGTGCTACTTTTAGAAAAAAAAAAAAAAAAAAAAACCTTTCTATTTCCCTTTGAAAGATGGGGAGGAAATGTTCTGGATTTATAAAATAGATTCATTGTATTGCGGAAATCATGAAGATAAATGTATATAAGAAGACAGAGTCACAGCCCACATGCAGCATAATACATTGTTTTAAATAACACCATGAGGCATCTTTAACTCAGTGAACTCATGTGTTCTGAGCTTCTGAGCCTGGCCTCAGCCCTATTCACCACTGATTCTCAAAGTTTTGGCTGCATATTTGGATTTAGTGTATTTTTTAATTTAATTAATTAATTAATTTTTTATTTTATCAATTTGTTTATTTGACAGAGAAAGAAGAAGAGAGAGGGAGAGAGTATGGTTTTGCGAGAGCCTCCAGCAACTACAAATGAACTCCAGACACATGCGCCACCTTGTGCATCTAGCTAACGTGAGTCCTGGGGAATCGAACCTGGGTCCTTTGGCTTTGTAGGCAAACACCTTAACCACTAATCCATCCCTCCAGCATGGATATAGGGTATTTTATATTTTAATATATATTATAAGATATATATTAATATATATTATATATTTTATATACCAATATCTCATAATACATGGCAGGGAAAGGAAGATTAATTTTCCTTACATCTGCTTTCAGGAGGTAAATTACTTGCAGGTTATGAAATGTTTTATTAAATGCTCAGTGCTTCTCCATTAATGCATATCCTCATTTGTTTGCACATAAAGCAGATTACACCCAAACAGACAATTACTCCTTGAAACTCCATGTTCCTTTTCTGATCACCCCTAAATTGAGCTCCTTGTGTGAGTGGATAATAGATACCCATGGGAAGGTGAAAGAATCAGACTCCCACGTGGTGCTCATTCAATCACTAGGAGCCTCATCCGTGGCCTGATGTAGGAGGACTGTGCATCAGTCCCACACAGGTGACATTGCTTCATTCGTCCGTGACTGATTACTGTGAATAGCTCTGATAAGGTCTTTTATAACATCACCAGAAGTGAAATCTGCAAAAGATCACAAGAATGGGAAATCCCTCCATGACTTCAAATCCTTATCACTGTGCAAATTTCATCCACAAAGTAAGATAACCTTTAATGAAGGAAGCGTAGGATGAATTCTAGGTTCTTTGAGATTTCTTTTACTTGTTTGATCTATGAAATCATGACAGCTACTTCTATGAATGTTGTAGGTTGGTAAAGTTCTCTCTAAAACAATTGTGGTTTATTGGTAAATGATAGTCTATTCAGTGTCCAAAGACTATTCAAAAAAATCATCCTATGAAATGACCAACCTGAATCCAAATGTTAATTTGTTTTGGATTAATGGTGAAAAACCCAAGATTAAAACTAATCTTAGGGACATTTCAAAATAGTTACATGAAAGGCAGGGATTTGATATTTCTGATAATAACATCATCATTATAAATGAACTGATAACATGGTGCATATTCATTCTTCTAGTTGATGTTTTCCTTAATATAGGATTGTTTTATAAGTTTTATTTCAATGATTTGTTGACTTGGAAATACATAACAAAGCATGGATATACCGTAAGGATTTTCATAATGAAAACAGGCTCATGAGACCACACTTACATGAGGAAAGCGTATCACAAAAATCTCAGAAGGCTTCTACTAGTTTTTTCTACTTCAAAAGATAATATTTAAGTTCTTACACTGTTTTGCACTTTATAAAAATGAATCATGTGGTATATTTTTTATGTCTGCTTTTGTTTCCTTAAAATTGTGTGATTAATCATGTTGGGTGAATTCTACAATGTTGTATTACACACTACATCACAGCTGATTTTATTTACTGATGCTGGATTTCAGGGTGCTTTTAACTTAGGAACTTTTACTGGTAATAACATTCATATATGTGTCTTTTGGTGAACTTGCAACAGGCATGCATCTTGTTTAAGCATGTGCTGTTACTGGAATCCTGGGATAGAGGTGAAATGATGCTTTACATTTTTATGGCTACATACACAGCAGTGTAATTCTCCTTGGTTGTAAGGTGTATCTGCTGTTGACTGAAATGTAGGAGCTAAACACAACATAAAATGAAGATTGCTATTACATTATAGAAAGTTCATGATGTTTTAGTTTTTACTTGTGCCAAATTGAAGAGCAAAGAGTTGTTTCCCTCACGTTATCTCAGACTTTCTCAAGTTATTGTAAAATTGCCTTTTTCTAGGTTTCTAAGTGTTTAGCCACATAGTAGTTGACATTTCTGCCACTGTTACTTTTATGATTTTGACCCTGAAAATTAATTGTGACACACGTTGAATAATCTTCCTGGAAATGTGTCGTGTTTTTGGGAGTGGGGAGGAGGTTGGATGGCCCTGAAGAAGTCCAGCTTGATCATGATGTTGAGAAAGCAACACAGTGTGGTTGTGGTCAAAGCACCTCCATAGGCAACCTCTTATTTCATGTATAAAAATCCACGATGGACTGGTCTCATAGTAACTTGGCCTGAAAAAAATATAGATGTAAATTTACATGAGAAAAATCAAGAGCTAAAGGGGAAATTTCTGTAGAATGCATAAAATATGTGAGAAGTGTAACACTTGGTCAGAAAAAGACATAAAAGTTTTCTATAAAGTTGGTCTTTTCCAAAACAGAGAAAAATTCGTCTGGAAGACAGTATTTTGATATAGCCAAATATGGTTTAATCTAAAGTCGATGTATTTGCATGCAAGTTAAATAGGATATATAAAGTTTTAAAATCACCTACATGGATGTAAAAATGTCAAGGATTTTTTTAATGAGAGAGGAGTATAATAAACATAGGTTTCTTCACAGACCCCATGCCTCTGAGGTTTACCTTGCATAATTTAATATATAATATTAAGAACTACAGAGCTGTGATGTATAAATTCAGGAAATGAATAATTTATAAATCTTTGAATGACATTCTGGGGAATTTTTAAAGGATAGGATAAGAACTCACAGTGTACTAAGTAGACAAACATTTTTCAACAAGAGTAGCCTTAAATAAAATGATCCATTGAAAAAACATAGACATAAACATTTAGTGTTTCACACTGTGATGGCTGGGTTCCCTTCTGTACTCAGAAAACCAGAATGTTATTGGCTGTAAATATATCCACAGGGCACAGAGATATTTTCTCAGCAGATGAAAATAATGGTTATATTTATACTTCCCTTTTAATAATATTGAATTTGACTGCCTTAAAAATGTTTGATTTATATCCTTATGTAACTCTTTTAAAGTATATGCTGCAACTTGACTTTCACTGATTTCTGAATTTATTGCTTTGTTTACATTAAATGGGAGAAAAAGAAAAGATCACTTTTGAATAGAAAAAACAGTGAAAGGACATTTCTTTTACATGTCACAATTTTAGAGAACAAAATACTGAAAAAGTTTTATTGGTTATACTTAAAATTATTAATGAATAAGTGATTTATATTTAAATTGAAGAAAATATGGGAAAAATGTATTTGATTTTTCTACCAGTGACAGAGAAGATTATATACATACAAAGAAGCAAACTAAGAAGCTTGAACATGGATTCTCAGAGATTTGAAAATAGCAACTTATTACTTTATGATTAGATATTTTATTATGTACAGTAAATTACTGGTAGCTATCTGCCCCAAAATCTATAAACTTATCAGATATATTTTATTTAGGTAAATAAGATGACTTATTAATTACAAATGGGTCAGGGCACCAGGTCTTTGATCTGTTTGTACTACTGTACCAGAACACTTGAGATTGGGTAATTTCTAACGGTAGAAATTTGTTTGCATTATAGTGCAGGAGACTGGGAAATCCAAAATCAAGATGCCACAATTTGATTTACTGAGGGACTTTTTTTTTTTTTTTGTAAAAATCCATACAGAAACAAAGTCAATTAAATTTTATTTCAACCAAGAATATAAAATAAATGCAATGGAATTATATCTGTTTTAACAGTCATTTCAAGAAGAATGGCAGGACAACTCAAAAGCAGAACATCAGCTCTAAGGAGGCAGTGAGTCCTCCAGCCAGAGCAGGCACCGCTGGGTGCACTGGGCTCTGGGCACACGGGTGCAGTGGGGCATAGAGCGTGGACAGCCACAGTCCTATCTATAACCAAAGAGAGGTGCGTGCAGAAAATGCCTGAAAAAGAGACCAAGACGGGTACAAATCACAAATAGGAATTATGAGAGATACAAACTGGGCAGTTAAGAAAGGGTAGACTACATAACATATATAAAAAATACTTTCAATTTTTGTTAAAAAGGACATTTTAAGTCCAGATCTTGTGTAATACTTTTAGTGTCTACACAGACAATTCTTAAAAAAAAATTAAATAGTATTAAATTACTAAGTATTTAGGAGATAACAGTGCATTAAAGATTTTCCATATAATACATACATATCACTCCCTTGCAGTGATAGGGTAGAAGAGTAAATATGGCCTTAGGTACACATTTTTTTAAAATCCTAATAACTTTTGTTTTGTGATATTTGTGACTATTCTTGATGATGATGGGGACCTAACGGCTATGTTTTGTATGAAATCTTCCACCTGGCTTCTTCAAGCCTCAGTGACGTCTGAGTCATTTCTTTGCCTTTCCCCATCTTCTAGGAAGGGGCCATCACTGAGTTTAAGATTTGCAGCTTTCACAGAATTCTTCCTTCATTGTATAGTCGCTGCGACATGAATTCACTCAAAAGCAAACGAAGCTGCAAATCTTATTCACCAACTACCTTTCCTCTTCTTTTACCTTTAGCAGAGAAAACAGCATCATTTTAGAGGCATAGACAATGAGCAGTTGTTCCACCAGGAACGAGGCAGTGAACACAGACAAATGTCATCCCTTTCCGTTCTTAAAAGTATGTTACAGTTGTAAGAGCAAAAGAGTAGTGCAGAATGCCCAAATCCTAAGTACTAAAGTTTCAAAACCACATATATAAAAATACACTCTTCCTTGATTTTTGCATCTCACAGCATGATCTATGACCACAGGGATTGCTTCAGCCTTAGGACCAGCCCTCTCAAGCTTACCTTTCTAAGCTAGTCTGTCCTCTAATTCTTGACTTTTTTTTTTTTTCCTAAACACCTTACCAGAAAGATAGCTCTAAAACTGTAATACGAAGCACAGTAAACTTTCAATTCATCCCTTCACTATCTCCCTGGTTCCCATAAGCTGAAGGATGTTTCCCTTCCCCCCACCTCCCTAGGGGACACAACAGTATCATAATGAGCCTTTAAAGAATGCAATCATTTGGGGACCACAAAGGTAAGCTTTACCTCCAAAAGCCTTCACAGGTCTCGTTAGAGGTCCCATCCCAGCCTAGGGCCCTACCACAGTGTATGAAAGGCTTTGCTCCCTTTATAGAGAAAGGAAATTATGCACCAAATTGTTTCAAAGGGTAATGTACGCCAGTATGCATCACCAACCCTGAGGTAAACAGAGGAGAAGAAAACAAGCCAGAACCCGTGCAGCCATACGAAAACCCAGTTTCACGTGTGATGGGGAGTTCTGGCTATGTCCTGGGAAACTGTGCAACTGACAAAATCCCCTGTGAATGTCAGTTTGGCCAGTAAAATTCATTATGTACAAGCAAAGCAGGGTAGTTCTGTAAGTAAGCACATGTCATCAGAATTGTATAGCAAAGTTGCTTACAGTATTAAGGGGCATGGTGTTTGGGTTTATGTACATGTTTTGGGGTTGTCTTCTACTACATGCAAGCTCACTCAAGAGCAAGAACAGAGCTCCTATTTTCATGGTACTTCTACATCTACTTAGAAGAGTGTGGTCTGTCCACAAGAGCCACTGCTAAGGCTGCTGTGAACATTTCAAGTATACATGAATGTCTTGGGTTCTTGGCGCATCCTTTCATGATAGAAGGAACAATGACAGAAGCTAGACCAAAGCTGACTAAAGTCTATTTTGATGTTCTGTTTACCTAAAGAAGATGTTACTGCAGGTATTAATCAAACACATTTATGGGTTTCACTGTAAAATTTCATTTTTATGTCATTCCGTCCTCCTTTCTGCCTTTCTCACTCTTCTCTATGTTCTTCCTGGTCCCCTTTCCAGCCCATAATACTTCTACTTTCTCTTTCTTTTCTTTCTTTCTTTTTTTTTTTGCAATTTTATTCTTTTTTAAAAAAATAATTTTTATTTATTAGAGACAGAGAGAGCTAGAAAGTGAGTGAGAATGGGCATGCCAGGGCCTCTAGCCACTGCAAACAAACTCCAGACACATGTGTCCACATGTGCATCTGGCTTACGTGGGGCCTGGAGAATCAAACCTGGGTCCTTAAGCTTCGTAGGCAAGTTCTTGAACCTCTAAGCCATCTCTCCAGTCCAGTGTCAATTTTTAATACTGTCACACAGTATTATATATATTATACAGCATCTGATATATAGAGAAACAGATTTAATCTAGTACATGGGGGCTGTTAAAAAGTTTAGATAAGTTGTTGACAGATTACAACTCATATGAATACATAAGAATTTAACAAAGATAACAAACCATGATTCTTCCTGCTTTGAAAATGGTAAAACACAAGCTGTTATCACAGGCTATCAAAATGGTTGCGTTCTCATTGTTCTGGGGAAAAAAATATGTATGCTGAGTTACTGGAAGAATACACTTAGCTAGCTCATAAAATTTTCACTTATATTTAGAGTAATAATGTTAATAATTTTAAAATCTCTTAAAATAATATTAATGATCTTAAAATCATGTAATAAAATGATGATAGTACCATTAAATTACAATTTAGGAGATGCTAGCAATAATTTAACATTAACTAAATTCTATATGCCATGAGAGTACCAGACATACATATGTGCTGTTTATGTTTATGCACACATATTTATATACTCCTCCTAATGAAAATATTGGTTTTTATTTATAGTTGCTCAAATTTGTGTTCGATCTTAGTTAGGACATAAAAACCTAATCTAAGATTGTATTAATCGTATCCTCACAATACCTGTGCCATCACTAATGTTTAAGCACATGTTATAGTATGAATTTGGTGTGCTTCTTAGGCTCCTTGCTTGAACACTTAGTCTCCATTTGGGGGTGCTGTTTTGGAAGGTTGTGAAATGAGTTGGATATAAGGCTTTACTTGGTGGCTGTGGGCACCAGTGTGGGCCTTGAGGGCTACAGCTTAGCCTTGCTTACCGTCTGCATTCTGTTTCCCGACTTTCCAACATGTGAAACACTGTTGTTACATGGTCCCCATGGCCATAACTAAGCCACTCCAGCCACCATTCTTTTCCCATTATGATAGATTGCACACTCTTAAATTATGTGCGTCAAAATAAACATTTCCTCCCTTAAGCTCCAGTTGTCAGATATTTGGCCACAGAGGCAAAATAAGTAACTAGGAGAGCTTGTATTAAAACAGCATTTTGGGCCAGACGTGGTGGCGCACGCCTTTAATCCCGGCACTGGGGAGGCAGAGGTAGGAGGATCGATGTGAGTTCAAGGCCACCCTGAGAATACATAGTGAATTCCAGGTCAGCCTGAGCTAGAGTGAGACCCTGCCTTGCAAAAATAAAATAAAATTAAATTAAAATTAAAAAAAAATAGCATTTTGGGGCTGGAGAGATGGCTTAGCGGTTAAGGCGCCTGCCTGCTAAGCGTAAGAACGCTGGTTCCAATCTCCAGGTCCCACGTTTAGCCAGATGCAAAGTGACGCAAGTGCACAATGCTGCACTTGTCCACAAGGGGGTGCACACATCTGGATTTCGTTCACAACAGTTGAGAGACTGCTGATGCGCCCATCTCTGTCTCCCTCTCCCTCTCTGTCTATCTCTCTCTGTTTCTCTCTCAATAAATAAAATAAAATAAATAAAATAAAAATAAATTTAAAAAAATAGCATTTTGTTTAATATGCAACAATAATGTAATTACTATTCAATGAACAATAACTACCAAAAGTGATAAAGAAATTAGCAAACTTGGAATCATACATATAGTATTACAATACTCCCAGAATCTATTTTTCACATGTATATGATATGAATGTATGCATGTATGTATGGTGTGTGTGTGTGTGTGTGTGTGTGTGTGTGTGTGCATGCATGCATGCAGGCCAGAGGTCAATGTCATGTATTGACAGTTGCTCTTCGTCTTGTTTTCTGAGACAGGGTTTCTTGATGAACCTGGAACTCATCAATTTGGTTGGACTAGCTAGGCGTGAGTCTTAGAGACCTTGCTGTCTCTGATTCCTCGGCACTGGCTTGCATGTGTGTTCTGCCATGCTTGACGTTTGTGTGGGTTGTGAGGATTAAAATTCAAGTCCTCAAGCCCTCACACTCATGCGGGGGCACTTTTAACACTGAGCATCTCCTCAGCATATAGAATGTTCTCCTAACTAGGCGCTCATCTATTTTGAAAGTGAAACGTGGCATCTTATGACATTAGAACAGGATATTGGTGCTGAGCCACACTGAAACGAGACAGGCAAGGGTCCTTTACTGGAGCGTTAGCTCCAACTGTCCAATTTCAGTTTGAGTTAAAGGGACAGTGCAATGCTCAAGAGGAGCCGAGCCTACTGCTCTCTGGACAAAGAGAATAACAGGTTTTATTGAGTTTGGGGAGGTGGGTTACCATTTGACAATTGTCCAGTAAGCATGGTTTCAGAACATGCTTTTATTTTCTTGTGTACAAAAATCTTGGCCTTATACTCACTGAGCTAAAAGCAAGTCAGCCAGCTTTGCTCAGGAATTCTTGAGTAATATCTAGTGCCATTGTTTGTTATGCATAAATGTTCTGGTCTTATGGTTTGACCTGGAACTTATGACAATGCTTGGGGAGTGTAGGTATTTGAAATGCTACGAAAGCACAAGGGCTGGATGGAAGAAATTTACAGCAGTCTGAATGATAATGGACAAAACAAGCTTTCAATGATCAACATGGGTAAATACGGCTCTGAGTACAACAGGACACAACAGTTATATCGCAGAGGGGACAAACATAACGTGAAGACAGAGCAATCTCGTCTTTATCTCATTTCATCACCCAACAGCTATGTACAGCTCTAGTGAAGAGTCAGCGTTCAGCAAGTTCTGTCTTCGCGCTTCTGCACAGTAAGTGAGGCGTCCACTACCATGACCCCTATGCTGGAAGTGCCATCTACGTGAGGCGAATGGGAATCTCACGTTGTACTCTCCATCCGTGTGACCTCCAGAAATTTAAGACAGGGATCAGTAAGGCAGTACCACTGAGTAGATGAAAGAGATGAGGGCACTTGTGAAATGTGATTAAAATAATTCTTAGCAACCCATTTCCATATCGCTTAACACTTCTGATAAAAGCCTGACTTAGGAACTGGTCATACAAGTCCACTGATGTGAAAGAGTAGGAAATACATGAATGGCTTGTTAAGGGTTTGTTAAGGGTGTTTGTTGTTATTTATTATTAAATGACACTAACTACTGCTATTGAGCTCTATTAAGATTAACCTTGGGAAAGATGTTGGCTACATTAAAATAATGACTATTGATACAAAGGTAAGTATAGTATATGTCTGAGAAGGCCCATGCTTAATTTTTACCTGGTGGTTTGAAAAATAGTTTTCATAGAGCTACTGAAATGAATGACATTAAAAAGAAATCATGGATAAGAAACCTTCATATGGAAACCACTGGATGCACAGCGCAGACAAGACACATTGGCTCTTCTGCTGAGAATCAAGTGGCTAGTGATATTCATCTTTTGGGGTGGCTGTTCTCTCAGATAGTTTTACTTGAAACCCCAAGTTTCTTTTATCAATTTATTCCTTTCAGTCAAAGTATGCAAAACATCCATTATTCATTTTCCAGGGTAAATAATGAATCTAAATCATATTATTATTTCCTCAAAATTACCCCCAAAGTTCCAGAGGTGTAATGATAACCTTTTCAATTCAAAGAATTTGGTTGATCATGTCTGTGGTTCTAGGTACACTCAGCGTACCTCACTTGATGTCTTCACTCTTTCAGAAGTTGAAACACTCCCCCCCACCTTGATGAGACTTGGGGATCTTTGTGGGGTCATTAGGAGGAGATGGGAAGCGGGGAAACGTCTCATCTAGATCACACTGTGGTGTGGTTACTAATGCACATGAGGCAGAGAGAAACTATCATTTTGGGGATGCTTGTGAACAACACTGCCTTCCTCATGACAGCTTTGAAAATTACTGCCTTGACAAGGTATAGGTTGTTGACACAGCAATTTTGATGTTGTTAAAGTACCTTATGTGTAGTGACTTCTAAACAATCATTGAATAACTATAAGCATGTACTTAATACTTATGAGTGTAATTCTATACATTTATTTATTTATTTATTTATTTATTTATTTATTTATTTATTTTTCGAGAGAGAGAATAGGAACACCAAGGCCTTCTGCCACTGTGAATGAACTCCAGCTGTGTGCGCCCCCTTGTGTGCAAGTGTGACACTGCATGCTTGTGCTTCTGGCTATGTTGGACCTGGAGATTTGAACATGAGTTCTTAAGCTTCTCAGGCAAGTGCCTTAACCACAAAACCATCTTTTCAGCCCATACTTTTTATGCCTTGGAATTGATTTAATTCACTGGTTAGCTAAATGATCATGTCTTTTTCTAGAAAAAAAAAAATAAAGCCCTATTGTATGCATGTTTCCATGGGTGAACACACTTTGGGTTCTGTTGGTCAGGATAATGTCGGGGTGCTTTCTGTATTTCTTAGACCAGTTTTTTCACTTTTCTACTCTTACTTTTTCTTAGACTAACCTTCTCAAAATTTTACTGATTTTTTTTTTTTTTTTTTTTCCCCCTCAGGAGAAAGATGAAATAAGAGACAGAAAACACATCCTTAATAGTCAATTTATTGAATTGAATGCTCATGAATACTACATATCTTATTAAATTTTAATAGTTTTGATCTACATGCAAAATATGATTGGACAAGATGGCATAGAGCAGTGGCTATATTTTGAGTGCACATGAAGTTGTGTGCCCTGAAAATAATTTATTCACATTTAAGCCTGACCATTGTAGGTTGTCAGCATATGATATTGAGTTTAGTAAAGACTTTGACCAGTAGTAAGATAGTAACTTGAATTTGGCCCTATTCCCAGTACAAGGATCAGCAGTCACCATGTCAACATTGTGTGGAAGCTCATAGCCATATGCATTTATTCAAAATCATCAGATTTTGCATTTGTTTAATTTTATGCAGAATAAAATAATTAGTTGGACAAAATATAAAATAAAAGATGAAGTGAATGGGTGACAAAACATGCTGGAAGGATGGCTCAGCAGTTAACATACTTCCCTGCAAGATCTAATGACCTGAGTTTGATTCCCCAGTACCCATGTAAAACCAGATGCACAACATGGTCCATGCATCTGGTATTCATTCATTTTCAGTGGCTGGAGGCCCTAGCCTGCCTGCTCTGTCTCTCTTGCTGGGTGCAGTGGCACACACTTTTAATCCCAGCACTCTGGAGGCTGAGGGATCACTGTGAATTCGAGGCCAGCCTGAGATTACATAGTAAATTCCAGGTCAGCCTGGGCTAGAGTGAGATCCTACCTTGAAAAAAAAAGGTAAGATAAAATAGAATAAATAAATAAAAATTTTAAAATAAATAAAATAAAATGTAAAATGAAATAAAGTAAAATAAAATAAATGGCTGCATTCAATAGGTATACACTGTGTTGAGGGAATATCCAGTCCCACAGATGAGTGAGCAGTAGCTATCAGAGGATAATTCAGAATAAACAACTGTCCAGCAATTGTAGGACAGATGCAAAGAGATCACTATTTTAAACTTGACATACCATGTAAGCTAAGAAATGATCAGATTAGAGGTATTTATAGGACCAGGCAATAAATAAACTATAAGGCAGATAATGGGAGATAGTGCCATAAAATAACTGTAGCACAATTCTAGCACAAATTATCATGGTGTATAATTGACAGGATAACAAATTTCATAAAGGCATTTATGGTGCATAGTACAGTTCTTTTTTGCCTTGATTTACACATTTCTTTTTAAAAATTATTTATTTATTTATTTATTTATTTATTTATTTATTTATTTATGAAAGAAAGAGGCAGGTAAAAAGAATGGGCATGCTGGGGCTTCAAGCCCCCTCAAACAAACTCCAGACACATGGGCCACCTTGTGCATCTGGCTTACCTGGGTACTAGTGATACGAACCTGGGTCCTTAGGCTTTGTAGGTAAACACCTTAACTGCTAAGCCATCTCTCTAGCCCTAAGATTGATATTTTAACTGACAAAAAATATGTTTACTGTGAACAAACATGATGTTTTAAAAAACACATACAGGAGTCCCACACTTAACAATGATTTTACTTTAAAAATTTTTTTTTAAAAAAAATTTTATTTATTTATTTATTTGAAAGTGAGGGAGAAGAAGAGGCAGAGATAAAGAAAAAAATGGTGCTCCAGGGCCTCCAGCCACTGCAAACGAACTCCAGACACATGCATCCCCTTGTGCATCTGGTTTACGTGGGTCCTGGGGAATTAAACTAAGGTCCTTAGGCTTCGTAGGCAAATGGTTAAGCCATTTCCCCAGCCCCTGATTTTTTTTTTTTTTTTTTGGAAAGAATCAGAGCAAGAGAGAAAGAGAGAGAGAGATGGAGAATGGGCATGCCAGCAGTCTCTCAGCCACTGTGAATAAACTCCAGACACGTGCTCCCCCTTGTGGGTAAATACAGCTTTGTGCCCTTGTGTCACTGCATCTGGCTAAATGTGGGACCTGGAGACTGGAACCGGGTTCTTAGGCTTAGCAGGCAGGTGCCTTAACCATTAAACCATCTCTCCAGCCTGTGATTTTACTTGCTAACAATTTCAGTTATGCAGTTAACTGAAGACTCAAAATATTAAAAAGAAAATTCCAGAAAGAAACAATTTGAAAGTTTTCAAATGCATGCTGTTCTGCTTGCAAGATGAAATCCTTCATCACTATGTTCTATCTTGCCTGGGGTAGGCATCATCCCTTTGCCAGCCTGTCTATTTGTTTTTTTTTTTTTTATATTTATTTTTATTTATTTATTTGAGAGAGAGATACAGAAATAGGCAGGTAGAGAGAGAGAGAGAGAGAGAGAGAGAGGGAGAGAATGGGCACGCCAGGGCTTCCAGCCACTGCAAACAAACTCCAGATGCATGTGCCCCCTTGTGCATCTGGCTTATGTAGGTCCTGGAGAACAGAGCCTTGAACCAGGGTCCTTAGGCTTCACAGGCAAGCGTTTAACCGCTGAGCCATCTCTCCAGCCCCGTCTATTTGGTTTTTGCAATTTATCTATTAGCTACATAGTAGCTCTCATAGTTATCACATTGCCCTCACAATATCCCAGTCCTGTTCAAGAGACCTTTCCCTAGTCATGGCCCCAATGTGCAAGAATAGTGGTACTTCCAATGTCAGAAAAGATGCCCAGAAAAAAATGTGTATCATTTCCATTGCTGTATGCTATTGTTAATCTCTAAGGGTGACAAATTTGCAGCTAAGCTTTATCATCGGGATGAACATATACAATAGCACATATAGGAATCAATAGTACCTGTGGTTTCAGGCATTCACAGGGGGATTGGAAAATGTTCTTTGTCAGTTGAGGGGGAATAGAATTTTATTGCACTTGTTAGCCTATTGATTATTGATTTTTTTAAATTATTTTATTTATTTTTGGAGATAGACATAGAGACAGACAGACAGAGAGGGAGACAGATAGAGATGGGCACTCCAGCAGTCTCTCAGCTGCTGGGAATGAAATCCAGATGCATGCGCCCCCTTGTGGGCAAGTGTGGCATTGCGCGGTTGCATCACTTTGCATCTGGCTAAACATGGGACCTGGAGATTGGAACCTGGTTCTTAGGCTTAGCAGGCAGGCGCCTTAACCGCTAAGCCATCTCTCCAGCCCTGATTATTGATTTTTTAAAACATTTTCCCATCAAGTACAAGCCACAGGCTTTGACACTTGTCTTTCACACTAAGCGGTCCAGGTTATACTATGTTGTGAAGAGATTTCTTTCTTCTCTGTCTTCATTTCAGCCTTTTACTTCTAGACAAGATGGTGGTGGAGAAACACTTTGTAAGACTCCTTTGCCACAGGTGAGTCCATGAGCTTGTGTCACTCTCTAAAAGTACCCCAGGGAATATGCACAAGAGAAATTTGACTCAAGATGACCATGGACACTCACAGACATGCGTGGTGGCTTCTGTGATGAGTGGGAGCAGGGGGCTTGCTCTCAGTGCATATACACTACTAACTTTCACATCAAATCACACATTCCAATTTTCTGGAATATTTAGGATGTGAGCAGAAAGGGGTGGGTGTGTGTTTAATTGCACCAGAGGATTTTGGTAAAAGGCAAATGATTTATAAGGTCTTCAGAAACCAGGGTACAGGGAGTTTAGGATACAAGGTAAGGAATTATAATTACCTTGGGTCTTTGGTATCTAATGGATAACTACAGATATTGATAATTGTAAGAGTATAAAAAGTTTTACAGAGATTATCATGTATAAAAGATGTGAAATGAAATGGTAGCTGTGTTGGGGTGTTGGGCAAGGGAGGGAACGAGATAAGAGAATGGCTTGGTTGTAGCATCAAGGGAATTTTTTGACAGAATACATGAGGATTATAAAATATTCTTCAAAATCAGTACTCATATGATATTTTTGCATAAATACTTTCTTTAAGGTTAGAAACATTATAAGAATAATGTGGATAGATATGATTATAATACATATTGGGATATTACTGTTGCCATGTCATGCTATGGCATCAAAGTATCCATGACTGAATAAAGAACCTGTGCCATGGGCTGGGGAAATGGCTTAGTGGTTTAGGTGTTTGCCTGTGAGGCCTAAGGAACACAGTTCAATTCCCCAGGACCCGTGTAAGCCAGATGCACAAAGGGGTGCATGTGTCTGGAGTTCATTTGCAGTGGCTAGAGGCACTGGTATGCCCATTCTCTCTTTCTCTCTATCTGCTTCTTTCTCTCTAAATAAATAAATAAATAAAATACATTTGACAAAATAACCTGTGGCACATGTAAACTATGGAATACTATTTTGCCAAAAAAAAAAATCCTGTTATTTGAAATAACAGGAATGGAACAAGAGAGCATGTTGATAAATTCAATATTCCAGGCATAGAAAAACAAATACCTTCTGTTCTTATTCAGATGTGGATGCTTATGGAATTAAGGAATTAATCTCATACAAGAAAAGAATAGTGATTATAAAAGGCTAGGAAGGAAGGCTGAGGTTGTAGTTCAATGGTAGAGCAGTTATCTAGCATTTACAAGGACCAGAGTTTGAATTCCAGTAATGGAGGTCAAAAGACATGCCGGTGGGAAAGACAGGGCAGGAAGGAGAGAGGATGGAGGTTCGATTCTGTTGTCAGTTTGATCAGAATAGGAGTCCAGAGACTTGTCTCTTGGGTAGATCTGTGCGGCTGTTTTCAGGAAGGAAGTCCTTCCTCCAGAGTGGGTGATCCTTCCAGTGGTGGACAGAAGAAGAGCGACACAACACAGTCCTGTTTTGACCCAGCTGCTCTCACAGTTTGCTGGAGCTTGCGTTTACCCTGTGTCAGCTCTCTTTCACGGATAGTGGAACAGTTTTATCAGCCTCCCCAAATGGACTGAAGATCAGTGGCTCTCCAGAAAGCCTTCAGGCATTCAGCACCAGATTAGGCCTTCTGAGACATCCAGCTTCATGTACTGGGCTGCTCCTGGGTTCCATAGCACACAGGCCTGCAGACAGCTATTGTTGGACTACCTAGCTCATTTCTTCTAAAATAATTCAATGAATCGCTTTTATAATCCAAATTCTGTCTTTAAGTCCTGTTCCTCTAAAGAACCCTGACTCATACAATAATAGATTGCAAAATACAGTTAATATATAAGATGCAAGCTTTAATGTTCTATAGCACTAAGAAACTAGAACAGCAGAGGAGATAAGCTCCAAACACAAAGAAATAATGTGTTTAAGGAGATGAAAATGCAAATTAATCTCATTTAACTATTAGAAATTATATCAAATTATCACATTCTCATACATATGTTGGATTACAAGGTGTTGATGGAGATAAAATAAAACAAAAAATAAAATAATACAGAGAAACTACATACACTTTAGCTAGTTTCTCACAATCAGGATGTTGACATGCTAAAGTCATCAAGCTAGGATTGCTCATGCTGCCTGTATGTAGCCATACTCACTTCACATGTTCCCCTATACTTGTCACTTAAATATGTTAAATAACTGAAATTGTAGAGTTGGAAAAAGAGGGAGGTACATGCCATAAAATATATGCCATCCATTAAAAATGTGAACTTGTTAAAATTATGATAACTTACATTTTTATGGAAAAATGGACCAAACATGTGGCAAAGGTAATGAATTTTGAATAAGCACAATTACCAAGTAAATGATCATAGCAGTGGATGTTTAGGATCCTTTGCTTTCTGTGAAGCAAGGTTGTATTCGAGCCTCACGTTAGTGAGGATGTTCCTGCGTCTCCCTTTAAGTCAGATAATCCCTAATGTGACACAGTAACAGGAGAACAGGGAGCATCAATGAATACAGAATAGTCAAACAGATGAGAAATCACTCTGGTCAGAATTGCCTTATGGCCCACAATAGCCCTTAGCTATTTCTGTTGCTGACTCATTTGATGGATGGTTAACACACCGGGAGGGTTCTGGACCAGACAAGTCGCTGCTTGTGACATGCAGTCTGCATACATCATACATATATTAATTGATTCATTAAAATGAGCTTTATAGTTTTTTCTACTTGCCATGTTAAGACTTGTCTCTACCAGAAATAAAAATACCTTGTTTTTAAAAGCTAGGTAGAAATTGCCCTAAGCATATACAAGGAGTCTGCAGCATTTTAACTCAATACTTTCTCCACTTGTGTGAATTTTTGAATAAACTTCATTATTTCTTCTCTTTTATATTATATGTAATGTAACATGGGATTCTTGGGAATTCCCTGACTTTATGTAGCACTCTTTCTAAATATCAAGATTATTATATTTGGCCTTGAGTAATAAACAGAAGTCTTGTGAACTTCTTAGGTAATAAATAGTCCATTCATTGGATGCACTATGAGCTTCATATGTGTTTGACCATCTCAGTGATACACAAGCAGCAAAGGACAGGGTCTTTACCCTAAAATAATTGTATTTGTTGGACAGACAAGAGAAGCCTTTGACAGTAACAAAGACAATAGAAAAATATATCGATAAATTGTGTGGTGTGCTAAGGGAAGAATTAGGGCGATTATAAGCCCATCTCTGGTAAATAAGAGATTGTGTCTGTGTTTGATATTCAATATAAGCAAAGAAATGCATATGAAACAAATTATATAGTAGGAACCTTTGATCTCAGCTACATCTGCCTGTTCCTTTCTATTGGACTTGGTAAGCTAAGAAGTTCAATATAAGAGAGAAATTCTATTGCTATGGCCTAGAGATTGGTGAATCCCAAAACTTTTACGTCAGGATCTAAATATCCAGTATATTAGGTGATCCCTTTTGGGAAGTGAGGAAGTCATGAAGTCTTCACCCTGTGAGTACGAAAAATATATAGCTTTTTTTTTTTTTTTTTTTTTTTTTTGGAGAGAGACACAGAGAGACAGACAGAGAGACAGAGAGAGAGGGAGAGGGAGACAGATAGAGAATGGGCGCGCCAGCAGTATCCCACCTGCTGTGAACGAAATCCAGATGCGTGTGACCCCCTTGTGGTCAAGTGCGGCATTGCGCCCTTGCATCACTTTGCATCTGGCTAAACGTGGGACCTGGAGATTGGAACCGGGTTCTTAGGCTTAGCAGGCAGGCGCTTTAACCTCTAAACCATCTCTCCAGCCCAAATATAGCTCCATAATAGGTGTATCTTATCTCAGATGAACAGTAGACCTTGCCCATTCTATTATAATTGGAAGAATCAATTAAACATGCTTTTCAAATTCATGTTAATATAGCCACAAAGGTTCTATTAATCTAGAGAAGAGAGACTCCGTAGAAATAGTTAATGGCTTACTGTTTGCAAAATGGAAGTTTTGATTAGTATATCAAGAAAGTAAAAACTGTAGCAAAGCAAGAATAAAATCCTCAATCTGATTATGATCTCCCCAATCTAGAAGTAGGACAAACTTTTTTTTTCTAAATAATGATGAATCTGAGTACATATATCGGATCTAACTAAATTTTGGTTTAAGAAAATTCTTTTAAGGGCATATGAGCAGGAGACAGATATATTTGTTAAAATTAAGTCAGAGAAAATAAATTAGAGTATATAATTGGATAATAATATCTAACAAATTATAATATATTAACATGAATATTTTAATAATTGCCTCCATTTTTTGAAGTAATTTCTCTAAAGTAAATTTTATTCAGTTGTTCTAGATATTTAATCAGAATTTGGACTGCAACGAATTCAAAATAAAAATAGTCTTTTCTTAGGCTCAAGGAAGAATTGGCTTCAGTGATGACATGCCACGGACAGTTATAAGTGACTGTGAGCTGACATTTCATAGGTAACTCCAAAGTTGCCTTTGGATGATTTTCATGTGGACCCAGTACCTATTAAATTATTTTCAACATCTACTTATGTAAAATATTTTTGTTAAGACTAAGTCCAGTTATTGAAGTATTTGAGAGCCAAGAGCTGAGACCTGTTTCTAATCATATCTGAAAGATTAAGTTTGATAAGATGTTCAGTGTTAGCATCGTGCTTAGGGTTCATAAAAGAATTTAAATTATTCCAAGGGCACGGCAGTAAAAGGTACATCATCATCTTTCTTTAAGAGGCAGTTATCCATCCTGGATAGTGCAATGATTATGAAAAGATATGTCAGTCACTGGAATTGCGGTTGGGAGAGTCTTCCAAGTCTGAGAATCAGACTCACTACAATTATAGCCAAAACTGTGATTTGTATTTGCTTAGCAATATCAAATCGATGCTATTTATCTGTACTTCTTACACTCTTATGAAAAGATCAGGAAAAAATGCACCTTAAAATTCATAAGTTAAGGGCTGGTGCATAGCTCAGTAGTGAAATGTTTCCTTCATATATGAAAGATCTTAGGTTCAAGGCCCAGCAGCCCCCCAAAAGTCTGTTAAAAATTCTAAGAGTCTAGGAGAGTAGCTGTCACTATGGAGAGTTCCAGGAGAGGCAGTGTGTGATTGTAGGATTGAAATCCCTGTAGGAATTGAAGTGGACATTTAAGAGGTCCAGGGATACTCCAGTTCTTGAATATTGTCTTGGTTTTGTTATTTAGTTCTGTGATTTCACATGAAATACTTATTTTTTTTTTTTCTAAATTTAACATGCTTTATCCTTACAATGTGGGTACTTTACAAATACTACGTGTTAAACACCAGCGGACATAGAAACTATGCAAGATGCATATTGATATTGCTAATTCTTACCATTCTTCTGTGGGTTTGAACTGAGAACCTCATGCATGCTAGATGAGTGTTCTAACACTGAGCTACACCACCAGCCCTGTGTTATTTAATCCTGGTCTCAGCAGATTGCCCAAGCTGTCTCGAAAGTGTCCCCCTCCTTTAGCCTCCTGAGCAAGTAGGATGATAGGCCTGTACCACTGAGTCTGAGCCTGCTGGGTATTATCTGGCTATCATTTACACACAGGATGTGGATGTTTTCAAAGGTTAAGTAATTTTTACAAATTTACAGACACACACACACATGGGTTCAAATCCAGGACTTACCAGTTTCATCACTACCTTGTTTCTGTTATCTGTTATATATATATGTAATATATATGTATGTATGTATATATATGTATATGGGAAAGAAAGAAAGAGTGGGAGAGAATGGGCATGCCAGGGCCTCCAGCCACTACAGATGAACTCCAGATGTATGCATCCCCTTGTGCATCTGGCTTACATGCGTCCTGGAGAATCGAACTGGGATCCTTTGGCTTTGCAGGCAAACGCGTTAACTACTAAGCCATCTCTCCAGCCCTTGCCTGGTTTCTTTTAGGCAATGTTCTTTAGATGAATAAATAAAATACCAAATGTTCAAAAATGTGATGCCTGTGAAAGTTTGTGATGAGGATTATTCGACATTACAATCAGTATAAGTCAGATTATAGGGTCTAAATTACTTCCTTCATATACTCTATATAGTCATAGTGTTCTCTCAGCATGGCAATTACATAATAACTACCCTTTGTTTTTTTTTATTTTTTTATTATAGATTTTATTTTTAAGCAACTTGACAATTGGCAGTTTATTACAAACATGCTGTATCTTGCATATTTTCCTGTTTAAAATTTTTATTATTTATTTATTTATTTATTTATTTGAGAGGGAGACAGAAAGAGGCAGAGAGAGAGAGAGAGAGAGAGAGGGAGAGAAAAGCGCATGCTAGGGCCTCAGCTGCTGCAAACGAACTCCAGATGCACTCACACCTTGTGTATCTGGCTTACGTGTGTCCTGGGAAATCAGAAATCAAACCTGGGTCCTTTGGCTTTTCAGAGAAGTGCCTTAACCACTAAGGCACCGTCTCTCCAGCCCCTCCTTCATTTTTCTAATAATGTTTGTTTGCCATCTTGGACGACCATATTGCTTATACTCTGGTTCTCCCTCATGAGTGCCATACAGTTAGCTATTTTTTCTGCTAATGAGCTTCATAGTCAACTGTTAAGGATGTCAAAACCCTTTGAGGCACGCAGAAGCTGGTGTAGGTCTGAATATAGAACAGGCCTGCTAAGAGCACAATGTTTACCTATGGCTGAATCTCAAATCAATCACTAAGGAGTTGAAAAAGACGGCCGATTATAAACATTTCTAAAGGGTAGGAGTTTCTAGCATTTGTTTTAAATAAAGGCATTCAAAGTTTTAATTTCGATTCAGTTAGGACATGGAAGAAAAAGACTTATTTGCTATCATAGGGTATTGCGTAGATTTCACTAAATGTGATTGTATTCCTGAATTGTAAGGCGTTAACAAAACTACATAAATTTTTTTTTTTATTTGCAGTAACTTTTCAACTCAGAATCATTCTGAGTTACCCATTGAAAATGATTAATATTATTGGTAATGACAGTTCTTTGGTTAGTGGCCTAAATGCACAATGCTTTTTTTAAATGTGGAAGTTGCCTGACTGATAAAATAATAATAACAACAATAATAATAATGTCAGCTTAGGGTGGAAAAGGTCTTTTGTCACTGTAAGTGCATGACATTAAGGGTCTGGATATGGTGACTTGGCTGGAGGGAGGAACAATGTTTACATACAAGTCCCAGTCTCCTTGATTAATTATAGATATATGGATGATAAGACACACCTATAAACTAGAGTAAAAGAGCGGACTGATTCTCTAGTCTTGGATTTCATACATGGCTTTTTGTTATTTCAGTTATGACGAAGAGAGATTCTGCATGCTCAGGGATGAATTGGTTTATTTTATCTAAAAACAACTTACCTGAAAATATATTTATCTCAGCATCCCCTTGAAAACTTACTGCGATGTAAACTTACCTGTTGGCAATGCTTGTGAGACCCCATAGATAGCTGAGCTCATGATGCAGATGAATGGGCGTCCTGTATGTTCTTTAGCAGAACAATTTTATAGGACAGCTATATTTCTGTCATAACTTAATTTAGAAAGACAATTGTTTTTGCATGATGAAATATTTTTATCTCCTCAGTGTAATTTGAAAAAGTGCACTGAAGTCATTACTTTTATTCATAACCCTATGGGCTTAGGTGGAAGTTGAAGAAGAAAATTATTCTGTTTAGGAAAGTCAGGTCATAACAATTGCCTTTTCTATAGAGGATGCTCATTCTTTTCATACTTCCTCAGCCTGTACCTCTTATTTGTTGCTAAGGAGACACTACATGTACATTTCATGCATGCTAGAACTGATATGAAACAGTGATGCTATATATGAGAACCAATGCTAGGATTTTTCCTCTCTAATGGAATCTTTCTTTGCCTAGTCTCTTCTTCTTATTGGAAAGACCACAGATTATAAGTAAAATTAGGGCCAAGAGTAAAATATATTTATTTTTTGAGGTACATCCCTATGAAAAGAATTTTATCAACTAACATCATTCTTTATAAAAGATGAACCAGTGCTATATTTAATTAGGAAGTTTCTTGTATAATATTTTTGAAGAATGGCTGTATTACTTATAGAGTGTGGCATCACTTATTAGCCTGGTAATCCACAGAATGATAAGATGACCGATTTAAAGTTATTAGAGACTTTGTAGCCTCGTTCTTAGACTTTATGGAGAAAGACAGACTCCATGACTGTTCTTCCCCCAAGGTGGCCTGGGCTCTTTTTAACCCATAGGAGGATATAAAAACTTATTGTTTCCCATATTGTATTTATAATTTTCAGGTGTGCTGTTCCTCTGTTTATTTAAGGATCATTTTCCCTGTGTGCTTTTGTGCATGTGCACATGCTGAGAAGTAAGCCTATGGTCTCATGCATACAAGACAAGTGTTCTTCCACTGAGCTACATTTCACACCCTTATTTAAAGGAAGTCTAAAACTTTGTTATACTCTTGAACACATGCACAAGGTACAGGATAAGAGAGCATTCTTTGCCCTTCATTCATCAATGACAGTCTTCATTAAACATGTCCATCATTTAGCTACTTTAAAGGAACTTATTTACAAATGGTGGGCCCTGGGTATTGCTAATGCTTAGCAGCCCACTTCAAGGATGTTAGATTTCCACTCTCCTGTATTTTAGATAAATTTTCAACCCCTTTCATACTGCATTTAAGTTCTTGAGTTGAGGGATAGGACGACCAAGAAAAAACTCATACTTCTCTCAGGATTTCATATGTATTTTTTTCTTTTTCTCAACTCCCCTCAAGACATAAATATGTTTTTATTAAGTTTCTCAATTTTCAGTCAATAAACTCATCATTGGGCAATTTATAATGTTATTACTTCTTCAGGTGACTGAACTTTGGAACACAGCTGCATCATTGTTCTGGCCGACATAATGGTGTGAAATGCTAGGGGAACATTTGCAGTTGAGTACATTTCGGGAGACTTTGTGTAACATGCAAGCATAAATAAGCTTTCTATGCATGACTCATTGCCCTATCTTTGCAGACAGACCGAGGAGAGGAAATAAAACTGTGCTTTTTTTGGTCGGTCTTTTCTTGCAGAACAGCTTGCTAATACACAGAAAGGTATTTCCAGTTTTGATTTAAATGGGAATGGGTTGAATCAAATGAATAATTGGAGTTCCAAGTTCAGATATGAACAAGTGTAGACCATTTGATACATGAGCAAATGATGCCTGACATTTAAATTGGTAAAGCCAAAGCTACTCGTGTGTCAGATAAGTGTTCCTGAGTCATATTGGCTACGGCAGGAACTGAAATTCAGAAAGTTTAAGATTTGATTGACAGCTTATTGATTCTGATGCTGGTTAATGATAATGAATCAATCAGCTATCTAATGAAATTGCATCAATGTCAAGGCTATTGTAGAAATAAAGGACTAGTCTTTTTGTACTTAGTTCTTTCTCACACAGGCATGTTTAATCATGTCACTAAAAAACTTTGTCTGTTCCTGTGGCCATTCAGCTTTGCTTGTATTTTTAAACTATAGAAAAACTTAATGAAACATATCCTGTATCTATTAATTCAGTTGTCAGACAAGTCCATGGTCTGCAAATTTAGTGGTCGTAAGTTCTCATAAGTATAAATTCATATGTAGATAAAATTACAACCAATTGCATTAAAAATCTACAAACCTGAAGATTCTCTTATTTAAGGCACTATTTATGCATGCTGATTACCAAACTGCATGCTGTCTGCTAATTATAGAACTATTTACATCATAAAAACAAAGCAATTTTAAATAAGAGACTACATACAACATGTTTCATAGTGGCCTATGTCTATAACGTGTAGAAGCTCACCACTAGAAAAGGCAAGATTCCTCATCTCCTGTGGGAACATAACCTTTCTTTTTCTTCATGCTGACGAACACAATTTCAAGCCAGATCGCATTCTCTCTTGAACACAGGTAGACACGGATCATGATCGCTTTTACAATTCAGAGAGCTGCATGAGTAAGAAAGGATGAAAGTGAGGTTTCCTTTGTAAGGGGACATACAGATAAGTAGGGTGTATGTGTTCAATACCTACATATTCAACATTGTCTTCACAGAATTGCTTCATTTGGTCATTGCAAAAGGCCTTGACATTAGTCCTAATGGGATTCTATTTCTGGGTTTGACTCAGTTGAAACTCGCAGGTGTCTAGCTCAGCAAAGATCCTACTCTCTCCTCTTTTCCCTCCATTCTGGTTATTTGACTCGCCAATTTGAAATGCACCATTACCACCAAATAACTATTTAACATGGTACAATCCCACAATTGTGTGAAGAGACAAACGTAATGAAGGACATTGGGGAAATAGGATCCTTCATTCAGGGCACCCATATTGCACTGAAATGATACAGGGGTCTGTAGATTTTGTTACAGAGTACCCTCTGAACAGTTACTTTCAACTAATGGTATGTTAAACTGGACAGGAAATAAAGACTTGGGATGAATGGATCTATTGGTCCAAGTGACAGGGAGCCAGCACACTTTTTACATTAGCTCAAAAGGGCCAATCTTCTGATTACGTAATTACAGCTCCACTGGGTTAAAGATGTTGATATCCTCTCTGATTTTATATTGTTGCTTTCTCAATGCATTGTTTATGACATATATTATTGCTTACCTATGTGAAATTAAACAGATAGCAATTCTGCTTTCTTCTCTTTGATTCCTGGCACATACAGTCCTTGCAAACAAGCATGAAACTGAAGACAATCGTTCACACAATATTATCATTGTTGAAAATTTCTTTTAAAAATCTGGAATCATGCTCTGTGCTTCCAGCAACAATGCTAGGTGTGATATATCTTACACAGAGACTTGAGGAAATGTTAGCATGAAGGAATATTGATCAAGAATTAATAACTAATGCTTGTTTTTAACCTAGTTTAAACATATTCAGTGTCTCAGAAGGACTTTTATAATTGTATCAGCAGACGAGATGATTTCTCCTCTCTTGTGGAATAGCAGCTGGGATTTTCTGTCCTGCCTGTTTGCAGAATGCACTTGCCATGAGATTAAATAGGAAATTTGAATTTCTTACAATCCCCAGATCCTTCATACCATTTTACTAATAAATTTGGGATGGTCCAGTTGAACAGGTTGAAGAAGCTAACATAGGTTCTAATACTAGCAATTTAGTAATATAATTTTCTAAAACTTTACAAAACTCCCACATGTGTATCAATAAAATAGAAGATAAAACCTTATATACTCTTTTGTGGAATATCATGAAGAAGTAAGAAAGATCTGTGTGCCTAAATGGATGTTCAAATGCATTATGAAACTAATTCCAGAGAGATGGCTGGAGAGATGGCTTAGTGGTTAAGGCACATGGCTGTGAAGTCTAAGGACCCAGGCTCAATTTTCCAGTACACACGTAAGCCAGATGCACAAGGTGCGACATGCATCTGAAGTTTGTTTGCAGTGGCTACAGGCCCTGGTATGCCCATTATCTCTCTATATTTCCCTTTTTCTTTTCCTGTCTTAAATAAATAAAGTATTTTTAAAAGATTCCAATATATTTTATAATTACAGTTACACACTTTAATGTAATATATAAATAATGTTTAATTAAAGAAACACTAGCTGGGCATGGTGACAAATGCCTTTAATCCCAGCACTTGAGAAGAGGATCACTGTGAGTTCAATATCCTTGACTGCTCTCTCTCTCCTTTTTTCCTCTTTCTTTCTCTCTCATTCTCCCTCTGCCCCCTTTCTTTCTCTCTACTTTCCAGCTCAGTATATTATGAATTAAATTGCTCCACCATGCTGTCCCTGCCATGACAGGCTATACCTTCTGAAATGCCAAGCCAACATAAAACATCTTTCTTCCTACAGGGAAATAACCAGTAAGAAATTAGTGAGGTATAAATCAAAGAAATTAGTATACAACTAAATTTGTTCAATTCATTGTATACTAGAAATAGAGATACCATATACAATAATATGAAAGCATAAAATTCCAGTTGAAATATTCCATAATTCAATTAAAATACTAATGTTTCATGGCATTTAGTGAATTGAGTAAAATTCCAATGGTAAATGTGAAGACAGCATAGAAGTTAGAAAAGAAGATCACCATTAATGTCTTACTCTCGGCACGATCAACACTTGCTGAAGTACTATGATTAAGTGAAGTGATATGGTCTTGAAAAAGAAAAAGGCAAGCTACTAAGGAACCTAGAGATAACCCACGTCTATCTGGAGAACTCATGAACACAGTGGGATCACCAGTGGATTATTGATTGGTGTGATCTTGTTCTGCCGGCCCTTTAATGAGGTCACAGACCATGGAATATTACCTATGCCACTGTTCCATATTTGGAAAAGATCTGGTTTATTTAAGGTCCTCTGGACAAAGAAGGAATTTCTGAATGTGAACTTGATTTCTTATCTTTGGTTGACACAGCTCTTATATGCAAACAACACCACGAGGGTACAAAAAAAAAGCCACATGGAAATGTGCATCAGTCATATATTTTCCTCTTCATTGAAAGCAGCCATCCTCCAACTTTCCTAGGATGAATGAACAGGAAGTTACGATCATGAGTAGAAAAACCAGTAGCAACAAGATACCTTTCTCCATACATCGGTTCTTCCTTTGCAAGATGGTTCTGAGACGTGATCGAAATGACGACATTGAGAAAAGCAAAAGCAAGTCCTTCTTGGTGGTCTCAAGCATTAGTCTACACAGTGGATCGGATGCCCATTAGTTGATCCTGGTTCAAACTTAATCTAAAGTTGGTTTAGATTCCAAAATTTAAGTTAAATGTTTTTCCAAAACGAATTTAATTCAAACTAATTAAGCTATAGCTTAGTCTGAGGGGCCAATCTGCAGTAAATTCAATATATTCCTATACTCACAGGCTGACCAAGCTTAAACTCGAGCTTACATTTTCAAGGCACTTTGTAAAAACCCCTTTAAGTTGTTTCTTGCAGCAGCTATGAAAAGACGAGAGATTCTGCAGTAACAAGTGAGTCTCTAGACAGTTCAGCCTGGGACCTGATGGATTAGATCATTAGGGAAAATGCCTCCATAAGTAAGATTTGCCAAGTTTCTAATGTTACTGATCTTTAGCGTGCAGTAAAAATTGCTGTGGATTTACATGGAGCAATTATTTTGAGTACAAGGAAGAAAACCTCATTACTCACAGTTATTACTAATAATCACCATCATTAACATTACTGGCAAGAGGGCAGTTATATGGCAACTTATACTAGGTTAGTACCAGAGACAGAAAACAGAAAAACCCTCCCCCGAGGGCCCAGAGTCTGTGTACAATTTGCATAGACAGTCTGCAGTAATGAGCTGTCTGTTAGAAGGTCTGGGGCTCCGTTACCACTCTTCAAAGAGGAGAATGCCCCATGATTTTAACAGTTACCGTCTTTAAGAATGTCTGATATTTCAACTCAGTGCAAACACAGTTGCTGCCTTTGCTGTTAAAGGTTGCTTAAGTACAATTTTATTTTCATATAAATTTGAAAAAAACCTGTGCAAGCTATTTAATGCAGAGAAAAGATGTAACACAAGAGTTAGCCTTGCTTACAAACAATAGAACCAGCAGATTTTCCAGAAAACTCTTCTAAGTAAATCTTAATGTTCACATTCACATTAGTGCAAAACACTTTTGGGCAAAACCCAGTTATCAAGAAGGGTTATTCTTGAAGCGCTCTTACCTTGAAGCATGAATTAGAGTGTGAACTGACAGAACCATCTAACAAAATCGTGGACTTTTTCCTCCCTGCCCTCAGTACATAATGTAGTCCACTTCAGCGACAGGTCAAAGTCTGTTTCATTGTCGAGTCAACTGTTTCATGGACAAGACTTATAGGGTGCTTTATTATGGTGATAGAATTTCTAGTATTCTTATTTAAACTCGATTTTAAACCTTGAAAGGTTTAACACGTAGGCTGAGACCTATTGCTGACAGGTCAAAGACTTTGGTTTTGACATTTTAGCATGTATATGATCAGATGAAAGCAAAGAAATGTACTCAACAGAGAGATGCTAAACTAAGATTAAAACCACCATAGGCTAACATGTGCTCTGGGCATGATAGCTATCTCTGTAAGAATCCCAAGAAAAGAAATGCCTACGTCAGAAAGATGGGTCTGATAAAATATAAATATGAGGTAAAACCAATTTGTGGGTTAATTTCAAAGAATCGTACTGTGAGCTGAGAATTATCTAAAATCTCTTACTTATTTGGTAATTCATTTAGAAATACTGAAGGCATACAGTTTCTTTAGAAAGTTGTTTGTGAGCAAGGTTTTTAAAAGGTACATATCTATGTATTCATTTGTTGCTAGAATGCTTGTGTTCTCTTCCATTTTGATTGGCATTCCTAGACAACTAGTTAGATAATCATACAGATAAAAATATTTGCGATTTAAGATCCCTGTATCTAGAATGTCTTTTAAATAGTAGGGGCTGGTATTACAAAATATGAGAGGAAACATGTTTGTCACATTTTCCTCCTCTGATAAAATACTCAGAAAAAACTAGAGAGAACACACATTCTCCTTCATTTTCCTTTATACCCCTTTGGAGTTTAATCATTTACCACCAATAGTCATTGATCATACTATAGATTTCTATTAGTAATATATTTCCCAGTATATTTTTAGCATAGTGGTACTATGGTACTCTTAAATATCCTTTCATTATGTATATTATTATAGAAAACTCCTGCAGAGTTTCTGTCTTAAAGAGAATACAACAGATCATAGTCTCTTGTTAGAGACCTACTGGTTGGATTCCAGTTTTGTAATATTATGAGGAGGAAAGTTTGTTTACTAGAAGAACTAATCTCATAAGCTTTGTTAAAGGTAAGTTGAAATCATGCATGTAAGTGCTTAGCAGATGATAAACACAGTTATTTCCAGCAGTCATTAGTTGGAAGGGAGAGGTCTTCTTTAGCTAGATCTTCTAAGGGAAAGACGATATTCCAAGTGTGCTAGCATGAACCTGGCCATGGTATGCCATGGAACCATGCCTAGCTTTCCTGTGTATGAATAAGAAACCTGGAGTCACTGGCTATTCTCTGATATTTATCTTTAATTGTAATGATATAGAAATTTTGTCTTCATATGAGATCAAAAATCACTAAACAAAGGTAGGAGCCTGGATAGTAAATATCTATGTTGAATCGTTGAGGTAGAAAATAGGTAAGGAGATCCCAGCCCTTGAGAAAAAGGACAATACAAAGTTAAGCTTATTATGAATTCTTAGATATCTTGATTTACCTTGCAGTACTAATCAACACTCAAGTTTTTGGTCTTAAATTCATTTCTTCTTGACCATGCTCAGATGAGGCTTTGGTGAATCATGTTTTGGTGTAAATTGTAGTTTTTTTATTCTTCCCTTTTCTCTTTGTGTGATCTCAAAATGGAATAAAGAGTAATAGCCTGGGATTTTGATCTTTCTGGATGGGAAAATGAAAATGTTATTCAATCTAATTTCTGACCAGATATTATACTTTTTTCCATCAAGAATCTTAGAAAGACTGAAGTATTTAAATTTTAATACTTCAAAACTTTACTGAAGTATTTGGAGGCAGAATGTGGAATGTTGGGGAAAAGCCTAGTGCACAGTTCAGCAAAGCGTACTGAGTAGACAACTCTGAGGGAGGACAATGGGATACTGATGAGGTTAGTTTAAATAACTGAATGTGCAACTTGTTTTAAGCCAGATTCATTTTTACTAGACTCTAGTGTATACACATTACCAGAAGTTGAAGAAAATTTATTTTAAAAAATTTGAGAGCCAGGCATGGTGGTGCACACTTTTAACCCCAGCACTCTGGAGGCAGAGGTAGGAGGATTGCCATGAGTTTGAGACCACCCTGAGACTCCATAGTGAATTCCAGGTCAGCCTTGGATAGAGTGAGACCCTACCTCGAAAAACAAAACAAAACAAATCCGAGAATTACTTTTTTTTTTTTTCCTGCTAGCTGTGAGTCATTTTCTTATTTTATTTTTGGCAGATTTTCTCAGTGCACTTGGTAGAAGGCAAATTTTTCTTTGAAGCATAGTTAGAAAAATCCTAAAAAAAAAAAATATTAGATGATATGGATCATAAAACCAATTTTCACCATCATTTAGTTTTATCAAATGTCTGAGAGTTTAAAAAATAAGTATTTTAAGTAATTTCTTTCATTACTTCAGTTGGCAAATTTCTCAAACTCACTCTCCAATAACTCTGAACTATTTTAGTTTAATTTGTTTTTTGTCATGTAAATTTAGAAAACTAAGGAATTTAACATTTATCCTTTTTCTTATTGGTCTAGGTCTTTGTGCATACCAGTCACCTGTAGCTCTTCTAATGAGCTACAGCCCCAGACCCTATAATTGAACTTTTCTGTGACACTGCTATCTCAGACACAGATGTCAGTATGCGAAAATTATACTAAAAATGTTTTTGAAGATCAGATGAACTTCTGTTTTCTTTATGGCAATTTACTCACAGGGGTCTATCACTTAGGAAGAATATCATTGCTTAAGAACACAAGTAACAGGACTGATGAACACTTATGAGCTGTGATCCCATGCCTGTGATACATTTAATTTAGGAAGAAATATTCTACAAAACTGAAACTCTAGAGGTAAATAATTTTGTGCCATTTTGTCCCCTGACACTGGAATAAGCTTCATATATAGCCACTACCGAATAACTTTTATCACCTCTTTCCACTCTATCAATATTCACTGAGATCTATTAAGCACAGACTCACTCTACGGTCTATGGCAATATCCAAGCTAGTTTGCTGCCTTGGCTTTTAAACATATACATATTATCAACTACTTAATGAGAATGAAAACATTTTGAAAACTGGAAATAGAAAATTGTCTGGGTTTTCCTTACATTGCACATGAATTTCAAGGAAGGCAGTTCCTGTTACCACATGATTTCTTTTCGTTTGTCCTTCCAAAAGCCCCAACAATTATGCTTTCCTCAAGATTCCCGGGCTCTAACCTTTCATTTTTCACTTCAGTGACTCTTCAAGTCTTCTCAAATTTCACTTCTTGTGGAAACTTCTTCCCCATGGAAAGTAGCTGAGGGTCACCCTGTAGAAACTCCCTCAGTCTTCACCTTTAACACTCATTGTGCAGCTACTTTCTGTATTATCCGTTTATAAAATAATCAGTTCCTATGATCTCACCTCAATATTCTTAAACTTCCCGATCATTCCTTAATTCACCTTGCTTTCTAGTTCTTGATATTTTACTGTCCACAGTTTTAATCAAATGGACACAAGGATTTCTGAAGGTGTCTTGAAAGAACAAGATGAGAAAGAACTGGGTATTTTTCTTTAAACTTCTGATGAAGGCTGACTAAAGTGTAACATGATCAATGCTCTTCTCAAGAACAATTGGAACTTATTTCAAATTCTTGCCCTATACTTGAAATAGACATTCACGTTAGTTTCTCATTAGGAGATTATTTAAGATTGTTTATCCTGTGCCTTGAGTTGTTGACATAGTGCCACTCAGTAATTAAATTGTGCAACAGTTCAAAGATTTAGAGTCTAATAGCTCCTTGAAGTAATGATGGATATTTCATTACGGTTTATGTGCTTAACATATGCTAGTTAGTCGTATATTATCTAATCTGCTCATGTTCTGAACTGTATGGAATGAACTTCTAAGTAACTTCATTTATATTAATATTCCAAGGTAACAACTTCAGTCACATTGTTTCCATCATTATAGAAATGTTCTTCAACTGACTGAAAGCCAAGTTTTCACATCTGCAAAAATGGAGGCCTGCCTACATACTGTTATCAGGAAGCTTGAAGCAGGAAACTGTAAAATTTCTAATAGCTGAGAATACTCATAGTCAATGAGCATCTTACAGCACAAATGTGTTCTTCTGTTGCAGAAGAAAATGAAAGGGAGAACATGAGGCAAAATACAACAATACAGCTTGTCCGTGCTTTATTGTGTAATGTGCTTATGCTTTTGGTCTTCCGTTGGCAGGTTGACTTCTTGGAGGAGTGACTCCAATTCAAATTTTTATTTTTATTTTTATTTATTTATTTGAGAGTGACAGAGTGCAAGAGAGAGAGAATGGGCGCACCACAGCCTCAGGCCACTGCACATGAACTCCAGATGCATATGCCACCTTATGCATCTGGCTTATGTGGGTCCTGGGGAATTGAGCCTAGAACCAGGGTCCTTAGATTTTATAGGCAAGCGCTTAATTGCTAAGCCATCTCTCCAGCCCTCCAGTTCAAATTTTAATTCTCCTTCTCACTCTATGCTTCTTCTAACCTCATAATCTATCTTTTATGTGGGTATAAAGTCATGGAGTAATGAACAGTGTGTATTAGAAGCCAAAACAGATTGAACATGGTTTCAAAAGGGACATGGGGCTAGAAAGATGGCTCAGCAGTCCTCACTTGCAAGGTCTCATGGTCCCAGTTCAGTTCCCCAGTACTCAGATGCACAGAGTGACACATGCACCTGGAGTTCATTTGCCATGGCACTTGACCCTGGTATGCCCATATTCTCTCTCATTTCTCTATCTTTATTTGCAAATACATAATAAATAATAACATATTTTTAAAGGTTGTGACAGTGATTTTGTTTTGAAAGATGTGGTAAGAAAGACAGAGCTTAGCACAGCCCAAGGAGAGATGACAGAGATAGGTGGCAAGAATGAGACATGCAACAGTGAGACATAATGTATAGGCTTGGTTATCAATTTGCTTATCACTGGTCTCTTTCAGATTGTTTTCATGGCATGAAGGTAGTCAATAGACCCTTTTAATGAATAGTTACCAGAACTTTTCCTTTTTTTTATAAAGTAAAACAGAGTAAAAACAATCATGAGATTAAATTGTGTTTTTGTGTGTGTGTGTACGTGAACACTGTTTCACTTGATATAGTTGTTGCTAAGATATTTGCCTGAATATAACAGAAAAGTTCACTGAAGTCCCTGTGTAGGCTTGGTCAGCAGAATGCGGCAGTACACTTGAGCGCTTTGGATAGCTCTAGAATAAGATAAGACTTTTGGCCAACTGAAACTATGGCTGTGCTGTCTGAAGTTAGCCCAAACCTTGGAGATAGAGGGCACTTTCCACATACACTTGTGTACTGTTACAGTGAGGGACTAACTTGCATCAGAGCCTTGCCTTCCATGCTGGATATCGCCAGTGTGTCTTCTGTCGGTTACAGCCCCAGAGTTTATTCAAGGGAATATTTAGTTTCACAGTTAGCTAAACACAGTGTTTTCCACTGAGTTTCTTGAATTTGCTTTCAAAAAGTTTCTTTTGGGGCTGGAGAGATGGCTTAGCGGTTGAGGTGCCTGCCTGAACACCTGAGGGTTCCTTAGAACCCATATAAAGGCAGATGCACAAGGTTTCACATGGATCTGGAATTTGTAGTGGGTGGGGGCCCTGGTGTGCCAATTCTCATTCTCCTTTCTATCTCTCTCTCACTGTTCACATATAAAATTTTTTTTTTTTAAAAAAAGGCTGCTTTCTACCTCTTTTGGAATACTTTTGTGAGTCAAAGTGTATATCTAGATAACTCCCTGCTCTTTCCAGCTAGTCATACATGTTTTAGTAATTTAGAAAAATGCATGAAAGGGCTCATAGTTTATGGGAAAATTTGGATTTTTTTAGCCTTTTAGATGATTAGTTTTGTAACCTTGAGATTATTATTTAAACTGCCTGAAATTGTATCTTTTTTTTTTTTTTTTTTGGTTTTTCGAGGCAGGGTCTCACTCTGGCCCATGCTGACCTGGAATTCACTGTGTAGTCTCAGGGTGGCCTCGAACTCACAGGGATCCTCCTACCTCTGCCTCCCAAGTGCTGGGATTAAAGGCGTGCGCCAGCACGCCCGGCTACTGAAATTGTATCTTTATAATGCATAATTATAAAATAATATGGGGGAATTGGAACCAACACATGACATGTCCATACCACAAAGTTTATAACTAATAAACATAAAATGAACAAAATTCAAAAAGC
Source organism: Orientallactaga sibirica (assembly GCA_036365145.1). Classification (NCBI taxonomy): domain Eukaryota; kingdom Metazoa; phylum Chordata; class Mammalia; order Rodentia; family Dipodidae; genus Orientallactaga; species Orientallactaga sibirica. Next base: position 5,322,890 of record JAEOAD010001030.1, read on the forward strand.
CAAAGATACTCAAACACAAAATATTGTAATCTTGTCCACACATTTTCAAATTTTATTTTATATATAATTATAGAATCAAAGTATTTAGCATGCGATATATTAGATTTCAGATTATGTGGCATGATGGGAAGAGATTTTGAAATTGGACTTTCTTATTAAGCTTTAGTTTTCATTGCATCATTTTTCTAGAAATTCCACTGTATTTTCCATCAGGAAAAAAAGTTGTGAGATTATTTTTAAGAATTATCATTTTGTTAATATCAACATTTGTAAAATGAGGTAAAGGGTAAAGGAGAGTAGGAATTCTTAGCCTTCCTATTCATATTTCTCACTAGTTCCAGGGTCCAATCATGGGTTCGTGATTTGGACTGTTCACTTGGATTTTGCACTTTTTTCCTTTACTAAGCACATATGTAGACTTTGCAAAGTGGTCTCCGTACTTCCGTTGTGCATATGATCCGGAGTCAAATTCTTTGTTCCCTCTCCATCCTTACCCACTAAGCAATCTTTTCAATGATGCCATGGGGACGATGTTGTTTACTGTCTAGGATCAGGCTTTCAGCCTCTATTAATTGGGTACCTCTAAAAAAGTGGAATAAGTAAGATCTGTAGTGATATATCTTGGTGTATCTGTATTTATATCTTGAATAAAATTGATTATAAAGAACTGGTTTATTTGGTTGTGGAGGCTTAGAAATCCAATTATCATCCATGCACAGATTAATGGTGAAATTTCTAACTTGAGTCTGAGCTGGAGAAACAAGAATACCGAGGGCACCTAGCTCCAATTTAAGAGCAGGTGAAGTTCAACAGCTTAGTTTATGAATCAGGCAGAGCTAACCCAACCATCCTCAGACCTTTCACCCTATTCAGGTTCTCAAAAGATTGGATGATGGCTGGAGAGACGGTTTAGTGGTTAAGGCACTTGCTGCAAAGCCCAAGGACCCAGATATGATTCCTTAGTACCCATGTAAAGCCAGATGCACAAAACGGCATATGCATCTAGAGTTTGTTTGCAGTGGTTAGAGGCCCTGGCATGCCCATTCTCTCTCAATCTCTCTCTCTCTCTCTCTCTCTGTCTCTCTCTCTCTCTCTCTATCTTTTTCTCTCTCTCTCTGCTTGCAAATAAATAAATAAAAATTTTAAAAAAAGATTGGATGACAATCATCCATACTAGGAAAGGTTATTTGCTGTACTCTGCTCACACATTCAAATAACACTTTCTTCTCAAAACACTCCCAGTGCTGGGCGTGGTGGCACACGCCTTTAATTGCAGCACTTGGGAGGCAGAGTCAAGGGGATCACCGTGAGTTCAAGGCCAGCCTGAGACTACACAGTGAGACCCTACCTCGAAAAACAAAAAACAAAAAAAAAAAAAAACAAAACAAAACAAACAAACAAACAAAAACCACTCCCAGAAATATGCCCAGGTACAATGTTTGACCATATCTGGGCGTATTCTGGCTCTATCATATTGACACATAGTACATGATTTATAGATTAAAAACTCAAATTTAACTATTTAGTATCTTGCATCTTGGCAATAATCACTAGAACTTTGAGTTCTTCTTTTTCTCAAATATTTCTCCTTCTAATGAGTTGACAACTCTTCTCATATGGTTGTTCTTTGCTGTGATACTCATAAGAGTATCAATAGTATCTGAATTTTATGATTTTTCTGCTGACTTTTTTGGTTAAATTTTTCTTAAGTCAGGCAATATTTGGAGATTTAATATTGCATAAACCCATGCCTTCTTAGGACAATCAAGCATTTTTAATTCTTGTACACTAAGAAACTCAGATGATTCTTATGCATTACTGTGTTTTCTTGAAAAAAAATAAACTAATTCATCACAATCATACAAAATAATGAGTTTCATGATGGAATTTTCATACATATGTGTCATTACACTTTGTCTCACTCCCACCGCCCTCTCCCAATCCTCTGTTCCTTCCAGCTTGTTTCTTTGGCTTTCAGTTGCTTCCTCCTTCTGCTTGTATATCACTTCTATCCATGCCCCTCGCTTTCCACCCATCTGCTTTCAAGTCTCTGTCTTTATGCTCACGATCCCTTTCTAGTTTCATGACACATACACGATTTCAAATCTAGGTTCCACACATATCAGGAAACACACAGTATTGGTCTTTTCAGCAGCTGTTTCATCAGGTTCGTTCCAATACTGGGCCTCCACTCAATCTTAGAGACTGGACTTGGGGGAGTGCTGTCCATGGGTCCATATCTATTCCACAAACTGCTTTTGGCAGTTTCTTTTAATAGGAAGATATCTTTTTTTGTTGTTGTTGTTATTTGTTTTTTTTTTGTTTTTCGAGGTAGGGTCTCACTCTGGTCCAGGCTGACCTGGAATTCACTCTGTAGTCTCAGGGTAGCCTTGAACTCACGGTGATCCTCCTATCTCTGCCTCCCAAGTGCTGGGATTAAAGGCGTGCACCACCACACCCAGCCCTTTTTTTTTTTTTTTTTCTTTTTAGTATTCTTTTAACATCTTTCAATGCATATGTAAAAGGGTGTTTAACAATGTTTTAAAAGCAAGACTGTTTCATTTCCCATTTTAAAATATGGATGTGGAATGGCACTCAGGTTGTATAGCACAGATTAAAGAGAAAGAAAGGTGATAGTTTCCTACATATGTGGGGGTTAGTGTGTTGAGGTGGAGAAAGAGAAAGTAACAGGTGCAGTCAGGAGATCCGCTGTTGTAAATATGGCTGGAAATCAGGATAATCTATGAGAAATAGTATCTTGATATGAAGCAGAGGAAAAAGAAAGGGAGAAAAGTTCTTACAAGATTATTTTCTAGAGTACACATGAAACTCATTTCCATTAGAAACAACAACAAAAAAATCACTGTCTGGGTGGTAGTAATTTTGCTGCCTCGTGTTTAAATATTTATGCCTACGAGTGGTTAGTCTAATGAGTGTTTTTCACTCTTCCATCTTAATTTTTTCTTTCTTCCATCTTAAGACATTTTTCACATCGGTTACTGTGATCTCTGGGTATTCATTCATTTTTTTTTTTTTCAGCTCCATATTTAGACATTGGATTTTCACATCGGTTACTGTGATCTCTGGGTATCCATTTTGCTGTGGGGGAGCTACAGACATTGGATTTTCACATCGGTTACTGTGATCTCTGGGTATGCATTTTGCTGTGGGTAGTACTTTCAGCTCCATCTGAGAGCTACAGACATTGGATTTTCACATCGGTTACTGTGATCTCTGGGTATTCATTTTGCTGTGGGTAGTACTTTCAGCTCCATCTGCGAGCTACAGACATTGGATATTCACATCGGTTACTGTGATCTCTGGGTATCCATTTTGCTGTGGGTAGTACTTTCAGCTCCATCTGCGAGCTACAGACATTGGATTTTCACATCGGTTACTGTGATCTCTGGGTATCCATTTTGCTGTGGGTAGTACTTTCAGCTCCATCTGCGAGCTACAGACATTGGATTTTCACATCGGTTACTGTGATCTCTGGGTATCCATTTTTTTGCTACAGACATTGGATTTTCACATCGGTTACTGGTAGTACTTTCAGCTCCATCTGCGAGCTACAGACATTGGATATTCACATCGGTTACTGTGATCTCTGGGTATCCATTTTGCTGTGGGTAGTACTTTCAGCTCCATCTGCGAGCTACAGACATTGGATTTTCACATCGGTTACTGTGATCTCTGGGTATCCATTTTGCTGTGGGTAGTACTTTCAGCTCCATCTGCGAGCTACAGACATTGGATTTTCACATCGGTTACTGTGATCTCTGGGTATCCATTTTGCTGTGGGTAGTACTTTCAGCTCCATCTGCCTCCTTCTTGTACGAGCATGTGAAACACTCAGAGACCAGTCATTGAACACCATGGTACAGAGGACTCTAGACTCTCTGAGCCCGCCCTCAGTACTACTAAGCTGTCTGTCTACCATTGCTGTTTTACTTGCTCTTAAGTCCTTTTCCACAGACTGCCAAGTGGAGAACCAGGTACAAGCCTTTCTGTCATTTCTCCCACGTGGACCTTGGGCTTCTGTGAATAGAACCTCCATAGTAGAAGTGATGGGTGGAAAGAGAAAAGAACGCCACCCAGTCTTTAACTCTCTCTTTCTAATCTAAGATTTCTCTATGGCCTTTCCCACCAGATGGTTATTTTAAACTCTGTGCAGGAAAAATACCCTATTTTATTGTGCCTTCTGTTCATATTTTGGCACATGATATAAATTGAAAATTGAAGGTCTTCCAGCATTCAACAGGTAAAATGAAAATCAAGCTTTACACAGTGTCTTTTCTTCCCATCAAGCTGCCTGATTTTTTCCTCACCCAGGTATCACCTTGGTTGTAACTTAGAATTATAGCTTTCTGGAAACAGGGATCAAAAGAGTGCTTCATCTTTTTGATGACCTTGAAGAACGAACAACTTAACCAGAGAAAGCTTTAGCAGAGTTTTTGACTACAGCAAACTTTAAAAACCATTACTGGTGGGTTTTGATGCAGCCAGCATTCCTGAAGACTACCCACAAGCAACGGTGTCATTGGACTAGTTTGGAGATAGAAGTTCTTTCTTTTTTTGTGTGACAGGGTCTTGCTAGATAGCGCAGGTTGTCCTCGAACTCATTATGTTCCCAGGTTGGGCTTGAACTCATGATCCTTTCACCTCAACCTCCTGAGTGTTGAGTGCTGGGATTATATGCATATATCTGTTCACCTGGCTTAGAAACAATTTTACACTCAAACATTTCAGTGAGAAAAAAACCATGGCATTTGAAGTTACACTTTTTAAGTTTTGAAAAGTGACTGTGATGTTTAGTTTGTCACAGCCACGAATTGGAATGAAGCAGTTATATGACCACATAAGGGAGAATTATTCGATAATTAATTGAATTTGTCTTGAAAGCTGCTCACTGCCAGCATCAGTACCAAACTTGAAATTTTAGACATTACCACATTTCTTGTTTTGAGATTTGTACCTCTTTGAACATAACCTTCATGTCACAGGCTCAAGGTAATGGCATAGCTGTCCTATGTTAATTACTCTTCTGCTCTATGAAATAGTTTCCGCCTCTTTTATTGAGCAAAATTATAGTAGGAAGAAAAGAAAATACTTGCCTTATTATAGAGTTAATTGGCAATATGAAACAGTCTAATCTTTGGGTATAATGTTTAAAAGTAATTGAAAAGAAATTATTATTACATTAATATATTTCTATAAGAATGATCTGCTATTACCCTTAACTTAATTATTCTCTTGGTGGTATTTTAAATATACATTCATGATAAAAGGCAGGATTGTATTCTCCAAAAGTTTGTTTTCATTATCTTCTTGCCACTGCATTTTTGCTAATTAAACTTTTATTGCATTTTCATTACCCAGGTATAAAAATAATTTTAGATTATTATACCACACATTCAATAATACTATAAGGAAATTTGAATTATGATATATATATAATGCCTTTGCAGCTGTCTTTCTAACCTGTAATTACTTAATCCTATTGTAGCTATAGAGCCAATTTCAATAAAAAAGCCATAAGTGATAATTGCTTTATACTTGAAAATTTAATTTTCCTCACATTCTGTATAATTAAATAAAAGGAAGGTATGGTAAGTTGATGTTGGTTACAATATTGGAACGTTCATATCATGACCTAGTGCATCATCAATACATCTGGTCACTAAATAAAGAGATTGGTCAGTGTGGAAACAGAACTAGGGCACTATTATTTAAGAGGTAGTAATTAAATAAGATTAAGTGAACAACCTTGATGTTTTCTTCTTTTCTGGCCTTGTGAACATCGTACTTGAATCATTTTAAACGTTTATTGAGATGTGTCATGGTTCAGAAAAGGATAGCTTTATTTTGATTCAAGCCTTTAAAACTGCATTGGCTTCAAAAACAGGCTTAAGGTGATATCTTCACATGAAGTCAATATAGTATTATAAGAAGAATCTCATAGGTCAAGTAGCGATTAACTAGAGACCCATTTCCTATACAAGAACCATTCTTGTTCCAGTAGCAGTTATTGGATTGTTGATCTTTGAATTCTTACTTTGTTTATATGTTTTTTGAGCCAAAATTAAAAAAACAACAGTGAATTGCTGAATCCAAGACTGAAGCATGGGGGTCAGATTTTCTCTTCCATGAGGTGGAGCCTTTGGCTTTGCTTCTTGAGTTTTGGCCCAGTGGTTTCAATACTACTGTGCATCACAAAGTCGAGCTTCAGCTTACTGCTGGGCTGACACTTGGTTTCCAAATTTATGGCTTCTGAATATTTCCTTTCCTGCTTTACAACCAGATCATTCATTCTATAAGAATAGGCATACGCATTTTTAATCCATTAATGAATATTCATCAAACAGTAGCTCATATTTCTATGAGTTTGGAGTGCAGGGATCATTTCTATATGTCCTTGATTTGCCATTTTGTCTAAGTATGATGACATGACTTTTTAAACTCATATATTTTCTCTGAGGAAACATCCAAATTAGAATTTCATTCACTTTTTAAAATTTTTATTTCATTTTTTTAAGAGAGAGAGAAAGAAGAGAGAATTGGTGCTCCGGGGCCTCAGCCACTCAATTGAGCTCCAGCTGTGTGACCTTGCACTTGTATCTCGCTTATGTGGAATCTGAAGAGTCAAACATGGGTCCTTAGGCTTTGCAGGCAAGTGCCTTAACTGCTAAGCCATCTCTCCAGTCCTCAATCACTTTTAATACAATGAGTATTATTTCCAATTGTCTTGTATCTTTAAAAGACACTGATTATACACAGTTTTTTTTATTAAATAGAAACTTTGCATAGGTACCTCATATGTTGATATCATTTCCCTCCTCCCTGCTTCCACTTCACTGAGGGGACTCTTTAGTGGGATTCCTGGTATTCACCATGTAGTGGTAGGTTGTGAGATGTGAGAGCAGCAGTCTGTCATTGTGTGGAAGGATATGTCTCTGGATATTCTGTCCCACCCTGTGGCTGTTACATTCTTTTCACCCCCTCTTCTGCCAACTTCCCGGAGCCTTCATGGGTATGCTTTAATTCTACTTTAGTGCTGAGTTCTCAGCAGCTTCTGGATTTCTGCTTTGGAGAATTTTGAGTCTCCTCAGTGTCTGTCTCCATCTCCTTGGTCCAGGTTGTCAGGCTCACTGTGGAAACAGCACTCTTGCTCATCTCGCCAGTTCCTCTGTGCTTTCTCCTGGGCCCTGGCTGCTGTGTGAGGGGTGGTTCATCTCCTATCAGGGAGGCAGCTCTCTATTCTTGTCTTGTTGGTAGATTATAGTTATCCTCGGTTCTCGCTGCTTTCTGAAAAACCAAAAGACTCTCCAATAGAGAAAGAGAGGGGGAGAGAGAGAGAGAGGAGATCAGAAGAAGTTAAAGGGGATAAGTAGTATTAATTTAAAGCTTCTCATTGGTGTCTATTATCTTGGTCTCCATAGGGTCCTAACTTGGTTCCTAGTTCCAGTTATGGGTTTCTGCCACTGAGCAGCTCTCATAACCAACCACAGAGCCATTGGTTAACCACCTAGGCTGTGTGCCACTATTGCCCAGGTATGTTCATCTTGTTAGGTTGGTTATTTCCTTATAGCAGGGTCCCCTGCTCGCTCACAATATTGCAGGCCATTTTCCTCCAGCAGCTCATATGGCACTTTTTCAGCACTATTCAGACTAACCATCTGGGAACTGTCTTCCTTTCAGATTCATTAAGAGTGATATTTGCATTGGGAAGATGGCTTACTGGATAAAGGGCTTGCAGCACAAGCATGAGGACCTGAGTTTGGATGCACAGACAGCACATGAAGCCACTTATCTGTAAACCCAATACTCCTATAGAAAAATGGGAAACAAGAGATCCCTGTAAGCTCATGGGCCACTGGCCTGACATATGTAGTAGCAAATATCAAAAAAGTCCTGTCTTAAACTGGATGGCAGGACCAGTCCCTGAGGTCGTCCTCTGATCTCCACAAATTATCCGTGAGTCTGAGATTCAAGTATGTGATTTTCATCTGGGTGAATCCAGAGGACATCATAACAAATAAAATATTTAGTTGGTATAAAAAGGCAAATATGGCATTATCCCTTACATGTGGAATATTTAAAAAGCCAAACTATTAAAAAAGCTTTGAAAAAAACAGAAGATAGAAATAGTGGTTATAAGGAGATGGGAATTGGGATAGGAGTTGCTTTTCTGAATACAATGTTTCAGTTAGGTAGGAATAATTACAATTAATAACACTGATTATTTAAATTTTTATGAGACAGAATGGGTCTTAAATGTCAGCACATGCATGAAAAATGACATGTGAGGTGAAGGTGATGTTACTTCCCATGAGTTAATCATTTCACTCTACATATACATATATTCATATATACTCATATATATTTGGTATAGCATTTATCATGTTATGCTTCATAAATACATGTAAATTTGTCAATTACATATTCATAAAGCTTATAAAAATGTACACATCATATTTTTTAACTTTATGTTATGTCATTCCTCTGAAAAGTCATTCTAGTAGTTTCTACTATAACAATAATTTATCAAATTTTGTTACTTAATTTTGAAAATTGCAAGTGATCACAGTCTGGATCTGGCTGTAGGCTTTTTTATTCTCCCTGGGAATTTTTGATGAACTTGGATCATGCATACATCTGTGAGGTTGAGTTATCTAATAAGTTAAGTATGAAATGTGATCATGAACTTGTTTACATGGATTTTTCTGGGCTGTCCAGATGATTGCTCAAGTGTTAGATTATTGACAGTTTAGATCTGAGTATATGATAATAGCATAATTTTTGCCTATTTCTGAGAGATTAAAGACCTAACTTTTCTGCATAGATGTGCCTCAGATTTATCTCACTCCATGACATTACAGGTCATTTCTTACCAAACTGAGTTAATCATGAGATTCAATAAATAATTTTCAAAAACTATTAGAAAAAGGGAAGTTTTAAAAATTAGTTTAGTTAGTTAATTAATTAAATTAGGCAATTTACTTAGTTTAATTGGGCTTTTAATGTTTTTAATTGTGTAAAAATATTTAGGAACACAAGACTGGATAAATTTCCATAGCCACTTCTCTTGTACTGTGAAGTATTGGGAAACTGCTAATATTTACACTCTATGTCTAGAAAGTAAATGTCTTCCTTATGTGACATATTGTTCCCATTCAATAGTTATTGTTTATTGGTGCAATATTCCTTTCATTATAGTAGATTCTAATTTCTTGGAAAATAATACTCAAAAAGTCAAGATAATATATATTTGACTCCTATTGTTAATAGCAGCCATTAAACTTGTGTGAGTACAGCTAACATGATTGGAGCAAGGCAAAGCTTCCCCTGTGCTTTTGACTTCTGGGGAGCCAATTAGCTGTAAGTATGTCAATCAAGCTGCTGCAAAATGTATGCCTGCCCACCTCCCTCACTGTGCTGCTAAGGGATGAGTTGTAAGTGATTTCTGAAAGACGTTTGTCCAAATAGAATCTGTTTTGATCTTCAGTCAAGCCATGGAGGAGCCATCTGCCACCCACAGTTCGTCATCTCCTGTTGGATGCCAACTCTCTTCAGAACTTCCCCTGGGAACCCCAGGAAAGAAACCTGTCTTTTCCTGCATGCTACTTAGCCCTCAGAATGCCTGGAGAGGAGACTGGAATCATTCTTTCAGCCCTTCTCCAAAAAAAGAAAAAAAAAAAAAAAAAAAAGCAAAGTGTTTCCAGGGAGGGGCTACGTACTGCTGGCTATGAATTCTATGATTACAAAAGTCGTTTCTCTGAAAAAAGTCATAATGTTTGGTCAAATTCAAGTGTTCTGAAGGAATCCCCTCACTGACTCATCTCCAAAAATCAGAATTGGTTGAATTCAGGCAAGATAACAGAAAGCGTGTGAATTAATAATCATTTCTTTTACTCACAAACACTCTAAGAGGAAATGCAGTCTGCCAATTTCAATGATGCAATGAGCCAACTTGTTTTCTAAGAAGCAAACATAGCATTGTTCCCACAGAATTTCTCTCTTCCATTTTATTTTTGAAAAACATATATACCTCCTTTGGCCAATTACTTATGGAACATACAAAAATATCATGCTTTCCAATTTCTTGCTCCATTCAAGAGGAAGCTATAGCACAGTACAGGACAATTTGCTTATGTTTTATTTTCATTTGGTAAATTCATATTTGTTCCTACATCTTTCATGCTTGCCATTCTATTAACGTGGTTGCCATCTTCTCTCTTCTCTTCAGAAAGACCAGCACCAAACTGGTTTGGTCTGAGAATATTATCATTTGTTAATAATGTGTTTAAGTTTTTCTCACATAATTTAAAAAGGTAATTATAACATATCATGGAGGCAATAAAAATGTACAATGCACATTAAGTCAAGTCTTATTCAAGCCTTTAGGAGCCTTGAATTTCTTCCAGGTCTTTTTTAGGGGAAATTTTCACCCTCAGGGCTTAGGGAACTTGGCATGGAACACCCATTAAGAGTGATTCCCAGTATATAGCAAATGAGATCTTGCCGTTCAAAAATTCTCTTTGAATTTGCTTCAACAAGTGGGAAAAAATGAGCTTAATATTTTTGTTCTTAATTTATGATTGAGAAAGCCTTAGAATATTGATGTCATTTAGATATTTGATATGAATCAATTATTTTGCCTTTATATGAGAATGCTATGGTCCTAGGTTGTGTGTTGTGATGTAGCGGAACTTGTTGGTGTATGAAGATGTAAGATGAATTAGACAAAAATGTGGCAAAGGTTTCTTTTTAGCAACTTATTATGGAGTCTCCTGGCTCCTCTAATGCTTCATGCCCTTTGAGTAGGTTTTAGTAATTTTTTTTAAATTAAAGGTCTAAGGTGACATTGTGAGTGGATATGACAATAGAATCCATTCAGGGAGCTGTTGGTTTTAGTGTTGTTCTTTGTTTGTTTTTTTCTATACCCTTAAAACTTCATTTAAGCCAAGGGCATTTTTCTATCTGCCTCATTCATAGCTTCTTTTAAATGTACCAAATGTATTCTGAAATGACACTTTCAATAAATGTATATCTAATTTTATGAAAATAATGTTCATTTATTTGGACCTGGTAAGGCTAGTAATGAAATCTGAAAGGGAAATTAATAGGGAAGCCATGGAGTGAGTCCCCTTTGTGACTGGAGTATCACTGGCATAATGAGACTCTGACTATGAAAAATATTGAAATATTTGTATTTTTTTAAATCGATAAAAATAGTAAAATGATCTTATTTGAGAATTATCATTTGAGTGTTAGCTAACATTTTTATATTTACAGCAAATGTGAAAAGAAGGTAAAGGCTTCAAAACAAAGTAAATAATGCCAAAGATACAGAGAGCGAATCCCAGAGACTTTAATCTTTGCCAGGCCTTGCATCCTTCCCTGTAGGGTTTTTTTTTTTTTTTATCTGTTTGTTTTGGAAGATAACTCATTTGCCAAATGAAGGATCAAGAAAGAAAGTAAATTCAAATAGTAATATTTTAAATTTACACTTACATGGGCATGGGGGAGGTTGCCATGTTGAAAATATGACCTCTGTACTTTAAAGCCTGAAATAATAGCTTAAAGTCCTCCTCTCTAGCCTTACTTTCTTTTTCTTTTTTCTTTTTTGGGGGAGGGACTGAAATGACTTGGTTTACACCCAAATGTAAATATTCCCACTATGGAAAGGAGAAGATCTTAGATACGCTTTTCTTTTATCATTACAGAATATATCTGTTTTTCCTTTGGTGTACTGATACCGCAATAGCAGTCCTGTCAACATGCAAACTAGATTTAGTTGGTATAAACACAAGCAAACTTAAAGTCCAGAGGTATAATACTGGCATAGTAGATGGAAAAAATGAGAGACTCCTTGGGCAACCAGAGCTCTGCAAGGTAACTTTTCATCAAAGAGAGGCAAAAAAAGAGGAAAAGCTGGCCATCAAAGCACACACCTTTAATCCCAGGACTCGCGAGACAGAGGTAGGAAGATCGCCATAAGTAGTTTGAGACCACCCTGGGACTACATAGTGAAGTCCAGATCAGCCTGGGGTGCAGTGAGACCTTACTTTAAAAAAAAAAAAAAAAAAAGAGGGCAGTTTATGAGAGACTATGATCCTGATGACAAAGTTGTTCTAATCTACCGATTGTTTAAATCTGACTGTAGGCGTTGTTTTATGTTCTGATTCCAAACTGTGTTTTGTGATCTCCACTGTGTTCTACATTTTACCTGCATTGCTTCCTTTGACTTTTGTATGCAAGTACACCTACCATTAGTATTTCATGATTATTCTTAATAATTGCTGCCGTTAGACTTTCTATTGCTCTTATACAACTTGCCTGCTACTCTGCTTGGTAGCAAACTGTTGGAGGACCTTTGCTTTTTTTTATTTTTTTCGGTTTCGCAAGGTAGGGTCTCACTCTAGCCCAGGCTGATCAGGAATTCACTATGTAGTCTCAGGGTGGCCTCGAACTCATGGCAGTCCTCCTACCTCTGCCTCCCGAGTGCTGGGATTAAAGGCGTGCGCCACCATGCCCGGAAGACATTTGCTTTTTATCTACCCAGTGCTCGTTGTTTTAGTGGCCAAGGGATGGCTGTTTACCCTGATCATCAAACTGAGGTTCTTCTGGATGACTTTTGCTTCAGAGTTTTGTAAGTTGTTTTTTTTTTTTTTTTTCAGCATTCCTCAACAAAAGACTGAATAATCAGCTGGAAACGAGTTAGGGAAATTTGGGATTACACTGAGATTCATGTTGTCTCTAGAATGGAAATGTCCTCTTTGTCTTGTTATTCACCAAATCTTGATTTTTAGCTTAGCAAGAAACTATGTCTCTCAGCCTCCCGTGCAGCATCTCATTAGACATTCTTCTACTGAGATGTACGCAGAAGTCTGGGGCATCCAGTGATGCCTCCTTAAAAGAGTTGGAATGAAACACACATCGGAGTAACACCCCTTCCTCTATTTTCTCCTTCCTTAGGTCAAATGAGCCTGGACAAGGAGATCAAGGGCTTTGGGCAATATTTATTTTTAGTATGTTACTAAGCATAAACATGGACATGTTCCTTTGGAAAACAGTGGCTAGAGCGATTGGATATGCACCAGAACGAGCTGACACAAAAGCTCTAATTATAAAAAAGTTTCCTGTGTGATTGTTAATGCTAGGGGAAGATGTTAAACATCCCTGACAAGATGACTGTAGTGTAGCCATTTCCTCCAAATCGAAGCATTCTTTGATAGAGGAAGGAGAACTCATCACAGGTCTCAGGAAATAACAGAAACCTACAGGGTCCAGCAAGCAAATGAAACTTACAGGGAGCAGGAAGCTCCTGAAACAAAGTCCTTCCACAAGGATTTATAAACGGTAGAATTGTTATAGAGAAGAGACTCTGATTGGCTGACCTGCTGAAAAGTTAGGCAAGGGAGCTCCAGGGATGTAGCGTTTGAGTTTCCATATATGGGCGAGGAGGCATTTTAGTAATGCAGCTGCCTTGGAGTCATCCATATTTTTATAAGTAATCCCTCACCATTACTTCTGAAGTAATGCCAATAACTTTATAGATTCGTTGCGTGGAATGGTTTCTTTGTTCTGTCATCAATGCCTTATCTGGGGTGAAGAGACATTTGTTCTCATCTCCCCAGAAAAAGTCATAGCAAAACTGCACTCCAATTTACAGCCATAGACACAGACAAGTCAGCCAGAGAGAATGTTCACACAGATTTAGTGAGGCAGAGCTTACTCAGATGGGAAGCAAGGGACTATACACGTGTAGGATTCATGGCAAATATTCTTGAGAACCACGTTTCATTAGTTGTTTGAATGGAGAAGATGAGAGAGAATTGGAACTAGGTATGACTCATAAGAAGGCCTGATGTGATGTGGGTGGCAAGGGAAGGGATAGTCCAAGTTCCGAGGAAACAGCTACACAGCCTTCAGTGTACCGAAAGGAGTTTTTATACGATTAGGTCAGGGAAAGGAAGAATCACATTTCAGGGATGGCTTTGGACATCTTGGGAGGATTTAATTGGGAAGTGTCAGTGCATTAGGCCCCCTCAGTCACATTAAGAAGTGTGGATGTGACCCGGATGAAAGTCACATGATGGTAATGTTGATTAATGATTCAAATGAGGAGCACGCGGGACATCAGTAAAACACTCATGAGTAGCATTTACGTTCCCGTTGCTGGCACACGATAGTTCTGCAAAGAGTGGTAAGGGACAGAGCCTGGCAGAATGTCAAGGTCTTTGATCCACTAGTTTAAAATGCAGACTGGGAGAGCCGAGCCCCCATTCAGCGAATGTGTCTGAGAAAGTGGCTGAGTATCAGAATTTTCAGTAAGCCCCTCTGCTGAGGATGAAACCATTGAGAGTTACCAACCAGTTTTTTTTTCCCCGGTGCAATGCTTTAGCTAGCTGGGAGTATATAAATTCAGAACATCTAGAACACAGGCAGGAGAGATTCCTGAACAGTTCCAAACATTGAGAAGTCCTTCCTAAGAGTTGAGGCTCCTGCAGACTCAACACCAGATAAAAGCAAGATGCCAAGAGATGCCACAACCTAGACCCCTTAGTCTCAGCTTACTCAGCGTCAAGTTTCTCCTCTTCTCCTCAGAGCGAGAGTTCATTATGATAAAAATGGCCTTCAGTAAAGTGTGGAATTTGTGGCCAGGCCAATGAAAAGGAGAAAGGGGCAGGACACTGTGTGTTTAATTACTTTTGGTTGCTGGGACAGACACCCAACCAGAATCCACTTAGGGGAGGAAAGGATCCATTTTAAGACCACAGAATCCAGGGGAAACCCTCTAAATGGCAGAAGAGCTGCCTTACTTCTATTAATCCATAGGAGAGCCATACCAAATAGCCAGCAAACACAAACGCTATCAGCCAGAGCTCAGACTTGGCTCTCACCACACTCCAGTTTTTTGTTTTGCCCCCAAAACTCATCTCTTCTCCAGGAAAGCTCCAACCACTTGAGACTCAAGTTGTAAGCTCAATCTTAATCAAAACTGCCTCAGGCTATGGGGGAAATGTATTCATATTCAAAGTACAATACCATGACAGAGTTGTAGGGCCACTATTAATTTATTTCCTGTGTGATCTAAGGCAGTCACTTAACATCTCTAAGCATTAGTTTTATCATTTGCAAAAAGGTAAAATCGTAATGACCCCGTTGATTTGTTGAAGATTAAATGAAGTCATAAATGTAAGGTGTCTAGCCTCTGAAAAAATTCTAATGATAAGATTAACTAGTGTTAAGACTCGCACTGAGGAACTTATTTGGACCAGAGGCTCATGGTGCTTTATGAACAGTTCACTTGCATGGCTGAAGGCTCTAAAATTTTAGCAGGTCCTCAGTTTCTTAGGGGCATGTATGATCTGGGCAAACATGATTATATTATTTTCCTTTCTTACATTTATTTTCCTATAAGATTTTTTCAAGGATCATGAGCGCCTTTGCAATTGTCAACTTTTAAAATCAATTATTGCTGATTTATTTTTGAAATAATAAAAATGGGAAAGATAATTTTTGCTGCATTTTCCTTTCTGTCATTGATGAGGGTGTCAGCTTGTGGAAAGTAACATGTCCTAACACTATGTTGCCCTTCAGAGATCTCATTGCCTTGCTTCTATATACTCCTATTATGAACAAACGTTCATATAGTCAAGTGGAAATGTTTACATGTATTGTTCTGCATGGAGAAAAACATTAAAATTCATGCATCATGGTCCCAAATATTGTTCATTCCCACAACACATAAAAAGACAAGACCTCAGAGCAGAGGTGGGATCGTGATATCTTTTCCTCATTCATTATATACCATATCTCTGCTCTGGCCTCTAGATTTCCTTATGTACCTTCGGAAATCATGAGGAGATAGGTTTGAACCAGAACCTCGTGGGAAATGACACTTCATTCTATATTACCTGCATCTCTATCTCCCAGTAGCCCACCCCAACTCTCTCGTTTTCCCTTCAAAGAGTATATCTTTGGAAATTGAGAATATTCAGTGAACAGAACTCATAAATCAAATCATTATCATTAATAATCAAAGTGAGACATTGTAAGAAATAGCAAATTAATCACCCACTGGCAGGTAAAGCTACTTCTAGCCTGTGCTTTCTGAATATTAACGGAAGCAGAATTCTCCTCAATGGCTTTTTATTTTTTTTTTTAGTATTTTTTCTTAGAGTACCCTACACATTATTTAGTCATCCTCATACTGCTAATATGACATGCTATTTGATGAAACTTGATTTTAATAGCCACTTTTGTTACACAAATAAGATATATTATGATTTCATGTTCTCTCTTAGCAATAACATTGTCCATGTGAAATTAAAGGCATTATTCTGAGGTCAGAAATAACAAATGGGACCACAAATTTGGACTCAGAGTTGTTTATTTTCTATATCTTGTTTCTTACATGACATCCTATAATTTTGTTGAAAACAGAAAAAAAAAATTGCCTAATTAAAATATCTCTCTAATTTTAATAGTTTCCATAACCAAGAATAATAGTTTATGAGTTTCAATATACCTTATTTTCCAAGAAGGAAAATCTCCTCATCATGGTTGCTTTCTCATCTTCCTATTATTTCATAACTTTCTTTAATACCAAGGAAGTAAGACAAGGCTAGTTAGATTCAGGAATAGTTACAGTTCTGTCCATGTCACAAAACAAGTCTGGGTTCCCACTGAAACAGTCTTGTGTTTCCTTACTCGGCACTGGACAGTGGCATTAGAACATTCAATTGTGTTCACTTTTGAAAGGCAATATAATTTTTTAAAAGAACAGGAGGAAATAAGTACTAAGTTTTGAAATTAAAATTTTGTTTCTACACTGAAAATTCAGACTGATACAATATATATTAACAATTTTAAATGTATAGAACTTCATATTAAGGGAGAAAGTTATACAATGTATGTATGTGTGGATTAGAAGAAAATGAAAATAAAAGATTAGAAGAAAATAAAAATAAAAATACATAGTTTTAAGCCTGGACCAGAGTGAGACCCTGAATTGAAAAATAAAGTATTTCAGAACAGCCCAGATGCTCACAAGCAAATGAATATCCATTAAGGAAAACTTAACTAAGAATTTGGGGAAGGGGAGACTGCCATTATATTTCATACTGAATCATTCTTTTTCCATTAGCATTATCAATTTCCTTAGGCCAATTCAATAATCTCCATAAATCCTCCAAGGTTGAACTAAAAAAGCAATATTAAGGTCCAAATCCTGGGGCTTTATGCCTGTAGAATTTTCAACATCTTTTCAACAGATACCTGAATTATTCAGGTATGTCATTATTTCTTTCTTTCTTTCGATTTACATGTACGTTTTTTCCTTTTGAAAGGATATGTTTTTAATAAAAAAATTAAAGTGATTCTGTGATACCCATTACACTGAAGACATACTTCTCAGAAAGTGGTTCAAAACAGATAAATACATTCTCTCTCTTGTGTGTGTTAATATGACACATAATGACCCCTAGCCATGTGTATTTTCTGGACATTTTTTCAGTTTCTGTTTGTGATATGATTTGTCATTCTCCTGGAATTTCTTTACTACTCACTAGATTGAATCACTGGGCATGAAGAAAGGGCTTCCTGATTTCATGAGGTTTTGCAGGGCACCAATTCTACCACTGAGCACAGGGATGCTCTTACAGTCTGGAGGAACAAAACTCCAGCTCTCTATTGACACAGCAAGCAGTTACATCAGAATGTGGTAGCTTTCTGTTGTAATTGTTTCCATAGTAGTCATATTTGAAAACAATCACTTGCTCTTTTTTTTTAACATGGAATATGGAACTCCAATAACTCAATAGTGAATTTGAAGAAAAGGAGACCTGTGACATAAAATTATCTGCTTTTATTGTTACTTCTTTGCACTACTCAAGACAACTTGATAAGAGATATCAATGTCCCCTTTCTTTGTTGCATCTGAATGGAAATAAGTAAAAGATAAACACACTTTCCATAATGAAGCCCTTTTGGATCCTACAGAGTTTACACTTATTGGAATCTTGAGAGTTGTTTTATGATTTGAAAAATTAAAAAAATCCCTGGCTATTGATTCAAGGACTCAAAAATGAGAGGGTGTAAGGATCCCATAGATCTGTCTCTTCCCTCCCTGATACCATGTTGTTCTTCATCCAGTATGACTATTAAATGAGATCACCGAATCACACTGCCAACCACGGGCAAGGAAGAAATAAAAATGATTTCCTTGGCACAAATGATTAGTTTACCTTTTTTTTTGCTTTATCTTCTATTCCTTTCCTTTCCTTTCCTTTCCTTTCCTTTCCTTTCCTTTCCTTTCCTTTCCTTTCCTTTCCTTTCCTTTCCTTTCCTTTCCTTTCCTTTCCTTTCCTCTCCTCTCCTCTCCTCTCCTCTCCTCTCCTCTCCTCTCCTCTCCTCTCCTCTCCTCCCCTCCCTCCCCCTCCCCTCCCTCCCCTCCCCTTTTCCTTTCCTTTCCTTTCCTTTCCTTTCCTTTCCTTTCCTTTCCTTTCCTTTCCTTTCCTTTTCTTTTCTTTTCCTTTTCTTTTCTTTTCTTTTCTTTTCTTTTCTTTTCTTTTCTTGGCTGTACATTTTCTTTCTTTCCCTCTTTCATATAATCTCTCAAATTTTGTTTTCTGGATCTCACACCGGGCTACAGAATAAAGTTATGCTTTTGTGGTTTATTCCTTGTGATTTAACTACACAGTTGTAAAAGGAGTCTGAGCAATAATGCACGTTATGTTATTCAATAACACAAGGAATGTAAAGTGATTTCCTATCTCCTTGAATCAGGAACATTAATTAATCATATGATGAGAATGCAACGTTTTATTTACCAGCGCAAGAGGCTGCCAAGATCTTTCTGACTTTAATAATTGCACATGCTGTTGAGGGAGGAAAAATTAATTTAGTTATTAAACTGGAAGGTGCTTTTTTTTCTACCATGGTAAGGCTGGAAAGTAGCCAGGCCATAATGCTCCTGTTATGAGAGTTGGGATGTGGATTACTTCTACTAAAAGCTTTTCCCACCTTTATTGAAAGGAAAATAGAAAAAGAAAAATGTTGGGAATGGTATACCAAGCTTGTTTCTCATGAATGCAGATAATAAAACATAATAAAATAAAATGAAAGTGTCTATTTTCCCCTCGCAGGATAAGCTGATTGTAATGGAATAAAATTGCAAGCAAGGGCGACAGACTTTGTGAGTCACTGAGGTGGACACGAGAATGTGCCTGTCACAGCTCATGCACTGCAGTGGTTGGATGGGGACAGAGCAGTCATGATGTGAGTGCAATATCAAAGGGGAATAGAAGTCTTAGAACGGAGGGAATGTGTGAAAGGCAACCAGGATGATTCAGTCACTCTTGCCTGGCTTCCTTATCTTGACTCTTGTCTATTTCTCAGTAGGTATGCTTTTCTTGTTCTTTCCCATTCTCTGCCTTCAACTTTCAACTTTCCATTTTGAAGGGTCATTCACAACCTCTTCAAGTTTTTCACCAGTTGTCTCTTGCATTTTATTTTCCCCTCATCTTTTTCTTCCTCTTCCCTTCTCTCACCTTTTCTCCCCCTCCATGAATCCAGCTCACTTCCCTTTGTAGTATTTTCCCACATACACTTGCACTTTAAATTTGTGCATCTGCCATCTTTTACCTGATGCTAACCGTCTTGAGGGTGAACTGCATTTGCAGCCAAAGAAGGAGATGAGAAGTACTGTATGAGAGAAATGGGGCAGTTTGAAGTTTGGGAGGAATGAAGGAGATTATATAATGAGAAATGGCCAGCCCTTATGGAGTAATGAAGGATAATTAATAACTGATTGAGCAGACAAATTGCTGAGAGATGGAGGTGTGATTACAAATTCCAATAATCTAGGATCTATGGTATATTTGTCATTTATTGAGGCAATTAAAATTCCAGGTCCACATTACTTTTATACCAAAATATTTTTACTTACCTTTTATGGCTATTTATATGTGTTTCATTTAAACTACATTTTCCCCCAAGATTTCCAGAAGTTTGAATAGTTTAATAGAAACATAAAACTATAGCTGATATTTGTGAAGATAGAATTAGGAATTTTTCGGTATGTTAGTTGCTATATCAATTTCGCATTTATATTCAGTGGTGAATGTTAATTTGATGGATGTTCTTCACTTGCAATGATGGATGAATTACTCAAATGTGAGGGTGACTTTAAATGTATATGATGATGCATGCTGAATTAATGGCCATGCAACAAGTTGCAATATATGCACATATTAGTTGACATAAAAACCATACATGGAATCTAATTGGATTTGCCTGAGAAAACATAGTATTCAGTGCATCATTGGTAACGATTTCCCCAGATCAACTCATCTTTAAACATTATTTTGTGAGCCTAATGTTTAACTCTGGTGTGTTACACATTTAACAAAGGTGTTTCAAAATTCTTTCTATCTCAATGTCTTTAACATATCCCTCTGTGTCTCCAGGAGTTTAAAAGGAATTTAAATTTAAAAGGAATTTAAAAACTAAGTTCAATTTCTTCAGTAAAATGTCTTCAATTTCTTCTGTAGACGATGCATTATTTGGGCCTTGTTACTCTGCCATACTTGTGCTTAGAGGAGAAATAAAAAGGAACCTAATTATGCTTTTAAAAAATAACTTTTGGGCTGGAGAGACGGCTTAGCAGTTAAGGTGCCTGCCTCCTAAGCCTAAGAACGCTGGTTCCAATCTCCAGAGGTTCCAAACTCCAGGTCCCACGTTTAGCCAGCTGCAAAGTGACGCAATGCCGCACTTGACCACAAGGGGGTGCACACATCTGGATTTTGTTCACAGCAGCTGAGAGACTGCTGGCGCGCCCATTCTCTATCTGTCTCCCTCTCCCTCTCTCTCTGTCTCTCTCTCTCTCTGTGTCTCTCTCCAAAAATAAAAAAAAATAACTTTTTTTGACAACTTTCATAAATGTATGTAATATACTTTGACCATAGTCCCTTCCCTGTTATTTTCTCTTGTTACCCTCCTTCCCCTTCCACTGAACTCTTTCTTCCTAAGTAGTCCCTCTTACACTTCAATGCCATTTTCTTGTATCTTTTAAGGGGATCCCTCCATGTCAGCAATATTTAGTCCTTAGTAAATGAGTAATATAAAAATTTCAGTCCGTGAGGCCAACAATTACAGACAGTGCTTCAAAACAAGTTTATTGAGAGTACCTGTGGCAGAAAAAGAAATTGCTTAAAGCTAGTATGACACTATGAGGTTCATTCTAAACAAACCCGCCAATCATACTTCTAATACGTGACAAACTGCTAGGTCATAGAAGATCATAGAGCAGGAAAACTAAGTTTTTGACAAATATGTGATGTCAATTCAACAAAGAAAGAAGAATCTATCAGTAAATGATACTAGAACAATTAAACAGTCATGAGTTACAACAGTGAACTTTGACCTATGTCATCTTCCAAATGTCATGTATTGATTACTAATTTATGACTCTTCTGGAAAAAGAAGAAAAACCCCATTCCACTGACCCCTTACCAGTTCTCCATATCATAGCAGAGCTGAAGAAATATGTGAGCGCATAGCAACTATCATTACAGGTTGCAGCAAAACAAATGGTGAGAGTCACTGAAGAAACTTAGGAGGGTAACTGTTTGGGAGAGATGAAGAGAAGTTTGTTATCAAGAATTAGCCGGCGTCAAAGGGTACATTGTGAAGGGCAATGGTTCCTTGTTTAGTGTATTTTAGTTGTCAAGACTCACAGGAATGTAGCCACATTTGGGAAAGACATATGGATTGATATTACTAATATTAACTAGATCACAACAGATTACATAGAATGACTTTCATGACACAATAAAAACAAATATTTTCTTAAAATTTTGGAACTCACTTAAAACATTTGGGATCATACAGATTTATAGCTCAACTGTACACAAATTAAACTATTCATCGACCTTTTTGTTTGGTTTGTTTAATTTTGTTTTGAGACAGACTCTTATGTAGCCCAAGCTAGCTACAAACTCACATGCAGGGTTGGATGGCCATGAACTCTTCATCCTCTGCCTTCACCACCCAAATGCTAGAATTATAGGTGTGTACCACCACATCTGACTCAGCAAACCACTGAGAGAGCACAAAGAATTTCATACTTAGTTAAAATCAGTCACCAGTAGCCAAACCGACTCACCAAGTTCATAAATTAAACGTCACACATTTTGAAGTCTTCAGACTCCAGTGCCAATCCACATGTACTCCAGCTGATCCTAACAAACTCAGTATGCTGATGGCATCTCAGAGTCAAGAATCTAGAGGCAGCACATTCCTAAGAGCGGTTAATTTGATAGCAACGACAAGTGGTAACTGGTATCTTGGTACAATAGGAGAGATCAAAGAAAACAAACTAAAACAAAGTATGATCCTTGCACTGCTAAGGCTGAATTTTCTTCAATATGCTTTCTGCTAGATTATAAAATTACATATACATATATATGACATCTTTCAATATTTTAATTCAATTACTCTGCTATTTGAAAAACTGTTGTTCTGAAATATTCTCTGAGAGTTCTAGAAAGCCAGCATTTTTCTTAACTCATGCAGCTATTTTTTTCTTTTTGTAAAGCAGAATGTTAATGGAAAACACATATAAATATGCAGATAAATAATTTTAAACATAAGTAAAAACTTCATGTGAATAAATAACTTTATAAGGCAAAAACTATTTTTGATTTTCATTTAATAATTTAAAAAATATTTCATTTATTCATTTATTGAGAGGGAAAGAGAAAGAGGCAGATAGATAGAAAGAGATAGACAGAGAGATATAGAGAAACAATGAGCATTCTAGTGCTTCTAGCCACGACAAACTCCAGACACATACACCGCTTTGTGCATCTGGCTTTATGCGGACACTAGGGAACTTAACTTGAGTGTTTAGGCTTTGCAGGCAAGTGCCTTAATTGCTGAGCCATCTTTCCAGACCCATTTTTTTATACTTTATAAATTCAAATGTTTTGAGAATGAAATAACTTATCCTAAATTCAATATCAAATATTATCTTCTTAGTAACACAGTCAATAAAGGCTATGTGTGTGGTGTATGTATTTATACTTGTGTTTGTGGTTGTATTTGTGTAGGTACTTTTATGTGTAGTGGTGTGCATACACATGAACATAGAGGTTAGGGGGTCAACATTGGATACTTTTCTTAGTTGCTCACCACCTTAATTTTTGAGTCAACATCACCTGCTGGGTGTATAATTTATTGATCAGGCTAGACTAGCTAGCCAGCAAACTTTAGGGATTTGCCTGAGTCTGCCTCCCCAGTACTGGGATTATGGTCATATGTCACTGCACCTGATTTTTGTGTTATTTACTCTGACCCACATCTTATTGCTTTCCATTTTATTTTTTTTAAAGATTTTATTTTTATTTATTTATTTATTAGAGACAGAGAGAGGGAAAGAGAGAGAGAGAGAGTGAAAATAGGCACACCAGGGCCTCTAGCCACTGCAAATGAACTCCAGACGCTTGTGTCCCTTTGTGCATCTGGCTTATGTGGGACCTGGAGAATCGAACTGGGGTCCTTAGGCTTCGCAGGCATGTGCCTTAACCACTAGGCAATCTCTCCAGGCCCCCATTTTATTTTTGTTTTAATTTTTCTCCTTAAGAATTGAGTTCATGTCTGGAAGAAATATTCAAATCTTCATGTGGCAGATATGAACATTGCAGTTATGGTGTGTTGATCTTTTTTTTTTAATTTTTGCAATAATTTCATAAATTTTATGAGTTCTATGAAAATACTATATCAACATTTTACTTTGACAAACATCTTCTAGGATATAAAGTTGAAGATGTATGTGAAATAATCTGGTGACAAAATAATTTGACTTGATAGTATTTGCTGGTAGATTCTGATTATTAAAATTCTGTGTGCTGCCAAGGAAATTAGTGATTTTAGTTATATTTGCTCAACAAAATTTCTTAGTTGCATTGGCAATTGAATGTTTTTTTTTATTTTTGAAATATCTCTAGTTTGAAAAGTTTAACTGTACTTAAGACATAAAATGGGAATGACAGCCCAGCATGGTGACACACATGTTTAATCCCAGCACTCAGGAGGCCAAGGTAGGAGGATCACTGTATGAGGCCAACCTGAGACTACATAGGTAATTTCTAACTTGGCCTAGAACTAGACTAGACCTTGACAAAAAACAACAACAACAACAAAACCAAAAAAGAGGTTGGGTTTCTTTAGTTAACTTAACAAATAAATAAACTGCCAAAATAGTTGAAAATACAGCTTGCTCAAATGACTTGTGTAAATTCTGAACTCATTTTTATGTGTAAACGCATACATAGCATATGTGGGATTATTCTCTTTATAGGAACACATTGAAGTTTATCCTTTTTGAAATTTCAACATTACCTACATCTGATAAAGTTCATGTTAGCATTAATTATTCCATTTCAATATTAATTCTTTATGTCAGCACTATATTAAGACAATATTAAACTAAGTCAGCATGGTTGCTGAACTACCTACACTGTGCTTGCAGGGAATCTCTTTCTTGATGAAATGTTGGCAGTGATCCCTGCAATATACTTGGGGATCCTGAGCGGTTACTTGAGGGACCTACCAAAACGCCCTTTACAGTATTGTGTGCTAATCAATTAAGGCTGACGAAGATGGACATTTCCACAAGATTGTCATCTGTTTGTTGAAAATCTGCACAGATACTAGCATAAAGCAAGGCGACATGACATTGTAATATCTTGCGTAGGCTCGGGGGGCATCCCATTCAGTGAGGAACAGGCATGCTGAACCCACCCTTTGAAGGATGTTCCATACTCTCTCATTGAATCACCCTGAAAGTGTCACATTAGGGAACATATAGATGATGGAAAGCTCCTGATCACCACTTGAGATTCCTCGAAGGTGAATTTAGTACAATGTTATAATAAAACAAAGTGCATCATTCAGATGTTATCTCAAATCACGATTTTATTCTCTTCAATTGATATCCTAAACATAGGCACTATGAGTTCTTATTTAAATTTCTGCCTTTTCAAATAGTCCTATAAATAAAAAAGAAACTTCTAGAGCTCAGTTACATAATTGTAAAATTTAACTAATGGTAAGACTGAAGGGCTGTTGAAGATTAAATGTCACTATAGACATAGGAATGCAAGGTAAACATGCTGAAAGCAATATGCAAATATTAATACACTCAGTGGAGTTCTTCTCACTAGTCTAACCTTACTTGTTAAGGTTTGCTCAGTTTTCATTCTTAGGTTGGTGTTTGATTTAATTTGAATCTGGAATGTTCCACCCACGCTCATACTTTGAATGCTTGATCTGAAGCTTGTATGGCATTTTGAGAGGAGAAGTGGAGCCTTGTTGATGGAAGGACATCAGGAAAAGACTTTGTAGGTTACAATTGGTTCTAGTTCCCATCTAGTGCTTTCTGCTTCCTGGTCCATGGCCATGCAAGGAGCCACTGGGCACGGGCTCCTAATGTCATGACCCAGGTCACCCTTACCAGCATACCTTTACCCCCACAGTGGACTGAAAACCTCTCTGAAATGGTGAGACAGAAGATTTTCCTCCCTCCAATTGTCTAAGTATTTTGTCACTGCAATGAACAAAAAAAAGCTAGTAGAACATGTTTCATGTGAACATTTCTTCTGAACATCTGACTCTGTGCAGAAGAGCACGCATTACCAAAAATATGAGAAATAATCATACTTGAATTTGAGGAGAGGAAGATTGCGAACTAATGAATTCATAAGTGCATTTCTTTACCTAATCATGATTTGTTCCCGAAAATAATCAAATAAACAAAAACAGAAAAGAAAAGAACATGTGAACAGATTTTGAACTAGAATCCACTGAATTCTTAAATTGCAGAAAATCTCAGCTTTATGGCCTATCTACTATAACTTCTAGCCAGGACGGGACATAACAGCCTGTCGTAAGGCTGACAGAGCTGTAGGATTCATTTTGCCTGGAAGTCTGTTCGGAGGCAAAGGACCACTGACTTCCTGAGGTTTGGTCTGCATAGAAGCCACATCTCAAATCTAAGAATGTTATAGCAAAAGGATTCTCAAAGATGTTCTCATCTAAAAGGGAATTTTACCAAGTTGCCTGATGCATTCACAAGATTTTTGTTTTTATGTGATAGCAACAATAAACAGACAAAAATGACTACTGATGCTTTGCAAATGGGGTCTAAGGGATTCCATGTTCAGTGTGACTTTGAAAGGTACTTTTCATGTCAACATTATTTAGAAAAAAATTAGGAATAGGAAGGTGTTTTTGGATTTTCTTCCTTGTTTTTCTTTTTTTTTTTTCTTTTTTGTGGCTGTTTGTTTTGCACCCAGGAAAACACATTATTCCTTCTGAGAACAAATTACTCTAAAATGGCTTAAAGAATCAGAGAGATGGCTTATCTTGCTATGTTTAATAGAATAATACAAACCTGTAAAGCTCTGACTACTTAATAAGAAAACGATCTTCTGCCATCATGTGGAATGTTGGAGAATCTTCCCTTGTTTGATGTTTTTGTTTCTTTGCTGGCTTCCATAGGAAAGAAATTGAATTCCCAGACAGGCAAGTAAGCTGTATGACCATAGATCAATTGTTTAACATTGTTGTAAACAAAGTGAAGGTATTTTTTAAAAATCTTGATAAGTTCTATCTTCATATGAAACAAATTTAAGTAAAAGGAAAAAATTCCCAGCACAGAAAAAAAAAAAAAAAACAAATTCAAAATGGAAAATATTTCTAGCATTTCTTTCTTTTCTAATGCACATCTTATAAGGAGAAATAACAGTATGTCTCAAATTAATTGAAGGTTATGCTTTATTCATTCCTTATTTCTTTGGGTATTATTAACAGATTATGGCATTATTTGATATTACTGGTACTCTTTGTTTCTCTCTTAACATTTCTCATTGCAGCCTAGTTATTAATCACACCTTTCTCTCTTCCTTAAGTAAAGTTCTCTTTTATATCTCATCAGGGATTGTCAGGAAGGGTGGCAAAATGACCCAGTTTTCTATAATAAAGGTTAGAGACACCAGCTAGCTTAGGGAGACCACTTGATTTTACCTGCCACACAGGGACCTGTTTCAAAGGAAATTTTTGACCTGGCTGTCATTCACACTTAATTTATATGCTAGAGAGAAGCTTAAGCAGATGCAATGTATTTTTTTTTTTTTTTGTTGGAGTGATTCATCATATTCCACAAGTAATACACTCATCTCTCATGTGGGAAGAGAAAGTGGGAGGAAGGCAGGAGGATTGTACAGCATTCAATGAAAGGAATAATGAGTCCAAATTATCCCTTATTATTGGGGCAAAAAAATATGATGTTGGCAGCAGGAATGACATTGTTAAGAACTGCTGCTGACTTTGCAAATACCATTTTAAAGTCAAATCTCCACTTTTTCATGGAGGAATATTATCTATATGTAGTTACACTTATAAGGTAGATGCAATTTTCCACTCCTTCACTTAATTTTCCACACAGATTCATTTCTTTCCTCCTTTAAATTCCTTAGGGAAAACTCATTTTTTCTATGAATTACAGAGTTCCAGGAATGAAATGGTTAAACCTATTTCTTCCTGTACGGGGAAAGTTGTTTCCTGCAAATACATCTCAGTAGCCTAGGAGAAATGTTCCACTAGATTAGCTTGATTGAAAAACTCCACTGATAAGGCAGGAAACGAAGAAGTATCTGGAGCTGTGTCTCACATCCTATCTGGAAGACTGTGGTCACTCCATCATTCTGAACTGCAGCTCACAACTTACATTTCCAATACGACTTCTGCAGCAGAATTATATATGACCTACAATATAAATAACAAAAATTCTTAATTTTTAAATACATCTAATTTATTTTAAATACATCTGTGTGCATGTGATTTTTGTGTGTGATCTATATACATATTTAAAAAATATTTTATTTATTTATTGAAAGAGAGGGAAAAGGCTGCACCATGCCTCCAGCCACTGTAAACAAACACCATATACATTCACCAACTTGTGCATCTAGCTTATGTGGGTTCTGGGGAATTGAACCTGGGTCTTTAGGCTTTGCAAGCAAGTGCCTTAACCGCTAAGCCATCTCTCATACAGCATATATATATATATATATATATATATATATATATATATATATATATATTGGAGAGACAAGTAGGCCAAATATACAGAAAAGAATGTGGAAATAATAAGGAATAATCATTCACATTTCATTCAGGATGACAAGTTTCTTTTCTATCCTTCCTCTTAATACACATCTTTAATGGGTCCAGTAGGTTTTTAGTCACTGACCCATAGAAGTGTGGGTTGTAATGCCTACCCAAAAATGATTTGTGAGCCAGCTAGAAGTTTCGGTATAATGGACCTGAAGCAAGTAGTTTAAAAATTTGTAGAGGGATTGTTTATTGGGCATAGGTGACAGAATACATGCCAGCACTTGCTGTTCAGGAAGACAATAGTATTAAGTATTAGGGAAGGAATTTATTCCTCATGATGCAGAGTTTTACAATCATTGTCAACATGGCACTCTATACACCACATCACTGGTAGGAAGACACTAACCTGAGAACAGACTATTCCCTGATGCTTCAGCTTTTATTAATGATTTCCATTTAGAATCTTTAGTTATTGTAACTTGAGTTTTTTGGATACAAAGATGAAATACTTTCTATTTTTTTAAATTTTTTAATTGACAACTCCTATCTTACAGAAAATAAACCATGATATTTCCCTCCCCTCCCCCATCCCCCTTCAGAATTCCACTCTTTGTCATATCCCCTCCCTCTCTCCATTAGTCTCTCTTTAATTTTATGTCATCATCTTTTTCTCTTATTATGAGGGTCTTATGAAGGTATTGCTAGGCACTGCAAGGTCATGGATATCGAGGCCAATTTCTGTCTGGACAGTTGCATTGTAAGGACTGGTACCCTTCCTTTGGCTCTTACATTCTTTCTGCCACCTCTTCCGTAATGGACCCTGTGCCTTGGAGGGTGTGATAGAGATGTTTCAGTGCTGGACACTCCTCCATCCCTTCTTCTCAGCACTATGTTGCCTTTTGGGTCATCTCAGTGGTCATTGCCATCTGAAAAGAGAAGCTTCTCTAATCAGAAGTGAAAGTAGCATTAATATGTGAATATGAACATTAAGTATAGTGCTTTCAGGGCAGTTTGATGGGAATAATATATACATTTATCCAGGCAAGAGCAAGCTTTATACCCCTAAGGTTCATGACCTCCCCTGCCATAGACTTTTGATTAGTTTTTTCAGTTCCAGGCATGTATTCCCTCCCATAGAGCGAGCCTTCAGTCCAATTACGGAGCAGTTGGTTTCCCCAAGAGCAGACATGCCACTATTGCACCCCTTCAGTCATTTGGCCTGTCTGGCCAAACTTGAGGTTTCCAATGTCCACTGTTTTCACCACTGATGACTTCTGTCTCCCATACGGCTGCATGCAGTGCAGCTTTTTCCAGCTTTCAGTTGGCTGGTCTACAGGGAGAAGGTTTTCTACTCAGCGCCAGCTTGATTTCTCAGTGACCTTGCCACTCAGGCAAGTGGGGTCTTCAGCAATAGGGTCTTACCATCTGTTTCTCAAGGGAAACCAAGGATCTTGGCAATAGCCTGTAATGTTTTGGAGGCAACACGGACCTCCCTGGCCAACAACTCATTGGAAGGTATCTCATCCCAGGCACTGAAAATTTTCTAGTAACAATTTATAGCTTCTGGTTGTGCCATTATTCAAAAAAGTAGATTTACATAAGTCTTATTCAGAATATCTTGAATTTTGGTTGACTGCTGAATAGAACTCCATTGTGTAAATGTACCACATCTTTATTGTCCATTCATCTGTGGAGGGACATCTAGGCTAGTTCTATTTCCTAGCTATTGTGTATAGAGCAGCAATAAACATGGATGTGCAAGTATCTCTAAGGTAGTTAAGAAATACTTCCTATTTTGAGTCATATAAAATAGAGATACTTGATATGGTATTTGCTGATACAATGACTATCACAGACAGCTATCAAAAGGTATGCTTTGTTGCACAATTGATTAGACAAAAGGAAGACTGACCCAAGCAGAAAATAAAGTTTCTTTGAATTAAAAATATAAATCTTCATTTTTATACATCACATGAACCTGAGGTATCTGTAGACTTGTGACAGACGAGTTGTTATAAGAACATTGTTATCATTGTGGCAGGAAAAGCTGAAAATAATAGCATACTCTAATTATGTGGTAGGATAAATTTTAATAAATAAAATATCAAATTATTCTGAAAGATCATAAAACAGATTGCAATAATAAAAATCACACAATCTGGGTGGATGTATTTTTTTTTTTTTTTGAAGTAGTGTTTTGCTCTAGCGCTGTCTGACCTGGAATTCACTGTGTGTTCTCATGGTGATCCTCCTACCTTGCCTCCTGATGCTGGGATTAAAAGCATGTGACACTATGCCCAGCTTGTGGATGTTCTTTTAATGTAATTATTTGTCTGGGTATATTTGTTCAGAGCTATTAAGGCCATTAGAGTAGTGGAAAGATTTTCAGATGTTACATTGATGACAGATATTCCACTAACTTTTGGTAGATAAGCCTTTTAAGAAATACACTAGGATGTATTTTTCAACTTTTCAACATACAACATAGAAAATTCCTATTGATTTCTGTGTTGCTAAGTACTTACCTCTGAGAATTTGTGACAGTTTCTCAATCTAGCTAATACAATAATACCTCAAAACACACACACACACACATGATTTGGGCCTGAGAAGAAAAAGAATGCATCGAATTTACATTGTTGCAAATTTATTTATTTGTTTATTTATTTATTTAGTTAGTTAGTTATTAAATTTACTTTTTTATTGACAACTTCCATAATTATAGACAATAACCCATGGTAATTCCCTCCCTTCCTCCCTTTCCCCTTTAAAACTCCACTCTCCATCATACCCCTTCCCTCTATTGATCAGTTTCTCCTTTATTTTGATGTCATCATCTTTTCTACCTATCATGATGGTCTTACGTAGGTAGTGACAGGCACTGTGAGGTCATGGATATCCAGGCTATTTTGTGTCTGGAAGAGCACATTGTAAGGAATCCTCCCCTTCCTTTGGCTCTTACATTCTTTCCACAATTGACCCTGAGCCTTGTGATAGAGATATTTCAGTCTGATCACTCCTCTGTCACTTTCTCAGCAAGAAGGTGCCCTCTGAGTCATCCCAAGGTCACCACCATCTGAAAAGAGAAGCTTCTCCAGGCAGAATTGAGAGCAGCATTAATATATGGAGTGTGAACATTAAGGGAAGTGCTTACTGGGCAGTTTGGTGAGTGTACATTTAGCCAGACACCAGCAGACGTTACACCCCTAGGGCTCATGACTACTAGGATTTCAGTATCAGGGATGTATTCCCACGCATGGAGCAGGCCTCCAGTCCAATTAGAGAACAGTTGGTTTCCTCCATAACAGACATGCCACTATTGTACCCATTGGCTCATTTGGCCTGGCTGGGCAAATTTAAGGCTTGCAGTGTTGAGTATTTCCACTGGTGATTTCTCTCTTTCCCTCTGATCTGCATGCAACATACCTTTTTCCAGCTTTCTGTCAGCTAGTTCACATGAAGGAGGTTTTCAGCTCGGCTCCAGCAGGATTTCTCACTGACCTTGCTGCCAAAGCATGTGGAGTCTTCAGTGATAGGTGTTACCATCTATTCCTGGTGGGAAACCAAGAGCCCACACATAAACATGATTTGGGTCAGAGGAAAAAAATGCATTGAGTTTACATTGCTGAAAATTTATTTTTTTTATGTTTTCTTTTGTTTTGTTTTGAGGTAGGGTCTTGTTCTAGCCCAGACTGACATGGAATTCACTCTGTAGTCTCAGGGTAGCCTTGAACTCACAGCAACCATCCTACCTCTGCCTCCCAAGTGCTGGTATTAAAGGCGTGCACCACTATGCCAGGCACAAATTTATTTTTAATGTCTTGAAGGTCATGCAATAAAGACATAAATATCTTAGATTTTCCTCCTTATTAGGTGCTAAGAAGACATTCAGAAATAGAAGTGCATTACAAACAAAATATCCCTTCTAGTAGTCTCCAGATAGTAATGTGAATGGAAAATCCCTGTACTTTATATCAAAGGGTTTGTGGATTAAATTAAAAAGCAAGCTGGGATGTTTTCACATGATTGCACTAAGGTACACAAACATTTCCTAGCCAACAGTCACAGTTGCCGCATCTGAAGGGGCTGTCAAGCTCTTTCGCTTGATGCACCACTGTGTTGCACTCACCATCCAGAAGGTGAAAGAACTCTCACACGAAACATGTTGATTGGTTGCCTAAACTGCCTCTGAGCTATTCCCACTTTTCACAACTGCTGCTGAAATGTTTATGAAAACTTCAGATTGCGTTGTTGTGGCAAAGTTCAAAGGCAAAGTTTACCACTAGTACAGACTTACATACCTACCTGGAATCCAGACAGGAATGTTCCAGAATTTATGTTGTAGCAAGTCCTTGGCAAGGTATCATGCTGTGTGTGCTTTTGGAATGAGAACTGATGCGGGTGCTCTGGGAACACTATGTGCTTAAACACAGATTAAGTAACTACAGCCTGGTGGCAAAGCTAACTTGAATTTTGAGTGATGTCACATGGGAAAGAGGAATAACCTTGGAGTTTATATATACAGAGTTCTTGGGGTAAAAAGTGAAAGTTTTATTCCAGGGAGAGAGAAGAAGGCTGGGCATCTAGTCACTCATTGAGCATTTCCCTTAATTCATCAAGACTTGGTTTGCATGTGGTGGGTGTGTCTATATGTGCTTGAGCACATTTATGTTTGTATACATGCAGGTGCACATGTGTGCTTGTTCATATGCACATGCATATAGAGGCCAGAATACAATGTCAGGTATATGTTTCATTCTTTTTAAAAATCTTTTTATTTTTATTTATTTATTTGAGAGATAGAAAAGGCAGACAGAAAGAGAGAGAGATGGAAGGAGAGAATGGGCCCACCAGGGCCTCTAGCTACTGTAAACAAACTCCAGAGACATGTGCCACCATGTCCGTCTGGTTTATGTGGGTACTGGGGAGTTGAACCTGGGTCCTTAGGCTTCACAGGTAAGCATCTTAACTGCTAATCCATCTCTCTCCACTCTATTTCTCATTGTTACTCCCTTGCCCTTTGAGACAGAGTCTCTCACTAAATCCACAGCTCACCAATTTGTCTAGACAAGCTAACCCAAACGCCTCTGGAATGCCACCATACCTGACACTTATTTTCATGCATGCTGAGGATTCAAACTCATGTCCTCATGCTTACACAGCAAAAGTTTTAGTAAGTAATCTCCCCAACCCTCAACAAGATATTGTTCAAAAAATTTTAAGTACTCTCAGAGAAATGATAAATAATATTGATAAAACTTATCATCCAACAGGCAGGAGGGATATGTGAACCTGTACCTTCTATAACTGTGTGTGTATTGGGGACAAGAAGAGATATGGAAAAGTCACTGATTTTACTGAGAGACTGTCATGAGATGGGCAGGTCATGAAAAGCTCAGATGAATTAATCTATGAGTGTTCTATATTCACCAGTTGTGGTTCAACCAGAGAAGCAGACCCATCCGGCAATATCTCTAAAGGAATTTATAATGAAGGATTGGCTTCGTTTAATGCTGGGGTCTGGCTGGACAACTCTGAAATTCATTAAGCATTCCATCAAGAAAGAACAAGAGGGTGAAACGTCAGACAGACAGAAGTTGATGCTGGCAGATAGTCTTCGGGGAAGCCCATTGATAGGCTTTCAGTGATTTGAATCATCCATCCAAGTGATCGAAGAGCATCTCTCCCACACTGAGTTCATGGGTCAGAGTTCAAGTGGACTTACCAACATCTTTGTAACTCACATTTGTACGTGATTTAATAAAGGCAATAGCAGAATTTATTCTATTATTATTCTGGTTTAGCTTGTTTTCCTGGGTAAAGATATTTTTAACTATACCTATACTGTCACTCTTTTCTTGTATCAGTAATTCAATCTTTTTTATTGACTAATACTTTTCCATTAAAAAATTCTAAATTATAGGGCTGGGCATGGTGGCTCACGCCTTTAATCCCAGCACTTGGGAGGCAGAGGTAGGAGGATCACCGTGAGTTCGAGGCCACCCTGAGACTACATAGTGAATTCCAGGTCAGCCTGGACCAGAGTGAGACCCTACCTCGAAAAAAAAAAACCAAAAAAAACCAAAAAAAAAAAATTCTAAATTATTTATTTACTTATCAAGTGCTATATTTTGTGATTACAAAGAAGCTGTTGTGCATATTTACATACAAATATTTGCATGAATATGTGAATTAATTTCTCTTTTATAAATAACTTGAATGTCTGGATCATATATGCATTAGTCAGGGTTCTCTAGAGGAACAGAACTGATAGAATGAAGATGTATTATAAAGGCAATTTATCAGCTGCTCAGTCCAAGAAGTCCACAAGGCTGGGGCTGGAGAGATGGTTCATCAGTTAAAGGCACTTGCTTGCAAAGCCTAGCAACCTGGGTTTGATTCCTTAGTACCCACGTACAGCCAGATTCATAAAGTTGCACATGTATCTGGAGTTTGTAGTGTCAGGAAGCCCTGGAGTGCACATTCCCTTCTCTCTCTCTCTCTCTCTCTCTCTCTCTCTCTCTCTCTCTCTTTCTCTCTGCTTACAAATCAATCAATAAAGAAAAATATTATTTTTTAAAAAGAAGTTCACAGGGCTGGAGAGATGGCCTAGTGGTTAAGGCGCTTGCCTGCAAAGCCTAAGGACCCATGTTCTACTCTGTAGATCCCATGTCAGCCAGATTCACAAAGGTGAGGCAAGTGCACAGTTGCACATGCCAACTAGACTGGAGTTCGATTGCAGTGGCTGAGGCCCTGGTGTGCCCGTTCTCTCTCTCTCCTCTCTCTTTCTTGTGCATGCTTTCTCTAAAATAACAAATAAAAATAAATAAATAAAAATTTTTAAAGTCCACAAGGCTGATATTTCATTAGTTCCAGTCTGGCACTGCTGGTCTGGAGGGTTCCTGGAGACCCACTCACTAGTCTTCAAATCGTCACTAGAAGGGCAACTGCTCTGGAGGAAGACTTCTTCCCTCAGTTGATCTTTTCTCAAAATTTCCCCGTAGCCCTTCCCAGGAGGTATTTCTCTTACTTGTTTCCTAGTCCGATCAAGTTGAAGCAAAACTTATTGGTCATAATATGACAGTGCATGTCTTCCTTTTTCTTTTTGAGACTTTTTCAAGCTATGCCCACAGTGTGTATCATTTTATTTGGGTGTCCATGCACATATCAGAGAGTTCCAGTCCTCTACATTACCAACGTTGCTTTGATCACAAACTTTTTAATTTTCATAATTCTAATAGTATCCAGAAGTACATTACAACATTTAAAATTTTCATTTCCCTAATAGTTAAAAACATCTTGAGGGGCTGGAGAGATGGCTTAGCGGTTAAGGCACATGCATATGAAGCCTCAGGACCCCAGTTTGATTCTCCAGGTCCCACTTTAGCCCGATGCACATGGTGGTGCATGCGTCTGGAGTTCGTTTGCAGTGGCTAGAGGCCCTGGCATGCACATTCTCTCCCTCTCTCTCTCTCTCTCTCTCTCTCTATCTCTCTCTGTCTCAAATAAATAAAAAATAAAATATTAAAAAAGAACATCTTGAGGATATTTTCACATGCTTTGTTGCCATAGATATGCTTTCTTTGGATAAGTTTCTGTTAAATATTTTGACTCATCACTTGTTCAGCTATTGATCTTTATAGGAGTGAGTTTAAAAATTCTTTATATTTAAATTATTAAATTAAAATTTAATTTTTTTAATTTAAACATTAAATTTTAAATTACTTTTAAATAAATAAAGGTTTTTTTTGTTTGTTTGTTTTGTTTTTCAAGGTAGGGTCTCCTGGAATTCACTCTGTAGTCTCAGGGTGGCCTCAAACTCATGGTGATCCTCCTACTTCTGCCTCCCAAGTGCTGGGATTAAAGGCGTGCACCACCACGCCCAGCTTTAAATAAAGATTTTAAAAATCAAAAATAAGATTTAAAAACATTTAAAAAGCCTGGTCTTTTCTTTAGCCAGTATCTCTGCCTTCTACAAAATGGGTTGCCTTTCTCCTCATTCCTTCTCAGGAGAAGACAGTTTAACGGATGACAGGAAGTTATTCTCTTCCTTGAAACATTTTCCAACAGTACATATCCATATTTACCAAGAGATTGAGCAATCAGAGTCGGCTGTCAATACAATTCACTCGTTATTGATTTTGCCACAGCCTTGCTTGTAGACAGCACACTTTCTGACTTCAGGCTGAGATAGCCGCATACGATCTGGTTCCACAATCCTTGGTATGGTAACGGAAACTTTGTTTTGCATTTGACAGAGGTGCCATTGAAGATTTTAGAAGAACACAGAAAAGCTGTAACACTTGCAAACCCATTGTAGATACCTCTGATTCTGATGAGAATGCCAGTTTGTGTTCTGCAAACACACAGAAGATTCTAGCATCTCTTGCCATCCCAGTCATTTCAATTATCTCCATGACACTGTCTATTAAAAAGAAGCAATCTTCAACGAGATGGAATCCAAATAAACAACTTTGAGGTTTTGTTGTCTTATCTAAGGTAGTCTTTCTTCAACCTGAAATTATAAAGATTTTTGCCTGGGGATTTACAGTTTATCATTTCACATTTGTGTCTGTGTTCTATTTGAGGATAATTTTCATATGTGGTATAAGCATGGATCAAAGTTCTTTCTTTTTAAAAAATATATTTTATTTATTTATTTGAGAGAGAGAAAGAAGTATAGAGAGAGTGCGCACACAATAGAAAGAGAGACAATGGGCACGCCAGGGCCTCCAGCCACTGCAAACGAACTCCAGATGCACGTGCCTTCTTGTGCATCTGGCTTAAGTGGGCCCTGGGGAATCAAACCGGGGTCTTATGGCTTTGCAGGAAAATGCTTTAACTGTTACGCCATTTTCTCCAGCCCCAAAGTTCTTTCTTTTTCCACATATGTGTATTCAACTGCCCCAGAACCATTTATAGAAAACCTGTATTTTTTTATTCACTGAAATGCATTTATATGGCTTGTAAAACTCAGTTGTCTCTTTAAACATAATCCGTACTGCTCCATGATCAAAAT
Source organism: Orientallactaga sibirica (assembly GCA_036365145.1). Taxonomy (NCBI): domain Eukaryota; kingdom Metazoa; phylum Chordata; class Mammalia; order Rodentia; family Dipodidae; genus Orientallactaga; species Orientallactaga sibirica. The sequence continues at coordinate 5,360,097 of JAEOAD010001030.1, forward strand.
CTCTCTTGACTCAAGTTCTGATTATTAATTATAGTAGCTTTAAATAAGTCTTGAAGGTTGACAGTTATTTTTATATGATCATTTTCAAATTGTTTTGACCTTTTAAAATAACTTGCATTTCCCATGAAAATAAACTAATTGGGATTTTTAAAACTGAGATTGCATTGAATTTATAGTTAAATTTTATAAGGATTGAAATCTAGTCACTATTGTCACCTGACATGAATGTCACCTCTAGTATTTTGTTATGTTTTTGCTCTTTTCAGATATATATCCTTTGACTGATTGATTTCTGAGTATTGTATATTTTTAAATTGTTTTACAAAATATGTTTTTAAAATGGTAATTTCTGATTTCTGTGTTTATCTCTGATAAAGAGTCGCTTACAAAAGAAAGAAGAGCAAAGGGAAACTCAAGGACATTTCTTGCATGAAGGTTTCCAAGCAAGCTTCCATCCAGAAACGTGGAGTGACAGTGAATGCAGCATATCGTAGCCCAGATCTGCTTCCCTGGAGCAGAGGCCATGCAAAGGTGCCTTCCAGGAACAGTCATACAGTTCATTTTAACAAACTGCTAGAGTTGAATGTGACTTAGCTTGTTGATCAGAGAGACCTACAAGGTCTCTCAAAACAAGCAGACTTCTGTCAGAGCACTTGATTACCCATCAGAGGTTAATGGTAAGACCCTACTGCTGAAGACACCATATGCTGTCAGCATGGAATATGGAGAGACCTGGTTGGAATCCAGAAGAGAGCCAGTCCCCAGACAGTTAGCCTGTCTAGTGCTAGAAGGTGCTACATGAGCTACCAGGGGAAAGTGGCTAACATCTACCGAGCAACTTGAGGTCTAAGCTAATCAGAAGCGAACAACTTAATGTGATGCTCACGCAAGTGCAATAGTGGCACACAGCCATGGTGGGTAACCAATTGCTCTTGGATTGACTAACAGATCTGCTCAATGGAAATGAACCAGTATCTGGAACTGGGAAACCAGTCAGAATCATACTCAGACGATAATTTTGCTTTCCAATATGAAGTTCCTTCTAATCTTGGGCTATAAGAGGGTATACACCCTTTAAGTCCTCTCTAAATTAATAATGGTTATCCCATTTAACCTGTGCTGACTTAACTATCCATTGGAGAATCTGCTTCTCTTTTTCAAATGGGAGCTGGACCTGAGGAGAGAAATGACCCAGCGCACTTTGTGTCAGCCCCAACTGAAACCACAGAGGAATTAGGGAAATGAGCAAGAGTGCTACTTTCTCAGTGCTACTTTCTCAGCACAAGGGTGAAGGAGACAGACACTGAAGACACTCAACACCTACCAAAGCAGAGATCCAGAGACTCCTAAGAGCCCACCACTGAAAGGACTTAAAACGAGCCCAACATGGCTCAGGGAATTTTGTGGAACAGGGGCAGAAAGACTGTTGGAGCCACAAGTTGGGACATGATGCACAGAATCATCATCTCTCCCCCATAACTGACTGCTGCCCCCAGAATGCATGACCCACAATCCCCATGGGGATGATTTGCATCCCCAACAAGGAAGACCCCTTTAGAAAAGAGTAAGGGATGAGGTAAAGGATGGTACCAATATGTGGTGTTTACATACTAAGTATGTCCATAACTAATAAAATAATTTTTTTAAAAGAGAAACTACTTTGGGCTGAAGTGTCAAAGTGCAGAGTCCCATTTTGCTGACTTCTACCTCCAGGAACCCAGCAGCATTGTCAGGGTTTCATGTGAAGAGTAAACATAATGCTGGCATCAAAAATGTCTGCGTAGTTCAACAAGAGCATGGGGTCCTTTCTGGAAACACATCAGTAAGGAAGGTCCATCAGGACAGTCGGTAGAGCCTGTCTCCCTCTCATACATCACTCTCCTGAGATTCTGAGCATTGCAAGGCAATTCCACTCATTAGTCATGGTATTGGGTAGTTTTAGGGGGAGAGCAAAGGGGGCCCTGTACTCCTTTTTGGTCATAGGGAGAAGGGCTAAACTTATGCCCTGGCTATGCTGGTATCTGTGGTTAGATCTTGCTTATATTTTAGTTCATATTTTGCTTGTTTGATATTTCTTCCTAGCACCTTTCAGTTAACCCTCATCCATTAAAGCCTACAACTAAGAAGACTGTTGAAAATGTTTAAGAAGGTATAATTGATCCAGCTGAGTCAAGCTTGCAATTACGACTACTGTTATCCTGTCTTTATGCCCTTTTCTGAATTCTGAAATCATGTAGTATAATAAGGTATTAATACTTATTAAAACATAGTGAGGTTGTCTGACACCTATTTCTTTTCTTCATAAACTATAGACACATCAATGATAGTGACAATATTTACTTTATCTTTGAATTACTGATATTTAGCCCTGAAACTGCCTCTCCAACAGTAAGACTTTAGCATATGTGTATTGAATTAAGCTGTTATTTGGATTTTTGAATATCTATACTGTGTTAGTTATATACTCTCTTTTCAAATGTAGATGTTTCACTTTGCATATAAAGAATAAAAGCTTGCTTCATTAAATGTCTACTCTGTTACTCAAAAATAGTGAAATTTGTCCAAAATATAAATCTTCAGTTATATCCTTTGACATTAAAACTCTACTTTTTCTGTGGTTCTTATCTTCTATTTTGGCTTCTAATTGGTATTCACTTGATTTATAAATCCCGTTGGCATTATTCTTTCTTATAAAGGTATGTTGTCTATCTAAATTAAATCTCATTCACTTGCTTTTCCTCTACATCTTAAACTCTCAAGATTCATAGGGAATTCTCTGTTTTTTTTTTTTTTTTTAACTTTCTGGTCTTGAGTATGTAATCTCCTCATTTGTAATCATCTCTAGGGTTTCCTCAAATTATCTTTTTTTTTCCTTCTCTTTGCATTCATATCTTAGAAGGATATTGACCACAGGATTAGTTACTTTTTGAAATCTCTTCTTCATTTTTTGGTTATTCTTCACTGTTATCAGTATTCATTATTTTCAAAACCAAAGCATCAGTGGTATATTTCATGGTCAGAATAAATGCAGAGTCATTTGCTTGTTTGTATTTCAGAAAGAGATGATTAACTCTGGCAAAGTTCAACAATGACCCTAGAGACGGCACTCAGACCCAGAGAGCACAGTATTGAATTAAGAAGACTTGTACTTACAGCAATTGCTGAGTTTGTAAATTGAAATACAAAATTCATGGTGTCCTTCAGAATAAACTGCTTTTTCTTCCTTTTTACCCTTTGAGGATAGAACATTCTTAAGCAACCCAGAGGGAACTTATCATTTCTGCTCGTTATTGGGAAATTGCTATCCACTGTCTTCATGCTACCTCCATATGCATACACTTAAGGATTATCCAATTCACTCATATGTGATGCCTTTTATCCCTAGATAAATAGATGTATATAAATCCTTTGGGGCATAACAACGACTATGCAAAATTGTCATCGAAGATATCACAACTTTAGAACTTTTTTCTTGTTTTTTAAAAGTTTTTTATTGACAACTTCTATACTTACAGACATTAAAGCATAAAATTTCCCTCCCCTCTCCCATTCTCCTTCAAAACTCCACTCTCCATCATATCCCCTCCCTCTCTCCATTAGTCTCTCTTTTATTTTGATGTCATCATCTTTTTCTCCTCTTATGAGGGTCTTGTGAAGGTATTGCTAGGCACTGGGAGGTCATGGATATCGAGGCCAATTTCTGTCTGGACAGTTGTATTGTAAGGAGTCATACCCTTCCTTTGGCTCTGACATTCTTTCTGCCACCTCTTCCACAATGGACCCTGAGCCTTGGAGGGTATGATAGAGATGTTTCAGTGCTGGACACTTCTCCATCCCTTCTTCTCAGCACTATGTTGCCTTTTGGGTCAAACTGGATATCTGTATGTAAAAGGATGGAAATAGATCCTTGTCTCTCTCCATGCACAAGAATCAAGTCCAAGTGGAAACTCTGAAACTGCTAGAGGAAACCCTTCAACATATTGGCATAGGCAATGACTTTCTGAATATAACCCCAATTGCTCAGGAGATAAAACCACTAATCAACCACTGGGATCTCATGAAATTACAAAGCTTTTGTACAGCAAAGGACACTGTGATTAGAGCAAAGAGACAACCTACAGAATGGGAGAAAATCTTTGCCAGCTATACATCTGACAGAGGATTAATATCCAGAATATATAAAGAACTCAAAAAGCAGAACAATAAGAAATCAAACAACCCAGTTAAAAAATAGGCCATGGAACTAAATAGAGAGTTCTCAGAAGAAGAAATACATATGGCATTTAAACATCTAAAAAAGTGTTCTCCATCGTTAGCCATCAGGGAAATGCAGATTAAAACAACTTTGAGATTCCATCTCACTCCTGTCAGAATGGCTACCATCAAGAAAACAAATGATAATAAGTGTTGGCGAGGATGTGGAAAAAGAGGAACACTTCTACACTGTTGGTGAGAATCTAATCTGGTCCAGCCATTATGAAAATCAGTGTGGAGGTTCTTGAGACAGTTAAAAATAGATTTACCATATGATACAGCTATAGCAGTCTTAGGCATATATCCAGAGGACTCTTCTCACTACCTTAGAGATACTTGCACAACCATGTTTATTGCTGCTCTATTCACAATAGCTAGGAAATGGAACCAGGCTAGATGTCCCTCCACAGATGAATGGATAATAGAGATGTGGTACATTTACACAATGGTGTTCTATTCAGCAGTAAAGAAAAATGAAATTATGAAATTTGCAGGGAAATGGATGGATCTGGAAATGATTATACTAAGTGAGGTAACCCAGGCTCAGAAAGCCAAACGTTGCATGTTCTCTCTCATATGTGGATCCTAGTTGCAATTGTTTTCGTTCTTTTGAGGTAAGGTCTCGCTCTGGCCCAGGCTGACGTGGAATTCACCGTGTAGTCTCAGGGTGGCCGTGAACTCACAGTGATCCTCCTACTTCTGCTTCCAGAGTTCTGGAATTAAAGACATGCACCACCATGCCTGGACCTGAGAAGTTTTAATCAAAATCCCCTAATTCACTTGCACTGTAGATGTAAATTAAATACATTAAACATTTACTACATTTATTCAAATGATTTGCAATGGATGGAATGACAATGTACATACAAGTAAATATGATCCCTTATAGTAAGGATTCTGCCTTGCTTTGAAATCCCAAGATTCCTTTGGAGGCCCAATTTGAGTTTTAACAAGTGGAAATACAGATCTAAATATACAGTGGAGAAGAACATCCACTGAGAAAAAAATTACTGGAGGGAGTGAGCAAGGAACATCAGCTAATAAAGCACACTATTGGAGAGAGTGAAGTGCTCCCATAATAACTTAATAGGATAATATATGTAACATTATTCATAAAATTACATATAGTAAACCAATATTAAGAAAAACCACACAAACCATGATCACTCTCAGTTCTTAGCCCAACCTTTAGCCTGGGGACAGTTACATCAGGCACTGCTTTTCCATAAGGAGATTCACTGGGGCATCTTCACCATAATAATGGCATATTAATGTAATAATAAGACAGTAAATAATGATGAAAAACATATATCGTATTAAGACATTTGTTTAGGTACAGTTTGCAAAAATTCTTGTTGCAGTATCAATCAGTTCAACAGGTATTAAGTTGTATGATATTGAGCTTGAAACTGTGACTTAGCTATAAAAATAGATGAACCTTTTATTTGTGGAGATTACAGACTTTTAGAACTAGACAGATAATGATAGCTATAAACAGATAATAGCAACCTGGTGTGGTAATATGGTTTTCTCATTGAGCAAATTCACTCATGAATCACGAAATTATTATTGAGCACCAGCAAAATGCCAGTTCTAACAGGCTCTATAAAAATATAGCATTGAGCACAAAAGTTAAGGTATCTGGTCTTAGAGAACTTGATGTGGAGGGCAATCACAGGAGCGCGTTATGTTCTTGACTTTTAGATAGCCATTTATGTATACTAGGCAAATAAAGGTCATGGTCTTGGGAGCTGGGGACCTAGTCGAGTGGGTAAAATATTTGCCTTGCAAGCATGAGGACCTGAGTTCTGACCCCAATAATTATGTAAAATGCCCAGTGTGGCAATGTGCACCTGTGACCCCAGCACTGGGGTGACAGAAATAGGAGGAACCCCAACTCCCTGGCCAGCCGGCCACCTTAATGGATGAGCTCTCAGCCAATGAGAGATTTGCTATCAACAAAGGTGTATAGTGCTCCTGAGATGCCTGAATTGGCCTCTGGCCTTCACACATATTTTCAGATACATGCACCAAAAGTTATACATACACGTGTCCACATGCACATGAGCATGCATCTTCACATACATATCACATACACTGCACCTGTAAACAAAAACCTTTGTCCAGTTTTTATTTTATGTGCTTGACTCTCAAGAAAGAGATTGTAGGGACACTACCAAGAGAATAAGTATTATGGTGATTGGGTAAGAAGAGATTGTAAAACTCTTGGCTCTCTAAAGTAATAGAAGTGAAATACAAATATATGCTAAAGGAGTTTGCTCATGCAATAATGGAGTTTAAGAAATCCCTTGATCTACCATCTATACTCTGCAGAACCAGGAAAGGTAGTGGTTTAATGTAGTTCAAGTCAAAGGTCCTGTGAACCAGAGAGACCAGTGTCTAAGGATGGAATAGATGTCCTTCCTTAAGATGACAGCAACCTGGCCTTTTCTCAAACTGAGCTGGGTCACTGCTCCTTAGGCAACGTGGTGGTTCCCTGCTTCCTTGACGTCTCCATATTGATGCCGAATTTAGTGCAAATACCTGATTGGCATAGCACACTACAGCCCAGAACTCTTGAACTCAAGTGATCCTCCTGCCTCAGCCTCTCGAGTAGCTGGGTCTACAGGCACGTGCCTCTGCCCCTAGCAAACTGGCTCTTTCTTTATGCCTTTGTTCCTTTATTTTGCCAGGTCCTCAGTGGATTCCACAATTCCCACCCACACTTCTCAGGGTCATTTTATCGACTCAGTTTACTGATTTAAATGCTAATCTTTCTTAGAAATCCTTCTTAGACATACCCAGAAATATTATCTTACCAGTGCCTTGGGCATTTCTTAGCACCAACAAGATGCCTGCCATGGTCCATCCCCACAGTCATCATAGCATGGCTCATGGAAATCACAAGATGACAGAAGACTGAAGGGCTCTGTGTTCTGCAAGATCGCTTTGTTCCAAACCTCACAACTGTTTAATTGTTTTTCTTCATTTTTAAAAATAAAAAACAATGACAAGAACATTTTAGAACCAAATTTAAATTTCATTGGAATTGGAGTTTGGTGAAGTTGCAATGTGGTGGCTGGTATATGTAGGAGAACTTTGAAGAGAAGAGGACCAGAGACAAGAAGCAGGTGTGTGTGTGTTTGTGTGTTTGTGTGTTTGTGTGTGTGTGTGTGTGTCTGAGAGAGGGGGTGGGGAGAGAGTTAGAAAGCAACATTTTGATGTGCCTCTGAGACAAACAGTTATGTTCAAGGAGTTAGATATGAGTTTGAATGGAAGATGGCCGACCACGTTGAAGATAGACATTGCTATGGCAGATAAAATCCCCTAAGTTGATCCAGAATGATACTCGAAGGCAGCAACAACAACAATGATGGACTTTGGAAGTTCCAAAACTTAAAGGTAAAAATAAAGACGGATCCCTGGAATAAAAGACTCAGGAACTATCAAAATAATAAGAAAAGAAGAATAAACTCTGATGGAAGTTAAAGATTTGCAAAAACTCAGCAAATTAATCTTTGACAAAGGACTAAGGACTACATAATAAAGAAAGGATATTATTTTTCAGATATGATGGTAAAACATATATATATATACATACTTATACATTTCAAATATTTAAATTATTAAAGTTTTATTTATTTATTTATTTATTTATTTATTTATTTATTTATGAGAGTCAGAGAGAGAGAAAGAGACAAACAGACAGATAGACAGAGAGAATGAATGTGTGCACCAGGGCCTCCAGCCACTGCAAAGGAACTCCAGATACATGTGCCCCCTTGTGCATCTGGCTAACGTGGGTCCTGGTTAATCGAATCTGGGTCCTTTGGCTTTGCAGGCAAACACCTTAACCTGTAAGCCATCCCTCCAGCCCACATTTCAAATATTTAAATCAAAATAAATAAACTATATATTCCAAAGAATATATAGGGGGAATTCTGTGTGATCTTTGACTTGACAATGAGTTCTTAAATAGAGCACAAGAAAGCACATCCTGAAAGAAAATAACAAATTGGACTTAACCATAATTAAAATCTTTCTTCAGGATAAAAGAAACTGTGGAAATGAAAGGACAGATAAGCAAGCTAGTGTAAAAGAGATGCAGGCATCTCTCCAGTGACTATATACTGATACCAAATAGGCATATGGAAAGATGTTTGACACCATTTTCACTAGAGAGATGCTGATCACCACAACAACCACACAGCACCATGCACATATTGGACTCTCTCTCCCAACTCCTCAAAATGATGATCCAATTGCTGGGAAGATTACAGATCAGTAGGAAGCTATATCATTGCTGGTGAAATTATAAATGGTTACAGCTATGTTTTAAGAGAGTCATTTTTGGGGCTGGAGAGATGGCTAAGCAGTTAAATGCTTGCCTGTGAAGCCTAAGGACCCCAGATCAAGGCTCCATTCTCCAGGACCCACGTAAGCCAGATGCACAAGGGGGCGCATGCATCTGGAGTTCGTTTGCAGTGGCTGGAGGGCCTGGCACCCATTCTCTCTCTCTTTCTACCTGTCTATTTCTATAGCTCTCTCAAATAAATAAATAAATAATAATAAAATTTAAAAAAAGAGAGTCACCTTTTGTTTGTCTTTTATTTTTTTATTTAAGAGAGACAGACACAGATAGAAAGAGGCAGCTAGACAGAGAGAGAATGGGCACGCCAGGGCCTCCAGCCACTGCAAACGAACTCCAGATGCATGTGCCACCCTGTGCCTCTGGCTTATGTGGGTCCTGGAGAGTGGCGCCTCGAACTGGGGTCCTTAGGCTTCACAGGCAAGCACTTAACTGCTAAGCCATCTCTCCAGGCCCAAGAGTTAGGCACTTTTTAATAAAACTAAACATTCTGTTAACATTGTACTTTGTAATCTATTCCTAAGTGTTTACTTAACTGATTTGAAAACTTGAAAGATGCAAATGTTTATAGTAGCTTCATGAACAATTACCTCAAAATGGATGCAACAAAAACGTGCTTTATTATGTTAACAGGTAAAGAAACTCACATATAATAGATACATACTCAGTGTTAAGAATAAATTATCTATGAAACCATGAAAAGATACAGATGAATTTCAAACATGTATGTCTAAATCAAGAAGAAAGTCTGGAAATTCGAATGCAGGATCTTGGAAAACACACAACCATAGAGATGGTGTTTATACCGCTGGTTGTCAGAGCTCTGGGAAAATTAGTTGAATAGTTGATGCACAGGGGTATTTTAGAGCAAAGGAACTCTTTTGTGTGCTGCTGTAATGACCACTCCATAACAGTGATTGTCAAAACAAAGAAATTTTTAATAAAGAATGAACCTTAATATATGTCAATTTGAAAAAAAAAAAAGTATTTAGGAGATCATTTTATTTTACTCCATACACTGCCCAAAAGATATATTTTCTGCAAACTAGTGATTCCCAGCAATAAACCTCAAGATTTATGTGTCACTGTGCAATGGGATAGAGCCACCTGGATGTATTTTTCATTCACAATTTTGTTCTTATGCTGTTTATACATTCTACTCTCGAAATGCCTAAACAAACATCCTTACAATATGGACACGGACACACATCCTCACCAGGGCTGGGGAGATACTCAGCCAATGAAGAGCTTGCCTTACAGGCATGAGGCCTTGAATTTGATCCCCCAGTACCCAAGTAAAGTCTAGTCCCAGCACTGTGAGGCAGAGATGGGAGTGCCTGGAGATTCCTGCAAGCTAGTCTAGCCTCATTTGTGAGCTGAAGTTTCAGAGAGGGAGCCTGTCTCAGGGATAAGATGAATGGCATTCTGTAGGATGACACCTGAGGTTACCCTCTGTGCTGCATATCTTGGCACACATACAGACATCAACACACATAAAATTTATAATCATTCTTTTTATAAAGGATTTGTAGATATGTGTTTATTAAAGGAAAACTGAATCCCATATCAAGAAAAATTCATATAATTAATGTATGAAGCAAAAGACAGGGGAAATGATTTTTATTTTCTCAACTAAGATTGGTAGTGATGATTTCACATCTAACAATATGTGGTTATGTAAATCCATTCAATAGTTATGTATTTTATGCGCTAGGCACTAGAATTGGTGGGGCCCTCCAAGGGTTCGTAGTCTTATCAAAAACATAGGCTAACTTTATTTTAACTTGTAGTGTGTGTGAGAGTCATGAAAATAATTTAAAATTTGACTGTGTTACCTTTTATTGGTTCAAAATAATTAACTGAGGTACACTGACACTTTCAAAGGATTTATAGTAAAGCACAGAATGACCAAATTATTAAACATGGTACATACTGATGTGTGATAAATTATGACAGAAGAAAAAATTGTGCCTGGTCAAAGGTGTCACTGAGGAAGTATTTAGGTATTTTGTGGACTAGTAGGGTTTGATCACATAGCAGGAGAGAGGATACTGCAGGAAGGAAGGAGAAAGTGAAGAAGCTGTAGAGGCTGTAAGAGAGAGAAGGGAGAATAGTGCATATTGGGAAACTCTTGTTACACTGCTCAGAAAATGACTGAAGCAGAAGGGCCTGAGCAGGAAGGAAGGAGATGCAAGGGATGATATGGGCAGAGTGAGGCCCTTGGTAACTATCAGTTCTCACCGCCAGTATTACACGATCAAAATTCAGGGCACTGGTGTAATTTGGTATCAAGGAGCTAATTATTGACTCTCATCATTATGTATTAGAGTCACAGCTGATCACAAGTTCCAGAGAGAAGCATAAAGTCATCAAAAGCGGTCAGCTGGATCTGGCAAAATGAAAGTGATTATTGTAATATTTTTGGATTCAGTTCAGAGTTTGAATCTTTTACATCTGTGCCTCCAACCGATTCATTTTAGAATTGGTTCTGAGAGAAAAAAAAAAAAAAAAGTGACTGGCTTATAGAATTCCCATAGCAAAAGGACTTGTTGCTGGAGTGGAAACAAGTCAGGTTTGAAGAGTGACCTAGTGCATTTGGGAGCTTTTTCTTACTACAAATAGTATAGAAAAACCATGCATTTCTTACGTACAAAAATAATATGGAAGTTAACCACTCATCCTTTCCCTTGAAGACCAGCATTTGCTTTAGCCCTGGATTTATCCCACGTAGACTGAAATGTCTGGCACTTTGTACATTTACCAACCTAAATGCATTTCTTAATTGCCAAAAATAATAGGGAAGTTAACAATTTCATCCAGACCTATCCATGTGAGATGAAAAAATTTCCTAAAAATATCTCCAGAGACCTTGATTTTTTTCTTACCAGCTACAAATAGTCATCAAAGAAAAACCATGCATTTCTTACTGGGTCTCAAAAAGATTTATTTGAAGTTAACCATTTTCATCACTCTTTCCAGAGAAATATGAATACTATTTTTTCTTTATTCTCTATCATTTATTATTATCTATACCCATGTATGTATGTATGTATGGATGGATGGATGGATAGATCAATCTATCTTTCTTTTTTTTTAATTATTTTTTATTGACTTTTAACTCTACCAAAAAAAAACCCCACCTGATATTTCCCTCCCCTGACTTTCTTTAACTTGTCTCCCATTTCTCTCCATTAGTCTCTTTAATTTGATGTCAATCTTTTTCTTCTATTTTCAGGGTCTTAAAGACCTGGTCATTTTAGCATTTCTGTCTGGGCAGATGAAAACATTTCTTCCAAAATATCTTCCATGACACCTTGATTTTTGTTGCCCATACAAAGGTGTTTCAGTGCTAGACACTCCTCCATCCCATCAAAGCACTATTGCCTTTTAGTCACATGTCACCATCAGTGTTGGGTCTCAATGACTCAAGATTTATTTGATGAACATTTCTGTGTTTTTATGGCAAAATATTACATTTACTCTACTGAGCAGGCTTAGAAATATGAATACTATTTTTCTTTATTACTTAGGTTTTCATTTATTATTATCTATACCCATGTATGTATGTATGTATGGATGTATGGATGGATGGATGGATAGATCAATCTATCTTTCTATCTATCAATCATCTATCTATCTATCATCTACCATCTATCTATCTATCTATCTATCTATCTGTCTGTCTGTCTGTCTGTCTGTCTGTCTATCTATCTATCTATCTATCTATCTATCTATCTATCTATCTCTATCTATCATCTATTATCTATCTATCTATCTATCTATCTATCTATCTATCTATCTATCTATCTATCTATCTATCTATCTATCTATCTATCTATCTAGCATGTGTATCTGTGGAGTGCGCATGTGTATGTGTTGATGTGCCCTGGCTTATGACTCCCCATTGATTTGCATTAGGGGCTGGGAGGAGACTATCAGGTGTTTTCCCTCAATCATTCACCTGCCTGTCTGTCTTTTTTTTTTCTTCTTGCAATGGAGTCTTTTACTCATTCCAGAGCTTGCTGTTCACAAGCCCCAGTGATACTCTGTTCCCTACAGAACTAGAGTTATAGATGTGAATAGCTATGCCCAGTGTTTATGTGAATTCTATAGAGCAAAACTGGGTGGTCTTGAGACCACTCAGGCCCTCATCCTTGTATAAAAAGTTCACATAACAAGCCATCTCTCCAGAACTGAATATTAACTTTTAGAGGAGCAATTCAGATTTGTACTCAGTGGGTCTCCTGGAGTGCTCTTCCTTCTGAGATCATCCTCATCCTTGCCTTGTCCCTGCCTCTTGGTACCTCTTGGATAGAAAGATGGTCAGCTGAGGTTCTCATAGAAGCCTGTCCATCTTCATGGCCCTGGACCTCCATCCACTCACCCCTTATGTTGAGTGTAGCTATGCATCCAGCAGTGAATTGCCACAACTTCCCTTCCTGTACCAGAGATCACAATTATGACAGCGTCAGGAGATGGTCATCGTGGCCATCTTTTTATTGAGCTGATCTATATTTAGTCCCTAACAAGTGGAGGAGGCATTTAGCCATAGTCATAGTCTAGTCATAGTCAGTCATGCGTTGCCTTCCTATAATGTGTCCTTGTGTATGTTACTCCAGGTAAGGGAATTTACAAGAGGAAAGCAGTGTTGAAGTGTTCACTACACGTAAACATTCTCCAAGGTGTCCTGTGCAAATATACCATTTAACTCTCACAGTAATTTTATACTTGAGAACTCTGAGTATATCTTGGATGTCACAAACAATTCTTAAAGTAAGTAGAAACAGCAAAATTTCCATCCAGATTGTTGTGATTTCTAAGTGTAAGGTTAATCTAATTGTCCAATTGCTTCTCATATCATTCTACCTCATTCACTGGGGCTATGCAAATGACACCCCTGATGTCTGCTGTTCAATAGTAGACATTTGATACATATCTAAGAGGAAACACTTATCTTGGGTGACTTCTTTCCATTGACACGGGTGTTGGTAAAATTAGTGAACTTTTTACTGGTTATGTTGTGTCATACTGTGCATATCACTGTTTCCTTCCATTCCATTTTTTGTCTTATCTTGCTTTTTATGAGCTGTCTAGTAACCACTCAGAAACTTTTCAAAATTTTAGTAATGGTTTGGATCACTGTTGTATAAGTAGGCATTTCATCAGCTCTTTAATAAATGCATATATACCCCCATAATGTGGAGGCATTTTGCTCACTGCCATGAACAGGGTAGAGAATATAAAAAATTACTGTGTTCAAGACCACCCTAAGAGTACATAGTGAATTCCAGGCCAGCCTGGGCTAGACTGAGACCTTACCTAGGAAAACCAAAAAATGAAAATAAAAAAAATAAAAAGCCTGTAATCTGAACTCAGAGGACTGACCCATGGGTCAAGATCTGATTGGTTTCTGGGCTTAGGGTGCAGGGGTTAATCCAGAGTGGCTGAGCTGAGGAAGAAGCAAAAATTCTTGCTCAGCATGTCACATGTTTCATGAGAAGGATCAGAGTCAATTTTCAGTTTTGCCAAGATGGACAGATGGTATATCCTTGTTCCTTCTTTGAGCTTCTGTCCCTGACTACCTGAAAATAACCACCTTACTATTGTTTCTCTTTCATTACGGTAAAGAATAGGAATATTAACATATACAAGCAAATCTAAATCTAATGAATGCCATTCAATGCTCATAATGCAATGCTCACCTAGAGAATTGTAGATTTTTCCAGAGCTACATTTATTTTTATTTTGGAGAGAAACAGAGAGAGAGGGAGAGGAAGATAGATACAGACAGGCGTGCCAGCAGTCTCTCAGCTGCTGCGAATGAAATCTAGATGCATGCTCCCCCTTGTGGTCAAGTGTGGCATCGCACCCTTGTGTCACTTTGCATCCGGCTAAACATGGGATCTGGATATTGGAACTGCTCGAGATTGGAACCAGCATTCTTTAGGCTTAGGAGGCAGGTGCCTTACCCACTAAGCCATCTTTCCAGCCCCAGAGCTACATTTAAAAGAGCAATACTGAAAGCAAAAGAAGTGAAAGAAAAGATGTTGTTTTAAGGTAGTTTCCATGTACTGACTCCTAAATTGATAAACATGCGACACACACACACACACACACACACACACACACACACACACACTCTCTTTTGGTGATTTCAAATGCAAGTTGATTCCTGTCTTCCCTCCTCCTCATCTTCCCCTCTTCCCTAAATCACAATCATCCTTATGAGTTTAGAAGAGTGACACCCTTTGCCAGTTGCCTATTTGCAGAGAGATATGCTTATAACTGAGTTCTGCAACATGTGAATCTGGATATAAATGGATGATAAAAACACAATCAGAGTGAGTGACATCAACTCTGAGCTGAAAAAAAGATGGCAATCTCTTTCTGAGCTTTGCCTCATGCATATGGCTCTCTTCCCATTTGTTTACAACATGAGAGTATCTGGTGTGTGTGTGCATGTGCATATGTGTTCATGTGTGTGTTTGTGTGCACATAGAGCAAGAAGATAGCTTCTGGTGCTGTCCTTCAGGAAAGCTCAACTAGCAGTAGAGGTAGGACAGTGACCTCCACAGATGCTGCTTTCACCTCCCCCTGTGCTGGTATCACAGCAGTGTGCCACAATCACTGTCACTTTTTAAAATGAGCACTAGGGATTGAACTCAGGTCCTCAAGCTTGTGAATCCAGCACTTTACCAACTGAGCTATCTCACCATCCCCTTCTTACCCTTTGTATTCACTTTTCTCACCCTTTCCCAGATCTCTATGCACTAAGGTTATGCTTTTTAAATGCTTAACAGGGTCCAGTGGTCTGTTATTCCTCCTTTTAAAAATCTACTTTAAATAAAGATTTTGGAAATCTTTACCCCCAAGCTATAGCAAAAACTTAAAAAAGTATTGCCCTACCCAAGAGATTTGCATTTTAACAGGAATAAAATGCTCTGGACTAAGAAATGACATTTTTTTCCAGGGCAATTTCAGGCATCAGTAAACAGATGGGACAGTTATTTGGGTGGCCTTGGGGACTTTTCTGAGCCTTTCTAACCATGTGGGATTTCTCCAAACCAATCCAAAGATTACTTGTGACATTGCAAATAATGCTATTATTTCTGCCATTTTTTGATAGCAACATGTCACTAAATTTAGCAAACTCCTTCACCAGCATTATCAATGGAGATCCCAAGTGTCCTGAAGGAGTTTCCAAATTGACCATTATATCTCTCTTCACCAGTTATTCAGAAATTACAATGCTGGCTACTTTTTGTGCAGTTGAGCAGAGAGAAACAAGATTGGGAGGGACAGGAAGAACAGGGTGAATCTACAAACAGATATGATACAGGAATGTGAAGTATGGAAGGCTTTTTTGTTGTTGTTATTTTGGTTTTGATCTTTGATGCTGGAGCTGATTTACAGATACCATTCGGCTCATTTGCACTATACCACTTATGTTCGTGTACTCTTCGAATGAGATAATAATAGTCTCAATCTGTCATTTCCCTGTTCTTTGTACAGATAATACATCTGAGCCATACTCCATAGAGCATAGGTAATTGATAGCAGCACTGAAGGGATTGTTCAGGGATTCTCTACTCCCTGTCAAGCTACAGAGCAGCTGAAGGCATATGAAAGTACAACCCCTCCGAAATTCATCAACATCAGCAGGGCTAAGTAGAACAGAGAAACTTGACTGGTTGGTTGCATGATAGCAGTTACTAAGGTGATGACTGGTTGGCAATACCTTTGTAATTATGTGCTCACAATCTGTTCTACTGCACTTTGGTCAGTGGGAAGATAATGACAATTATTAAAATGGGCATTTGAAATGTGGATCATTTCATCAGATAGTCATTCTTTAAACAATCAGGTTATTTGCTCTTACCACTACTGCTCTAAGAGAAAAATCTTATTCATGGGTTATATTCTGGACTGCACTCCTTGGCCTTTGCATCTTGGGTATGCCCCCCTCGTCAGAGTTTCTCCCCAACCTGTACCAGTTTGATCTTTTGAGAAGCTATATTTCATGCAGTATTGGGCCAAAAAGCTTTCATAAGTATCATTTTAAAAGACAACAACAACCTTCTTTCTCATTCAGCAGTTTGTACTCTAACTCTACCTGCCTTTCAATGTCATTCTTTTTGAAAATTTATTTTTATTAGCTATGGACATATTTAGTATGTAAACAAAATATGTTGGTAACATCCTTTCCCTCCTCCCTGTCCCTTTTCTGAAAAGGCCTTCCTCCTTGGGGATACAGGTCAACCCCGTGAGGATTGTGGGTCATGCATTATGGGGGCTCATTCTTTTTAAATCCTGTGCATTAATCTTCCACTCCACTCAAAACTTTCTACCCATTCTTTAAATTTTTTTCCACAATTTTTCATGTCACTTTCCCTTTGCATCTTCACACTGGCCTCAAAATCATAGGGGTTATCCATTCAAACTGCCATATTTTCCCCCTGATTGATTTATAACTATCTCACATTGTATATTGTCAAATTTAAAGGTCCCCACAGTCTTTACCAACTTAAAATAATTCCAAAGTCCTCAGTCTTCTCTGAGATTTAATACTGTTAGTTGTGAGTTCTGTAAAAACAAAACAAGTTATATATTTTCAACATAGAAAGGCACAAAGTAAACATTTTCAATTGTTATAAGGCCTAGCAAGGAGAGACTGGAATGATGTCAACTCAGTGATCATCAAGCAAACATCAAACTTCTGCAATTCAAGTCCGATATGTTAACCAGTGGCTGATTTTCTGGATTTTAAAAATTCTCTCTGGGCTGGAGAGATGGCTTAGTGTTTAAGGCACATGCCTGTGAAGCCCAAGGACCCTGGTTTGATTCTCCAGGTCCCAGATGCATATGGTGGCACACACATCCGGAGTTCTTTGCAGTGGCTAGAGGCCCTGGTGTGCCCATTCTCACTCTCTCCCCCCACCCTCTAATAAATAAATAAATAAGTAAGTAAAGTTTAAAAAAATTCTGTCCATTCCAGCGTGGCCAAATAGCCAGGGAAAACATCCATCTCGAGCCAGCTGCCTCTATGGTAGCTCTTGCATACTCCTGGTGTATCTGAACACTGTTGCGTCTCCACTGTAAACCACAGTCCATCTTTTAATGGCTTTGCCAGTCTGTCAGTGTCATCATGTTCTGCTTCAGACCATGGCTCAGCAGTGGTTCACTGTGAAAACTTCATAACTCATTCTATGCACTTTCTATGTTCCTGAAATCAACACCAGCTGTGTAGGACACAGCCATATTCTAATTCAGGGACAAAATAAATCATAACCTTGAAAAACAGGTTTCTTCTTCAGTCATCTCTTTTCCAAAAGAGTTTGTATGTCTATCATAGTCTTCTTTTGAGTCATCCTTTCCGTTGTTTCAATGTAAATTGGGCCATCTTTTTTGAAAATGTTAATGTGTTTGACAATAGCAGCTTTAGCAAACAGTCTCTGTGCCAGTAATTTTAAACTCATTTGTGTTTTCCATCTTTAAAATCTTAAATCTTTCAGTCCCATATCTTTGGCCAAGCATATCAGTCCATTACAAATTTGATTTGATAAAACTATCTGAGCCTGGGCAGTAGAATTCAGCTAGCCCTTATGTCAGTAGCCCAGTTCTAACAAGGTTTTCTTCAATCTTTTCTTCCCCTTAGAAAGTTCCCAGGTCAAGCCTCCAAATAGAATTCTTTCTGCACTTAGCATTTTAAACTCTCATCATAGTAGTCCATGCTACTTGGCTTACCACTCCAGAAGGCATCTTCAGTTGTAAGCACCAAGTCCATGTCCATTCCTCCAAAAAATTTTTTCCAAAAGAACAAAATCAGATTCATCTCAGCACACCCCACTCTGAGTTCCAATTCTGTAGCAAACAGCCTCAGCTTGCCTGGATGAACTTCCAGACCAGACACAGTTATGGAAGAAAGGGATTTATTGAAGCAGATCCTCCTTTCACAGATCCAAGCAGAGAGGAAATCCACCACCAAAAAGCAAGCAAGCACACTTTAGGAACTCCAGGCAAAGTGCAAGTACTTTGCATATCTTTAGCCTGGAATTCCAAACCCACCCCACACCTTAGGGCTGGACCCTCCTCCAGCCAGATGGTTGCAGATATAAATTACAAGTTTTAATAAAATCTTGAATATGTTGGGGGCCATCGATTTAAATGACTCAAGTGCCCTTGAAAACTGTGTGTCCTGTTTTCATCCCCTACTTTCCCTCTCTTCTTTTCTTCTTCTTCAGCCACAATGGCATTCTTGCTGTTCCTTTTAGTATCCCCCACACACCCACCTCAGTGTCTTTGCTGTGAATCTTACCTTTGCTCAGATCATACTTACCCCAGACATCCTCAGTACTTAAAACCATTGCACCCTTTCAAGTCTCCATGAGATTTATTCTGATAATTAAAATGCACATCCTCTTTCTCTCATTTTATATTCCTAGTTATGACACTCTTCTACATTTTCTTCTATGAAACTTAACCATTTAATAGAATACTATTTAATTTTGTTCTTTAGTTGATTCATTACCATTTCTGCATCTTTTATAGAATTATAAGAGATAAGACAGGTGTTAACTAAATACACATTTATAAATTTAGTAAAATTGTCTGTCATGTTTGCTTTTTCTTTTTCTACTTCCTTCAGACAAGGGATCTCTTTAGAGTTAAAATTTCTTGTCACCTAGGTGCAGTTCATATACTGGGTTAATCTACCTCTCATGTTGTAAGAAACATAATTAATAGGGAGAGCCTGGAGAGATTTGACTCGATAAATCTTTCATTATTTTCTAGATTTATAGATAAGATTAATTATACAACTATTAAGCAATAATATTTGAAATACTTAATCTGTTATTGTTATGGGAGGTGTTTCAATGGATTAGATTCCAGTGATTAGTAGTATTTATAGTTTCCTTTTTTTTTTTTTTTTCTTTTTCTTTCCTTTCTTTTTTCTTTCTTTTTGAAGGTGATTTGTCTTGGCTGATCTTAGAAAGCTACTTGAACAAAGCTGAGCTGGCTAAAGCTTGGTGACTTCTTATCAAGAAACAGTGAAGTGTCCTAAAGTATTCAACTAATGTTAGCAATGTCATTTAGCAAGTGCTACCGATTAATAAGCCTTCTATATATATATTAACTTATGCATGCATACCATGTGAATTTTAAATTAGCTTGTGGAATAACTGAGAACCAGCATTCATGTTAACATCTGTATTCCTCTGGGGGGTTGTTCTTCATCTTTCAAGTTTTATGGTAGATTTTGCCTTGTATGAAAGTACTGGAGGCATTTCTTTGTCCTTGGAATAATTAAGAGCTTCATTTTCTAATTTCATAATACTCTATCATTTGCCTCTTATCACTCTTACTTTAATTGCATTTTGTTTATTTTTATGTGTCTTTTCCCCTGAAAGCTAGTTTCTCATGACCATGCCATGACCTTCACTCACCAGTTTCTTGGACTGGTTTTTTAACTGTAGTTTTAGCCTTTTGGATAGAACAGGTCTAATATTTGCTGCACAATTGAACAAATACTGTAATATACCAAATTCATATGTCTAGGAAACAATGCTGTGTATGACATTTTTAGGCCTCTTTTGCATTATGTTTTCCACCATCTCCCCTTAAAACTAGTTTGCTCCTTTGGATAGCTGGACCTAGTTCTGCCTGAGTTTCAGGGTGATAGACAGTGATTATCAGCATTAATGATTTTTCATTTTATAGTTCACTAAAATAAGAAGGAAAGCAAAATTTAAAAACAGGAATGAGTGAATAAAATAGAGATATGAGATGAGAGGGGGAGGAAGGGAGGGAGAGGCTGAGAGAATCTGTGATGAACATCTGAAACAGGCGTACAGGAAGATTGATTACTTGACTCAGGCTGAGTCAAGATGAGTAAACTCGTCTGATAGCTCCATGTTTCTTCCCAGAGGGCAGCTAACTTTTTCAGGTGAGTAGAATGATAGCATACTTATACTTTCTAGGAAAGACAACATTTAAGAATCTATTATAGCCCATAATCTAGAATTCCATCAGTCTACAAGTATTTGTTCCATGTCACTAAATTCTATATGATTTGTTTTTATGAGATAAAATGCTAAGTCATGATAGCCACTACAATGAAGTAAGTCTAAAGCACATCAGACAGGCAACATTGCCAAGGACAATTAAAGAATGAGAAGGGATAATCTTGGGTGCTTGAAATATGTGTTAAATACAGCAAATGCTTGCAAATGGCTACCCAAAACAGGGACTGCACACTGAATTTTGATAGTTCCAGTGATTCTTGCGCTAAACGGCTGTTGCTGACCATCAATACTATGCAAGGCACTGTGAAACACACTTAGTTTGTGCTCATGCTTTGTCTTGTTGTTGCCTATGGTGATTTGTGTAAGTATAGTGAAAAAAAACAAGGCTTCCATCTCCACACTAGCATTTACAAACTCTGTGTGACTGATTCCACTTACGTAAGCTTTTTATGATATTTTCACATTTGCAAGCTTCCTTTGAAAGTGATTTTGGATATTAATGTGATACCTTGAGCTATGCTAATGAGGTAAGGTGTATGAGGTGCTGAGCACCATAACTGTGGCTGGTGATGAGGATGATCTAATGACAATGGTGACAGCAATGGTGGTTATTGGAAGAAGCACCATTGTGCAGCAACTATAAATTGTAATTTGGGCCTGGACTACTTATTTTAAATATTGATTCTGCCACTAGCTATATGATGCTGAGGTAGTTAATTTTTCACTACTTTATTTTAAATATCTGGAAAATAAAAATGCTATACTTCATCTGTTTTAGAATTTTTATCATAAGTTTGAAAAGTAATGTTGGAACTCACATGAATAGTGTAGTCTTCACTGTAATATTAGTGTAAATTATAATTTTTTAAAAATCTATTTATTTATTTGTAATCAAAGAGAGACAGAGACAGAGAGAAAGAGAGATATATAAGACACAGATAGAAAGAATGGACACACCAGGGCCTGCAGCCTCTGTAAATGAACTCCAAATGTAGATGCCTCTTCGTGAATCTGGCTTTCCATGGGTACTGGGGAATCAAAGCTGGGTCATTAGACATTGAAGGCAAGTACCTTAACTGCTGAGCCATCTCTCCTGCCCTTCCTGTCAATTATTTTAAAATATGTACTGAATAAAAAATATAATACCAATGATTCCACTGACAGCTATATGCTTTAATAGCATCGTGTCATATATTTCATCATATCCCCTGAACTTACGTACTTCCATGGCACTCAAGTTATCCCACACAGACTTGTTGAATGATAATAATAAGACTTATGTGTCTCATTGTGATACTAATTGTTATGCCTTTTGATAGAAGAATGCATAATTTACTGGCATGGCTAGAATGGCACTGTACTTAACTTTTCTACAATTATAAACACCGAGTTGAGGGTATTTTGTATGAGAAATCAGTTAAAAAATCAAATCACTTCTCACTACACTAAATGCACTTGGATAGTGCATCTAGAGCTAGTATTTCCTGGCACATACGCATGAGCACCTGCTCAGGTGTAGAAGTTAGTGAGAATGCTTAACAAATAACCAACAGATAACCAGAAATAAATTCAGATCCCATATTTACTTGCTACTCACTCACTTAAATTTCACCTTAGCACATCATAACGATTGAGCATTAATCTCATGAAACACCAGTGCTCGGCACTCTTCGTGATTACACATGGACAACTGAACCGGTGGAGAAAGAAGCATGTAAACTTATTTGTTCTATTCTCCCAGGTGATTTCATCCCTTTAGGACAGAAGGGTTGATACCTACCATTGCTACATAGCTCTTACCAACTCTATGAATCAAACTAATCCTTTTCTTGGGAGGGGGAGAAAATATAAACCACTGTCTTCTACTTCACACGGGGGACCTCAGATGCGGAAGGGGTATGCCATAACATGAAGTTATCTGTGCCAAGAGTTCAAGAGCTCTTTCCTTTCAGTCCCCTCTCTCCATCTTCACACCACCTATGCTCTTCACACCAGCTATGCTCAGACTAGGCCACAGATTTTAGAATTATGCCCATTATGGTGGTTGAGTAATCCTGACTACTACACATGGGCTGAGAGGATAGAATGCTGCTTTTCCACAGTTCTCAATTCCTTGCATTTTAGTGCTCCTGCTTCTCTCCCAAACCTCCTCTCTATCCTAACCAAAGTTTAGAAGTTTCTTTCCCTCTCCTACAGATCCCACCAATTTCTTGTAGTGTTGAATAAAGCTCTTGGGCAAAAGAAACAGTTCATTTTCAGTCCTCTCTCTCGTGAACCCAAAACCTGGCATCTTTGTTCTTCTGTTGGTCAGTTGCTTCATTTTACTTTGGGAATTTGAGAATACCCACACTGGCTGCAAAGACAATGGCCCTGACCTCTTGAACATTATGTTTTAGTTTAACTATGGAAGTCCATGTGAAGATCTCATTTAGAAGACAGGGGAACATGTCAATTCCCTGAGAGCAACTTGATCAGGCGAGTTGGTTGGATCTCGCCAACCTGTCCCTAATATATAGGATAGCTTTGGACACATCATGGACTCAGTAGTGACTTGTTGCATAGTTCAAGACTTAGAAAATATTTTGGGCTTGAGATACTTAAAAAAGCTATTTATACTTTGTACCTTTTGCCTTAAATAAAGCACTTAATATTAAAATAAAGATGCCACTATGGGGCTGGAAAGATGGCTTATAAGTTAAGGAACTTGCCTGCAAGGCCAAAGGACCCAGGTTTGATTCCCCAGTACCCAGGTAAGCCAGGTACACAAGGCGGCACAGTCACCTGGAATTTGCAGTGGCTGGAGGCTCTGGTGCACCCATTCTCTCTCTCTGCCTCTTTCAAATAACTAACTAAAAAATAAAATATTTTAAAAATATCATTATGACCTTTTACTGTTAAACAATTTATGATGAAATATTAAAAATAACAATACTCGGGTTGGAGAGATGGCTTAGTGGTTAAGGCGCCTGCCTCCTAAGCCTAAGAACACTGGTTCCAATCTCCAGGTCCCACATTTAGCCAGATGCAGTGACGCAAGGACGCAATGCTGCACTTGACCACAAGGGGGCGCACACATCTGGATTTCGTTTGCAGCAGCTGAGAGACTGCTGGCACGCCCATCTCTATCTGTCTTCCTCTCCCTCTCTCTCTCTCTCTCTGTCTCTCTCTGTGTCTCTCTCCAAAAAAAAAAAAGAAAGAAACAGTACTCTTTGGATATCCACTGCATGATGAGTTACATCAAGTTAATATTAATTTAACTTGCTGTTTAGTGTAGATTGACATTCTTTCTCCTAGTACTGTTATTGATGGGATCACACATTGCATTTAATTTCATGAAACTAGTTTCATTCAATCTAGAACAGATCTTTAGACTTTCTTTTTTATGACTGGAATTTTTGAAGAATAAAGTTAAGTTACATTGTAGATTATTTCTTGATATGGAATGATCTGAAGTTTCTAAACAACCTTCAATTTGTGTATTTAGTGTAAAGGATGGGACACCACAAATTTGACCAACTATCCTTCATAGTCCACTAATTAAAAGTCGGTTGAGGTTGGTTTTCTTTGTTCATATTGCATTTATTTCAGAGACTCACGAAGGTAAAATCCACATCGTTTCTCAGTATGTTTTTCCTTTGTTTTCAGGATACATTTGTGAGGATGCACTTTGAAACTAAGTCTTTTTCTCCAAACTTTCACTTACTGCAATAGCATCTTTTCATGGTTTTCTAACTCTTATCAGTTTTTCCTAAGCTATTGACTGACTCTAAGTAGAAATTTAAACAGATATTTTCAAGTGGGAGGTGTAGTTATGTGTAATGATAAAAAGGAATCCCATCAAAGATAAGCAAATGCATACATGACAGCTGCAGAGATTAGGAAAGGGAGCATACTATCCACTCTGAGACACATTTTCTCCTTTGCTCTCCATATCCTTCTTCCAAAGCTGCAGCACTGAACTATAAGCCAACTGGGTTTAGCGAGCCTAAATTATTAACTTACTGTGGAACTAAATTTGTCATTCTTGATACCACCAAGCTAATATTAGGACATCTCATAAATCACAAAAACATAATGAGGCAAAGAAATTATTGTTATTATGATACCTATTTGAGCTCTTTGATGGAAAGTAATTTATAAAATCCAGATCAAATCCATTGGTCTTTGCCATATCTACAAATAGTTTTCTATTTCTGAGAGCCCTGCATTTCCAAAATCTCACTCCATATTAGACATCACTGACAACTTCCATGACCTGGTTTTCCAAACATGTAACAGCTCTTCTTAAAGGGGACTGACACATACAAAGTGTCTTTTCACCTCAAGTCTTCCTTACTCACATTTTCTTTTTAAAAATATTTCTGATTGACGCTGAAGGCATCTATTTCACAATCTTAATTTCAATTTGCCTCACCCTTAGGTGGGACTCTCTCCTGCTGATTTTGCAAAATGTCCAACTTTTCCCATTTGCAACTAGATTGGAAAGGTGTATTGAGGCTGCACAGAACAACGTGGTAAAGGGACCCCTACTGAGACTAATTCACTCGGCCTCCTCATCCTGTCTAAGGAAGGCTCGGGACATACTGGACATACAGAGTCAGCAGCACCTCTTCTGCATGTTGAGATTTTTCTGTGCTAATTGTACCCCAGAGAAGACACATAGAGCTTCGTAACACCACTCATCAGAGATGGTCTGGAAACCCTTTTGAGTTCAGTGGGAGATGGAGTCATGCTGCAACATACCTCAAGAAGCAGTCATTTAGCCCCATAGATACAACTGCTGAATTTGCCTTTGCTGATGGTCTTTCATAAATGATGGAGGAGGAATGACACATTGTCATCTTCTCACCTTGATGTATACCAGCATCCCTTATCCAAGTGTGGTTCATCCTCTTAACATCCCTCCTCTCTCCCAATGGGATTGCCTGTCTTCAGCTGCAGCACAGATCTTGTCTTAGCTGAAAGCATAGACCCAGCTTCCTGGCAACATCAGAAATGATCACATATATAAGCTTGAGCCATTTGTATGATGTCACTGGATTGACTTCTGCAGATAATTTACCTGGTTTCCAAGATTTCTTCATAAGTCCACCTCTACCTGATTCTGCCATAATGACAGCCACACTAAGTCTTCTTGCTACTGCCACTGACTTCATTGTTGTTGTTGTTGTTTTAGGTTTTTAAGGTGGGATCTTGCTGTGTCTTAAAATAGCCTATTACTCAATTTGTACTCCTGGCTGGCACTGAACTCTTTGTGAGTCTCTTACCTCAGCTTCCTGAGTGTTGAGATTACCTGTGTGAGCCAGAAACTCAATGTTAATGGATTTATTTGTCTCAATTTTCTTGGCAATCTGAGCTTTGGTTTCTCATCTTTGTTTGTTGTGATAAATAGTTCTCATGTAAGTGGACATGAAAGAACTCTATATGTTGACAGAAGCTAGAATGGAGGCAATAAAATACATTCTTCATCCATATGTCTTGTGCATAATTTCCATCAGTCCTTTCCAACAAAGGGATGCTAGAGTATTTCTGAGTTGTTCTGCCACTTTGGTGAAAGCAGATATGTTGTAAATTTGTGCCTCTTGTTCCAGGGTTTCTATCGGTATTATTTTCATAGTGGGCTGATTCGGTATATTTTCTACCTTGGCTTAGCGAATCCCAGTGGTGTATAGGAAGAGATGATAAACAGAATTAAGTTTCTTCAGTTTCCAGTTATATTCTGTGGAAAACCCAAACTGAAGCAGTGAAATCATATGTCAACACAAGAAGATATTTTTTATGTTAAAAAGAGTTATGCATAAGGACTGGCCAATAGAAACAAAACATAAATAGACAATTTTGACTTAGATTTTGTTCCCCTTCTCCATAAAGTTAGTTTTACTGACTTTAAATACTATAGAATAAGAATAATAGAAAGCATCTGCAAAAATATAATTGATTTTATATTTTCAGTATCAGACTATCACTATAATTATCTAATAGCACAATGAGTGATATAAGTAAGTTGCTCGACCTTGTATTATTATTAATGTGAAATTTTTCCATAGGTACACATGTTCAATGCATGGTCCCCAGATGGTGTTCCTGTTTTGGGAGGTTAGAAGAAAATTTAACAAGCCTGGTGTGGTGGCGCACGCCTTTAATCCCAGCACTTGGGAAGCAGAGGTAGGAGGATTGCCATGAGTTCTAGGCCACCCTGAGACTACATAATGAGTTCCAGGTCAACCTGGGCTAAAGTGAGACCCTACCTAAAAAAAAAAAAAGAAAGAAAAAAAGGAAGGAAGGAAGGAAGGAAGGAAGTGAGTTTAGCAGATAGGGCCTGGCTGCATGAGTGCCTCTGGAGTAATGCAGGTTTTCAAGGGATATATTTTGTTCTGGCACCTTCCTATTACTTTCCTCTTCCATTTCCTGTTCTCCTTGGTACAAGAGGCTCAAATACAACCTCAACTGTATCCTCTGAAACCAAGACCAAAGCAAGTCTTCTCTTGTTTCTTTCAAGGTTCATAGCAGAAATATATTCAGCACAGAAAATTGGTAGCAGAGAAGTGGGGTCATTTATCCAATTAAGCCTAACCTGGTGATTATTGAGCCCTTGGAAGGGGATTATTAAGAGAATTTGGAAGAATTTTGAGAAATGAGCTAGAGAAAGCCTAGCCTGGTTTAATGCAGAGCTTGATGAATAATTCTGGTAGGATCTGGAAGACCAGAGTGACAGTAGAAGTGTAGACGTTACAAACTGTGCTCATAAGTTTAAATGGGATCAATGTTACATTCTGGCGAACAATTAATATGTATTTTTTATGTGTCCTGAGAAGTTGAGGGAAGCTAAATTTAAAGTTGAAAGACTAATTAAGCTGGCAGAGGCAATTTCAAGAGATTCCAGCATTCAGATTGTGGCATGGCTATTTCTGGCTTCTTTTAGGTAGGTTTACAGTGAGAATGGGGAAAGCAGAGTAGAAAGTCTTGAATAATTTGAAGTTTGGTCAGAAAAGCTAGTGTAAAGGTCGAGCTAAGTAAGGCATTGTTTCCAAAAGAAATGGGTACAATGTTAAATATAGCAAGAGTCAAATACTTTGCATCAGCATGATGAACCAAATGCCTGGAGGACACTTTTGTCATACTCTTCACTCATTACAAGTTCAAGAGCATGAATGATAAAAGTCCTTTGAGATAATTTTTTATTTGAGAAGTGAGTGCATGTGGGGCACCATGTTCTCACAGATTTGCTGGGAAAATCCACGCCTCAGGATTCATTTCATTGTGATCAACCGCCCAAGCACTCAAAGGGCAATGAGACCACAGTCCAATGACCCAGCTACTGCTCGTGCTAATGGCAGACCTTAGTATTATCCACATGATGCTGGTGCTGCAGCCATATGCCATACAAGACTTCTAGTACTATATAAGCTTCCACCCAGATTTCCAAGGAATACCTTGGAAGGTAGGCAATGTGTAACAAGACTGGAATACCTTCAGGATGCCCATGAGAAAGTGATATATGGACAAGTGAAAGTAAAGCTTAAGCTTCAGTGGAAAATCCAGGATATTGGATGCCCAGAATGTGGCCTACTGAGGACACGTAAGAAGAGGACAGCTACAAGTGATGAGTAGAGAGAGCTAGCCAATGAGAGAGGCCACCTGGGGACAACTGGCAAAACTAAAGAGGCAGAGCTGCCCAGTCCAAATCACACTATCACATACCATGGGTGTCTTGCCCTCCTGTGTTTTGGTCTTGCTTTTGTCTGATTCATCCTTGCTATTCCATTCCTTCCTTTTGGAATGCTAATGATCACTTTGTGTTATTATATCATGGATATATTTAGTTTCATTTTTTTATTTTATCAGGGACCACAGATAAGAGACTTCCTTGAGTCTCAGGAGAGACTTTGGATTTAGATTTTTGAATGTCAGAACTTTTAGAACCAGGGATTCTTAGAGATAGGTCAAGTGCATTTTGCATTATGACATAATATATTAGTTACTCTTCCCACCACTGTGACGAAACACCCAATCAAATTACCTTAAAAAAGGAAAGATTTGTTTTGGTTTACTCTCCGGGAAGTCCATCATGTTCATTATGGTGAGGAGTCATGTTGGCATGATCATGAGGCTGTTGGTCACATTGCATCACTGTCTGGAAGAGAGAGAGAAGAAAAAGGAGGAGGAAGAGAAGAACAAGAGGAGGAGGAGGAAGAGGAGGAAGAATAAGAAGAGGAAGAAAAAGAATGATGATGTGCTGTTCACATTCTCTTTGATTCAGCCTGGGACCCTAGTACATGTGTATGACTCACATTCAGCTTGAGTCTTTCTTCATGACATCCTCATAAACACATGCATGGGTATGTTTCCATGATGATTTTATATTGAGAAAGTTGACAATGAAGATTAACCGTCACAAATAGTCATGGCCATTGGGGTCCTGGACTTCAGAGTTATGGCTTGAACATAGAATACCTTCTAGATGTTCATGTGTTCAATGTTTAATCCCCAGATAGTAGTCCTACTTCAAGATATTGTGAAAACTTTAGGA
Source organism: Orientallactaga sibirica (assembly GCA_036365145.1). Taxonomy (NCBI): domain Eukaryota; kingdom Metazoa; phylum Chordata; class Mammalia; order Rodentia; family Dipodidae; genus Orientallactaga; species Orientallactaga sibirica. The sequence continues at coordinate 5,389,273 of JAEOAD010001030.1, forward strand.
AATGGAAGCCTACTCCAGGAAGTAGGTAACTGGGGCACATGGTTTTTAAGGTTACACCTGATCCTGGACTTCTTTTCTCTTTCTGTTTCCTGGGAAACACGAGGTGAGCAGCTTGCTTATTGACATCTTCCTTCCACAATCATATTCTGCCTCACAATGGATCCTGGATCAATGGAGCCATGGATCATAGGCTGAAATCTCTGAAGGTGTGAGTCAAAATAAATCCTTCCTTCCTGTGGTGCTTTGATTCAGGTGTCCCCCATAAACTTAGGTCTTCTGAATGCTAGGTCCCCAGCTGATGGCAATTTGGAAATTAAAGCCTCCTAGAGGTAGTGTAATGTTGGGGGTGGGCTTATGGGTGTTACAACCAGCTTCCTCTTGCCAGTGTTTGGCACACTCTTTTGTTCCTCTTGTCCATCTGATATCATTCATGAGTTGATATCCACCCTCTGCTCATGCCATCATTTTCCCCTGCCATCATAGAGCTTCCCCTCAAGTCTGTAAGCCAAAATAAACATTTTTTTCCTCCCATAAGCCATTCTTTGTCAGGTGTTTTTCTGCCAGCAACATGAACCTGACTGCAACCTTAAAGTTGGTACCAAGAAGTGGAGTTATTTTTGCTAGAAACCTGACTTTTTGGCCTTTGGCCTTTTGGAACTGCTTTGCAGGAGGAATGTGGACAAATTTGAAATCTTGTCCTAAGATATGCCTTGCTGTGTTATAAGTACAGCTTGATGGATTATTCTGGTCAGAGTTGAAAGACCTGAATGCAGTAAGAACTATATGGACTGTGGGGTTTGGCTTATGAGGGTGAGAAAGAGCTTTGCCTGGGCTAGAAGCAGTTTGTGTGAGAGGCTTGCTGTTATGTCTGTGTCCTGAGAACTTGTACAAGGTTGCATTGCATGGAAATGGACTGGTCTAAGCAGAGGGACATGGCGCAGAAAGAAATCTTTGGGCTGAAACTTTTGCCCGTTCAGCTGCAAATGTATGAGAGATTACAACCATTGAGATTGGACCAGCTGATCTGCATTGGGACAATAGAAAGGATGCAGAGTATTTTGAAGGGGCCTGAATGCTGAAGGGTGTCCTGTTCTTCAAAGTCTGCTTTATTCCCCCTGGATTAACAAATAGGTACCCCAGCTGGTATTATGGATTATGAGAATTGCAGGAAAGACAGGTCATTGAATTTGCAGCATGGTTTTGTGTTTTGGAAATGGCCATGGGCAGTGTGAAACAGGTTTGCTGGATGCTGCACAGAGACCGGATGGAGCCATGATGACAGACCATGGTTTGCAGTGGAGACCCAGTGGGGATGCTGAGACCAGGAGAGCTGCTGGCCCCAATGAAGTTTTCCAGAACTGTGAGTAGCCTAGCTGGAGAGGCAGAATTGGAACTCCAGAGATTTGTTGCTGTTTAGAATTATTGGACTTGGAGATTTGTCATTGACATTTGTTGGACTTGGAGCTACAAAGTTTGATGTTTGCCATGTTTAAATCTTGTATTGGTTGAATATTTCTTTGCTGTGTTCAATGCCATCTTTTGCAGTTTGTGTTTATTCTGTGTCATTATGGGGTTTGGACTTCTTTTGATTTTTGGTACTATGTCTCAGTTAAGAGATTTTGGACTATGAGAATGCTTGAACATCATTAAGATTAATAGAAACTCTGGGGACTTTTAAAGTTGGACTGAATGCATTCCATTTTAAATCATGGATGGTTATCAGTTTATGAGGGCCAGGGGTGGAATAGGATGGTTTGATTTGGGTGTCCCTCTTAAACTTACGTGTTCTGAAAGCTAGGTTCCCAGCTGATAGTAATTTGGAACTTAAAGCCTCCTGGAGGGGGTGTATTGTTGGGGGTGTGCTGATGGGTGTTATAAGCAGCTTCCTCTTGCCAGTGTTTGGCACACTGTCCTATGCTGTTGTCATCCAGGTGTTGTCCAGGAAGTGATGTCCACCCTCTGCTCATGCCATCATGGAGCTTCCTCTTGAGTCTGTAAGCCAAAATAAACCCTTTTTTTTTTTTTTTTTTTTTTCCCATAAGCTTCTCTTGTTCGAGTGTTTTTCTGATGACAGTAATGTGAACCTGACTGCAACACTTCTTTAGGGTTGCATTTTTCTGTCACGGTGTGACTAATATACCTTTTTTCCCTTAGACTCGCAACAGTGGGAAGTTACAACAAAATATCATTTGTGCATTTTAAAATATGAAATTTCCATTCTTTCTGTTAAGTATAGCCAAATTTCTCATCATTAAATTCATGCATTATATGCACAAACATGACTTTTGTTGGGTGCATGAATTTTATTTTTGGCTATAAAACCTACAGTGTAAAAATACAGCTTTATGTATTGTTCAGAAGGCTTCAGCCTGAGGACACTAAGCCTTACCCAGGGACATTTAATATATTCAGTAAACTGTCTTGAACTTTAATCCTGGTTCACATTCTCTCATATTCCTCAATTGTCACCTACAATTTTAAGAATCTCTTTTTAAATTTTTGATTGGCAGATGATATATTTTATAATACTTCTTATACTCAGTGTAGTTTTTGAAAAAGCTTTTTAAGTAAATGTTAATGATTTTTTTTTTCATGCCTGTCAAGGGTCCTCACCAGGCAGAGCTGACACTCAAGTGTGTGATGTAAAGTTGGGAATAATTTCAGAAAGAGTCAGGCAATCCAGAGTTCAGGTTGAATGGCCTAATTTATTTTAAATAGTTTATGCAACTTTGATCATTCATTAGTATGTATTATAATCTCTTTCCTTCTTCCTCATGAATTTCATAACACACAAGCATATGTATGCACACACACACACACACACACACATACACACACTCACACATCAATTAGAATTCAAAGACAGGTAGGTTATCTTTCCACAATGTAACTATTTTTAGCATTTTGAAAAATTATGAACCAAACAATGATTTTTGAATGCTTAAGTCTAAGAAAACATGGTATTTTACCCATTGTCACATATTTTACAGGTGAAAGATAGTCTTAAAGCTTATGTGTAAGCCAACAACAGATTAGAAAAAAATAAAAGAAAATGCAGTTAAGTTGGTAAGAATGCTGTTTGACATGAGGAAATCCTTGGTTCCATTAGTAACACCACATAAAACTTGGTATGCTGGCATACACTTGCCATCTTAGCATGGGGGATGTGGAGCAGGTCAACCATAAGTTCAAGGTTATCCTTGTCCTCATAGCTAGTTTGAAGCCAGTTTGGGATTCTGGCCTCACTCTCCTGTGTGCTGGGATTACAGGTGTGTATGATCATGATCTGCTATGATAAACTTACTTTAATAGTCAATTATATTTGAAAAAATACATTTGTATTTCTTAAGTAACAACTACTGGTTTATGTAACATTGTATATGTTTCAGATACTCAACTAACATACATTTAATTTTGAAATCTTTGTTTATTCTCAAAAATCTTTGTTATTTCTCAAAAACAAACACAACAAACAAAGCTACTAGACTTTGTATCTACTAAGTTTTTGCATATTATTGACTTGACATGTAGGTAGTTAGAAAAGAAGAAAGTGTGAGATCTTTACCTCTATCTGTTGGTATACTTACATGTGTATACACATATACAGAAGAAGGGTGAAATTTTTACCTGTATCTGTCTGTGTATCTGTATGTTCACACACACAAAGATGATTGGCCCATTCTATCTGAAAATGTAACCACTTCATTCTAATTGGGGAATCTAGTTACACAATCTCTCCACATTTAATTTGCTTTGAAAAATATATACTCTGTGCATTCTCAAGAAGGTAATTGCTACTCCCAAAAACATGTTCTGCTTCTTTTAAAGCCTCTGGTAAAATCTTTATCTAAGCCATCAGATTTAGCAATTTGTAACTGATCTAATCTCTCTACAAAATCCTTGCTTAGTGAAATTGCACCCAACAGTTCCTGACTATAAACCTTTCAGTTCATATAAAATTGAATGACAACCTATGTCTCTCTTATTTTTTTTTTGATATTTCTCTCCTCTTCTTATTTTAACCCATAAGAAAAATAAATGATAAATAAAATTACTCAAAAATCATGCATCTTTTCAGCATTTGCATGTTACTACATTATGATATAGATAATCACTTTAAGTTAATATTATAAAAGAGAACCATAATATCAGCCATCACCAGGTGGAGATTAAGCAACTGCAGTGTTCTTTATTGTATGTCATCACATAGAATATTAGCATTTATCAGGGTTTATAAGTAGGTGGCACTGTCTGAAGAAGGCGTTCCTTCTGTTGACCAAGTATCTTCAATGGACAAATAATTTTAATTGTACAGGATGTAGTAATGTACATAGTAAAAATAATTTAATTTAAGGAATAAATTGTCTCAGTAATTAATTGTTAGGTAAAGTAACAGAAACATCAATTATATGTTATATAAAGCTATTTTATTTTGTTAGTTTTCATTTATTTTTAAAACAAACTCTTGCTATGTTATCTTGGGTGGCCTTGCAATATTCCTGGGTTATCTTTCCAAGTGCTGAAATTGCAGTCATGTGCCACTCTGCCTGGCTACTAAGCCCAAGTAGTTAATTAGTTAATTAATTGATCTTGTATTCCTCAAGGAATAGTCTTGCTTTGTAGCCTTGGCTGGCCCAGTACTCAATATGTAACCCTGTTTGTCTTAAACTCTAGGCAGTCCTCTGGCCTCACTCTCCAGTGTGCTGGGATTACAGGTGTGTATGAACATGATCTGCTATGATAAACTTACTTTAATGGTCAATTATATTTGAAAAAAATACCTTTGTGGGGCTGGAGAGCTGGCTTAGTGGTTAAATGCTTGCCTGTGAACCCTAAGGACACCAGTTTGAGGCTCGATTCTCCAGGACCCACGTAAGCCAGATGCACAAGGGGGTGCATGCATCTGGAGTTCGTTTGCAGTGGCTGGAGGCCCTGGTGTGCCCATTCTCTCTCTCTCTCTCAGCCTCTTTCTGTATTGCTCTCTCTCTTAAATAAATAAATAAATCTTAAAAAAAAAAAAAAAAACTTTGTATTTCTTAAGTAACAACTACTGGTTTATCTAACATTGTATATGTTTCAGATACTCAACTAACATACATTTAATTTTGAAATCTTTGTTCATATTAAGATGACTCCTTTGGAGTTTTAGATTCCTATATTCAACTTTTTATAGTTTTTGGAATCGTCCATTATGTTCATAATAAAGATGTTCCTTTAGTATTAAGTCTAAATTAGGCATAACACCCAAGTTATCCACTGACATGAATTTGTTCAAGAGTCTCACCATTTCTTGGATGGATAGATTCTATTACTATTTCTGGACAGTCCATCAATCCCTGTATATGTCTAAACTACTGCATAGAAATTATGGCAATTGTGAGGTTTGGACTTGAAAGTCCAGCTGATTTCTAATGTTAAATAGATTAATCCAATAAACTTGACTAGTTTTCTGAATTTATTGATTGCTTAAAGTATTCTCAAGTTCTGGAAGCATTACATTTAAACAGTGAAAGCTGAGAACCTATCACACAAAGAAAAGTGCATGTGCCCATTTTCTGAGAGTGTGTCTCCCAGTACTTTGTCATGAGAAATAATTTCTGGTACATATAAAGAAGTCACTCAGGGCTGGACAGATGGCTTAGCAGTTAAGGCACGTGTCTGTGACGCCTAAGGACTCATGTTCAACTCTTCAGGTCCCACGTAATCCAGACTCACAGTGACACAAGTGCACAATGTAACCCATGTGCACAAGGGGGCACATGCATCTGGAGTGTGATTGGGCTAGAGATCCTGGTGTGCCAATTCTCTCACTCCCTCTCTCTCTATCTCTCTGTGTTGCTCTCTCTCATAAAAACAAACAGAAGCCGGGCGTGGTGGCGCACGCCTTTAATCCCATCACTCGGGAGGCAAAGGTAGGAGGATCGCCGAGAGTTCGAGGCCACCCTGAGACTACATAGTTAATTCCAGGTCAGCCTGGAACAGAGTGAGACCCTACCTCGAAAAAAAAAAAAAAAAAAAAAAAAAAAAAACAGGAACAAAAAGAAAGGCTAGTCTGCTGTTGGGTTTGCCTTAAAATAAAAGAGGTAACTTAAAGTTTAATTAATTTAATTGTTTTTTTTCCATGGAAACTATATGGGAATGCTAAAAAGTTTACAATATAGCCTGATGTCAAGATTACCAGAAATAATACTTAATTTTGTAGTTTTCATATCTGTCACGCCAAAAGGCAATCCCATTGTACTTTGAATTTGTACATCATGATTCTCTTTTTCTCAGCTAGGAAACAAACAAGCAATAAAATAAACCTTGCAGTTCTCTGGGAATATCGAGGCTGCATATGTGTGTATGAATGTAGTGTAATATTGTGGTATGGTGTGTAGTGTGTGTGTGTGTGTGTGTGTGTGTGTGTGTGTAGATGCCAGTGCACCACGTGGAGGCCAGAACTGGCTCTTTGCTTGTCTGGCTCTTTCACTTTGTTCCCTTGAGATGGATTATCTCCTGAACCTGCAGCTGTGGTTTTTAGTCATTTTGTCTGACCACTAAGCTCCAGTGATTCTTCTGTCTCTGTTCCCCCACAGAATTGGGGTTACAGGCATGGGTATGCTCAACTTTTTATTTGGGTGCTGGGGAAATGAACTCAGGGCAAATCAGACACTTTTAATCGCTGTCATTTACAAGAAAAGCAAGCGTGTTTACCCACAAAGCCATTTCTCTAGGCTCATTTATTTTATTATTTTATTTTTCCCTAAAGGTGCATTTCTTTTAAGACCCAGCTGAAGGTAGACTGTTCAGGTTCAAAATAAAATTGCATAAGTTCAAAGATTTAGTTTGTGTCCCTCTTACTCAAGTTTTCTTTTATTGACCCTTACCTTCAATTCAATACTTGATTCCTCTGAAGCACTGCACTGGGACTCTGCCATTGACATTTGTAATTTGGCTGCTCTCTGATACCTCTGAAAAGAAAATTAAAAAAAAAAAAATCCCTGCATCATTCCTGTTTTCAGTGTGGATAACCTATTTCTACAATCTGAAGTTAAAACTGATTTTTTTATTAAAATGATTTCTGTAGGGCTCTGCCATCTTGTATTATTCAGTATGATAATTACCATAGAATTTGATTCTCTGAGCAGAGAAATTCTACCTTGGGCTTAGCTAAAGTCTTATATGTTTTACAGTCTCGCCTCTAGAAAAATTGTACCATAAACTATAAATCCCCAATTGAATTTATGTATTTATTAGTATACATAAAATATATTCATATGATCTGCTGTAACATCAACAATTTTGATGTTTTTCTTGTTAATGTCTTGACTTTCTTATTGTATACTGAAGAGATTTTACCAAATAAATCTCTTGATATTATAGATGCTTGACTGTTTGGGAAAATTTTTTCTTTTTTATTTTGTAATTTTTTATGATAGAGTAAGAGTGAGAGCAAAATCATGTGTGCATGAGAGAGAAAGAGAGACACAGACAGACAGAGAGAGACAGAGAAAGAGAGAGAATTGGTGGGCCCTAGGACTCTAGGCACTGCAATCAAATTCCAGACACATGTAATTGGCTTATGTGAGACCTGGAGAGTCAAACATAGGTCCTTAGGGTTTGCAGGCATGTACCTTAACTGCTAAGCAATCTCTCCAGGCCTTTATTCCTTTTCTTCCCCTTTTTCTATCATGTTTTTAGGACAATTTCTATTTTAAATACAGACTCTATAAGCGTTTTGAATTTCTCCAAAGTGATTTTGTTAAAATGCTACTATTACTAAATAATTTACAGCATTTAATTGACCCATCTCCTACAGTACTTTTTTTTCATTTGATTACATTCATTTATTCCACTAGTATTCATTTGATGCTTAGCCCATGTCAGGTAAAATGCAAGACACTGAGGAGTAGGCTAGCACAGGAAACCATGGCACAACTCTACTGCTTGTACCTCATCCCTGAGATTCCAGAGGAATCTACAATGGAGCTGCTAGTATTAGTTTAGACATGACTTCCTGTTCATACAACATTCCCCAATCATTTCTTCATTTTGGTCAAATGAGGACAGGTGACTCAATTGTCTTTGAATTCATTTTTAAATGATGCATGGAGCTAATTATCTAAACAGGAAAATATAGATAGCTTATATTTCATTTCTTCTTACTAAAGATCCCTTGAGCAGATCTCTGCTTAAATGAGCTACACCAGTGTTAATGGCTTTTGAAACAGATTTAATCAAGTAATAGTTGACTTATTTTCACCTCCCTAAAATATAATATTTTCTTCATTCTTTATCCTTAAACTCTTCGTTGAATTTAACGTGTTAAGGTACTAAGAGAGACATGATACTGCTATATATGATATTTATAACAACAAAAGCAAAATTCCATTTTAGCCAATCATCAGCTGCACATATTGAAAAAATTGAATCCAAAAATCATAAGGTTGGATGGAAGAACTGAGTCTGGCAGGCATGTGAGCATTGTTGGAACCCCCTGCTACCCTTTATTCTTTAGTTATGAAGATGTACATGTTTCTAAGAATGTGAAAAATACATATTATACACTAAGTACCTATGTGGTAACACATTTATCCAGTAGGTTCTTTTAAAACTACTCTTGAAATTTTTTTGTACACTGAAGTTTCAGGCTTGTTTAGCATATAGGAAGTACATCTCTATAACTATTATATTTACTTCTATTAATAGAATATGTGCTCATTTCAGATGACGATTACATTATTTTAAACTATTATAAAAATACAATGAGCAAAATTAGATGCAAGCATCAGTTTCTTTGCAGACTTTCTGTGCCAATCCAAATTTAGAATGAAGAACTGTCACTTTCATGCATATGACTTCTATGGGGAATACTTTGAGTGTCATTCTATCCTAACATTAAGTTTGAAACTTTTGCAAACCAAACTAAAACACTAAGTAATTCGTCATGTTAGATAACAATTCTGTTATGGACTGAACTATATTGTATCATTGGCTTCAGAGCATCAAGATAGCAAATGTATATATGTCACTTTTGAGGTAATGATTATAGTTATGTGCAGTAAAGTATTTATTACCTTATCTAATTAATACACATTTTGGCATGTCAGGGTTTGTGGGTAATTATAGTTTTCTATTGCAGTAATAATTTGTATGATTTATGAAGCCTATGAAACAGCACTGTGAGCCAAAAAGCTGTCTGGAATAATTACAGTTAAGCAGCTTGATCAACAGGTATGCCCAGCCAAGAGAACACAGCCCTGGGGATAAGAGGCTCACACAAACAGAAGCAGTCTGAGGTGTTCACTTCTCAGCCTGCTTTTTCTCATCTGAAAAAAAAAAAAGAAAGAAAGAAATAGCCCACCCACTGTTCTCAGCTGTGTTAACAAAAAATTGATTGCTTAAGTATATGTGGTTCCTTTCCAAAGGTTCATGCACAGATGGGAGAATTTCATAGGAAATAGGTAAAACGCTCATGAACCAAAAAATTTAAGCTGAATGTAGACACAAATAATTGGTTTTAAGAATGCCAGTGCATTCTGTGACATTGCTTTAAAGGATTCAGTGAACTAATGCCACTCCAGTTAAGTATGGAACACTCTTCTCTTCCCTCATCACTCCCTTGCCTTTTCATTGGCTCTGAGAATATTTTCTTTCTGAAACAATGATATCTGGATTGATTTTCCTACTGGGATTAGGGAATGAAGTTAGTTTCCTAAGAAACTTCAGAAATCAAGTAGTGTAGTAATTTAGGCAGTTGATAAAGACCCTGAACCCTCCTTACCCATGTTTACATCATAAGTGTTGGGAAGCCGGTGGCATGTTGGAGAAGAGAGTGAAGGGCTACTCTTTCTTAATGGTGTTACTTTTTCCTGCCAAATCTTGTTTAGCCTTCTCATCAGTCATTCTCTTTTGCTTCCTACTAATTTCCTCAAGGTACACAATGTTTTCATTAGCATTCCTCACATAAACTGAGGCAGAAGATGCTATCTTATATCAAGAAGCAGCTGGTGAATTTCTATGACATGTTCTTAGTATGTGGGAAGTGGTCAAATGATTAGTTTGATCTAGCTCAAGGAAACTAATCCATTTATATCCTCTAGGAGTAGATTGCATTTTTAGTAATTAACTCCATGTAGAGCTAACTTCCTACTGTATTTTTTAACTTGAAGACTAAAAGATGATGTCAGATAATAGTTACTTTAAAATTATTGCCATAGAATGTTCTACTTTACTATTAATGTTTAATTGCAAAATTAGTAATCTATGATATAGTAGTTGGAAAGTTATACTGGAAAAATGACTTCTATAGCATCCTTGCATGGAAATTAGAGATTTGTTCTGACACAATCTATTTAGCAGCTACCTTTATTGTCCTCCAATTTAGCAACACAATTTTAATTTTTTTTATTATTATTTTATTTATTTTTGGAGAGAGACACAGAGAGAGACAGACAGAGAGGGAGAGGGAGACAGATAGAGAAGGGCGCACCAGCAGTCTCTCAGCTGCTGTGAAAGAAATCCAGATGCGCGTGCCCCCTTGTGGGCAAGTGCGGCATCATGTCACTTTGCATCTGGCTAAATGTGGGACCTGGAGATTGGAACCGGGTTCTTAGGCTTAGCAGGCAGGCGCCTTAACTGCTAAGCCATCTCTCCAGCCTGTAACACAATTTTTTAATGGCAAATTAAAATAAAGTTAAGAACCACATGAGATGGAAACTGAGATTCACAGAATCCATAACTCAAACCACCCAAACCCTTGGTAACAAAATGACTTATGCAGACAAACTTTCTCTCAGGTCATTTATGATGAGAAATGTCATCAATGGACTTTTAAAATATTTGTTAGAGGAAAACAAACAGTGGAATACACAAATATAGCATGGCAAAAGCAATTTATTCATATCCAAACAGGTTAATTTTAGTATAACATTTTCTTTCTTTTTTTCTTGCCCCTCTCTCTCTTCCTTTCTCCCTTTCTTCTCTCTCTCTCTCTCTCTTTCTTTCTGAGAAAGAACACACAGAAGAACATTCTTCTTAATATTTAAGTCCTAGAAGCATTACATGTAGACCATACTTTGACACCAGGCAGTTTTACAGAAAAAAAAAAAAAAAAAAAAAAAAAACACTGTGCTTTTAACAATTTTTAGATACTTTTAATTTTTTTTCAATGGGGTTTTGCTGTAAAGCTTAAGATGGCCTCCGTCTAGTGATCTTTCTGCTTTAATCATCTAAGTGCTGGGATAGATACATACACCATTATGCGAGCTTCAAGTTGAACTGTACAATCAGATAGTTAAGTAATTATGTTCAGTCTGTCCCAAAGCTTTGAATGAAGACAGAATCTCAAACTATCAATTTATTTTTCTTCTTACCTTTCTTTGGATAACTGTTTCAGCCCCCTTCTCTCTCCCCATAAAGACATTAACGCTAATGCTCCTTTCAAAAGATGAAGTTTCTAGTAGGTTGAAGCCTTTCTGGGAAAATAAGTAGCAAATGTAGAATGAAGTTCAAAACCCCAAGGTCAAAGAACAGACTGGAGTGAAAAACATGTGATATATAGGCTGGAGAGATGGCTTAACAGTTAAGCACTTGCCTGTGAAGCCTAAGGACCCTGGTTCGAGGCTCGATTCCCCAGTACCCATGTAAGCCAGATGCACAAGGGGATGCATGCATCTGAAGTTCGTTTGCAGTGGCTGGAGGCCCTGGCATGCCCATTCTCTCTCTCCCTCCCTCCTTCTCTGTCTGTCACTATCAAATAAATTAAAAAAAATAAAAAAATGTGATATAATAGGAGATATTAATTTTAACCCTTATAATCACACCTTTATCATAAAGTTAGCAGCTCATTATGGATTATGGCAAAAATGTGATAAAGTTGGGGTTGGCATCCTCTGTGTTTTGTGTGGTTGGACACAAGCACATCGGTACACATAGAAGACACCATACTGTTACATACATGTAACCCTTCACGAGTTACTTGATGTGAAGTCAGCTAACATTATGTACTAACCATGACTGTGCATCTCCATGTTTTCTGTCAATTGTAAACGTTACTCGTGTCTTTTCATTGCTTTATAACCAACAGCTTCATTAGTTTTCATTTAGTTACTACTTACTAGTTACTAATTATTGATGTTGCTAATCAAATATTGCATTTTAGCCTCAAATTAAGTCTGTACATGGTAGTTTTTTTAAAGGTGTTAGTGGGTTTGCAAAATGATTTATTAGTTATGGCATTGAATAGACAACATAGCCGCTATTAGAATACTTGTATTTTCATATTAGTTTCCAGAATCAATCACCTGTACACAAGCCTCATTTACCTTGGGCAATCTCTCCTCACTGTGAGTTCTTTGTTTAATGATCTGGCCATGGCATTGTATGCATTTCCTCTTGCCATGGGGAAGAGCAATGCTGGACATGAGAATACATCCAGTGTCCAGGCTCAACAGGGTTCCATCATTTTCAACAAACAGTGGCAACACAGAGGTTGCTTCTGGGAATTGTATTGTCCAGTCTTCCCCAAAGTTATTTTTTAACCTCAAGAGTTAAGTTGTCTAGCTCACTTTGCTTAGCTTCTTTTGAGGGAAATATAAATATATACACACATCTTAATGTGGCTTTTGGAATTCTTTTGAGGATACAACATCTTTTTATTTTTTATTTAAATATGTATTTCTTCTTATTATTAACAGCATATTTCATGTGGATACATCATGTGTTGGTACCCTCTTTTCCATAGTCCCTGCCCCCATTCCCATCCTTGGTGGGATTTCGACAATGTGTTTCACCATTGCCCACTTTCTGGCAGTGACTTTTCTGCCTCAGAGAAGAAAAGGAGGAAGAAGACTAGCCTGCATTGGATACTTGCCCAGTGAAAACAAACAATTTTGCAAGTGAAATGACAGCATGCTGACCCCATTCAGATGTTTCTCACATTCTGCTTTTGACCATCTGGCTAGAATTTGGGTCCATGGTGATTTGTGAGCTGGGTCTTTGTGAATTTCATTAGACATGCTGTTTCTGTGTCCATTACCTGTGAGCACCACCCTTCTTCAAAACTCTTCTGGACCTGGATTTTGCCTTTCCTGACTATGCAGGTGAAACATCTAAATTACAAGGCAGTAAACCGAACTGATAACAGTTCTTTAATTCTGTTACTCATATTATTTAATATTCTTTAGTGAAGTTAATCTAATCTTTGTATATGATTAATTTACCAAATAAACAAATCAAGTATGATGTACTGTTTGATTGCTGCCAAAATCCATTCACAGGATGCCTCCGTGATTTAATATTGGAGGATGCCTAAACATGTGTAGAGATGTGGGTAATTATGGTGAGCAGATGCTTCATAAAATGGTAAAATTCCCTAATAATTTGAATCAAAGTTTTGCATGGGAATTTTAAATGGGACTTAATTAAGTTTAATAATATGTTTAGTTGAAAACGTTTTTGTCTTTCTTTTGTGTTTGACTAAGGAATATTAGAAGTCAGACAACAGAAATCCCCTTGCCCTGCACCCATTAAGCTGAAGGCTCTCCTCTGTGGGGCTAGGGCGGCCTCAGTCAGTGCCGGTGGGGTAGCAGGTAGACCATGCCTCACCATATTCCTACCAACCCTGTGCCTTTTACAATCTTTCCTGTTGGCAGCCTGATTTAGTGTTGTGCTCTCTGTAGCCTCTGGATTTCTTCTTTGATAGGTTTTAATTGATCATTTTGTCTATCACCACCACCCTAGAACCCCTTGTCAAGCTAGCAGTGACAGCAGTGTTCACGTTGTCATTTCCTCTGCAGTTTCTCCTGGGACCTTGCAGCTGTGGTAGAGGTGGCATGTCTTGTCGTGGACAGTCTGCATTTTTCTTGTCTTATTGATGGCTCTTAGTTCTCCTCCATATTCTCTGACATCTTTAAAACAAAGCAGATTCTGCTACTAAGACTGAGAGCAGCATGTGTCAAAGGGAATATGCAAAGCTGTCCTAGTTTTCTCCCAGTGAGCTTGCCTCTTGTCCAATCAGAGAGCACTGAGTTACCCGCAGAGTCTGTGTGCTAGTATTGTACAAGTGTGTACTTCTTGTGAAGTTGCTTGATTTTGTAGTCTCCAGGGTCCCCTGCTCATTCATGCTGTGGGTGGCTGTTGGCCTCCAGTGGCTCTCATAAGGCATACCAGCACCATGAGGGCTAGCCTGGAGGGAGCTAGTTTCTCTTTTTGTTCCAGCATGATATTCTGATCCTGTGACCTCAACCTTTTAGCTCTTGCAGGTTATCAAGTGCTTTGGAAATGGCCCACATTGTTTTAGGGACCCCAAGAGTCTCCAACAGAAAGCTATTGGGGGTAATCCGATTGCAGACTTGGGATTACCCTCCAGAATGCATGGTTTTAAGGTTAAGCTTTTCCCCCACTTCTGTCCTGACTGTTCTCCATCCCTCTTTATTGGTGACAATATCTTGTAGAATGATAGCCAGAATTAGGGTTTCTATGGAACTGATTCATGTTGTCTTAACTTTTGTGTAATTCTTGCCCCACAATCCCTACCCCTCACAAAGGAGAGACCAATCCAGGCACAGGATGGGCACAAAACACCAAATAGACAGGACAAGAGATGAGACACTCCACATCACATAATAGTCAAGACACTAAACACAATAAATAGAAAGTACTAAAAGCTGTAAGAGAAAAACAGCTCATTATATACAGAGGTAAGTCCTTCAGAATTTCCTCAGATTCCCCCCCCACACAGTGGAAATTCTTAAAGCCAGAAGAACTTAGAACAGAGTATTCCAAATATTGAACGACCTTGGCTGCCAACCCCAAATCCTATACCTAGCAAAATTATCCCTCATAATGGAAGATGAAAGAAAAACCTTTCAGGATATAAACCAGCTTTAGTACATGAGCACCAAGTCAGGCCTGCAGAGAGCACTGCACGGAATACTGTGGGCATTTGATTCATGTGTCCTTTATAAACTTATGTGTTCTGAATATGCAGGTCCCCAGCTAGTGGTAAGTCGACAAATGCAGCCTGCTGGAGGCGTGCATTGTGGGGGGTGGGCTTATGGGTGTTTGGTTTTATAGAATTGTTCAAACAAATTTTCCAGTTTCTTATACACATACTTATTTTATACCCCAACCATTTCATTATTTGATATTTAGCCAAAGGAAATGAAAGTATATGTGTAAAGACTTATGCATGATTACTAACAGAAATTTTATTAGAAACACCTCATAATATCTTAGTTTGTCACTAGAAACAATCTTAGTTGTCATCTAATATATCCCTGCAACCTAATACTATTTAGCAAAAAAAGAAATAAGTGACTGTTTTACACAACTTTGGAGAATATCAAAATAATTATGAACGAAAGAAAATGAAAGCTAATCTGTAACTACAGAGAGACAATAAAGTGTTGCCTTAGGGTGATGATAGTGAAAAGCAAGGAAAGATTACAAATGGGGTGGATGATCAATACATTAAATAAATGTATTGGGGGAGGGCATCTTGAATTTGCGTGTATGGTGTGAGTGTGTGTGTGCATGTGCATGAATTATATACTTCAAATATAGGTTATTAAGTGTCAATTCTATTTCAGTAAAATGTTTTGTAAATGATAAACATGAAGAAGAAAAACACTACCTATATCCTTTAATCACTAAACAAGGCTTTGGAAAAGAGATGGAGGATCTGGGACAGGGAGTTCTGCCTTCCTTAATTGCAAACTGATTGGCAGGATTCCCATTTCACTGTCTTCATCAGTACTGGGGCTGTGGCAAGGGACACACTCAGGTTCTGAAACACACTCTTTAAAAGAAATTCTGATAAGCACCATGATCACCCACTCATTTATTCATTGAGTGACTCGACAAGTGCCTATTAATTGTCAAATGTGCCAATCAGTATACAGTCATTAGGGAATTTTAATAAAAATTCAGGTGCCATCTTCATGGGACTTATAATGTGAAGGGGGGATAACAGTATTAACTACCCCCAAATAGGTATAATTACAGTTTAACAATTCACTTAGGAAAAGTTATATATTACTCAAAAGCTCATATGACACATAATACATATATACATACACATAATGTTCAGCACAAGACACTATTAACCCACTGGTATGGACAGCTTAGAAAGTATCAGTTTAGCCAGGCATGGTGGTGCATGCCTTTAATCCCAGCACTCAGGAGGCAGAGGTAGGGGGATCTCCATGAGTTCAAGGCCAGCCTGAGAATACATAGTGAATTCCAGTCAGCATGGTCTAGAGCAAGAACCTTTCTCAAAATACAAAAAATAAAAAAAAATAAGAAAGGAAAGAAAGAAATAATCAGTTTAATTTTTACACTTTGGGTGCTATATATAGTACATATTGCATATTGTTATTGTTACATAACATAAATATCTCCTCAAAAATATCACATTTAGTGCATATACAGAGAGAAATCTTATCATTTATGTCTAGCAGTATTGTTGGATTTGAAGCTATCCTCTTTAATTTTGATTTTATGGTGTATGATTTGTTAGCCATGGGAACATGGAAGAGTTTTACTATTACATCAAGACTTAGTTACATCATTTTTAGAAAGAAGATTGAAAATGCAGCAGAAGGGGACATCTGACATCTTTCTCTGACCTCTGCATATGTGTACATGGGATGCATACATCTGCACACACATGTGCATATGTCCCCTCACACCTATCATACATGGATACCCAAAGTGTAGGTGCATAAAATATATGAGAAAGCATACACTCATCCAGAATGCACCCTAGTGATTATCATTGCTGACATGACAAAGATCAATGCCACAGTGGCCCAGGACTGAGGGCCCAATCCCTGATAAGAGGGAGTTCTAACTCCACACATCGCTATCATGTTAATAAGGGAAGTGGGCTTTATGTTCTAGCTTGGGGAAGCCAGGGGCTTCCAAGACAGAGAAAAGAACAGTAATATTATACTGCTGTATCTGGGGACTCAACTGGAAAAAGTAGTCATATTTGATGTGAAATTTTTGTTCATGTTTCTTGTGGTAACTTGAGAATACACATACACGCGCACAAAAAATAACAAAAAGTAAAAAGCATAAGTACCATCCCTGACACAGGCAGTAATCATGTCATGTCTAAAACCCTCTGTAGTTTTAGAAAAGGTGTGGGTACAACAACAGACAGGAGTGCACATTTAGTTGACATCACAGAAGCCAACACAGGCAGTGCAGATCAATATTGATTGCTCGATTTTCTTTTTATTCTGAATATAGGAAGGGGTGTTGCTTGCCTCTGTTGATTGGTAAATTTCCCCATTACTCTGAATGCTCTAGAAAATGTCCTTAACCTACAGGTTTATTAAGAAAAGTGTAGCATCATTATCAGGGTGAAAAAAAAACAAACAAATTTACCTAAATTAGGATACATCATTTCTTTCTTGTTTGTTTCTAATGTTGACAATATTTTATATGTCTTTTGCTCATTCACCTGTTCATTCATTCTCTGAGTACCGTGAGTTCCTATTATGCACCCTGCCCTTTTCTGTTGGCTGGGCTCCTGGGGTCTTATCTTATAGCAAGTCCCTGATGACTCTCAGATAGGCCTAAGTTTTTCTATGTTCTTTGGAAAATGGTCATCATTCAACATCAATTTTTTATAAAAGCAATATTCAGCTTCTTACTTTTGGAGGCCAGAATTAACTGGACAATATTGTCTCTAGCTTCACAGAAATAATTTAATAAGAAAAAGGCACATTGGACAAGCAATTCTGAGTGTGATGAATGCTCCATAGCAGTCAGTACATAGCGGTCAGGGAGGGCATTCAGTGATGCCTTGGCCCTGATCCCTGAGGTCAGGGACATGCTCACTGATAAATGGAATTCACTTTGTGAGCTAGCTTGAAGGAAGAGACCAATATTTGATGGCTTCTCTGTACCATAACTGACTCATGTGTAATACTTGTCAATGGTCTCTCCCTTTGATTATTTGCCTATAGTATATGTGAGTACTTCTTTTGTAGGCAAGGCATTTTGGGTTCCTTTCCAGGGTGAGAAGACACAACGTCTATCCTCATACTCATCAAACACACTGCTTATTTACATAAAAATCATTTCATGCTTTCAAATTATGATTGATTATACAAATGGGATAGTGGGTATTCAAAAAGCACAGTGAAGAAGTTGGGAGCTGTATTCAATTAAAATTGTTCTTCTATGGCTGGAGAGATGGCTTAGCAGTTAAGGTGCTTGCCTGCAAAGCCTAAGGTCCCATGTTCAACTCCCCAGGACCTATGTATGCACAAGGTGACACATTCATCTGGAGTCCATTTGCAGTGACAGAAAGCCCTAGTGCATGCATTCTCTCTCTCTCTCTGTGTCTCTCTCAAATAAATAAATAAAATATTGAAAAATTGTTCTTCTGAACAATCTTGAACATATTATCTTTGTATTAGTGCACACACATTGTATGGATTTTGACAAATGTATTAATATACATGTTTTTGCAGTTCTTTGTGCACAAGGAGATCTGCTGTTGTGTGTGTGTGTGTGTGTGTGTGTGTGTGTGTGTGTGGTGTGGTCCCCAAGGTTCATATATTGGGAACTTAGTCCTTGTGTGAGGATGTGAAGAGGTGATGGGGCCTTTTAAAAGATCAAATGTAGTCTTTGGGGTCACTGCTTATGGAGTAATTAATGTAGACCTTGGAATCTTGGTTACTTCTTTCAAGATGACTATTATATTAAGAAAAAAAGCAAGCCACTTCCTTCTCTTTGGCCTCATGCCTTGGTGTTTTACTGGTCACTTTCACCAAGACCTCACCATTAAGCTCTCTGATGTGATATGATGCAACCAGACAAGGCACAAAATTATCTGGACTTGTAGCCTCCAAAACTTAGCTCAGTCAACCTCTTTTCTTTACAAGTTAACCAGCCCCATATCTCATCTCATATCATCTCATAACAGAAAAGGGATTAATACAGCATCCAATTATTTAATTTTGCCAACTGATAGCTATAACTTCTATTTCCTTAGTTAAGACTATCATCTTTGTCCTTACGAGAATTTATTGTGTATGTATAATTAAAACACTAGACAATCAAGCAAAAGTGGTGCTTGTTTTAAAAATAGTTTAGAGCTAAATCCAGTACCATATTTGTAGGTTTTCTATTTACTAACATATGTAGCCTTCGCTGAAATATTATAAATGGTTACTCATTTGTAGTATGAGGACCAGAAATGTGATTGGATAAAAAATTAACTCGGGTCACAGAAGTAGCAGTGAATCCAGGAGCTAAACTTCAACCCTATTTGGTCTGTTGCCATGGTCCATTCTTTTAATTGATGGGCTGAAGGGTGACTGTAGGGCTTTGCTTGACAAAAGGCAGGGATCCCTGATATGGTGAAGTTCAAGGTTTATTCCTAAGCAGGTAATGACATCTCCTTTAAACATGAATTAGTAATACCTCAGGAGTATTTTCAGATGGGACCCAGTGGATTCACACTGATGGCTTAGATTTTTTTAAATAATAATGCATTTTGTTTAGAAGAGGGATTAAAGTATTTGTCAAAATGATTTGTGTTGACAAAATGGCTTAGTACATCTGGCAGATTTATTCTGGAGAGTGGAATAAATTAAGGTGTCTGGTAAAAGATGGGCTACAGCCACTGAAACAATTTCAAGTATTTCAGAAACTCTATTTTTATTCACTTTGCAAAATGTGCTTAGTTGAACTGCCAGTCCCTGTTACATTTCCATTTCTAAGCAATTAATTAAAATCCCAAATCAGTTTTTTTTTTTTTCTTGATCATGCCAGCAGGAGTCGGTTACCATGGAAATAGGAGGATCAGTGGTATTTGGAAGAGAGAGAGAAAATGGCTGGCATTGGTCTTTTATTGCAGAAACGTAAGTGATGGTCTAGAGTAGCTTGTTGGCTAGGCAAAAGGAAGCTCTGCCCCCAACTGCAAGTGTGACAGCAACAATTGGAAATTACTGACAGTCCCCAGGATTACATTTCGCCCCCCCAGGGATATCATTTGGCCAGTTGAAAAAGTCATTAACTCAGCTTTTTCATGTCTTCTATCTATAGGTTAAAACCCTAAACATAATTGATTACAGAATGTTCTGTTGTGGCTAAGCGGGATTTCAAATCAATAATTGATTATATTTTGCAAAGACCCAGCAAAAACCATTTATGATTTTTTTTCTTATGTCAAGCCAGTATGCTTTAGCTATAAAGCTCATTTCCAGACAATAGTGAAACCAAGAATGACTGTGATTGAAACCATCCTTCTTAGACTTTGGAAAATAGAAGCTTATGGAATATCATCTTTGGGATTTAATTAAAACCTAATTGAATAGTGATACCCCACAGACAATCCCTTAAGAAGGAAATCACAATATACAAATAGTAATATGCCAATATTTAAACAAATTAGACTTGTGCTAAACAGACTAAACCTTGTAAAAGATATGATTTTTGAAAACATTTTAATTTTATTCTGCATGTGTGTCTGTATATGCCAGTTCATGTTGAGACCAGAGGACCACCTTGGCTATTCTTAGCAGTATAATCTGTCTTTAAAAAAATACATCAGAATCACTTATTGGCTGGAGCTCACTAATTGGGCTAAAGTCACTAGCCAGGGAGCTACAGGAATCCCTACTCTCTGCTTCCCCAGCTCTGGGATTACAGGTGTGTGCCAACATGCTGGCAATTTTTTGTGGGTCTCAGGAATTGAACTCAGATCCTCATGCCTGAAAGGCAAGAACTTTACTGACTGAGCCATCTCCCTAGCTCCTGTAGATATGATTAATGATATAGGTGGTAATGTTAATATAATAATTATAAAGGTTTATAAGCCAGAACGTATTCCCAACATTTTAAAAGCATAAAGTCAGTGTTGCTTAACTCTGTGAGGAAGATACTATTCTTCATTTGGAACGTGTGTGTGTGTGTTCACACATGCACACACACACATACACACGTACATACGTGTGTGTAGAGGTTCTTTGCTTTCCTGTGGTCTGCATTTTGCTTCCAGAGAAATTACAACAGCAGTACACCACCTTGCAGTTACATGTATCCTGTGTGGAAATTTAGTAGATTAGCTGACACGTTTCAGAAAAATCAGTGTTTAAAACTTTAGATATTAAAATTAAAGTAAAGAAATCCAGAATTGTCTCTATTGCTTCAGCATGAAACTCCTCTATGTAAGCTAGTCTAAACATACCCAAGAGAAGATTCAGTCTGTACATCTTGATAAATATTTGATACTAATTAATAAAATAGTTTTTTTCAGAAAATATTTTTTCTGCCTGAAGGAAATTGATATGTCACCATTGCACCATTTTCGTCTGTTAAATACTGTTAAGCTTTCCTAAAAATAAATCAATCAAGACAGATCTCGAATAGTCCATATATGTTTTTATGCTAATTGCTTAATATTGGTTGAGGTTTCTTTTCATTTTCTTACTTTTCCCTTCTTCCCTCCTCCGTCTCCTTTCCGTCCTTACTCTACCACTTTTCATTCTTCTATCCTACTCTTTCTTTCTCTCTTTCTCTTCTCTCTCTCTTTTTCTATCTTTGGAAGTATAAGAAAGGCATATAAAATTAAGAATTCCCAGCCAGGTAAGGCACCTCTAACAATACGAATCCCAAATATCTAGAAGCCAGGTGTCCTAGATACACATAACACACCATCAAGTTTTCGCTTTATGCAACATAGTATCTTTCCAGCTGGTTTCTAACTAGATAACTGAATAACCAGCTAAAACATTTATATACAGTAGAAGATCATAGCTGAGAGTAACTGTGTTTAACATCATTTAACATCATTACTGGCAACAAGAACTCTCCACATAGCAATCAGGAAACCTGAATCAATATCATCTAGATTTTCTAGCCTGTAAGAAGAAATCCTGTTTTATTTTTGTGTATTTTCAATACTATGCATTTACCAAGTACATACCAAATTAATGCACCATCACTATTTGATATAGAAAAACATTTAAAAAGCTATTGATTTCAAATACAGTCTAAAGTACACCCCAAAGTGCATAATAACATCCTTTGAATGTCTTGAAGATATTCTTATTAATGCATTGATCTTACAGTAAAGGCCCCATGAACTATGGGCAATGATAAACAGAGCAGATATAGCAGTATCTACCCGTCAGCTGATGGGTATCTACCAAGTATGTTCCATGCCCCAGACACAGTATTAGTGATGGGAAATTCAGGGATTGGTAGGATTGTTATTAAACATATAGTTTCTGATACCTGGTTAATGGAGCTCAAATGTGTATACCTGCTAGTATGGAAACTAGTCTCAGAAGACAGGATCTTAACGAGTTCAGTTTTCCGGCATGACCTCACTTGTTCCCCTCCTTTTTAATGTGCATTGTGAAGTGCAGAAATAGAATGAATGTCTCAGTTTGTCTTAAAAATAAGTTGGCTTCCACCTGGGATTCTGAGGAGGTTTTGTAGGAAATTTCAAGAGCCCTGTGACATATACATGCACTCTCGAATTGCTATGCCTATGCTAGTGAAATGGAACGTGTACGGAGAGATGGGAGAGGGGGAAGTAGCAGAAAGGGAAACACACACACACACACACACACACACACACACACACATGCCATGTGTATGGATGTATTCATATGTGGAAAGAGAAAGGCCAGGTCAATATGCATGATCCTGGCTAAAGCAGCAGATACATGAGTGATGCCCAGCTGCCATATTTTTTGCTTTGACTATCCTATTTGGGCCTTCAGATGAGTCCAGCCCCAGCTACTATCTCATTGCAAGCACAGCAAGCACCTTCCATTTGAGCTAGGCCAGTCCACCAAACAGGATGAAGGAAGAAGAAATTATGTTAACCTGACAAGTTTTGAATGTTTGCTATATGGCAATACTTGGAAAGGAGTGCCTCTAACTAACCACTGAGCAATCTCTGCAGCCCTTCTATATAGTGATAATTGGAACATTTACATGCTATATGATCTTAGATGAATTAATTTCCGTTTGCTTCAATTACCCAACCGACACAATGGGGTAATCACTATAATTCCTCTTCCTGGTTGTTGTGTTTGACCCTCATTAACTTGTTTCCTTTCATAAATGTGTATTATTTAATATTATAGCCACAAGCACCTGTGACTTCGAAACGGAAATATCATTTGTCCAAATTGAAATGCTTTAAGTATAAACTATACAATGAATTTAAATGCTGTGGAAGTGTTTCTCATTAGGAGTTAATGTTTTTGTTTATATGTTAAAATTATGGTAAATAAAATATTTCATTGCCCTTAATTTCATTTACCCCTTCTAAATTTTCTTATTAAGAAACTTTAAAAGTATAAAACAAAACAATTTGCACTTGTAGTTCTCAATGTATTTATTAAACACTATTACAAGGGCCAGATTTTGGTCATAATATAACTCAGTGCCTCTTGTAGTGTCAAACACAGAAAAGTGGAACAAATACTTATTATTAAGTAATAGAGTGATGCTTACTGTGCCAATTGCTTGCTTTCCCATTGCCATAACAAAATGATAGAGAAAATAACATTAAAAGAACGAAGGCTTATTTTGGCCCATGGTCTCAGAAGCTTCAGTCTGTACTTAGCGGGTTCCACTGCAGTGGGTCTTTGGTGAGTCAGAACATCATGGCTGCAGAAGCACATTACAGAGGGGGTGCACGAGCTCACAGTCTCTGCAAAGCAGCGAGAGCAGAGTAAGTCTGCACCAGCGGGCACCTTGCTGCTGCTCCGTTCCACTGAGATCCATGCTCATTGCATGTGGATGCCCACACTGAGTGCCACAAAACCACAGCAGCTTTCCCACGTCTAAAATCATGTCTGCAGTTGCCCTGACAGACACTCCTGGAAGTGTGCTTTACCAATCTCCTGGGTGTCCTCAATCCAGGCAAATGGACAATCAACATTAGCCAACACACTTCGACAATAACCAAATTAGATCTTTCCCAGAGTTCTAACATTTCTCTAGAATCCATATATTCATAGATTATAGAATATATCCATATATTGCAGCTACTCAAATGTAATTCATGGGCTTTTGATGACATAAGTCTTTTGGCTCATGTTCATATACATACAGAAAGCCTGAAAATAGGGGTGAAATCTATGGGTACTCAGTAACCCTTTTGCTAAAGTGTGTTAAGATAATTTTTATCTTCATGTATTAGGTATGATGGGAAATTTTCAGGAATTCCACAAAATCTTGGATGGATTTGGTTAGATTTAGGAAACTTCCTGAATAAGGACATTGCATTTGCATTCTTTTGCAAGGCCTGTGATGTAACAAATAGGATTAGGTGAGGCAAAGCTTCTGTGAAAGGATTTCAAGTGGTTAGCAGTATAAAGTCCATACACTTTCCTGTGAAGTGTGTAGCACAGTAATTGCCAAACCTCAACCTTGATAGCCTGTCATTTGTATTGAAAAATAGAGATGAAATTATTATTGACCTCTTTATACAGCCCTGTGTCCCTTGTGAGTGATATAACAGTTGTGATCCAATTCATCGTATCTAATTAGCACAGGGTGGTCTTTTGGGAGAAACAATATTGCATCAGATAGAAAGATTATAAGAATAACTAATCCTTCAAGATCGCGGAAGTTGGAAATTAAGATAGCTCCTGAAATTTCAGGGACTAGAATTATATGTCAAATAAAATCTCAATCTGACTCTCTGTGGTCAGCCATTGCCTCAGCATTTGTGCCGAATCTTCTTTCTAAATTAATTTTCTCATCACACTAAAAGGGGCATCATAAGTCTTATGTGGAAACATCTTCAGAGATTGTTTAATGAAGAATAAGAAATCATCACTAATTCATGAAATTTGAAACATATTGGGAAATCAACCAACTTTGGTTGCAAGTTATTGCTGGGTTATAATTATGGGTGAAAGTGAAGTATAGTGACTTAGTGAGCAGGAGGGAAGCAGTACCCTTAAAAATAAGGTGCATTAGCCGAGCGTGGTGGCGCATGCCTTTAATCCCAGCACTCGGGAGGCAGACGTAGGAGGATCACCATAAGTTCAAGGCCACCCTGAGAATACAGAGTGAATTCCGGGTCAGCCTGGGCTAGAATGAGACCCTACCTTGAAAAACCAAAAAAAAAAAAAAAATTGTTAAAAAAAATATGGTACATTCATGACCCACAATGTCTTTCATAACCTATACACTATTGGGCCCATCAAAGTGGATGATGGAGAGAGATTAAAAAAATCAAAATGTAAAAGGGACTAGTGGGAAAGAAAAAAAGGGGGCACTTGAAAGTAAAGACATGGAAGTTAATGGGTGGGGCCAGGAGGAAGTAATGGGGGGAGATTGTGATCAAAATACATTATGTGCATGTATGAAAACTGTCAATAAAAAAGTTTAAAAATGAGGTGCAAAAGGCTCATTGCCATGTGGGTTCTGGGCTGGCTCTTCAGTTATTCTAGATAATAAATCACTTTGATGGGAGTACAGCTGGATGGAAATGGATTTAACCCAGTGCATATGACAACTGAGTCACTTTGAAAGCCGGTTTATGTGTCAGAGAAAGAAGTTCGTGTACTAGCCACAAGATGTATTTCACACACCCTGAATAATGTAGGTGGGCGCCAGAAAAATGTCAACAAATAATTGGTAGGATACAGGACATTGGGGCTAATAATACAGTTGGTTGAAGCATATACAATGTCCAGTTTTATGCAGAGGAATCAGAGACAGTAGCACTTCTTACTGCTAGCCTGACATCCTGCTGCGGAGAGGCAGCAGTGGGCATTGTGATTAATCAACACCCATGAAAGCAGAAGCCCGGAGGCTACGGAGAGCACAACACTAAATTAGACAGCTAACAGGCCTGCTTTGGCTCAGGGAGGAAAGAGGAAGAGGGGTGGAAAGATTGCAAAAGCCCCAGAGTGGGAAGGAGATACGTGAGGCATAGCGCTCACCACCCTACAGACACTTAGTGAGGCCTTCATGACCCCACAGTGAATACCAATAACCTTGCTGAGGAGGGCCCTCATGGAAAGAGGGGCTGAGGCAGGGGGATATAAGAGTATAGCCTTTTATAAAGAGAAAAAAAATGACCATTTTTAAATATAAAATATTTCAATATAAGTAATTATATCTGGATTAATCTATCGGTTGAATATTACTCCACAGCCATTTGAGTTTGCATATTAAAAGTTGGAACATTACAAAAAGTTGAACTTGCTGTCCTCCATTTTCATGCCTGGTGGTACAGCTTACAGCCTCAAACACAGAAGTTTCTTTATGCAAAGGTGGTTAGAGGTGCACGGGTGGCGAAGTTACCAAGAGTCAGCGTCTAGTGGTCTAGTGTGCGCTCAGCCCTCACCATGACATCTAAGCCGAGGCTCAAGGAAGTGCTAACCAGCGGAAGCAGAAAGAATGTAAGAACGGAAAAAGGGGAAATGAGAAATGAGCCTGAGGGCGCTCTCTTCTCCATACAAGTTGGCTCTCCTCATGGACGCCCATCAGGTGGTGTTTCCTGTACTTGACTGTCCATCATACCCCATGCGTTCCTGAGTAAATAATGGAAACTGAAGGTTCCATGGAGAAGGGAAGTCATCTCCTTTAGGAGGTAGCCACTGGTGGTTGACCGAGGTGGACAGACATACCCTAAAACTTGGGGAGCACCATTCCATGGCCTGGGGTACTAGACTAAATGGAAAGGAGGAAGGGAGCCGAGCCCCAGCATCCCTCACACTTGTCCTGTGAACTGCACTCGCGGTGTGGCAGTGGGACCAGCTGCTCCTGCTGCTGTCACCTTGTCTCCTTCCACCCCATGACGAAATTGTTTCCCCTAACTTTAAGCTGAAATAAACAGTCTCCCCTTAAAAATAAATTAAATAAAACAAAATAGAGCACAATTTTGGGGAGGAAAAGCTAATTGTTTGAGCAAAGCTTGACAAGTCTGCTGTAGGTATACGGTAAATATTCAAATCACTCAATTTTATATTTTAAACTATAGTGGTTTTGAACCATGCTTTATTGTTCCTGAACCACAAATTCTTCCCTAGGGTAGAGATTAATGTTGTTTTATCATGGAAAAGCAGCTCTCTCTCTCTCTCTCTCTTTTTTTTTTTTTTTTTTTTTTTTTTTGCGAGGTAGGGTCTCACTCTGGTCCAGGCTGACCTGGAATTCACTATGTAGTCTCAGGGTGGCCTTGGACTCTCTGCAATCCTCCTACCTCTGTCTCCCCAGTGATGGGATTAAAGGCCTGTGCCACCACACCCGGCTATATCTCTTTTATAGATAACTAATTTCTATTTGAAAAGCTTGCATTTTAATAATTTTTTTTATTTTTTATTTATTTGAGAGAGAGAGAGAGAAAAAGAGAGAGAGCGCATACCAGGGACTTCAGCCACTGGAAACTAACTCCAGATGCATGTGCCACCTTGTGCATCTGGCTTATGTGGGTCCTGAGGTTTGAACCTGGGTCCTTTGGTTTTGCAGACAAGTGCCTTTAACCGCTAAACCATCTCTCCAGCCCAAAGCCTTGCATTTTAATATCCTATTTAAATTTGGATATTTACCAATGAGGAAGGAGAGCAAGGATGTTTTCTGTTCCTGACATTGGGTTTAGCAGGGCAGAAATAATGTTATCTATTAATGAGCAGAGATGTTAGCTGAAGAGGTCTGGCTATGTTCCAGTTTGGTTAATTAAATTCTACCTGCTTAAATTCTGTCTTTATTTTCAAATGAATATTCACTGTTAGTTCTTACTTGAAAAAAATGTTCTATGTTATGAGTTTGGGGCCAGTTGCTTATTTGTAAGTAAAGAATTTTATTTTCTTTCAGGTCATAGTGTCCCAGTTGGTGTCCACTAGTGTATTCATTTGTGTTCCATGCAAAATGTTTCTCTTATGGATATACCAATAAAACTGTATTTTCCCAAATTATTTAAAAATATTTCTTTCTTTTTCTTTTTTTCTTTCTTTCTTTCTTTCTTTTCTTTTCTTTTTTTTTTTTTTTTTGAGATAGCATCTCACTCTAGTCCAGGCTGACCTAGAATTCACTATGAGTCTCAAGGTGGCCTCGAACTCATAGCAATCCTCCTACTTCTGCCTCCTGAGTGCTGGGATTAAAGGTGTGTGCCACCACCCGGCTGCTTTCTTTCTTATAATGTTGGAAATTATATACCACAGATGAAGTAAACCAAACTTGATCTGACACATTGTATATGTTGCTTTTCTATACAATAGTATTTGATGGGTAATATCTAAAGTATTAAACTGATCATGAAACAAATTGAGAAAGGATCAAATCCAAATTAAATAATCTCTAGTTAAGAATTACTTTGTGAGGGCTGGAGAGATGGCTTAGTGGTTAAGTGCTTGCTATGAAGCCTAAGGACCCCATTCGAGGCTCGATTCCCTAGTACCCAAGTAAGCCAGATGCACAAGGTGATGCCATGCATCTGGAATTCATTTACAGTGGCTGGAGTCCCTAATGCACCCATTCTCTCTCTCTCTACCTTTTTCTGTCTCTGTCTTTTGCAATCAAATAAATAAAAATAAACAAAAAAATTAATTTGTGAGATTCTGTTTCATGGATTGCATTGTATAAGATGGTAAAAAAATACAATGAAGTTTGTATAGAAGATATGGGTTGTTTCCATAAATCTTTATTAAGAAGTAAGACATCTTCATATATGTAGGTGGTTGTATTATTTACATTTTGTCCTATCTGTGAACAAGTATCTGTCAGGAAGTTATTAAAGGGAGTAAATATTCATTTTGGTTTATGGTTTAATAGCCTAGAGTCCCTCATGTTGGGGAAAGCATGAACCATGTGTATGGGACATGTATTATGGTTTTATCAAACAATTAACTAGAGGACACCTGATCTAATGAGTAACTATAACGTTACATATTAAGAATAAATCATAAATATGGGATAAGAAATAATTTAGCTGCAAATGATTTTATTAAAATTTAGTTGTGATATTTATAAAAGGAGTGAATACATGGTCTTCAACTTTGTATATCTTAAGTTAGAAAAGACAGTGATATTTAAAAAGAAAATAAAGATGAATTCATCTTACCATTCAGATTTAGCCATTTTTGTCTCCATTATGACACACAATTTTATGGATTGTCTTTTTGTTTTGTTTATTCCCTTTCATTCAGATATACATATAAAGTCATGGCCACACACATTTGTATATTAATTCTTTTCAAGCACATGACAATACAATGAAATCAGTTTTTTAAACTCTTTCCTATTTAAAAATAAACATCATGTTGGTAAGTGCTTAGGAATGAAAAGATCCTTAAATACTTAATGCGCTGATTGCTTCCTAAAGCACCAAGTATAATGCGCCTGCTATGTGTCAGATATAGATCAAGACACTGTAGATGCTTAATCAAAAGCATCTTATAGAATTATAGGCAATGAAGCTAACAGTAAACTGTGTTTAATAAATCATACTCATACTCTGCTCATTTGAATTTGGAAAAAGTCTAGCATATCCAGTAGTTTCAGGGACTTCACTTTAACTTAAAAAGTTCTGATATAGTTAATTTATAAATTTTGGACTGATATAATAGAATTTTGGAAAACTATAAGAAATGCTTTGTTAATGTGTGTGTTCCTATGTAAAACACATGACTTCTGTATATATTTTTAAAAATTAAAGAAATGCACATTTAAAAAAAAAAAAAAAAATGTAATTGTTCTCATGGAATCCGTATTCTAACTAAGAATAAAATACAAGAAATATGCCAATAAAATTTGTATATCTAGCCAGGAGTGGTGGTGCATGCCTTTAATCCCAGCACTTGTGAGGCAGAAGTAGGAGGGATTACTGTGAGTTCAAGGCCACCCTGAGACTATTTAGTGAATTCCAGGTCAGCCTGGGCTAGAGCAAGACCCTACCTCAAAAAAAATTTATATCAATTTGAAAATGTGCAAGGGAAATAAATAGTACGTCATAATGTAACATGCCACACTTGGGTGGATCCTTTGCTTGAGTGCTGTATGAGTTACTGAGTTACTTTTGTCCTAGATGTGAACAAATGCATATCAAGAAGCAATTGGAGGGATGAAGAGTTCACATTAGCTCATGGTTTGTGAAGGTATTGTCCTTCATGGTAAGTAAAGCATAGAGTAAAAATGTGAGTTGGCTGGTCAAAATGTGTTCACAGGAAGTAGAGTGAGAATGTTGGTACATGGCTTTCTCCTTTTCAAATTTTTTATTCATTCCTGCAACCCAGCCCGTGAAAGGTGCCCCTGGCATTCAAGTGGGAGTTTTCTTCTCTGTTAACCTTTCTGGAAATGTACTCACAGACATGAACAGAGATTTGGGTCCTAGGTCATACTAAATCCATCCGGTTGGCAATGAAGCTTAATCATAATCTTTGATACACAAGTGCATGATGTGGATGAGAAGAGTAAACAGATAAACCATTGGCAATGTTGGGAGATCATTGCAGGGAGATATCAGTAAAGTTCAACAGGAACACTGAGGCAGAGGCCCTAAGTCCTTGAACTATGGAACAGGAAGAAGCAGAGGGGAGGATAAGAATTATATAGAAATGCATGCAGAAATTTACAGGGTTTTGAATCCCAAGTAAATGATGTTGAAGCTTATCCTCAGTGTGATGAGAAATCATAAAATGGGTGAGGCATTTTTAACTAGGGATTGCGGTACACACCTGAACCCCTGTTCTCCAGAGGAGTCTGGGGGATCATGAGTTCAGAGATGATCCATGTTTGTTTCACACAGCATGAGCTACATAGACTGAGTCTCAAGAAAAAATAAGAGAGAGAGAGAGAGAGAGAGAGAGAGGTTTTCATTACTTTTAAACATTAGCATACAGGGGCTGGAGAGATGGCTTAGCAGTTAAGGCATTTGCCTGCAAAGCCAAAGGATCCCAGTTTGATTCTCCAGGACCCATGTAAGCCAGATGCACAAGGGAGCACATGCATCTGTAGTTCATTTGCAGTGGCTGAGGCCCTGGAGTGCCCATTCTCTCTCTTTCTGCCTTGTTCTCTCTCTCTTAAATATATGTATATATAAATATATATAAATTAGCATACAATGTACAAAGTGATGTGTCCCATTATGGCATTTTCCTCCTTCTGTTGACTTTGACCCCTGTCTCCCACTCATGATACTCCCCACAAATAATCCCATTTCTGTTTTCATGTCATATGCATTCTATTAATGTTTTTTCTTCCCCTTATTTGAAGATTTACTTTTTTCTCTTTTCACAATGTCCTTTTCAGCATCATTACCTACACCTCTCCAAAAACACACACACACACACACACACACACACACACACAGAGAGAGAGAGAGAGAGAGAGAGAGAAAACATGAGGTCTTTGTCTTTCTGTGTCTGGATTATTTCACTTAATAAATTAGCTCTACTCTTTTTTAAAAAAAAATTAAATGATTTTTTGAAATATTATTTATTTATTTATTTGAGAGAGAGAAAACAAACAAAGAGAAAGAGAGACAGATAGAGAGAGAATGGGTGTGCCAGGGCCTCCAGCCACTGGAAACGAACTCCAGATGTATGCACCACCCTGTGCATCTGGCTTAGGTGGGTCCTGGGCAATTGCACCTAGGTCCTTTGGCTTTGTAGGCAAGTGGCTTAACCAGTAAGCCATTTCTCCAGCTCAGCTCTACTCTTTTTTTTTCTACAAATATGATTTTACTTTTCTTTATAGATGAATAAAATCCTATTTCATGTATATCATGCTTTCTTTATCAAGTTATCTGTTGATGGACAGCTAGTCTGGTCCTATTTCACAGAAATTATAAATAGTGCAGCAGGAAACATAGGTAGGCAAGTTTCTCTGTGGCAATTCTTAGACTTTTTGGGTATATAATTGTGATGCTTATCTAATCTTGATTTTCAACTTAAAAAAAAATTAGAGTCACCATGGAATGACACCTCTGGATGTGTCTATGAGGGTGTTTTCAGGAAAGTTTACCAACAAAGGAAGGTGCGTCCTAAATGTGTATAACATCATTACATGGGCTGGGGGTTCGACACTGAATAACAATGTGAAAGAGAGCGGAATGTCAGCATTTATCTCTCTCTGTTTCCTGACCATGGGTGCAACGATACCCATTGTTTCCCACGCCAACCACCATGCCCTTCCCACCATAATGCAATATGTCTCCACTTAAAATGTGAGCCCAAATTACCCCTTTCTTAAATACCATTGTCAGGTATTTTGTCACAGCAATGAAAATAGTAATACAATGACTGAAAAAAAATGTTTATTTACTTATATTTTAGAAAAAAATATGCTGGTTTCTGTGTGCAGAATTCACTAAAGGAAAACTGGAAATACTGATAAATCAAGTAAGATGTTTGATAGTGGATATGGGCAGACATCTCAGCTTTCTGGTCTGTAAAAAGCATTCAAAGATGAGAAAAGCTGGCTTTACAAATCTTTTATAAATTAATGAAACTGAAAAACCAGTAAGTAGTCACTACTCAGATTTGGTGTATGGTCTGAAGAAATTAGAAGAATTAATTTTGGTTCAAAAGTATCAATAACATCTGACGGAAAAATATGTGAGCCATGCATGCAATTATTTCCCCATTAGTGAATATAAAAGGAACCAGTAAATCAATTTAATTGCATATTTTATTTAACCCACTATATTAAACTATTATAATTTTAATGTGTAATGTGAATGAACTATTTTATAGTTTTTCAAATTATTGGTGACACTAGCCAATTCTTTGAAATCCAGTGTGTACCTGGTATTTGCAACATATCCTAATTTAGACAGGATACCATTCATTTCAGGAGCTCAAAATTCTATGTGGTTAGTGGTTAGAACATCAGACAGAATTTCTGGAGATAGCAGGCTCTGCAAAGAGGAAAAACAGAATTATAGAATTCTCTTTGGATCCTGTAGAGTTTGTGATACATCAGACATTCATACAAAGTTTTCTTTCTGGTCCTCTTCCCTTACTCTCATGAGTTTACCTTCATGTGTTTTAACCAATTCCTAGAATTTAGCTGTGCCAGGTGCTGTCATGACCTCTCCTGGTTAACTCTGTTTGGTAGAACTTGGCATTGTCCCTCTTAAAATGTTTGCTAAAATTCCACACGGAAGCGTCCGCTCCTCATGTTTAGCAGTGAGATCACTCCCCATCCCTCATGGCATTCTCTACAGTCATTCCTAGTATTTTGTATAGCATCTCTGGAAATTGATCTGTTTAGATGTTCTATTTTGTGCTGAAAAGTTTGATATTCTCATAACATATCAACTTTAACCAAGTTTAAAATCCTGTGAATAGGTTTCTTGGATTCTGAGGGAATTTTAACAGATTTGTTATTTTTTATATTTTATTATTTTAAATGTTTTATTGATTTATTTGAGAGAATGAGACAGAGACAGAGAAGCAGATAGATGATAGATAGATGATAGATAGATGATAGATAGATAGATGATAGATAGATAGATAGATAGATAGATAGATAGATAGATAGATAGACAGACAGACAAATAATGGGCACTCCAGGGCTTTCAGCCGTTACACAAAACTCCAGACTCATTTGCCTCCTTGTGCATTTGGCTTAAGTGGGTATTCGGGAATTGAATCTGGGCCTTGGGCTTTGCAAGCAAGTACCTTAACCACTAAGTGATTTCTCCAGCCCCTTATTTTATGTTGTAAATAAAATTAGCTAGTAGCCTATTTTTAATTTTAGTTTTAAATTTTTTAAGTATTTATTTGAAAGAGAGAGAGAGTGACACACACACACACACACACACACACACACACACACACACAGAGAGAGAGAGAGGGAGAGAGAGAAAGAGAGAATGGGCAATCCAGGGCCTTTAACCTCTGGAAATGAACTCCAGACACATGTGCCACCTTGTACATCTGGCTACATGGGTCCTGGGGGGTTGAACCTGGTTCCTTTAGCTTTTCAGGCAAGTGCCCTAACCACTAAGCTCAGCTTATTTTATTTTTACTCATGTCGATTTATCATCTTTTACCTTTACTAGTATTTCTTTATTTTGTGTATTTTTTATTAGTTATCTATATAATGTGTATACAGCCATGATGATACCATCATTAGCCTTCTCCCTGCCCCCCTCCTTGGGGATTGTGGGTCTTGCATTGTGGGAATAGCCATGCTGCTCTTATTCTATTTGACTTTGAACATTAGTTAGGGTTTTTGTTTTTTTCTTATGAGCGTAAGGTCAATTTTTTTATGCTAACCTGTTCTTTTTTACTGCTTAATGGCTCTGATAGTTATTGTTTTGTATATCTTTAATACAAGATAGACTGGTTATTCCAACTAGAATTATAAAATATTACATTAAACCAATGAGGGAAGGTATATTTGTTTTATAAACATTTACAAACAATGGACTTTTAAAGTATTTTTCTGGGAAATTAAATGATGATATTATTTTCAGAATATTCAACATATTTTAATGTGCACATTTGAGTAAATGAGAGATCAGAGTTTACTGAGGATTTAATGTATAAATAGAAGCAGCTCTTTCTGAACTCTCTCAGACAGTTGTCTCTTCTCGTAAATGTACAGTAATTATTTTGTACTTAACTTTTTCATTCATCCATACTTAATACCCAGGACTCTAAATGGAAGAAATAGATAAATACTTACATATTTAAATCAACCAGTGTATAAACAACCAAAAATTTGTAATATCAAAGACTTTAAAAACTTTATGTTATGTTTTAGAAAATAGTGTGCCTGGGGAAAAAATCCATTGTAGACTTTATTCGGACATCGAAAACTGTCTTTAAATTTACTCCAAAGCCACATTCACAGGAAAAGAAAGGAGTAAAGGCGTGTGCTTGTCCAATCTTAAAGATGGGGATTGTGTTTAGAAATCTGAGATGTTCTACTGATCTCAGAACTGAAGGTGACCTTGACTTGAAATATACCAATAGCTTATTTGAAAATTGAAAAAAGGGAACCATGATGGATAATATTACTATTGTGCTACTTTCGTTTTCTAACTAACCCAAAGGTGAAATTTGAATTCAAGAGAATGACCATGCAACAACAGCAACCCAATTTTCCATCGTGCTCTGTCCATCAATTCTGAAGGAAGCATGTGAATTGGAATTGATTCATACTGAGTGAAACCATGTGACTATCTATAGGCTGTTCCTCTAGCAGGTGCATATGTTTATGCACATATACTTGTGCTTTTCACCTCTGCCAAAGGTCCATCAGATTTGATGGAACAGACTAAATATTTCACAACCATAGCAAACAAGTAACCTTGCATGGAGGTACTGAAAATTTTGAACTAAGGTTTTGTTTGAAAGATAACTAACTCAAGAGCATCAAAGGTTTTTACTTCCAGATTTGATGTAGATACAATATTCATTGTGTCTGCTTAAATACAATACATTTGGAATAAAACAGTTGTTGATGAACTAGGATAAATGGTTAGGCTGTCTGAGGAGCAAAGAAAAGAACGTATGCTTGCTAGAACAATGTAGAGTCTGAGAGGAGCAAATGGAATAAAACTACAAAGCAAGCAAAGCTGTCAGCTTATGGTAAGCTTAGCTCCTAGGCAACTGTTCCATACTATGATGAAACCATCTGCTACAAGTTCAAATAAAGCCAGTCTTCCAAAGGCATGCATCATCTTGCCAGGTCTTAAGAGTTCTAGTCAGTCCCTTCCTTCTCTCCTCTCATCAATAGGTCTATTGATGTAGCAATGCAGTCGCTGGCATCATAAACTTACACGGATCAAGGCTATAGATCACGCTCGCTGTGTCTTCATTATTGTTTTGCCTTTCCTTGTCTGTATTTTCTTCATTTTTCTTGTCACTACTTTATATATGGGTCACCTAATCCACATCCACTCCTGTGACTATTGCTTTGTCATTGTCAGTACCATGCGAATGAGACAAGTGCCCTTAATATTCATATGGCAGTTAATATACTATCATCCAAGTTTTACTAATATTACTTCAGCCATAGTTCACATATTCCTGCCTTCAAAATAATGAGATGTTATAGTTTCCACATTCCTTTCTAACATGGAGAAGTTAGGTTTTCCACTTACATGCAGGTCTTGAAAACATTGCTCTTAATCCCAACAAAAGCACTTTGTCTTTTTTTATTATATACTATGACTATATTTACCTAATTTATTAACTATTTATTTTGATGTCTTAATACCTTAGTCTGCAGCAATGCTGGCCAGGGTTTACACTGCCAGGAGGTAGAGATTATTTTAGTTTAATTGCCTTTATAAAAAGATTGATGTAATGCCATATCCTGTTAGGTATTTCATAAAGACAATTTATGATTACATGCCCTTCACATCAGATATGGATGGTTTAGGTGCTCTAAGACAATATCTAAGCACTATTGTACATGCAAATAAGGAGACGAGGGAAACTACTATCTTCAATCTCAGAGTACACCAATTAGTATTTTTGATCAGATGGTATTTATACACACCTATGTTGAGATGTTATCTTGAGAATCATAAAATGTGATAGTAACTTGGAAAATGTTTATGATACAATAAAGGTAGCCACTCTTTTTTGATTGTTTACGAAACTACAGAAACTTTATGTAAATCATTTCCAAGTTCCACCATAGAAAGTATGCATTCTGTTGCCCTTGGATTACCAATGAGGAAGTGCAGCCCACATAGCTTAGGGGACTTCTTTTTTTTTAATTAATTAATTAAATTTTTTTATTGACAACTTCTATACTTACATACAAAAATTGCATATTTCCCTCCCCTCCCCCCATTCCCCTTTACAACTCCAATCTCCATCATTTCCCCTCCCTCTCTCCATTAGTCTCTCTTTTAATTTGATGTCATCATCTTTTTCTTCTATTATGAGGGTCTTGTGAAGGTATTGCTAGGCACTGCAAGGTCATGGATATCGAGGCCAATTTCTGTCTGGACAGTTGCATTGTAAGGAGTCGTACCTTTCCTTTGACTCTTCCATTCTATCTGCCCCCTCTTCTGCAATGGGACTTCTTTTTTTAAATTTTTAAATTTATTTTTATTAGAGATTAAGGAACTTCTTGACTGCTATGTAACAAATCATGATATTGGACATTTGAAAATAGAACGTTTTATCTTTCAAGTTCAAGAGTTTATAACCTCCTTACCAAATATTAACATTTATGCAAAGAGAAATGCAAACTTTCCATATAAAATGATTTAGAAAATAAGGCTTAACTTGGGCAGTCAAGACAATGTCACAGTGAATGGAATTATCAAGGATCTCCTTTGCTTTAAAGTTTTTACTGATTGTTTTTACAAGAGATGGCATTTGACAAAAAGTTGGAAAAGTTAAACGAAAGGGACAAGTTCAGAA
The DNA here is from genome assembly GCA_036365145.1 of Orientallactaga sibirica. Taxonomy (NCBI): domain Eukaryota; kingdom Metazoa; phylum Chordata; class Mammalia; order Rodentia; family Dipodidae; genus Orientallactaga; species Orientallactaga sibirica. The sequence continues at coordinate 5,426,595 of JAEOAD010001030.1, forward strand.
TGAAGTCACTCACTCCATTTACGTGAAAGAACTTGGATTAATTAGATGAACTTTGTATAAGCTTTTTTCCCCCCTTAGGAAAAACACAGAAAAACCTGCACAGGACTAAGTAGGCATGGCTGTTAAAGGAAGCAAACTTCTCGATGACAACCTGAAAAAGGAACTGATAGGAAATGAGATGAGTCTCAAAAGAGGCTATTATTATGTTTTTAATAATGAAGGCATTAGCACGACAATTGTTAGAATTTTATATGCTCTATCATTAGGTAAGGATCTAGATAGTGCACAGTAATTAAAGATTGACTTTGATTTAGATAATCCATTTTAATTGCATTTTTAATTGTAGTAAAAATTTTATGAAGTACCATCTGAAAATGCTGATGATGAAAGATTAACTAATCAAGATCATGCTATTATAGTTGAATTACTAGAAAGGAACCAAAAGTGGTAAGTGTAAAATACATCTCTCCACTCGCACACAAGTCCCTGTAATCTCATCACACCTTCTGGGAACAATGTATAACAAATTAAAGCTGGTTCATGAAATGTCATACAATCTGGCAGCAAGATTCTAATTGATGAAGAAACGGCTATTTTAATGATTCTTTAACAGCCATAGAAAATTTCAATTACTGGGAACTATGACAAAACTACCTTAAGGGGACAAAATAATTTCTAACAGTTTTCTGTGTTCTATTAGGAGTTCTCAGTGGACATTTCCTGACCTATTTGCACTCTTTTCAACATAGTTTGGTTAAATGGATGGGGATTTGTTCCATGAATATCGAAAAAATACACGTTTAAATTCAGAAAGTATCTAGGAGGAATGGTGACTCACACTGAAAATTCTAGCACTTGGTAGGCAAAGAGAGGAGACTAGCTCAGAGTTTGAGGCCAACTTGGGCTACTAATAATACACTGCCTCAAAAGCCATCATAATAAATAAATAATCAGAAATGTAACTTACCACATTTACCTTACATGTCTCACCATTTACCTCTTAAAAGATTTTACCTACCACATAGGAACTCAGGGATCAGGCTTAGTCTTGAAATGAATTTTAAAGTTTTTATTTTTTTATTTTTTATTTTTAGAGAGAGAGAGACAGAGAGAGAGGGAGAGGGAGACAGAAAGAGATGGGCTCGCATGTAGCCTCTCAGCTGCTGAGAACGAAATCCAGATGTGTGCGCCCCCTCGTGGGCAAGTGCGGCATTGCGCCCTTGCATCATTGCATCTGGCTAAACGTGGGAACTGGAGATTGGAACCGGGTTCTTAGGCCTAGGAGGCAGGCGCCTTAACAGCTAAGCCATCTCTCCAGCCCTTGAAATGAATTTTAATGAACAAAGTTTGGCCATATTGGAATTCCTGCCAACCTCTGTTTCCTCAGCTTGCAGTCTCTTCTCTAACAGTTATCACACTTTATCCTTAAAAATATATATTTTTGGTGTCCCCAGTAAACATTGGGATTCAGCATGTGTTTGATACATAGTTTGTTATTATTCTCTTCCATTTTGTCTTATTTTAAGGATGCTGTAATACATATTATCTTCAGTACTTAATCTCCACAAAAGGCACAGGCACACATATGTAAGCATTTCATAAACTTAATACACATACAAACATTTGATAAGTATATATATAACACACACATACATATATATACATACACACATATGATATTCATTTTTATATTTTGTACATTTTAGGGTATATCTAGAATCTGTATTTATAACTAATCTAATGAAAAATATATTGATTATAGTTTAGGTTTTATGTCATAATTTAATTTCTTCATAATTATGAAAATATACACATCTTGGCAAAGCAAGAATTGTTATCAAGTAAGATTTTTAAGTTGGTAGAAAGAAAAATAAAAACAAAGAAAAATAAAATTCAACAAAAAAATTTTAAAAATTATAATTAAAACTAAGCTTGATAAACATGATTGGATTATCTTAAACAGTATACTTTTGTTATATTGCTGAGGTAAAAATCAATTGTGTCCATTTGATATTTTTCTTAAAAATAGATCATTAAAATTGGGGCAAAACATAAATTCTCCAAGAAAATTTTGACTATAGGAGAACATCTAAATCATAGAATAGATTTTCTCTATATTTCTTGTTTTCCTCTCTCCTTCCTTCCTCCCTCCCTCCCTCCCTCCCTCCCTCCCTCCCTCCCCTTCCTTCCTTCCTTCCTTCCTTCCTTCCTTCCTTTGTTTCTGTGGTGGTTTGATTCATATGAATGCTAGGTTCCCAGCTGATGGCAATTTTTCTCCTTATTGTTGGGGCGGGCTTATGGGTAGTCTTTGCCAGTGTTTGGCACACTCTCCTGTTGCTGTTGTCCACCTTATGTTGACCAAAAATATGCTATCGTTTTCTGCCATTGAAAAGAAATCAATACATGACTGCATCAGTTTCTTTTTCTTTCTCTAAAGCTCAACATATCTTCTTAGAGGTAGTCACAATTTATAGTCTATTGAAAAGAAATCAATACATGCTGCCATATTTTCTTACTAAAGACTACAGTCATTTATAGTTCTATTACTCACTTATAAATTTCATTTCTTATCCATATGCTTTTGAGATCTGTATTTTAAATGTTCCTTCCACCAAAATATATTATACAAAGAGCAAAAAAATATAAATATATAAATCAATAGACATAAAAAGAGTTAATAAAAAACTCTAAAATCTGGGCTGGAGAGATGGCTTAGTGGTTAAGGCACCTGCCTGCTAAGCCTAAGAACCCGGTTGCAATCTCCAGGTCCCACATTTAGCCAGATGCAAAGTGACTCAAGGGTGCAATGCCGCACTTGCCCACAAGGGGTGTGTACACATCTGGATTTCGTTCACAGCAGCTGAGAGGCTGCTGGCGCGCCCATCTCTATCTGTCTCCCTCTTCCTCCGTCTGTCTCTCTCTGTGTCGCTCTCCAAAAATTAAAAAAAAAATTTTAAAAATTTTTTAAAAACCTCTAAAATCCAAAATAAGCATAATTGCCTAACTGTGTATAGTGAGGTAAAAATGCAGAATAGCTAATATGACATATACAAGTAAAAGTAACGGTGAAATCATAGTCATTCCAGTAAGATTTATAGCACATTTTGGTAAAGATGTGGATTGATGGAAACATTTGTAAAGTACTTCAACATGAGGATGAAACAATAAACTGAATACACACACACACTTATGTAGATGTTAATCTTGAACTGGCTCAGATAAACATACACATGACAGTAACAGCATAGTGTTAAGAACAAGCTATAAATAACACTGGCCTTTCTTAATCTACTTGAACAACTAAAACAAAATACTTTAAACTTGTCTTTAAACAGCAAAATGTTCTTATTTTCTTTCTCAGAATTCTGGATGCCAGGTTATTCAAGGTCAGGTTACTAACTGAATCGGTTCTTCTTTATGTGGCTTTACATAGCCACCTTCTATGTCCTCACATGAGAAAGAGAGAGAGTTGTGTTGGGGGGATTTGAAATATCTTGCTTTTTGAATTATTCACGTTAAAATTTTTTTTCATGGGGTAGCATGAAGTTTCCATATATGTGTATCACATATCAATCAGGAAAGATAATTAGTATTTCCATTACTTTTTGTTTGGAAATTTCAAATTTCCTCCTATTTATTTGTAAGAATATATAAAGGCTACGGTGAACATTAGCCATCTCATTGCACTGTAGAAAAGTAAAGCTTATATCTTATCTAGCTGTGTTTGGTACCCATTAGCCAACTACTCTCAACTCTACCTCTCCACTAGGCTTCTGTGTCTCTAAGAGTTGCCATATTACAATGGGCTCTTTTTTTTATTGGACATTATTTGTGTAAGTTTTGGATATCAACATGATATTATCACAATGTCTGCAAAGTACCTCAATTGCATTCACCACCCCCATTCACTGTCTCTCGTCTCCCCATTCCAACTCTAGGTCTTTTCTCCCTCAATAGGCCTCCTTCTGCCTTCATATCTTCTTTAAAATTCAGATTCTGTATATGTGCAAAGATGTGAAGTCTGACTATCTGAGTCTGGCTTATTTTATTTAATATGATTATTCCAAGTTCCATCCATTTTCCTGAAAATGAGATAATTTTGTCTTTAATTGTGGATGAAAAAAATCCATTTTGTACATATTAAATAATTTCTCTTAATCATCTACATGTCAGAATAAACATTCAATTTCCAGTCGTTATCTTTCTGTGTCTTATTTCTCTTAACATAGTACTTTCCAGTTTTATCCATTTATTTAAAATAACAGGATTTAGATTTTATTTTTATTATTTATTTTATTATTTTATTTATCTTATTGTTTTCAAGAGACATAAATATTCTTTTGTGCATATTCATTATATTTTTAACTGTTAGTTAATTAATGGACAGTGGGGCTGATTTCATATCTTAGCTATGTTAAATACTAGATCACATGACCTCATTCTGTTTTAATTATGTCCTAAAGGTCTTATAGGGGATAAAACTTGAGCATATGAATTTCAAGGCACACAATTCAGCCCATAGCGATATCATGTGTGGTTTAAAAGTGAAGAAAGAAGAAAAAATCCACCATGCAGATACTCATATATATTTTGTCACACACTAAAGAAAATCATTTAGAAAGGATAAAAAATGCCTAATTTCTCAAAGTTCAGGGAGGGGACCAGGAAGACACAACCCACTTGTCTCAGTGGTACTGATGACCATCTCTTTCTTAATGGTGTCACTGGTAAATACTCAGCTCTTGTGATCTAGAGTTCATCATTCACTATTCAAGGGATAAAATCAGACCATCTACATTAAAAAAAAAAACAATTATTTGGCAAATGTGTCTGTAATTCCATGCATAGAAATTTTTATTGATATGTATGAATTAGTACATTTAGCTTTGTTTAGATGAAGAAAACATTTTTGTTTTCAATTATCTAATTTCTATCTTCCTTACAATGCTTACCGTAGGTTAAATAAATGTTTGAACAAAACAAAGGTAAAATGAGTTTACAGTTAAGGAGGACGAAGCAGCAATCATAATGAGGGTGGGTGGCATTGATGAACAGTGCCCAGGGCGCCAGGGAGTTGGGGATGGAGGTTTTCTTTGCCAAAGATTTTCCTTGACAATTAAATAAAAAGAAACTGTATTGCTCCAGAGCTTGGTTACTATATGAGAAATTGGAGTTCTGGCTTCAGGTATTTCTTCATTTCAAGGCGTGACTGCTTCATGAGTACCTGTCAGATGAAAAGAACTAACTTCTTTAGTTAGGTTTTATTTACTGTCATTATTAATGATTCAAAGGATCAAATAAACACAGAGCCAGTTAAGCCCGATGGCTAACACCTGGGAAAACAAAGGAACACAAAGCTTTCAGTACTCTTGCTTTACTTTTAAGTAACAGCTCAATTTAAAATCATTCATTAAAACTCTATTACTTTTAATGTTGCCTTTTTTTTAAAAGGACATAGAAAACTTTAAACCAGTGCTGTTTTGCTTTTAAGACTTTAGTCTTTTTATTTATAATCTTCCTCTATGGAAAAATCTCAACTTATCATATATATGGAATAATGATATATTGCTTATTAGGGAAACATCTCAACGTCAGTGAAATTCATCCTGTGTACAGCTTTTAAATTGCCTGAAGGTTGCTTTGAACTTTCAAGTCCCACCAGGTAACTTGTGAGGAAACCTCAACAACACAGACATAAACCATCATGACAAAGGACCCATGGGTTTATAAAAGACATGATTTGGGCTGGAGAGATGGCTTAGCAGTTAAGGCGCCTGCCTGCTAAGCCTACCTAAGAACACTGGTTCCAATCTCCAGCTGTTCCAATCTCCAGGTCCCAGGTTTAGCCAGATGCAAAGTGACGCAAAGGCGCAATGCCACACTTGACCACAAGGGGGCACACGCATCTGGATTACGTTCGCAGCAGCTGAGAGACTGCTGGCACGCCCATCTCTATCTGTCCTCCTCTTCCTCTCTCTCTGTCTCTCTCTGTGTCTCTCTCCAAAAACAACAAAAAAAAAAAAAAGACATGACTTTATGCAGGATGAAGACTCTGCAGAACTTTCCAATAAATGAGAAAATGTAGGTGGTAGTTCTATCCTGCATGAGAACTGGAATTTTGAATATACAATGCCTAACAAAGAACTGACCATGTTTAGATGATGTGGTACATTGTCACTGTGCAAGTGTATCTTAATAGTTAGCGACAATGTGATTCATAGCCAACAGACAATGTAACTTGTCAGGACCTGGAGGGATTCACAGCAAAGGGTAGCGAAAAACAACAGAAACATTTGCTATTGCAGCCTAGATTCCAAACACAGGATACAGTAGATTGAAATGTGCAAGAGGACATAATGTCATGAACATTAACATGAAATCAAGACCAAGGGTGAATGCACACGCACAGGGATATGGGGCTACAGAAGTCATATCTGAAGTCAGAGAAAAGTGTCCATGATGGACACTAAAGAGGTAAGAAATGAAGCAGGAAGAAGGGCAAATTCCAAATCAACTTAAATAATGATATTAGAGGAGTGGGATACCCAAGTCACCCTTTTTGGGAATAGACTCCAGCAGCGTTAGTGGAATACCAATATTTACATAATGATTTGCACAGGTTAGAGAGCCACTAAAATTTGGAGATTATTGGTAATAGTCATTATCTGGACTAGCATTTAAAATAGAACATCTTTCAAAAACTTGATGAAAATAAAGGACTTATGAGTGTTCAGTACTTAACTAGAATATAGATAGATGATGATGACAGGCAAATAGATGAGATAGATAGATAGATAGATAGATAGATAGATAGATAGATAGATAGATAGATAGATAGATAGATAGATAGATAGAAGGATGGTAGATAGATAGATAAACTCCTCTGACTGAGGGAACATAGCAAAAAAAAAAGGAACTGGAAGAATGTAAGAGCTGGAGGAGGAGGAGGAGAGCAGTGATAATCTGTCATTTCGTCATGACAAGGTCATTGTACTCATGAACTCACAGCAGCTTGTGGCTGACTGCATGAGACTTGCACATGATAGAAGCAATCAACATTCCGTTATGAATATGAGGGGCTTATGAGTCATTCCCATTTGGGAGAAGTAAATAAATAATCTTGATGGGATGCTCCATTGTTGAAAGCAGAAAGGGCCAAATTGATAAACTGAGTCCTGAAAACAGAAAAAAAGACTTGTGAATTAACCAAAGGGACATACGACTTTGTTTTGTACTGAGAGTAATAGGGAGCTACTGAGAGGTCTTAAACACAGAAGCTAATTTGACATCTACTTAATAAGAACACTTTGGCTGCTCTTCTGAAAATAAACTGGAAGAGTAAAGCTGGAGGCAGAGAGCGCCTCCTTAGCCTACTACACGCACCTAAGCAAGAGATGAAGGAAGTTTGAACCAGACCGGCTTGTGGTGGTAGTGAAGGTGATCTCAGTTGATTCGCTCTTTGAAAGCTAGACTGATGGATGGTATCCCAAATGGAAGACGGTGTCATCAGTCATGACTCCAAAGTATGAGACCAGAGAGGACATGTGAGCAACTGCAAGTTGACCAATAGGGAGTCATTTTGTTCCGTGCCATAGCTAAAGGAAGTAGCCAATGCTCTAGCAATATAATAGCCCCTCAACTATGATCATACTAGAAACCCCCAGTTAATTTTCCTGGGTTACAATAAAAAGACATGAAATTATGAGGGGGTCTAGTTGGGAAGGAGATGGCCAATGGGAGTGACAGGGTATAAGAGAGGGCAACGGGCGACTATGATGAAATATACTATATGCATGTATGACACTGTCAAGAGTAAAACTTAAAATAGTGTGAACACACAAAGGGAGTATGAGAAGATATTTGACATCTAACAATGAAGTTAAAAATCAAAAGAATTCTAATTTTGAGTTTAGGGTGGAAGCTGGGGCTGGAAATTTAATTTTGAGAGTTGCTATTGCGTAGAAGCTACTTAAAACCATGAATTGAGCTGGAGAAATGCCTTAGTGGTTAATGTTTTTGCCTGTGAAGCCAAAGCACCTAGGTTCAATTCTCCAGTATCCATGTAAGCCACATGTACAAGGTGGCACACGCAGCTTGAGTTCATTTTCAGTGGCTAGAGGCCCCTAGAGTGCCTATTCTCTCTCTCTCCCTCTCTATCTCTCTCTGTCTATCTCTTTCTCCATTTGCCTCTTTATTTCTCTCTCAAATAAATGAATAAATTTTTTTTGTTTGGTTTTTCCAAGGCAGGGTCTCTCTCTAGTTCAGGCTGACCTGGAATTCACTATGTAGTCTCAGGGTGGCCTCGAACTCACGGTGATCCTCCAACCTATGCCTCCCAAGTCTGGGATTAAAGGCATGCGCCACCACACCTGGCTAAATAATATTTTTTAAAATCACAAATTCATGCAAGTTATGTATATACATACTACAGATAGAAAAAAAAGAGCTAAGGACTGACTTCTGGGTAACTTCCAATTTTAAATTTAGGGAGATGAAACAAAAAAAACCTTTTATAACTAGTGAGTAGAGATTTGGGAAGATAATGAGGTAACAACAAGTTTATGTGTGATTTTTTTTTTCTAAACCAGGAAGTTTCAAACCAAAGTAAACATGAAGAATTATTAAAAGGATAAAGTTGTTGAAACAACAGAGTATCTCCAGAAATGCTTTTAAGCTTCTCTGGTCAAAAAGAGAAACCCCCATGTCCACTGTTCTACGTAGAGTGACAATTCTGTAATTGTGATGGGGCTCAGATGCAGCTTGGATTGGCTATGAAATCCGTGATGGCAGTCTGCACCACGGTCAACCACGAGAAGAGGTGTGGGGCCTTGTAGTCAAAACACTGACGGAAGTATATAATTCATGCTTTCCTACATAAATAATATTGAATATAAATCTCTCCATGAATCTGATCAAATTTATGACCACTCCATAGAAGCGTAGTAAAACTAAATTCATACACAACTGCTTCCTTTGTATACCACAGCGTATTTGCAAAGCTCATGCTGTGAATCTCAAATTGATAACAAGTGGGTTATACTTGGTTTGCCAACTTCATCATTTCAGGCGGGGTTGGGAGCCGCTGTAACCCAGCCGTGTGGATGCCTGTGATCCTCTGTGGTTGAGCTTTGTATCCACCTGTTAATAAAGTGACACTCAGCAGTCATCCTGGATGCCCATGCCAATGGAACAATTTGCTAAAAAAAAAAAAAACAATTAAGTCAAATTTTAGTTGTGAATTGTTAAGGTAGCTCAAGGCAGTGTCAGTTACATGGCTCCAAATAATGTCTCCGGTGTTGCAGAAACAACGATTTCCTCTGCACACTAAACGCAGAAGGGTTGGGCTTATTTCTTTTCTCCTTCTCTTCCCTGACCAAATCCCCATAACAAATAAAGTTACACTTCAAGACCGGATTACTCAGACTGTTGGCTCTGCATGCCAATGTTTACTTTAAGTAAAAATGATACTTCTGAGAATTCAAATACTATGTTTAAGCGTTTCCAGGCTATAGTTCTGCTTGCATTTGTCTTGGCACTCTTTCGCGAGCAATGTGTCAGCTTTTAAGACGACTCTTCAGCCACAAGTGGATGTCTTCATCCAGAGCGTCACTGTGATCAGCAGGCTTCCATGGAGTCCGTGATGCTGCCATGCTGGGAATTTACCATTCCGTGTTGTTTAATAGTGTTATTGTCACCTCCCCGAAGAAGAGCTTTATTCCGTTTAGATGAAAACAAGAGGAAGATGAATGAGAGAGAAAAGGAGAGATAAGAGAGAGAGAGAGAGAGAGAGAGAGAGAGAGAGGGAAAGAGCAGAGGAAGAAGATTTAAAATGCACAAAAATAAGATTGGTGATGCAACATTGATGATAATATTAAGCAGCATTAATCAGGCTCTCTCTGCAGAGTCTCCACCCTTACCCCTTTTCTCACTTTCAGGAGGTTGAAAATTTACAAATATTATTGCCTGATATTTTGCAAATCATAGAGTAAATTATACCATCCAAAAGATTATATTGTTTATTTTAAATAACGCATTCATTTTCACTTTTTGCTTTGATAGCTCTTTCTCTAACCACATAAAAACACACGTATGTACATATACATATGTACACACATATGGAATCTTCAGATTATATGTTGTCTTGAGCCTGTCATTAAATGACAGTAGCAGTTCATATTTCTTTTGAATAACTATTCCACTCTTTAAGTATGTGATTATTTTCCACCTGAGAAAACACATCATGGCCCATACACCAACAAGCTAAGGAAATACAACTTTAAGAACAGACAATAGTAACAGATGGGAGACCTTTCAGTTCCCTGTAAATTTAATAATTTATTATGAGAAAACCTACTTCAAGCACTGTGGTCAAAATTGGATGTTATGTATTTTAGGAGAGCCATAGTGTCTTTTATTAATTCTTCTCATAATTTAGGGAACAGTAGCATTAAAATTCTGTGTGGTGGCATGCTTGGATTCAATGATGCATGGTATGCATATTACCTGGCAAGAACTGCAAGTATAAAACTTGTGTGAAAAATTAATATTACACATAATTCAATATTACACAACAAATGAAAATTGTGGTTGAAGAGATGGCTTAGCAGTTAAGGCACTTGCCTGCAAAACTTAATAACCCAAGTTCAATTCCCTGGTACCAATATAAAGTTAAATGCACCAAGTAGTGCATGCATCTGGAGTTCATTTGAAGTGGCTGGAAACCCTGGTGTGCTCATTCTCTCTCTCTCTTTCTCATCTCTTTGTGTCAGATAGTAAATAAATAATATAAAAATAATGCAAAATGTTAAGAGGGGCCTTCACTCAGACAGGGTTGTTATTTAGTGTTTCTTGAATTACAACTAACATTAATATATATATATATATTTATTTGAGAGAGAGATAATGGGTATGCCAGGGCCTCTAGCCACTGCAAACGAACTCCAGACATACGCACCATCTTGTGCATCTAGCTTAGTTAGGTATTGGGGAGTTAAACCTTGAACCAGGGTCCTTAGGCTTTGCAGGCAAGCCTAAGTCATTTATCTAGCCAATGACTAACATTTTAATAAATATTTATTAATTATCTTTTAAGATCCTCCAAAATATTTTCCTAGAGGTCAGGGAGTTGCTTGTGAACATGCAGACATACACAGTGCGCATAGTGTGCTTTGTTATGTGATATGTGTGTGGTATGTACATGTGGGTGCACATACACATGTCCATGTGTTGGCCAGGGGAGAACACGGGGTGCCATACTCTATCATTCATCTCTACTTCCTTTACACAGTCTCGCCTTCAATTTTTGAGCTATTTTTCATCTCTTTTACTTTTTTACTTACAAGTACTCTATAAATTCAAAAAATTTTACATTTTTTTAGTTAAGTTCAATTACATTTTTAAAAAAATGTTTTTATCATTTATTTATTTATTTGACAGAGAAAGAGGGAGAGAGAGACAGAGGATGGGTGTGCCAGGGCCTCCAGCCACTGCAAAAAGAACTGCAGACTCTTGTGCCCCCTTGTGCATCTGGCTAACATGGGTCCTGGGCAATCAATCCTGGCAAATGCAGGCAAATGCTTTAACCACTAAGCAATCCCTCCAGCTTTCAATTGCATTTTCAGTAACTATGCATATTTAAAAAAATGTATTGCTTTCTAATTACTTAACTATGTATTCAAGACATCAAAGTATTCTTGGAATTATATATTTGGCAAAGCTTAAAATGAATGGTTGCTCATATATACAAAAAACAATATGTAATTTCTCTATTAAATTTAAAATTGTAACTTTCTAGTATAATATTCACCAAAAATCGATAGTTCTTTTTTAAAATATATATGGGCATTGCAGGGCCTCGAGTCATTGCAAACGGACTCCAGCTGCATGCTCCACCTTGTGCATCTGGCTTTACGTGGGTAATGGGGAATTGAACCTGGGTCCCTAGGCTTCACTGACAAGCACTTTAACTGCTAAGTCATCTCTCCAGCTCAGCTCTGTTCTTTTTAGCTTTAGGCAAAGATGGTTCCCTCTGGTTTCCATGTAGTTGGGTTGAGTAAGGTTAGACAACTAGTTCTGACAAATGATTTGAGAGTAGTTATGCTTTCTATTTCTTGGATAGAAGATATAATCTTTTTGTGTTCCATAAAGAGTAGTAACTTTCTAGATTGTGGCTGTTCCTCAGAGGGGAGAGACCTGGGAAAGATTCGACAGCCATGCTAATCACTTTTATTTTTGTTGCTGTCTCAAAATACCCTAGAATAGGGGAAAAAAGATGTAAGGGAGAAAAGGTTTCATTTTGCTTGCAGTTTCAATTTAGCCCATAGTGGCCTGATTTCATTGCTATTAGGCACGTCAGAAATTTCATGGTGAACGAGAGTTGCTGTGGCAGCTAGGATGTACAGAAACACAAAAGAGGAGGTAGGGATGAGGTCAACACAGCACCCCTGGTGGCCTCTGACCAGACACTATTTGCTAGTTTCCATCACCTTCTAATAAGGACATCATGCAATGAAGCGATCAGTGGATTAACACGTCTACGAAGTGAGAGTCATGATTCAGTCAGTTTCCAAAGTTCCATCAGCCAAGAATGAGCCTTCAGAACAGGCGCTTTCAGGGACATTTTAGATTCCTACCATAGTGCTTGCTGGTGTATAGAATTAACTATTATTTGTCCTTTCTATCCTCTATGTACCTATCATCTGCCTATTATGTCTATCTTCTGTTTATTGACCTTCTAATCACGTAGCTGTTCATCTAAAGTCTACTTCTATCTATCCATCTGTCTCTGCCATCTATCTAGACAGAGAGAAATGGAGAGGGGGGGTTATGACTCATCCTGGCAAGTGATCTTAGAGTAGTGTCAATTCTGTCATTTCCCTGCTGGAATACTTAATATCTATTCTGAGATTCACTCACTTTTCTATAATGATTAATAATTAGGAGAGCATGTTTCCTTCAGGAAGTAGCACATTTACATACATATACATATAATTATTATACAATTTAAATATAGCCGATAATTCATTTGCATATATATGCACACATAAGTGCAAGTTTATTAAGAATATTTTTAAGTTGCTTTTTCATTTCATTTGCTGTATGTATGAAACACATTAGAGGTGGAAGAGGTTATGCATTAACACATTAGTATCAACTCAAATTTTTTTTTTTAAATATTTTAGGTTTGTTAGAAATGGGCTAGAGAGGTTATGCATTGATCTAGAGCCTTTTGTCATGTTCTCTCAACCTTACCACCTAGTATCAACTCAAATTTTTTAAATTTAATTTTCTTAACTTTTAAATTTATTATAATTATCAACATATTTTGTATGGATACATCATGTGTTGGTACCCATGGAATGATGGGTTATGCTTTGTGGGTGCAGTAGTCAGTTTTTGGAGGGAGGCAATTTCTCTGGCATGATGTCTCCACCGTGGCCCTTACAATCTTTCCGCCCTCTCTTCTGCAACATTTCCTGAGCCGTGGTGGGTGAGTTTTAAGTCTGCTTCAGCGCTAAACTCTTTGGAGCCTCTGGATCTCTGCTTTGGTAGGTGTTGAGTGTCCTCAGGGTCTGTCTCCTTCACCCTGGCGCTGATTATCAGGTTCACGGTGGAAGCAGCACTCTTGCTCGTCTCCCCAATTCCTCTGTGGATTCAGCTGTGACTTGGGTGAAGGGCTGGGGGTAGTTTATCTTCTCGGACCTCGCTACCCTTCTGTGCACTCAGCCTCTGGAGCAGGGGATCTGGGAGTTGGGGACACAGGGCCCGTTCCAAGAAATTTTGACTTCAGTATAATCTGGATTGCTCTGAAGACTGAGGGAAAGGGAACACAACAGAGAGACGAGTTCAGAGTTTTATAACAATTACCCAGCCAGAGATTATACTGCCTTGAGCTATGATGGTAGCCAGGGAGATGGAAAGATCAGACTAGATCTGGGATATAACTAGAAGGTAAGAAAACATACATTTATTATGGAAATCATAGTTAATTTTTTTTTTCTTGGAGAAAGACACAGAGAGAGACAGGCAGAGAGGGAGAAGGAGACAGATAGAGATGGGTGCGCCAGCAGCCTCTCAGCTGTTGCGAACGAAATCCAGATGTGTGCGCCCCTTGTGGTCAAGTGCGGCATTGCGCCTTTGCATCACTTTGCATCTGGCTAAACGTGGGACCTGGAGATTGGAACCGCTGAAGATTGGAACCAGTGTTCTTAGGCTTAGGAGGCAGGCGCCTTAACCGCTAAGCCATCTCTCCAGCCATGGAAAGCATATTTTATTAAACAAAAAAACTCTGAGTAGCATGACATTGTGTAAGAGTAGTTCTGACATTGTTACATGTCTCTTTAGAGGACAGCTTCATGGGAGATAGCTGGAGGCTCATATTTGCTTCTACATTCAACTGGGCCTGTTGACATTCCCTCATAGAAGGACAAGCTGGGAAGGTCATCGGACCCACACCTGAGATCCCAGCCTCTCTCTCTGCTCCTCCAACTGTATTTGTTGTGGTGGTCCTGGGAGATGTTGGAGTATACAGTGTGTGGAGGGTTAACTGAGGACTTCATTTATATAGATACAGGGGTGTCACCATCCATGCTGGGGTGAGACTTAGTGCTGTGACTGCTTTGGGCTCACCCACACGTCTCTAAGTAACCCCTCACCCATGCACTATAAGCCCAGTAAACTCATTAGTGCCCTAACTTGTACTTTGGTAGTTTGGTCCGTTTTTGGTGCCCTATCTGTGTGGAGCAGACTTTTACTTAAAACTCCCCAGGGAAGGTTGGCTTAACAGTGTGGATCCCTTGCACTAATTTCTACCAATTTTCCCAGCAGCTATATCACATTAAAAAAAAATTCATGGCAAACATCATCAGAAAGTCTCTAAAGACAGGATTCCAGGCTGGAGAGATTGCTCAGTGGTTAAAAGTATTTGCTTCTAAAACCTAATGGTCTAGGTTCAAGTCCTCAGTAGCCACATAAAGCCACGTGCACAAAGTGGTACGTGAATCTGGAGTTCATTTTCAGTGGCAGGAGGCCCTGGCTTGCCCATTCTCTCTCTCTCTGTCTTGCTTTCTTTCTTTCTTGTTTCTGCTCTCCCGCTCTCTCTCTCAAGTGCATATAAATAAATAAATAAATAAATAAATAAATAAATAAATATCAGTGAAGACAGATTCTGCATGCTGCCATATACAAATTTTCCAAAATTCCAAATTTTACTGGACAACTTGAGTTTTATTATTGGCCACAAATGGCATTAGAGTTGTCATGAAGTAACTGGCTAAATTTATTGGTTATGATATTTCTTTTCTTTTTTTTTTCTAGGTAGGGTCTCACTCTGGCCCAGGTTGACCTGGAATTAAGTATGTAGTCTCAGGGTGGCCTCAAACTCACAGCCATCCTCCTACCTCTGCCTCCCGATTGCTGGGATTAAAGGTGTGTGCCACCACGCCCAGCTGGTTATGGTATTTTTTTTGAGAAAATTGTTACTTAATACCATATTAGTAAAAGTATCTTTCCTTGAACAATGGGTAGTTTAGTTTACCATTAAAAAAAAAAAAACCACAAAACCTCTTCTTACCAGTCTTATCATGTTACAATTGAGCAAAAGCACATTATACATCGCTCCCATTTTGTCAAACACATTAAAAGGATTTTTGTTGATGTTTCATTTTTGAGACAGACTCTTATATGTGGACTAGATGGCTTTCAACTCATTATCCCCGTTCTTTAGCCTCCTGGCTTGCTGGAGCCATGGGCATCTACCACCACATTTGATATAAAACCATGAACCTCACGTTAAAACTAAAAAAAATTAATAATCTTTTCTGCTCATGAAATTATTTGAATTTCATGTCCTGTTCTACATTTTAGCCCAGGTGAAAACAGATAGTTACTCACTCTTGCTTTTGCAATTAGGGCAAATATCAAAAGAACAAGAATTATATGATATTCTATCAATGTACATTACACACATGTATGAAAATATAATAATGTAATCCATTATTGTGTATAATTTATGTATGCTATATATAATCAGTATGTATGTGCATAATTAATATGTTACTAATATGATTTCACACTTCACATTGTGACTAACCACACCAACACAAAGAAAGTGTTTTTTGACCTAAATACCTTTGTGAGGGTCTTAGAAAATCTTAGGCTTCAGAAAACCATAATTTTTAAATACCAGCTAATAGATTGGCTTGAGGCATTCCTAACATATCATGAATATAAATGTTATTTCTGAAAACTCTTACTATCATACAGCCTAA
Organism: Orientallactaga sibirica; assembly: GCA_036365145.1. Taxonomy (NCBI): domain Eukaryota; kingdom Metazoa; phylum Chordata; class Mammalia; order Rodentia; family Dipodidae; genus Orientallactaga; species Orientallactaga sibirica. The sequence goes on from JAEOAD010001030.1 coordinate 5,442,863, forward strand.
AATTTCTGCCTATAAGTATATAATTCAGCTTTGAAAAATAAATTAGTGTGGGTTTGTTCCGTTTAAAAAGAGAAAGGATTCTCAATGAAGTAAATATTTTCAGGGTAGAAAACTGTCATATATATGTAAAGAAGCTATCTACATAATGAAGTTATAAATGAAGCTCTTCATACGAGACTTACCTGGTCTTAAGTAGTAAGTAAAGTTTTTGGCCAGGTTGGAACTCACTGAAAGAAGCATAGAGCAACAGTGGCTGTCGGACTGATAAGGCCCTGAGATAAAGCATTAAGACATTAACTGGTAATGTTGTGAAGAGTGTGAGCACAGTCCTCACAAGGTTACTATGACTTTGGCATTGGTCACAGCTATATTGCACAGAGGAACTTTAAGGGAAAGAAACAATATAGAATGGAAGAGGAAGATAAGAAAACAGAATAGGTAATTATGCAAAGGTCTCAAGTGTGGGTCATGTGATTTCCAGAAAGGTCAGAAGTCAAAGTGTGTAATTAAAATGGCTAAAATAATAGTTAACCCTAAAAGCATTGTCACTTTTCAAACTGACATCAAAGAAAATTTAAAAGGCTGATAATGGTTCTCCAAAGATAAGCAGAAGGATAGCCGTAGATCATATTACAGGTAGCTCGATAGCAATGTTAATTAAACAATGTTTACAATGTAGGAATACAAATGCTACCAAGCAACAACACTAAAATAAACGGAAAGAAAAAATGTCAAGAGAATATAAACTTGGTCATAATGGACAAACTTTGAGTCACTTGTAAGTGACTGTGAAAAACACAATTAAAAATACTTGGATGTGTATCTCTTAATCCGTCTTTATTTTCTCAATTAAATGTGTTGATCTTCTAACATACAACAATTCACTTGATGTCAATTCACTTTGATGATTATTTAATGTCTGTCAGGCTTTATGCTATAACTATGCAGGGTACTGGAAATTATTTTGATTCATGAAATATTAGCAATAAATGTGGACCGGAAACCTGTATTTGTCTGTCTGAAGTTCTGAAATGATGAAACGGAGGACCCGTTGTGCTTACTAACCTACGTGGCCCCTCATGGTCCAAGCCACCTGTACAGGCAAGCACGTTTGGGACAGTTGGTCTTTAAGTCCCTTGGGAGAAAGTTCAAGTGATGTAATACCTGCTGCATGATGTAGCCTCTTCTCCTTTGGAGCACTTTGTATAGGTTGATGTAGATTTTGCAAAGTGTGTACAACTGGTGGTTTAAAAATGGATTGCCTTTGAGTCATTGGTTTGTGCTTTTCAATAATTATAAAAAATCAATTTATAAGGTTTTACATAATTGAAACAATCGGTAATTTTCTGATTGCTAGAAAGCTTAAAGTGTAATTCTCTGTGTGGTTAAGGTAATACATATATTTGGGGGTCTTTTCATGGTACTTTTTTTTTTTCTTTTTTTGGTTTTTCAAGGTAGGGTCTCACTTTAGCCCAGGCTGACCTGGAATTCACTATGTAGTCTCAGGGTAGCCTTGAACTCATGATGATCCTCCTACCTCTGCCTCCCCAGTGATGGGATTAAAGGCGTGCACCACCACGCCCGGTTCATGGTACTTTTAATAACTCTTAATAGTAAACTTTTCATATTCAATTTAGCTTATCAATCAAATTATGTTCTTTGCCCTTTTCTGTTATGATCATAATGTAAACTAGGGTTTTAATTCCTCCTATGATAAAATGTGTGTGTTGATTTCATGTCATGATAAAATAATTCATGCATCTATCTTCTTAAATTCCATTAAACCAAACTGAATTAAATTTGGAGCAAATATTGGCAGGGCTGATTAAGAACTCTCCCTATGAAAGGATGAGGACTGCAGGGTGCCTGAAGGCTCACTGGGATTCAGTTCCCAGCACCCACCTGAAGAGCTGGTGTGGCCTGGTGCATTTGTTACCCTGGGGCCATGGGAGCAGAGACCTGAAAATGCACACACCACATTATACACACAGAACTTTTCTTTTAATTTGGAAAAGGGTCTTTCTTAAATCTGTCTCTTTTACATTTTGTATGCATGTAAGTGTGTATGGCGTGTACATGGGCGAGCAAAAGTGCAGGTCCAGGTGCCCTTGTTACGTGTGTAGGTGGAGGCCCTAGGTTGATATTGGGTGTCTTTCTCTATTGTGTTCCTCCTTATTCTTTGAGACTAGATTCTCACTTAACACGCAGTTCACATATGTGGCTAGTGTAAGTAGCCAGCATTCCCCAGGGATTCCATGCTGGGATTACAGGAGGCCACCACAGCTATGTGGCATCTATACGGGTGCTGGTACCTGACCTCAGGTCCTCACGTGGTGTGGCAAGCACCTTACCCACTGGTCCATCTCTCCAGTCCCAAATTTCACATTTTTGATGTTGGGTAGAATTCCCTAAATAAATATGTGGAAAGTGTTCACATATACTCATAAATCTCCCTAACTTCATGAATTTATTTATTATGATATGCCCGTTATTTCTGTTGTATCTGCTTATAAAGTGGATGCTTAAAATACTTTAGCAAAATTAAGTAATTGTATAAGGAAATGCATGCAAAGTGTTATTTCCATGTGAAACTGAAATAGGCCTGGCATGAGTTTCTACAGATCATATCATTTTTTTAAAAAAATAAAGTTCTTGGGCTGGAGAGATGGCTTAGCGGTTAAGGCGCCTGCCTCCTAAGCCTAAGAATGCTGATTCCAATCTCCAGCGGTTCCAATCTCCAGGTCCCACGTTTAGCCAGATGCAGTGAGGCAAGGGCGCAATGCCACACTTGCCCACAAGGGGGCGCACACATCTGGATTTCATTCACAGCAGCTGAGAGGCTGCTGGTGCGCCCATCTCTATCTGTCTTCCTCTCCCTCTCTCTCTCTGTCTCTCTCCAAAAAAAAAAAAAAAAAAACAAATAAAATAAAGTTCTTATTAAAATTATAATTAAAATGTAGATTAGAAAGGAAATATTCCTCTAAATATTATTTTGAAGACCCAACACTGTATACAGTTGGGATTAAAATACTATGTTTCTCTTTATTTCTTGCATTACAATAGGAATTGGGTAATTGAGAAAGTAATGATATGCAAAAGTAAAGACAAGAATATTAATAGCAGCTTTCCTAACTACCAGTTTTCATAGTTTCTTCTTATTCATTCTCACATTTCAAGATCCTACCATCAAACAAATAAGTTGATCTCATCTGCTAATATAAGTTCTATTTTGAGGGATGAGCAACACAAGAATGTAGATACCTGCATGGTAGAAGAACTGTTTTGGGTTTAGATATTGTGAATATGATCAAGGAGTTTATCAAGTCTGTTTAGTTGAGATGCTGAGGTTCCTTCAGCTACGTGGGAGTAAAAGGAATTTCTGAAGGGGAAAGAGGAAGTGAAAGAAATGGTGTTTCAAACTGAGGATGTGATGTGTGGCTTTTTCTTCACTCTGTAACATTCACAAATTACTCTTCACTGCCCTCTTGGATTAAATAAAGCTGGTTCCCATAGAAACAGACTGTCTCTGATTTCACACTCTATAGCACACAAATAACTCAACTTTCTGGAAGCAAGGGTGATAACTCGCTAGAGCTCAAGGACAAGTTCGGGACTGTTGAAGCTCACCTGGACTGGGGAAAAATTACTGGCCTCTAATATGGGCTACATAGCGCTTGAAGAGAGTCCCTTTGAGTCAGAAAAATAATGTGAGCACCTATCAAATTACTTTACATTGCCAATTGAGTTATCATAGGTAAGGATGAAAAAAATTCAATTTATAGAACTTGTCGAAAGCTAAAATTTCTCAATCAGCATGCTTACCGTCATATTCCTTGAGACAGGAGTAGAAGAGCACTTGGAATGTTGCTCCTGGAGCTGGCCCTGGATCCCAAACCCAGGGTCACTGGGATCCTGTGCAAACTGGGAGCCTGCTTTAGAGGAATATGGCCCTTGTATATCTGTTAAAAGGATTATATGAGACAGTTGATGCTAAATGATTTAAGATACTGGTTATTTTATATTTAAAGGACTCAACAAATATAAGTCATTATTAAGAACATCTCCAGGGGCTGGGGACAAAGCTCAGGTAGTAAAATTCATGCCATGCAGCAAGAGGACCTGTGTTTGAATCCTTAGCACCTACCTCTAACCTCCCCTTACATACATGTGCACGTGCACTCAAATACTTGAGAATACACATACACATGAACATGCATATGCGCATGCACACCACACACACACACACACACGCACACACACAGGCACACACACATGAACAAATCCAGAATCCCTTTAAATCATAACAGGACATATGTTATCAGGCTAACTGTGGAAAGAAGACATACTGTTATTACTACTGAAGATGACTTACATGTTTCAAATATTCCTTCATCATTTCATGCGCACATTTTTATGTATACATAAGTAATATTTAGTATATGAGGTAGAATTCTAATTTTTCTCACTCAAGTATATATTTGGTTATATTCAGTATTTAATTATGTTTAATAACATTTATTAATAAGACTTCTACCTCCAAGAATTTTGCCATGTTATTTAAAATATTAAATCTGCTGCTATCACAACTCATAACCTACAACTACATGGTGAATACTAGAATCCACCAAGGTGGGCCCTCAGTGGAGTGAAGCAGGGGGGAGGGAAATGATGGTACTTATGATGTGTCCATAAAAGGTTCTACTTAATAAAAAATTATATCTGTGTTTGTATAATACATATGTGTGTGTGGATATGTGTGTGTGTGTGTGTGTGTGTGTGTGTGTGTATTCTCATTTAGTTCTAATAACATACCTCTTCAGTTTTTGAAGTAAGTCTTATTATTTTAGTGACTATAGCTTTGAGGTACTTATTAACATTTTTGTTGATTATAGTTTATATGATTCATAAAGAAATACGTATAAATTCTACACTTACAACCAAATTTTCATCAAAAGGAAAAAAACACTATCATAATTTTCAATTTTATATTGAAGTTTATTTATTTGTAAAGGAAAGTATGTGCTGCCATCCAGAAATAATATATATCTTGAGCAATTCAAATCTGATTTTGTGCCTCTAAATAAATATGTTGGTATCACTTATTCAGTGGTTTTGGTCCACATACATAATTAATTTATTTATACTTTGAGACAGGGTGTTGTACTGTGTGACTCTTTTGCTTCTCTGCCTCCTCCATGCTGGAATGACATGACTTTTAGAATCACACAATATCTTAGGCAAGAGGGAAACAAAATGGGAGACTGTAGTAGATGTCACCCTGGTGAGTTTCTATGCTATCACCATTGTTCTTCAAGAGTGTCACTGTGTAGAGATGACTCAGACAGACAAACCCTAATCTCACAAAACTTGATAGAATAATTTGATATTTTCTATAGAACTAAAATGATGTTACAAAATTGAACCAGCCATTTCTTCAGTGATAAACTTGATTTGGATAATGCCAAAAACTTGAGTTCCTTCCCAATAAAAATTTTCCTCTTTCCATTCCTTCCTCCCTTTTGGTCTATTTTCTTTTGTTTGTATACAGTTTCACACAATCTTGCCCAGGTTAGCCTTGTTTACATGATCCTCCTGCCTCAACTTCTGGATGCTGGGATGACAGGCTGGTGCCAGGATGGACAGCTACAGTCCTTTCTTACTAAGTACCTGGCATGCAGGAAAGTATTTACTGAGTAGAGTGATGCAGGAACAAATCCCCTGCCCCATGAGTAAGCAGAGGAAGTCACTCGGTGAAGCCTTCCCTCCCTTTTTCTTCTGAGTCTGTCTCATGTGACTCCTTCTTCCTTAAGATACTTCAAGAGTTAGTGGCTAATGGTTCTTGCCTGCAAAGCCTGCCAGCCAGAGTTCAGTTCTCCAGTACCCATGTAAAGCCAGATGCACAAAGTGGTACATGCATCTACAGTGACACCATGGCATGCTCATTCTCTCCTTCTCTCTTTTCTCTCTATCAAATAAATAAATAAATAAATAAATAAATAAATAAATAAATAAATAAAAGAGTAAATATATATGAAATCAGTGGAATGTTTTCACATAGCGTCTTTCTTTACTGCAGAAAAAATAAGAAAGAAGTTATTTGGGATTGATTTATTACTGAAGCCATGCATGCATCACTCTAAATGAAACTTAACTTGCCTTTTTTGTCTAGTGTGCATATGTGTGTGTGTCTGTGTGTGTGTGTGTGCACATGCGTGTGGGCATGCATGCAAGCCCAGTTTCATGCTGTCCTCTGTACCGCTTAGCTTTGATGAGGCTGAGTTGAGTAACCAGAGAGATGCTGTCCAATGCTGCAGATGCTATTATAGAAAGACAAGAATGAGCGATTTTATGCTTGAAGTGTTTCAGCTTTCCAGTCCAAACTAAATCATGTCTCTACATTATTTCTTAGCTTGTGACTTAAACTACTTTTGCTTAATACTAATATTAGTGAACTCAAAGAAAATGAGTAATTAACTCTATGGTTAAGACAATGCTGCCTCATACTTTGTCATTTATTTTCCTCCTTTCAAAAGCAGTTGCTACCATTTTATTTTATTTTATTTTATTTTATTTTATTTTATTTTTTTTATTTTTCAATGATATATTTAATAATACATTTTTGAATGGAGCTAAAATGAAATAACCTTTGTGAATTAATAAAAGCAGAGCAATTTATAATAATGCTTCCATGAAAATATATATTATGCCTATGTAGGCTATTTTGGCATTACCAAATTTGCTAAGAAATTTCTTCTATAAATTAAATTCATTATCAAAGATACTTAGTTCAGCCTTTAAAATTCCCATTAAATGTTTCTGAACAACTTTAATTAAAATCTTCTGATTCCTAGTGTGTTTCTCTTTCAATTTATGGAGAAAATACTTTAGACTAAACCCTCAGGATTACAAGCCTATAACACCATTTATAATCACAGGGCTTGAGATATCTGTCACAGTTTTAAAGTCATCTCATCTTTAATACAATGTTTTAAGCTGACAAAATGGAAATGGTTCCAACCAGGAAAATAATATTTCATAGAAACAGTGACTTATTCTTCTCTCCAATAGTGTTAATCAGATTTCATTTATTTTTATAGCATACCAGGCATTAGCATTGCCCTCTAGACATAGCCCTCTTTCTCTTTGTCCTTGGATAAGTTATCTGCTGGATGAGGCTAACTTTCTTCCTTAAGATAAATGTTTCCTGATAAAACAATATTATTAACCTGTAACAATTGCAATGTGAAATAAATGTAGTTGTCAAATCAACTTTGAAGAGGGGAAGGACTGTGATAGATTAAAAAAAAAAACCTGTGGTATTGTTCTCTGCTTTTCTTGGGCGTGTTTATCTTCCCATCACGTGTGACTGGATGGTAGAGAAGGCACCTGCAAGTTCGAATCAATGACAAAGTGGTATTAACTTCACTCATGAACTCAGGTGCTTGGGCTACTAATCGTGGCTCATGCTACATAATCCTGGTCATTTCACTTCATTAAAACCACGGGAATTTAACTCAATGAATAGCTTCCTTCCTGGCATGATCAAAGTGTGAAGTCTTTTTTGCAATCCTGGTCATCTTTTGCAATTGAATAGCTTTTCCTGAGAGGCCAGGGTCATGTCTAAATGGTTTTAAGTGAAGGAATACCTGTCCTTTGCCTTTTTAGTGGTATATAGATTACTCACCCCATTACATCACAGCAGCGCATCACTGTGAGCCAGTTTCATGCCATGGACTATAATGACTCCCTAAGTGAGTGGAATTCTTGCCTTGATTTCAAAAGCAAAGAAAGGTATGTCTCGGGAGTTTGAGTTTCCCCTTTTCACACAGCTAGTAAATTGTGTTTAAGTCTTTGCATGTTGAACTTGTTTCTATTTGCTTGTTTTTGTGTTTCTCTTTAATGCCTGTGAACTCTCTCAAAGAGTAGGAGACTCACTTGACTTTGATTTTGTTCTTCCCGGGCTTGCTGCACCATGGCAAACAGGGTGCGCAGTGTGTAGAATAAATGAGGGCCTGAGAAAGCATCAGAGGCAATGAACACTGGCCACTTTTCACCTTGGGTCATGTTACTGAACTTTCTGACAGGGTAGCAAGATCTCCCAGGAAATAGTGCAACCACTGGGTGTGGGAGTAGGATTTAGAATGTGAGGGAATGATGGTCTATTTGGATTGAGAGAGCTATTTCTTTTTTTCTTTTTTTGAGAGAGACACACAGACAGAGAGGGAGACAGACAAGAGATGGGCGCGCCAGCAGCCTCTCAGCTGCTGCAAACGAAATCCAGATGCATGCTCCCCCTTGTGGTCAAGTGCGGCATTGCGCCCTTGCAGCACTTTGCATCTGGCTAAACGTAGGACCTGGAGATTGGAACCAGCATGCTTAGGTAGGCTTAGGAGGCAGGCGCCTTAACAGCTAAGCCAGCTCTCCAGCCCTGAGAGAGCTATTTCTGTCATTCAGAGCATACCAGAAGATTAGTAAATGGCTAGCTAGTATTTTTTCATGCCATACTTCTATAAGTGTTCTTACTTTACTTGATTACTAAGACAATGACTTCAAAGAAGAAAAAGGGTGGTGCTAAAAAAAAGAATAAGAGCCAAGTTTGTGCAAGCATAGTGATCTGGTAATAGAGTGCATAACCTGAAAAACATGCAGTAATAATTTGGAGTGCTTTTAAATTAATTTGATACTATATAGATTATCACTGGGAAAACAGCAGCATTTCTGGCACTGTTGTGTTCTTGGGCTATTAATAAATGGAAGAAAAATAACTCTATAGTTATCAGAAATGACTCCAATTTACTATTTAAAAATACTTGCTCAGTGAGTAGAGAACTTGAAGAATCAAAGAAAAAGTATTTTAAAGACTAAACATATTGCTTAGTCAAGTACAGTGACTTGGGCAAAGACTGCTATTTCCTAAAGGTGAAGGAAATGGCGTCTTTGTGTTTCATGTTCCTGAGGGTTGCTGTGTGAATACTTTCTACACAATAGATTTGTTATTCAGCATCATATTAATGAGAGGATTTAACTCTGTTTAGCCATGGATCTTTAAACATGTGCTCCTGTGTTGCCGACCAGGTTTCTGGTATATTTAATATACCTCTTTTTGCTTCCTGCTTTTTTTCACTTCATCTTGAGATGAACTTAATTCATTTTATGATTATTAGTAGAAAGCAAAAAGGGCACATGAAAAATGAGACAAATCTCACCAAAATTATGCAATGAAACATCAAATGACAAGAAAATTGGTTGAAAATGATGGCTTTCAACCAAATTGGTTGAAAATTTGACTTAGAGTAACATGCTGTTTAGAAATAAATGTAGCTATAAAATTGCACATCAACCAGAAGGATTATCTGACAGAGCTTTCTTCATTTTAGTTTTTCCTTTGCTTTAATTAATGATTATTTGGCACAGAGTCTTCTTCTGATGAAATCATTTTAATTTGTCCCTGAGATAACTTTGAATAGAGGCCAATGTTCTCCTAAAATAAACCATAGGATGAAGGAACATGTAAGGGCACAAGCGCACAGCGAGCTTCTGCCCTCGTGAAATAGAAAACACCCCCACTTCCTTTGAAAACAACCCATGTAGGCAGGGATGGCCAGAATAAAGTTAATCCTTGGAACTGGATGGCTCATCTTGGATTGATTTTTTTTTTTTAATTTTTGAATGAATAATAGGAGGCTGACTTAATTGGCATGGCTGTTTTACTGCAAACTAACACTAAATGCATGCGTCACTTTGTGCATCTGGCTTATGTGGGTACCGAGGAATCAAACCTGGGTCCTCATGCTTTTCAGGCAAGTGCCTTAACCGTTGAACCATCTCTTCAGCCCCGATTTATTTTTTTAAGTGCTACAGAAACTTAGTTCCTTCTTCATTCACCCTTCCTCTTGCTTATTGGGTTTTCAGTTAATAGTAGCAAATCTTTCACAATTGTAAAAGTCATCATAAATCCATTTATATCTTCATTCATTTCATTGGCTGTTCCACACTTTATCATCCTTGTCAACAATCTCTTGTCTTTACCAAGTGAAAAGCATAGTAGGAACACGCCTAGAGACATAGGAATAGTCACTTCTTTAAAAAAAAATTACTTATTTGAAAGAGTAAGACAGAGAGAATATAGGCATGCCAGGGCTTTGTGCCATTGCACACAGAGTCCATATTCCTGAACTACTTTGTGCATCTGGCTTTACATGGGTGATGGGAAATCAAACCCTGGCCATCAGGCCTTATAAGCAAGTGTTTTTAACTGCTGAGCCATCTCTCCAGCCCAACAAGTCTCTCTCTCTCACTCTCTGGACAATCTTCTCTGGACAAAAGTCTTCCTTCTGAGCTGCCCTAAAGAAGAAGCTTCCAGAAGGGTTTCCTCTCTCCTGCTGCCCTTCCCAGTTTGTTATCCTGGGCACCAAGTTGGGTATGGATTTTTCTCCAGGAGATAGTTACCATCTGTTCCTCTCAGTCAGAACACAAAGAAAAGAAATTAGGGGTCCAGAGAGAGGGCTCATTTGACAAAGTGCTTGGGCACCCGAGTTTGGGTCTTCAGCAACCTCATGAAAGCTGAGCCTAGTGGGACCCACAATCTCCGCTCTAGCATGGCAGAGACGGGATCGCTGGGGCTTGCTGGCCAGCTGATCCAGCTGAATCAGTGAGCTCTAGGTTCACTGAGAGACCCTGTCTCCAAAAGCAAATCAAAGAGTGACTGAGGAATATACTTGACATTGATCTCTGGTCTTCATATGCCTGTGCACGCAACTGCAAACACACCTGCGTCCCCATATTCAAACATGCATACAGACATATTCACTTGCAAAAGATAAGAAATGAAATAGTGAAAAAAGTGAATAACATTTCTCCACATAGGTCTGAACAATGATTTATATACATAACTTCCTTCTTTCTCTTTTCAAATTTTGTTTTTTTTTGTTTTTCAAGATAGAGTCTTCCTCTAGCCCAGGGTGACCTGGAATTCACTATACAGTCTCAGGCTGAACTTGACCTCACAGCAGTTCTCCTGCCTCTGCCTCCCAAGTGTGCCACCATGCCTGTCTCTTTTCAAATACTTTAATTTTGAAAAAAAAAAAAATGAGGTCTCGCTACCCACACATTGTCAGTCAGTGATAGAAAGCCTGTAGTTTCCGTGAGTAGTCTCAAGGACTTTTCTACGCACACATTGTCAGTCAGTGATAGAAAGCCTGTAGTTTCCATGAGTAGTCTCAAGGACTTTTCTACACACACATTGTCAGTCAGTGATAGAAAGCCTGTAGTTTCCATGAGTGGTCCCAAGGACTTTTCTACGCACACATTGTCAGTCAGTGATAGAAAGCCTGTAGTTTCTGTGAGTAGTCTCAAGGACTTTTCTACGCACACATTGTCAGTCAGTGATAGAAAAGCCTGTGAGTTCTCAAGGAGTAGTCATTGTCAGTCAGTGGACTGTAGTTTTTTAGTCTCAAGGACTTTCACACATTGTCATTGTCAGTCAGTGATAGAAAGCCTGTAGTTTCCATGAAGCAAGGACTTTTGTAGCACACATTGTTCAGTGATAGAAAGCCTGTAGTCATGAGTAGTCAAAGGACTTTTCTACGCACACATTGTCAGTCAGTGATAGAAAGCCTGTAGTTTCCATGAGTAGTCTCAAGGACTTTTCTACGCACACATTGTCAGTCAGTGATAGAAAGCCTGTAGTTTCCATGAGTAGTCTCAAGGACTTTTCTACGCACACATTGTCAGTCAGTGATAGAAAGCCTGTAGTTTCCATGAGTAGTCTCAAGGACTTTTCTACGCACACATTGTCAGTCAGTGATAGAAAGCCTGTAGTCGTGAGTAGTCAGTGATACGAATTGTCAGTCAGTGATAGAAAGCCTGTAGTTTCCATGAGTGGTCTCAAGGACTTTTCTACACACACATTGTCAGTCAGTGATAGAAAGCCTGTAGTTTCCATGAGTAGTCTCAAGGACTTTTCTACCCACACATTGTCAGTCAGTGATAGAAAGCCTGTAGTTTCCATGAGTGGTCTCAAGGACTTTTGTACGCACACATTGTCAGTCAGTGATAGAAAGCCTGTAGTTTCCGTGAGTGGTCTCAAGGACTTTTCTACGCACACATTGTCAGTCAGTGATAGAAAGCCTGTAGTTTCCATGAGTAGTCTCAAGGACTTTTCTACGCACACATTGTCAGTCAGTGATAGAAAGCCTGTAGTTTCCATGAGTAGTCTCAAGGACTTTTCTAAACACACATTGTCAGTCAGTGATAGAAAGCCTGTAGTTTCCATGAGTAGTCTCAAGGACTTTTCTACGCACACATTGTCAGTCAGTGATAGAAAGCCTGTAGTTTCCATGAGTGGTCTCAAGGACTTTTCTAAACACACATTGTCAGTCAGTGATAGAAAGCCTGTAGTTTCCGTGAGTAGTCTCAAGGACTTTTCTACGCACACATTGTCAGTCAGTGATAGAAAGCCTGTAGTTTCCATGAGTAGTCTCAAGGACTTTTCTACGCACACATTGTCAGTCAGTGATAGAAAGCCTGTAGTTTCCATGAGTGGTCTCAAGGACTTTTCTACACACACATTGTCAGTCAGTGATAGAAAGCCTGTAGTTTCCATGAGTGGTCTCAAGGACTTTTCTACGCACACATTGTCAGTCAGTGATAGAAAGCCTGTAGTTTCCATGAGTAGTCTCAAGGACTTTTCTACGCAGACATTGTCAGTCAGTGATAGAAAGCCTGTTTTTTTTTCCGTGAGTGGTCTCAAGGACTTTTCTACGCACACATTGTCAGTCAGTGATAGAAAGCCTGTAGTTTCCATGAGTGGTCTCAAGGACTTTTCTACGCACACATTGTCAGTCAGTGATAGAAAGCCTGTATTTTCCGTGAGTGGTCTCAAGGACTTTTCTACGCACACATTGTCAGTCAGTGATAGAAAGCCTGTAGTTTCCATGAGTGGTCTCAAGGACTTTTCTACGCACACATTGTCAGTCAGTGATAGAAAGCCTGTAGTTTCAGTGAGTAGTCTCAAGGACTTTTCTACACACACATTGTCAGTCAGTGATAGAAAGCCTGTAGTTTCCATGAGTGGTCTCAAGGACTTTTCTACGCACACGTTGTCAGTCAGTGATAGAAAGCCTGTAGTTTCCATGAGTGGTCTCAAGGACTTTTCTACGCACACGTTGTCAGTCAGTGATAGAAAGCCTGTAGTTTCAGTGAGTAGTCTCAAGGACTTTTCTACGCACACATTGTCAGTCAGTGATAGAAAGCCTGTAGTTTCCATGAGTAGTCTCAAGGACTTTTCTACGCACACATTGTCAGTCAGTGATAGAAAGCCTGTAGTTTCCATGAGTGGTCTCAAGGACTTTTCTACACACACATTGTCAGTCAGTGATAGAAAGCCTGTAGTTTCAGTGAGTGGTCTCAAGGACTTTTCTACGCACACATTGTCAGTCAGTGATAGAAAGCCTGTAGTTTCCATGAGTAGTCTCAAGGACTTCTGTACGCACACATTGTCAGTCAGTGATAGAAAGCCTGTAGTTTCAGTGAGTAGTCTCAAGGACTTTTCTACGCACACATTGTCAGTCAGTGATAGAAAGCCTGTAGTTTCCATGAGTAGTCTCAAGGACTTTTCTACACACACATTGTCAGTCAGTGATAGAAAGCCTGTAGTTTCCATGAGTGGTCTCAAGGACTTTTCTACGCACACATTGTCAGTCAGTGATAGAAAGCCTGTAGTTTCCATGAGTAGTCTCAAGGCCTTTCTACGCACACATTGTCAGTCAGTGATCGAAAGCCTGTAGTTTCCATGAGTGGTCTCAAGGACTTTTCTATGCACACATTGTCAGTCAGTGATAGAAAGCCTGTAGTTTCCATGAGTGGTCTCAAGGACTTTTCTACGCACACGTTGTCAGTCAGTGATAGAAAGACTGTAGTTTCCATGAGTAGTCTCAAGGACTTTTCTACGCACACATTTTCAGTCAGTGATAGAAAGCCTGTAGTTTCCATGAGTGGTCTCAAGGACTTTTCTACGCACACATTGTCAGTCAGTGATAGAAAGCCTGTAGTTTCCATGAGTGGTCTCAAGGACTTTTCTACGCACACATTGTCAGTCAGTGATAGAAAGCCTGTAGTTTCCATGAGTGGTCTCAAGGACTTTTCTGCGCACACATTGTCAGTCAGTGATAGAAAGCCTGTAGTTTCAATGAGTAGTCTCAAGGACTTTTCTACGCACACGTTGTCAGTCAGTGATAGAAAGCCTGTAGTTTCCATGAGTGGTCTCAAGGACTTTTCTGGTGTCCCATTTCCTGTGATATGTTTCTCCCATTTCTGTTTTTGGGTGAGAGGAAAGATGGCACGTTTCCATGGTGATTAGATAAGACTCACTGCCACACCCCATGCTTATGAGCTAAGCTAGACAACATGTTTCCTTTTAATTTATCCATCGTCAGTATTCTCTGAAAACATGCTTGCCTTTTAACTCAATGAACTGGATCATTCCATTCCATTCTCTCTCCTTCCCTCCCCCCTTCTCCTCCTAACCTGTTTTCTCATATTTTCCTCTATTTGAAAAGTGGGAAGCAGATAGAATTTAATCACTGCAGAATATTTTTCACATTACTTAAGAGTTGGTATATATTTTCTGGGAAGATTAACTAAATTGCCCAATTCTTCTGCTATAAAAATAATGCAGGAAATTTCAGAGATTTATTTTTAACAACTGCCATTGGTAGATCTTATTAGGTGCATATATTTATGAGACTTCCAAATCTACCCAAGTGCTTTTTCTTTAAATCAAATCACCACAAAACCCCAAAGTATTTATTGTGGTATTTGTCCTTCACAGTTGTCATTATGAACTTGACTTCCTCTTACTAACCTTATGAATAACAAAATGTACTCGTTGTCAAAAACAAATGAAATCAACTGTTTTGAATCCCAGATAGGATTGAATTGGGTTACTGCTTCTGAATAAGATGAAATGTAGTGTTTCTTCATGCAATGAAGCCAATGTAAATTGTATGTTTCAGGGATTGTCACCCAAATTTCCAGTCTGGCACCTCATGACCACTAGGGTGTGTGTATTGAACTTCAGGGTGGGAATTTACTACTGATAGTATTTTCTATGTCCTGGAGACATGTTTTCCCACTCTGACTTTCAATTCAGGAGCTTTGGGAGGTGTAAAATGGGAACAGAAGAGATCTGGCTACAATTAAGCAACACGATATAAATGGGCAATTGTTGGATTTCTTTGAGTGGTGGAAATAAGTATCTACTTCAAATGATTAAAGATTTCTCTCAAAAATAAAAACAAAATGCTGGTACTATGCTATTTCCCAAGGTACCTTTGTCTGTCCTGAAATGTGAATTGACTCAATTTAACAGGGTATGTGCTTTTGGCAGATTATGTGAAAGCAATGCCATCCCAGCCATTGCCCCCAGAAAGCGTGCTCATTATTAATCCCACCAGGCAGTAGACACACTGTCACCAACAGAGTCATTACAATGTCCCAGACAGAGTATCCTGATAACTGTTTGATTCCGGTGGAGCCACTCTGTACCACTTCATGACCGAGTATCTCCCTCGAGTTTAGAAAAGACCGGAGTTCATGTTACCACTGTAAACTCAATACCAGCACAGATCACCTCACACCAACAGTATGAAATGCTAATGAGAACACTTTGCACTTTATAAAGAATGTTCCAGGAAAGATTTTCAGAGTGGTTCCATAAGTGAGGACTATCTTTTTGGAGGGTAAACAAAGGCACAGCTGGGTTTGATAATGGTGTCACTTTGTCAACAGAACAGAACAGGTAGACCAAAAAAATAATAATAATAATAATAAAAGCTTTAGAGGGTAGGATGACACAGAACTGCTATCTTTTCAAAGGCATCATTAAAAATAATGAAATGCTTGTGAAACAGAGCTCTAATTTAGCAGAGAAAGCATTTTCTCTAAAACGACAAGGTAATTTACTCATCAAAAAAAAAAAGAAAGAAAGAAAGAAAGAAAGAAAGAAAGAAAGAAAGAAAGAAAGAAAGAAAGAAAGGTTTTTCAAATGCCAAACATTGACTTTTTGGGAGATACATGAGTTCACTGTTCAGTTTCTGTCAATTCCTATTCAGGTTTGGATTTAATATTGGGAAATTAATCTTTTGCAAATGGAGAGAGTACCTTCCACTGCTCTGCCTTTTGTCAAATAAGAGCTCTTAAGTTTGAGAACTCTCCTGTCCTCTCAGTAAAATGGTAGTTATATAAGCAACTCTAGTTTACAATAAATTGTGTAGGATAACTTCCAAGAAATTATTTTTGTTCAGTAAACATAAAATTTATGTACCACGAAGCAAAACAGTTTAATGGAAATATGTAGGTGTTAATAGCAGTGAAAATACAATTGTTCAGTAATGCTGCCCTCTTGCTTCTGCTTCCTGGGGCTTATGAATAGAAAAGCTAATTCTTGGGGAGACATAGAATGGTCAAAGTGCTAAAAGTAAGTGACTATTGACTACTTAGACCTATCTAGGACATATATGTGACCCTGCCCATGTTCAGGGAACATCCTGGATGAGGGGCAGAAAGAAGATAAGAGCCACTCAACATTCCGTGAGAGAAGAGGAACAGACACACGAGACCCCCCCACCCCTTCCTGAGCAGGTAATGGATAAGAGAATCATTCTCTCCAGTGTTATATGCTCCCCTGTGAAGGGGTAGAAGAAGGGGTGCATCGGAAGGAGTGGGAGGGGCATAAGAAATGGTAAGGGAAATTTATTTGATAAAAATATGGCATATATGTATGAATTGGTTGAAGAATAACAAAATCATTCCAAAATTATTGCTAATAATAGAACTCATTCTGCTTGGTATGCACATTAGAAGAGAAGGGCTTGCAGATTTTTTTGTATGTATATATGTATTTCTAGTATGCATGTGTATGTGTGTTCTTGCCTATGTGTGAATACTGTGCATGTGTATGTGTGTTAATGTGTGTTAATGTGTGGTGTCCATGGGTATGTGTGTTCATGTGTCTGCGTGTGTATGTGGGTGCATGTTTCTGTATATGTGGTTATATGTGTATGTGCACAGGTACACACACACGTCTGTGTATGTGAGTGTAGAGGCCAGAGGACTACTTTGGGCGTAATCTTTAGGAGAGCTATTCTCGTTTGCTGAGACATCGTTTCATATTGTCCTGGAGCAAACCGATTAGGCCAGACTGATTGGCCAGCTGGCCCTAGGGAGCCCTGCCCAGTGCTCGGATTATGTGTACATGCATTTATTTTCTGTGTGCAATGGGCATTAAAAACAGGTCCTCATACTTGAGAGGCAAGCCCTCTATAAATTGCAGTGTCTCCCCAGACACAGCTAGGTCGACTTTTAAGAATCTATTTGAAACAGTAAAGAATTAGTTATGATGTCCCCAAAAAGAAATGATGAATTCCACTAAAAGCTAAGTCAATCATTGCCTATGACAATCGATTTGTCATTGTTGGTTGATGACAGTAATTTCTATTGTTTATTTACACTGTTACATTGCTATATGTAACATACATACATATATAGATAGATATATATGACTTATGTATCTAAATATGTATATGCATATATTTATATGCCAGATATCTGTATATGTAACAGTATACTGTAAGTGCAAATGTATATATAATATATAGATATATATTATATAAACATGTAAATATATATGGCAATGTACATGGATATGTGTGTGTGTGTGTGTATAATTTGACAAAACCTTTTCTGCTAGTACCCATGTTTTAATTCTGAGATTTTCTTATTTTAATTTTCCAGGGGTCACTCATTATAAGTTACATATTTCTATTCTACCATAACATGGCCATTGCTTCTTTAAGACAGCAATAATCCTGGAAATATGAATAATGTATTTAAATAGCTCCCTGTCCATTCAATGGCTTTCCCCCAAAAGGAGCTTGGTTTGTCAATGTGATCTGAAACCTTGTCAAGGCTTCTGTTGCTATAGATAGATAGGTATTCAGATGATTCTCTGTGTCTTGCTAGAAGATATGAAAGGAAAATGTTCCTTCAAGTGAAAAATAATCCTAATCTTCCAAACTTCTAGTTGTCATATGAATGTCTGTGGTTGGAAGGTTATTGGATTTTTAAGATAATGGAGTCATTACATTTCTCAACTGTGAAGAAGAAAAAAAAAAGAGAGCAAGTGATATAATTATATATATATATATATATATATATATATATATATATATATATATATGTGTGTGTGTGTGTGTGTGTGTGTGTGTGTGTGTGTATTATATCCTGTGATATTATATGTATTGTGTATGTATTATATATTTTCATCAAGAAATAATAAGGAGGAGAGGGAGAAACAGAACAAGAATTTGAACAATTTATGGTAGTATACACACTTTTGTCAATAAAAGAAACTTAACTAAAAAATCAATGACTAGTGATTCTTTACTTGCACTGTACATCAGATGGATAAGGTATGACCCACATGGGACATTTTTGACTAAAAGTGTTACAGTCCCTTTGGGGTAGAGGAGTAAACTAGGCTCTTACAATAAGCTTGATGTTTTTGCATCTTCTTATTCACCATTTATTTCTTTTTTTTTAACTTTGTTTTAGAGAGAGACACAGAGAGAGGGGGAGTGGAAGACAGAGATGGGCGTGCCAACAGTGTGTCAGCTGCTGTGAACAAAATCCAGATGTGTGCGCCCCCTTCTGGGCAAGTGTGGCATTGCGCCCTTGTGTCACTTTACATCTGGCTAAATGTGGGACCTGGAGATTGGAACCACTGGAGATTGGAACCAGTGTTCTTTAGGCTTAGGAGGCAGGCGCCTTAACCGCTAAGCCATCTCTCCAGCCCTTAGTCACCATTTAAAATGCTTATGACAAAAGTTTCTTTGGTTGAAATGTCTTGGGTATGATAGTACATAAAATGAGAATATAAAAAGTTTTCGCTTCTAGCTCTAAAAGAATAGCTGATGTCACTAAATAGCAGTTACTCTACTGACAATCAGTGAAATACATTGGAAATATTAATGTCATGTCAGTGTTGACATTCATAAGTGCCAGGTAACTGTCTGGAAAAAGAAGATATCTTCAATTAAATATATAGTCAAGGGTGAGCACAGCTTTAGATATAAGAATTATTATCAATATCTGATAGTTGGGCCAGAATCAAAAGTGAAGCCAGGTTAAATAATACTTCAAGTAGAAAATCTGGGTTTGTCCCATTTTGCTAAAATATCAAGTTATTTTCTTTTATATGTTTCTTTTATCAAGAAGTCTATAAAATATCTTTTAATTTTTGTAGTTATTCCACTGAACTTACTTAAGGTGACTAGAAACTGGAGCAGTGTAGGGCAAGGAACCTTAATCTGGCTAGTGGATGGGGCAGGTTGAAGAAGGATAAGGACATGAAAACCAAAGTTAGGGATGCATTATTCTAAGACTACGGCGATAGGTCTGGAGAAGACCCTTAGTTTACATTGAAATATTCCTAAGAAAACATTACCTAAGTCCAACTCCAGAATCTCTTCAGTAAGAAGTGATGGTGTGAGGTGGTAGACTATTTATCAACTATTAAAACGCAAAACAGAAAGTCAGTTCTGAGACTGTCTCAGGTGGTCTCAGAGACCTCCAGGTCCTAATGTCTGCTCACTAAGTGCTCTTAACTGCTGAGCCATCTTCCAGTCGGAAGCTTAGCTATAATTTACTTATTTAATACACTGCATCATTTTCTTTATCTGCTTAGTATAGTATATGTAACATTGGTTGACGTATTCAGGTTAAACCTGAAATTAGAGAAGCAGGTGAAGCTTCTGGAAGGAGGCTGTATGCTGGCCAGCAGAAGCAGGAGTTTCAGGCCCTGTCATCCTTCAAGGGACATGAAGGCATTGTCCTAAGGGAGCTGCAGAGACAGCCACATCTGGTCACCCCCTAAGGGAAAATTCAATTGGCTCCATCACCATTCACCTGGCCATTATCTGGAAAAGAAAATAAATATGATGCCACATGGCCAGAAGTGTGAGCAAGTCCTTAAAGCCCCAAGAGAGGTACAAGGCCTGGGGGATGAGAAGGTTCTTGAAGCTAAAGAGATGGGTGCCAGTGCTGCCTCCTCTTCTGCTCCGATCCCAGGCACTACAGAGGAAGCACCTGCTCAGGGTGCCTGATCTTCTTCCAGTTTCACCCAAGCCACTCTGCCAGGCAGATCCAGTGAAGTTTTCAGTGGCCTCACAGGGAAATATCCACGCACCTCCCATGCCCATCCATACCCCCAGTTCTTGCTCCAAACCACTATGCAGAAAGTGGTTGAGGTGGTAAAGTTTCTGAGTATCTAGCATACAAGCAGGGACCTATGACCAAGGCAGAGATTATGAAGCAAGCCGTCAAGATCACAAGTACTCCTTCCCCATGATCTTCAAAAATGTGTGTGAGGGCTGGAGAGATGGCTTAGTGGTTCAGCGCTTGCCTGTGAAGCCTAAGGACCCCGGTTCGAGGCTCCATTCCCCAGGACCCATGTAAGCCAGATGCACAAAGTGGAGCATGAACCTGGAGTTATTTTGCAGTGGCTGGAGGCCCTGGTGTGCCCATTCTCTCTATATCTATCTGCCTTTTTCTCTGTCTGTCACTCTCCAATAAATAAATAAATAAATAAATAAATAAATAAATAAATAAATAAACTTTAAAAAAATGTGTGTGAGTACATGGAAGTATTTTTTGGCATTGAAGTGAAGGAAGTAGATGCTATCCACCACGTCTATGAGCTTGTTAAAATCCTAAAACTGTCCTATGATGGGAGGTTGAGCAATGGCCAGGGCATACCCAAGACTGGCATTCTGATGCTCATCCTGAGGGCAACCGAGCCCCTGAGGAGAAGATCTGGGAAGCCCTATGTAGCATGGACATTTATCCTGGCAAGCATGAGTTCATATGTGCTAATCCCAGGAAGCTGGTCACAGAAGAGTTTGTGCAAGAAGGGTACCTGAAGTACAGGCAGGTATGGTTCAGTGATCCTCCATGCTTTGAGTTCTCGTGGGGCCCAAGTGTCCATGCTGAAACCAGCAAGATGAAAGTCCTGGTGTTTTACTCCAAGATCAGTGGGAGCAGCCCCACTGGCGGCATCGACTCATGTAGGGAAGCTCTGAGATATGAGGAGGCGAGAGCAGAGGGAGTTGCCATTTCTGCTGCTTCTCCCACTGCCAGTGTTGGCTGCATTGCCAAACCTGGCACTGAGTAATGTCCCAGACAGGGCCTTCATTCTGGAAGGTAGCAGCCACGGTTCTAAATAGTCAGGGTATATTTGGTTCTCATACTTCCTTTTACAATTTCTAAATGTTGTCCTTACAAGGTTGAATAGCTTCTGAATCTGGATTCATTGGTTATATTTTCCGGACATTTTTGTTTTCTTTACGTCAGAATTAAGAGGAAGAGTCCTCTTTAATCCCAGCACTTGGGAGGCAGTGGTAGGAGGAGCTCCATGAATTTGAGGCCACCCTGAGACTACAAAGTGAATTCCAGGTCAGCCTGAGCTAGAGTTAGACCCTACCTCAGAAAACAAAACAAAACAAAAACAAAAAACAAAACAACAAAAAAGAATAAGAGTTCTACTATGGTAAAGAACATACTGAGAAACCATCATGTTTTGAATTTAGTATAAAAAAACCATGATGTTGGAAGAATTTTCCTTTAAAATGAGAAAGCTGCATTATAGAATAGATAGGATCAATAACTGTAGGAAAACCTTAGAAGATGTTTAATACTAGGGTCCCTGAATCTTTTGATGGTATTGTAAAAACAAAAATATGTACCTTACTTACTTTGGCTTTTTGTTTTCAAAAATGTATAAGAAATAAATTTAATAAATGAGAATACTGGTTCACATTTTTCAGTGAAAAAAATGGAAATGAATTTCTTTGAGCTCCCATATTTTGGTAGTGTGGCAGTGTATAACAAAACAATGTTAGCATTGAAAAGTCTTGCACTTAGATTCACATAGCATCGATCTCACATTCACTACCACATCCTCTAAAGATCTAAAAGTAGCTCAAGTCTTTCCAAATAGGGACCAAACCTGATTTCTTAGAACATGTTTTTCCCCCTACTTACAGTTGAAGCCACCCACTTGCTTTTAGGTTTCTTTTTTGTGTCTAAAATGCAAGATTCTGCAGAAGGCTCACTTGCCTTCCCTTGTCACTAATGTTCCATTACTCCCATGACAAAATGGCTTTGATGTGCTCCCCAGTGAGAGGGTTCTACGCCAAGAGAGAAAAACTTTGAGTACGTGGGTATGACATTACTTTGCACTTTGAATAATCATTTCAGGATACTTATACAGGATGTCAGCATCTTTGCTTCAAAAGAGGGGGAAACCCCCTGAAGCCAATCAACTCATTGGCTTACACAATTTTAAAACATAGATTTGGATGTGTGTTTTAACAAGATTATTTTTGCTGTGTATTGATTCAGAAGCAAATCACTTTGACTATATACATATAAGTTCCCCCATAAACCTTAATAGATACACATTTTAATAATGGGCCCCTCATGGAAAGCAGTGACTTCTACCAAATATTTTGATATTTGTAGCAATAGAGAGGCACCTGATGCATCATGTAGTCAGTATATCTATATACTTTTACAACACGTTTATACACTGAGGAGTATTCAAATTGTTTGCTGGTTTAGACTTTAAAAAAAAAAGTGCCATGGGCATTTATATACCAGTGTTTTGTTTCTGTCGACCTGACTACACCTTCAAGGATATATGTGATGGGCTGTATAGAAATTGTATGCTTAACTACTTGAAAATGGCAAATAGAACTATTAGGAAAATGCAGCCTGAAGCTGCAATGTCATCAGTACTTCATAATGGCCAAAATAATCATGGTCCCGATTCTGATGGTGTTGTAAGTGACACAAATTTCATCTACGTGTCCTGAGGACACTTTTTTCAACACTTTACACTTGTTTATTTTTGATGCCACTGTGAAGCTTCTTGGTCAGTCTGAATTTGATCAAAGTTGCATATCTCCTCAGTTAAGAAAAACAAGCTGTAGTCAATTTTCACTATTTATTGATTCCACATTTGTGAATTTGCCTTCTAATTAAAATTCACCAGTAGCCCCAAAGTCATAGTACTTCCATGTTTATCTAAGAGCATGTAGCAAGCAGCAAAGCATGAGGCCATCTAAGTACAATTTCCCTGGTGAGAGTGTACACGTGGCATTCCGCCTTGTTCTTGTTTCATTCTTAAACATATATTCTTTGGGTGGCTGATTTTTCTGTTTTTTTTTTTTTGTTGTTGTTTTTGTTTTTTCATTTTGTGTTTTTACTTGCTGATTAAATATTTTCAAAGCACAGTGATATTGTGCTGTTCATATTGTTAAGCCTGGAGACTATCATGTGTCTTATGAAGAAACATGTGTCAGATGAGCTCTGCTCCAACATCAGTTGTAATGCTGTTGGACACAAATTCAATGTCAATTAATCAATAATATACATTAAGGAAGCATCATTAAACAGAAACACACCTAAAACGTCTTCTATTGGTTGGTTAATAGAATGCAATTAGTGACTTCTAAGAAACTACCCTGAATTTCCCCTGAAAGCAATGGGTTACTTTTCACTAACCCAGAGTTCACAGTTACTTCACGGACCATAATTAAATCTAAACAAAAAATGATTTTATTTTCCTGTATGAAGAAATCATAGTTAAGTAATAATAAACATTTCAACAATTCTAAAACATATCATTCTTCCTCAAAATATTTTTCAGTCATACATCAGTTCTTTTTTCTCTAGCATGTAGAATTAAACTGAACTACATTCCAGTTTTGGGGAAAAAGGTCCTATATTAAAATCTTTTTTTGTTTTGTTTTGTTTTGTTTTTTTCTCACTCTAGCTCATGCTGACCTGGAATTCACTATGTAGTCTCAGGGAGAACTTGAACTCATAGCGATCCTCCTACCTCTGCCTCCCCAGTGCTGGGATTAAAGGCGTGTGCCACCATTCCTGGCTTTTCTTAATTGAGTGTTGTTATTATCAAATCTATTCTCAAAATATCACTATTTGTGTAAGTTACATTTCTGTGATCTTTAGATGTGAGATGAGGGATAAGTAAAACTAGTCTTTTCCTGAAGGTATATAATGAAGTTATAATTAAAGAAGTGATAATTTATCACATTATTCTGTTTATACATGAGTCTACTAATTCTTGTCAACGAATTTTCTTTTTTTATGTCTGGATTAATTCATTCACTTTGTAAGCAAATAATGTACATGTAATAACAGATATGAACATCC
Organism: Orientallactaga sibirica; assembly: GCA_036365145.1. NCBI lineage: Eukaryota > Metazoa > Chordata > Mammalia > Rodentia > Dipodidae > Orientallactaga > Orientallactaga sibirica. The sequence continues at coordinate 5,467,157 of JAEOAD010001030.1, forward strand.
ACGTCTCATCCCAGTGCATTTTCTCTTCATCTTCCAGAGAGAAACATTACTCAGGGATTGTTCTGAACCATGTTGTATTCTGCAAACTTTGTATAAATACAGATGTGACAGAGAAGGTAGTATCTGCTTCTTTTGTTTTGGATATTTTATCTAATTAAAGTGGTATGACAGGAGGAAGAGGGGAAGAAAGAAGAATGGAGAAGAAGGAGCTGGAAACACAGAGGAAGGAGAGGAGAAGAAATTTCACTTAACAATTTCAATAACAATACCATTGAGAGATCACTTTTTCTACCATTCATCTTTTTGTTTTAACTCAAAGACAATTTTATTTGCATTTGAGAAGAAAACAACAAGGTAGGTAAACTAGAGATCTTGCCTTCTGCCAGGAGGAGAAAGCAGGGTAAGAGAAAGAGAAAGGGGGGGTGGGGAAATGGCTTAGTGGTTAAAGCATTAGCCTGCAAAGCCTAAGGACTCTGGTTCAATTCCCCAGGACCCACATAAGGCAGATGCACAAGAGGGTGCATGCATCTGCAGTTTGCTTACAGTGGCAGGAGGCCCTGGCGTGCCCATTCTCTCTCTCTCTCTCTCTGCCTTTGTCTTTCTCCCTCTCAAGTAAATAAATAATTTTAAAGAGAGAGAGAGAGAAAAGGCTTTTTGAGTTACATGTCAGAGAGTCTTAACAGTCAAGTGCTGTAAGCAATTGCATTGAGAGAGGGATTTCTGTGGCATATAAGTACCTATGAAAGAAATTCCTCCCCTTAACATATCTTCCTGTGCTCTATGTTTCTTTTTACCACATGGCCTCAGACTTTTCTTGGCACCGTAAATCAGAATTCTCTTCTTACCATAGAGATCGTAGAGTACCTTGAACTTTGCCTGAGCAAGGGAATCCTGCTGTCTTTATCAAGCTGTGATTAAAAAATCGCCCTCTCACTAAGCCATTTGTAAGGGGTTACTGACCACTAACCATGGCATTTCCTTTTATGAGGAAAGCAATCATGATACTTCTTCCTCCTGCAAAGTTAGTGTGCAACCAGGTACACAGGAGATGGTGTCCAAAGCAGATGAGGGAAGTTGATCCTTCATGACTTCAAGCCTGCTAATGGCTAACCACCTACCCAACACGATGATCCCAAGTTCATCTTCTTGGTACTCACCTGAGGTTGAGGATAAATAAATAATATTGGGGTGGGAACACAAAACTTTACATAATTAAGTAAAAGTGTGGTTAGATTGATTACTGTTCTGTAAGTTGTCGACAACAGTTCTTGTTGCTGTTGTCCTTGAAGGGATCAGTCTGGTTTGGAGGAGATGGTTACTTCTGCTCCTGGGTACAGCCTGGCATCATGGACAACCACCCTCATGTGGGGATGGAAGTACGCCCTGCAACATTCTGCTATTCCTGGAATCCAAGGTGACTCCAGGTGGAGGACAATGATTTATTTCGGTGTGGGGCATCTTTATCAAGGTGGAAGAAGCTGGCTCATTTCATTATGCACCCATAGCAGAGAGAGCAATAGCCAGAGCTTGCACTGGATCTGAACACACAGGCTGGGCTCCATACCGCTGATCTTAGGGAGGTGAAACTTGGCCATTCTCCAGATGTTACTGAAAAATTTTATTATGGAAACTACTCGAACTCTTTTTTAATCTTTTTATTTTACATATTTATTTATTTGAGAGAGAGAAAGAGGCAGAGAGAAAGAGAGAGAGGGAGGGAGAGAATGGGCACACCAGGGCCTCCAGCCATTGCAAATGAACTCCAGATGCATGCTCCTCAGAATCAAACCAGGATCCTTTGGCTTTGCAGGCAAATGCCTTAACCACTAAGCCATCTCTCCAGCCTAACTACTCTAACTCTTAAGAGTGTAAGTGAGAATCTGGTATCTCCTTGAGAATGATTCCAAGAATGGAGAGAAGTATTTCAGACTCCTTTACCTCTTTAAAGTTAAGCACACATGTCTAATATATTTTAATGCTGTAACAGAATGCCCAAAGTAAATAAAATAAAGGTTATTTACTTTATCAGAGTTCCTAACCTGGAACCTTGCTTTCATAATGAATGAAGGGAGGGAGTTGGGAGCAATGATTGCGAACATGGTGAATTAATGCACCTCTTTTAACATCATGTTTGGCTTTCCATCAAAGGAGTCAGAGATCACTGAAAAAGTAGTCTCTTGTTGTTTGGAAATTTTCATTAAGATATTTACATACAAGAAAAGGTTACATGTTCATAATCTCTTCACAGACATGTTTCCAAAACTAGATAATTTATTCATTTCTTGTAGAGAAAAGTTCCAAAGTAAACAAATTATAAAATTTCTCTCATCTTTCTCATTTTCCAATGTTAAACTTACCCCCATGACACAGTTATTGAAATACCTATGTTTTCACAGTGTATGCTCAGATATAATCAACAAGGAGTGGACCCACATAGAATCATGAATTAAAATTTCATTTACAAGTCTAAAATTATTTACATTTAAACAGCCCTTTTTGAGTTTAATCACTTACACAGATAATTAAAGCAATTTAAAAATTCATATAATGCAATTTAGAAAACTGAATATTAGAAGCCTTAAATCACTAGACTACTCAAGCTATTATTGCTAAGATTCAATTCAGCCTTTTTAAAATGAAAAAGTCGGGCTGGAGAAATGGCTTAGTGGTTAAGATGAATGCCCGTGAAGCCTAAGGACCCTGGTTTGAATCTCCAGGTTCCATGTAAGCCAGATGCACATGATGACCCATGCATCTGGAGTTTGTTTGCAGTGGCTAGAGGCCCTGGAACACCCATTCTCACCCTTCCTGTCTCTCCCTCTATCTCTAATAAATAAATAAATAAAAATAAAATCTTAAAAAATGGAAAAGTCATTTTTCCTCTGTATGTTCATAATACAAAATAATTCATAACCTACATATTAATTTGTCTTCTTCTATAAAATAAAGACGTCCTTGGAGGAGCTGCCTGAGGGGACATTTAGCTTTACAATATGTTTAAGGGAAATTTGAGAGTTAAGAATATACTTATCAGGGCTTGAGAGATGGCTTAGCGGTTAAGGCGCCTGCCTGCTAAGCCTAAGAATGCTGCTTCCAATCTCCAGGTCCCATGTTTAGCCAGATGCAAAGTGACACAAGGGCGCAATGCCGCACTTGACCACAAGGAGGTGCACACATCTGGAGTTCCTTCACAGCAGCTGGAGACTGCTGGCGTGCCCATCTCTGTCTCCCTCTCCCTCTCTGTCTGTCTCTCTCTGTGTCTCTCTCCAAAAATAAATAAAATAATTTTAAAAAAGAATATACTGATCAATGTCTGTCAGCCCAGATTTTGTGGTTGGCTTTTATTGGGAACATTTAATTTTTTTTTTTGTTATTTTATTCTTAGGCTTAGCAGGCGGGCACCTTAACCGCTAAGCCATCTCTCCAGCCCTATTTGGAACATTTTATCTCTTCTCTCTCCCTTTTTCTCCCTTTCTTTTACCCTATTCCCTTCTTCCCTCCCTCCCCTTTTCCTTCTCTTCCCTCCTCCATCCCTCATTCCCTTTCTTCTCCTCTCAGAACATAATAGCTGAGCACTTAATATGCCCAGTACTCTGCTGAATGCTAGAAATACAGTTGCTACCAAGACATGTGCTATTTAGGCTCAGGAGTGGAAATACCTGCCATGCAGCAGGGCAATAGTATATCAAGCTACAGGGACAGCTTTGAGAAGACAAGAGGTGAAATGCAGCAATTAAAATTCTCTAACTTCCTATGAAATTCAGAAAGAAAAGATGTAAGAGTGTAGCTTACATGCTGGTGATTCAGCTCTGTCAGATGACCACACAGGTCCTGTGAACCATGATAGGGATTTTAACTTACTCCAAAGGCAATGGCGTGTCATTAGAGAGTTTCTAAGATGAAGAATAACGACATAGAATTCTTGTTAATTTGGATAACTGGAGAAACTGGATTATATGAGGATAACACTAGAAACAAGGGGAAAATTGGACAACTATTTACACAATTCTACCATAAGTATTTGAATTCAATGACAGATTACAGCAGTGTATGGGAGACAGTCCTTCCATGATTTTATAATATAGGCCATGTACAAAACAATCAGTCAGAGTTCTCTTCCTCCTTTCTCTGAACTCTGCCAGCTTTCAAAGGTGAAGATGATTGCTCTGGAAAGGACAAGAAAGACGGTAGAGGAACAGATGACACTTTGGAAGTGTGGAGATGCTCCCTACCAGCTCGCAAAGTATTTAAGCACTCCTAAGGGAGAGTGGGGTGTGGAGCTGGCTGGATGTTTTGGCCTTAATATCAGGAACGACTTAACCATTTAGAATTGGCCTTTAAACCTTTCCCTAAAAATGCTGATGTATAGAGGAAACAAGGGTTTTATAAAATCTCTTCTCAGCCTTCAGTGAACAGTTTATTTGGTTATGTCATTAGGCATATGAATCTCAGAGATGTGTTATTTAAAACATTTAAGCTTTAATATGTTTTTTTTAAAACAAAGGATTCAGTTTGGAATGATTTTTAGCTGAATAAAATATGTAGCCAAGTGTAGTATTAAGACCAAAACCACACCCCAAAAATAAGCACTTGATTTTTTTTTTTTTTTACCCTGGGCAAAATGTAATGATCTATTTTCAAATAATGGGTATGTATGTATGTATATAGGGAGGAATTGAGTTTTATAAGCATATATTAAAGGCTCAAAGGGCTTATAGACATCAAATGACTTTTCAAAATAACAACACAGTGATTGAAGTGTAAATGAATCATGAAATATATGGATTAAATATGCCTGGATTTATTACGCATAATTAAGAATTTAAGACTTGCTCTGGGCAAAGTATGACTGAGGTTTTTCTATGGCACCCCAAACACCTAAAAAACATAGAAACATTGTAGTACCAAATCTTTCCAAGTTTCTATGGCCTGAGATTTATATAGATCACATTTCTTATTTTCTTTTAGAAATAATTAAGCCTTCTGATTAAAAGATTAAAATATAATCTGTAGAGATTAATTACTTTTTCCTTAAAAGTTACTATAAAAGTTGATATATTATAGGAAAAAGATGTTAAAATTAAAATTATTTAAAAATTTAGGGAACTGGGCTTGGTAGTATATGCTTAGCATCCAAGCATTCTCCCAGCAGTCTGGAGGTAAAGACAGAAAGATCAGAAGTTCAAGGTCATCCTCAGCTACACAGTGAGTTTGAGACAAGACTGAGTTTACATGAGACTCTGTGTGAAGGAGAGACAGAGAGAGAGAGAAAGAGAGAGAGAGAGACATAGAAGTAAAAGAAGATGAAAGGCTTGCAATGTAGCTCAGTAGTAGTGCTTGCCTACCACGTGCAAGGTTCAAAATTCAAAAAGATTCAATCTCCAGCCATAAAATTAATATTAAAAATGAGAAGAATTTGATGTGCTTTATGTGACTTAGGTATAAAATATTGAAGTAACAGACTTCACGTGAGTGCTATGAAATGAAAAGAAAAGAAACTAAAGGAGAGTAGAACCTATATCAAAAAAAGCAAATTTAGGGTTTTTTTATTTTTATTTTTGGAGCAAGACATAGAGAGTGACAGACAGAGAGAGAGGGTAGATAGAAATGGGCGTGCCAGCAGTCTCTCAGCTGCTGTGAACGAAATCTAGATGTGTGCGCCCCCTTGTGGTCAAGTGTGTCATTGCGCCCTTGTGTCACTTTGCATCTGGCTAAACGTGGGACCTGGAGATTGGAACCTCTGGAGATCGGAACCAGGTTCTTAGGCTTAGGAGGCAGGCGCCTTAACCACTAAGCCATCTCTCCAGCCTTTTTTTTTTTTTTTTTTTTTTTTTTTTTTTTTTTTGAGGTAGGGTCTCACTCTAGCTCAGGCTTACCTGGAATTTACTCTGTAGTCTCAGGGTGACCTTGACCTCATGTGAACCTCCTACCTCTGCCTCCCAAGTGTTGGGATTAAAGGTGTATGCCACCATGCCCAGCTTAAATTTAAGGATTTTAACAGAATATAAACTAAATAAAGTTTATAATATGTTGTTATAATCCCTTATATAATAATTTTATAAGCTTGGACTGAATAAATCCCTAAAGCTTCCAGTCAATGGGCCATGTTAGTCATATCCTGCTTCAGCATTATGTCCCTCATACAACTTATTTTCTCCTAGAGAGAATGGCCTTCAGTCATGAATATGCTATAAACAGCTCTTCATGTAAGAAAACATGAGCAAATGCTAGGGGAAAAAAAGCACTTTAGGGATTTAAAAATAACCAGGAGGGACAATCTATTTGACTAGGTGACATTTTTGACTTACAACAAAGAATTTTCCATTAATTACAGTTGTCAAATTTGAATAATGCTCAGGCAAAAGTAATTTTTTTTTAAGGTAGGGTCTCGCTCTAGCCCAGGCTGACCTGGAATTCACTATGCAGTTTCAGGGTGGCCTTGAACTCATGGCAATCCTCCTGCCTCTACCTCCCAAGTGCAAAGATTAAAGTCATGAACCATTATGCTCTGATCAGGCAACAGTAACTTGGCTTGAATGAAGATCTTCAAGTCAGTAACCAGGGCTGTGGTGAATATGGTTCATCACATAGAAATAAGCTCTATCTGTGTGCATACATTTGAGACTTTAGTTCTGTATGGCTTCCAAGGCAAATTTAGATCCACAAATGACTTTACTAATCCTTATCTTTCTTTCTATCTTTCTATTTGTCTGTCTATCTATCTATCTATCTATCTATCTATCTATCTATCTATCTATCTATCTACCTATCTATCATCCATCTGTCTTTATTTTTATTGTTTTTATTTTAGAGAAACAGAGCAGGAAGAGAGAGGGAGAGAATAGGGACGCCAGGGCCTCAACCACTACAATTGAACTCCAGACACTTGCATCCCCTAGTGGGCACATGTGACCTTGTACTTGCCTCACTTGTGCATCTGGCTTATATCAGATCAAAAGAGTTGGACATGGGTCCTTAGGCTTAACTGCTAAGCCATCTTTCAAGCCCTATCATCTATCTATCTATTATTCAATCATCTATGAGGATTTTGAAACAGGATCTCCCTTTATAGATCAGGCTTGCCTTGAAATTGTGGGCCATTCTTCTGCCTCTGCCTCTGCCTCCCCAGTTCTTCTGGGTGATCAATACGCATCACCATGCCAGGCTTAATCTTACATATTTAAATCGAAAGTTGTAACACATTTGAGATCCTAGCTGCGAAAATGACAAGACATGACCAAATGCATTATGGGATAATATTTGCAAAGTTCTTTCATGACTGGCCCAAGAATTATTTTGTGTCCTTTTGAGTAAAAGTCAATAACTACAAGAAATCTTATCTTTTTACTTGTGAAATTTGATAGGTAAACACAAAGCTAGTCCTTGAATTTTTTTTTAATTTTTTTATTATTTTATTTATTTTTGGAGAGAGACACAGAGAGAGAGACAGACAGACAGAGAGAGAGGGAGAGGAAGACAGATAGAGATGGGCACCCCAGCAGTCTCTCAGCTGCTGTGAATAAAATCCAGATGCGTGCGGCCCCTTGTGGTCAAGTGCGGCATTGCGCCCTTGCGTCACTTTGCATCTGGCTAAACGTGGGACCTGGAGATTGGAACCGCTGGAGATTGAAACCAGCATTCTTAGACTTAGCAGGCAGGCGCCTTAACCGCTAAGCCATCTCTCCAGCCCATTGAATTTTGAAGTATACATTAAGTAATCAATAAATTTTCATCGTTGCCTAGCTATTAGGACTTCTTAAGTCACTATGGAGATATTCTTTTCACACTTTATTACCCAAGCTTGCCATAACATTTCAAACTTACAGCATTTCTGTAAAAGAAGCATTTGCATGGCCAAAAAATCTTATTTAGTGTAGACATCAATCACAACTGATGTCATCCTAAACCTTGAGCCAGTTGTTATTATATTGAAAATCTTCTTGTTGAGTTTTTTTTTTTTTTTCTAAATGGAATTACTTCCTCTTGAACCATTCCCATGTTTTAGGTACAACTCTATACTCTTGCCAAGTGATTGACATAACCCTAGCTATCTGCAGCTAGAATAAACATGGAAGATGCTCAAAGGAGTGGCCAAGATGATGGGTAAAAAAAGAGACATCTGTTGAGTATCCATTAGACATGTTAATTTTTTTTCATTTTGTCTAGATAATAATATTAAGAGGGAGGAATTATAATCTCCATTTTCAAAGCAACTGAACTTGGAAGGTGCTGGGTGAATTGCATAAGGTCTCACTTGGGAGCACAGTGTGTGTCCTGTTTGTCACATTGTAATGTAAATACAGTAAACTCTTGTGGTGTGTGTGTGTGTGTGTGTGTGTGTGTGTAGTGAGATTGGAAATTTCACTTGTTTTATGTTACACCCTAACATAATAGTAAAGTATTACTTTAAATTTCAAGGATTGCTTTCCTGTTTGTTTATGCAATGAAGTTACTACTCTGAATTTGTAAATTTATATTCAAAGGGGTATTTTGGGAGAGGTTGAGTGCAACAGATTTCTTATGAAGATAACTAAGAAGTGCTTTTCTTCATATAGGTAGTATTCAAGTAAAAACAAAAACACTGCAATGACAATAGGGCATGTGCTGGTGATGTGGTCTCCCTGCCTCTCCTTGCCACTCACTGTGTGTTTTCCATCTTTCTTTCCCTCCTTTCTTCACTGAGGGTAGAAAATTAAAAGAGGCAATTTTAACCTGTGAATTGAGTGTGTTGCAAAGTTCTTCATCTTAAACCATCTAGTCATTTCAGAGGAATTCAAAGGAAGGATAACTGTTAGGGCCAAGAGACACCCTTGGGCAGTGGAAAGTAGGGAGGACAAAGTGAAACACTCTTCTGAAGTCATCGGCTACCCAGATGACAGTGCATGAAGCTGCATCCCACAAACATGTTTTCCTTCACAAAGTACTTAGCGTTTGAATCTCTTCAGGCTAAGCAACAAGCATGGCGTTCTGACAGAGTCTCTATATTTTACTTATTCATCTAATATATGAGAGGGAAACCCAAGATGTCTAGGTTTTTTATAGTGGATATGTATTTTTAATGGGATGGATGTATTCATTTCATATAGTTGTTACTCTTGGGCTGTCTTCACCACATGTCTTTGCTTACATGAGTTGGAAATTATGCTGTAAACTAATTTGTAAAGAATATATAAACAGGGCTGGAGAGAAGGCTTAGTGGTTACTGCACTTTCCTGTGAAGTCTAAGGACCCAGGTCCAATTCCGAAGTGTCCACTTAAGCCAAATGCACGTGACTCTGGAGTTCATTTGCAGTGGCCCTGGTACCCCTATTCTCTCTCCCTCTCTCTTTTATCTTCTCTCTCCCTTTCTCTCTCACACACATATACACAGACACACAAATAAATAAATAAAATATTTAAAAATATAACCTATGGTTAAGGCATTTGCCTGCAAAGCCAAAGGACCTTGGTTCAATTCCCCAGGACCCACGTAAGCCAGATGGACAAGGTGGCACATACATCTGGAGTTCGTTTGCAGTGGCTGGAGGCCCTGGATCGCCCATTCTTTCTCTCTCTCTCTCCCCCTCTTTCTCTCTTGCTCTCTTAAATAAATAAATAAATAAATAAATAAATAAATAAATAAATAAAACAAAACAAAATAAAATATTATATATATATATATATATATATATATATATATATATCTCCAAAGTTTCTATGAGAAAGAAGAGACTTTGTACTATGTAAAAGCATAGATATTTTTATATTAATATGTACAATGTCAACAACTATGATATAACTTTATCTTAAGCAACGGTGTAGCTATATTGCACAATAATTTCCATCAATTGGAATTGTCTGGGCCAACAGAGATATTTATTCCCACTGGGCTACTGATAAAAGGAATTAAAAGTATTATATATGGATTACTTTTGTAGATCCAGATTTATGAAATCATAAATTGGTATTTTACTGAAATATTTTTACACATGATTACATACTTAAGTAATATGATTACATCTAGTAACTGTTTCCCTATATAAATGAAGTGGGTTCTGTTCTTAAATTTTATGTCTGTTTAGTCCTTGCCTATGATGCACTTTTGTTTGTTTGTATGTATGTATGTATGTATGTATGTATGTACCTAGTTGATTATGAATGAATATGCCTATAGAAATATATTGATGTAAGACACATCCCCATAACATGGTCAATTGCTTAATTGGGGTTACATTATAGAAGAGTCCATTGTAAAAGAACATGAAGGGCCAAATAGTTTTTTAATATCTTAAGATAATATATATTCATTAAGAATTAAATTTTTTTTTTAATTTTTTATTTTTTTAGAGAGAGAGAGAGACAAAGAGAGACAGACATAGAGAGAGGGAGAGGGAGAGAGATAGAGAATAGGCGCACCAGCAGTCTCTCAGCTGCTGTGAATGAAATCCAGATGTATGCGCCCCCTTGTGGTCAAGTGCAGCATTGCGCCCTTGTGTCACTTTGCATCTGGCTAAACATGGGACCTAGAGATTGGAACCAGTGTTCTTAGGCTTAGGAGGCAGGCGCCTTAGCTGCTAAGCCATCTCTCCAGCCCCTCATTGAGAATTTTTTTAATCAGAACAAATTCATTTGAGGAAAAGCACAAGCATAATTGGCTAAAATGAAAAAAAATTAGGTCAACATGACATTTTCCATTTAATATACTAAATTTTAAATTTAGTGCTAATTATATCTAACTAACATCAAGTCCAATCAAGGAGAAATTAATAAAATTAGGTGGCTCACCTTTTTTAAAACAATTATCTTTTAAAAATATTTATTTTTATTTATTTATCTGAGAGAGATAGAGAGAAAGAGAAAGAGAGAGAGACAGGGAGAAAGAATGGGGGCATCAGGGCCTCCAGCCACTGCAAACAAACTCCACATGCAAGCACCACCTTGTTCATCTGTTTTACGTGGGTTCTGGGGAATTGAGCCTGTGTCCCTTGGCATTTCTGGCAAGCACCTTAACCGCTAAGCCATGTTTCCAGCCCTGGCTCACCTCTTGTTAATATTGGAATGAAGTATTTTTTATTCCTAGAACAATTTCTTGCATAAAATTTATTATTTCCATAATTTAAGTATTTCAGAACACAGTCAAATTTCTGCAGGTATGTCAAGTAAAAATATATGTCTTTTGTGGTCCAGGGGACACATTTCTGTGTGCATTAAATTATTTACATTTACTAGATTTCTGAAAGAATTAGGAAACACATGGATCACCATTCAATGGTAACTAAACTTGAGATTTTTTTGCTATTTCTGTCTTTGATATATTATTTCCTGAGCCAGTCATGATGGATCAGATGTGTCATTACACATTTCCGAAGGCTTTGGCAGGCTTATTTCCCTAAACATGAGGCCAGCCTGGGCTACAGAGTGAGATGATACCAAAAAATAAAATAAATAAATAAATAAAATCACGTTGTTGAAATTTTATTTGAATTAAATTAATTAATTGAATTCAGTCCAATCCTTTCTAATAAAAATATTCAGTCTGTGTAGGCAAAGTACTTAGAGTTTAGTTGATGCATTATAAAATAATTCATCTGAAAAATAAAGTGTTTTAATAGCACGTAACATAAACTTGAAAAATGTGACTGTACTAAATTTTGTACAAATGTGGTTTAAAATAAGTTTTCTTTTATTCTCAACTGGATTTGAATGCCAAAAGACACTCTAAAAAAGACAATAAGTAGACACTCTGGAATGATACTTCATTTGTTGCCAAAGCAACAGTTTAGATAAAATTGGAATACAGTGACAGTAGTAGTGCATACCTGTAACCCCAGCTCTCAGGAGGTATATGCAGGGAGATTGGGAGTTCAAGACCTGCCTCAGCTGCACACATATTTTATACCATCCTGGGATACATGAGACCCTGTCTCAATAAAAAACAAAAATACAACAACAATAACAATAACAAAAATACGAAAGCATCTCCTACTGGGGAGGTGTGTGGCAAGATCCTGAATATATTTAACTTATGCTAGAATAATTAACACGTAATTTTATTTTACTTTTTTTGTTAAGAGAAATAAATTTCTGCAACAGTTAACCCCTGCTAATATTATCCAGATTAAGGAAGTATTTCTATATAGATTTATTTCATGAAATATTTAATGTTGGGCTGGATAGAAGGCTTAGTGGTTAAGGCACTTGCCTGTGAAGTCTAAGGTCCCAGGTTCAATTCCCCAGGACCCACGTAAGCCAGATGCCCAAGGTGTTTGCATGTGTCTGGAGTTCGTTTGTAGCAGCTACAGGTCTTGGTGCAACCATTCTTTCTCTCTCACTCTCTCTTTCATTCTTTCTATTTCTCAAATAAATAAAATAATAAAATATTTAAGCAAAAGCAATATTTAATGTCATTAGAGCTCACTGGCAGTCCAACTCCATGAGGACAAGAAACATGTGCTACAGTAACTAGCAAATAGCATGGGTAGAATTGAAGCCAAATGAAGCCAGGCATAGTGGCGCACGCCTTTAATCCCAGCACTTGGGAGGCAGAGGTAGGAGGATCGCAATGAGTTCGAGGCCACCCTGAGACTACATAGTGAATTCCAGGTCAGCCTGGGCTAGAGGGAGACCCTACCTGGAAAAACAAAAACAAACAAAAAAATTGAAGCCAAATGAATGAATGACTCCATGTGGCAGATCAAATATGCAGTCAAACACTGGAAAGGTAATTCTGGGAAATTTTTTTACACTCATGGGAACTTTCTAATAGCTCAATGCCATGTGGGAAAACAGGGAACATTTCATGCATTATGTTCATAAATTAACTAACTGTAGAGGAAAGAATTACAAGGAAATGTCCTCAAATGTTGATAGCTGTGTAAGAGAAAGAAACACAGCTTTATTTCTCACTCCCACTCAATTACACTTCCCAAATTTTTTTCTCACTGGCTACATGCTATTATAGTAAGCCAGCTTTTTAAAGAATATCCTTCACTTTCAAAGCCAATACTGAATTGAATGTTTATGGCTACGGACTAGGAAACTAAAGAATTCACAATGTGAGAATTATTTGTAAAAACGTCACCTTCGCGTATGCCATTGGAAAGGGTACGTAAAGTAGGATTAATCTGAAATTGGGATTTTAGTGGCTCACGGTGGATGCCGCATTTGTCTTTAAGAGGCAGTAAATTAGCAATGGCTCCTATGAACGTGGAAGCATGACTTCTTGCGCCTAAATCTTGCTACTGGCTCTTACTTACTAATGGAAACCCACAGCTCCGTGTTTGTTTCATGTTACTTCAACGAAAGTTTCTTAAACTCTAGTTCAATGTCTCTGTCTGTGAAACTTGGGTAACACTGCAACCACTTCCTCGTATGACGATTGCCAAAATGAATGCTTATAGAAGCATGTGGAGCTGTGTCCAGCACACATTAAGAGCTACGGAAGGAGAAGATCTTATTATTTTCTACTGCTTGCCATGAGTAAGAGACGAAATGATGTCAAACATGGAAATAGTCACTGGATCTGGAGCAACGTTCCTCCCTTTTCATATGTCCTCTGTTCCTCTGTTTTGTGACTCTATATTACTCACAAATCTACAATCTTCCCGCAGTCTGTATTTATGAACCATTAAAGCCACATTCAGTGAAGGACACCTATCAGTTCCATGTACAGTTCCCCCTAAAAGCTATGGGGACACTTCCAGAGTCTTTAGTTAATACAGGTTTTGCCTTGCATGACATTAGAGTGATATAAATTAATATAGAAAGTTTCTCAAGCATTTCTTGCACCCTGGTAAAAAGATGCAAAACTAGCTGGGCCTAATGACACACACCTATAATCCCAGCCCTCTGTAGGCAAAGACACAGGAGGATCCCTGTGAGTTTGAGGCTACCCTGAGATTTGATAGTGAATTCCAGGTCAGCCTAGGCTACAGCAACCCTCCGCCACACATACACACACACACACACACACACAAAAAAAAGATGTAAAATAAGTCTATTGCCTAAGCACATTTTCCTCAAATTAATCCCTTTATCTTCTAAAAGGTCCATTTCCTTCTAATCAGGAATACACATTTACAAGATGGAGGAGGTGATTCTGAAACCCAGAAGGCTTGGCCAGCCATCTTTAGCAAGTAGACAAACATCAAACTCGTGAAATTATATCACATGACATTTCACAGGTCTTTACTAAATCTTTCTGAGGTTAGTATACAAAGAAAGCATACTAAGCTCTTTAATTTAGCTCCCCAAAATTTATGTCCTAATTTTGATTACTCCTAACAAGAGTAAAAGGAAATGGTAGGTTTGATACGTGGTTGATCTAAGTCTCTTTCTCTAGTACAATTCTGCCTCTTATAGCATTAAGTAAATGAACAGTCCAACTCCATGAGGACAAAAACACGTGCTACAGTAACTAGCAAATAGCATGGGTAGAATTGAAGCCAAATGAAGCCAGGCATAGTGGCGCACGCCTTTAATCCCAGCACTTGGGAGGCAGAGGTAGGAGGATCGCAATGAGTTCGAGGCCACCCTGAGACTACATAGTGAATTCCAGGTCAGCCTGGGCTAGAGGGAGACCCTACCTGGAAAAACAAAAACAAACAAAAAAATTGAAGCCAAATGAATGAATGACTCCATGTGGCAGATCAAATATGCAGTCAAACACTGGAAAGGTAATTCTGGGAAATTTTTTTACACTCATGGGAACTTTCTAATAGCTCAATGCCATGTGGGAAAACAGGGAACATTTCATGCATTATGTTCATAAATTAACTAACTGTAGAGGAAAGAATTACAAGGAAATGTCCCTCAAATGTTGATAGCTGTGTAAGAGAAAGAAACACAGCTTTATTTCTCACTCCCACTCAATTACACTTCCCAAATTTTTTCTCACTGGCTACATGCTATTATAGTAAGCCAGCTTTTTAAAGAATATCCTTCACTTTCAAAGCCAATACTGAATTGAATGTTTATGGCTACGGACTAGGAAACTAAAGAATTCACAATGTGAGAATTATTTGTAAAAACGTCACCTTTCGCGTATGCCATTGGAAAGGGTACGTAAAGTAGGATTAATCTGAAATTGGGATTTTAGTGGCTCACGGTGGATGCCGCATTTGTCTTTAAGAGGCAGTAAATTAGCAATGGCTCCTATGAACGTGGAAGCATGACTTCTTGCGCCTAAATCTTGCTACTGGCTCTTACTTACTAATGGAAACCCACAGCTCCGTGTTTGTTTCATGTTACTTCAACGAAAGTTTCTTAAACTCTAGTTCAATGTCTCTGTCTGTGAAACTTGGGTAACACTGCAACCACTTCCTCGTATGACGATTGCCAAAATGAATGCTTATAGAAGCATGTCGAGCTGTGCCCGGCACACATTAAGAGCTACGGAAGGAGAAGATCTTATTATTTTCTACTGCTTGCCACGAGTAAGAGACGAAATGATGTCAAACATGGAAATAGTCACTGGATCTGGAGCAACGTTCCTCCCTTTTCATATGTCCTCTGTTCCTCTGTTTTGTGACTCTATATTACTCACAAATCTACAATCTTCCTGCAGTATGTATTTATGAACCATTAAAGCCACATTCAGTGAAGGACACCTATCAGTTCCATGTACAGTTCCCCCTAAAAGCTATGGGGACACTTCCAGAGACTTTAGTTAATACAGGTTTTGCCTTGCATGACATTAGAGTGATATAAATTAATATAGAAAGTTTCTCAAGCATTTCTTGCACCCTGGTAAAAAGATGCAAAACTAGCTGGGCCTAATGACACACACCTATAATCCCAGCCCTCTGTAGGCAAAGACACAGGAGGATCCCTGTGAGTTTGAGGCTACCCTGAGATTTGATAGTGAATTCCAGGTCAGCCTAGGCTACAGCAACCCTCCGCCACACATACACACACACACACACACACACACACACAAAAAAAAGATGTAAAATAAGTCTATTGCCTAAGCACATTTTCCTCAAATTAATCCCTTTATCTTCTAAAAGGTCCATTTCCTTCTAATCAGGAATACACATTTACAAGATGGAGGAGGTGATTCTGAAACCCAGAAGGCTTGGCCAACCATCTTTAGCAAGTAGACAGACATCAAACTTGTGAAATTATATCACATGACATTTCACAGGTCTTTACTAAATCTTTCTGAGGTTAGTATACAAAGAAAGCATACTAAACTCTTTAATTTAGCTCCCCAAAATTTATGTCCTAATTTTGATTACTCCTAACAAGAGTAAAAGGAAATGGTAGGTTTGATACGTGGTTGATCTAAGTCTCTTTCTCTAGTACAATTCTGCCTCTTATAGCATTAAGTAAATGAATGAAGAATCATGCCCAGTCCAATCAAATTATTCAATATTAATGACTGATAAAAATGGGCATTATCACCATCATATTATCTCGAGGATCTACAGCACAGATGGCATATATTATTGACTTCAGTGGTGAACACTAATGCTTCAAAAAGGTAAGTAAAAAAGGTAATTGTCTTGATAGGGTTTTTTCAGAATGGAAAAATAGATTATAATACTTAGAAACCATACAAACAAGACATTGTATTTCAAGGAGAGCAAATACTCAGAGTTAACATAATTTTGGCTATGTACTATTTTTGGAAATATTGCGAGCTTTCCTATCTTCCAAAGCAGTTCAACCTATGAGAAGTAGTTGATGCATAGTAATGTGGTCTGTGTTCCTCCATATGCTTACTTTATACTGAATATGCCTTAATAGAATGGCTAAGAGATAGAAATTCTAGCGAAAAATGTTAGATATCTGAACTACTGCCTGTTTGGAGCATCTTTCCCACAGTCCTCTTCTGTATGTAGTGCCAGCATGTTTTGCTTTTATCCAGCAAACTGCAATAAAACCTAGCTCTTCAAGTGCTAGGTGACATATTTTATTTTGGAGGATGCTCCAGGTTTAAATATGAATTTTGGAAATAAATGTTAAGAATTCTTTAGCTGGAGAGGTGCCTTAGTGGTTAAGGTGCTTGTCTATGAAGCTTAAGGACCAAGGTTCAATTCCCCAGAACCCACATAAGACAGATACACCTGGTGGTGCATGCATGGAGTTTATGTAGTGGCTAGAGGCCCTGGAACAACCATTCTCTCTCCTCTTCTAATAAATAAAATAAAATATTAGAAAAAGTTAAAAAGAATATATATTCTCTAAAGGCAGCCAACCTGCATCTAAGCTCTTGGGAAGTAGAGACAAGGAGTGAGTCCCTTGAGCAAGCTGTCTAGATAGACTGGCCAATTTTTTGAGCCCCAGGTTCAAATGAGAGCCCTCACCTCAGTAGATTGGGAAGAGCAATAGAGGAAATATATATGACCTCCACCTCTGGTCTATAAATGCAAGCATAGATGCATACAAACACATACATCATACACACACATATGTACAATGTAGATCCTCAATAATCAAAATTTTGAAATAAAACACCAACTTTATTTTTAAGAAATATTTTATTTTCAGGGATGCAGAGATGGCTTAGTGGTTAAGGCACCTGCCTCCTAAGCCCAAGAATGCTGGTTCCAATCTCCAGCGGTTCCAATCTCCAGGTCCCACGTTTAGCCAGATGCAAAGGGGCGTAATGCCACACTTGACCAAAAGGGGGCACACACATCTGGATTTCATTCGCAGCAGCTGAGAGGCTGTTGGCAGCCCATCTCCATCTGTCTTCCTCTCCTCTCTCTCTCTCTCTCTCTCTCTCTGTGTCTCTCTCCCCCCAAAAATATTTTCAAAGAGAGAGAGAGAGAGAGAGAGAAAGAAACAAAGAAAGAAAAAAAAGGAAAGAAAGAGAGAGAGAAAGAAAGAAAAGAAAGAAAGAGAATAGGTGTACCAGGGCCTCTTGCTCCTGAAATGGAACTCAAGATGAATGCACCACTTTTCATCTGGCTTTCTGTGGGTATTAAAGAATCAAATCTAGGCCATGAGGATGTCATGTCAAGCAAGCACCTTCAGTTGAGGAGCCAGTTCTCCAGCCCCGTTTTCTTCATTTTCAGTAATCTGACTTGGGAATGTCTATACTTATCTTGGCATTGCTTATGGAAGTTTAATTCTTGTTAATCTGTACCTTAAAAGTATTGTTTTGTTGAGATTAGGACTTTTATTTTTTAATTTTTATTTATTTTATTTTTTTCATTTTAATTTTATTTTATTCCTGTTTCTGTTTTTGAGACAGGTCTCACTGTGCAGTCCAGGCTGCCCTTAAATGCACAGCCACCCTCCTGCCTTAGTGCTTATATTGTAGGTTCAAGCCACCACACTCCGGTCTTTACTTATTTATTTTTTTATACCAGGGTGCACATATCAACATCCCCTTAAACTTTAAGTTGGTTTTTCTTCTCTTCTATGCTCAGTAAGAGAAGATAATAAAAGAATGTAGCATTATACCGCTCAGCCTCCAGTGAGAGGTGAAAGGCACATGCAGTCTTGCTGTGAAACAGCCCCTGCCATCTCCACTTCTGCCCAGGCAGCAGTGCAGTCAGCCTGGTTCTCATCCTTATCTATTTTGCTTCAAGTGACACACACAGTTTGGCTTTTCACTATCATCATCCCCCTCTGATCAGAGCAGTTTTGACATCTGCACTGCACTCTGTGCTTAGATCTTTGCTTTGAATCAACCCACCCATGTTGGACTCTAGTTCTCTATGAGGCAATACCAGGCAGCATAGAAAACAACTGCCCACTGGCAACAGTTATGGTCAGGATGCCTTATTGCTTATCTTGGCATTAGAAGGCCTGCCAGACTGAAATCTCAGGGCTAAATAGAGAAGTTACATTGGTTTTAGAACCCATACATGGTTACATTCAATAACTAGAATTTTTTATTTCAATATAATCAATAGTCAATGACTTTATTATCCTAAGACAAAGCATACAAGACATTTAAATTATTATAGGCAAGAATTAAACAAGAACCATTTTAAGCCCTGATATTGTGTCAGTCTTTGAAATTTTTGCATTTGTGCTCAGTTTAGTATCAGTTTGAATAAATCACTTGGTATATTTACTCCTTTAGTACAATATGACCATTGCTGGTATAGAATTCACTTTGCAGCTTACATGGTAAGGCAAAGTAGCAAATATACTTTTTGAAGGAGGTGATGGGGCCTCAGTGGTTAAGTGTGCTTCCTGTGCAAGTTTGAAGGACTGAGGGGTCCTGAAACTGCCCAAGTTCAAAACTGCAAATCCTGTTTAAACAGTATGCCCGTGTCCACCAGTAACCCCAGTTCTGCAAGGAGAGGCAGAGACAAGGCCTGTGCTCACGAAAAGCAGCAAATTCCAGTGTCAGTAAGAGACCCCCACTCAAAAGAACTAGGGGAAAGCGGTGAAGCCAAAAACCTTATGCTTGTTCTGGCTACCACATGTGCGATCCGCCACCACCACCGCGCCGGGTGCACACATGGGGCCTTGAGAGGACACGTACGTGCACACACAACACGTCACACACAGATACAGCTATTATACCAAATCTGGATCAAAATGCTCTGAATGTTGGTTCAGTGAGATGTGTGTCATCAGTGCAGTTTCTTAACTTACATTATAGTATGATCATGAATTTCATGACTGCATTTTGAAGACACGTGTGATCATGCCGGTCTGCCATCCCAGTACTCAGAGGCTGAGGCAGAAGGGATTCGGTGAGTTAGAGCTCAGCCCATGCTGTATGGCAAAATCACGTCTCATAAAACAAAACAAAAAAAAAAAGGGACAATAATTTAATAATAGAAATAAAAATAAG
Source organism: Orientallactaga sibirica (assembly GCA_036365145.1). Lineage (NCBI taxonomy): Eukaryota > Metazoa > Chordata > Mammalia > Rodentia > Dipodidae > Orientallactaga > Orientallactaga sibirica. The sequence continues at coordinate 5,486,901 of JAEOAD010001030.1, forward strand.
CAGGTTAACCAAATATGTTAAAGAAGCTTAAACTAAACCTGCTAGTTTAAAGGTATTTCAGTTACTCTCTACTAGTATGTTATTTTTGATCTCCTAGTTTGTAGGTAACTGAAAAAAACAAGTAAAATTTCCCTGGGTGTGATTTAGTACGAAAAATAGAAAGATTCAAAGGCCGCTGCACATTTTAGGAGGACACATCCAGGATGAATTCAGTGTCAGGTGAGCTGCAAGAGCAGGGAGGGATGGGCGACAGCATTCATGTGACATGTAAATAGATGGAAGGGAAATACAGGGAAGAGGGGAGCTGGTGTAAAAGGGTAATAGGGGAGACTGCGATTAACAGAAGCAAATTGTGTTTGAAAATGCCAAAACTACAAATGTATATATAATAATATCGTAAAAGTCTCTGCCGCCATCTTGGATGTGGAGCAATGGCTCAGGGCATAAAGCTGTGCTATTCATGCCTGAGAATCCAAGTTCAATCCTCAGACTCGCACAAGCAGCCGGAAGCCATGGTCGTAGACTTCTGCAATCCCAGCACGCTGACAGAGAGATGGGAGGTGGAGACATGAGCGTTTGCTAGAGCCTTTCCTTTTGGGAAGCACAGCAGAGCAAGATTCAGGAAAAAGCTATCTCAAATGAGGGACTTATGGAGAAGGACATGAATATTGTCCTAGGAGCTCCACACACATGGTGTGCACGGACACAAATATTAAATAAATAAGCAATAAATTAATGAAATATTTTTTTAAGTATCACCATCTCAGATAAAGCATCTATTAGTTTTTTTTAAATTGTTTATTTTTATTTTTATTATTGTTACTTTTTTATATATTTTAGTTTTCTTTCTTTCTTTATTTCTTAGAGACAGAGAGATGGTAAGAGAGAGAAGGAGAGTAAGAATGGGCACTCCAGGGCCTCTAGCCACTGCAAACGAGCTCCAGAGGTGTGCGCCACCATGTGCATCTGGCTTACGTGGGACCTGGAGAATAGAACTAGGGTCCTTACGCTTTGTAGGCATGTGCCTTAACTGCTAAGCCACCTCTCCAGTCCTATTGCTACTTTTTCATCAAACAACCTGACAGGTTTTAGTCATATTGGAGTAGGACACAGCCCAGGAAATATCCCAATTATCTTCTGAACTAAACAAAGAAACACTAGCTGTGTGGTTCAGGTTTGTAGTCCCAGCACTGTGGGGGTTGAGGTGGAAGGATCATGAGTTCAAGGCCACTTTAAGTAAACAGTAAAACCCTGTCCATAAATAAGTAAATAAATAGTAAGGAAGAAATTTTATGACTAACTGCAATGTGTCCCATGCCTTCTATTTCTCTTCCGTAATTTCTCATGGACTTACTTATATACCTCAACCATGTTCATATATATAAGCTTAAATGTAGGAAATACAGGCGGCATTACATCTTCAAAGCCTAGAAATCTGATCCTGTGTGATTTTGGAGTTACATGCAACATTAGAACTAGTGGAATCATGAGACGTTAGGGAACTGCATGCTCTATGTCATAGGATTACAATGAATTAGCAGAATTTTGACAAAAACTGTTTTATGCTAAATTAAAGTATTTGGGGAAAGTGGTAGGACACAGAAACTCTTCCAAAATATTTAATGAAGAAACATGTAACAGTGTGTTCAGGATTTACTATTGCAGGACTAGGCTATTTACAAAATCTTATATAATATACAAGTGAAAAATAATGACTAAAAATCTTTCTAAGAATACTGATTTTAATTTGCATTTCTGGTTACATGTCAATAATTGCATAAAAATTCAACATACCTATTTCAATATGTGCAGGAATTCGGCCTTATCCATTGACGTACATAAGGCTCACCAAACTGAAGACTGTTCATATCAATAATGTCAATTCTTAGCAGGGCCCCTTAGGGTCTGTGCTGTACTCTTGTTCTCACATGCACTTTTACTTTCTTACCCTTAATAATCATTTTAATTATAACTTCAATATTTTTAAATAAATTAGTAATCACACAAGAATAACTTTAATGTTTATGGCAAGAAGATTAAGTTAAATATATTGAATATTTTCTAGAACATTCTTCCTACAGTTTTTGACAGTGGTACTGGCATCAGAAAACATACTAGTTTCCTAAAAGCTAAGCACATAGTGAGCTCGTAGGTTAATATAATCTTTATAAAGCTACATTCTTGAAGTAGTTATTGTCCCGATTTTCATTGTTAACAAATATGCCAGAGGTTTCCACTGTAGACATGTTCATGAGTGCTGCTTGATGCTGTGGAGTGATGTGCCTTTTCAGTGTCTTCACATTCGAGCAGCTCTTACAGAGGATTTACTCCACATGCTGGCTTTTAACTCTGAATTTAGTTAATTGACATATTTAGGGTCAGAATAGAGGAATCATGCCATTCTACACAAAAATATACATGAACTACCAAGAATAGATAAAACAGATTTATAAGCTTTATACATTTTGTTGAAAACATCACTATAGTACATATTAGACTTATGATCAACAAACCATTTCCTCCCCTCTATTAGCTTCCTGTTTTTACCTTTTAAGTAACATATGCAAATCTGATTTCTCCAATATAAAAAAATAACATATTTGAGCCGGGCGTGGTGGTGCACGCCTTTAATCCCAGCACTTGGGAGGCAGAGGTAGGAGGATTGCTGTGAGTTCGAGGCCACCCTGAGACTACATAGTTAATTCCAGGTCAGCCTGGACGAGAGTGAAACCCTACCTCGAAAAACCAAAAAAAAAAAAAAATTTTTTTAATGATGTTAATATAACTTTATATTGCACACATTTTATCATAAAATATTTTATTAATTATGTATGAGTATGCCTAGTGTTCTGTCTGCAATGTACTAAAAAAACCAAACATACCATGAAAATCATAGTACCACAAGTTTTCTTTGAGTTGATAACTTTTATATTCCTTATTTTAAAAAAGATGTCTTATTTATTTATTTGCAAGGGGGGAGACAGAGGGAGAGAGAGAATGGGCATGCCAGGGCCTCTAGTTACTGCAAAAATACCAGGTGTATGTGTCACATTATGCATCTGGTTTTACATGGGTACTAAAGAATCGAACCTGGGTCCTTAGGCAAGCATCTGGACTACTAAGCCATCTCCCCAGCCTCTTATATTCTTCTTATATGCTGGCTGTAGACCTTAGACATAAAGGATTCGAGCATTGCATTCTGATGCTTCACTCTTTCCAGCATCAGTTTTAACTCTCTCCCCTCTCCTCAGGTTTCACAGTTTTATAACTTCACATTTTAGTCATTTTTTATTTACTTTTAGTTATAAATTCAATGAAGAAAGAAGCAAAAGTAATGTGCCTTTTCTCTCCTTTGTATCAGTAAAATATAAATAAGCTTACTTCCCTGGAAACATTTGCATACAGCTTAACTTAGAATTGAAACATGTGAGATTTTTCAGAAACTTGGAAATGAGCGAGAGCGTTCAAGAATTTGGAAGTTATTTTGTGACTTTAAATGCACTGTTCTGATACAATCAGTTCATTGCTAGCTGATGACACTTTAGCTGGTGGCTTTTTAGATAAAGTGTACCCTTTGAAATATGTACCTCTGTCTGATGCTTGTTATTTTTATCACCAGCAGTTCAGCTACCCATTTGCAAAATAGATTTTTTCATTTATGTATTTGAACATTTAAAAGTTTAAACGTATTGAAATGATCTTTAAAAACATATAGAAATAACCGTTTTTAAAAATTGTATTGAAAAGCTGAGACATCTTCCTTTAAAACTGAGAAGATACACCCATGTTGTTCTTGTCCTTACAGTTCAAAGCATGGGCCAGTGTCCTGAAGATGGTGAAGTGAAAAATTATTTCCTTATGTAAATGACCTTGTTAGCTGGGTGTAGAGTCTTGTGCTTTTCTTCCTAGCAATGGGGAAGCTAAGGTAGGAGAGAGTCTGTGAGTTCAAGTCCATCCTGGTATAAAGAGTTTCAGATCAGTGAGACCTTGTCTCAAAATAATAATAATAATGACACCTCATATGACTATTTTCATCGTGAGTCAGTCCATACACAGTTCTGCATGGCATGCATTGAATATCAGATTCTTACCCTTAAATAGTCTAAGTTTTTTATTTAACCAGAGATAACTTAATTTGGATTCAGGAAATTTCTTTGAACAGTTTAATTTTTCTCTTTCTCACTTCAGTTAATATATTAATCTCTCACCCTTGAGTTTCCAGTTTGCCTAAAGGAAATATATTTCTCCTTAGGGTAATACCTTTGGCCTCAATGCTGTTCCTATAGGTAAAAATTCTTACTTACAACACAGGACTGGGTAAATGTGAACATATTCGTATGAATGGTTTCCCCTCTACCAACTCTTGTTTTCTACTCTTCTGTTATCAAAACAAGAAGAATCTGTTTTGGTGATATGTTCTCGGAAAAAATAAAATAAAACCAAATCATGAATGAATTAATTTTGGCAAAAAAAAAAAAAAAAAAAAAAAAAAAAACTAAGAAGTTTGATGAGGAAGATGCCCAAGTCAACAATGCTAAACTAAATACTCCCAGGAGACAAGTTTTCCTAATACACTCAGAGTTCATAAGTTTCTCTGAATTTCTATGGGAGATCTGTGGGCAGAACCGAACCAGGAAATGGTTGACTCTAAACTTCCAAAATACCAGGGGACAACCCTTGACAGTTTCCACTATGTCATTCAAATGACCCTCTGGCTCTCCATTTATCTTCCCTGAATTAATCACTCCGTCGTGGTTTTAATGAAGAAAAATAACGTGGGGAGTGCAATGCTCTGGAAAAGATCAAACAAAATTTATGAGCCGTGGGTGGGCTATAAACACAAAGGATTTTTTTTGTACAATTTAATTCATTGACTAAATTGATATATCTTGAACTAGAAAAGGCAACATCACTTTTACAAATACTGTTTCAGTTAAAGTCCTAAAGTTATTTATTTATTAATTTTATTCAAAATATTAATCAAGTCACTCTAGATAATGTCTCAATTGCCAAGTGCTGTCTGAAGTCCCCTAATTACTTAAAAATAGTTTCACTCCTTTTGAAGCCTTCATTTTCCATTCGTGAGAACTATGATGGAGATCAGAGCGGATATTTTCTTAGAATAATAAGCAGTTTTTTAAAACGTCATTGTTTTGTAACTATGGTGATTTACCTGACTGGCAATTTAAAAAGATGGTTTTAGAAGCTAATTTTAACACTTTGTTATATAGTTGCATGCGTTAAGGAAAGAGTAAGTATTCACAGAGGGAGTTAGTGAACGTTGAGAAAATATATGGAAGAAAAGAGTTATGTGTCTGGCATGTTTAGATCTAGATATAACCGCAGGAGGTTCTATTGAAACGAATTTAACTGATTTGGGGGTGTAGCCCATTTTTCCTTCTTCTATAATTTATAAGTATAGCAGATACTGTATAGTGGTCGTGTGTTGATCTAATTGGCAAATAGAAGCTAAGTAAACCTATTTTGTTAGGCAAAATGTTCATCATTGAAGCAAATGACTTTAAGAGAAAATAGAAAAATTTGTAAGAGAAAAGAACTTCCATGTTTAATGTTTTTAAAGTTGTTAATATAAAACCAAATTTATTTTACTTTTCAACCTGAGGTTGTCAATGAATATTTATCTCTTGGGTGTACACATTCAGATTGACATAAGCAAAGATGTGATAAGAGGGGCTTTTTTTTTTTTTTTTTTACCTAATTTGGAGAAATCCCTATTTTGTTATAGTAAGACTGAATCAGTTGAAGTACCCATAATTTGATCATCATTTATTTAATTCATTTTTCATCCAGTACTTTCTCAAATTGTCATCTTAGATGTACGGAGCATTGGAATTGTTGTTGGGCAGGCAGACAGCCTGGTAGAATACAGTGACATCTATAATAACAAGTCAGATTGGCCCAAGCATGTTGGTTCATGATAGAGGTGAGGCAACGATGAAACTCAGCAAATCCCCAGAGGCCCCAATACTCTATAAACACCCATCCAGGTCCCTGTGACTTGTTCAGGAGGCACTTTAAACACTGAGCTATCCGCTTGTCCTCTTCTTAACTTTTAAAAAATAATTGTACTTATATGATTTTAAAGTGAGAGAATGGAAGCATCATTTCATGACAGTTATTCTGAGTGTTTAGCGGCATCGAGAGTGACCTTGTAAACTATTAAAGCGGAATATTTGGCCCTTCGAAGGCAGCTAAGGTCCAGAATTTTGAGAGAAGTTAAATCACCATGTTGGCCTGCAAATGAAAAAGGTATGAAATTTGTTGTGAGACAGGAGTAACCATATACAAACACTGGTTTTATGTATATTTAGTAAGGAACTGACACGTTGCTTCTTTGTGTTAGCAGGTTTACAGTTTCAGAGTTGGTGTATGAATGATGCATACTGTAAGACGGGAGAAATGAAGGTCTTTATGCATCGTACAATGCGAGGCCAGTAGAAAAGCTAATGATGCTTTCCATACACTGAACTGTCTACCTCCCAACAGAGCTTATATTGAGTGAATCTGCTTATTTCTAACTCTACCAATTACCAATTTAAACACTACTTTATACTTTTCATTGAAAAAATGTTGGACACTTATCTGCAAGAATTTCTTTGAACTCCATAGAATTATCAAAGCCCATTCAGTTTTGTTTTTTAAATTTTTTAAATTATTTTATTTATTTTTGGAGAGAGAGACAGAGAGGGAGAGGGAGACAGATAGAGGTAGGTGCGCCAGCAGTCTCTCAGCTGCTGTGAACGAAATCCAGATGTGTGCGCCCCCTTGTGGTCAAGTGCGGCATTGCGCCCTTGTGTCACTTTGCATCTGGCTAAACGTGGGACCTGGAGATTGGAACCACCGGAGATTGGAAAGATTGGAACCAGCGTTCTTAGGCTTAGCAGGCAGGCACCTTAACCGCTAAGCCATCTCTCCAGCACCATTCAGTTTTTTAAGTAACCAATAAACATGATAATGAACCTGGTGAGTTGAGTTTCTTTAATCAATGGGTTACTTCTGTTATCTGAATTATGATGAATAATTAAATAATTTTTGAAGAGTCAATTCAGCCAGTGAGGCACTTGCCTTACAAGCATGAGGACCTGGAGTCAATTCCCAGAACCAACAAGAAATACTTTGGTGAGGTCTTAGCTACTTGTGAATCCCAGCACTGTGTAGGCAGAGACTGGCAGAGTCCTGGGGCTTGCTGGCCCAGTCAGTATTGTCTACTTGGTGAGATTTAAGCCACGAAGACACTGTCTCAAAAAGTTGGATGGTGTTTTTGATTAATGACACTCAAAATTGTTCTCTAGGGCTGGAGGGATAAGTAGTGATTAAGGCACTTGCCTGCTAAGCCAAAGGACCCATGTTCGATTCCCCAGGGCCCATGTAAGCCAGATGCACAAGGGGGCACACACATCTGGAGTTCATTTGCAGCAGCTGGAGACCTTGGTGTACCCAGTTCTCTCTCTCTCTCATCTGACTCTCTGTCAAATAAATTAAAAAGTTTAAAAATTGTTCTTTGGCCTCCACATCACTTGAACATGCACACACACACACATGTAACCACCTATTTTCACTGACATATACATGAATATGTAAACACACAACAAAGAGAAAAATTCATGTTGTGCATATTTATTTCATTACTTCCAAAGCATATAACAATTTTGATTAGCACTAGTTAATAATATGTAATTTACCAAAAAATCAAGTCAATGTATTGTATAACTAAGAATATCACGATAGTGATTTTTGGTGAAAAGCAAGATGTTAGCTGAGTGCCTTTACCAATTCACTATGTGAACTTTAAGTCGGTGTTTAACTGAAAAGTTAGATCTCAGTAGCTTCATTGAGAAAGACATCCAGAAGGGTTTAAGTGACTTCTCCATGACAGCTCACAAGTATCAACATCACTTATTCATCCTTTCAATGAAATTGCTTTATGGGCTCAAAAGTATTGGACCACAATTACTTTCGCTAGTATAAAAATTGAAATAATTAGGTAGTACCTGGAATTTTAGCAATTAAATTCAAGTGTACCACATTCCAGCCATAAGTTCCCAATTGCATGGTTCATACAAAACGCACAGAAAAATATTCTGATGTCTAGTTTTCTTGCTATGCTTTTGATCCTGAAAATGTTGAAATAGGAAAAATTGAATTTTAAATTTGAGAAGAATATCAACTGAAAAATGTTTAAATGCATTATTTTCCTCTCATCTTCTGCATTTTTGCTTTTGGGAACTTAAACCAAACATGGCAGTTTAAGGAAAAATCATCTTATCTTTCTCTTTCATCAGCAGTGCATTCTAACTTTTTACTTTTACTGCTTTTGCTTGGGAAAGCAGTTCAACAATCTAAGCCCTTACTTTTGAAATTATACATCTTCTAGTACTTGTAAATGTTTTGAGTAAAAATTTTAAAATGCCTTTTTGGTAGTCCTAGATTTCTCAGATAATCTAATTATGGTCATGGAAACCAACCTCATTTACCTATATGATTAATTTTTCCATAGCAGTACCATTAAATCTACGTGTCAAGAATCTACTAACTACATATCTATAGAGGAAACCACACACATTTTTACCAGTGTGTGGTTTGTTGATTTATGATTCTCCACAATGTACACATTTCAAAATTTTCAGAATTCCACAAAAGATCAGAAAAGTGCAATTAGTTACCGTTAGCTTTTGTACAAATCTTGTTTTGGATTTGGTAGCAGAATGAAATTGAGAATTTTTGAAATTTTTAACCTCCATGGCGAAAACATTGGCTGGATTTCAGACTGCTCGTTTTACTCACACTTCACTGCCAGGGGCAGGAGAGAAGTCCATAGTCCTCGAGAAGAACAGAGGAAGTTGGTTCACTATGTCCAAGGAGGTTATTCTTATTTAAAACCTGTCAGCAGAAACCGAGTCTCGGGAGGCCTTTTCCAGTGACTATTCTATAAGGAACTGCAGTCTGAGGTTACTTGCTTTCTCTCACTCTCTGAGAAAGTGTCTTCTTTTTACTCACAGCCAAAACTTTAAAATATCTTAGTTGATCAGTGGGGTGAGATTAAAAGTTTATTTTTGAATCATCAGATTCAAGTGTACAAAGGAAAGAGCAAAATAGTTTGCTAAGCTCCTAGGCACCCAGCAAAAAAACAATAAAATAAAAAGTGTTTTGATATGTGACTTTGACAAAGGCCATTTCTTTATAAGCTTCTGATAAATCAAAGGAGAATAGAAACAGCCACAATTGATTTGATTTGTTTTTCCCACTAAATTTGAGACAAAACTTCACTAGGTTGTCTATAATGGGCTTCCTACTCAGTTCTACTGAGGCCAACCCAGCATAGTTTAATTCCTGTCACTGCCTGCATGACGGAGAAAGGCAGTGCTCCAAGGATGAAAGCAACAAATCACCGGGCCGTTATGCACCGAGCTGGGAAGAAGCCTTCCTCTGGTCCCTTGAATAAGGACGAGGGAGAGTTTACTGTGCATGGCTTGAATGAGGTCTGCGTATGATGAGATTGACTTCCTGTGTATCGTAGAACACACTTTCAAATCTGTCAGAAAACTCGTTGTCAGTAAGGCCTCATACGGTTGTTTAACACGGCTTCAGTTTATATAACTGTCTTACTCCTTTCCCTTGCACTTTTCCTGATTTTTTTTTCTGTACAGAAGAACACATATAAGAAATTCACAGACTTAGTACATGCTGTTAAACAAAGAGTTTTAGGGCTGGAGGGATTGCTTAGTAGTTAAGGTGTTTGCCTGCAAAGCTAAAGGACCCAGGTTAGATTTCCCAGGACTGAAGTAAGCCAGATGCACATGGTGGTGCAGGTGTCTGGTGTTCTTTGGCAATGGAAGGGGGCCCTGGTGCCCCCATTCTCTGTCTCTGTCTCTGTCTATCTGCCTGTCCCTGACTGTCTCTCAAATACATAAATAAAAATAAAATTAAAAAATATTTTTAAAAGACTTTTAAATGTAGGGTAGCTGGTAATTTGAAATCAGTCATTTTATTCAACACTGCAGGATAATAAATTGTGATAATGATAGTATGAATATTGGTTATGTTCATGTTAATGATTAAACTAAGGGATATGGAGAGTCGACGTGGAATGTTAAGTTTATAGGGCTAAAAGTTTCCAGAACCCATTAATGATCATAATGACAACAGGCTATGTCCTACAGATGATGCCCTATGTGATCTAGTGACCTCTGACACCACACTTGAAATGTGGCATGAGTTCATAGATAAAACACAAGGCCTTGAAATAGTTAGGACTTACATAATGCAATTTATACTTGCTGCCTAATTCCGATAACTTGCAATAAGACTCTGTAAATGTTCAAAAGTCCTCTGCCTGGTGGATGTGCAGATGGCATTCTCATTATCCTCCACAGCCCGAGAGACAAGTTTGTTAACGCAAAAGCCTTCTTCAGCAGGAAGACAGCTTACCTGTCAAGCTTGACATTTCTATAACCAAATCAATATTTCACTAGCCTCCAGCTATAAATCTGATGTTGATTTCAATTCGAGAGTGTAATGAATGATCCAATTAGGAACCAAACAAAAAGGTAAAAAAATTAATTAGAGTGTTTATTCTTCCTTGATGATAAGGAATCCTTGACAAGACAGAATGCTGTTCCCAGCAAGCCTCCTTCTATAGGGGTAATTGATCTTGGAAGTTAGAGGTTTGTTTGCATTTTTAACATTGGGAGTTAAATATATTGCTTTGATAGAGCTGTTAAGTGGCAGCAGACCTACCACATTGTCTATTACTCCTTTGTGTCTGAGATGGGAAGAAACTTTATGCTAAGTAAGATATATTCGTAAGTGAGTGTAGACAGAATGACAAAATATCTAGCAGGGTTCCTGTCATGGAGAATGACCTATTAAATATATGCTATGTGCATAATACATTTTGTTGTACTTCTTTTCTTTTTACAAGTTCCTTTTTTGGGGGAATTGAGAATTTGGCATTTCTCAATTCCACAAATAATTTCAAAGTTTTTATATGCTGTGTTTTATGAAAAGTTTTCCATCTGTCCATCTACCCCCACATCTGTGTATTCATCCATCCACCTAGTCAACCATCCATTTATCCATTCACCTACATTCCCACCCATAACATCCATTCACTTATCTCCTCACCCACTCACCCATCCCTTCATTCATCTACCAACCCACCTACCACTGCCTATTCACTTTTAGTCCATTTGCTTGCTCATCTGTTGATTCATTTCATCTAACCTAATCAAACCTCTGTGAAAGATACAATGATGAAACTGCAATAGGATCAGGCCATGACTCTCCAATGGGCTTCGACTACTAAAGAAGATGAGATAAGCAGATGTTTTCTCTTTGTTTCTCTTCTTGTGTGTATTTAGCAGCAATCCTTTATGCCACTGATAAAGCACACTTTTCTTAAATAATAAATAAATAAATAAATAAATAAATAAATAAATAAATAAGATGGAGAGATTGCTTAGTGAGTAAGGCACTTACTGGCAAAGCAAATGACCCAGATTTGATTCCTCAGATCCCACATAAAGCTACATGCACAAGGTGACACAGGTACCTGATGTGTACAGTGGCTGGAGGCCCTGCCATGCCCATTCTCTCTCTTTCTTTGTCTTTGTCTCTGCCTCTCTATATTAAATAAATAAGTAAAACACTTTTTAAAATCACACTTTCTCTCCTCCCAGCAGTGGCAGCTTACGATGAGTAAAGTTCTGAAAAGCCGATTAGCTTCTGCAGAATAGATGTTTTGTTTCAAGTGGCCTGTATCCTTGGGTCTCTTCTTTATGTCATTATGACCTCACAGAGAGCAGTGGCTACTTGAATAGATACCAATCTTACAGTCAAACAGTATATCATTAGAGTGTTAAGAATAGAGTGAACTTGCTCAGGACAGGAACACTACTCTCTGGAGTAAACTGGCAATTGTAATGGGAGAGTGAGATAATTTCAGAAAACAATGTCCTGCTGAGAAAATGATTCTCTGATTCACAAGTATGAGGAAAAGGTGGCTCCGAGATGTGTTTTGGAGTATAGGAGCTTCATGGATGTGCCATAGCTTGCAGAAGTCAGTAGAATACTGAAATGACACTATTCAGAAAGGTCACGGATGCCAGTAAAGCAGTGAGAGCTCACAGAATATTTGAGCAGGGCTTTGGAACATCACATTTTGATAATATTCCCTATGGAAAACGTACTGTATCCAACCAAAACCAGAAAGGGGAATGAAACAGTGAAACAGTGAAACCGTGATGATGGTTGCAACCACCAAGGTCAAGTTGTTAAAGGTCTTACTGCGCTCTAGAAGCTGTTGACTGTGGTCACATGGTGGATATAGGGAATACATCTGGATCTGGAATCCAAAAGACTTTCATTTACTTAAAGAACATCTGATTTTCAACCTAATTTTCAAGACTTCACAAGGTACTATGCACCTGTGTATAAATAAGGGTACTGTAATATGAATCTATCAAAATAGTATCCTTATAGGGATCAAACTTGTTTTAGTTATTTTTCTTTAAGCCAGCAAGATAAATAATTGTGCCAGTTTTTTAAAAAAATCAACAGGATAGGCCAGGTTTGGAGACATACACCTTCAATTCCAGCAATCGGGAGGCAGAGTTAGAAGGAAGATCACTTTGATTTCAAGGCCAGCCTGAAACTACAGTGAGTTTCAGGTGATCCTGGGCTAGAGTAAGAACTTACCTCAAAAACAAAAACAAAAAGATAGGATAACGTTAATGGTGTATCAAATTTAAAATCTGAGGAACACAAGGCTTGGACTCGAACCGCCTTAGATTGGAATCTCAGTTCTGTCACTTGACACTGCTCTGGCCTTGGAGCAGCTACTCGATCTTTAAGTTTCTGTTTCAATTTCTGTAAGAGAGGCATCACCATCGCCGTGAGTCCTCAGCCTTTTGCTGCCTGCAAGAACTCAAGGGGCGGTGGACATAAAGCCCTCTCAACACAATATAATCGTAGCTGGCAAGGTGTACTTGTCTGAGTGAGTTTTAGACATAAAATGCAGGGTAGAATTTAGAGAAGATTGTGAGTTCAGCTTGATAAACATCCAGTAATTATAAATCTGGAACCAAGTGAAACAAAGACCCTGAGTAGGGACTGCTGTGTTCACAGATGCTAACTGAGAATAGGAATATAGGTGATAGAGCCTTCTCAGGGATGCCTGTGCAGAGGTTATAACCAGGGACAGGTTACTGGGAAATATGTAATATAAAATGTGGGTGCAAACCCAAAAGATAGTGAGGCACTGTAAAATGTAAGATATATACCTTTCTCTTAATGTATTTAAAAAAAATCATTTATTTAAAAAGAAATCTAAGTTGAATTTCAGGAATTTCCTTCCGTGTTAATTAAAATGATCTTGATTCTGCTTGGCATCGTTACCCTTTTATTTTTCCCATTTAGTTTCCATTAGAAACATGTTTTCTAGGAACGGTTTATATTTTCCTAATAATGGCTGTTTTCTTGGCATAAATAATTGAAAACAAGATGCTCTTCTAAAGCTCTGTTAGAGAATTTACTTGTTAACTTAACAAGCAATAATTTGATGAAAAATAGAAGAGTTTAAAATTTTAGGGTAATGATACACATGCTATTGATTGAGTTAAGAACCTAAATAAATGTCCATAAAAATCTTTGTGTAAGTTTGGGAAACAATGTGCCTAGCAAAGGACACTGACTAGGTTTCATCTTTACATTCTCATGTTTATGCATGAATCAAATCTTACCAGAAAGCTCAGTGTGATAAATTTTACTCTAAGAATATCAAAAATAAAGTATTCAAGTCCTCCAAGTTAAATTCTTTATACACAAGTTTCAGAAAACTGGTTGGCTTCAAATAAATCTCTCAGTATATATTCAAAGCATGCATATTTTTAGATTCACTAGGCCCAAATGATAGAATCACAATTAGTTTCATTTTAATCCTAAAATTATTTATTTTTGTCTTTCCGTAGTTTCAGAATCTGTCATTTGAGGCAAGAAAGATAATAAGAACTTATTAAATATAAGAACTTCATTAATAACCACACCCATTTCCCCTCTCTCAAGGACAGTCACTTTTGAGGGGCAATAAGAGAAAATTGCCAAATAAAATGTCCAAAAGTAATCTGGTACACAGAAAATATGAAGCATTAAGCTGCACTATGACATTATTTATGTTAGGATGGATTTTCTTAACTCTTAGCTTCCAGATAAAATAATTTGAAGAAAAACCATACCTTTTTTTAAAGGCTACTTTATATAAGTATTAACTTGAGAGACAGAACATTCTAACAGATTATCAATAAGTATAATAGAATGTTAATTCCATTTATTCTCAAAAATAATATATTAAACCTTTAGTACAATCTTTCATATCTTTACCACTTTCTAGTCTACAGACTACATATTCAGTGTCCTTTGAGTTTCACAGTACTGCTGAGTTGGGCCTAGAGATATCACTCCTCTTCAAAATAAAAAGAAGAAATCTAGGGCCCAGGAACATTGATTTGCCTAATTGACACAACCAGATCTGGATCTTTTGTTTTTGTTTTTTGTATCTTACATATTTTTATTTTATTTTATTTTTATTTATTTATTTGACAGAAAGGGGGAGGGAGAGAAAGACAGAGAGAGAGAGATAATGGGCACCCCAGTGCCTTCAGCCACTGCAAATGAATTCCAGATGCATGGACCACCATGTGCATCTTACTAACGAGGGTCATGGGGAATTGAGCCTGGGTCCTTTGGCTTTGCAGGCAAATGCCTTAACCATTATTAGTTTAGAGAGAATTTTAAAGGTGTAGGCCCCTTTGTAGCCCAAAATTGGTGGGAGCTTGTATTGGAGAGCAAACTCATTACTTGGATATGATTCTGACTTATTTCCCAGTCCCAGCTATGAGTTCTATTCCAGTGAGCGGATCTGGTCTTTTCTTAAATAATGTTTTCTAAATTCTTTTATTCTAATTTATTAGCACATGTGCAAGCACAAGAGAGACGGCGGGGTGGGGGGAGGTAATGGTGTGCCAGGGCCTCTAGCCACTGCAAACCAACTCCAGATACAAGCATCACTTTGTGCATCTGCCTTCACGTGGGCACTGGGAAACTGAACGTGGGTTGTTAGGCATTGCAAACAAGTATCTTAACTGGTGTGCCATCTCTCTAGCCCAAGAAATAGTTTTGATTTGTCTTATCATATCTATAAGAAAGTTTGTGGTTAAGCTACTTTATATTAGGTCCTACTTTACTCCACACTGTGTAATATCTAAGAAAAATAGATGGTGTGGAAATCACTCTCTCTTTCTCCTTGAAAATAAATAAAAATATTTTTTTTAAAAATTATTTCTTAAGGGCTGAAGAGATGGCGTAGTAGTTAAGGCACTTGCCTGTGAAGTCTAAGTATCCAGGTTTGATTCCCCAATATCCATGTAAACCAGAAGCACAAGGTGGCACATGTATCTGCAGTTTTTTTGCAGTAGCTAGAGCCCTGACATGCCCATTCTTTCCATATATATCTGCATCTCTCTCATAAATAAATAAATAAATAAATAAATAAATAAATAAATAAATAAATAAATGTATTAAAAATTGTGTCTTAAGGAACTAAGCTCCTAACATTTTAAATGGCTGAAATAACTCTTGTCAAGTCGAAATCATTTTTTTTTTTTAATTTATGGAAACTGCTTTAACACCAGCACAGGCACTTTTTTCTACAATGGTGACAGCATTCATACAAATATTTGACTGACAATGTGACAATGCACTGCCAATGCAGATAAGCCATACTTGACAAACACAGACTCATATGCTTTACTAACTTCCCTTAGGAAACTAAAATGATTTGTATAAATTAAAACTGTATAATGGTGCAAGAATAATTTGACATAAAAAATCATTAGTTTTTGCTTAGTGGGTGTTTGAGGTCAATTCTAAATCTAGGCCAGGCAGACCTGGAACTCACTCTAATGCAGGCTGGCATCACACTCACTGTGATCCTCCTTCCTCTCCCTCCCAAATTCTAGGATTAAAGGTGTGCTCCACCACGCCAGGCAGAGAACAAGCTTTTTTTCAAAAGAACTACACAAACTAGGAAAACGCACTTATTCAGGTAATGCCTATGGTTGCAGGTAATGGAGAGAATTGACTTTATTTCTGTTTCCATTAATCTTACATAAGATGACAAAACAATTGTTTGGCACAATGCAGGTCTGGCCCTAGTCAGAGAGCATGTCAGAAGAAACCAGGCCACACCCCTCAGGTTTTCTCACTAGGGTGGCAAGTAGCCAATGACGGGTAAGACTCCATGAGATGGGGCAACCTAAGACAGGCACTATCACATGTGATGATCCCTTGGGGCCTGGGTTCAACAATGGCTTGGCAAAAACCATACCTCCCAGGGTTGCCAATAATAAAAACAAAAAGGAGGATATGTGTGGCACAATGCAGGTCTGGCCCTAGCCAAACTGCATGGCAGAAGAAACCAGGAAATGGATTCTGTGAACATGGCGTCCTGCACAGGCCTGGCATGAGAATAGCTACAGTCCCATGCTTGCGAGAAACCTGCTACTAGATGACCTGTCAAGAGACAGGCTGTCATTGGTCACAAAAAGGGGGCCACCCCATACAATGATTGGCTAACCAAGCCCCTTAAAACCCCTTGCACTTCCTCGAATAAATGAGTTTTGCAGCAGCTCACCCTCTGCTGCTTCCACCCAACTCCCAGAGTCTGTGTTGTGATTCCCCAGTTCTCACCCCAACTCAGCAGAGACCCTGCCATCCCTCCTGGGCTAGCCCTAGGGGGGACCCCAACAAAAAAATTACTTGAAATAAACCTTTAAAAATACCCATAGAAACTGCTGTTTACTCAGTGCCTACTGGTTTTGAATGGCCAAATGCTAGTTGTACACAATATTGTCCCCAAGACTGTCTTGAAACTACAATATCAGCAAAAAATAAATAAAAAGGGTAACAGATAATGAATTGAATTGTCGGGACTATATGATAATTTGTCCATTTTGATCCTATTTGTAGTGGTGTGGACTTGGGTTCAAATTTCAATCCTGTTCCTTTCTACTTACTACTTAAGACTTTGCCTTGATGGGGAGCTGTGAAGAATAAATGAGATTTATAGCGTTTGGTACAATACAGATATTTAAGGGACTATAGTAGATTTTATAATGTCTCCCTTTTTGTACATGATTTTGCTTTGTGGAGTTATGGCAAGGTACAAAACTATACCGTTTTTTTTTTTTTTCTATAAAACTAGTCATCTACAAACTAAAGAGTTTTCTATTGACTCAAGAGACATCATAATTGAACCATAAAATAGATATTCTTTGGTTAAAAAACACTAGTTTTCAAGCTATGGAAAGTAATGAATGAGTCATGGCGACCTTGTGACAAAAGCACAGATTATACAGAAATGTATGATTCATCTGTGTTTTCCTCACACTTTTACCTGTGTGAGAGCGGAGGTTATATTGATTGTGGGTATCCTTCTAGGATTACCAAAGCATATGCTTCACCTGTGAAGTTTTTATCCAAAATGGGTAATGTAACTGACAAAAAGTTCTTTCATTGCATTTATTTGTGTAGTTAGTTAATTTTTTGAGACAAGGTCTCAATATGTAGTCTAGGCTGATTTTGACATGGTGATTCTCTTGCTTCAGTCTCCTGAGGGCTAGGATTATCACCATGAACCAACAACATCTAATACCCTCCACAGGACAAGATGTGGAATCTCTTGCATTTTTTCCTGCTCTACATAAAAAAAATTGTCTACATAGTAAAAATGAAATTTGTGATCTAAAACATACCAGTAAAGAAAAAATATCTTTTAAGTATAAAACCTGCAGCCTACTTGGACATAAGATGTGTGTACCAAGCTGGGCATGGTGGCACATGCCTGTAATCCAAGCACTTGAAAGGCAGAGATATGAGGATCACCATGAGTTCAAGGCCACCCTGAGACTACATAGTGAATTCCAGGTTAGCCTGAACTAGAGTGAGACCTACCTCACAGAACCAAAAAAAAAAAAAAAATGTGTGTACCTACCATAAATTTAGAAATCTTCAACACACATAAGAGTAAATAGGCTTCGTTTACATGGCTCCATTGTATAATTGCTAAAAATTGTAAGAATGGAAAAAATGTTGGTTATTTTTAAATTTTTCTCTATTTTTATTAAATATTATGATAATAAACTGGTACATCTGCCATCTTTCACTTCTGCTCAAGTATTGATAGGATAAATGCCTAAACCAAGGATTGCTGAGTCACTGGATAGAAATGTTACACATTAAAGATATTGAACATTGCTCTTGCAAGCTGCACTAGTTTATGCTGCCATGAAAAGCTTGTGGAGGTAGTATTTCAACCACATCCTTGGCAGCTGTAGATGGTATCAAGCATTTCAATCTTGACTGGTTTGGTAAGTAAAACATTTCTTTTTGCTTTAATTTTGATTTCCTCAGTCATGTGTGAGGTTTAACCTTTCCCCTTTTTATTATTAAAACTTTGTTTAAATTTTGTCTAGATTTTACTTGCTTAAAAATTCTGGTACTCTTTATGATCACATTTAATTCTCATATGGTTCCAAATATAATATGCTATAAGTGCCACTATATTAATTTAAAAAATGAAATCTAAATAAATCCTGTAATGCCGCATGTTATCAAGGTGGCACTAGTCATGTGGGGGTTGCACTGGCAACCTGCTTAACAACAAATGTATTCTAAGTCATAGGTCCATATCGTTTCTATCTCTGGCCCACTGGGAATACTGTGTTACTTCTGTACTTTTAACTGTATCTTATTCAATTTTCAGACGTTTGCACCTATGATGTGTGTGTTGCTATGATAGTTTCACAATTTATGGCAATAAACTAATTCATGA
Source organism: Orientallactaga sibirica (assembly GCA_036365145.1). Classification (NCBI taxonomy): domain Eukaryota; kingdom Metazoa; phylum Chordata; class Mammalia; order Rodentia; family Dipodidae; genus Orientallactaga; species Orientallactaga sibirica. The sequence continues at coordinate 5,505,808 of JAEOAD010001030.1, forward strand.
CTGATATGTTATTGAAGTTGTGTTTTTCTCTCAGGAATTTTACCATTTTTAGTCATGAAAATAATTGTACAAACAAGCACTTAATCACGTGTGTGACAAGTACCACAAGAGAATTACGGTGTTTGTGTGTGTGTGCACAAGAGGGGACTGACTGATCTCAGAGTTAGGGAGCTTATTATAAATGTAGACAAAATTCAGGATCTGTGAAAAAAAATACCAAGACTAAAGGTAGAAGAGAAAATCTGTGGTAACACAGTAAAGAATTTCCAAATTCAATCATCCTAACAACAACAGTTAAAAAAAAAAAAAGGCATCCAAGTATTCTAACTTGCTCAGAAAATAAGTCAAATTCCTAACAACGTGCAAAATTATGACAGTTATTTTTTATACACTTCAATTCTCTAAGCTATAAAGAATTGGTAAGGGACTGAGAGCTGCTTCAAACACGGAGAATATAATCTCACCAATTTGAAAGACTGAGGAAGTCAGTAGATACAGAAGTTGTTATAAAAGGAATTAACAACAGGTGGAAAAGGACAACCCAGGCCCCCTTAATCATTCTTCATCATGATCAATAAGCTGTCTTTACAGTCTTCTGTCCGGAGACACCGACCTGGTGAGTGTCACTGTGAGTTTTCAGACTGGGTGACCAAACCAAAAATTAACTTAAAATTTATCATTTTGAAGAGTTCAGCATTTAATGAATATAACTTCATGAATTATAAGAGGAAACTATTTATAACACCCCTCGGAAATACATTTGTTTTCTATTAGTTGGACCACATGAAATTCTCAATATTTCACCCTGTAACTTATAAAGAGTGGGATCTCCTGTGCTCTAATATGTATATGTATGTGTGTGCGTGTGGAACATACATCCAATGACAGTGTTCCTGGTCATTTCCTATGAGATGTTTGAATGTACATGTTTGTCGGTATTATGACACAGTACTGTCTCATCCCTACATCTCTGGTGATCACTCATGAACAGAGTGAGATTTGAGAAAAAAAAAGAGATCCAAGAAAGAGATAAAGACATTTAAAAGTTTAGAAAGGCTTGTAATTCGACATTAAAGGCCAGAGTCATGAAATGAAGACATTTTCCCAGGTAATGGCTTCTGCCTGTACTTATCTTACAGGAAACATAACCAGGCCAAGCGGATAAGCAAGGAGTTGACGGCATGTGTTTTTGCATCGGTTCTTTTATAATTTTATTTTCTTTGCTTAAAAGAGTTCACAAAATCATTAAAACACAAGAAAGAAAGAAAAGAAGAACTAGAAATATTCCTAAATTGGCTACTCAGAATCAGTCGCAGCAGGCACAGGGCCTGCGAGGGAGGAAGGAAGACTGCACTACTTTAAAAGCAATCACCATGGGCAAGCAGGATGGGAAGCCCAGGAGTGGTAGGGTAAAAATAACGAAAAGGCAGTATCTGAAGCAGAGGTGAGTGTGGCCAACGTGACCTGGCAGGGTTCTTGCGGAGGACATGCCAGTGTGAACAGATGTCCTCCTGTGAAACAGAGGCAGCGATCGTGATCAGAACTGACGGATGATCAGAACTTGGAGCAGGTGAAGTTCTCCCTACAGGGCCACAGCGGGGTTCTTTGCTAACACTGGAAAGGCACAGGTGTCGGTAGGAGACCAACGAAACTTTAGCCAAGCAGAGACTCATTGTTAGCACCAGCTCTGGATTAGGAAAATAACATATATTTTCTTCTCCTTTGAACAAGATTGGTCTGCGTTTCATTTGGTGGTCTTTTCTTTACAGGGAACTGCTGAATCATCCATTGGGAGTCAGTAATATAGAATATTTGAAAGACGGGGCTAGAGTCAAGTATTTAATAAAGAATTTCTGTGAAAATTAAGGAAAGCAAATACAATCACTGCAATTTGCAAGGCAGTCTAGAGGGGAGCAAGCTGAGGTTTCTTACTGCTGGGCGTCAGGAAGGCAGTGACCATCAGCACATCTCTAGGTTAGCAGTTTCAATGACTATGGGTATCACTGGGTTTTCTGATTAACTTTCTGAGTGGCCCAAACTGAACCAGACTGCCTTCTTTTGTGATCTCTGCAGAAATCAGAATGGAGTTCAGTACTCTGTATTGTCAGTAGTAACTGGGTAAAATCTGCTTCCGTATCTTCAACTGATATTCATCTACATTTATTTTTTCACATTACAAGCGATGGGAATTCAGGAACTAAGAGAAAAAAAGGCAAAGAAACTTATCTAAGACTCTAGCACTGCTGTAGGTTAGGGATGAGGCATGGTAAAGACACAAGCATGTAAGGTAGGGCAGTTATGTACAATAGCACACACTCTTGAAACAGCCTTACCATGTTACTTACACACATGTGCAAATGTTCGGCTGTAGGTCTGAAAAAGAAGTTACCACTGAGGCTTCTGGAAAGTTTAGTGACAGGCAGTAAATTTGTCAGGAAATGTCTCAATGTAAGGATCGTGAGTCTTGATGCACTGTTGATGGAAGAGTACTTGAGACTTAGAACCAAACCCCCCAGTGCCTTCGGTGCATTAGGGTGAAGCCTGCCTTGCGCTGGGAGGATTCTGAATCCTTAATGCATCTACCAGCACATCTCTCGCCTTGCAGCCTCTCTTTGCGGCTGACAGCCCGAGAATTTTGGGCAGTGGCAAACCCATATCTTGCACAGCATTCATCAAGGGGGCTGCTCAAAACTGAGGTACCCAAAGATTTGGGCAGCAGAGTGAAAACTTGAACTTAATCCTCAACTTAAAGTTGGCCTTGCACTGACCTTAATCATGGACTTTGAACTTTACTCTTTCTGACATTGATCTTTAACCTGAAGTGTCTCTTGAACTTGACTTCTAGTCTAACATTGATTTTAACGTTGAAACTTTTAATCAGCACATACTCAGATCGAGGCTGGGGCCAGTGTTCTTCCTCCAGGGTCAGTGATTGACAAAGTCTCACCCGGCCATATGTGATGGTCAAAGAGTTTGCAGACCTTGGATTCTGAGGCTCAAAAGTGTGCACTGTTGTAATATACATTTACATCTATATTGTAAAATACATGTATGTGTGCATTCATATATGTGTTTGTTATATGTATCTCTCTCTCTCTCTCTCTCTCTCTCTATATATATATATATATATATATTTTGGAGAGAGACACAGAGAGAGAGACAGAGAGAAAGGGTGAGGAAGACAGATAGAGATGGGCGTGCCAGCAGCGTTTCAGCTGCTGTGAACCAAAATCCAGATGCGTGCGCCCCCTTGTGGTCAAGTGTGGCATTGCACCCTTGCATCACTTTGCATCTGGCTAAACGTGGGACCTGGATTTGGAACCGCTGGAGATTGGAACCAGCGTTCTTAGGCTTAGCAGGCAGGCGCCTTAACCCCTAAGCCATCAACCCAGCCCTAAATCTATATTTTTAATCTTAAATGTCCTATATAATGTTTGTTTTCTTATTAACTGAAAAAGAGTAGAAATTTGAAGCCTATCAACTAGGGAATATTATGAAAAAAGACTGTTATTCCTGCCGGATAGATACAGTATGATTTTTTAAAATCATGAACACACAGATTTCCATAAACACAACTTATAAATCCCAGACTTTGTGCCATAGACTATTTTAGGTGCTATGGAACAAAAATGATTTTGCTTAATAAGCTGGTTGTCCATAAACTTCCATACTTCAATGAAGTCATGGAGAGCTGTCTTTGTTTGACACAGTCCAATATGGAATGCAATCTCCACCATATAAACTGAACACATAGAAATGCATAAAGATTTATTTGGCTATGTCAAGATACAAAGAACCATATGTAAAGTAGAAATACAGTGACTGAAATAATTAAGCTTAAAGTCAGAAAATAAATTTTTGGAAATTCCAAGTTTACTGAGATTTACAAAGTTTAAAGGCATAACAAATTTGTATTTAATTAGTTTAAAATAGTATATTTTAGCATATCAATTTTAAGTTAATATGTGTTTTATTTAAGAACAGTCTAGGCTTTTCAGAGAGTGGTGGTGGGTGGCATCTGGGGATGCCAACCTATGTACTGTTGTAACAAATAAAGGATTTTTGCACCTTAAAAAAAAAAGAACACTCTAGGTAATTGATCTTACTATATTATTAAAGTGTTTATTATTATCTTGTTAACATTTGTTTAGAATCTTACTCGCCTGGTGGTTCAATTTAAAAAACTCATTTGGAGCCTTGATAACTGAAAAATTACTCTTATGTAATCTGGTTAGAGGAGAAGAAAAACCCACCTGAAGGTGGTATGTTGTCACACCTATCCTGAGAGCCTTTGACCTCTAATAAAAGACTTTACTCACCAGTATTCCATTTTGACCACAGAACCATGAAGCATGTATTGTAAATACCAAAGAAGATTTAGACACACCACAATGCAAACACTGCATATAAAAATTAATTCAATCTCTTACATTTTAGGTTACTGCATCTATCACTTTTATGGAGTGTGCATTTCTGGATATCCAGTAAAAAAATATTTTATTTTAGGAAAATAAACCCTTGAGATTGAATTAGATCTCACTAGTAATTTTTGTCCCTCCACTTATTGACTCTTACTTTTAGGTAAGATACCAAATTTTACAGACATATTTAAAGTCTCTGAACTTTAAGTCTATTCTTTGTAAAATGAAAACAGTGTGACCAACCTACCTACACACACACACACACACACACACACACACACACACACACACACCCCACAACACACCCCATAAACATCCTATCAGACAAAGTGCTAACCCCAATCCATGGTAATACGACACTATGTCCATACTGTAGAACTTCACCTTCATTTCACTCCCATGCAAGTAATATAAAAAATTCCCAAGATATTTGATTATGAGAGGTTGACAGTCAAGTTCTTTATAGATGTCAATCTTCTTTTTAAATATTTGTTTTTCCAAGGACTATTGGAATTGAAAAGATCACAGTAATATTTACTGCTTTCCTGGGTAGACAGCTATAGCTTGGGTATATATATTTACACCCTTGCATTTAGGTTTACATTAGGAAAATAAAGACAATGAACTAGCTAACTGGTGACCTTTTACATATTTGCTACTCTATAATTTGTGCTATGATTATAAAATCATAATTATGAATATCATATTTTATTGCATACATAATTAAGAATTCAGTTAAGGGATGGAGAGATGGCTTCGAGGTTAAGATGCTTACCTCTGAAGCCTTAGGACCCAGCTTCAATTCCCTAGAACCCACATAAGACAGATGCACATGATGGCACATGCATCTGGAGTTTGTTTACAGTGGCTAGAGGTCCTGGCATGCCCATTCTCTCTCTCTCTCTCTCTGATAAATAAATGAATAACAATAAAATATAAAAAAGAATGACAGTTAAATTCTTGAGCAATGACAATTCATAATAAGTACTTGAAGTTATGTTTTCTATTCTTATACTATGCAATATTTGAAATAGACAATAAGTACAGTATTAGAAAATAATACTCCATTAAAAATATGTGACAATTTTGTCTCTGGAGGAACACGTTGTAAAGAGTCCTACTCTTCCTTTGGCTCTTACAGTAGTGCCTGACACTGCCTACACAAGACCATCATAGTAGGAGGAAAAGATCATGACATCAAACTGAAAAGAGAGACTGATTGAGAGGAGGAGGGGATATGATGGAGAGTGGAGTTTCAAAGGGGAAAGTGGGGGGGAGGCAGAGGTATTGTTGTGAGTTCGAGGCCACCCTAAGAGTACATAGTGAATTCCAGGTCAGCCTGGGCTAGAGCAAAACCCTACCTTAAAATAAACAAACAAACAAGCAAAAAAGCTTCTACCATTGAGAGGGTAAAGGAAATGACCACATAACATAGAACACGGCCAGAAGAGAGAAAGGGAGACAACAATCAAAGTTGTTTTTTTTTTTTTTTTTTTTTTTTTTTTCCCTGCAGTAGTGTCTAAAATCTCTGCATATCAAGAGGGGGCAGAAAGAGTGTTAGAGCCACGAGTTGGGTCATTATGCACAGAGACTTGGCCTATCCCCCATAATTTTCGACTACCCCCATAGGGCAAGACCCACATTCCCTATTGATGAGGGTCCCTTTGGAGGGAGGAGGACAGGGAGGAGGATAATGGAATCACCAATATGAATGTAAAATTAGAATAATATAAACAAAATAATAAATTATTTAAAAAAACCTCTCTATATTAATGTCAGAGACTACATCACTGATCCATGAGAACTACTCACATTATCATCCCAGTCTACATCACTAATCTAGATATTCCAGAGAACACAAAGAAAATAAGTGCAAAATCCATCAAATCACAATACTAACAAAACCACCTACACCTCATAGTAAAACTTGGGATAATCAGAGACAAAGAGCAGATATTGAAAAAAAGCTAGAAAAAAAGGAGGAAAAACTATCATATTTATTGAGGAACAAAGATACAAATGAGTGCTTATAAATCAGAGACTTGAATTAAAATATTTAAAATATTGAGAGAAATAGACCCCTCACCTGGACTGTTGCTCCCTCAAAACCTGAAGATGAAATAAATTAACTCTCAAAAAGCATAAACAGAGGGTTTTTGCTTGCAGGCAGAAATTTCTTGACTTGCAAGAAATGTTGAAAGAAATTCTGTCCCAAAAGAAAAGGATTTGTCTCCATGAGGAAAAGAAGGGAATCACATTGGGAATAAATAAAGGTAAAATAAAAGCTTTCTCTTAATCTACCAGAAAGCATTATGGTCAAAATAATATACTTGGTTATATTTTTGTGTTCGTATTTCACAAATACATACATCTATGTGTGGTTCCCTAGGCAAAAGTGAAATGAATGATAGCAATGGTGCAGGGACAAGAGGGAGGGGCTGGAACTACTTCATTGTGAATTGTCCTTTCTCTATGCACGAAAGGGATAGGATGTTATTTGAATTTGGATTTAGATTCCTTCCAAATGTAGATTGCAAATTTTCGGGTTACTTTTCTTGTTACTGTGACAGAAGGTATAACGAAAGCAACTTAGGAGAGAAGAGATTTGTTGTGGTTCACGATTTCTGAGCCCCACCGTCAATAATGGTATGGAAGGCAGGCCGGAGGAGTGATGGTGTCCCTGGGGGTCCGAGTTTGGGATTTAGCTTGTTCACATCTCAGTCCGTCAGCAAGTGATGCTCAAGCTAGAAAAATGAGCACATGTGTTCAAGTCCTGCAAAGTTTTGCTTGCTGGGTGACGGACCCAAGGGTTCCTCAGCCTCACAACTGCTGATACTGAGGACCACATGTTCAAGTGTATGAGCCTATGGGGTTATTTCACTGTTAAACACAACAGGCGAGCTCCTGCTTTAAAATGTTCCATGCGAGGGCTGGAGAAATGGCTTAGCAGTTAAGGCATTTGCCTGCGAAGCCAAAGGATCCCAGTTCAATTTTCCAGGACCCACGTAAGCCAGATGTATGAGGGGCACATGCATCTGGAGTTCGTTTGCAGTGGCTAGAGGCCCTGGCATGCCCATTCTCTCTCTCTGTCTGCCTCTCTTCTATCTCTCTATCTCTCTGCTTGCAAATAAATAAATAAAAATTTAAAAAGAAAAAAAAAACTTAAAAAAAATTTAAATGTTCCATGTGAAAAGAAAACAATATTCCTTTAAAAAGAAGAAAACAAGATCACATTAATAGCTCAAATAAATGGGCAGAAAGTATGTAAAAGATATTATAAGAATTAAAAAAAGCCAATCAATATAAAATAGTAAAAATTATAGAAGCAATTAATCCAGTTATCTTAACATCACTTTAATGTTCATTAGTATAAATACACGAATGAAACACACTTTTACAGTGAATTTAAAACCAGGATCTGGGCTGGAAAGATAGCTTAATGTTTAAGACACTTTCTTGTCTGCAAAGCCTGAAGACTCAGGTTTGAATCCCCAGTACCCACATAAGCCATGTTGTGCATGTCTTTGGCTTGAATTTCTTCCCCTTCTGGTTTACCAATGATCCAGATGTTTAGTCATTTTAGTGTATCCCACAGGTTCCTCATGTTCTGTTCACATGATTCTGTGAACTTATAAAACTTTTTGGACTCCTGAACTGTTTTTTTAAGTCTTATTTCCAGCTTTGAGGTTCTGTCCTCCATAAAATGGCCTTGAACTCACAGTGATCCTCCTAAGTGCTGCCTTCCAAGTGCTTGGATTTAAGGTGTGTGCCACTATGGCCAGGTAAAATTTGTATTATTGTCAGCCTGACTTTTTTTGTAAACAGAGGTTTGTCATCCTAATGAAATATCTCTTTTATTTTCTAGATGAATATGATCATTTAAGCACAACACCTCTAATGACTCAAATCAAATCACTAGATTTTAAGTATATACAAGGATATCTTCTCTGAAATAAATATGGGCTAGAGAAGAAATAAGTGCAAAAAATTCTGAGCAGAAATCACAATGACACAAGGAACCTCAGCTGTGAGCAGAGGTCTCCTTCAAGTTGAGTGACATTTTTATTTTCCATTCTATGTTGATACTTAAGTTGAACAATAAAAATGGTTTTGAGTGCCCTAATACTGGAAATATACTCTTATTTACCTCCATCAAATTATTGGAAACAATGAGACATATCTATCATTTCTATTGACCCTGGAATGAATCCATTAGTCACTGGATAAAATAATCAATAAATGTCTCCTTGGAGGTTTTACTGAATAATTTGAAAAAGTAGACAAAACTTTAACATCTTCTGGAAATAACTGTCAAGGAACACAGAAGAATCCATGAATTTCATTTCTATTGACTACATGCAATTGAATCATGTTATTTACTCTATAAAACATTGTCATTAGATCCTTTTTGACATATTTTTCTGGGATTTAAAATGATGCTTTAAGATTCTAATTGAGGTCTGGATAGATATCTTAATAGTTAAGGCATTTGCCTGCAAAGTCAAAGGAGGCAGGTTCAATTCCCCAGTACCCATGTAAAGCCAAGTGCATGAGGTGGCACATGTATCTGGAGTTCATTTGTAGTGGCCAGATGCTCTGATGTGCCCATTCTGTCTCTATGTGCCTCTTTCTCTCTTAACTAACTAAATATTTTTTAAAGATTCTAATTGATTAAACTATGGTCCCTAGTTTGATCAATTCTGTTCTTTGTTATTATTGCTCTACTCGTCATTGTAGTATATTTTAAGACCCCCCAAATATGAGGGGGTTTGGTGCTGATTAATATTCTCTTTACAAATTCAGAATTTGCTTTCTTGTGAAGTCTGTTTCTTGTGAAGTCTGTCTCACAAGTTTTCTGACTTGATTGTTTCCAAGATGAACCACCATACTACTTATGCCTACTAACAGCGTATGCAGAAGATACATTGTCCTCTCTCTCTCTCTCTTTCTCTCTCTCCTCTTTTTCCCCTCCTTCCCTCTCCTTTCCTTCTTTGCTTCCCTCCTTTCTTCCTTTCTCTCTCTCTCTCTCTTCTCTTTCTCCCCAAATAAATATTAAAAAACAATTCTATTTTGGCATGTGATATGGAAGATGCTACAGGTGAAGGACATGTTTATAGACAGCTTCCAGCAAACCTATTGGAGACATGTGCATGCTAATATAGGACCCAAACAAGCACAATCACAACTCACAGGTGCTGAGACGCTCTGCACTTTAACAACATTGCACATTTATTAGGCTGAATATCTTCCTGATTTTGTGGAGAGAGATGCCACGTGTTCCTGGAATTGGCAGTGGTATGTAAAATGATGCAAGAAACCAGGCTCTTGAGCCAGGATGTAGGGCTTTGACCCTTTTCTCTGCCATTTGCTACTGTTTTCAAGTGATAATGATTTAACCACTCCAACTGTTATTCCTCTTTTGTAAAGCATGCCTAATTATGAAATACTTAATGAGCTTGTTTTGAGTGTGACTTGAGTCAATATGAGGTTCTTACAATCATACTTAGAACATAAATATTCATTAGAGGTTAAGTTTTGTTATGTAAGAAATCTCCATCTCCAAATTTGTTTTTGAAAAATATGGTATATAAATTAGTCTATGGGGGAATGATTTGAGAATTCTCTAATTCATTTAGAACACCTCTGAAACTATTATATTTCATTTTTAAATCTTTCATTTAAAAAAATATTTCTCTTTCTTTTTATTTATTTGAAAGAGACACAGAGACATAAATAGGCAGGTAGAGAGAGAGAATGGGCACACCAGGGCTTCCAGCCACTGCAAACAAACTCCAGATTGCACATGTCACCTTGTATATCTGGCTTACATGGGTTCTGGGGAATTAAGCCTCAAACTGGGGTCCTTAGGCTTCATAGGCAAGCGTTCAACCTTTAAGCCATCATTTCAGCCCTAAAACTTTCATTTTTGATAAACAGTATTGAAAGTGATTTTATGTATAGATATATGCCTGCAAGGTATATTTCTATAATGAGTACACTATAATGGGGCTTTGATTCAATATAATAGCTTAACAATGTGATGAATTCTGAAATCATCTGCATTCGAGTTCTTGTGTTTATTTGATTGATATATTTCCACTGTGAAAATAAATAAAGTCATTACCTCTCTGCATTAATTAAAGAGAGAAACTGACATAGAGTCTGCAAGCTTATATCAGATTTTCTTGAAAATCCTTTTCAGTATATGTAATACAAAATAAGCAAAATCTAAAATGAATTGTTAATGGACTTTTCTCCAAGAGCATGGTAAAATCTCTGAAGCATAGGGAGATTAAAAATAAAATAAAACACTGCAAGCATTTGGACTTTAGAATGCAAAATAAATGAATTTGGGATTCTTAAGGCACCTGAAAATGAGGGAAACCCAGAGGTTGGCAGGATGAAGAGGTCAGAGATTTTTAGGTGCTGTTCAGTACAGAGTAAGCAAGTGAAGACCAGGGTCTAAATCGTGAAGTTAGAGTGCCTTGGCAAACGTATATAGGGTTTGATTAAAATACTAAGAAGGCAACACATTGCAGATAAAACACCCTGTCCAAGAATGACAGAAATTCTTGGTAGGAATAAGAATTAGGAAAACAGAGCAAATTTAGCAAAGTTTAAAACCACAACAAGGGGCTGGAGAGATGGCTTAGTGGTTAAGGCGTTTGTCTGCAAAGCCAAAGGATCCTGGTTTGATTATACAGGACCCATGTAAGCCAGATTCACAAGGGGACACATGCATCTGGATTTCGTTTACAGTGGCTGGAGGCCCTGGTGCAACCATTCTCTCTCTCTCTTTCTCTCTCTCTCTCTCCCTCTTTCCTTCTCTCAAATAAATAAATAAAATATATTTAAAATATAAAAAACCCACAACAAATAATGTAATCTCCCAATAATTTAAGTAACCATTAGAGCAAAACTCAATAATTTCCCCTTATGAACATAAATTTTGAAAAATAATTATATTTTTCACACAAACTCCAGTGTAATTAAAAATAATTGCTAGACATGACTAACATCAGACCATAAGACTTACAGTCCAGAAAAACTTCAATGAATCAGAGAAGAGCCACAAAAAATTTAGATGTAGAAGTTAATAGACAAGTCCTTTTAAAGAATTTTGTAATCAGTATGATCACTTTGTTAATGAATCTAAAGTAAGCTGCATAGTCATTTGTGTGGTGGAGTATAGCAGAAGAGATTTGGAAACATAAACAGAATGAAATGGAAATCTTAGAATTATATAAAAGGCTACATAATATTATAAGTTTATTTATAATATCAATAACATATTGATTATAATGTACAAAAGAAATTAAGACAAACTACTTGTAGGTGATTTGTTGTTGAAATATGATAACAAAACAAAATTAAAAAATAGGGCTGGAGAGATGGCTTAGCAGTTAAGGTGTTTGCCAGCAAAGCCAAAGGATCCTGGTTTGACTCTCCAGGCCCCACTTTAGCCAGATGCACAAGGGGGCGCATACATCTGGAGTTCGTTTGCAGTGGCTGGAGTCCCTGCCATGCCCATTCTCTCCCTCCCTGCCTCTCTCTTTCTCTCCCTCTTTCTCTTTCTTAAATAAATAAAAATATATTTTAAAAAATACTCATAAGTGAAGGATCCTGAAAATAAAACATATCAAAAGTTGTAAGGAACAGCTAAATTTTAGTGTAAATGCTAAAGTTGGAAAAGAAGTGAAGTTAACTCTCAGATTGAAGTTACATTCAATGACCTGGCCTAACAAAATGAGGAAAGGAATCCTGTGTAAGACTTGAGGTAAGAAGGGGGGGAACACTGACAAAGTGAGAAGATAAGAAAATATTAAACAACCAAGAAAAGAGCTATGTCAAAGGCTGGGCGTGGTGGCACACACCTTTAATCCCAGCACATGGGAGGCAGAGGTAGGAGGATCGCCATGAGTTCAAGCCACTCTGAGACTACACAGTTAATTCCAGGTCAGCCTGGACCAGAGTGAGACCCTACCTTGAAAAAAAAAGAAAAAAAGAAAAGAGCTATGTCAGAAACAAGTTCTTTGAAAGAATTAATAAAATGGCTTTATATGAAGCAGAGAGAACAAAATAACAGGAATGAATGTACAGATCCTGCATGCCACATGAAGATCTGAATGTCAGTGATGCCTAGACAAGGGAACAACTTCCTTGAAAGCACATCCTAACAAGCAAATATTAGGAGAACAACATTTGAAGAGTGCTTTATTTGTCTAAGAAATTGAATTTTTAGATAAAAATCTTCTAATAACAAAATATCTAAGCTTAAATTTTTGTCTGGTAAATTTTGTCACAAAGCTGAGGCTAAAAACAGATGAATGTTTCACAAATGCTCCAAAAATAAAGGACTCTTATTCCAAATCTGTAAATCTCACCAAAGGAAAACAATTGCAGTCCAATATAAATCATGAACAGAGATGCCAAGATGCTGAGCAGAAGGTCAGAGATTGAAGACAGCAATTTCTAACGAGAGTAATACACCATAAGCAACGTTACTTACACTATGGACATAACCTCAGCAAGCCAGTTAAGACAACTCTTTATTATCACAGAAGTTTCTGTGCTCGTCATTTACTCTTAAAAATTGAGTGGCCTTTGTGAATATCCCTATTTTTCAATTCAACGTATTTAAAATGACTTGGAGTTGTTGATTGAATAATATCTGGCCCTTTCAAAATTAACTCTACTTAGGCAGTCCCTGGCTTTCTTATGCAACACGAATGTCTGTCTCCATTCCAATGACTAACTGGAATACAGATGAACATTATTTTAATGTTATGTAATATATTTGTGTAACATCCTTAGGCCTATGCACCCAAACTACCTATGATTGAGTTGTTTCAGCTCATGTTGCCACATGAAAAAGGTGGTGTATTCCACCTGCTATACCAGGCTGAGAAGTTCCCACTGGAAGAAAACCACAAGCTCAGGCAGTCTTGTCACGGTTATCCAGGGCTGCCAAACCAGCCAAAGAAGCAGATAATTGTGAAACCCAAAGTAGCAGGTAAGGGGCCAAGCTGTTTGACAGCATCTGGCCAACAGATTGACAAATGCTGAGATGGGTTAGCTGTGACCTACTTTTCTAGTAATATGCAAGAGTGCAATTATGTTTCTAAGTCTCTCTGTAGAGTATAGTTGAATGGAATGAATAAATTCCCAAGTGATCTCCAGTTCTTCATCCTCCTCAAAGTAGGGGGTTCCTGAGTGACTTTGGCCAGTGTTTGAGGTCAATAGGTGGAAAATAATCTAACTATAGCACCAGCACCATATGTCTTTTTTTGCTTCTGAAATATATATATAACTTGCTGACACATTGTAAATTCAAGGTGTGTTTAACCAATATTGTATGTATGTGTATATATATATATATATATATATATAAAATGAGGTTGGACATTTCTTCACATCTCACATGATTTACAAATCATGATTTACAAGCTGATCTCTTTTTATTATTTTTCTAAATATTAGCTGGGTCTGAAGCGATGGTTTGGTGGTTAAAGGCATTTGCTTGCTCAACTTCCTCGTACCCACAAAACGTCAGATGCACAAAGTGTCACATGCATCTATAATTCATTTGCTGAGGCCAGGGGCCTTGGCACTCTCTCTCTCTCTCTAATTGCAAATAAATATTTAAAAAAACTTTTAAAAATGCTAGCTGATCTCCCAAAAAGTATATTTCAAGTAACTGTGAACCTTTATAGCGATTAAAGTCTGCATTCCACTGGTGTCCATCATGGAAGGTCATTGCTTTCGTGATACATAAGTGAGGAGAGGGGAAGACAAAGAGCTTGCATGGAAGGCCTAGGTGAGTTCCAGAGCAGTTGCTAAATTCCAGTCCTGGACAGTGGGAAGGAGAAAAGATTCATGGTCACCATGTTGCCTAACTGCTACGTTCCCTCTCGTCCTTGAGAGTTTTATTCCATCTGTTTTATGAACTGTGGGTCCTCTGGTCAGCCTTTGAAGTGGTGTGGCCAATGGGCTGCGAAATTCCAAAGCACAGTACGAAGGGAAAATGCAAGTTTCCAAGATGGTATGTATCCAGATGCTTCACTGAGGCTCAATTTCCCTTGGTGCTTCCTATCTCAGGTGTGTAGTTCTTCCTAGGAATGGCGTAATTAACCACAGGAACTAGCTTTCTCACTCTTCTGGAGGCTGAAAGTCCAAAATGACATGGTGGCACGATTGGTTGCTCCAAGACTTCCCTCTTTGACTCGTGGACAGCTCCGTGCACGTGGGTTTGCTTCCTCTAGGTACACCCCTGTCCAGTTTTTGCTTGTGAAGGGACCAGTCATCCTGGATTAGAGGACACCATAATAGACTCATTTTAATGGTTTTCCAAAAACATTATCCTGAAATATACTCTTAAATTATGGGGGGTTAGACTTCAACGTATGACATTGGCAAGTGAGGCGTTATTCCATTCAAAATATGTTTTATATTCTCCCTGCAGTGGGACGTCCCAGGTCCCATTTTCCCAGTGTTCATGGAGGAGCACATTCCATCAATCGCCTGTCTGCTGTTTGCTATACAATACCACTTTTGTTTGTTTTCATTCTTTTCATAACAAGCTCTTGCTATTTAGTCCAGTCTGGCTTGGAACTCCATCTCTTCCTGCCTCAGCTTCCTGAATGCTGTGATTACATTGATGCACTAAGACATCCAACTTGTCATTAAATATTATAACCCTTAAGTATCATGCCTAAAGTTCACAGTATTTATTACTTGTTTTCAATATTGGTTTGCATACTTCTTGAAGAAAATATCTAAGCAAATATAACATACTTACACTTTATTGTCATTTGTTATTAGAATTATTATATATTTACTTAGAGTGAAATCAGAGATATTTGAAAGGAAGAAAAGTAGTAAAATAAATTCCCAATCCCTGTCAACAGGGATTTAAGAAGTGTCCTGTTGCTTTTGAAACAAAATTTTTTTGTCATGATGAAAAAACTTATAGTTGAAATGATGCTCTCCATGCTAAAGTGGACATCTTGGTGGATGAGAAATCTATCTTTTCCCCATGGTGAACACATCCATACTTCCTCAGCACATTTGAAGCCCTAGCCTTTACCGAGGAGGGCCATACAAGAACCAAACTGAAAATTCACCAGTTCCCAGTATGGTAAGGCTCATTTACTCATTCCATAAGGATTTATGCTTTCCTTTTAGTTTCCAGGTATATATAGAGCTTGGTGCAGGCAGTATCTTAGTGAATAAAGACATAGATATGCTATAGAAGAGTAACTGAGTTTAGCTTTTTTATATCTCAAACACTGAGTGTAGATTACCATATGAATAAACTATACAACTTATTTTCAGTCACAATTTTGGTCTAGTCTTTGATATTCTCCTTCTATCATATGAAATAGTTTTTCTTTCAGCAGGAGAAGAGGGGCAGAATAAAATAGTTCTGCTACTCCTTGGTCAATTTCTTTATGAAATTACATTTGAAAATGTCTATTTAATTGGTCCCTCCAAGGCCTGTGAGCTGAAAAATTTATGGGCTCTTATATAGTAACAGACTGAAAAATAGTCCCAGTGATTCTTGAAAGGTGCCTACAAAAATAAATGAGCCTTAGCACTGATATCTCTATAAGGTCTCTTGATGCATGAGAACTCAGGAATTCAGGGACATTCACCCTATTATATGACAACTGTGTGACATACTTGGGACCAATTACATGTTTCCATGTCATATTTTCTAACTCAAGATAAAAACTCTGTCCATTGGATGGTGAATTCTATGGAGTGGGATGCTTTGGGAACTATCTGGAATGTCTTTCTGACATCAGCAGTGAGGGTGAATGCAATCCAAGCCAAATTCAGATTATGCTTGTATACCAAAGTATAGCCATGACCTCATCACTGTCTCCACTCTACTTTCTCTGGCCCAGCCCGTGATTACTGCTCACTGACTATTACTAATTAGTCACCTTGCTCTGTCCTTAGTCTCTTTAAGTGTCTCTTCTCCATGAAGCATCTGTAGCGAACTCACTTTAAAGTTGAAGGAAGAAATAACAGGACAGATGAAAACTCTTCAGCACTTTTCCCCTTATGCTCAGTAAAAACCGATGAGTTACCAGGTGCTGCAAATCTGTTCTTGTTACCTCTGGGGTTTCATTTCTGCAACTGTCTTTACAGTTATCAGTGCAGAGCAGGATCCTCGATGCTCAGACGCTCTCCCTGTGTGCTTTCCCCCATCTATGCACATGGGTCCCCATTGCTTACTTCAAGTCTCAAGTGAAATCTAGCCTGCCAGCAATCTCTGCTCTGGTTCCCTTATTTAAAATTCAATAACTTTATGACAACTCAAGTCTCTCTTCCTTGCTATATTTTTCTCTATGTCAAGATTCCCTACATTTTTATGTACTTACATTCTCATATCTCTCTCTCTCTCTCTGTATGTGCAGATGCACTTGTGTGTACAAATGTGCATGCACATATGTGCATACATATGTAGAGGCCGTAGAACAACGTTGGGTGTCATCTCTAGATTCCCTCTTTGTCTGGAGTTATTCAATTAGGCTCAGCTGGTTGCACAGCAAGCCCTTGGACTGTGCTATCTCTAACTCCCCATTGTAGGAATTACAGGTTTTCACCAAAACACCTAGAAGTTTTGGGTGATTACTGAGGACTGAACTCAGCTCTTCATAGTTATGAAGCAAATATGTCACTGACTCAGCTATTTTTCCAGTCCTTTGTAATTACACATTTAATATTCTTTGATATCTAACCTATCTGCACTCAATAGAATGTATAGTCTTACCAGAGCATCGTCCAGTGCATGGAAGGAAGGTAGTGAATTAAATAGTTATTCCTTGTATGAATGAAAGTCAAGGAGCAACCAGGTTGGGGAAACTATAATTATTAAGGGGAGTGACAATTCACCAGGACTGAGCAAGGGCTACCATGGAGTGCACTGTTGGTCTGGGATGGGCTACTCTGCCCAGCTGGAGGGGTGGAACTGGAAAATCTGGAGACAGCCAGTCTGTGGTTGTACTGGACTTGAACTGCAGAAGTTTGGTGTTTGCTTGATGGTGGTTGAGTTTGCATTGTTCTAGTCTCTCTTTACTATGCCTTATACCAGTTGAAAATATTTACTCTGTATCTTTCCATGTTGAATGTATATAACTTGTTTGATTTTATAGGACTCACAGCTAATAAACCATCTTAAATATCAGAGGAGACTTGGAATTTTGGAACTATCTTAATTTGGTAAAGACTTGTGGGGACCTTTGAAATTGGACTGAATAAAATTTATAATGTGTGATGGTTTTGAATCTATTGGGTGCCAGGGGAGGAATGTGGTAGTTTGAATAGATGCCCCCCAATATAATCAGTGTTTTATTAGTTTGTAGTTTGAATCTGCAGCCACTTGGCTCTTAAGAGTTCAGCCCTCAGGTGTGATACTGGATTTGAAATTCCAGTCCAAAGATATGCAAAATGCCTAGTTCTGCCTAGAGTTCCTGAAGTGTGCTGTGTAGCTTTTGGCTTGTGGCTTCTCTCTCTCTCTCTCTGCTTGGATCTGTGAAAGCTGGCCAGCTTCTTCTGCCATTATAGGACTTCTCCTGGATGTGTAAGCTTCAATAAATCCCTTCCTCTGTTAAAAAAAAATAGAGGGTGTAGAGAGCTCAGCATTAAAGGAGACTTATAACACACTCTCCAAGGCTCAGGAAACACTTCCGAAAAGGAGGCAGAGAGAATGTAAGAGACCTGTGGAAAATCCTTTCCCACAATGTGAGAAAGCACACTATGAGGCATTGTCCTTCCCATAGAAGCAGACTGGTACCCTCATGACCCCACAGTGATTACTGATCCTCCACTGAGAAGGGCCCTCCATGGAATGGGAACAGAGAATAGGGGACAACAGCGAAGATAACCCAATGAGAATAGGCCCAATTTGCAGTATGTTCATATTTTAAATTACCCAATAAAATTATCAAAAAAGAATATTTTTTTGTTGTTTTTGTAAAAGCATTTGGAAAAGGAGATTTAAATTCTGTCTTCACTAAGTTACCAAAGTTTTTAAAAGTTTTACAGATATCTAAGCTAAAAATCTAACTTTTATACATAAGAAGTCTTCTTGTTGTTGTTTGAATAAATTGGAGCCTTTGGGTGGCATCAAAAGAGGAATAATTTCAGATTTCTTTGGATATATTCAAGGGACAGCCCTACTACCTATGGACAAGTGTTTCTGAAGAAATTCCCATTAGTATAAAGCCTTTGGTATCACAATAGTGGAAATTGCATAATTTTTGAGTTAACAAATAATTTGGTACTTTAGTCACTGGAAATTTTCTCAACCATCTTCTACAGTTATCCATATGTTTGCTATTACTTAAACACATAAAAGGAAACACAAATGCATGGTAATCATTTCTATTTCCCTCATGCAAACATTTCTTTTTGAAGAGAGTATTCAGTTCTCTGTTTCTATGAGTGTTCTCTTCCATGAACAGAACACAGAAACTTTGCTTTGCTGTTCAACTAAGCACCTAGATGCTTTGGCTAAGAAGAGTCACTCCATCCCCTAGCATGAATCATTTCCTGAATAACACTATCAATGCTATTCTTAGTATCAATATCCCACATATGACTTACAGAGTTACATGATGGCATCTCATGAAAATACTTATATCATCTTTATTCCTAAAGTACTAAATAACCTCTAAATTCAACTCTACTTGAAGGCTCTAGACTTGGTGGAAAAATAAGGAAAAAAGACAAAGTTATTTCTCAACATATTCATTTCAGAAATGCCTTTGGTATGGCTTTGAATGATAACTGGGTGTTAGACTTCCCTATGCCATTTTCTTGAAGGGTTATTGTTCATGCATTATCTCAAATTGTCTCTTAGACAAAGTCTATCATAAAGAAAATTGAAAAAGAGACTACATGGAAGTAAATAGTTTAATGTGTTACTAACCTGTAAAAATGAAAGACAGCTTTGATATGTTAATCATTGTAAAATTATAACTTTATATCCTAAGCACCACTATCCACACAAGGTTTAAAAACTTGGACAAACTTAAAACAAGAAGCAGGTTTAACCTCATATTTTATAGCTAACCTCTCAGCTTCCTTCATTTCAGACCATAGAATATGTAACAAAGTCAGGCAATTTCCTAATGCACCTATCAATTATTAAATTACTCATCATGTTTTAGGAGCCGGTAGTAAGTAAGGTTCTCTTAGTGCTCATGTGTTGGTGTTCCAATAAATGAGCTGTGAATTCTGCTTCCGCTGCCATGGATGGATCTGAAGTGGGCCTGTTTAGCATTAACTGTCATCATTGCTATTGTAAACCCATAAATGTAAGCTCTTGTCCCTGGGCTCAGTGCTTAATAGAGAAAAGAGTGAACCGCCTAAAAATAGAAACCTGGAAAAGACTTGAAATGTATTTAGTCTACCAACAGTCTTCTTGTTTTTATTCGGGTAGTTCTGTGGGAATGACTTTCCATGCGAGAGCTTTGATGCTTCAGCTGCTGGGAAATATATGTGTTTTCTTTGGCAAATTTTGCAGAAAACCATGCAAAGACATCATGGCTGATAAAGATAAGTGCTGGAGTGAAACATTCTCATTTAGCCCTGATGAGGCTTTTGCAAACTGTACACACTTTTTAATGTATAATATTAACAACAAATACAACTATTGCTTCTGTGTTAGTTTGAATGCATGTCCCCCATAGACTCATGTGTTTTATTCAAGCTTGTAATTTGGCTTTCCAGTCTCTTGGTTGGTAGAAGTGTCACTGGGTGCAGATCCTGGAGTCCAGCCCAAATGTGCGTTTGGGGGAAGATCCGAATTCCAGCCTAAAAGTGGGCAGAGAGGTCTGAGGTCTGGGGTCCTGCTTGCTACAGGTTTATGATTGATGCTTTTGGTGTTTGCTAGCTGTTTGCTTGTTTCTTTCTGATTGGATGTGTGGAAGCAGCTGTCATTCACCATTGATGGAACTTTCTTCCCTCTGGATCTGTAAGCTTGAAATAAACCCCTTCCTCACCCAAAATGTGTCAGGTTTGGATGTTCATGCCAGCAATGTGAAATTGTCTGCTACAGCTTCCATCTGCTGGAGCTTAGCAAATAACTCTAGCAGAGACTGAGTGCAGGTATCAGGATGAGTGCGTTTTCAGCAAAGTAACACATGTCCAAGTGATGTGTTGAATACACAAGCTGAGAATAGATTACTTAAGGTGCTTTTTAATATTTGAGAGTATTTTGTACTAGGGATGGTACTAAGAAAAGTGAGAAATGAAACTTCAAGTCCATCTTTTATTCAAACAACAGTAGGTCATCATTTGTTTCAGTAAGGCAAAAGAGCTTCAAAATCAGCAAGAGGGCTGGAGAGATGGCTTAGTGGTTAAGGCTCCTGCCTGCTAAGCCTAACAACACTGGTTCCAATGTCCAGCAGTTCCAATCTCCAAGTCCCACGTTTAGTCAGATGCAAAGTGAGGCAAGGGCACAATGCTGCACTTGCCCACAAGGGGGTGCACGCATCTGGATTTCATTCACAGCAGCTGAGAGACTGTGGGTGCGCCCATCTCTGTCTCCCTCTCCCTCTCTATCTATCTCTCTCTGTCTCTCTCTCCAAAAATAAATTTAAAATAATAAAAAAAATCGGCAATGAATAGTTTCTTCAGTGCAGTCCAACCCTTCTTTTAATAGTTCTTTCTTTTACCTTTTTCTGAACATGTATATAGTCTGCTTACTGTAACACCTATATATGTTAACATGTCTAGGTATATTTAAGTAATACTGTACATATATGCATATATACATAGTATTTATATTATTAGTTTTATTATATTTCTATCTTTAAAGATCTGAGTGAACAAAATCTCCAAATTAGAAGCCCAAATTTACATTTTCTCTTATTGAAAAATGCTTTTTCTAATTGAAAGGAAAAAAAACAAAAACTTGCCAAGCCTGGCAGCTCAGGTCTGTGTCCCCAACTACCTGGGAAGCTAAGGCAAGGAGATAAATCAAAATCTGTATGAGCTACAGAGCAAGTTCAAGGCCAGGTGGAGCAACTTCATGAGGCATTGTCTCAAAATCAAAAAAAAAAAAAAAAAAAAAAAAAGAAAAGAAAAAGAGAAAAAAACTGGAAATAGGGAGGGAGGAGAAGAGGGGATATCTGACAAACTAGCAGGGGGAACGTCTATATGGGGTGGTAGGGTTGTGGGGGAATAGAGGAAAGAGATGATGGGGATAAGAATTACACAAAAGTAAGGACTAAATGGATCAATACAATAAGAACCTTCCTCCTGAATACCAGAATACAAAATATAAGCCCCAGTAAAGAACGGTGGACAACACAAACAGAAGTGCCCAGCAGAAGGTGGAGAAAGGTTGATCCTAAAGCCAATGGCCCTGATGGGGTCAGGACCAGAATTTGGTTGCCACACAGTGAGGAGTTGGCCAGGGAGACCCATGAGGTCCCCCAGCCACGCAGGACATTGCCAAAGTATTGCATAATACACCAAAGCTGAAAGGTAAGATCCTGTTGTTGAAGACACCACAAGCTGCTATGTCAGGCCTCCAAAAGACCATATGGGAAATGAGAAGAGAGCAAGCCCTCTCCTGGACAACTCTCATGGCTGGCAAAGTGCTATGGGAGCTGCTGGGAGAAAATGGTCACCAACAGCATGAATAAGCAGGGGACCCTTCGAACTCTTCAACCAACCTGCTGCAGGAGAAGCGCACACCTATGCATTTGTGTCACACAGCCTTTGTGGGAAAACAATTGCCCTCTGATTGGATATGTGGCTCACTCCATGGGGTAGAACACATACCTGTTACTTTGAAACCAAGTCAGAATCCCATGGTCAGGAATCTCACAGACCCGGAGAGAAGACCCCTATTGCTCTCTAGATAAGTAGAGTGGGCATGCACATCAAAATGTCTCTCAAATTACTACATATACTCCCCTTAATTAAAACTGTTCTCATTCTTGGTTAGAGACTCAATTTTGTTTTACAGCTAGCAGAGAATACAGGCAATCTAACACACATCAATATGACAATTAAAAATAGCCGACTCCAATCATGAGACATGCCATCGCTATCACATTCATGGGGTTCTGGGAGAAATTGCAGATGAAGCAGAGCCATTAGCATTACTCCCAATGCTAGCCTGAAAACCTGTGATGGTGACTCAAACCACATTAAAGCAGAAAAACAGAGGTTACAGAAAACTCAACACTAATCCAAAATGCTTACAGACCTGTCAATATGCAAGGGTTGTTGTGGAAGAGGTGTGAGAAGACTGTATGAGTCACAGGGTAGGTAGAAATTTCTTGAGACATAGTCCCCCCACCACACAGAGACTGACTGAGTCTCTATTACTCCACAGTGAACATCAGTAACCCACTGAGGTAGGCACTTAGGGCTATGGAGACTGGGAGAGAGAGGATATAAGAATACAACCTATGTAAAAATTAAAATTAAAACTGAAAAAGGGGAATAGGGATATAGTTCAGTGGTAGGGTATTTCTAGAATGTACTAGTCTACATATTCATTCTGTAATTAAGAAAGAAAAAAGAAAGAGAAAAAGAAAAAGAAAGGAAAAAGGAAAGAAGTGAGAGAGAAGGGAGAGAGGAAGAAAAAAGAAGAGGAGGGAGGGAAGGAAAGAATAGAGAAGGGAAAGAAAAAAACAGAAAAGCGAAAGTAGAAAATAAAGTCTGCTAAAGTTTCCATAAGCTTATGAGATATATTTTGCCTTCCCTAGAACGGTTAATGGCTCTATCCTGACTTCTTACCACAGTCTTCCTGATCTTGTTTTCTGTTGCTCTGAAATTTTTCGCTTCTTCTAGTGAAGCATGCCAGAGAAGATGCAGGCTTCTAACTGGCTACTACAAGCATGAGAGAATATAGGAAATGTTTTCATTCAATACCCACCAGATGGCTAGGGTTCTATTGGTTTTACTTAACAGTTGTTGTTTGTAATATCCTATTAGAATTCCAGCTAAGAGATAAATCTTATAACTATACTCAATTTTGTAATGACTAAATCTGAATGGAGAAACATAGTATTTGAAAGACAGATTCATGTCCTTCCTACATTTTTTCTTATATATTTTCAGCATTTATTAATTTATACCATAATATTGTTGCTTCATCTAGATAGTGAAATCTACTTATTAAAAGCTTATATTCATCAAACATTTACATTTACTTTTTTCAACTCAGTTTCTCCTTACCCATGAATTTGTTTAATAAATTTAGAAAAATTTAGAAAAATATAATTTTGAAACATAAGATTTGATTCATTATAAGGCCAAAACAAGCTAAGCCCTGGAAAATTATTTTTGCTACAGGAATTATTTTTCACATTTTTTTACACACACTTAGAAAATATTATGATCAGTAAATTATTCTCCTTTCCAAAAATTTCAGTTGATTCATTTTATTCCTAAATTTTTTTCATGCAAATATCCTTTGTAAGAGGGAATTCCACAGTTGAGAATATGACAGAAGTAAAGTGTAATCAGAAATATTTGCAATATATTTAACATATTTTGTTGAAAATGTTTCAGATGTGAGCATACTTTGAAGACACAGACCTCAATAGTGACTGAAATGGAGGACAAAGGGCCACCTCTGTTGTGCTTTTTTTTTAATGATTGTTTTGTGTGGGGACATTTAATCATGGTTATAATCACTGTAATCAAAAATGTACATGGCATGCCAAAAAGTCTTCAGTCATCCTTCTAGACTCAACATCAGATAATGCGCTTGAAAAGCCCTTCCAGCTACTTCCAGGGTGGCATTTACTGGGCTCAGTTTATCAATCAACTCCTTTAACAAGAACACACTCTGCTTTTTTGTAAACTTGTTTTAAGTCTCATTGCTTTTAGACTTCTTCTTTGTCAGTGGCCATCACCAGTGAAGTGCAAATCTCCCGAGGGTAAAGAAAATTGCTGGGATGGATCTAGAAAATAAGGCAAAACCTTTGTTTTCAACAAAGAATGGCTATGTTCCTGAAGTGATTTTGAATAAGGTAGTTGATATATATTTATTTTATCTGTTAACAAAAAAATAAATTTCTTTCCTGAAGTAGCCCCTGCCTCCATTTCAGCGATAAAGCTGAAAGGTCAGTCTGTGATGAAGTTCCTTTTGAACATTCTCACTCAAGTCTCCTCAAGTTTCTTTGCCTCAGTTCAATATTAACAGACAGTGCCTGACTCAGCTTAATTTGCTTATCAATCTTAATGGTCACATCTTTAGTCGCAAAAAAGAGGTATGTCTTTCCAGAGATTTTGTCAAATAACTGGTAAATAAATGGATTTCAAATTATAAACTATTAGCTAGCTTTTTTTTGAGAATGATAGATCTGAGGCTTTCACAATATTGGAATTAACGAAATTTTTCTGTTTTACTAAGTAGAGTTGGATGTGGCTTAATATCACTTTCTAAACCAGTCACACTCAGATGGACAGCAAAATTAGGTCACTCTTAGCAAACAGAAGAAGCACCTCACTTCAAAACTGATATGCAGGGAAACTAAAATTTACAATACCAACATCGATACAAAATATTAACATAAAGAAACTCTATTCTTACCAAAGAGTCAGCCTTGGAATTTCTAAAAGGAGAATTTTTTTTTTCCCACTGAAATGATTGATACTGTGATAGGTATGTAATCACAGCATCTTAGCTCTCCTTCATGTTAAACAGTGATGTGTTAGTGTATAGCTTACAAATTTTAAGGCCATTACACTCACGGTCATCATGACAATCTGGATATCATTTCCCCTGGTCCTACTATTCCAAATTTCTCCTCAATGATACTTAAAAGATTTTATTTTTTTACCTAAAGAGTAATCTTCTCTCCATTCACATACTATTTTTCCAAACAGTACTTCAAGTGAACTTCTGAGAACTAGGAAGATTGGGGTAAGTACACAGATCATTAAAAGCAATTATTATGGGACATAAATTCCTCTGTCATCCAAATAAAATCATATTATATTTGGTGGATCTGTTCAACAGCCAAGAATGGGAGAATGCCCTCAGGAGAATTCATCTGTTACAGTTTATTATGTAGGCAGGATTCCATGAACTGCTACTGGAACAGGTACTGTTTGTAGAGAAGAGAAAATAACCAGTAGTCATTAAGCACTTAGAGTTTAGAAATTAAACATTCTTCAGAATGATGGGAACGAAAACATTGAGTGACATATATTACAAACACCTAGCCATTTTCTTCTCCTAAAACACACTGCTATTATATAATATTGAAAAGACAAAAACGGCAACTAGGTAAATGGAATTTTTCAAGGGTATCACTGAAAAGCGCTCCTTATAACCCCAGTCATTTACTTTTTAAAATAAATAGTGGCTTGCAATCCTAACTTGCACAATAGTACTGACAGAGAAACTGCAGTGTCTTGGATGTCTGGAGCCAGGGACAAGAGTAGAGCCCATCTTACACATGTTAGAAAGTGTTAGCAGCCACCCACCATGCTGATTGGGACTCCCTTCCCTGCTCGCAAGCCATCTCAATTAAGCCTTCCTTTTTGTAGATCAAATTCTATATATAAAATTTTCAGCCAGACATAGTGGTGCATGCCTTTAATCCCAACACTCGGGAGGCAGAGGTAGGAGGATCATCATGAGTTCAAGGCCATCCTGAGACTACATAGTGAATTCCAGGTCAGCCTGGGCTACAGTGAGACCCTACCTAGAAAAACCAAAAAGAAAAAAAAAATCAATTAAGAGACAGATCATAACAGATAATATACACATTCTTCCACTATTAAAATAGAAATAATTTTGCTATGATGAATGATAATTGCCTAAAATTTAAAATACATTATTAAAAGAACTTTTAAAGTTCTTTACATTTAAATTCATATACACCTGAGAGATGTATTTTTTCTGTCTCTTTATCCATGTCTCCCACACTCAGAGAGAGAAATAGAGAGAGAGAGGGAGAGAGAGAGAGATTGCAAGGAATAGAATTCTGCATATGAAAGATGGGTTTTAAAGGGCAATTTGAATTTATTCAATAAAGGCATATTTCAACACCATGTAATAAACATGTGATTAAAGACTTTGGATGCAAGAAAATAAAATTCAACATCTATTCTTTAGTCTAAAACATTGTACATTATCCAGAAAACCACACTCTTACCATCCCAGCTCACATCCTTCACCAGGCAAACTAATTTCTCCTTTCTCTGTATTTGTATGCTTCATGTATGGTGTTAATTTAACACTTTCTATGCTTTAATATTATTATTCATTCTAATTTTAATTCGTTTTATTTATTTTGTTTCATCTGACCTTTGAGTCAGGATCCCGTTGCGTAGTTCTGGCTGGCCTGGTCTTCTCTATGTGGACCAGATCGCTCTTGTCCTTGCCACAATTCTCTCGTGTCGGCCTCTGGAGGGCTGGGCTTACGGGTGTGTACCATCAGGCCTACTCTTAAAGTTCTTCTAATTATAAAATAATAGGAATGCAACGGACTAAATGTAAGATTTAATATGCAGAAGTAATAACCACATTTCTCTTTCACTTCAAATACTTTTTCAATCCATTAGAAATTTATTTTTCTTGTCCTTAAACTTATATAATGACACTAAATATACAATATATTGCATTTATTGAGCCAATATTTAATTCAACATTTTTATTTTGTTGCTATAAGAGACAACCTATTTGATCTTTATAGCTCTGCAACTACACAGTTTTCCAGTTAATTAACTGATATCATCTTTCCTAATAAATTATTTATGACATTGTGTAAGTTAAGTAGAACATTCTGATAAAGCTCACCATGTTGTCATGTTAATTGAAAATATTTTATTTTGAATAATTTTTAGCTAAAATGTTCCTTATATTACTGAGTAATGGATTTACCATAATTGTTCAATGAAGATGTGTGCTTTCATACAGGTATGTTCCATGTGTATGAAAATAATCTTCAGGACTATTTTGCTTAAAAGAAATGGAGTGAAAAGTAGAAAAATAATTCTGGATCCCCAAATGAATATATTATTTTTCCCTTCTTTTTATTCTCTTCAAGAATGAGACAATTGGGGTTGGAGAGATAGCTCAGCATTTAAAGAGGCTTGCTTGCAAAGCCTGACTGCCCACATTTGATTCCCCAGTAACCATGTAAAGCCAGAAGCACCAAGTGGCACATGCATCTGGTGTTTATTTATAGTGGCAAGAGACCGTGGTGTGCCCATTCTCTCTCTCTCTCTCTCTTTCTTTGTGTGTGCTTCCTTGCCAATAAAGTAAAAAAGAAATAAAAAACAGGAATTAGAAAGTGGTCTATATCTGGATTCTAAGTTTCCAATTTCCATTCAAATATTTACATCTCAAACTGTGCATACAAAGCACATCCTGTGTTCCCCCATGCACAAATACCCATATGGACATATGCATTATCACTGTGTGCAGCTTGTCATTTTGCAACCTACATACTTAAAATTAAATGACACATATCTTTAGTTCTTTGATATGTAGCAGTCCATTTTTATATGTTCAGTAACTGAACCCCATTAAATTTTAAAATTAATACCCTAAAATATTTACTTCAAGGTGAATACAAGTATTATAAGTTAAATATGTCTGGCCACAATTTCTTGTCATGAATATTGTGTTTTAGCAAATGGCTTAAAATGAAAGCCTAAGCAATTCAGAATTTTGTTCAGCGGACAGTCGACAGTCCTTAAGAGCTGAAGAAAATGAGGTCACTGCTGGGTTCCGGGCTTCCTGCTTCTACGTGATGCTTGTGAGTATGTACGGATTTTTCATGAACATGAAAAAAATTGTTGTAGAAATGTAACAGAAATACAACATGGGAGGTAATGGGAGACATGGAGTCATGACGGTAAATATTCTATGAGGAGAATTGGACGACTTATCATTCAAGTAATATTTTTCCAGATTCCCTTGGGAAATGAACTGAGACCCTTAGTTTATTACAAATTACTGACTATAATGAGCTTTTTTTCAGTGACCCTAGTGGATTTTAAAGGTGGGAAGATGGTGTGGATGCCCATAATTCACCAATATGACACGAAAGGCCCCTCCTTGTGAGGTCAGCCTGTTGGTAACAGTTCTCACCTCCCAGCTTCTTTTAATGAAAATAGCAATGAGGCTTATCATCATTGCCATGCCTTTAGTAGCATCATTTTTATTTAAATGGATGTTTTTGCAATATAATATGTGACCTACATAAAAATTATATTATTTGGAAGGCCATGTTTACAATTTTATTCTGAGTTAGCTCAACATTCTAAATCAGAATCAAGCAAAATTACCTAGCAGTCATTTACCAGATCTGTAGGGAACAATAAAGACAAAATAGTTAAGAATAATTTTAAAATCATATATATATATATATATATATATATATATATATATATATATATGATCATATACATGCTTTTACATAAATTGAAAATTTATGGTTGTGTGCATGTAATTTTCGAAATACAAATATTAAGACTCATTTATCCATTTTCAAAATCCAAAACCTAAACCACTAAGGACCTCAGATTTTTTTTTCTCCTGATTGCAGAAGTTTTATATTATAGTCATCATCCAGCACACACTAGATTTGTGACTGAATTATGTGGGCCTATAATTTCTTGATTTGAGTCCTTTGAATAGTGGTTATTATTAGAATCCTTTCCAGTTTAATGGTGATATTCATGTTTGATGATGTTATAATGTCAAAAATAAGAGCATTTCTTTAATAGTAGATTTGCCTTTTATAGCAACAGATACTTTGTGTATTTTGGAAAATAAGAGCTTGACATTTTTGTTTCAGAACGTCCAGAACCAAATAAGAGTGAATGTGCACACAGTGAATACTTAATAAAATCTAATGAATAAAATAAATCTATATGATAAATTACATAATGAAGGTATCTCATACAATAGATGTCTTAATTTGATAAATTAAGTAGATCAGTCCAAATTTTGTTGTTTCCAGTTAAAGATCTAAAATGAATATGAAAATGACATGTTTATCTATAGATCAAAGACTGCACAGAAAATAGGGTATTTCCCAAAAAAATTTTGAATTTTAATTTAAAAGCACATCTAATTGACCTGCCAAAGACAAACTAACAATAACAAAGCAAAGGAAGTGGCAAAGATCCTGTAAAAATATTTGAAGATTTGTACATGTATATTTGGCTATTCTTCATTTCACTAGATAAACATTTGTCTTTTTCTCATCAATAGAAATGATCAGTTTCTAAACAAACACATTCAACTGAAACAAACATGTGGGCTTCTATGATATATCCAGAAATAACACTCTATGCACTATCATTTGGTTTGGAATTTTTTTTCTCTCATCATCATAGCTATAGTCTCTGTCAAACAGATACAGGGATCTGAAATGCAAGCTGATTGGTATATTTGACTAATGATCAGAAAACCAAAACATTAAAAGACTGCAAAGAAACTTACCCATATCTCTACCTAAATAGGTAAGGAATGTAGAATATTGAAGGAGTACTTGTTTTTGAAGATGGTGGAATGAGTTAATGACAGAGTTGGTCCCCAAGTCGTTTTGACCTTAATTTCATATGCATAGATTCTAACATATTCACCATATTTGTAGATTAACCGTGTAAACCAGGGTAGTACTGAGAATATTAGCTGTCTAGACATCACAGGGAAGAGAAATCTAAATAGAAGGGATGTTAAGAAAAAAATTATAGGGCTAGAGAGTTGGCTTAGCAGTTAAGGCACTTGCCTGCAAAGCCCAAGGACCCAGCTTCTACTCCACAGGATCCACATAAGCCAGATGCACAAGGGGGCACACACATTTGGAGTTTGTTTGCAGTGGCTGGAGGCCCTGATGCACCCATTTATTCTCTCTCTCTTTCTACCTGCCTATTTCTGTATCTCTCTCCCTCTCAAATAA
This sequence comes from Orientallactaga sibirica, assembly GCA_036365145.1. Taxonomy (NCBI): domain Eukaryota; kingdom Metazoa; phylum Chordata; class Mammalia; order Rodentia; family Dipodidae; genus Orientallactaga; species Orientallactaga sibirica. The sequence continues at coordinate 5,536,139 of JAEOAD010001030.1, forward strand.
ATAAAAATAAAATATTTTAATAAAGAAAAAGTTTCTAAAGGAGTTTGTTGATATGACCCAGAAGGGTTTTTTCATAGTTGAGTTATGGTGAGAGAGAGAGAACCAGTAATTGAAATAAGGAAGACACTGCCCACTATGCCTGAGAATCTATTGTAAGTTACTTAACTTTTACACTGAGGAACATGACAACCCACTGCAGGGTTTTGAGTAGAAAAGGTATTTCATCATGACTAATAGTTTAAGACTGGAATTTAAAAGTGTTTTCTATGTGGGGCCAGCTAATATATATTTAGGTTTTGTGATCAATGTGGTTTCTCGAGCAACTGCTCAGCTCTGCCTCAGTTACAAAAAAAGCCCACTTATAAGTGAATGATTATTCTTGGCTTCTTCATTAATTCTTGCTTCTTATCATTGCCATGACTAAAACACATGATGCACAACTCAAAGGAAGAGAGATTTGTTTGGTTTCACAGGTTCAGCAGGTTCCATCCATGGCTTCTTGACCCTAAGCCCTTGGGTGAAATAGCACAGTGACAGAAGTATGATGAAGGCTGTTCTTCATCTCTTGACAAAGAGGAAGCAGAAAAAAGAGGGGGGCTAGTTCTAGATAAGCTTTTTCTCCTTCTTGCCTGGTCCAGGCCCTCAGTTCATGCAAAGGTACTTTCCTCATTCAAAGCATCTTCTCCCTTCAGTTAGTTACTCCTCTCTATAAATGTCCTGACACAAACACCCAAACAAGGTAAGGTATACCTCACCAATCCCCTTCCAACAGCTATCAAGTTGACAATCAAAATCAACCATCACCGCTCCTAATAAAATGTTTTCTTACAAAAATAGATGCTAATCCAGATTTGGCTAAGGTCTCTCTCTGGCCACTGTATTAAGCATCAGTGCTAGAGAAGTGATGAAGAAATCCAGGTAGAATGAAAATGATGATATGCGTGTGTTTACCAACTATACAATACATTCCTGGTTAAATCTCTGCACATCCAAGGAGGTTCCTTAATATCAAAAGAAAGGTAGAGAAGAAGCTACAGAAAAGAGAAAAATATTCAGGGAGAAGGCAAGAGTGTCAAATGGCATGCTTTATATCATTTCTTTTTGCATGGAAAAATAATAAAATATTGGGACAAAATTTGAACTAATAGTTATTTAATTAAAGTAGTAAATTGCTTCATACCACTGTCAGTAGATTCTGTGGATGTAGTAAATGCTTTGATAACATACCTTATGGGTAACAAATATGGCTAAACCTAGAAAGGTAGAATCATAACCATATGTTACTATAAAGAGAGTGATGGAAGGGTGAAAGGACACATGTGACATGGAAATGGAAGGGGCGGGGGGCAGTAGGGGGACAGGGATCTTGGGGAGGGGTTGAGGATAAAAGAGGAGATAAGAGTCAGCAAAATAAATTGTATTTGAAAATGCCAGAATGAATGATATCTTAATCTCTTTATATCAACTAAAATGATCAATAAAATAAATAAATGAATAAATAAAATGAAAACAAATCCCTCATATCCAGAAATGGTGACCGACTCTTTAGAATAGTCGAACTTAGGAGGCTGAGGTAGAAAGATCTTCATGAGATTGAAGTCAGCCTGGAATACATAGTGAGTTACAGGTCCATCTAACATTGATTTATTATTATTATTATTATTATTATTAATATTAGTTCATATATGTTGGTCAGAGTACATATATATGTATGTGTGTCAAAGAGCTGTGAAATATAACATTCCCCCTTTATTTTTTCTGAGAAAAGAAGTTTGTGGAAAACCAAAATTTTATTCAATAACAAAATAAAGTTATCTTTTTACCAAATGACTCATATGATGAGCTACAACAGTCAATAACATTTTTGAGTTATGATTTATCAGTTGGCATACAATGTACTGACACATGAAACTTTCATGATAAAATAATAAAATTTTCAGGTGTTTATTTAATATAATTTAAATTATGATAATAAAATTATTAAATTGTAAAAATAGAATAAATTAAAAGTTTTATTCTCACACAAGATAATTTTATTGATCTTTTGCTTAGATAAAAGATAATTGTTCACTATGAGATGCTCCAGAAGCACAGATCCGTATAAAGAGAAATACATTATTCTGAATCCACATCACCATATGTTATTCAAAATTATTTTTTATGCAAACCATTATGTATTGTGGTAACTTGAATGTAAAATGTCCCATAGGTTAGTGTGACTAAATACTTGGTTGTCCAGCTAGTGGTGCTGTTCCAGAAGGTCATGGAAGCTATGGGAGGTTGTGCATTGCTAAAGGTCGTTCCTTGAGGAGTGATAGCTGGGCTTCAAGTCCAGTTTGTTGTGTGTCCTGAGTGGGGAGGTGATGATATGAAGAGCTGGCAACTGCTCCTATGTTGCCTTCTCTGCCATAAAACTTACTCTCAAATATTTGAGGTGGGACTTCAGACCCAGATGGTGGACAAATTCTTGCTTCCTCCTTAATACAGCAAGACTTTTTCCCAGAGATGGGTGGACCCCAAAGCAAAAATAAACAAACAAAAAACAAACCACAAAACTGAGAGATTGCCACCAAGATTGCCTAGTCCCACAATGGAAGTCTCCAATGAAAACAGAGAGGAGACAACAGAAACTGAATCCTAAAATGAAAGCACAATAAGCTATGTACCCTTGACCAAGTAAGTCACTAAACTAGAAACAAATCAAACAACCAACAATCACATAAATGAAATGTAACAGAATCATCTCTTACAGCACACAGTTTTCAATTACTAAGCCTGACTTAATTGAGGAAAACCAGAGAGACCTCAAAAGAGATAAATGAATTGAAGGTGAGTCAACAAATAGAGGATCTCAATAACCAGCTGATTAAGCTTAATGAAAACATGATAAAGTGCAAAAATGAATTATAAGAATCATCAAGAAAAGCAAAACATGACCTTAAATTGGAACTCAACAAAGGGAAGGATATATTATGAAAAATGCAACAGAAAACAAGTATCAAATAGAGCTTGTAAAAGCCTTTCTAAAAACCCTCACTAACAGAATCAATCATGTGGAAGACAGAACGTCAGATCTGGAAGACAAGACAATAAATTTTTCAGGTGGTATGTTTATATTAATATCTGACAAAATAGATTTCAAACCAAATACACACACACCCAAATACACACACACACACACACACACACACACACACACACACACACACACAGTATATATATAGGAATATGGGGGTAATGATCTGGTAAGAAGGGCTCTCAAGATCTTGGGGTGATGCCTAACCTTGAAATTTTTGGCTCTGGCTTGTATCCCAGTACCAGAAGTCAGTTATAACCCATATTAAGCTGTTGATCAAATTAGATTTACCAGGTCCCCCGCCCCCCCAACAAAACAGGCTTCTATCAACACACTTAATTACCTGCCTGAGGTAAAAGGTAAGACTCTATTGCTGAAAACACCACATGCTACTGACATAGAACAGTGAGAGATCTGGCAGGGAATTGGAAGAAAGGTAGTTCCCAGGTGGTTAGCCCATCTAGTGGTGGAAAGCACTACATGAACTGCTGGGAGGAAATGGACAATGCCATGAGCAAACAAGGGATACTGCTAAATGAAATCAACCAGCTTGATAAGATGTACATAGCTATGCAGTGGTGGCACCAAGCCCAGATGGTTAACTAATGGCTTTCTGATTACTCAAGAGACTTGCTCAGTGGAAAGGAACCCATAGCTGGAACTGGGAACCAAATCAGAATTTTCTGTAGACCAAAATTATAGACTACAGTGAGAAGGTCCCACTTGTCTGGCCAAAAGAGAGGCTATACCCATCAAAATCTCTCCAGATTAACATTGCTTATCCTGTTTAACCTAATCTGATCTCTCTCTCCATTGGAGAATCTTTACTTCTTTTTCAGAAGGCAGCAGGAACTAAAGGACAACCAAATATCTATCAACAAGACTGGAAAAGATAGCTGACTCCCAGTCACAAGATGAGCCACCCCTCACACATCTTTATTTTTATTAGATAGGGGCTAAGTGAATTTGAGGATTTAAATTTATTTTTATTTACTTATTTATGTGTATATATTTGCGGGGTATATGCATGTGTGCATATTTGTATGTATGTGAGTATATGTGCATATGCATAGACATATCTATGCACATGGATGTGGAGGTCAGAAGTCAACAGATGTCTTCTTCAATCATTATCTTAATTTTAAAAAATAATTTTCCTTATTCATTTGCAAGCAGAGAGAGGGAGAAAGTAAAAGAGAGAGAGAGAGAATGGGTACACCATGGCCTCCAGCCACTGCAAATGAACTCCAGATGCATGAGCCCCTTTGTGTATCTGGCCTTATGTGGGCACTGGGAAATCAAACTCTTTTTGTTACTCTTTGCAAGCAAGCACCTTCACCACTAAGCCATCTCTCCAAACTTTTTTTTTTTTTTTTTTTTTTTTTTTTGAGAATTTGTCTCTGGCCCAGAGCTTACTAATTAAGATAGACAAGCTAGCCAAGAAGCCCAGTGATCCCACCTTCTCCACATTCCCACCACTCAGCTTTTCTCTGAGTGCTGGGATCCAAACTCAGGTCTTCATATATTGCACAGCAAGCACTTTATAAGTGAGCCATTTCTCCAGCCCCCACATTCATTCATTTCTTCATTGTGTTGTCTCTAAGATAAGCAAATGAAAGTAAAGTTGAAAAATGTGTGTGCTAAATACAGGATGGGTTATTCTTTCCTAAACAGCCATTGTAAAGACATGTGCCTAGCTATCAGCACTTTCCCAATACCTAGCTTAGCTATCACGACTGATTCAAAGACCTGACCAGCATATAATTGGGGATAAGATTTCCAGTGTGATGAAGACCATATTATTTTTTAAAAAATATTTAGCTATTTATGAGACAGAGAAAGGAAGGGTGCCTCAGGGCATCCAGCCACTGCAAATGAACTCTAGACACATGTACCACCTGGTACATATGGCTTACATGGGCTCTGGAGAATTGAACCTGGGTCCTTAGGTTTCTCAGGCAAGTTCCTTAACTGCCATCTCTCCAGCCCCCTATACCATATTCTTAAACACATACACATAAACACACAGAGGCAGATATAGATATGGATAATATAGATTTTATATATATATATGTATATGTATATGTATATATGCATATACATATATACAGAGAGAGGGAGAGAGAAAGAAAGATAGAAAGAAGGAAAGAGAGAAAGGAAGGAAGGAGGTGAGAGAGAGGTCTAATCTTGCTGTCATAAGGAGGACATAGGAAGATATGATTCTTGATCTGGAAAAATAATATTCTTTTAAAATATTATATAAAATGATTTTTAGTGCTTTATTCTAAACTATAATAACAATATATATGATTATTTACATTCATTAATATCTTTCAGATGGTAAATGCAACTACAAAATATATTAACCTAAAATGGGATTTTTTTCAAGACTAAAATTACATGTGCATTCCACTGTATGTAAAATGAGTATAAATCGTTAAAATTAAATGTTTTTAAGGTTGTAGCTTTATTTATTTATTTATTTATTTATTTATTTATTTATTTATTTATTTATGACAGAGAGAGGGAGATTGAGAGAGTGTGAATGGGCATGCTAGGGCCTCTAGCCACTGCAAACGAACTCCAGATGCATGTGCCACCATGTGATTCTGGTTTATGTGGGATCTGGAAAATCAAACCGGGGTCCTTAGGCTTCGCAGGCATGTGCCTTAACCACTAACCCATCTCTCCAGCCCCAAATTGAATGTTTTTAATAGACATTAGCATTTTAGTGATACAGGTGATCAAACTCTTCACTTGCTTTGGAAATTCTAACGTTGTGAATTACTTTGAATAATGAAACTGTACAAGTTTTCAAAATGCATAAAAATGAATTATTGAATAATCCATATAAAACCAGCTTAATGTATTCTATTTTTATATATAAGTATTCAAATTTACATAAATGTGTTTATGTAGTTTATACCTTAAGTAATTGATTTAATTTGTGAAAAAGGGTATAAATAAGTGAACAACCATGTTGCTTACAAAAATTGATATATGACATGACTCTAGTGGGTAATTTAGAAAGCTAACCTCAACTTGACATAAGGATGGAGAATGTGATACGTTTTAGTGTGAGAAAGGAAGTCATAGAATAGGGTTTCTGGGTATTGGGGAGTATTCTAAGTAGTAGTCAAACCTAAAATGTCTCTCGTGATTTCTCCCATCGTGTCTGAAATGCATGGGATAATTAATTTTGTAGAATACGTTTTCAAGTGTGTGAAATTCTGGTATTTGCACAAACCCATCACTAGGAAAAATAAATACCTAAAACTTGATGCTTTACCATCTGAATCCTGAGCAATCGTTTACAGAAAGCAAGCAAGCAAGGGGGGTGGATTGATTCTTTGAACTTAACTCATTCAATTTTAAAGATAAAGCATTTGCCCAAGATGATTGAGCACAGGCTAATTTGAAAGCAATCATAGTCACATTACATATCAGTGAATATTTCTGATCAAGGAAGATAACGTCAAAACGCCAGCATAATTGTGACCCATTGTCTCACTGCCTGTCAACCACTTCTTAGCACTGCAACTTCAACTTCACTAAAGTAAAAAATATTCTTTTAAAAGCAAGAATTCTGTACAGATGAAATATTTCCCACATTCCTTATGGATCCACAAGTTTTCAACAATATCCATCGAAAGAATATGATGGAAAACTGCATGAAATTGAAGCTTTGTGTATGGGCACAGTTGGGGCTTACACTTTCAGCTACCTCTTTGGAATGTCATATACTCTATCCTTTGTGAATATTCGAAGTTTACAACTAATTTTCTGCAGACTTTTCAGTGTTCAAAGCTGAAAGAAACTCTGTTCAGTCCCAAGGTGAAGTAATTGAAACACTGGTTTTCCTGACTTCTGTGCTGTGACAAAGTCAAGGCTAGGTTGGAGAGCTGACCCCTCAATATGCACTATTTCATTTTCAGCTTAAAAAGGGGCGGGGGGGCGGAGGGTGAAGGGATTGCTTAGTGGTTAAGGCACTTGCCTGAACAGCCAAAGGACCCAGGTTCAATTCCCCAGGACTCATGGAAGCCAGATGCACAAGGGCACACATCCATCTGGAGTTCTTTTGCAGCAGCTAGAGGCCCTGGTGTGCTCTCTCTCTTCCTCCCTGTCTGCCTCTTTCTCTCTCTCAAATAAGTAAGTAAAAATAAAAGAAAATTAAAAAACAATCTTGAAAATGTTGATGCCAAAATTTTTTTTTAAAAAAGTATGAATTCATAGTTAACTAAAGGGACCTAACAAAAATATTCTATTTATTTTCAGTATGAATGTATTGATCAATTGATTTTTGCTTTCCTTATATTTAAGCAAAGCAGTAGTTACTAAAATTTATTGCTAGAGTGAATGGGACAAATTTAAAAGCTGCTTGTCTTGAAACTGGTTTCATTTATAATCTTGCTTTGGGTCTTCAATAATAAGATTTTATTCTTTCCATTTTCTGGTTTGTACACACAAAAAAAAAATCACAAGGAAAGAATTTTGCTGAGTTTCAGAATTTCATTCATGCTTTTGGGATTAAACTTTGTTTAGAAAATCTAAGGAATTTTTCTATTTTCCAAGACTTTAATCTTTTTGATAAATAAAGTTCATGGAAAACCATGTAATTGGTAGAGGATTTTTCTCTTGAATTAAATCGCTCAATGCTTCTGTACCACACACTTCTGCATCTTGCCTGGAGAAAATTAGTTGCTTTAGGCTAGAAAAATATCATAGAATTAGATTTTTCAATTTAAAATTCACATATATCAAAGTAGCTATAATTAATTCTTTTTCCTGATGATCTGAAAAATGGTAATAAGAAATTACAAAAAAAAATATCAAAGAAATTTCACAAAGTACACCTGATAAAAAACATTTCAAGTGTGGGCATTTTCTTTCTTTCACATTAAATCTGACTTCATAATACATAAAAGGCATACCATTAGTGCCATCTAGTGCATTAATCCATCATGCAAGCAATCTTATCAATTTATCATGTGCCTAGTTTTTTCAATAGCATTTTATAAAGTCATACAACTTTTCAAGAGCATTTAATTTAATGTTGAACAGTTGATTTAATTTTAGTTAAACACTAATCTATTTACATGTTACAGTTCTTAAATCGAGGGTTCAAAAATCACATAGAGCATTAGTTTCTTATCATTATTTTAATTGATTAGGGATTAAATGAACACTCTACAAGCATGGCCTATACAGTTACCCTGCCGGTGAAACAGAAGGCATGACTGCTTTGAAAATACTATTTACTACAACTGGTAAATTCATAAATGCCCATGTTCAGCTAGTTGGTCATTATAACTGAAATGGCACTTCCCTTATTCAGAGATTTCCCTGGATGTATTAAAAATATGAACATTTCTGAGATCACAGTAAGAGATTTATTTCCTTGGGAGCTAATGTTAAAAAAATAAATGACAAGAGTGATAAAATTCCATGTACTGTACTTAAATTAGCCATGAGTACTCCCACACATTTTGGCTATTTAATTCATGAAGAATTCTGTCGTACATTGAATGCCTGAGGAAATTTTGAGTCAGAAAATACAATGACCTGAAGAAAAAATCAAGTTGATTAATAATAGTAACTCCGCCCACGGAGATCTCTCCCAAGGAAGGGTGGTCACAGAGAAAAGTCAGCTTCAGCTTTATTTTATCTGATTAACAACTAAACCTCATGTCAAGTAGCATAAGCGATGTATGGATAGACACTCTTCAGACAGTGTATTTCCTTCCTCAATGCTTTCTTTTCCTCCCCACCATGCCCATGTTCTCTTTCATTTTTTTCAGTTACTTCTCTCTACTCTTTTATTTTCTTTCAACTTTCAATATTGTTCAAATGAAGTAGGGGAGAAAAGCTGAAAGCATTAATGTTCCCTGATAAGATGGCCTTGTGCCACTTACATGCAACATGACAAATGAATTACTTAGATTTCTTCCATTGATCAAATATCCCTCAAAACACACACATGCACACACCCCCCCCACACACACAATAAAATAAAATAAAAAGTAAAAGCTATTACTTTTGTCTTGGGAATGTAGTGTCAATTTAAATTCTCCTGTCATTCAGTGTTGGTTCTGGAATTTACTGAGCATCATTTAGTTTTAATCCAACCCTATCTTTATTCATTAGTTGAGTAGGCACATTTATGTGATATAATCATTAACCTTAGAAAGTGGGAGGAGTGAAAAAGTCAAAGTAGAAAGAAAGTTCTCATCCTTACAAATATCATAAGAGGCTTATAGTAATAACTATAAGTAAATAGACAATTTAATTTGGCGGTGTGCACTATTACGAATGCAATTTAGAATAACTATAGTGAGAGTTTGAGAACTGCCTGCTTAAGAAGATTGTTGAGGGCAGGAACATCTTGAACGGCATGTACGTATCTATGGAAATATTCTGTATGAGTTGCTATTATGTATCTGGTTCTTGGTCATGCACATGGACATTTCAAGAGAACTTCACAATAGATGGCATTAAAACTGAAAGATAAGCTATAGAATCTAGTGAGACATATTTGGAATCTATTAATATACAAAGAAATACACACTATAGAGACATTGAGCATAGACAGAAGGAACGTGGTGCTAAGGATTGGTTACAGATGTCAGTTGGTGGGTGGCCAGCAAGGTCTGTTTAATGATGCGGTTTGTGGTTTGAAGGGTGCTCATCATGTAATTACACATAAGCTTATTCAAATATTTTGAGCAATTTTCTGTCTCTGTGTTTTATTTTATGTTTAAAAGATGCAATAATCACTTTTTATTTCCAGAAAAGGCATATTGATTTAAATAATTAAAAGATATTATCTACACATAAGTCATAAGTGTTGTCACTGGAGGCTAAAATCAACAACTAAGATTGGTGATATTTAAAATATATTTTATTAATTTGTTTGTTTAAAAGAGAACGAGAGAGGGAAAGAGAGAGAAAGAGGGTGATACAGAGAGAGATTGGGCATGCCAGGGCATCTAGACAGTACAAATGAACTTCAGATGCCTGTGCCACCTTGTGCATCTGGCTTATGTGGATACTGGGGAATTGAACCTGGGTCCTTATGCTTTGCATGCCATTACCCTAAGGGTTGGTGATATTGCTAGAATGAATTCAGAAATTATGTCCAAGTTAAGTAGTACAAACAGCCACAAAGGGATGCCAGAGAAAACTAAAGACTAGCGTGTCATTTGGGGCTAAGGTTAAGGTAATTCACACAAAGGAACTGTCTGTAGAGGAACATATATACCTACATGTATTTCCTTTCATTTCAGGAATACTCCTATTAAATAGAGTTCAGTTGGCTAAATTACAACCAGCTAATACATATTACCACTACTTACCTTAAGTATTCCAGTAATTTAGCTTACATAGTTGTTATTTTTCTCTCAAATGTCCTCATTTGCTTTTGTTTTTATTCTATTCTTTTTGAATGATAATCTTTTCATTCTATTAAAAAAAAATGGTAGATGTGGCTACACATTTACTCTTTCTCCTGTCATGAGGATCAATGAAATCGATCTATCTGAAAATGGCTTTTCATATAATTTGTTTTATTCTTTCTAAGATGAATTGCTATTAGCAGAATTACTTCTGAAACAATTGTTACCATATATATGATCATATACTATTATCATGTTAAGAAGTTCAGCTTTGTCTCTCACTTTATTTAACCTTCTGTATCATCATGTTAAAATATTTCTTCAAAGTGGTATGAATATTAATCCCTGTGGAGTAGAGCTTTGCAATATCCAGAACCTGTGAGACAGGGCCAGTAACCACTTGGAAGGGCTTTGGTGTGTGGTAACGTGAAAGGGTGTGATCCCTTTGTTAAAGAAGGGGCATGGAAGCATCATGCCAAAGTTTATAACTTCTTAAGTGGTGCTTAAAAAGTACCATTTGGCATAGGTGAAATACTGTGTATATGTTCAAATAATTATTTAAATATCACCGTCCAAGTGATCACAGCTTTGTGTTATAAATGTTCTTGTAATTTACAACATGTATATGGTAATCTTTTGCATGTGGAAAAACAGAGACAGGAAGATACCGGAGACTCACTGGCCAGCCAGTCTCGCATACTATATGAATGTCAATCCGATGAAAGAAACCTTGACTCAGGAAAGATGGCTGATGTCTGGGGAATGACGCCTGAAGTTGTGCTTTGTCCTCTGGTCTCCATGTGCACAGAGAGAGGGAGAGACAGACAGAGAGAGAGAGACAGAGAGAGAAAGAGAAGAGAAAGGAGAGGAGAATAGAATAGGAGAGAAGAGGAAGGGAGAACAGACGAGGAGAAAATGAAAAGGAACAACTCTGACTTTCTGATTGACTCACTTATTTTGCCTATTAGCTGGAATCCACTTTTTCATAGCAATGCCTGGTTTTTCTTTCATTCAGACAGGTTTACACCATTAAAATGTGTGGCAGAGCTGGAGAGATGGTGCAGTAGATAAATGTATTTGTTTGCAAAACCTGATGACCTGGGTTCAATACATTTCTGAAGACTGCCCAGGAAGTGGCCGTGGAAAGCTACATGGGCAAAGTAGTGCATGCATCTAGTGTTTGTTTACAGTGGTTGGAGGCCCTGGGGTGCTCGTTCTCTCCCTCCCTCTCTCTCTCTCTTTCACACACACACACACTTGCAAACAAATAATAAAAATATAAAAATAAAAACTAAAAATAAAATGTTTGTGTGACAAATAGGGATATTCATGAAATATTTTATAATATATTAAAATATGTGTATTTTGGAATATTAAAATCAGAATCAGATTTGATTTCTCAATTTTTTCTCTTCATACCCCACTTTTGTTGTCATCATCCTCTTCTACAAACTGAAGTCCAGCTCCTATTCACCTTACCTGGTCTCCCTACTTTTCCTTTTTCTTATATACCCAAATAACTATTGGAAATTGCTCATTAATGGCTTTAAAACAATTATCTGACCTAACAGGGGTTGGTGGCCTATTATTAAGGGAAGTTTGGACCTTGAAATAAATAGTTATAAGCCTGAAATGCTCATAAAATTACTCAGAAACAAACTAAAAGTATTGCAGCATAATTTAGTACTCTGCTTAAAAAAATAGGAAAATAGCTTTCACCGCAGAAGATTCAATATGTTTTCACACATTTTCCATAATCCTACACTCTTTATCCCCCACCCCACCCACACGCAACCACCTTATACTTAACAGAAACTGTTCCTGGGAAGCAAAGGGTTTTTTTTTTTTTTTTTTTTTTTTTTTCTGTTTGTGTACAATCTGTGGTTTCATTATTTTTTTCAGCTTGGTTCAGGACTTTCACACCAAAGTGGTACATGTTGTCAACCCCTGCTAATTTCACTAGATTGTCACTGACATAGTGATTCATTTCAAGATTATTGCTTCTTTTCCCAAGTTCATAAAAGCTGTGAGCTGAGTCAGCAGCTGTAAGCTTATGATCTCCACTATGGTATCATATGAGTCTTTCCACAGTCTTCTGCTCATGTAGCCCAGGCTGTCTTCAAACTCGCTATGTAGGGCAGGATGACCTTGAACTCCTGATCCTTTTGTCCTCACTTTTTGATTGTTGGGACAAGTGTGTACCATCACGACCAGACTTTTTTCACTGTCTACCGCCCACCAAAATATTTTTACTGGAGAAAGCTGGACTTTGTCCATGTCCTCAGCAGACAGTTCTCCTAGTTTTATGGCTCTAGTACCTTAAAAGACCACCCAAAGTATGTGAAATGGGTCCATCCTAAATATGTATTTAGTACCACCGTCTCCTAGGCAAGACCAATCTGTGTGTTGTTTTAAAAGTAACTTTCCTTTACTTCACCAAGGATTAATAAATTATAACCTTTAAGAGTTTTCCCCAACCTGTTTCTCTCTGAAGGAAATCTAGCTAGCAAAAGCCCAAGAGCAGTGTAACATACTGATAAACTACACTAAAACATAATTACAACAAGAATTGAAAAATTAAGAAAGATCAGAGATAATGTTGTCAGGACTTTTGGATGCATACATACTTGCTAGGCAGTTGGTGATGATAGTCACAATAAACAATATCCTCATACCTGGAATTTATAAATATAATTGCCATAGATGATTAAGAGAGCATTTAGAATATGTATGAGAATGAACAGCACTGAAAACATCTCTGAAGACTGCCCAGGAAGTGGCTAGGCAAAGAGCTGTGAGAAAAATGTTTTAAAAGACAAGCCTCTCTTTTCAGATGGTGATGACCACTGGGACGACACAAAAGGCAACATAGTGCTGAGAAGAAGGGATGGAGGAGTGCCTAGCACTGAAACACCTCTGTCACATCCTCCAGTGGCTCAGGGACCATTGCGGAAGAGGGGGCGGATAGAATGGAAGAGCCAAAGGAAAGATATGACCTCTTACTATGCAGCTGCCCAGACAGAAATTGGCCTCGATATCCATGATCTTGCAGAGCCTAGCAATACCTTTGCAAGACCCTCAAAATAGAAGAGAAAGATGATGTCATCAAATTAGGAGAGAGACTAATGGAGAAAGGGAGGGGATATGATGGAGACTGGAGTTCTAAAGTGGAATGGGGGAGGGGAGGGAAATATCAGGTGGGGTTTTTTTTGGTATGTAAGATTAAAAATCAATAAAAATTAAAAAAAAAAAAAAAAAGACAAGCTTTGGGGAATTACAAGCTGGAACTGACAAAGCAAGCTAAGTGAGATAGTTAATGAAATAGGGAGAGGCTCCAGCAAAGCCACGGACGGCCTTTGAAAGGGTGAGGAAGGCATGGGATCAATTGCGACTTACATCCTTGTATAATTAATCTGTTTACTGGTGAGAACAGATTGCAACAGAGCAAGAATGGAAGCACACAATCAGATTGAAAGGCTCTTTGGTCTTCCAGGAAGCATAATAATCGTGAAGTTACATTTGATATTTATCACTGCAGTTTAGTGATCGAATAACAAAGTAGATGAAAGAGAGAGAAATGTCATGAATAAGTTTTTATTATTTGTCCTGGCAGCTCTTCCACTGGGTATATGAAGGTGCCATTTTACCGGTAGGGAAAACATTTGTAGACAAGAAAATATATCTTGCAATGAAATGGAAAAGTGCACATGGCTTTTGTTTGGAACATGTTAGTTTTGAGAACCTGTGATAAAGCAAGAGAGGCTAGGCTTAGCAGGTCGAGTGCTTGCTGTGTAAGGGTGTAGACGTGAGCTCTAGTCCACAGCACCCACAAGCGTATATTCCCAGTGCCGGGGAGGGTGAGGAAGAATACCCCGGACTTGCTGGCTAGCTAGGGTATGTAAATTAGTGAGGTCTGGGTTCAGAGAGAGAGCCTGTCAATGAAATAAGGTGGAGGGTGATTAAGACTAAGCCACTGAACTCTGGATTCTTCATGTACACTGGCTTGCACAAACATGAGTGTCCACATATATACGAAGACACACGCAACCATGCTTACAACATGCACATAGAAAAAATGAGAGAGCAAGACACAGAAAGATGATACGCGATGGGGAGAGTGCTCAGTGGGTAAGAGAAGAGCATTTGCTGTGCAAACATAAGAACCTGTATTGGTCCCCAGAACCCACATAAAAAGCAGGAAGGTGCACACATACCTGCACCCCCAGTCTTTAGAGAGGCACAGACAGGAAAATCACTGAGGTTTACTGGTCAGCCAGTCTGACCCACACTCGAGAGCAGCTCCAGGTTCAATGAGAGACTCCGTCTCAAGGACATAAATGAAGGAACAATAAAGGAGGACACTCACCATTCTCCTCCGGCCTTTGCATACATATGCACGAGATGTATGCACCTCCATACACTCCACACACACACACACACACACACACACACACACACACACACACACAGAGAGAGAGAGAGAGAGAAGATAAATGAAATGATGCAAGGACGATACTTAACTTAGACTCATGATGTCCTTGAACATCAGTTAAAGATATTGTGGAATACTCTTTCCTTGACTATAGACAGACCTAGTGAGTCACTTCCAACAATTGTTTCCAAGAAATAGAATACAACAAATAAGTGGGATGTCATTTAGGTTTTAAAATATGACCTCTCTTGCTTGCCGTTTTTGCTCTTAGTTCTCTTTCTTCCTAGCTATTTTAATGAGAGGGTCTATCAAGGAGCTCTAAGGTAAACCTCTGGTCATCAGGATGTGAAGAATTCAATCTTCAAATATTTAAGTCTTCAGATGAAATGAAAGCCCAACCTATTTAATGATAGGAGCTGGACTTAAGTAGGTTAAGTGACCGCTTGAAGGGTGTTATAATAATAAAATCTGAACAGAAGCTGATGTACTACTGTCCTGATGGTTTATATTCATTGTCAACTTGAGAGGACGTAGAACTACCTGTGAGGGGGGTTATATAGATGAAGAGAGTCTATGGCATACCGATGAGAGATTATCCTGACCTGGTGACTTGAGGTGGGAAGATGCAAATTCCCTGTGGAGAGCATGATTCCATGGCTGGAGTCCTACACTGTGTGATAAGGGAAGAGCTGGCTGAGCAGCAGCATCACTAGTTCTCTGCCTCCTCCCCAGGCTGACATGAGCACTGCCTCCTTGCCTTCTCTACCGCAGCTGACATGAGCACTGCCTCCTTGCCTTCTCCACCACGGCTGAGTTGACCTGCTGGAACTGTAAACTGAAACATACCTTCATTTCTTCCCTTTGTTCTTTCTAGTCAGATTTTTTTTTTTCTAGCAATAAGAAAGTAATTGACATGACTGGTCATTAGAAAACCAAAAGAAACTGTGGAATAAAAGAAAATTTAGGCAAGAGAGTACCTTGACAGGGTCTGAAAGCACTAAAAGGATGAAGACTGGGAACTTTGGCTTAACTAGCATGGAAGGAATTGAAATCATGTGAAGGTAGTTTCAGAAGACTAGTCAGGGTAGAATCCATACTGGAATTGTTTGAGCTATAAAATTGGAATGTATTTAGGAGTAAGAGGAAGTAGAGAAGAATGGGTGAACTTTGCAAAGCTTGTATATAATGGAGGCTTTTTAATTATCTCAGTCAGTTTTTACCCTAACCCCAGAGAACATTCTGAATGAATCTACCCTGCCAATTTATCCCTCCCATTGGCCCTAACTATTAACACAGGGATAATCATGAACATAAACTAATGGGAAAAAAACCTACCACAACTAATAAAACAAGATGCTATGTCCCTCCTGTTTCCACTAGAAAAACTTCAAAGCCAACTAACTCTCATTATGATCAGAAGTTCCACTGCTAACAAGTGGGAGGTTATAGCACTGAAGTAAGAGCGGAAGGAAGAAAAGGAGAAGGGAGGGAGGAAGGAAGTCATGGGAGTAAAACGCTCGGGAAATACATATTTCCTTTGGAATTTTACAACTACGTGTAGTAAGCTCGTTATTCATATTGAATTGGGTTTCTTCTTTATTGCAAGTGAAAGCAGCGCAGTATTTAGGACCCAGGAAGGAATAGCCCCAGATACAGAGCTGGATAGGCAACTCTCAGAGAAACACACACTGTGCTCATAAGCATCTCACCTGCTGCCAAAGCATCGCTTTCCCTCTCTCAACACTCATCCTTACACTCTATATTAAAATGTCTATTAATCATACAAAGTCTGCCTGGAAAAGTAAACTAAAGAATTTTATTTCTTTTTAAAAAAATACGTTAGGCTTCTTCTTTTTTTTATTTTACAGAGAGAGAGAAATAATTGGCACACCAGGGCCTCAGCCACTGTTTTTGAACTCCAGACACTTGCGCCACCTAGTGGACATGTACGAGCTTGTGCTTGGCTCACCTTTGTGCATCTGGCTTATGTGGGATCTGGAGAGTCGAACATGGGTCCTTAGGCTTCACAGGCAAGAGGCTAAACTGCTAAGCCATCTCTCCAGCCCTGAGAACTTTATTTCTTAACTTGAGAAGTATAGGATGTTTTCAATAATGACTAAAATAATTTGAAAGGTAGAAAGGTCAAATGCATATAAAATCAAATGTCTGCAGTGAAATGTTTAAAAACCTCATTCAAAGTAGAACTGCAGGTGACTTGAAAACCAGCTTAGAAAGTAGCAGCAGCTGTGGGTATTTGTGTGGATTTGGTAATGAGTGGATAAGGAGGTACTGTTATTGATTTTTTTTCACAATAAAATATGAAGTGATCAGTATTTGAGTTAGAATGGAGGCAAGGTTGGGAGTGAAGTGATTTGAATGGCGTACAAAGAGTAGTGACTGATAAATATCCATTGTAATGTGGGAATATCATTGGAAAGCTCACACTTACCCAGTTCTGATACCTGCAGATAGAAATGTGTTGAGTTAAGTACTATTTGAAGACTAATAAATGGAAGTATGTAAAGGATCTAAAACAAGCTGTGTGTGGCGGTGCACGCCTTTATTCCCAGCACTTGCGAGGCAGAGGTAGGAGGATCGCCATGAGTTCAAAGTTAGTGAATTCCAGGTCATCCTGGGCTAGAGGAAAAACCCTACCTCACCAGCCCCTCCCCCCCAAAAAAGTACCTAAACAGAGTAAGTTAATGAAAAGGAATTTAGCTGCAGAGTACAAGGATTTTGATTCTAGATCAGTAAAGGCATAGAAATATTATTCAACCCAATGATATCTCACAGGAACTTTGCCTCAGAACACGAACTAAGAATTAATTCTTTTTTTTAAATATTTTATTTTTATTTATTTATTTACTAGAGACAGGGAGTGAGAGAGAGAGAGTGAGAATGGGGGTGCCAGGGCTTCTAGCCATTGCAAACAAACTCCAGATGTGTCCACCACCATGTGCATCTGGCTTACATGGTACCTGGAGAATCAAACTGGGATCCTTAGGTTTTGCATGCATGCGCCTTAACCATTGTGCCATCTCTCCAGCCCATTTTTTTTTTTTGAGGTAGGGTCTTGCTCTAGCCCAGGCTGACCTGGAATTCACTGTGTAGTCTCAGGGTGGCCTTGAACTCATGGCAATCCTCCTACCTCTGCCTCTGGAGTGTTGGGATTAAAGGTGTTCACCACCATGCCCAGTTCAAGGAATTAATTCTTAATTTATATTCTTATGAATAATAATTAATAGCACTGGGTTTGTTTCAGAATGTCATTTTAAAAAAAAATGAGTTTGACCTGAATTTTATTTATTTATGTTTTGACATATGTTTATTTAGAAATTATCAAATCTCTATTTTGTACCAACTGAGAATCATTAGTTCATGAATTAGACTTTGGTCTTCAAAATTATTACCTTTTTTTTTTAAGGTTGCCTAGTGTGGCCGCACATACCTTTAATCCCAGAACTGGGAGGGCAGAGGTAGAAAGATCACCATAAGTTCAAGGCCACCCTGAGACTACATAGTGAATTTCAGATCAGCCTGGGCTAGAGCAAGGCCCTACTTCCAAAAAAAAAAAAAAAAAAAAAAAAAAAAGAAAAACAATGGCTATATATGACAAACCTATAGCCAACTTTACACTAAATGGAGTAAAACTCTGAGCATTTCCATTAAATCAAGAACAAGACAAGGCTTCCACTTTCATTTAATATAGTAATGGAAGTCTTAGCTACAGCAATAAGACAAGAGAGACAAATAATGGGGACATAAAAACTAAAGGAAGAAGTCAAATTGTCATTATTTGCAGATTCCATGATTCTATACATGGGGGATCATAAAGACTCTACCAGCAAACTGGTAGAGCTGATGAACACTTTCAGCAAAGTAGCAGGATACAAAGTTAACACTCAGAAATCAGTAACCTTCCTACATAACAACAAATGTGGCTGAGGGTGAAATCAGTGAAACACTCTGGTTCGAAAATGCCTCAAAGAAATAAAATGCCTTGACCAGGCGTGGTGGCGCACGCCTTTAATCCCAGCACTCGGAAGTCAAGAGGTAGGAGGATCACTGTGAGTTCGAGGCCACCCTGAGACTACATAGCAAATTCCAGGTCAGCCTGGACCAGAGTGAGACCCTACCTCAAAAAGCCAAAATAAAATAATAATAATAATAATAATAATAATAATAAATAAATAAACAAATAAATAAATTTTAAAAATGCCTAGTAATAAACCTAATAAAGGTAGTGAAATACCTCTGTAATGAAAACTTTAAAACACTCAAGAGGGAAATTGAAGTCACTAGGAAATGGAAAGACATCTCATGTTCATGGATTGGAAGAAGAAATAGCTACTTCTTTCTTTGTGGAATGTGACTTCTCTGAAATATGCATACGCTATACAATACTTGCTAAATAAACTGGAACCAAACCTATATTTTTAGGCTGTAATCTTTTTACTCAACGACATGACCATTCTTGTTGTATTGAATTCCTGGCTTCCCCTGAGGGAACATTTAATCTGGATTCTCATCTAACCAGTTCTTTGAAATCGTTCTTACAGAAATCACCAATGTCCTTCTAGTTGCCAAATCAAATGGTGAGGTTTCTGGCTCTGATCTGATTGCTCATGCATCAAGACCAGCTGACAATAGGAATCCTATCTATACTGATGTTCTTTTAATGCTGACTGGTGGTCCCAGCAACAGCTCAGGAGGTTATAAACAGCAGAGCCAGGTAGCTTAGACTGAATAATGAAGGTTGCCTTTGTGAGAATTCAATTTATAATAGCTGGTTTGAAATAGATTCTAGGTATTAGGTGATAAGCAAGGAACTAGACCCCAAACAATGACAACCTCTTCAGTTTGGAAATTAAGAAATGTGGCCAGCTCTTGGAGTGCTGGAAAGAGCTATGTGTCCTGTTAAAGAGGAGAAGTCATCAACAATCTTAATTAGCACTGGATCCTGAAAGCTACACACCTAGCCAGCCAGGCAAAACGTGCAAAGTGATGCAATGGTGATACGTCTGTTAGGTTAGGTTAGTTAGGGGGAAATAACTGCTCTCTGACTGCACCTGAGTCCTGCTGCACAGAATGGAATTCACACCTGGTAACGAATACCTTATCAAAAGCCATAAGCCCTAGCGAGGAAGCAACTGCTGTTGTTTGATCAAATGGATATATTATACCTGCCAAATTGCCTTCTAAATCTCTATGTTTATGCCTATATATTAATGTTACTCTCACTTTTAGTTTTAAAAAGCTCCTTTTTTCATTTGGTGGGAACTTCTAGGAAGAGCACGAAGTGAGACAGCTCTATCACGTCCCTCAAGGTTCAGAAACCACTGTGGAAATGGTGGCGGAAAGAATGTGAGATCTAAAGCATACGGAGAAGTAATTTGAATGTTACTTTTTCAGACATAAAGTGGCTAATGCATTTATGACCTCACAGTGGCTGACACTACCTACACAAGACCTGCATAATAGGAGAACAAAAATATGATGACCACAAAATAGAAGAGGGACTACTTGAAAAAAAGTGGCTTGGTGGAGAGATAGGAAAGGAGGGGCAAAGGAGGATTGTGGGAAGGGATTATGATTAAAGTACATTATATATATATATATATATGGTCAATAAAAGCTCAAAAATAAAAAATAGCCTTTAAGATTATCTTAAGTTTAAGGTACCTATATCCTCACTCAGGAGAGAGAATAGAATCTCAAAGACACAGTGGTTTGAGAAATTTTAAAGCACCATCATCTTAAAGGACATCAATCCAGGTTTATCCCTATTTTAAATTTTAGGGAAAAGGTATTAATTCTTGTCCATTTCATTCTATCTTGATCACAAATGTCTTCTTGCTTCAACTCCCATCTTTTTACTGAGCTTCCATACTTATTGCTAACCCGTCTTTGCTGAGATCCAATTTCTGTAAGCTTACTGCCATATTCATCACCTCTGTAAATGGAAGCCATCCTTTGTGAGTCATCTTCCCTTTCCTCTTTTCCAACATTCTTTTCATGTAGTGTAAGGTGTCCCTAAACTGCAAAATGTAAAATGTTGTTCGTATTCATATCATATCTTTGACTCAAGCCTACCACGAAACCAATCAAATCTCTAGTCTGTCATAATAACCCTGAGTTACTGGGCAGCTCTCCACTAGACTTGACTTAGTGTCTGTTTCCTCTTTTCTCATTCTTAAACTCAAATGAGTACACTTTTAAACAGAACAGACACAAGCTAGCACTGTTTTAATCAAACTGTGATGTGTGCTTCATCATCCTTTTTATTTTTATATTTTGAAAATTTTATGTATGCATATAATGTATTTTGATTACATCCATACTCCTAACACTCCTGATGCATTTTTTTTCCAAACTAGTTCCCTTTCTACTTTTATCTCTTTTATCTTTTTGACCCACTGAGTCGAAGGACAATAGGTAGGGGTAAATTTGCGTGAGTTTGGACAAGTTACAATGACTACACTATTGAATTCTGTGACTCCCTTTCCCCAAGCAACCATTAGTCAGATGCCGATAGTTCATCAGGGAGGAGGTGAGACCTGTTCACAACTCTGGCCGAATGCAGGTGGAACCAATGGTGAGGTGCAATGGGCTGATTCTCTCCTCAGGTTCTGTATCCATCTCAAAGAGAGAAGCAGATTCTCCAACGGAGAGTGAGGTCAGTGCAAGATACATGGATAGCCATTATTATTTTAGAGAGAATTTAATAGGTGTAGGCCCTCTTGTATCCCACTATTGGTGGGAGCTTGATATTGTAGAGCAGGCTTGTTTTTGGATATGGTTCTGACTTGTCTCCCCATTCCAGGTATGGGTTCCATTCCACTGAGTGGATCCATTAGCCAAATCAAAAGCAGTTGGTGGGGCTGGAGAGATGGCTTAGCGGTTAAACGCTTGCCTATGAAGTCTAAGGACCCCCGGTTCGAGGCTCGATTCTCCAGGACCCACGTAAGCCAGATGCACAAGGGGGTGCATGCATCTGGAGTTCGTTTGCAGTGGCTGGAGGCCCTGGCGCACCCATTCTCTCCCCCACCCCCTCTCTCTACCTGCCTATTTCTGTATCTCTCTCTCTCAAATAAATAGATAAATAAAATATTTAAAAAAAAAAAAAAAAAGCAGTTGGTAACTCACCATGGCTGTGTACCACTATTGCCCTTGTGTGAGCATCACAACAAGTTGATTGCTGCTGAGTAGCTTTGACTGTGAGTTGCTTAGATAGATGTTGGTCATTTTCCCCCAGTCGCTCATGTAGCACCTTCTGGCACTAGACAAGCTAACTGCCTGGGTACTGACTCTCTTCCAGATTCCAGCCAGGTCACTTCGTATTCTGTCCCAACAAATGCTACTTTTCTTAGTAGCTAAAAGAGACTAATTTTTCCCTTCGGTTTTAGTCATTAAAGTCTATTAAAATTGAAGCAACTGCAAATTATTTCTTGTAATTTTTACTATCTGTAAGAAATTCATAAGAATTTTCATTAGGACCTAGAATATATGGTACAGGACTAAATTTTTTCGTATTAAAAGAGCAGAGGAAATGAGAAAACAGCATGCTCCTTCCACTTGTTTAAGCAGTTGGCTGCTTTCTAAAATGTGAAAGTAACTTGTTATTGATAGAATATCCTTTGACCTTGCCTGCATGGTTTGTGTCATTTAGTAAACTGAGAAATGAATCATAATTCTTGGGTACTTGCAAATAGAAATATAATTCTTAGAAATTTAAGTCCAGTTGTATGGGAAGATGTTTAAGTGCCAAGCATGGATTTGAGATGACTTCATTACTCTCTCCACTAGCAGAATGCACTGGGAACACGTTGTGATTGCTTAGATAAAAAGGGTGAGTGGTAGAAACCCCAAAATTAGTAGTTGGCCTTCTGTTTCATCTTAATCAGCAGAAAAATGCAATTCCAGATGTCTCTGTTACTTCAAATAAGGCTCCTTATATGCTTCACTTTAAACAGACTGATTTTTCAGGTGGAGAACATTTTTTTGTTGTTGTTTAAAGTGAGTGAGTGAAAATTATTTAAGTGAACTGCTACAGAGTGTATCTGTTTGCCAGCAAACCAGAATCAATTTTTCTAGAACATTAAGGAAATCAGTACTGATAGGTGTCAGGCTAAAATGATGGTAACAACAGCAGAAACAATGGAAAATAAAAAAATATAACAAACATTGAGTAATCTATGGTAGGCATTACTCAGAGTTACCTGTATTAATTCATTCAATCCTTCTAATAATCTTACAAAATAGTTTCTGTCATTATTTTTACTGTCAAACAATGGTCCATTTAGGCATTGATAGGACATCCTAATTCTATCATTTTCTCTAATTTTGGAGAGGTAGGCTTTAATTTACTTATCTATTCTAGCTGAATAGGTGAGTTCTAGCTTTAGCAAGCTACCCTATGTCAAAAAATGGCACAGAAAGAGATCGAAAAAGACACCTGAATCACCTCTGGCTTCTATGCACATGTATATGTATGCATGTACACACAAGTACACACACTTTCATGTAAACCATACACTCAAATATACATGCAAAAAGGAAAAAATAAATAAACCACTGCATTTTAGTCCTTAAAATATTTCTACATTCACTTACAATTATTTTCCACCTGTTAAAAATTCTGATATGGGGGGCTGGAGAAATGGCTTAGCAGTTAAGGCATTTGCCTGCGAAGCTAAAGGATCCTGGTTCGATTCTCCAGGACCCACGTATTTGCTACATGTTCACTTGAAATTTTATTTTTAACTAGTTTTACCTTTGTATTTTTATTTGAAAATTATTATTTTTGCCATGTAAAAATAAATTAAGCTTACTTGTCAAATTTCCTATTTCATACTTGTAAATAAACATTTTCATCATATTGAATTCATCTGTTCATGTTTTCCATTGCTAGTGTGTGGGTTTATAGGCTTTATTTGTATATAAATGTCTTACCCCCTTTTCCACTTTTCTAAAAGAACAAGGATCAGGCCGGACATGATGGCACACCCCTTTAATCCCAGCACTTGGGAGGCAAAGGTAGGAGGATCCCCGTGAGTTCGAGGCCACCCTGAAACTACAGAGTGAATTCCAGGTCAGCCTAGGCTAGAATGAGACCCTACCTAGAAAAAAAACAAAACAAAATAATAATAATAAGAAGAAGAAGAAGAAATTTTAAAAAAGAACAAAGATCAGACCTTGTGTGCATTTTCACATGATACTTTTCTCACCTCCTAAAATAGAATCTTGAGTGTTTTCTCAAGACAGCACACACTCTTTCTTCAATCTCTCTAATATTCAGTCGTTACAATGTTTCATAATTTACTTAACATTTCCATTTTGGTTGGATAGTTTAGCTATTTCCTGTTCCATTAATATAAATAATCCTATGATAAGCATAATCTACCACATCTCAGATAATTTCCTCCAGCTGGATTCCAAGAATTACAATCATTGATTCAATGCTTTTTATTTTGTTTTCTATAGCAGATAGATCATTTCATCAGTGAACAAAGTGATTACATATTTATTTATTGTCAAAATGAACATTTTTTCCTATTAAAATGCTTATTGAATTTACTGCTTTTCTCTGAATTGTACTTTACTACAAAACATTTGTTTCTCTGCCTTGCCAGGTTCTTCACAGACTCGACCACACCTAATTCTTCACCCAAGTTCAGCCCCTAACCCAGTCCCCAAATTATCTCAAGTCAATTTATACTAGTTTTATTTTTGTAAATGATCTCTAGCTACCTGTTTTCACTAACCAGTAGGTACAACCACTTCCAAGAAGTACTAACTCATTTCTGTTGCAATGTATGTGGCTTGCTAGATTTTCCTAACAGAAGTTGAGAAATACCTGTCTTCCTGAAGAATATCCTGGAGAAACATTATCTGTCCTTCAAAAATAACAGCATCCTTAAAATATTGAATGCATCCTATTTGATCAGGTGATGAGGTAGAGAGGAATTATCCACATCTTCATTACCTCATTTCTTGCAGTCCACTCTTTCTCTGCCTCCCTTCTCTGATTGTAAACTCCAGATATCAAAATTAGGACAATATTTCTCCCTGAGGCATTTTATACAAAGATGATGAGTCTTATGCGCCAGGCATGGTGGAGCACATCTTTAATCCCAGCACTCTGGAGGCAGAGGTAGGAGGATCGCCGTGAGTTTGAAGCCACCCTGAGACTACATAGTGAATTCCAGGTCAGCATGGGCTAAAGTGAGACCCTACCTCAGAAAACAAAACCAAACAAAACAAAAAAATAAAAGAAAGAAACAAAGATGACGAGTCTCTTAGGATGTGCTTAGATACGAGTCACCGAAAAAACCCTTTCTTATGTGACAAATTATAGCATAAAATTTCTCAAAACTGGGAAGTGTGCATGTGTGTTAATTCTCTCTGTTCAGCTGATTATTTTTTTGATTTATGAAAAATTAATATTAATAAATTTGTAGAACACAGCTCTGCCTTCTACCTACCTTGAGAATATATGTCATGCAGAGGAAAGAAGCAAGGTTTTCATTAAAAGTTTAGGTTATTTTCAAAGGATTACTGAAAAACAATGATTCTAAAAACAATGTGGACCAAATATAGGTAGCTAAGTTAGAAGAACTTTCGTTAGTCTCAAAATGACGTATTTCAGGGATTAAAAGGGAGAAGATGATACACTTTATGTTTCTTTTTCTATACAGGCCTAGGTGTCTTTAGTTACTTGTCTGCATAAAACAGCAAACGTAGCTTAAAAGAAATCTAGACTCAGTAGATTCTTAGGTCTATTTAAATGACAATTAAAATAAAAATAAATAAATAAAAGACAAATCGATGTTCACTCACACATAACAGGAAGACTCATACAAAAGAAGTTATTTTTTTTTTTCTAGGAAGTAAATATGTGAGGCTATCCCAGTAACAATGCTCAGTTAGGTAAATTTGATACAGCTTAACCCTCCTTTAAAGTTTAGATTGCAGACCTACTCAGCAAGGGACAGTCAACAAAAAGGCAGGATCAAGCAAAATTGCATTAAAATAAATGAATACCTAGTAAAATATAGTTACTGCGTAATGGGCTATCAAGGTAGTGCAAATCTTAAGTCACAAGGAGAGAGACCATAAACCATCTTCCTTAAAGTGAAATTCAGGTCATGCCAAAAGCATCAGGAGTTTTAGACAGGCCCGAATGAGCACCTGTCTACTTCTTCCGTGTAGAAATGCCCTGGGCCAGTTAGCCCTTGAGCCCCAGGAGAGCAGTGGGCAGCCTGAGTCAGGGTGCCTGGGCCGAACCAGCCAAGTGAGAAGAAGCTGTCAGGACACAGGGCTCCTTCCTTCAGGAAATGGACGCAGTGTGTTCTATTTACATAATTCTCAGAATCTGACAACTGCTTATTCCCAAAGGTTACAAAAACCAAAGGTTATCAGTATTGAAATTAGCAAACTCTTCCCTAATATAGAACACAATCTCTCATTCCCTAGGAGATCATTTTCCATGAGTTTATTTTAATTTTAAGACAGGGTTTTACCATGTAGCTCATCTGACTCTACTTCTGGAGTGCTGGGGTCAGAGAGACACACCACCGTGCCTGGTTGTTTGAAGGCATTTTAGGTTGTTCTTTCAGATATTAAGCATTTATTTATTTATTTATTTATTTATTTATTTATTTAGGTAAGAAAGAGAGAGAGACAGGCATTGAGTATGTGTGAAACAGGACTTCTTGCCATTGGAAATGAACTCCAGACACAGGCACCACTTTGTACATCTCGCTTTCCGTGGGTACTGGGGAATTGAATCAGGACCATCAGGCTTTGCAAGCAAGCACCTTTAACTGCTGATCCATCTCTCCAGTCTGTTTTTTTTTTCTTTTTTTTTTTTTTTTGTATTTCTCTTGGAATTAAAAGTGCCTGGATTAATCTGTTATAGTGTAAAGATGCAATTTGGGTTTGGCTCTCATGTATTTGCTCCATTCCTTTTGAGCACTGTGACCTGTGACAAGTGATTTTGGTTTTCTTATCTTCACCCTACTTGATCTATAACTATAGTAAGATCTCCTTTCTAAGGAATGTTATAAAGATACATTGAGTTCATGAATGTTTTTCTAGAAGTTATCAAATAAAACATCCATTTCTATTACTGCAGCTTATATAAAGATGGAAAACACAGAAAGCTGTTGTGGTTTGAGTATAAAACACTCAGCTGTGGCTCATGTATGAATACTTGGTCCTCAGCTGGAGGTGCTGTTTGGGAAATTTATAGAACCTTTAGGCGGTAGGGCCTTGCTGAGGTCAGTGCGTCAGTGTGGGCCAGCCTTAAGGATTTATAGGCAGACCCTACTTCCTGCTCACCCTCTGCTTCCTGAGTACAACATGACCAGCTTTGCTTCAAGCTCCTGTTGCCACACCTTCCCTGCAAGCCAAAATAAACATTTTTCCTTCCTTATGTTGCTTATGGCCAGGCATTTTCCCACAATAATAAGTAAGTAAAAAAAATACAGCTGTTTTCCAAGCTACCTAATCTTTCTGGGCACCATCTTTTCCCCACAGGAGAAAGTCCACCTGCCTCCACAAGCCATCACACTCTCTGCACTGAAAGATGTTTGTGCTTGATGAGCCGAGCATGGAAGAAGACATGATGCATGCAGCTGTCACTCATACCAACAATCACTAAACCTGGGAAGTGGAAATGGGCAGGCTATGCCAAAAGAAAAGGGAGAAGAAGCGAAAAAGATGGACACTTTGCTGGTTTTGCCATCATTTCCACTGGTAAACATGTTGTGGAGAGAAAAGGAGAGTGAAGGCATGATCATGTGCAACACAAGGCTGCTCTCAAAGTGGTTTGCAAATCGGTGACTATTTCTGGCTTCCACTGCAAACACAGGGCTGACTGGAGGGTTTCAACTGCTTGTCAGAACCAAGTCCACCATCAGGCTTAAAGCCCGGCTCCAGCTCAGACTGTCCTAGTCCATTGTTCCTCATTCATATGGGAATCATTCTGACTCATCAATTTATTTTCTTCTGCCAGCTTTGCACTTTTATTAGCAATAATAACAACATATAAACCATCATACCTTCATAACAATCATTCATACTTCCCTTAAAGCATTTTCACAGTGCCCAATAGGTAAAGTGTCAGTGGTCCTTAGTACCAGGTAAGAATCAACAACTTTGCAGCAACAGTCACTGGTGGTGGGTATGACCCCAGCCTGGGCCATCAGAATTCTTCTCACTACTGCTACTTCAAACTACTTTTGAGAAAGAACTGTCTTCTTTACTATTTATGAAAATTCAATGGACTGAGACTGAAGCAACTGGATGCATCACACATGTGAGGTCAGGATGCTAACGTGAGGTGTAAAAATAAAGACGAAAGAGAATCTTCTTTTCCCTCTGAGCCAGGACAGTAGTTCCCATCCATACACATGCTTTCCTCTCAGACTTGTGCTGTATTTCTGTCATCCTACAGCAGCACGGTCCTGCCCACTGCATTCCTTTTAAATCCTAATGCTCACAGACTTACTCAGTCACATAGGGTTTAGGAGTTTGATTCTATTCATTTTTCAGGCAATATTTTGCAAATATCTTCTGCCTCACAGGTAATGTGTAAGCTTTAATAACCATAAGTATGGATTTGCTTTCAAATGCATATCATTAATTTCATTACAGCTTCTTATCTAACATTTCAAATATTTTTCAAACTGGATTAATTTGTTTTAAAATGATATTTTTCATTCACCACTTTAAGTGAATCAATTGAAGTACAATGAATTCATAATAATTTATCTATAATTAATATTTATCAAGTTATTTGATGTCTAATCATCAGAGATGGTCCAATTTGAGACTTTGTGCATTTTACATGTAATTTTCTGCTCTTATGAAAGTGTCTGAAATTTTATGGTTAATATATCTCAGGGATAATACATCATAACATCCAAGTCTTTATCAGAAAGTAAGAATTTGAAAACTAGTATGTGAATTTCAGAAAGAAGTCCATGGGCTTAAACAAGAATCACCATTTGTCGGGCTGGAGAGATGGCTTAGTGGTTAAGGCGCCTGCCTCCTAAGCCTAAGAATGCTGGTTCCAATCTCCAGTGGTTCCAATCTCCAGGTCCCACGTTTAGCCAGATGCAGTGACGCAAGGGTGCAATGCCACACCTGACCATGAGGGGGTGCACGCATCTGGATTTCATCCTCAGAAGCTGAGAGGCTGCTGGCACGCCCATCTTTATCTGTCTTCCTCTCCCTCTCTCTCTCTGTCTCTCTCTCTCTGTGTCTCTCTCCAAAAAAAAAAAAAATAAAAAATTATCATTTGTGCTATGATACGAACCACAAAATATTGGAAAAGCAAATGACACCATTTGTTCTAACAAAATGAAATAAGATAATTACATGTTTTTCAATGAAATAAAATAAATTTCCAGTGGCTTACAAAACTGGAAAAATGGGCTGGGGAGATTACTCAGTGGTTAAAGGGATTTCCTTGCAAAGCTTCACAACCTGGGTTTGATTCCCCAGGACCCATGTAAACCAGAAGCTCAAAGTAGCACATGGTCTGGTCTTCCTTTGCAGTGACATTAGTCCCTGGCATGTCCATTCTCATTCATTCTCTCTCCCCCTCTCTCTCCCACTCTGTCTGTGACTCTGTCTGCATCTCTTTCCTTGCCAATCAATAAATAAAATATTAAAACTAGCTATTTCTTTAAAAAAGGGAAAAATAAGAATTTTAACCCAGGAATCATGCAAAAGCCAATGGATTGATAATAAAAAATTTCATATTGGCAAATAGGAAAATATATCTAATTATGTTCAGCAAACAAAATTAAGTCACTTGAATTAGATCTTAATTCTTAGGTGCCTAAAAAATATAATATAGTTTTTTATTCTTTAAAACAACCATGGATATAATTGAGTATCCATACATCTTCTAAGAGACATTACATTGTGGAAATTCTGAAAGTCGGAATTCTGGTTGAGTAAGATAATATAAAGGATTCATATTTGTATATATTCCAAATGCCTACATGAGTCAAGCCATAATTTTAAAAAATCACATGTGGGCTGGAGAGATGGCTTAGTGGTTAAGGCGCTTGCTTGCAAAACCAAAGGACCCAGGTTTGATTCCCCAGGACCCATGTAAGCCAGATGCACAATGCGGCACATGCATCTGGAGTTCATTTGCAGTGGCTAGAGGCCCTGGTGCGCCCATTCTCTATCTTTCTCTATTTCCTCTCTCATTCTCTCTCACTATATAGCTCTCTCAAATAATAAATAAAGAAAAATAAAAATATTTTTAAATGTCTTTTAAAAAGATCACAAATGCTCGGAAGTAGGTACTACTTATAAACTTAGAAAAAGATTATATGTTATGTTAACTATCATGCAAAAACAATAAAACTCAGCACACCAGTTCAATAGTTGTGAAAACTCATACACAGAAAAACTACTTAGAAAACTAATAAAGGCCGGGCGTGGTGGTGCACGCCTTTAATCCCAGCATTCAGGAGGCAAAGGTAGGAGAAGGGCCCTGAGTTCGAGGCCACCCTAAGGTTACATAGTGAATTCTAGGTCAGCTTGGGCTTGAGTGAGACCCTACCTTGAAAAAACTGAAAAATGAAAAAAAAAAAAAAAAAACAAAGAAAAAAACTAATAAAGTTAAAAGAAATAAATACTATTTAATCTGTTTTAGGGGTTGGGAAGATGGTTCAGCTATTAAAGGAGCTACCTTGCACGGCTGCTGATATGGGTTTCGTTCCCCATTAACTACATAAAGCCAGATGTACAAAGTGACCCGTGCTTCAGAGATGGTTTACAGAGGCAACAGGCCCTGCTCTGCCCATTCTTTTTCTCTCTCTCCCTCTTTCTTTCTCTCTTTCCTCTGTCTCCCTCTCTGCCTTTCTCTCCACCCCCCGCTTGCAAATAAATATTTTTAAAATAACATTTAACCTGATTTAAACATGACATGATATACAAGCAGATGAAAATATCCCATGTTACATTAATATGGATAATTTTATGTCATGTACTGGTTAAAATAAATTTAATTAAAAAACAGAAAAGAAAACAAAATGTGCAAATAATCTACCTAAAGTAAAATACATTGTCAATTGGAACTTGATTCATAAAGTCATCAAAAACCTCAATTCAAGCCTAGTGAGTCATAAAGCTGAAATATATGCCGAAAATCTCTAACATGGCAAAATGCTAGTTCTGCTCTAAATTATTATACATTATATTATGTGTCACACACATAATTGTAGCACAAAAATCTCCTTACGCATGAAATAACTTTTTCAGCATGTCAGTTCAATGAATTAGATGTAAATAAATCAAAAACATATGGGTAAAGTTTATCTTGAAACATAGAACTTGACCAAATGTGTTTTAAGTTTTCACCTACCTCAAATATCTAAAAGACATTGTCAGATCTTGGCCAGTCTTAAGTCTCCCCTGTGGCCTTTCACACATGTTCCCTCTTGGTATTTAGCATTCAGTACCCTCAGGTTTGTTTACTGTCAGCAAGGCTGAGTGGCAGATGGGCACTAGAAAATTATCAAAATCTACTTACTATGTATCAAAATTGAATAAAGTTAGCACAAATATATAAAGTATTAAATCTACCTTCTAATTTGCATATTAAAATTAGTTTGCAAAAAACAATGCTGAAAACACTTTCAGTATATTTAAAAAGTTATATTAGTATGTCATGGTGAAATAACCAAATATTTCAGAAGCTTAGGAAGTAAAATTAAAACACACTCTGCTTCATTGAGAAATAATCATTAATTATATTATATATTAGTAGATTTCTAATTAAATACATATTACAGTATGTATCTGCATTCTTAGACATGTGCACATTTGCATGTGGGCTAGGTATAAGCACATATTATGTCTTATAGATATGGCCATATTATTCCACTTCAGACTTTTTTATCTACTTAAATTAAGTCACATATTCTTTATGACCTCATGAAACACATGGAACTTTATTCCATTCTTTTAATGATTGTAAAATATTTGATAACTCTAAATGCAGGTTCCAGATACTTCTTTTCCCTTTTATGTTGAATATTGATCTAGGAAGAAATTTTGATTAGCATATTTTCTTTCAGAAAATCAAAATTATTGTAATTAAAACTACTAATATGCCCAATACACAGTGTTCATACAAATGAGAGGTTTAATATAGTTTCTTATTTTTAGACAAATCTACCTATTCATTTGAAAATAAAAAACAATCTCTAGGCAGAAGGCTGGGTTTATACGAACACTTTCAGATATGTTATGTGATCCATTTCAGAAATGATAATCTGGTCTGAAATCCTTTTCCTTCAATTATGGCAGAAGCCGGCATTCTTTTGCAGTAAAGTCAGAAAATGAGAGAGATCCTGAGAGCCAATCTCTTGGGAGCATGAATTTGGGATTATGTCACCACTTAGCAGAATAACAACACTGATGGGCTGAAATGAATCCTCTCCTGACAGACTGAACTTTTTAGCCTCTCCCATATCAGCCATCTCCCTGTTGTAGGTATACAGTTTCAGTAAAGTAAGAGAAGTCCAAGTTCAGAAAGACCAGACCACAACAACAACAAAACCTTGATAATAGCAATTCGTACTTGGGTCCTTTTATCTACTAGTGGTGTAAAGTATCTCTCCTCACTTAATTGTTCAGGAAATAGATTATGCATTTAATAAATAATGACACATAAATAGCTTTTGAGTAATTTTTTTTGTGATTTGTGAAAAGACATGAAACAAAAGTATGTAAAATGACATGGGGTGGAAATGTTGTTATTTCTATCTTTAATAATTATATAAAAATTACCCTAGTAATTTCTGCATACTTGGGGTTGTAAACTTTTTAACAATATAATAGTATCTGCTTTCCTGTTAAAACAGAACCTAAGAGATTAACATTCCTTTTACAGGGAGAAGTCAAACATACAATGCAATACACACACACGCACACACATAATGTTTTTATTATTTTTTTCTTTATTTTTATTTGTTTATTTGAGAGCGACAGACAGAGAAAGAAAGAGGCACAGTGAGAGAGAGAAGAATGGGTGCACCTGGACCTCCAGCCACTGCAAATGAACTCCATATGCATGTGCCACCTTGTGTGTCTTGCTTAT
The DNA here is from genome assembly GCA_036365145.1 of Orientallactaga sibirica. Classification (NCBI taxonomy): domain Eukaryota; kingdom Metazoa; phylum Chordata; class Mammalia; order Rodentia; family Dipodidae; genus Orientallactaga; species Orientallactaga sibirica. Next base: position 5,569,171 of record JAEOAD010001030.1, read on the forward strand.
GTGGGTACTGGGGAATCGAGACTCGAACTGGGGTCCTTAGGCTCCACAGGCAAGCGCTTTAACTGCTAAGCCAGGGCTGGAGAGATGGCTTAGCGGTTAAGGCGCCTGCCTGCTAAGCCTAAGAACCCGGTTCCAATCTCCAGGTCCCACGTTTAGCCAGATGCAAAGTGATGCAAGGACACAATGCTGCACTTGCCCACAAGGGGGGGGCACGTGTCTGGATTTCGTTCACAGCAGCTGAGAGACTGCTGGCTTGCCCATCTCTATCTGTCTCCCCCCCCTCTCTGTGTCTCTCTTCAAAAATAAATTAAATTTAAAAAAATTAACTGCTAAGCCATCTCTCCAGCCCTGTTTTTACAATTTGTAGGTTTATCAGTTCTTTAAGTCATAAATAGTAGATTTACTTCTTTTTCTTACTTAGTATATTCAAGTCAGAATTCCACAGATTTTTTAATACAGTAGTCACAACTGCCTAAATTGATAGATGAAAAAGGTCTGTTATTTATACATTAGGTGATATCTCAATTTTCATGATCTGCTCACAAAACCATACATACATTTACAAATAGCTGTGTAAACACCTCTATATGCTTATCACACAAAAATACAGCAATGATTACATGATCTAGGTGTCACAGTGTTAAAAAAAGTAATACTCTGTTAAGCTTAGAAATACTGCTTGTAAAATAATTTCTTTTTTCTCAGTTGAACTACAAGGTTTGGAGAAGGCAAATTCTCAAATTTATAAAGTAATTTGTTATATATTTTGTCCTATGACTTCAAACCACCTCAGTTTATATTAAAGTTTGTGTAGCATATATGTGCAATTATTATATTTATTTGACCTATTTCCATCCATCTTCCTATCCTTCTTTCCTTCCTTCTTTCTTCTTTATTTCCTTTTCTTTCATTGGAGGCAAAGTGTCATGTATCCCAAGCTAGTCTCAGTCTTTCTATGTAGCTAAGAAGACCTTGAGCGTCTAACTCTTCTGCTTCCAACTCCAGAAAGTACAAGAATTACGGTAGTGTAGTGCACCATTGCTCTTAGGTACTGGGGATTAACCTAGGCCTCAGGCATACTAGGCAAGACTCCACCAACTGAATTGTAACTCAAGCCCACGTACTTGACTAACTTTAATAAAGTGAGTTTAAAACCAAGGCACATCTCTGTGGAATGACATGGCATCATCTGTAGAACCAAGTATATTCTCAACATGCATCAGTTTTCTATTTCCGGTATATCAAACTCACTCTGCATACCACCTTGCCTTGATTATTGCTGTGATTATTTTTCTTATGTATTGGGCTTTTCAACAGCATAGTACGTACCAGCATAGTATGTAGTTAGGGTGTATCTTGAATTAACAATGTCACATTTTGCTATTAATATTTTCATTTTTCTCCACTACACAGATGAACATTTTCTTTGTCCCATACTGTGAAAAAAGAAAATAAATAAAGTTAAATATATATTTTTGGAAAATTTGTCTTCAGGTGCAAATCTCAATAAAACCCCTCTTAAACGTTCTTTCGTTTTCAAGGTAGGGTCTTTGTCCAGGCTGACTACTTGTTCACATGATTTTGCCTATAAATCTGGGATTGGAAATAATTTACGTTCTGAGAACTTATGATTTTTATAAATCTAGAAATAATTGTCTAGAACTTATTAAGATTAATTGTATTTAAAAGATTCTAGTATAATTAATTAAAAGTGAAAATATGCTAGTTTAGTAAGGCAGTATATTTAAGTGAACAAGTTGTTTGTGTTCCAGTACCTATTAGAATAATAGAATAGAATACAAACAATATACAATTCTATAGAATAGAAAGAATAGAATAGAATAAATAGAATAGAAAATAGAAAGTTGTATGTATTCCAATACCTATTACAGACCTAGATTTTCACAATTCATTATCCTTGGTTACAGAATTTATTTAAATTTGTGAGCGTGCTTTTGTGGAAGTACCTTTATTTAAGATTATATCAACCACAATGAGTGACAAGGTAACTATAATTGTATGTTTTTGGTCACTGCTACAAATACATGTGCTAAATGATTTTAAGCAGGAAGGAATTTTTTTACTCATAATTTCAGACATTTCAATCCATGCTCTGTCATGGCTAGTCCATGACTTAGAGCCTAGGGGAAGTCAGCAAGTCATGCTAAAATGATCATAGTGGAATAGAGTTGCTGACTTCAAATAGAAAAAAGGCAGAAGAAGAGAACAAGATATAACCTACAAAGGCAGGTCCCCAGTTACCTAACACCTCCTTGTGTTCCCCATATCTTCTAAAGTAGCACCCACGATAGGGAAACACATCATTCAGGACACAAAACTGTGGCGATCATGTCATATTTAAAGCATACAAATAACTAAATTCAAGTCTATTTAATTGAATCTCTCTCTCTCACACACACACACAAACTATACATAGACATAAACAAAGACATAAAAGGGACATATGTGAGTATATAGTTTCTTGAAGTCATCTATTAAATTTCATTATCTCTGAGGATAAGTATCCACTAAGTAGGTGACTATAAGAAAATGTAAGTAACTTACAATGCTGCTATCTAAAAGAACTAAGATCAAATCATTTATTTTAACTTCTTAAAAATCATTTAAGAGCCTGCAGACTTGTTATTATAAGGACAGTAAATCAGTAGACAGTCCCCTTCCCAAATGATTATGATTCACATGGAGAGCAGTTGAGGCTCTAATACCAAATATAGATGCTTTAAAATAATGCCCCTTCTCCAGTCAAACTGAATTATTCTTCTGTGACTTGCATCCCATAAGTTTTCAACTGCATTATTAGGAGATAAGATCAGGATTCTGCCCCAAATGAAAGGACAAGAATGAATAGAGAATTCTCCCCTCTGATAATATGAAAGATGACAAGTTGGCTAGAGGCCTCTGCCTTGGGAAAGAGGGAAGAATTAGGATAAAGTGGAGGAAGACAAGAAAGGGAAAAAGAAACAGAAAGGCAGATGGAGAGAAAGGTTGAAAACCAGGAAAATGGTAAATGTGTATATCTCAAAGCCGGAAAGATGTGCAATTAATCTCTCAAAATCACCAACAAACAAGAAACAATATCATTTAGGCTTCTGGGTTTGTATCCTAGCAGGGGATCCAATGCTGAACTCAGTTCGCTGAGTTATAGGCCTGAAGGGACCGTAAAGTTTGAGAAGTTACAAGGAAATTAAGACCTGTGACCTGGAAATGAGGAGTAAGTTTCCCTGACTATCTTCAAAGGAAGAGCCCCATATGACTTCAGTATCCACAATGCCATGGGGAATACCAGCAACCCCACTGAGGGGGGCCCCCAGCGGAATGGGGGCAGGGAGGAGGGAAAGAATGGTTCGAACGCATGATGTGTCCATACTAAGTATGTCAGTAATTAAGAAGAAAAAGAAATCAGGCTTTGAGAATGTTCTCTCATGAGTACACACACACACACACACACACACAGAGAGAGAGAGAGAGAGAGAGAGAGAGAGATTAGGAAATAATCTTAGATCTAACCAATTCATACCGTTATTTAAATTCATTTGGATTTTTCTACAAGAAATCATGACAGTAAATTACAGTCTAAAAATGGGTTCCATTAAAATGTTTGCTGAAAAAATAGTCAATAAATTTGAGTGCATTTGAGAACAGAGAATAAATAGGATCCAATGTGTTAATGAATCTAGAAAGAAAGATATTTTGGTGAAATTGAAAGGTATGATAAGTGGAATAGGCATATGTCTGTGAAATCTAATCATTTGAAGACAGAATTCATTTCAGTAAGTCTTTGTTGAATGTTGCAAAGTGTAGAGTAGGTAAGAGGATCGGTGGTGTTAAAACCCACATATTCCCTCCGCCCTGGTGAAACCACTTTGGGTTCGGGGAATAAAGATACTGGGTAGGTATCAAGTGTTAGAACTACACTGTTTGGATTGTTTGTAAGATTGAACATATAATATTTAAGTGGAATTTGAAGTTGATAAGAATGGATTAATACCACTCTCCTTTCGATAAGGACATTTTCTCAAGAGTTTCTTCCAGAACATTCTTCTTGGACACACAAGATTCTGTAACTTATCCATATTATGTAGCTCATGCAAGATTATGCTAAGAACCAGAAAAAGAGCTACTGGCCCTATCTGTCTGAAATAATAGACAGTCATGGAGACAGAGAAAGTTAATTCCTCACGTTTGAAGTACTGTAAGGCAAGTCTTTGTGTAAACATAGGCAGAGTGCATCTGAGGACAGTGGAGAAGCTAGAAATGTTCTAAACCTTCCATTACTCTGGGACAGCCCAGAGGTCTTTATATAAAATTTCATACGCTGCAGCTGGAAATGGGGCAGATGCCTAGTCACGGCACTCAGGATGCAGAAGCAGGTAGGTCACTGAAAATAAAAAGTGAGTCCAACCAGTAATAACCTTGTGTGTAAAGCCTCCCCAACCTCAATTCTTATGGTGACATGAAGTTAAATGTTACAATTAAGTGGTGATACTTTAAAACATATACATTTATTTATTTATTTAAGACAGAGAAAGAAAGAGGCCGAGAGAGAGGGGAAGAGACAGAGAGAGAATGGGCACGCCAGGGCCTCCAGCCACTGCAAATGGACTCCAGATGCATGTGCCACCTTGTGCATCTGGCTGACATGGGTCCTGGGAATCAAACCAGGGTCCTTTGCAGGCAAACGCCTTAACCACTAAGCCATCGTCTTCAGCCCTAAATGGTGCTATTTTACAAGTTGCCATACAGTGGGCATTTTTTCCTCTACCTTTAAGGATACTCTCAGAGATAAGTGGAGCTGGACGGGCCGGAGTTTGCTCTGCAGCCACTGTTCTGACGACATCTCTACCTCCAACCCAAACAAATGAATGAAGGGAGCAGAGAGGTCTGACTTCTCAACAACAACAGCAATTCTAGCAGTGCTAAAACCCAACTGCACTCTCTTTTCTTTATCTGAGCCCTGAATTGATAGCTGTGTCTTTTGGTTTGAAGTATGGGCATGGCTTTTCAGGAGATCTGACCAGGCATGGCACTCAGAAGACACAACCAGCACTGCTTTCATGTCACACAGTTTGCAGACTTTAGCCTGATGTCCAGGTGCCTAAGCATTCAACCGCCAGAGGATGTGTGAAAACTAATGTAACAATATATTTCCAAAATTTCAAATGCACATCAGGACCGGATAAAAACTCTAAGTGATGGCTGGAGAGACGGCTTAGTGGTTAAGTCGCATGCCTGCAAAGCCTAAGAACCCAGGTTCAATTCTCCAGGTCCTACGTAAGCCAGATACACATATGGCTGGAGTTCGTTTGCACTGGCTAGAGGCCCTGGCATGAAGAATTCTCCTTTTCTCTCTTTCTCTCTCCCTCTCTCTGTCTCTAATAAATAAATAAGAAATAAAATCTTAAAAAACAACTGAAAAGTAGAGAGCTATGTAATGAACTATATATGCACAACCAATCACTAAAGCAAAGCAAATCATCCAGTCAGCTAATGAATAAATGTTTACTTTTAAACAAAATTATATTCATTCATTCTCTTGGTAGTATTCAGTTTAACGATGGCAATAACATTTTGTAGACATCCCAGTTAAATCTTCACTCTACCCAAAAAGGACTCTGTTCAACATAATTTAAATTTAGCAAAAGAGTACCATCATTTAAAGAAGTTAACATAACTTTAAAATGAAAATAAGGTGTCATTCCATTGTAAAAACAGCATTCTCCTTTCACTTGGAAAATAAGAATACAACATAAGCAATAAATTCAAAATCATAGAGATAAAGACACACTCTCTCTCTTGAAAAACCAAATAGGTGTTCTTGTATGTCAAAAATGCCTATGACTTTTATGAGCTATATTGGGTAATATATCATGAAAAATAAATATCTTTGCTAATGGTGATACATTTGAAAGTCAATTAGAAATTGTGACTAGATTATGATATTATGTGAAAACCATCCATGGCCCATTTGTGACTATAGTTATTTCATAACATCTTTCCTAAGTGATTGAAAAGACACATATGTTTAGTCTATTAAGAGAGACAGCAGGCACACTCTGGGAATATGGGAGCGTCTCAGTTACACCAATTTAGGAGATAACTAACCCCGGTCACAATGTCGTCCTTTCTGCTAAGCTGAGTTCAGCCTCTGGTGTCTAATAGCAGCCTGCCTCTGTAGAGAGCTTCAGAGGCAAGAAAAGGAGCTCAGCTACTGACCAGCCCTTGGTGCCTGTGTTAAAGTATCACATTTTAGGACAATCACATCATGCCATTGTTGTTATTATTTTCATTTCACTTATTTTTTGTGCATGTGTTATTTTTTTAAATGAGACGATTTTAATTTTGTGGTAAAATTTTAAATGATAAAAATGTTAAAAATGGCCATTGTGTAGAACATAGAACATAACACCTGGATATAGGTATGCTGATCAATTACCCTCTAATTTTCCTTTGATAATTGTGTGTATCGATGTATCAGCCGCCCATAAACACTTCTGCATCTTGAATTCTGTTTTGGCTCCTCATTTGATAATATGGATACAAATATCACCTGATGCCCAAATGGCTGCAAAGCTGTAAGAATTATCTCCTGGCTTCTTCCTTGTGTCATTTCCACTGAAGTGCTACCCTCAGTATTCTGAAACTGAGTCTTGGCATGCTAGTTCCCATCTGTAGTGAAATCAAACCTATGTACTCATGTGTACTATACAGTGCTAATATGCACTTCATTCAGTGTCTGTGAATTCAACAAACCAGGGATAGGAAGCATTTGAAAAATGTATATGTACTAATAATGCACCAATTTTTAAATCATTATTTCCTGAACTGCTTGCTTTGTGTTAGATAATATAATTAATCATGAGGTGATTTTTGTTTATGAAAGATATCCATGGGGTATGTGAGCATCCTTCTCTATTATCCACAATGTATTTGAACACCTTCAAAGAGGTTCAGGTCCCAGCTGGCAGGGTCTGGAGAGAATCCCCATTAGGTATCATGAGATGTTTCTGTGTACGAGTTCTGCATGGAGAAAGAAATTACAAGAGATCTGAATAAATGGATAGTCCATGTTCATTGAACAGGGAGGTTCAGTTTTATGAAGATGTCAGTTATTCTTAATTTGATCTTTGCAGTTCAATCAAAATTCAGGGAAGCTAAATTGTGGAGGAATTTGGTATTCATGATGGGCCCTGAAACAAATTCCCGTGGCTCCTGATGTAGTTATCAAACATGTAGCCTGATTTTAAGAGGCTCCAGTGAAATTAATTCTTTGTATTTCTAGTCTCCAAATACTTTGAACTATTAAATGAAGCCACCGAAGGATAGCCATGAACAAACGTTGATAATCAGGTATCATGATTTAATCAGAAAGTATCAACTTATTCTGCATATAAGAATTTAGTTAGGGGCTGAAGGGATGGCTTAGCGGTTAAGGCCCGTGCCTGTGAAGACTAAGAATGCTTGTTCGCATCTCCAGGTCACACATTTAGCCAGACATAAAAGTGATGCAAGCATGCACCATCGCACATGCCCACTAGGGTGTACATGGGCCTGGAGTTCATTCACAGAGGCTGAGAGGCCCTGGGTTGCCCATTGTCTCTCTCTCTCTTTCTTTCTCTTTTTCTCTAACTCTGTTTCTCTCTCTCTTCCTCTTTCTCCCTGTCTCTCAAAAATAAGATAATTTTTAAAAACTTAGTGGGGAGAAGTAATATACCATTTTCATGCCTTCTTTTCTTCCAGATAATCTGACAGCAGAAAGTTCACATAGTAGGACTCATAACGGGCAAAGTTAAACTGAGAGACTTAAAGAGCACATAGGAAGTGCACTATTGTGCAGTGTGAATCATGATGGCAGGGGAAGAAGAATTGGGCGTGGTGGAAAGCAGGATTTCCGGGCATCCAAGGATGAGATAGATTTAGATAATTGTCTTTGTAACATGGACTTTTCTAGGACATTAGATAGATAGTTAGATAGATAGATAGATAGATAGATAGATAGATAGATAGATAGATAGATAGATAGATGATTGATAGATAGATGATAGATATTAGATAGATAGATAGATAGATAGATAGATAGATAGATAGATAGATAGATAGATGATAGATAAATGATGGATAGATAGATGATAGATAGATAATAGATAGATAGATGATGGATGGATGAATATAGATCTATATTAGATCAATGAAAGTTAAATCAAATGAGTGAATTCAGTGTGCTGTTGAACATAGTGAAGAAGTAAGAATTACAGGCCTACTCACATATTAGAGACTCAACAGGAAAATTGTTTGTAATTTAATAGATTCCAAATGCAATTATCTTCCTCCTATTGATAAAGTTTAAGTTATTCACTTTTGCATTTGAGAACAGACCACCAATGAAGAAAGTTTATTGGAGGTTGCAACAGGTTCATTTTGAATCTTATATATATTTTCCCCTCTCATGTAAAGCATATAACATGTTAACACTTTGCTAATCAAAGCTTTTAATAGTACTCTATCATAGATATAAAAGATAGTCTTTTAAACTTCAAGATTTTTTAGAGCCAAAAGTAATCATTTATATAAAGTTTACTAAAATGTGTATATGTATGTGCATCTTTATGTGCATATATATTTTAAAATATACACTACTTATGCCTATGTCTTATTATTTCCATATACATTTTAGGCAAATTTACAACTATTTTTATAGTTCTAAACTTTTTCTTGAATTGAGATTTTGAATCAGAGAATGGAGTTCCTGAGTCAGAGAAACTTTTAAACCATTATAATTAATTGCAAATTATATATGATATGAGTTGTCTAATATTGCTGCTCGACCAATATATACTAATTATTTCAAGCTCTCTGTACATGACACACAACAGTTTCAACCTGAGTTTCAGTCACTGCTTTTCTACAATAGAATTTCAGAGGAACTGGAGTTAATTAATTTAGACTTGGCCTCAGCTAGAGTTCAGCCTTTCTAAGCCACCCCTTTACCCAACCTCAGAAAAATAGTATTACCTCATTTAGGGTAATGGCATCCTTGTTTTAAAGACCTTGGTGCTGCACCTATTAACTCTCTCTTCACAGACCTGTAGGTGAACAATCTTCTGTACATGCTTGTAACTCCTTAGTGATTTTTCCCTTATATTCTTCCAGAAATCTTATGGAAGGAAATGACCTTGCCTTTACACACACACACACACACACACACACACACACACACACACACACACAGTTGTAGTACAAAGCACTTTTACTTCATGATTTAAAAATAGGAGCCTCTTGTTCAACATTTTTTTTCATTCCCACCAAAGTACCCAGGGAGTGTCTATGTCATTCATGAGCTCTTAGTACAGTCAAGTAAGGAAAATGTGATATGGAAAATAACTAAAAAAATAAAGTATTAACACATTAGATATTTTGATAACCTTTGGGTTGCTTAGATAACATTTTAAAATAAATACTGTCTTGACACAGTGTAAATTAAGGTACTTACAAGTGGATCTATTTGAGTCACATAATAAATATAAATATTACCTTATGAACACAATCAATTAAAGAATCCAATAAGTGACTGTACTTTGATGATTATTAGTCAAAAGATTAATAGTCCTTCAACAAACATGAAGCAAATGGTAGTTTCACGTCCACTGCATGTTAGAAGTTAATAGCATTTTATATTCTTCATGATTGTCTAACCCTAGTAGACCATGTACACGCTCAGCTTTGGAACATTAACTCTAAAAAATTGTTGAGATTAGCTTTTTGGTGAATGTGTAGTATGCGTATTAGTGGTGCATGCATGCGGTATTTGGCGTGTAAGTGTGATGTATGCACATGTTTAGATAGCTGTCTATGCTCCATGGATAGGTGGGCAGAGACCCGAGGAACATGCTGGATGCCTTCCACTACACTCTCTCGCCTTACTTCTCGGAAACAGAATTTTCCCCTGAACCTGGAGCTCCTCTGGTTTCACTTACACTGGCTGACCAGCAGGCTCCAGGGATCCGGTTCCCGTCTCCTCAGCACTGGGGTTACAGACATGAACAGCCATATCCTACTTTTCACTTGACTGCTGGTGGCTCAGTTCAGGCCTTCATGATTGAGCAATGCATGCTTTTTCTTAGCCATCTTTCCATCCCACTCAATAGCCTTTACAAAGTAGTTATTTTTTTTTTCATTAGCTAGAAGTGTGTTTTACATTTTCTCCTGAGACTCCACCCTATGCTGCAGCATTCCTCCAAGCAATGGCCACCACTGAAGCCAGTCTCTCTCAGCGCTACAGGCATGCTCCTGGGAGAGTCCTTTAAACAGCAGGTGTGTCTGCTGATCTCTTTTTCCTTCCCTCTCCTCTCTTCTTCCTTTCATCTCATCTAGAGTGTATGAATGACATGCTAACATTCTTGGAGTCTAAGGAGTTAATATTTCCTCTCATACACATAAGATATATAGTTCTTTTCACTTCAGATATTTTGAAGAAGTCCCAAGGTGCCTACTTAAATATGACTTGCTAAAATGTATAGCATATAATAATGGGTCCTAGGTCTGATTATTTCAAGGGATCCAATAGGCTGCAAGAAGTTAAGTGTATCTAAGTTTATATGTACTGTTTTTATTATTTTTATTAGTTATGTATATAGTATATATACAGCCATAATGGTACCATCGTTAGCCTTCTCCCTGTCCTCCCGCCATGGCTAATGTGGGTCTTGCCTTATGGGGGTAGCCATCAGTTATGCAGGACAGGCAATGACTCTGTGTATAATGACCCAACTCATGGCTCTAACAATCTTTCCACGGCTTCAGCTGGTGCTCTAGTGAGGTGCGATGGGCTGATTCTCTCCTCAGGTCTGCATCCATCTGAAAGAGAGAAGCAGATTCTCCAATGGAGAGTGATGTCAGTGCAAGATACATGGGTAGCCATTATTATTTTAGAGAGAATTTAATCGGTGTTGGCCGTCTTGTATCCCACTATTGGTGGGAGCTTAATATTGGAGAGTGGGCTCATTTTTGGATATGGTTCTGACTTGTTTCCCATTGTCAGGTATGGGTTCCATTCCACTGAGCGGATCCGTTAGCCAAATCTAGAGTAGTTGTTAACTCACCATGGCTGTGTGTCACTACTGAACTTGTACACAGCATTCATGTGGAGTGCAGGAGATAAGTTTTTGAGGTAGGGCCTCGCCTTCCACCTCTTTAAAGCAGGGTCTCTCTATCACAACTACCTGTTCAATGATTTCCAGGAAATTCTCTTTTCTCACACTTCCATCTTGCTTTAGGCATGCTGTGATTACAGAAGCCTACCACAGCTTCTGGCTCTTGACTGGGGGGTGAGGATCTGAACTCATGTTCTAATGCTTGTGTGACAAGTGCTTATCTACTGTGCCACCTCCCTCGGCCCCTAAATCTGCCAGATCTTAAGGAACTTCCTAACATCAATCATCAATGTGAACTGAATGTTCACAACTCACACCAAATGTCTAATCTTTCTGGCATGTCATTTAAAAAATAAAATATATTCCATCATTTCTTAAAAGTGCATTAACTTTCTTTAAAGAGTGTATGATATTTTTCTACATTTCAGGTACCTAAATGACACTTACTTTGGGATTATTTTTAAAGAAAGCAAGAGGCAAGCCAAAATATACAATGAAAAAACTATTGTTAGTCTTTGTCACTATATTAGTAGAAGAGGGAAGATGTGTTTTTTATAAATTATTTAATTTGATTTTAACTTAATGCTTTGTTTCTTGAACTGTATATTTCAAATGTAACTCCTAGGAAATTAAAATAATTATTAAGATAATTTCAGTAAAATAAAATGTATAGAATTTATATATAATAAAACACAGATATTGATAGAAAGAATTATAGCATAGGGATATTCAAATTAAACTGTTGGAATACTAGGGTAGTAAGACTGAAATAGCCATTAAGAATAGAGGTTTGGTTAAAAAATATGCCTCCAATATTGTCATCTCAAACCAAACATATTTAATAATCCTATGCCAGTGTTAAATATTATTTCAAATTTGTTTTGGTCAGAAGAATATATTCAAGATTCATTTGAAGAAATTAATGTAGAATAAAGCAATGGCTTGATATTTCCAATGTCAGAGATATGTCTTCACATCTTATCTTAACAATTCTTCTGTGACATGCATTGAGCAAACCACCTTGTCATTCTACATCCACCCTGCACACATGTTATAAAAATATACATATGCACACAAATACACACACATACACAATCCATTGGTTTTTTTTAGATAAATAAAATGTCTCAATGTGCCTAAAACATGAATGGGTTAAAAGAAACCACTGAGCATCAAATATTAGAAAAGAGATAATGAGACACAGTCATTACCAGCTGACAAACAGAGAAGATCTGCTCTCTGAAGGAATGATCAGGTTGGTGTCAGACTTCTCATGAAAGGAAAGATAGCGTATAACAGTTGTAGTTATAGAGTTGTTTTTATAAAGAAATGTCTTGCATGTTCAGAGAAGGAGTATGTTAACACTGTAGGACCACTTCCATGTCCTCAAATAGAAATCTGGATTCTACAATGTATCATGACTCAGTCATTCCTTTTCAACTTTTGGAGTCAACATTCACAGTACAAATAGAAAACCTTAACTTGAGCAATGATATAGAATGTACACGATGCAAAGCTAAGGGATTGTGTGGTAACCAGAAGTTGGTAGATGGATAGAGGGGAAAGTAGGAGGAAAAATAAGGATACTTATTCTCATTTTACATAGTGCAAAGTTAAAGTAACTTCTGTATTTTATTTGCAGCTATAAAATTAACTACTTTCTAGAAGTTTAAAATATGGTTGGCAGTATTTGAACTAGAACAAAAATGTTCAGTGTGGAAAAAAACGACATCTTCAACAATTAAGAAAGGAACTCAATTTATTTCCAGCTCATCATGCAAGAAAGAAAGGAACATTGCAATGTAGTTTCACGAAGTAACTAGAGAAAGAACTCAAATCATGATGGAGAATGAAAAATTGAAGGGAAGAGTAACTGCATCCTCATTTATGTCTCAAGATGTGTAATCTGAGGAGCAAGCAGTGCTCATTTCCAGGAAGAAATTATAAAGGCAGCTCTCATACAGAAGGGATATTCACTTTCAACTTGGCGTAATTCTAAGTTTAATATTTTGAGTGGGTGTCTGTTTGTATGTTACCTGTGTGTATATGTGCATGAGCATGTTTTATGCATGTGAGTTTGAGAACTCCTGTGTGTTTTTGGAGGCCAGAGGACAACGTATTTCAGGCATTGGTTTTTGCCTTCTGCCTCACTTGAGGAAGGGTCTCTCATTCTTGTTGATATTAACTTACTGGGGCTGTTGCCAGGCTAGCTGGCCCTGAGAGCTTCCTGGAAATTCTCATGTCTTCACTTCCCATCTCTTTGTTAGCATGCTGGGATTATAGATGCCTGCACAGAAGGCTAAGGATTTTTAAAATTTTTTAATTATTTTTTATTTTTTTTATTTAATTTTATTTTTTTATTTTTTAGAGAGAGACACAGAGACAGACAGAGAGATAGGGAGAGGAAAACAGATAGAGAATGGGGGAGCCAGCAGTCTCTCAGCTGCTGTGAACGAAATCCAGATGTGTGCGCCCCCTTGTGGCCAAGTGCGGCATTGTGCCCTTGCGTCACTGCATCTGGCTAAACGTGGGACCTGTAGATTGGAACCGCTGGAGATTGGAATCAGCGTTCTTAGGCTTAGGAGGCAGGCGCCTTAACCGCTAAGCCATCTGTCCAGCCCTTAAAATTTTTTTAAATACATGTTGTTCATTTGTATTTCTTCATTTTGAGACATGTGTGTACATTATCCCATTTATTAATTGATGCTTTTGTTTTGGGGTGTTTGTTTTCAGTCATTTATATATTCTGGATATCAACCCCATGTGTGAGGTGCAACTAAGCAAAGATTTTCTCTTTACTCTGCTGCTCATTCCCTTTGGTTTGCAGGAACTTTAAAAATATTTACTTTTATCTTTATTTACTTATTTGAGAGAGAAAAGAAGAGGGAGAGACACACACACACATGCATATAGAGAGACAGAGCATCTCACTTACATGGGTACTGAGGAATCAAACCTGGGTCCTTTGGCTTTCCAGGCAAGTGACTTAACATATCTCCAGCCCTGCAGGAACTTTTTTTTTAATTTTATTTTTATTTATTCATTTATTAGAGCCAGAGAGAGAGAGAGAGAGACTGGGTGCACAAGGGCTTCTAGCAATGAACTCCATACACATACACCACCATGTGCATCTGGCTTATGTGGGACCTGGAGAATCGAACCGGGCTCCTTAGGCTTCACAGGCAAACACCTTAACCACTAATCCATCTCTCCAGCCCTTGCAGGAACTTTCAATATCATGTATTCACATTTGCTCCTTCTTATTATGCCATTCCTGGGCTCCACATCCCTGCCATACCCAAAGGACTCCACAACCTACTTCAGAGATACCTGTGCTTCCATGTTCGTTGCACTCTAGTCACATAGCAAGGACATGGACTCAACCTAGTGGTCCGTCAACCATGATAAGACAGTAGAAATATCATATATATACACAGTTGAATTACATTCGGCATCTTGTAAGAAAATTCTTAGAATCTCTCTAGAAATGTAAAGAGATTATATTGAGACATTTGATAAGGCATTGTTTATTTTAATAAAAATGCTTCAAATTCTAGCTGTTTTACGGAATATCTAAAAAGAACACATATGCACAATTTCCTTTTCAAAATTCTTTATCTGTACTTTTTCCTCAATATTTTGCTCAGATTTAACTTTCTAGTTCTAGAACATGAAGTCAAGTTTGCCCAAAAATGAAGTCTACCTCTAACTGAACATCAAATTTATCTAATCTTCCAGTTTTATTTAAAATTGTCAAAACCATACAATTATCAATAAATTATCAGAACATTCAGAACCATGTTCAAAAAAATACCATTCAAGAGCTTTGTATCCTTAGGAAAGACACTAAAGCATATAGAACTTAGAATGTTTTTGTTAGGATGAAGGGGGAAGATAAACTAGCCTATCTACTTCAGAGTATTTTGGTGAAAAACAAGGATCACTCACAATAATCTGTAAGAATAATTTCCAATCAAGCATAAGGGAAATCTTAGAGTCTAAATTATATGAAATGTTCAAGATCTTCCTATTAAAGTATATACTTTGGGAAAATATCACACTTAAAATTATAGAAATGTAAAGGAATTATTAGTAGTTGTTAGCTTTTTAAATCATTTTATTTCTGGTATAACTATCTGAGTTCATTTTTTAAGGATCTTAAAGTAAATACGAAAACACACTTCTTGAAGATAAGCCTCAAAGGGTTAACGTTGTATATTTCAGTTTTTCAAGGTCAGTACATGGACTCACAAATAAAGTAGTTTTATGGCATTTGTGATGACTATTTTAACCATTCCTTTCTATGTAGAATGAAGGATCTGTTTTGGATAAGTGATGTGTGCCAGAGCATCAACTGGAACTTGAGTTCCACAATCTCTCTTAGCTAAATTTCTATCTCTAGGCAACTCATTGACATTTCTAGTTCCTTAGTATGTTCATTAAAATAATAATAATAATAATGTGCCTAGTATATAATCTATAATTTCTTCCACTTTAAAAAATGTTTGCCTCCTGCCTCTGATAACTGACTGCTGCTCTCACAACACATAACCCACATCCCATGGGAAATACCACCACCCCCACTGAGGAGGGTCCCTAGTGGAATGTGGGCAGGGAGGAGGAAAAAGATGGTACTAACACATGAGGTGTCCATGCAAAGTATGTCCTTAATTAAAAAAAAAAAAAGAGAGAAGAAATGTTTTCCTATGTTACTTGTGATGATTGATTGTTAATTGGATTGGATTGAGATAAACACAGGACATTGTAAAACACATCTCTGGGTGTGTCTGTGTGGATATTTCCAGAAAGCACTAAGCAGAAAAGACCCACCCTGAATGTGTGTTGAGCATCCTATAGAGGGAGGGCCAGATAAAGGAATGGGGTAATGGACGAAGGCAGCCTTTACAGTCAATCTCTCTCTCTCTCTGTTTCCTTTCCCATGATGAGGACTGCTGTGCTTCACCACACCCTCCCTGTGATGACAGGATAAAGACGCTGAAACCCCCAGCAACATGATTGTATCTTCCCCTTCTCTGCTCAAGTATTTTGTACAGAGTCCTAAAGCTAACCAGCACAATACAAATTCCTTCCCAGTTTAATGCCTTAAATGATCTTATCCTCTGCTGTACCATAGTTTCAATTTATGTCTAGGAAGAAGAAACAAAATAAGCCGGGCGTGGTGGCGCACGCCTTTAATCCCAGCACTCGGGAGGCAGAGGTAGGAGGATTGCCGTGAGTTCAAGGCCACCCTGAGACTACATAGTGAATTCCAGGTCAGCCTGAGCTAGAGTGAGACCCTACCTCGCAAAAAAAAAAAAAAAAAAAAAAAAAAAAGAAACAAAATAAAATGATGATACAATGAATCTAATACTTGTTAATAACTTCACATTCATGCTACTAATTGCAATTAAATATGATAATTCAAAAGATAAATGTCATGTAAATTGCAACAAATAGAGTTGATTTGCTCCAAAAACCAAGAATCTTCCTCTCACTTAGAAATAGATATATTACATTTTCTGAGTAGAGGTTTTTTTTTGTTTGATTTTTTTTTTTTTTTTTTTTTTTTTTTTTTGCTTTTCTTTTTTTCTTTCTCGGCACAACTGTGTTTATAACACCCTTCAAAATAGGCAGTTATGGGATCAGCTCAAATACCCACCCACAAATGAACAAAGAAAACGAGGCACATATACCTGATGAGGTCCCACTCTGTCATAAAGAATCAAATAATCTCATTACAGGAAAATGAGTAGAACTAGAGACCATGTTTAGTACAATAAGCTAAATGTAGAAAGAGAAAGATTGCATGTTTTCTCAAATGCAGAATCTAGATTTCAAACAAGCCTTTCTTGTAGTCTTAAGAAGTACAATCAACCAAAAAAATTTAAAGAACTTTTCAGGCATAATAGAAGAAATTGATGATGCTATTTTGGAGAAATCTAATGAATCCAATAATGACTTCCTTTTTGTCAGTTTTCATTGATCAATTGTACCTGTACGATGAATGCTTGAGATGTATCAGGTAATAAAAGTGATATGGTTGCTGACATGACATAAAGGAAGCATCTTCAGTTCCAGTTCTCATGTGGGCCTTACATTCTTGGAAAAAGGAAGTTATGTAGAAAGATGTATGGAAGACTCTGGAGAAAGAACATGACTTCTTCATAAAGAATTCCTTAGTGTTTAGGAAAATATATGTTTGCTTCTTGTAATTGAAATTTTCACCTAGAAAAAAAAAATAAGATGAACTCTATTCCAGTAAAACATTTTTGGGATTATTTGGAAAATGTTGGAAATATGCTCTCTATACACATTAAATTTTCAATCCTTATCTTGGAGAATAAGATTGGCATGATATATTGGCTGACATAGGCTTTATAACTGAAAATAACTACACATTCCACAATCAACAGTTTTGAACTAAAATAAATTATATAACTCATCCAACTAAAACAGGCAGTGGAAAAACCTATACCCTAGAATAAATCTAATGCTGGAATCATTCATAGGGTAATAAAAACAGTGACCCATGATGCTTAATTTCAAAAGATTTTAATTTATCTTGGTTATTGCTCATTCATTATTGTTCTAATATTTCTATCAAATAGCAAAATTGAATAATTGTAGTTATTGAATTCAATATTAAAAATATGTATAATTGGGCTGGAGAGATGGCTTAGGGGTTAAGGTGCCTGCCTCCTAAGTCTAAAAACGCTGGTTCCAATTTCCAGGTCCCAAGTTTAGCCAGATGCAAAGTGACGCAAGGGCGCAATGCCGCACTGGACCACAAGGGGGCGCACGCGTCTGGATTTCGTTCTCAGCAGCTGAGAGGCTCTGTCTTCCTCTCCCTCTCTCTCTGTCTCTCTCCAAAATATATATATGTACACTTGAGCTAGAGAGATGGCTTAGCATTAAAGCACTTGCCGGCTAAGCCAGAGGGCTCAGGTTTGATTCCCCAGGACCCATGTAAGTTATATGAACAAGGTGGCACATGTGTCTGGAGTTTGTTTGCAGCTGCTGGAGGCTCTGGAACATCCATTCTTTCTCTCTAGCTTCCTGTCTTTCTCTCTCTCTCTCTCAAATAAATAAATTAATTAATTAAAAATATGTACAATAGTTACTATGCAAAATATGAAATAATCACTCATAGATCTCCATCACAGACATGCAGAGAGACTTCAGAGTTCTTCCCTGGTCAGCCATGCTAAAGCACAAATGTAATTCTAGCGCTTTGGAAGCTGGGATTACATGGTAAGACGTTGTCTCATGAAAGGAAATAAAATGAAAGAAATTCTCACTATATATGTGGGAATTTTACATGTGTAAAATAGCTACACATTCCACAATCAACAACTTTGAACTAGTACAGGGTACTGAGAGTAGCATTCAATTATATCCATACATGTAATACTATACTATGTATAGATCACTAATCATTCGGTATGCAAGTAACACAAATAAACATTGTAATAGATACTTTGTTCATTACTGTGACAAAGTAACAGACAAAAACAACTTAAGTAGGGATGAGTTTGTTTTAGCTCATAGTCTGAGGATACAGACCATTGTGATAGGGAAAGACCAGCAAGAGCATGAGATAGTCAGTCCCATTACATATACAATTAAGGGACAGAGAGAAGAAAACGTGAATGCGCTCCTTATTATTTCATCTTTCTTATTCAGTCTGGGATCCCAGCCTATGGGATGATACCACCAATCTTCAGGGTGGATCTTCCCTCCTAAGTAATACCTTTCAGGAAAGAACTCAGAGAGAGAGAGACAGAGATAGAGAGAGAGAGAGAGAGGGAAAGAGGGAGAGGGAGAGAGGGGGAGAGAGAGAGAAGTGTGCTTTTATGGTGATTGTAAATTCAGAAGAGTTGTCAATGAAGATGAACCATCACATGTGTGATAGAGCAGAAATCTTCAGAAATTTCTAAAATGATATATTATGGAAAACAAATATGGAAAAATAAAACAGGGAGATGATGACAGTAATCAAATGTTAACTGAATGGCAATGTTTAATGGCATCTTGTCATCCAGGTTCTATGAAAACTCTTGTTTGTAGATCCACTATGTATGACCCTTTTTATTTATTTTTATATCCATTTAACATAAATCAATATTAGACCATGTTTTTCTTTGTTTTCTTTGGTCATGCATCTCTTAACATGGGGCTATGCTTAAGGAGATGCATTAGTAAGTGATTTTGTTTTTGGAAGAACATTCTAAAATGTAATTAAGAGAAGAAGGTATGAGGCCATTGTAGTTAAAACAACCTACTGTTAAAGTAAAACATTTTTTTATTATTATAAGCAGAACAACATCCTTAAAAACAAACAAAAAATCCACACTGAAGTGAACAGATAAACCAGTAACAGTCATCTATGATCATTATTAAGAATTATATATGGTGTGTGAGCTATACTTTTTACTTTGGTGTGTGTATATGTGTATGTACGTATTCACGTGTGTGAGTGCACACACGCATACGCCAGAGTGTCCATGTGGACGTCAGCAACAACCTTGGGTTGTCCCGCTCACCGCTGTGCTGTCTGGGTTAGCTTTCCCTCAGGCTTTCGGGTGACTTTCCTGTCTCCAACACCCTCTTTGCCCTTGGAAATCAGTACACACCAAAAGCAAAAAGAATTAGCAAAGCTTGTAGAAATATGCCTCTGTGAAATATGGAGCCTATTACTAAGCAAAATCGTTAGAATAGCTGAAGTAGTTTTTCACTGCGGCCCAAAAGCAAGACTGAACAGGAAGGAGAAAGAAAATGTGTTTACATCGAGTTTTCTTTACATTGAATTATGTTTTGTTCATACTGACCTGCAAATTCCTCTCTGTGCTTTGATAAAATTCGCTTATTAATCAAATAGAATGGAGGGCTACCACAAGACCAGAGGAGCGTGAGGTCAGTTGATACCTAGTAGGTAAAAAGGAATCTTAATACTTAAAAAAAACATCATGGAATTGCATGTTATCGCTTTTTGTATGTGAGTGTGTATGTACAGGTGTGTGTCCAAGTTCATATGTATATGGACACGTGTGTGTGTGTGTGTGTGTGGGTAGAGGTCAGAGGTCATTGGCTATATTCCTCAATTGCTCTCTGCTTAATTTTTAAAGACTAGAATGCAGAGCTCACTGATTCCAGTTTGACTAGATAAGCCAGCAGGGAAGCACCAGGGATCCTTTGGTCTCCACCTCCCTAGTAATTAAAACACATCTACCTATCTGACCTTCATTCAGGTGCTAAAGATCCAGGCTCAGCTATTCTTGTCTGCATGGTAAGTGCTTTACCAGTTCAGCTGTACCATCTCCCGGTCCCCATGATGCAGCTTTGAAATTTGGTGATGACTCAGCACTGTCTGTCGTCTGTGAGACATAAAACAGTAACAGCCGCAACAACAACATTGTGCCCATGGAAGACAGGCAGCCAGGTTCTCAGGGAGCCTTGAGGATGCAGTTCTGGTAGGGGAGATGACCCAATTAACTTGATCAGTCTTCTCCAGCTCCAGTTTTGTAACTTCTAAGCTCCCACCATCTGCCAGGAAACTGAACTTTTAAATTTTTTTTCTGCAACTCTTTCCATAGAAAATGTGGGGTATCTGATGAATGTATGGTATGACCTTGCATCAAAACACAAATCTTGTGGATTAGGAAGCACACAGTGCTATTCCTATTAGGACACAAATCACAAATGCAGGCAACACATCAAATCTGGATTTCACCAGCAAATGCAGTCCACAGATCACACAACAGGTTTATTCTTTTCTCGATGTATAATGTGTTTTCATATTGAGTGGGTTTAAAGACAAGAGTTCAAAGTCAAAACAATAGCATTTTGGAAAAAGTTTTTATAAGGTGTTTTCAGTGGAACAGCTGAGTTACATTAATTTTCTTTAGGAATTTTTCTTTTGTTACAACTTCTTTTCAAACACACACAAAATATTTATTGGTTCATTTGTTTATACGGAAAATCTAACCAGGTGCTGCAGAATGCTAGCTAACTGCTCTAGTCAATAGTGACATCCCCAATGCCCTGAAATATAGAATTTTAGCACTGAAAGATTCTCTGTTAAAATTCAAATAATTTTTCCCAACAAATGGTCACCCTTTTATCTAACTCTACATACTTTTCTCTAAATGCAACAAACTGCCTTGCACATAGTTTTTCAATAGTAACTCTGAGCATTAGACACCTGTTTAAAAATTGATGCACACATTAAAGGAAGCATATATTAAAAAATGAGTACTTCTCAAAGTTCCAGGTATCTTAACAATATCCTGTCAGTATTTGACACTTGAATGGCTTGAATGATCAAAATTTAATAAATTATGAATTTCAATAGATATGAAACTCTCTTTATTGCCCACATGACTTCACTTCCCCCCACTTCCCCAAGCACATTGGTTCCCACAGTTAGGTTTTACTCATGAAGTCATGCAAACTTCAAGGAAGGTGGCACTGTTGACCCTTCTGTTGCCATATGCCAAAATTTAAAGGTAACATGATAAGTTTGGGATAGAGCAACAAAGCCAGCCTATGTGTAACTACCTAACAGGGGAATGAAAAACAAAGATGCCATAGAATGGAAATAGATAATTTCACACAAGAGGACTGTAAAGTGATCCCACTTGCTCTGTCTCTTGTACAATAGTACATTCATACCTTTCTGATCTCCTTCTTTCTGTTTTCACCTTTAAAGGAAAATAAAGAGCTTTGTTTAGTATCGGGGAGTAAAACCAACTTAAAGTGTTATTAATTCCTCCAAGTTTCAAGTTGCAATCAAAGAGACAAAAATCTTAGTCTAGTTTATAAAATCCCTCACCATCTCCATGTAGAAGTATCTCGACACAAGAGTCATCAGCAATGGGTTACTAATCATTCACTTACATATATTTGAATGCATCAACAATCACATGCGCTTCATAGCCATTTTCCAGTTTGTAGAAATCATGGAAATGAAAATAAAATGAAAATAGACTAGACTGGAATTTAGAAGTTGGGAATATTTCACAGGAACATGATTTCCTATGAAGTGTCATCAAGTTAACATTAAGATATTAAACTACTATTTATACTTCAGTTTCATGAACATTGATTGGTAGTCAAAGTTCTGAAGGCACACCACAGAGATACATTGTGTAAAAATAGCTTTCTGAAGAAGGTAAGGAAGTGGTGCACGTCATAAGTCAAGGGTGATCTTTCAGTGATTAACTTTTATTTTTTTTATTTATTTATTTATTTGGGGGGGTTGAGGTAGGGTCTCATTCTGGCCCAGGCTGGCTGACCTGGAACTAACTATGTAGTCTCAGGGTGGCCTCAAACTCACAGCAATCCTCCTACCTCTGCCTCCCGAGTGCTGAGATTAAAGGCGTTGGCCACCACTCCTGGCTTTTTTCTTTTTTTTTTTTTTTTTTTTTTTTTTTTTTTTTTTTGCATGATATGAACATCAGCAGTAATAAGAAAATGAACTTAGCATCATTTGAAGAAAAACCAAACACTACTTTACCATGTTAGGGTCATAATATGTTAATTCAGATTAGAAGGCCACCTTTTCTTGTAGCTTGTGGCATAAGTTTATTTTACTCACCTTCAAGCTGGATATAATTGTTCCCATGATGACTGTGAGAAGTAATCAGTTAACATGATTTACGCATTATTCATTCTGTAGCATGTGTGTAGATACTTCATGCTCTCTAATGACTCTACTCTTAACCCGCAAGTACAGACAACTTTCTTTGTAGGGGAAGAAGTTGAGGAAAGAGATATTCAGTGACTTTCCAAAAGCTTAGTAAATTTGTAGATCTACTTGGCAGAACCAGATTAAAATCAAGCTCTTTTTCAGAAACCAACTTTCATAACATGAGGCACTGTGGAAACCTTTGTATGCATAGTAACCTGTAATGGTAGAGTTCTCATCCTCATCTTCTAAAATCAAGCATAATTATTTATAATCTATGTTTTATAGTTATATTTTCATATTAATGCATTTATCATATATTATTTGGATGTTACATGAAAATACTGGTAATCCATAATTTGGCAAGTATAAATAGATTATTTTTATCACCGCTAATAATTGAAAAGAGGTCTCTTTTAATTATAGGCTATCACATATAGGAAGTTGGAGTATTTTACAATAAATTAACCCATCTATGAATAATGAGCTATTTTCATAGGAACACGTCAGTTATGGCTCATTCTAAATCTGTATTCATCAGGGATACATTTTGTCTTAGTGTGATGTATCTGGGGAGGTTTCCTGTATAGATCATGTTGAAAATAGTAAATGTTTCCCAAAGGGCCAATTAAGAATGATAAATTTGATGTTGTTCCTCATAAAGCAATTGAGTAAGCAGTAAACTGTTTAAAAGTTGTTTGAAGGTCATGTTTTCTTGCATAGCTAGTACTTCCCACAGTAACTATGGCAACATACTTTGATATCATTTTGAGTTATTTTTATATGTTGTGACAGACAACTCTATATCAAAATATCTCCATCTAAATGAGATTAATTTTCAAAAAACTGGAGACTATAGATGGCCATTATAAAGATTTTATGAAATAAAGGCATCTTAGCCATAGACTGCATATCACTTTCTTTGGAAAACAAAGCTTGCCTGCGGGAGCATACTATGAATCCAGCAAGTATTTGCCATGTATAATACACTATACCTCTAACACCAGAGAGAATTGGCAACTTGCATGTATTATGGGAATAAGAAGGTCAAATAGTAACAGAAAACTAGAAGATCTGCTAAGCACTAGCGCCTTGCAACTTGCCCACCACTTCAAAAAGTGCTTTCCATGAACTATTTAATTTAGGTAGCAAACACAGGACAAGGTAAATTAGAACATTCTATTAGAAAAAAAAAACACACAAAAAAAAACAGGGCATAAAGTATCCAAGCACTTCAGTGTTTGAGAACATTTAACTTTCTTTTTTACTTATTTATTTACAAGGAGAGAGAGAAAGAGAGAGAGAAGAAAGACAGACAGAGAGAGAATAGGCATGCCAGGGCCTCTAGCCACTGCAAATGAACTCCAGATGCATGTGCTCCTTGTGCATCTGGCTTACATGGGTTCTGGGGAATTGAACCTGGGTCCTTTGGCTTCACAGGAAAACACCTTGACCTCTAAGCCATCTCTCCAGCCCCTACAACATTTTACTTTCAAACAAACATATTCCCCATATTTGTCTTCTTTCATGTGTCACACAGAAATACAGAGGAGCAAACTCTTCCTCAACACTTAAGGGTATTACATGAATAATGGTGCAAATGGTGAATAATATTTTAAATTTAGATAGTTATAAATCTTAAAATATTGTTAGATATCACAAACCCCCTTTGCAAACCAACTCTACTTTTTTTTTTGAGAGAAACACAGAAAGAGAGGGAGAGGAAAGCAGATAGAGATGGGTGCGCCAGCAGCCTCTCAGCTGCTGAGAACAAAATCCAGATGTGTGCACCCCTTGTGGCCAAGTGTGGCATTGCGCCCTTGCATCACTTTGCATCTGGCTAAACGTGGGACCTGGAGATTAGAACCAGAGTTTTTAGGCTTAGGAGGCAGGTGCCTTAACCGCTAAGCCATCTCTCCAGCCCCCAACTCTACTTTTAACTTTCATGTTTAATCTCTCTTTTGTAATAAGGTAATCTGCAACTTTTGAGATTTATGATAGGGTAGTTTTCTTTATACTCTGATGTTTAAAGATTTATAAAATCTAGTAATCTGGAGCTTAGTGTAGGAATTAGATTTAATCTAGTCTTATGGAGCTTACTCTCTGTTACAGCATAACAGACTCATGTTGAAAATTTCATCTCCAGCTGGTGATACCATCTTGGGAGGATATAGAAAGTTTGTGACATGAGCAGAAGTAGGTCCACAGAGGGTGTGTCTCTGAAAGTAATCCCTATCCCTGATTCTGCCTTTATTGTCTAATTCCTGTTTCATTCATGATGTGAACCGCTGCCTCTCCTCACATTTGCCCACTGCATGGATTGAGATCCTTTGCTATGTTTTCATGGCCAGGCTAGACCTAAACCCTATGAAATCATGAGACAACATAATTATTTTTCTTCTTGAACTAGTTTATATCAGGTCACAGTGATATAAAAGTCACAGATAAAGTCTACTTAAATGTCACGTCCTCAAAATTGTACAAGATGAAACTGATACATACTTATTTTGAGATAATCAACTCTGTAGAGCTGCTGTGATATCATCTACCTTCCTGCTCAACACAGGACTTGATACACGGTTTCACACTAAGTAGATAGCCAGTATCATATAAATTCTACCTAAGTGCATGACCTAGTACCATTATTCAATTTTTTTTTTTTTTTTTTTTTTTTTTGATTTTTCAAGGTAGGGTCTCACTCTGGCCCAGGCTGACCTGGAATTAACTATGTAGTCTCAGGGTGGCCTTGAACTCACAGCGATCCTCCTACCTCTGCCTCCTGAGTGCTGGGATTAAAGGTGTGCGCCACCACCCCGGGCTTCCATTATTCAATTCTTGATGTACATTTTGTACTGGATGTACTTGCAGCCTTAGTTTGAGAAATGACTCTTTTTAGAAACAAGGTACTGTTTGGTATGAGCGAAAAAACTTGCACAGACATAGCTATCCGCATTGCTTGAGCCAGAACTGGAGCATAGGCAACCTTCCTAATGGAGAGATGGGACAGAAAAAGGTTAAATGGTGATAACCTGCTGTGATGGCATGCCGCAGCCTGAGTAACTTAAATAACAGAGATCTCTTTTCTCCACCACTGCTGGAGCTGCTTCTGCCTGCTTCTGTGGCTCTAGACGCTCTGGATCTCTCCTACGTCTATGCTGTGGTTGATAATTTACTACACACCTCACTTTTTAATAGAAGAGTGTATTTTGCTGGTTTTTCTTTCTCTTTTGGGCTTTTTCTCCCCTAGGCTGTTTTGGCATGGTTCCTACGCAGCCATCTTAACCGGAAGTCCCCTCTCAGGGTTCGAGACCATTTCCCCCATGCATTTACACCATTTCTCATGTGTGGTGTCCTCATTTCCACTTTGAATGACACCAGACAGAGTGTACTTAAGCCCCTCCTAATGACTTCACTTTATGTAAATTATGTCTTTAATATCTTACTTCCAAATATAGTCACGTTATCAGGCACGACTAAGTATAATTTAAACAGGGATTGAGAGTGTGGTTCCAGTTCATCTTTGGACAATATCTTACATCAAGTTTTTTCCCCTTGTTCATACAAAGACACAGGCTAAATCTCTTTCCACATTTCCCTTTCCGTTAAGAATTCTTCGCTTTGGTGTCCCACTTAGTGTTATCCCTTGAACAGATTATTTAGAAAGGGGCTGAGGAAAGAATTGATAAATTTGTTTGCTAGAGGAACGTATTCTAGTTTGTTGTGTGTGACATTTTCAAGTAGGACTATGAAGGAAAACAATGTACTTAACAATGTATGTGCCTTTAGCACTCAAATATCTTTGAGTCTGTGCAAACTAACCAAGGGATCATACTGAAGGGCGAATGAGTGTGCCAGAGGTCCAGCTCTATACCTAAGCAGTACCAGCTTCTGAGAAGACAGAGCAGGGCAGGCCATTGTGAGGCAGTAGAATCCTTGTTTGAAGTGAATGAGGGCATCTTGGTCATAATGACAGAATGGGCAAGTGACAGAGTGTACAAGCAATGAGGAGAAGGAGATATTGGCTGAATTTTCAGACTGAATGAGGTACTTAGATAAAAATAGAAAGAAAGGGGCAGGAGAGATGGCTTAGTGGTTAAGGCGTACGCCTGTGAAGCCCAAGGACCAAGGTTCAATTCTCCAGATCCCATGTAAGCCAGATCCACATAGTGGTGCATGCTTCTGGAGTTTGTTTGCAGTGGCTAAAGGCCCTGGTGTGCCCATTATCTCTCTCTCTCTCTCTCTCTACCTTTCTCACTCTCCCTTTATCTGTCTCTAATAAATAAATAAATAAATAAAAATAAATCTTTAAAAAATAAAAAGAAAGGAAAAACTAAACAACATAAGATCTTACCTATGGCAGGGGACACTTTAAACCTTGATGGCAGAGTGCCAGATAGAACTTTCATTGTGAAAAATTGTTACTGAGAAATAATTAAGCTTTGATTCTATGTTTTACATTATATTTTCAGCTGCATCTTATGCCTTTATGCCACTAGTTTACTAATCTCCTTCTGAACAAATTAGAGCCAGAAAACATAACAAAATAATGAAGAAGCTAAAATAAACAAAAAGTATAGTTATAATGGACAAGGATGATGATATTCCAGTACCCTATGATAACAATATTTTGGTAAAAACATGACTAACTTGTCAGATGTTGGTCCAGTCAAAATGTCCATAGATACCTCCTACGTACACCTATTCGTCTTCATGCCTGCTAACCTCATGCTGCAGAAATAAGCACCAGCATGCCCGTCTTCAAATCAGCATGCTGCACCCTGTAAGATGGACTGACATCTGTGGGAATTAAAATATGCTGGATAGTTCTTAAAAATACAGCAGAGTGGACCTGGTGTTTATTTTATATATTGATTCATTCGATAGCTTGGGAAGTCCCAACTATCTCTAAATGTCTGTATTATGAATTTTGTATGTGCTATGTATTATTTTCCAAGATTTGTCATGGAAGAAATTCCCAGCATTCATAAAGCAAATTTTCATAGAAAACTGAATCAGGTGAGGTTTGGTAAGGATTTTATAGCTGGGTAAGATTATAAACTATCATAGTTCATATACATACTTAGAGTGTCATAATAAACATTTGCTCTGTATGTTGGGCATCCTAGAAATTTGTTTAATTTGTTAATCCATAGACTTAAAATGGGGGAAATTTTTCCATATTTCCCCTAGTTTTTGACTGAGCTTGAATTTTTAAAAATAAATAGATAAATAGATAGATGATAGATAGATAAAATAATTATAGCATTTGCTTATGTAGGGATATAGGTATAAAACAGTAATTAACACTATAAGATATCTATGTAGTCTGAATCATATATGTGTATGCATGTATATATGTATGTATGTATGTATCAATATAGCTATCTATTATTACATGTACATCTTCCAAATATGTTTTTCTTGATATAGTAACAGAAATGTACAAATTGTGGTGATTGATGATACACAGATTGATCATATTTGGGATTATAGCATATTCTGAATATTTTGTCTTATATCAGTCTACTTATCATCTCTAATATCTTTCCATACCTCCATATCTTGGAATACCATTAATTAGCAATCATTCATATTGTATTTTCAGATATGTGGTATGTGGATTATATTCAGTATACTTGGATTGCCTTTTATGTTCTGTATTCATACTGTCTACTATCTATTATCTTCTCTCTCCCTCTACACACACACACACACACACACACACACACACACACACACACACATATATATATAATTTGGCAACCCAATGTAATCATAGTTTGGCAAAGATGTGGTTTCTAGTTTTTTGTGCTCATTATGACTGTTGCAAAAATTCAAAATCACAACTCATGCTATTAATTTCAGCTGATCCTTTCAACTCTGTGTAGCCCACACTACATCCGACAGCTGTAAAGGCTTGCAGCCATAATAAATCTTGCCTGACTTCCCAAAGCAAACAGTGTTGGAGAGAGCGATCGCTCCAATAACATTGTGTCAGCTCAAATCACCACCACAGCATAAGTGATTCAGACAGTCTGAACTGACTCCAGGCTTCCAAACCTCCGCTCCCTAGTTCCTATTTTCTTTTCCCTATGACCGGTTCTTAATATTTTGAAGACTCAAAAAAAATGCTGGGTTCATTCCCCAAGATTGGCTGAATGTCCAATTGCCAAGCTTTCTCTCTGTGTGTCTTTCTGTTTCTCTCACTTTCTCTTTCTCCCTTCCTTTCCCTCATCCTTCCTTTTTCCCTCTCTCCCTTCCTCACTGTCCTTCGTGGTCTGCTTATACTTGTACATCAGAAACAAAGTTCATTCATGGCTTCTAATCTAGAAAGCATTATGTAGCTAAACTTAAGTGCTATCAAATTAAAATTGTATGGGTGTTGGGGATGACCCTTGTACAGAAGTTAGCCCCACCCATAAGGTCTTGATGAAATACATACATCATCAAAAATCATCTTTCAAATGTCAGAGAATATTTAAAAAGCAAAAGGCTTTGAATGTAATAATTCATTTTCCACTCTTGGCTCTCTGTCTTATGAGCAGGTGGACGATGGATGCATAGGCCTGTCTCCTCTGATACCTGAGGGGATTATGCCCCATTTAGTTGAGTAAAACAGGTATTCTTTGTTGCTGCTAACACCACCTGCATTTCAATCCTGACTTTGCTATTCATTTGATCTGAAGTGTTACCAACTTGAAAACTTGAAAATTTTCTAAAATTCTCACACATTGTTCATGCTGTCCTTGAACAATTCTGTGACAAAAATGATCATGTATTTCCATCTCAATTATGTAATATTTTATAACAATATACTTCAGACCTCTTCATTCCAGCATTTGAATTAATTCACATGATTAAACTGATTATTTTTCCAACATTAAAATGGTATCATGTAGTAAATGCTGGTACATGATAGGCAATGGTTAATTTAATTATTATACAACAAGGTAATTGTGACTATGTTACTATGACCATTCTACAAAGAAGAAGGTTAAATATCAACAAATTGTTGAAATGTTAGTTAAGGCTTTTTAAAAGTTCATAATAATTCCCTAGTACCCATGTAAAGTCAGATACACAAAGTGCTCCATGCATCTGGAGTTTGTTTGCAGCTGCTGGAGATCCTGGCACACCCATTCTCTCTTCTCTCTCTCTCTCTCCCTGTGTGTGTGTGTGTGTGTGTGTGTGTGTGTGTGTGTGTGTGTGTGTGTGTGTGTGTCTTTCTTACTCTGTCTCCCTCTCTCACTCTCAGCAGAATCAATAATCATTTAGCATCTTGGGAGACCAGGTCATGGAACAGTGGGCAGCCTGGGCTCGAGCTTACAGGTTGGGATTTGAACTCCCAATTCTGCCACTTACTGGCTTTCCTACTCATATACAACTTTAGCCTTCTCTTCCTCAATTCTCAATAACAAATAGGAACAACAAGAATATCTTCATGAAGTTTTATAGAGCAAAATTTGCCATAGAAAATGTCTTCAAACATGTTAGCCCTGCTAATTTTACGAAAGAGCAACACTGAAAACTAGGAAGCTCAATGGCTTTGTCTGAGTTGGTGATAGAAAATGGGTTGTCTTCAGAGCTTGAGTGTCATAAAGCCTACCTCCTTCAGGAACATGCGCTCATAGTCTACCATGAACATCTTTTGGGGGATTGGGAAGACCACATAAAATAAAAAATTACATCCTTGAGCTTTCTCACAGTGTTATTTTGTAAAAATATAAAGAAACAAACAGCTGATATTCTATAACGGAATTAATGCATACAATTAACAGTGGCATAGGCAAGTTACAAGCAAGAGAAACTGAATCCATCATCAGAAAATATCCTGCAAAATTATCTTTGAGCAAAGAAGTGGAAGAGTAAAGAATGAGTAGGCATTAACCAAGAGTTCAAACTCAGTGTTCTTTCAACAATTTCAAGAAAATAACAAAACTATGACTAATTTCACAGGTAGAAAAATATTACTGAAAATAGATCCTAGGGAATATGGCAAGCAGGCAATTCTAGATACTGAACAATTGGGATAAAATGATTACAGAGCCTACAACCTCCTGGAGGCATTTTATGACATGTGTATATGTTTGTGTGGCACGCACATACGTGTGTGTGTGTGTGTGTGTGTGTGTGTGTGTGTGTTTTAAGTATGTGTTGAGGTGATCACACAAATCTGTGCATGTGGAGGACCAGGGCTGATGTCAGGTGTCTTCAGTAATTGCTTCTATCTTCTGTTTTGAGACAAGGTCTCGTGCTGAACCTAAAGCTCACTAGGCTGGGATTCTCCAGTGCTGGGATGATAGACATGTGCCACTGGGCTGGCCTCTTTACACTGGTGTTGGGGATGGTGTGAATTTAGGTCTTTATGCTTGCATAGCAAGGGCTTTACCCATTGAACCATCTCCCCAGCCCCAGAGGGCATTTTTAAGGATTAATGGCTGTTTTTAGAATTCTAAACCAGAGCGTTTCAGGCCTAGACTTTCTAAGAGTAAAGTGTGATTAATAATCCCTCAGTGCTGAATGGTTGATGACATACTAGGAAAAGAAAGCCGTTCCTGTTGGTGCAAGCGGACTTCAAGTGTAGCAGGAAGGACGTAGAAAAGAGGTGAACACGTACCTTGTTACTCTTATGGCTCTGGATGCTCAAATTACACTTAAACTTTTTTATTTAGCAAATTGCTATTTCTGTCCCTCAGATAGCTGACAATATCAATTTATAAAGATATTAGATATTTTGGCTTTTCATAATTTATTTTATTGGCAGTTTTACATATGTATATAATGCATTTTGGTACTTTCTAATCCCCTCCCATCACCTTTTCTTGGCCCCGTTCCACTGAATGCCTTTTCTTTCACAAGTCACTCTTCTACATTGACATGGGTGACTCTCTGCGTTTAATTAGTGTTTCATTCATGGGCAAGGGTCCGAGAATATTTACTAAAGGACATGGGACCTGCTAGTGGTTACACCACTGCAGAAACCATCCCACCCCCCAGCAACAATTAAATGTCTAGAACTCCTCAGAGTGGGGTAGGGACCTCATGACGTCATCGATCATCCATGATGGGATGTAGATGGGCTCAATAGCATGTGAATCTTATGCAGGTTAATGCAGTCACTGTGATGATATGAATACATTCTAAAGTCATGCCTGGAAGACAGTATTCTCAGGGCTCTGTTCACATTCATTCTGCTGCCTCTTCCACTTGAGCCCTGGGGAGGGTGTTATTGAAGTCTCACTTAGCATTCAGCCTTGAGAACTCCATAGACACATATTTTCAGCTCTTTGATGAGTTTTGAGCCTCCTTAATAGGCATCATCATTTGTGAAAATAAGCCTCTTTAGCCCAAGGTGAGAGCAGCACTAATCTATGATCGTAAAGATACTTATCTAGACAGCAAATTGAGGTGCATAACACACCATTTAGCCAAAAACCAGGAACCACTTCCCCTTCGGGCCTATAACATCCGCAACCATAAGCTTTGGACTAGGTTTCTCGGTGCTAGGCCTGAATTCCTTCTCATGGAGCAGGCCTCAATTTCAATTTCAGTTTCAATTAGAGAGCAGTTGATTCCTCCCAGACCAGCCTGCACTGTTGCACTGGAGGACACATCCCATCTGGCTGCCTGATTGTATAGCTGTCAGTGTCCACTGGTGAGTAAGTCTGATGAGTTTTCCTTCCCAGCAACATGCATAGACAGAACCTTCCAATAGAATGAAAGCTAGCCAAGAGGGAGAAGGCTTTCAGCTCAATTCATGCTCTATTTCTCTGTGATCTGCAACTGAAATAAATGGATAGATGCCTTAACTTCTGTGAATGTCTTAAAAACTCATAACCGAGAGAGCCATTGCACTGACCGTGAGACAATAACAGCTTATTTTTAAATTTATTTATTTGCAAGCAGAGAGAGAGACAGGCCGCCAGAGAGAGACAGACAGAGAGAATAGGAGCACCAGGGTCTCCAGTCACTGCAAACAAACTCCAGATGCATGTATCACTTTGGGCATCTGGCTTTATGTGGGTAATGGGGGACCAAACCCCAGTTATTAGGCTTTGAAGGTAATGTCTTAACCACTGAGCAAGCTCCTCCGGCCCCAAATAACAGCTTTGATGCTGGTATTACCTAGAGAGCCACAGTTCAGTACTACTAATAATTATAGGCTACCTTTTATATTCCTTTAGTAATGGACATTCAGCCTATCAGTTAGTACAATAACTCTGTTAAATATTCGTTTGTTTTGAGCAAGGTATTTGTCATAAGTGTAGATTTTTTACCACATTCCAGTTTTATAAATACAACAGGTATCTAGGAAATTGAATCTGGTTTCCTTTATTTCCTCCCTTTTTGTCAGTTCGGTCTTATTGAATGTTTCTTTTGTCTGTAAAATCGAAAACCATTAATAATAGTCATTAAATTTATTTCCTACTAAAAGACAATGGGATCATCTCAGATGAATAAACAGAGTAGGGGATAAAATTCTCTGACCTCCAGGCCAGCCTGAGCTATAGTAAGACTTAATAATGAAGAAAACAAACAAGCACAATCTCTGACCCAAACAATGTGTGATTCACAATATGCAACTGATGTTTGAACTCCATCCTACTATTCTTACTATGTTCACTTTATAATT
Organism: Orientallactaga sibirica; assembly: GCA_036365145.1. NCBI lineage: Eukaryota > Metazoa > Chordata > Mammalia > Rodentia > Dipodidae > Orientallactaga > Orientallactaga sibirica. Next base: position 5,602,658 of record JAEOAD010001030.1, read on the forward strand.
TTATACTTAATTAACCCAATATCAAACATTGTTATATATAAAGTAATGATGCTCATTTAAAATTTTATTGTAACAACCACTCATTTCTTATGTCACTGAGGATTTGTGCAATAATCACCTCTTCAACAAAAAGTGCATGTAAGATGTTTACCTTGTCAATATTTTTTTAAAATTTATCAAAAGGATCATTACAGGTAATAAAGGGATTAGCATTTACAACTTTGTTACAAAGCAAAAACTATTGTAGGTACTTCGCATGTAAAAATACTCATCCTCATACTATCTTATGACAAAGTGTTTTCTATATCCCTCGCCTACATTTTAAGAAACTCAGGTGCAAAGAGATTAAATTTCCCATTAGTTAATTCAAAGACCATGACACACTATCAGACTACTCTCTATGCAAGTATATATTGTCCAGGAATTAGCCTGGAATTCTGTCCATCATCAGACTCAAGGTCATGATGACCCATCAAAACAGAAGCATTGAATTATCTGAGTGTCAATAAAAATAAGTCGTAAGTAGAAGTTAAAATTAATCTTTTATTTATTTATTTAAGAAACAGAGGGAGACAGACAGGTAAAGAGAATGGGCATGCCAGTGCCTCTAGCCATTGCAAAAGAACTCCAGATTCATGCCCACCTTGTGCATCTGGCTTTATGTGGGTAGTTGGGAATCAAAACTGGGTCCTTAGGCTTTGCAGGCAAGCACCTTAACTGCTGAGCCATCTGTTCAGCCCCATGGCTTAAATTCTAATGACTGCATGGATAAGCATCAGCAGTGAGTGCAAGGAAATGAGAAGTAATGGACTGAGTAACAGCACTCTTGATAAGAGTCTTATGTCTAAATCCTCATCTTTCTCTATGAGAATGAGAAAGCTCTCGCTGGGGTTATGGGCTCTCACATGTGATCTTTGCTGCTGACTGTGTCTCTCATCAGATACCCACTTGTCTCCCAGCATCACTCCCGTGCAGCTGCGTTTGTCCTGCGGCTTTGCTGTGAACTAGTCATGCCCATTTCTACCCCAGGATCCTTCACAGAAACTATCCCCATGGTTTTCTTCCTCTCTAATTATACTTTTTCTTAATGGAAGCCTTTCCTGACAACCTCTTTATAATGACAGTCACCTTTACTGTATAGCTACTATATCTTCCATGTACATTTTCTTCAAACTTGAATACAAATCAAAAGCTGGATTTTATCAACTGGTGTCTTGCACAATGCTTGAAACAAAGTAAATGCCATAGACGCTAGTAAAAGGAAGAAGAGAAAGAACATGTTGGCAACTTTTCTGAATATACAATTGATAAAGATTTCACAATAACTCAACAATGATTATATACACATATAATTCATATATATGTGTGCATATAATATGAATCATATAAATCACCATGGAGATATATATATAATCTTTTTAAAAACTTTATTTATTTATTTTTCTTTATTTTTCAAGGTAAGGTCTCACTCTAACCCAGCTGACCTGGAATTCATTATGTAGTCTCAGGCTGGCCTCGAACTCACAGGAATCCTCCTACCTCTGACTCCCAAGTGCTGGGATTAAAGAAGTGTGCCACCATGCCTCGCTTATATAATTGATATACATATATACATATTTATGTAATATGAGTTATATATACATCACTGTAGTGCTATTATGCATATATAATAGCCATACCTGGAAGCTAATTATGTACTAACATTTTGTAAGCATATGTGAGGGTTGGCACATGCATGCTATGGTGTTCCTGTGGAGGTCAGAAATTAAAAAGTAGATACATTCTGATATGAGTAGATAGATATTGCTTTATATTTTTCTGTGATATAGTCATGATTTTGCTACTCAACACTCCTAAGACTTTTTCCTGTAGTGATTTTTCCTGACAGGTACACAGGTAGCTGTAAATCATAATTTAATCAATATTGTTTTTAAATAAAACTTCATTTCAATTGTTGCTAGCTATAGGCCCTTTAATGCTAATTCTTTTCCATGTTTTGTTTCTTCGGTTCACTCCTACTAATAACAGGAAATGTAGGGTCAAAAGTAACTGTTGATATTTGCCTCGTAGTTCTTTGTTGGGTAAGTTTCTTATCATCCCATTACATTCCAGTGGTATCTCAATGTCAAATTGGTCCCACAGTGCAACATAGCCTTGAATATTCCCTCAAAACGTTCCTGTAAGCTGATTAAGAAACACATGATCATTCATAACCCTTAAGAAACTTAGCCCAAACAGGTGAAAAAAAAGAAGTGAGAGCAGAAGTAAGAGCAAGTGAAAACTGGTTTTAGAACATTTGATGATAGAATGGACTACATAACTATGAGCTATCCATAACAAGAGAAAAATACAACTATATATCATCAATTAATTCTTGAAATTTGTAGAGGCAAGCCAGGCGTGGTGGCGCATGCCTTTAATCCCAGCATTCTGGAGGTAGAGGTAGGAGGATTGCCATGAGATTGAGGCCACCCTGAGAATACAGAGTGAATTCCAGATCAGCCTGAGCTACAGTGAGACCTTACCTCGAAAATAAACAAACAAAAGTTGTTAGAGACTCCTCAAATACTATACTCATTGATATCCAAAAATTCTTTATTAACTAGAAGGAGCAGCTCATGCTTTCTAAGTTTGTTAAATCTTTCTCTTTGGTTCATTCCAACATGGTTTACCTGTAATCAGCACAATTGTTCTTCCTGTCTAACCATCAATTACTAAATCTTGTCTTACGTTTAAACTCATACAATCATTTGGCTCCTCCTTTAATGATTTCATTTTTCTATGCAAGTATCTTTTGTTAATAATATGGTATATTTCTTTCCATATTATGCAATTTACATATATAAGTAACCTTATACTTATAAAAGTTTATCATTTATACAACCAAAACTCAGCATGTGTAAATAACAATAAAATTTTTTTAATTTTTTTTTTTTTGGAGAGAGACACAGAGAGAGACAGAGAGAGAGGGAGAGGGAGACAGATAAAGAATGGGCGTGCCAGCAGTCTCTTAGCTGCTGTGAACAAAATCCAGATGTGTGTGCCCCCTTGTGGGCAAGTGTGGCATTGCGCCCTTGCGCCACTGCATCTGGCTAAACGTGGGACCTGGAGATTGGAACCTGGTTCTTAGGCTTAGCAGGCAGGCGCATTAACCACTAAGCCACCTCTCCAGACCAAATGTTTTTAATTAATAAATAAAAAGTGATAGTTATTTTCTAGGTTGTCCTTATTTTACAATGATATCATATTTCTTAAGAAAATATTTTCATTATTCATTTCTAATAAGAATAAATTGCAAAAAACATCTAAATGAGATATTTTATATACTTGGTTAAATATATTCTGATACACCTATAATATCTGATGTTATTTAGCAATCAAAATATTGGTTTAGATACTTAAATATTGACACAAAAAGTTTCCCAAATCCAAATACATTAAGAGAAAATGTAATGTCCAAAGCACCTACTTTATCTTTACTTTTCTTTATTCTTTCATCTCGTCTTTGAATTTCTCTATTTTCTCTTATATTTTATTGTAAGAATTTCCTTCAGTAAGACATCATCAATTTACTTCCTCGATATGTTATAAAATATATTTCTTTTACATAAATTTACTGTATTTATAAAACTCACCCAAGTTGGTGGCTATATTCTAAAGTTTATTATTTAAATATTTTATTGACAATTTTCATACATGTATATAATGTATCTTTTGAAGTTTATTATTAAAATATCTTACTAATAAAATCTTAACATTGGATAAATGCTAATAAATTATATTTTATAGAAAATGTCCATAATTTCTTTTAGAAATTTTTATAAGCTTTTGTTCTTATGCTTATGACTTTAATCCTGTTTGAATTGGTTAAAAAAAATTATAAGTTCACCATTTATTCTAGGCTACCCGGAAACTCATTATCCATTTGCCCCAGCTTCCTCAGAGTTGGGAGTATAGATATTAAATATCATACCTTGATGATATCAGGTTCGTGATGGATTTCATATTTTGAAGTTGTATAACTCATTTTCCTAATAACTGTCCTTCATTGTGTCTTCTTGACACCCTTGGTAAAGATAATTGGAGCATTCAGGGATGTCTAACCTTTTGACATTGTAACATGATGTCAAACAACACATTTCTCATGTTGTTTTGGACAATGTTCACGGACATTCTGGGATGTATGAGGCTCACAGGGCACATATGAATGCGTAAAGGGTTATTTCTAACGTCTTTGCTTTGTTCCAATAGTTCCTGTGCATAGTTTTCTAACAGCATCACCTTGTTTTAGTACTGTAGCTTTTTAACATTATGTGATATTAGGAAATATTGGGCTTTTAGTATGCAGCTTCTTTGAAATTTCATATACATTTGTGGGCTATGTTGTTCTAGCTCTATAAGAATGTCATTGAAATATTGATAGATAATTGTCACAACTTTCCTTGGTTAATAACTTTTGCCTAAATTTTTAATTTATATGCTATTCCATCTTCTAGATTGAATGAAGCTATCACTTCGAGGAGATAACAAATACGTGACTAAAAGAAGGAGTGCTTAGAATTCAGGAAGATTTTTTTCTAAATATTGAATATTCATTTCATGCCAATTCTAAGCAGCTTTCATACATTAGCATAGATAATCTATATTAAAAGTTGTATGAGGTAGATAATATTATTATATCAGCATGGCAATAAAGATACAGAGATAAAAAAGGTTTAAATACACCATCAAGCTTCATAAAAGTATAAAATAGTAAAGAAGGATTTGAACTCAACCTTTTATCTGTAAAGTGTCTCTCCTTACCACCATGTTAATAGTTTTCAGAGTTAAACTCATATATACATTTGTAATAAAGTAATAATCTTAAATATTGTGGATTTGGAACCATTTGAAGTGTCTTCATAGATTATCATGCAGGAAGCTATAGGGATAGGATCATGGTTGGAGTCAGAATGCATTCCTTGGCATTGCTATTAAGATGTACTTATTTTCTACAAAAGTGGGAAATATGCCTAATTTTAAGTAGTAGAGGTGATTTACAGAAGTAGATCGCCTTTGATATTTACAAAGAGACAAGTGCTAGGAAAAGTCATTAGGTTGTTATCTTATTTAATCCTCACAACCTCTCTGGGCATTTGTGTCCTCCATGTCAGAGGAGGAAGTATGGCTAGCAGACCTCAGTTCACTTGCCTGAAGTCATAGAATGCTTACACACCAACTCTGACGTTGACCCCGAAACACTTTCCTCCCAGTTAGTTCACATTAAACTGTTACGCCGCTTCATACACAACATCAGACATAACTAACCATTCTTATCTATTCTTTCTTTCATTTTATTCACATTTTCTTCAGATTCCTTGTTCTCTTTCTTCTGTTTCAGGACTCACATTTGAAAATCCATATAATTTCAGCATTCTAAGAGAACAAGAAGAGTCCTACAGACAACAAAAATATTATTAATGACAAATGTTGAATTATGTAGATTATCCTTTTCATCTAAGCTGAATTTTTACTATTTCAGATTTTTTATCATGACAACCTCAAATATATGTTCATTGTATCTGGGTCTTCCAATCATTCCAGTTCAGGCTCAGTTAACAGGATTGAGCATCTACTATTCCCAATGCTATTCTAGACATTCCACACTATGGATTTATTTAAATCTCACACTAAACATGGGCTCGTTTTCCTACCTCACAGTCTTCTCATGCCACTAACAGTTCAAAACAAACAAAACAGGAGCTAGTTATTTTTGAATCCTGTTACACTGTTTCCTTTCTGTGCCTTTGGAAGGTTTAATCCCCACAGTGATGTTGTTTTAAGGGTTTGGTATAAGCATATTCTACAGATAAAGAAAAAAAATCTTATATAAGTAGTCTGAAACATTGAAATCTGAAAAAGAGCACAGGCTTTGAGAACAACTTTCTTCACCTCCACCCATCTCACAAACAAACTCTTTTTCTTTCATATTACGGGCATACCTAAAAGAATAAGTGATATTTGAAGGTGGACTAGAAGTGTATTGTTGAGTATTATGGGAGCGGGTTCCTGGTTCCTCTGAAAAACACTGACTCTCCGGTCACTGTGAGGAGGCTATCACCTCGCGCTACGTTGCATGAAGCAAGTACACAATTTAGCAAGTGATTCATGCACACATCACCAACAGGTACACAGTTCAAAGCAAAACTTTAGTGTGAATCCTTCACAAAAATAAGGGTGGGGCTGTAGTGTTGTAAGACAGTGGCGGGAGGGAAGAGGTTGAGTAAGCCAGAATGAAAGTGCTTGCAGATCTTATCTGCCTCAGGAAACTAGCCAAACTTTGGGTGCCAACTTGTCCAATGCAAAGGTTTACAGAGAAAGCAAAGATTGAGGAAGAGCATAAAACACAAAAGACTATACACAGTATGAAGGAACCAAATATCTGTCTTGCTGTCTTGCTCAGTCTAAGACCCAGCCCATGGTCTCCTCTGTAAAAATTCGGAAAGTGACTCCTTTTAAGTTTCACAAACTCTTGGAGGTGTTGACAGCCTCCTGCAGTCTGGCCTTCAATGGATCAAATTTCCACAGCTCACTGAACTGCAAGGCTGAGTTTACATCCTATGTCACAGTGCAGGGGTCACTGAGGCGCAGGCCCAGATGGTAAATTGTACTACTGTACGAGAGCACTTTTCCTCCTTACAGCCAGTCATACTTCACACAAGCAAAGAGGGCATCTCTAATAGAGGTCACTGCTTTTCACAATCACAAGCCAGTGTTTTCGTTATGAAAGCAATAACACACCATAGCTAATAGTCCCTGTGTTAAATCTTAAAATCCCCTGAGAGTCACAATTTTCTAAATGATCTTCTTTAACATGAAGATTCTTCTAGGTTGAACAGTAAAACAATTCAGAATATCTCAAACTGATAATTTTAGAGTTCTTATACTTTATTAGTGTTTTAGCTAGTGAACCAAATAATAGGTTGCATTACACCATTTTATACATGTATACCAGTGTTATTTCCCTATTCCTCCTTCCCCCTGTTATAAATAATCTCTCTCTCTCACACACACACACATACACACAGAGAGGGTTAAATCTAGATGTGCTTTAGAAGAGTGAGCACTCCATAATATTTCTCTTGTATTATCTTTCTGTTAAGAATAAATTAGGAAAACATATTTTGGGGAAAGTATTCATGAAATGCAATTTTAAGTGCATGTGGTGTATGCTTTCTGCTAAAAGTGAAATAAATAAGGTATGAGAATGGGAAAGCAAGGAATGTCAGAGAAAATATAGTTTGCATGTCTGAGTTATGTATTTCAAGAACCCACATGGTGTTTACCTGCTTCTGAACTTTTCCAGAGTTGCTATCCAGAGTCAACAGACTGTGCTGGCTGCCAAGACCCTCCAGCCCCACACTACCACTATCTCTGGGCAAAAGACTCAAACAGTCTCAGGTATTCAAGACGACTAGGAAGCCTCCTGTGGAATCTGTAGGCCTCCCGGCATCACAGAGCAAATCCTCTGAGATACCCAGACTGCGCTGAAACTTCATCTTTCACTTCTGCCTTTGGGTCACTTCCAAACAGCAGGGCACCAGACGTTCTACCTTAGGAAGAGCCAAACCCAAGAACAGGAGGATGGAATTTCACTGTCGGCTCAAAGCGTTTGTACCTCTAAGACTTAACAGTAAGTGAGGACCTTGCAGTAATATGATCATTTGTTATTTTAGCATGTTAATCACTCCATTGACTTATCTTCTTATTTAAAAAATAAAATAAAATTCACACTAAGGTAAATTAACCTCTTATCCCTATGCCATGTTAGTAGTTTCAAGTAATTATTTGACTCTATAAGCCTTGTTAGTTCTCATTTAATAATTCGGTTTCGTGTTTAGGGCAAAAGTTAGGCAAAAATGTTTGCCTGAAAATACTAATTCTGGTTGCAATACTGACTTCCTTCTGTGAACGCAGGCAGGTCTCAGCGTTTACCTTCCATATTCTAGCTACTTGAGTGTTCTGTTTATTATTACAGACATGGAGGTGAAAGGCTTGGTGTTATGAAATTAAGCTGACATTGTCACCACTGCACACAGTGAGAGAGAGAGAGAGAGAAAGAGAGAAAGAAGCAAGTGGCTCTCATTTGCTGATTTTATCCCACAGACTGGCCCTACCCATTCTTCTGGGCTGCCCGGACATAAACAACAAAGGGCAACAGCGTTAATCCCCAGGATTTGGAAGGGAGATGGGATTTCCAGCTCTCTTTATCTTCAGACCTTTGCAGAGAGAGTTGTTGAGAATCTGCAGCCTCGTCAGCAGGACGAGCTGCTTTTGTGACGCTTCGCAGTTAGGATTTATGAGTAGAACGGAGTGGGCTCTTCTGGTTCGCTTTGTTCCTGCCAAAGGAAGAGAGTGCCCATTCTGTCAAGAACGTGAGCAGGAAGGGCTGGGAAAATGGCTTAGTGGTTAAGCGCTTGCCTGTGAAGCCTGGGACCTTGGTTCAAGGTTCGATTCCCCAGGACCCACGTAAGCCAGATGCCCAAGGTGGCACATGCATCTGGAGTTCGTTTGCAGTGGTTGGAGGCCCTGGTCTTCCCATCTTCCCATTCTCTCTCTCTCTCTCTCTCTCTCTCTCTCTCTCTCTCCCTGCCTCTTTCTCTCTCTGTCACTCTCAAATAAGTAAATAAAAATAAACAAAAAAATTTTTTAAAAGACAGATCAACCATGCCTGACAGTGGAGATTCAGGCTTCTGGAATAGGAAGAGTATATGCTGGCTCTGTGGATCATGCTTCCCTGAAATCAAAATTTATACTGTTAAATGTCTGGTGCTTCTTCATTTGGAAATTAATCCATTATGGGTCTCAAGCTACTAGTTTCGGTGTCTATAATGTAAATAAGGGATGTCCTCTTAACCAGGAAGTTGCATAACAATCTTAAAAATCAGACTTATGATAGACAACATAAATAAATAATTGGATCCATTCCTAAATTAGGCAATCAACTGTAGCCTCTATGTTCCATAAGGTTTGAAACTATATTTAACACAGCAATATAGAATAATTTAATCATGCTTTAATTTATTTCCATGAAATCCATAGTAACAGATGATTTTTTTTTTAAGACCTGTCAGAGGGCTGGAGAGATAGATGGCTTAGCAGTTGAATCGCCTGCCTGCGAAGCCTAAGAATGCTGGTTCAAATCTCCAGATCCCACATTTAGCCAGATGCAAAAAGTGACACTACAGCACAATGTCACAGAAGGAGGTAGAAGAGTCTGGAGTTCGTTCACAGCACCTGGAAAGGCCCTGGCATGCCTATTCTCTATCTATCTATCTATCTATCTATCTATCTATCTATCTATCTATCTATCAATCATCTATCTATCTATATCTGCTTCTCCCTCAAAAAAATAAATAAATAAATAAATAAAAAGAACAAACAAACAAAAAAGAAAGACCTGTCAGAATGTGTAACTTCATATGCTGGCCTGCAAACCTTTTACTAAAGTCCACCAAAACCAAACCAAAACAAAACAAAGCCACCCCTGACACTTCACAGACAGTTCCTTACTTTCTGTTTTTAATGTTGTGCCTAAAGAGAGTTTCTTTTCTTTTTTCCTTCCCACACCTCCTTCTCTCTCTCTCTTCCCCTAAAGAAAGAATCGAGGAACATGCAATCTCCTTCTAACGTTCTCATTTTTCTTCTCATTTAAACATTTTTGAGTACTAGGTTAGTTTTCCTTCTCAAGATCTCAGCAGAATGGTCAGAGATAATTGCATGATTTCTTTATGCTTGTTTAACTTCATAAAAGAGAAGCAAGCACAGTTTAGCACACTATCCAGATTTCTGAAACTTATTAACGTGCCACTGAAAGCTAGTGGAGACACTTGGCTCCATACACTTGGCTCCCAGTTGTTTCCCTCTGAGCTTCCTTTAATTAATCATTAATACCTTCTGGATCCTTGATGATTCTGAAAGGGACCAGACATGGAGTTACCCCGAGTAAATAAATGGGTAATTTAACAATGCCTTTCTTGATTATCTGAATTTAATATTATATTTTTTATTCATGTAAATATAAAATAACCTGATCTAATGCAGAAACATATCAGATGATGCTGCAAAATAAGTGATGTGCTGAGCTAGTGCTGAGAGTAGAACACTTGCCGAGGATGGGAAAGGCTCTCGGTTGGATTTCTAACACTGAAATTAAAAAATAAATACATAAATAATAACAACAACTGTGTTTAATTTCCCTTTGAAAAATCTAGTTGATTTTAAGATGTACAGAATGGACAGATTCCTAATTGAGATATAATTTATATATTATTTTCTACTCAGTGAATTTTCTAAGCATTTTCAGGCTAATATCAAAAACTTAAGATTAAATGGACTACAAGACTAAAATCTTCTGTAGAAGGTAAAATTAAGAAATAAAATAAAATAATTTTTCATTGTAACCTGCAGAAAAATACGAGGTATGTAAAACTCATCCTGAAAGCAATAGTTATCTTTGCTTTTATGTAATAAAACGTTGTATAGAAAAGACCACTCAGTAATTCATCAGAATTAAAATGAAATTGAAAATGAAGTCCTACAATCTTTCCTTGGTGTAAATTTAAATCTACTTTGAATCGCAATACACAAAAAAAGTGCATTATATTATGAATGCATATTCACACACAGTCACCCCCCACTTCAGGCCAACAGTGGCTAATCTGAACTCCATTTGCATGAAAAGGCACAAACCTCAATTTCCTCAAGCTGAGTATCCTACCTACTGTGCCAGTCATCCTCCTAATTATCTTCTACCTTCAGCCCAAGTCAGTGTGTCCTAGAGCAAAGACTGGGACCAACTTCATTGCTGTCATTTGGAGAGGCCATTCCTTATCACTTAAACCTATGGAAGGCAGAATGCGGCCTTTCCGAGGAAGCATCCTGCAGTCTGCATATGCGAACGCTGTCGATCTAATGCACTGCACTCCACCCACTTCCAGTTGGTTAATCTAATAGGAAGTTAATTCATCATGCCTGTTGAAGCAGCCTAACATCATTGCTTTCAAATCCCTGTGCTCCCAAGTTGTGTTCTTAACCCACCTCCCCACTTTACCGCAATTCTGAAGGGATTCTGTGCTTCATGGATTGTTATGATAGGAGATTTATCTCTTCCTGATTTATCTGGCTTCACATTCAGTGTGCATTTTCTCCAACCAGAGAATATGTTTCTTGGGAGGGGGGTGTGGGATAGGGTCTCACTGTAGCCCAGGCTGAACTGGAATTTATTACGTAGTCTCAGAGTAGCCTCAAACTAATGGCAGTCCGCCTACTTTTTTTTTTAATTTTTTAATTTTTTATTATTTTTTTGGAGAGAGACACAGAGAGAGACAAAGAGAGACAGAGAGAGAGAGGGAGAGGAAGACAGTGATGGGCACGCCAGCAGTGTCTCAGCTGCTGAGAACGAAATCCAGATGTGCGCGCCCCCTTGTGGTCAAGTGTGGCATTGCGCCCTTGCCTCACTTTGCATCTGGCTAAATGTGGGTCCTGGAGATTGGAACCGCTGGAGATTGGAACCAGCGTTCTTAGGCTTAGGAGGCAGGCACCTTAACCCCTAAGTCATCTCTCCAGCCCCAGTCCTCCTACTTTTACCTCCCAAGTGCTGGGATTAAAGGTGTATGCCATCATGGCCAACCAAAGAATACATTTTGATAGTGGGAATTTTCTCATTCTCATCGTTTGTGTATCTACAGTGCCAAATGTCTACAAAATGTTTCAATTAATACCTGTTAATGGATGAATGTATTAAAGCAGTGCTTTCCTCTTGACTCCCTAGGGCTTTCTTAAAAACTGTAGTAAAGCTTCTTTTTTGAGGTACATCATCAACTATACTATAAATCTTTTCTTTTCTTTTTTTTGAGGCAAACCCAGCAGACTGACATTTTTATGTGAAAGAGAGAGAGTGAGAGAATTGGCACTTCAGAGCCTCCAGCTACTGCAATCGAACTCCAGACGCCTGCACCCCCTTGTGCACATGTGTGACCTTGCATGCTTTCTATCATTGTGCATCTGGCTTACATGGGACCTGGAGAGTAAGAACGTGAGTCCTTAGGTTTCGCAGGCAAATGCCTTACCACTAAGCCATCTTTCCTGCTCCTATAAATCTTTTATAATTAGATATCAGAGCTCTAGGCATTTGTAATGGTACTTGCTCATAAAGGAATCAGTCTCAAAAGTGAAGCACTAACTGAGCCAGCTTCCTCTCACCTTATTTCAGCATAGATTCATATTTGGCTCTTTCTCAGAACCTTGGCATTTTATTTCTGATAACATTTCTGGAAACTTGAGCTGTTAGCTATTCTATTGAATTTCCTTCTGTTTTGACAATAGTGGTCTCCAGATAGACCCTAGCTCATGCATGGTAAACTAATGTGTAACTGTATCATTACTTCCTAACATTGCAAGTTGACCCAGCATAAACATGGTTGATTAAACCAAGCACTTTTAATAAATATTTACTAAGCCCACAAAAATTTTAATTCATCATATTAGAAGTAGAGTAATAGGTAAGAACAATTCCAAGTATATTTACTGAGTTTGCTGCCAGTGTCTCACTTTATTTTGGTATTAATTAGTCTCATCTTATAGATGCAAAAAAAAAATGACTTAAAATGATTGGGAAGCTACAATCTTGGTAACCCCCAGGTATCTTTTCTACCATACAACTTTGCAGTTCTACCTGGGAGTTCTTTTGACCACCACCAGTGGACCTGTTCTTCCTGCTCGTTGGCTCCAGTGAATGTATCTGAAAGTTGATATTCTCTTCTGATTTCAGTTCCCTTCATTCTTGGCTCGGGCTACTTTGTCATCCACTTTAACACAGTCCTTTGATCTTCAATTGTGACAATCTTTAAACACAGATAGCTGGTCATGGGTTTTGTTTACATGGAGACTTCAAGAGGCAGCTCATAAAATGAACCCACTTCCTTATAAACCCCATTTTTGCTGTTTGAAAATATATTTGTATACTCCTCTTATGAATTTACCCACTTCTGACTGGATCTTTTCAGCTTTCTCAGTTTCAAGTTTCTTACCTTTCTCTGTCTAGTGAAAGTGCTACTGGGCCTGCTTTCCTCTTATACTGGTTTCTTTCTTCAACTTCTTATTTTTATCACTGTGTCCATTGCACTTTAATCTATAAAATATCCCTTTTACGGAATTCTCAGCCTAAAAGTTCTCTTAACTTATTCTGAATTTTTTGTAGGTGCCAATCTCAAGCCCCAGGTAACTGCTTATATAATTTGAATTACCTTCCCATTGATATAGAACCAATGGTTATGTAATCATTTTATATACAAAAAGCATCAACTGTCCCTAATCTAAAATAGAGCATGGAAATATTTGTTGAATACATTAGTAAATCCTCTGAGAAATATGCATGGAAAACTCACCTGTGACTCCGTCTTTTCACCACACCTGAAAATTGTGAGATCTGTGTGAGGTCTCTTTCTAGATGGAGATTGTGAGATCTGCGTGAGCTCTCTTTCTAGATGGAGATTGTGAGATCTGCGTGAGCTCTCTTTCTAGATGGAGATTGTGAGATCTGTGTGAGCTCTCTTTCCAGATGGAGATTGTGAGATCTGCGTGAGGTCTCTTTCTAGATGGAGATTGTGAGATCTGCGTGAGGTCTCTTTCTAGATGGAAAGTGTGAGATCTGCGTGAGGTCTCTTTCTAGAAGGAGATTGTGAGATCTGCGTGAGGTCTCTTTCTAGATGGAGATTGTGAGATCTGCGTGAGCTCTCTTTCTAGATGGAGTTTGTGAGATCTGCGTGAGGTCTCTTTCTAGATGGAGATTGTGAGATCTGCGTGAGGTCTCTTTCTAGATGGAGATTGTGAGATCTGTGTGAGGTCTCTTTCTAGATGGAGATTGTGAGATCTGTGTGAGGTCTCTTTCTATATGGAGGGTCCATCTTCTTACCAAACCACTTTCCACCTCTCTTCTAAACCCCGGGATAGTCTTGTTTATAAAAAGTTCTTAATAATTCCATTGTGCTTGCAGTAAATATTGAATGATTTTGTGGAAATGAAATAGAGTTTATGAAGGTTTTTTTTTTTTTTTTTGGAGAGAGACAGAGAGAGAGGGAGAGGAAGACAGATAGGGATGGGCATGCCAGCAGCCTCTCAGCTGCTGCAAATGAAATCCAGATGCGTGCGCCCCCTTGTGGGCAAGTGCAGCATTTCGTCCTGGCTAAATGTGGGACCTGGAGATTGGAACCGGGTTCTTAGGCTTAGCAGGCAAGCGTCTTAACCACTAAACCATCTCTTCAGCCCTATTACGGTTTTTATTAAAATGGCAGCATGGAATTTAGGTATGAAACAAAATCCAAAAGAATACAGATTGTACTATGGTGAATAAGGATGAAGTTAAACAGTATTGGTCAATGTCTTACAATGAGCAAACAATGAATATCTGAAAAACTGAGTCATATTCCCTGAATATAATTGAATTTATCAGAGATTTCCCCCTGAAATCTTCCATGACTTCTTAAGGTAGTACCTCATTGTTTTGAGAACTGAATTTAAACACTTTTATTTTAAATATGATCACGAGTGTTATATTGAAATCTATGACTCTAATTTAAATTCTCCCTTTACATTTTGCCTCCCATAGCTCTCTTTAATTTTCATTTTAAATTATCTATTTCACATGAACAGTGATTCAACTCAAGTATATCAAAATCATCAAAGGAGTGATAGTAAATATTGAAAAGGTATAACTCATTCCATTCATGTTTAAACTGTTGCATAGCTTTGCATAAGATTAGGCACGAGTATTGTATAGCGCATTCTTGATTTTTTCCTCTTAAGTTACTTTTCATGTCTGCAGACACGAGTGAGGTGTGCTCTTAGACTGCAGCATTTTTTCTTCCATCTGAAGTACAGGTTTGTGCATAATCTCTGAGTTGCTGCAGACATGGTATGTGTATGGGTGAGAGGTTCCTCTTTTTTTCTTTTTCTTTCCCAGAGACTGGTAAAATCACACTGGCTCCAGTGTGTCACCCTTCTGCCCTAACTATAAAGGTCATCGGTAGCATGGAGTCAGTTTTGGATATCTCCCAATCAGAAACAAATAACAGTGAGTCCTCTGGGAATGCACTGAGCCCATTCCAGACTTTCCAGTGAACAGTTAAGCTTTGTAGTGTGTCTCCTTGAGAAACAACTGTTTGTATAACCTTTGAACTGACCGATACATTAATCTGAGCATAATTTAGTTCTATGTGAGCTCCTGGGTATGGTATGAATTGCTGGCTTACTTTTATTCTACCACTCTCTAAAATAATACTTTTTTGTGCTAGTTTAAAAATAGCCATTTTCCCCTTCCCAGTTTAATTATGTATGATTATGTGATAAGTGTATGCCAGAGCTGGTTGACTGTCCCTACACTCCTATTTTGATAACTCTACTTTCCTCTATTGCGACCCTACTGGTATTTGTTGATATTCATCAGAATCCGAGAAGTAGCTACTGCCATCTCTGGGGCCTCATTTCACACTGAAGAGAAAAGTTTTACCCAAGCCATGCTCCTGTGAGAGGCAAAAAGGAGCTTGGACGTGTTCTGAAGTGGGGTGGGGAGCTGTTCAGCCACAGAGCAGCTGCTTCAGTGAGGCTCCCTCTACACATAGCCTTCTGGGGAGTAGTTTGTGCCAACCTGGAGGCAGCCCATATATACAATGTATCTTCTCTGATTTGTAATTCCCTGACATGAACTAGGTTTCTATTAATTCAATTAATAAAAAGACAAGAAGAAAACTTCTAGCAACTAGGAAGATACTTGGGCAGGTGTTGTGTTCAGTATTGCTGGGGACACACACACACACAAATGTCTATTTACACCAGTAAGGGCACCAATGTCAGAGCAAAGATGCCATTCCACCTAAATGTAGCTGAGTGCACCAGCTAGTTTATTGGAGATACTTCCAGGACTATGAGTGATGGGTTACTTTCAGGAGCATGGATGACTCAAAGGAAGCAGTTTAGGAAAAACCCATCTCAGCCTGATGATGGCTCACAAAAGGTCCTCCATGGGGCTCCCTGCACAATTCACAGGCAGCCCCACTGGTTGAAGAGCGTCCTCTGCCAGCACTTACTTTTGTTTATATGACCTTGGGAAGAGGCCTTCTGAATCCTGTAAATTTCAGAAACTTCCTGAGTCTTGTAAGCTTTATTTACTTCCTGAGTCTTATGGAATCTTCCTCCACAATGGAAGATCTCATTGATTTTCAGGATAGGAATTACTACACAAAAGCAAGAAATGTGTAAACTGAAAGATAATCCCATTTTAGGGAAAAGTCAAAATCAGGAGTAAAAAGAGCCTGTTACTTGAAATCATTTAGAAAAAATGTGAAAATGATGAAAGCTGACTGAAACATACTCAGAAACCCTAAGGGTGCAGTGGCCTCAACAAATTAGAAGATTTCCTTTTCTGCATTGTAATGCTTACTCAATGTGTAGGAAGCACATATAATCCAATTGTCCCTCAGTAGCATGGATGATGGAAAGATCCCAGCAATAAGACTTGGGAACTCCTGGGCAGACAGACAAGTTTGATTGTCACTATGCTTGCTTAACAGCCATATGTTATAGTTTGAACAGAAGCTCTGAGACACATGACTCCCTTATGTCACAGAGAGTTCATGTTATTAGCAACTCAGAGCTAGGGTTGGGTAGGGTAATTTTAGGAGGGAATGGAGCAGGCTTCTAAAGGAAAGATCAGACAGCATTCAGGGAAAGGGCAGTAGGAGCTGGGAAGAGGTAGCACAAATGCCCAAAGCAGTGACAAACTGCCTTCTGTGCTTGCAGATGGTCGGATCACTGGTGTTAGTTTTAGTCGAGCAGCTGGGACAGATTACCTGAGTGGAGAGCAAATTCAGATTTGTGCATACAATGGCCTATCTGGGAGAGGGCAGAGACAGGTAGGAGGGACTTTGAGGCCAATTGAGAGAGAGAGAGAAGTGAAAGACAAGTAAGAAAAGGGGTTGGAGAGATGACTCAGTGATTCTGTCACTTGCTTACAAAGCCTAATGACATAATGCATGTGCAGTTTGTTTGCAGTGGCTAGAGACCCTGACATACCATTATCTCTCTCTCACTCATATCTATCTATCTTCCCCCCTCAAATAAATAAATAAATAATTTTTTAAATTAAAAAACAGCTGGTTATAAGACCTTCAGCTATATGGCTGGGAGCCTGTCCTTCCTCTCTTCTAGCCTGAGGTTTCCTTGCCTATAACAAAAGTGAAGAAAGGAACCAGATAGTTCGCAAAATATGTTCTAGGCATCAAAGTCATGACTATATTAACGTTTTGTGTCTTTATGTCTATTAGCTAATATTTATAATAATAATAATAAATGTCACTTATTTGTATTGTGCTTGTGGGTTTACTCTGAATTTTCTTATAATTTCATTTATAAAAATTATTTAATTCGGGCTGGAGAGATGGCTTAGCGGTTAAGGCGCCTGCCTCCTAAGCCTAAGAACGGCAGTTCCAATCTCCAGCAGTTCCAATCTCCAGGTCCCATGTTTAGCCAGATGCAAAGTGAGGCAAGGGCGCAATGCCGCACTTGACCACAAGGGGGCGCACGCATCTGGATTTCATTCACAGCAGCTGAGACGCTGCTGGTGCGCCCAACTCTGTCTTCCTCTCCCTTTCTCTCTGTCTCTCTCTGTGTGTCTCTCAAAAAATATATATTTAATTAATTCTTCCAATTTGAATACAAAACAGGTCTATTTTGAAAATCTAATGTTTACATATTGTTGTACTTTGCATATTCACCCCATCTCCTTTTGTCCCCACTTCCCATTCCCTGTGGATCCTTTCCTCCTTCCAAGTAGTCCCACATTTGTTTCCATATCATAAATATGTATGTATATATATAAAATCTAGATTCCATATATAAGGAAACATGATATTTGTCTTTTGTCACTGGCTAAGTATGAATACATAAGTACAACTTCACCTATTTGCCTGGAAAGAGCATAATTTAACTCCTTTTATGGCTAAAGTTTTGCTCCATTGAGTGGGTGTGTGTGTATGTGTGTGTGTGTGTGAGACACTGTCTTTATGTAGTCATCAGGACATGTGGAACTTGGCTACCACAGTCAATGAAGTAAGATATAATGCAAATTTATCTTTACAAATAAAAAGGAAGGCATCCTCCATGTTATTATTGTCCAGTCAGTAGCTACTGTTCCCGTGGGAAAACAATTGTCAACAAAAGATGAATGAACTTCCAGCAGTAAAATGTAAAGCCTTGAAATTAGCACGACTTATCCTGGGCTGAAAATTAAAAGAAAAGGCTCTAACAGTGAAGGACGAGTTTCAAAATCACACTCTTAACTCCATTTATCAACTAACTGATCCCCTTACAAGAAAACAAAGACACAAACTCTTGGACTTCTCGTTTGTTTACTTTAATCCTATATTCTATTCCACAACGGTTACACTGTCCCTTCACACTCCCATAGGAAGGGTAGGCTGATATCTATTCACTTGCACTTTGCTTTATATTACAAGATGCTTTCACTTCAGCGTGTATAGGTGTGTGCCCGCTGTGTGTTAGACAATAGATGAAGATCAATAACCGCAGACTGATAAATTGAGAACTAATCACACTTATAAAAAGCAATAGTGTCACTATAAAGAAGTGAAAGTGAATGTTGTCTCTCAAGAGAAACACATATAAAGGGCCATGTGTTAGAAGAAAATTTGAAGATACTTTTTACTGCCTCTCTGAATATGGGTAAAATGGTTTGTAAAGGTGGTGTTGAATGAATGAGTAAAGAAGGAATATTATAACCAATAAGTACATAAGAAAATGTGGAAAGAAAATGAACAAGATTGAAATCTTGTCAAATTTTTCATAATCAAATGCATTCAATGCAAATATTTGTATTAAATTTTATCTTATTAAATGGAAATTTGAACACATTATTGGCCCAGTATTAGAGATCTGATGTTATAAATCAGTTACAACACATTCTGGTTTCATTGGAAGCAAACACAAACCTTTCAAAGAACAAAATTGATGCACAGATCAAGAATCATAGAAATGATCAGACCCTTTCATAATGAAACTTCATTCTATGTAATATATTATCACAAAAAGCAATAGCACACAGCCGGGCGTGGTGGCGCACGCCTTTAATCCCAGCACTTGGGAGGCAGAGGTAGGAGGATTGCCGTGAGTTCAAGGCCTCCCTGAGACTACATAGTGAATTCCAGGTCAGCCTGGGCTAGAGTGAGACCCTTCCTCGGAAAAAAAAAAAAAAAAAAAAAAAAAAAAAAAAAAAAGCAATAGTACAAAATCTTACAAAGTTTTGAGTCAATTACTGTCACTGAACTGGCTCAATTTTGAGAACCAGAGGTGTTGTAAGCAACTCTTAGACCTTTTGCGTAGGCTTACCTGGCATAAAAATTCCAAAGTGAATGTGTGTGTGTTGTAGAATTAAAAATATAATATGCATATATGCATACATGTTGGAACAACTGTTCGCTCTCTAAAAATATGAAACAGGAAGAGAGAACCCTCTCCCAGGGTGTCTAGCTAGATGCACAAGGTGGTGCAAGTGTCTGGAGTTCGTTTGCAGTGGCTAAAGGACCTGGAAAGCCCATTCTCTCTCTCTTTCTCAAATAAATAAAAATATTTTTAAAAATAAACATTTGTTGAAGAACCATTTAACATTAGCAGACATATTAGTTTTCTGATATCTGATGTTTGACTTAAAAATACAATATGAGTCAAGGTAATATGTTCAAACCAACTGCAGTCAAGTGAAATTTATTCAACACTTTCTACCAAGCGACACATAGAGATGTGTCTAATCTCATTCCAGACTGAAAAGTTTCTAAAATTCTGGGAACCCCACACCTGGATCCTGAATTAAGTTGAGGGATCTAACCCAGACACTTTGGAAGAGTTTCAGAGAAGAGTAATTCCAACTCTGGCCCATACCTCCCCCAATTAAGAAATAAAATTTTTTAAATGCAACAATCCAACAACAACACACTACCCCCCCACAAAAAAAAAAAAAAAAACACAGTGATTAAAGAAGGAAGGTCTGGCTGGAGATAAAAGATAAAACTTGCAACGAACCTACATGAAAATGTACCTCAAGGCCAAAAGCTCATAAGTGCGGGAAAGACGTGATGTGACACTACAAATATTTGAAAGTCAGTCACTTTCCTGGAGCAGTAGAACAACTTTTTATGAGGTGTTACTAAAAAGGTAAATACATGTTTCTATTCATTTTCTCCAAGCTCACACTAACCAATTTGGCACAATATTATTGTGAGAGCATATTCATATTTTCCTCATCTGCAATGGTTCTGCAGTTGTTTTTTTTTTTTTTTTTTTTTTTGGTAAGGTCTTTCTAGCCCAGGCTGACCTGGGTAGTCTCAGGGTGGGTCTTGATCTAGCCCAGGCTGACTTGGCCTCCATTCACTGCAAAACAAACTCCAGATGCATAGTCTTAGGGTGGCATCTCTTACGTGGGTCCTGGAGTCAATCCTTTGGTTTTACAGGCAAATCCTGCAACCTCTCCAGCTCCCCACCCCCTTGGTTTTGCAGTGCTGGGATTAAGCTATAAAGAGGACCAAAGAAAATAACACCCTAAATTAATCACATTTTTTTTTAAAAATCATATAGGAAATATTTTATTTATTTATTTATTTGAGAGAGAGAAGAGAGAGATTTTTTTAAAGAGGAGGGAGAGGCTGAGAATGGCAATCCTTCTACCTCTGCCTCCCAAGTGCTGGGATTAAAGGGCCACCAGTCTGGCTTTTTAATGGCTTTTATTTATTCATTTGAGAGAGAAAGAGGCAAAGAGAGAAAACAGGAAAGAGAGAGAGAGCACACGCACACCAGGGTCTCCAGCCACTGCAAAAGAACTACAGATGCATGTGCCACCTTGTGCAAACAAACTCCAGATGCATGCACTCCCTTGTGCATCTGGCTTACGTGGGTCCTGGAGAATCGAACTGGAATCCTTTGGTTTTACAGGCAAATGCTTTAACCGCTAAATCATCTTTCCAGCTCCCCACCCCCTTGGTTTTGCAGTTTTGCATCTAAGGAATATTATTATTTACAGCTATAAAGAGGACCAAAGAAAATAATTTCAAGTGCTTCTAAATTAATCACATTTTAAATATGAGCTTTTAAAAATTACATAAACATATCATATAGGAAATATACTTGAGGGTTGTAGTATAGCTTTTCTTATTTACCCCTAATTATTATGATCATATGTAGAATTTAGTAGAATAACACGATTAAAACACATTTTTAATGATTTTTTTGCCCCAGTAAATGCCCAATCTTTTAATTTTTTGAAGGTAGGGTCTCCCAAAGATTTCTGCCTTATCCCTCTGCCCAGGCTGACCTGGAATTCACTACTGTAGTCTCAGGCTGTCCTCAAACTCACAGCAATCCTCCTCACCTCTGCCTCCCAAGTGCTGGGATTAATTCCTCTTGTATGCCACCAGTCAGGTGTCTGGCAATTTTTAATGGCTGTTTATTTATTCATTTGAGAGAGAAAGAGGCTTGTGGGGAAAAAGAGAGCTTACAAAACAGGAAAGCAGAGAGAGACAGACCCTCTGGTCAACATAAGGTGGACAACAGCACCAGGGTCTCCAGCCACTGCAAAAGAACTACAGATGCATGTGCATCTTGTGCATCTGGCTTATGTGGGTACTGGGAAATCAAACCTGGGTTCTTAGGCTTCACAGGAAAATGCTTTAACAGCTAAGTAATCTCTCTATTCCATTAACACACATTAAAAAAAAAATATGTTTACTTATTTGACAGAGAGACGGAGATAGAAAAAAAGAGAGTATGGCCTGCCAGGCCTCCTGTTGCCTCCTGTCACTGCAAATGAATTCCAGATGCATGTGACACTTTGTCTATCTGGCTTTAAATAAGTACTAGGGAATTGAACCTGGGTTTTTCTAATAAGGCCTTTAACCACTGAGATATCTCCCCAACACCCCCCCCCACACACACATTTTATACAAACATTCTTGTCATCTGGAGAAAGTGAAATAGTAGTCACTTTATCCATCTTATTTATCAATGAATGTATAATAAATGTCAACTACATGTCGAACACTGTGTAAAAGGATTTAGTAATACAGACCAGTAAAACTGAATCCTTGCTTTTGATAAATTTACATTTTAATAGAGGAGAATATTTTATGGTATTACTGATTTTGATGATATAAATGCTATGCATACACATATATATGTATACACACACACACACACACACACACACACACACACACACACGGCAATTAAAACTGAAGGAAGGACAACACAAATGCTTTAGGAAAATGTTTGGTTGAATTTGAATATTCACTCAGCAAAATATTGTAAAATACATAAGGCATTTATAAGTTGAGATGATATCTGTAAAGTTGTTTTAGAGGAAGTGAAACAATATATTAAGTATGACCTATGTTTCTGGATAGCTTGGAATTCAAATGTGGCACTCAGACATTCAAATTTTAAATTGAATTCATATACAGGGTTTATGAATGTCCATCTTCTTACCAATCACTGCAGTTGTTTTTTTTTGTTGTTGTTGTTTGTTTTGTTTTTCTGGCTTTTTTGTTTGTTTTGTTTTGTTCTTTTTTTGGTGAGGATCTCAAGGCAGACATTTTCCCCTTGGGCATTAAATTCAAAGCTAATCATTATAATATTCATTTTGGACATTGACAATGCTTTGCTATATAAGCTGACATTCACAAAAGTCTGCCAAAATTCTGAAATTCAGTTATTTTATCACTTCTTACCCACACATACTTATGCAGAAACATACCCATCTCAAGGATGTAAGATTTTGGAGGAGTTGCAAATTTTCATTCAAGGTTGGAAGTAAGTCTTATTCATGGCATAGACAGGAGTAAGTTAACTAGCTATATTCATCTCACCATCCAATCGGTACTGGAATGTAATATTTCTACGGAACCACAGTTTGTGAATCATCTCCATTTCCATGCATTGGAACATCTATGTGGCTTGCTGGCCACCTTGTCTAGTAGAACTGGTGACCTCTAGGTTCAGCGAGTGTGTCTGTCTCAGAGCATCAGGTGGAAAGCTATTGAGGAACACATTGCCAGTTGTGCTCTCAGATCATGAGCACACACCAGGTGCATGTTCACATGCAGAAAGAAACTATGGAAGAAAACCTACTCTATCCTCCTGCTTCTACTTTATACATCATGACATTCATTAGAGTAATATGTTGAAGTGTTGGCCATTTACTACTTTCTCCTTCTTTTAATATTTCTATAAGAGTTAAAAGTACACTTTTGAATTGCAGCCATCTCTTTTATTTTACTTTATTTTAGAGAGAGACACAGAGAGAGACAGAGAGAGAGGGAGAGGAAGAGAGAGAATGGGTGCACCAGTAGGCTCTCAGCCGCTGTGAACAAACTCCATATGCATGCTCCCCCTTGTGGGCAAGTGCAGCATTGCACCCTTGTGTCACTGCATTTGGCTAAATGTGGGACCTGGAGATTGGAACTAATGTTCTTTGGCTTAGCGGGCAAGCGCCTTAACCGCCAAGCCATCTCTCCAGCCCTTGAATTGCAGCCATCTCTTTAAAAAGAAGCTAGGAGGTGACCATTACTGGTGGATGAATGTATGTTCTGTGCAGTGCAAATCTCAGACAGGATTTCACATCTGAGATGTTTATTGAGGAGTTTCACTATGACCAATATTTGATTGAAGAAGGGATGGAAAATTTAAAAAGTTGGAATCCCATGATTTTAGTTCACTCCTTCTCCCAGGCATTTAATAAAGCTGGAGACATTCTTTTTATTATTATTATCAAGACAGGGATGGAAGTGGAGAGTTGTTACTGTCAGGTGAATTGAAGACAAGAAAGAAAGACACCTTCTAATGCATAGGGCAGCTCCTGGAAATCATTTAGTAATGTCAGACTTAAGGAACCTTAGCTTATCTGGCTCTGAAGAGGATCTCTTGTATTAAAATATTCCTATTTGGGCCAAAATAGCCGGGCTTTTTGAACTCTGTTTCTACAGAGAGAAATGTGGTTGGGCAGGCAGCTCTTCCTGTCGAGGTCATTGCGGAAGACATGGCAGCTGAATGCTGACCATGGTGCAAGCTCTGATTGCATTTAGAACGTGGGACACTCCCTCTGCAGAGGAGAGAAGGAGGCACCTGCTTTGGTCTCGGCTGTGGCAGCAACACCGACAATGGTCACTTCACAGTGCTTCTGGTGTGACCAAGGACAAAGAGGGTAAGCTGGGCAATTTCTACTGGGGCATAGCCACATACACAGCCTACCACTTAGGCTCATTGAGTAAAGCACAGACAGCACAAGCATGAAAAGTGATTCTGATCACCCGACTCCATGTTAGGAGCCATAGGCTGTGGTGTGCTTCAGTAATCCATCACCCTGACCTTGAGATGAAGGCAGTGAGAGGAAAATTTCCTGGACGCACAGCAAAGAACAACAGCAAAGAGAGAGAAACCCTGCCTCAAAGGTGAGGACCAACCAGAATGTTGACCTCCACATGTGCATTGTGGCACACCCATGCCCTCCCTCTCACACACGAGCATGTACACACACACACACACACACACACACACACACACACACACCAGGTAGCACATAAGATGCTGTAACTGTCCTATAATTTGATTAAACCAACATGTATTTCTATCTCTAGCTAAATTAGTGATAAATCAAATAAAAACATTTAATAGTAATTCCATGTGATCAAAAGCAAAATGCGGATTTTCTGATTTTTAAACCATAGACTGTACAAGGTACAAGCGCTCTTTGTGGACATCTCACCAGCTCTTCTTATCATCTGCCAATGTGGCCCTGTTTCCATGACAACTCCGCTAAGTCAGGTTCTCCTTAATTATCTGCAGTGCAATGCAACTTGCTGGGTCAAGGTAGTGGTTTTATTTTAGTGTAAGATAGTTTAATGTTTTTTCCACTTTATGTTTAATCTAAAACTTTTCCCCTTAAATTTGCCCTACTGCTCATGATTATGCCTAAGGACAAGCACATGCTATACAATTAACTCTCAGAGTAATTTTATTTATAACCCCATGTACATAGCTATTTTGTTAGTAGTGAGCTAACTACATTTTAAAGATATTTTTATTAAAATATTTTTATTTGTTTGTTTGTTTATTTGCAAGAAGGGGGAGACAGAGAAGAAAGACAGAGAGAATGGGAACTCCAGGGCCTCCAGCTACAGCAAATGAACTTCAGATGAACGTGCCACTTTGTTTGTTTGTTTATTTATTTATTTATTTATTTATTTTTATTTTTGGAAAGAGACACAGAGACAGACAGACAGACAGAGAGGGAGAGGGAGACAGATAGAGAATGGGCGTGGCGGCAGTCTCTCAGCATGTGCCCCCTTGTGGTCAAGTGCGGCATTGCGCCCTTGCATCACTGCAAAATGTGCCACTTTGTGCATCTGGCTTCATGTGGGTACTGGGGAATTGAACCAAGATCATTAGGCTATGAGGGCAAGTGTCTTAACCACTGAGTCATCTCTCTATCCCTACCTCTTTTTTTTTCCTTCAACCTTTGTACAAGCAAGAGAGCAGATTTGAGCCTGATCATAATCTTGATTGCCATGAATTCTAATGTAGTTTTGTATTCTTGAATATTCTTTTCTGATTCTAGTCATCAAACAATTGTGTCATAATATTCATAAAATTATCCAGGTAGCATTTTATAATAGATTGACAAACCAGCAAAACGTACTCATTATATAAATATCAAAAACAAAAGTTCATCTTATACAGAAAAAGAGTTAATCATTATGTGTACTTGTTTATGTAGCACGTATTTCAAGAAAAAATGTCCAAAATTGACAAAGATGAGGTCAGGAAAATCATGTAATTTTTTAAAAATTATTTTCACTGGTAGTTTTTAAATTGCCCTGAAATATGTTTATGATTTTCTACTATTTTAAATACTTGAAGCCCAAAGCACATAAATGATACTTAATTGTAATGAGATTTTACTTTCTGAAATGTACTCTTTGCTATAACAATATGAATGATAATAGCAATGAGTAGAATAAGTTAATAATTATTCATAACGGCTAATTTGAAGTTTAATAATTAACATAAAATTGCAAAAAGAAACATTTGATCATGTGTAATATGAATATTGTAAAATGACATTGCGTAATCAGTCTAGAGGAAGTTAATGAGTGCCCATGTGAAATCCTCACTCATTTATGTTGATGCTTGTTAGCATATACAAATTAATAAAATGATTGGTAATAATAAAGAGACACATGTAAATTGTTCTTCATATGTAAGCACCCAATGATGATACGTCCTTTGGAAAAATTATTCTTATGGGTCACATTTTTAAGAGCCTACGTTTAGTGCATCCATTTCAGAGACCAGAGTTAACTTTTATGGAATGCATTCTAATTTTCTATTATGTGAAATAAACTCATTTCCCCTTTGAGTTTAAGAGAATACTATCAATAATGTGTCATTTTTACAAAGTGCAAAATAATTTCCACGGCCATTGCTTTGTTTTATTAATTTAGTATGTTTTATTCTAATTCTAAGCTGCAGAAAATAACATGGACTTTTACACTAAATGTAAATATGCCACCTACACAGGGCAGGTTGACTATCACAACCAATTACTCTCGCATTCTAATGGGATGGTATCACAGGCATTTATTTCCACCTGAGGAGTCAGTGAGATGTAGGTTTGTTACTGGAGAGTATGGTGGGTTGATTCCAGTGTTCCCCATAAATTTCTGTGTTCTGAATGCTACCTCCCCAGCTGGTGGCAATTTGGGAAATGGAGCCTCCTAGAAGTGATGTATTCTTGGGGAGTCTGATGTTTACCCTGTTTGCTTAAATCTTGTACTGGTTCAATCTTTCTCTGTTATGCCCAATGTCGCCTTGTTCATTGTGAATGTTTATTCTGTGTCATGGTATTTTTTTTTCTTTTGGTATTTCAACTCAGTTAAGAGCCCTTGAACTCTGGAGATGTTTGAACAATGTTGCGATTGATATAAACTATGTTGACTTTTCAAGGTGGACTGAATTTCTTGTGTTTTACATCATGGATGGTTACCAGTTTATGGGGGCTAGAGGTGGAATGTGATGGTTTGATTCAGGTGTCCCCATAAACTTATATGTTCTGAATTCTGGCTCCCCAATGGGTAGAAATTTGGGAATTGAACCTCCTGGAGGTGATGTTGGGAGGAGGCTCACGGGTGTTACAGCCAGATTTCCCTTGCCAGTGTGTGGCATATTGCTGTTGTCCACTGATGTCCACCCTCAGCTCATGCCATCATTTTTACCTGCCATCATGGAGCTTCTCCTTGAGTCTGTAAGCCAAAATAAGCCCTTTCGTCCCATAAACAGCAGTATCTTATCCCAACAATGAGAAGCTACCTCTTACAGAGCAGGACCCATCTCCGGAACTTTGCATTTGGCAATATTATATTTGCCAAAGGCCACAGAGTAAATTTTAGAGTCTAGCACGGGGTGAGGCAAAGGCGACTCGCTACTCCACAGCTGGAGGCTACTCTAGTCATTATCTAGTAAAATAAAATACAAAAAAACTCTCAAAAACTCTCAGCTGCACTCAGGAGGCAGAGGTAGGAGGATCTCAGAGAGGCCACCCTGAGACTACATAGTTAATTCCAGGTCAGCCTGGGATTTTGCAAAATCAAAAAAAAAAAAAAAAAAAAAAAAAAAAACCTCTCAGCTGTGCTCTCAGAGAAGCGTGAAGATGGGATTTTGCTAACAGTATTACTCTCTTCCACAGACTGACTCGGGGCACATATTTCCCTCTCTTAACTTCATCTACAATTCAGTGATTGTCTACCAAATCGCAAACACTGAGTTTTGATGCAACTTTTCTTTATCCTAGCCTCCTATCCCTCACTGAATTTGAGTGGAAAACTGAGAAAAGAGGACATGGTTCCTGCCTTCATGCAGTGGAGTCCTATAATGTTCTCAGAAAAGCGTTGTTTTCCCTCGGGGTGGGGGACACTAATCTGACTCCATTAAGCCTCCACACCCCACAGGTCACCCATACACCCATGTATGCACCTGCATCTCCCAACACCAGAGACAAGACGCCTAAGGAAAACTCACTCCACACCCTGCTCAGAGCTGAGGTCCTAGGTCCACACATGTGTTTCACTGCAGCTCCTAGTTTTACACATCTTATTTATGACCCTAACTGTCTACCCTATCCATAGAGGTACAGCCACCTTCTGAAAATTTGTGTAACATTTCAATAACTCTTCATCAAAATTCTTGGAATTCTGCCTACTATTTCTGCATAGGACTCAAATTGTTTACCACTGAGGTCTGGGAAGCCTGGTGTGAGTCAAATATGAAGACCTATCAGAATCCCTCTATTGCATGCTATTTCCTGTGGACGTATAAATAACCCCCTATTGACACAAGATAGGGCAGCAAAATCAGGGCGAGGAAACATTCTGCTCAAGTTTAGCTTAGAGATCTAATACATTTATTTACATGACTTATAGGGAGTGTGTTATTGAAAGACGAATGCAGCACTACGAGCCTACCCCATCATGGGTGATGACTTACAAAAGCTGTATCCATGGAACTCCCTGGACAACTCATAGGCAGATCCATCCAAAACAGTTTTTCTTCTCTAGAAATTGTTTACTGCAAGGTGAATCATGTAACTTTCATGAGCTTCCCGTGTCTTGTAAATTTCTTTATTCCCTGAGCTTCCTAAACCTCACGCCTCCCTCTGGGAGGATCATCCTATTGAAAGAAACACCCATTGGCTCTATTTAATTCCTATCACTGATGCTCATCATTTTTCACTGTAGAACTTATGAATGCTTGCATCTGTGAGATAAACTCATGTGTTTATTTGTAGCCCTTACTCTAAAATGTGCATTCTGTAAAGGAAAACAGATTTACCTCCCTGACCCAGAGTGTGTGATGGATACAGCCACTCAAAAAGCAGGTGGAAAGTTAGTAGATGAATACACAACTAAATAATAGGCATTTTAATTGGCTTTAGAAGGATGGGTAGGAATTTATCAAGTGATAACTAAGATTGGGTATTCAAAGCCAAAGGAGCAGAAAGTGCATTTTAAATGGAAAACAGATATTGGGACAATTTTGGCAAATAAAACATTATTTCTGATCTTCTGAACATTTTTTCTAAGTTCATGAAGTAAAAGAAAATGCATGACTTGCAGAGAGAAGATATAACCTTAATCACCAAATATTTATTTTGTGGGAGTCTTATTTTTACATTTATTATAGAAACCAATTATTAATTCAGCCACTAAACATTTTTTAATTTACTGCTGAGTAAAGAAAAATGAAGCTATGACATTTACGGGAAAATGGGTGGTTCTAAAAATAGTTGCATTAATTAAGATGGCCCAAACTCAACCCACATCAATATGCTTTTGCTAAAATTTTAGATCCTAGCTTATAATATATATGTGTATTCATATATATATATGACATGCATGAAATCTAAATTTACAGAGCTGATCAAGGACAAGTAATAAGAGATTACAAGGACTGTAAATTGCAATAATTTTAGTTATGAAATTGAAAGTTGAGGATGTTTTAGTTTGCTTTTCCAATCTTAAAATGTGAACAGATGATGAGTGAGATGAGGGGAAAGGAGAATCAGTGAAAACAGATTGTGATATCAAATGCCATATTGGTACCTAAAACTCTGTACACTCGATAAAGACAAGAAATATTAAAATTTAACTTTAGCCTAAATTTATACTTGCAAAATGTCCCATTTATTAATTAATGTACAGACACTATATAATTGTCTAGGTAATTTGAGTATTACTTAAACTTTTAAACATTCTTTAGTTCATTTGTACATGAAAAAGTCTTACAATTTGGATTGAAAATGTTTTTCGAAGGTTCGTGCGCTGAAAGATTGATCCTCAGTGCAGCAGTGTTCAGAGGTTTAGAAAGTGATTGGATCATGAGGGTTCTGACCTCATCAATAGAATAATTCATTCACGGGTTCATGATTAATGAACTATAGGAAGGTGATGGGAAGTTATCAGGTGGGAATTTGTTAAAGGGACTGAGTCCTTGGGCTATGCTCATGGTAGTTCTGTCTTGTCACTGATCCCTAAACCTTTTTTCCTCCTTTCCTTTTCTTTTGTTTCCTTTTCTTTCTTTTCTCTTTTCTCCTTTCTTTTCTTTTTTCTTCCCTTCCTTCCTTCCCCCCTCTCCCTCTTTCTTCCCCTCTCCTACCGGCCCTTCTCCTATCTTCTCTCTTCATCTGTCCTCCCTTCTCCTCTCCTCTTCTATTATCTTTTCTTTTTCTCTCCTCCTTCCTTCCTCCCCTTTTCTCTCCCCTCAGGCAAGCAGCTGTGTTCCACCATATCATCCCAACTCTACTGCTCTGCCTCATTAAGGACCAAAACAATCCAGCCAAGTGACCAAAGCCTGAAACCTCTGAAGCAATGAGCCAAAGTAAGTCTCTCTGCCTTGATGGTGATTTCTCAGGTGCTTTGTCACATTGAGGGAAGGTGAGTAACATACCAGGTTCTTAAATTCCAGGTAACATGAAGCAGGAATTTTCATCATATTAAAATGTTGTCATACACAGTTGTCAAACTGCAGTTAAATAATAAGCATTCTAGTTTATAACACACATTATATCGTAACTGAACCTCACACTAAGTGTTGCTCTATAAGTTTTGGCAATTTTAGTTTCCTTGACTGAATACTTTGTTGAAATATATTCTTTTCTTTATGAATATAAAAATACTTAACATGTTTCCCAATTTCAGGACTGCTAAACTGCAATAATTTTAATTAAGTTGAAGGTTGAGGATATTTAATTTGTTTTTGCAATCTTAAAATGATAGTCAAAGTTACTTTGTGTTCTTGTTGTTTGTGCAAATAAGATATCTACACTACTTAAGTTTTTGAATGGTGTATAATGTATCTTATAATTAACTTTTTTATAATTAATATTACAAATATAGTCCTATCTCTATCAGACAGCTTTATAAAACTAAATTATACTGTTATTAGAAATGGAAAGAAATTCCTTGCCACAATATTATTCAGCTTGGTTATACATATATTCTACAAATAGAAAAAAATGTTTTTCTTTAATTGCTGAACTGTTAATCCTGTTTAGTGACAGAAGTCTGAGATACACACTTGCTTCTGTCCTCATCAACGTGATCTTTATTGACAGTGGCTTTTTCTGGCACGTACGATATACTTCTAAGACCTGTGATTTTAGGGTAAGCTAAGCTTTTTCACTCTCTTTATTGCTGTCCTTCCAGTACATTCTTCATTAGTAGTACAGGTCAGATCATAGCATAGAGAAACACCTAGCACAGTTCCTCTTTATCAGCCTTCCACTATGTCAACCATATTTCACCTGGCAAGTGTCCAAGGAAAATGAGCCTGTTTGGAACTCACTGTCTTCTGCCATGTCACTGGCTGTGTCCACACCTCAGTCATATGCTGAGTTCCAGTGAGCCATTATTATTTAGGACTATTTCAGATGAGTATATTTGACCTTTGAAACTCCCAAACATAATACATTTCATCATGAGTGTAGATATTGTAACTTCTCTGCACTTGTACTTTCTCTTTCTATTTAGATGTGAAAACTCAAGGCTCTTCGAAATTTCCCTCTGGCATTTCCATTTCTGTATAGCCTCTGTGGCTCTCTGAAGAGGATATTTTACACCACTTAGCCTTCTTGAATTCTTCCACATTTACTTCGACCTACCCACCTTTCCTGCTTAAACTAATCAGACTCTTTAAAAAAAAACACATTTTTCTTGTTTATTTTTATTTATTTTATTTGAGAGCAACAGGCAGAAAGAGAAAGAGGCAGAGAGAGAGAGAGAGAGAGAGAGAGAGAGAGAGAGAGAGAATGGACATACTAGGGCCTCCTGCCTCTGCAAACGAACTCCAGATGCACGTGTGTCCCCCCCTTGTACATCTGGCTTACGTCCTAGGGAATCTAGTGGAAAACCAGGGTCCTTAGGCTTCACAGGCAAGTGCTTAACTGCTAAGGCATCTCTCCTGGCCCTCATCAGACTCTTGGTCAGACTTCCCATGAACCTTTTGTGCTGTTCCTCAGTTTTTTCTATTCCTCCTGAACCCTGCACACAAATCACTTTGTGTGTGAAGAAAACATGAGAGAAACTTTTTATCTTAAGTTACTTGATAACACAAACAGTAACTGAGTCAGAAGAGGCAGAAATGGCCTTGCTGGGAGAGGAAGAAATTGATTCAGTGCTTAGTAAAAAGTGAAGGAAATTCAAAAGAGAAGTTGTTGCTAAAAGAAAGCTTGTGCATTTCTGCACCTTCAACTTGCCATATAGAGAAATCTCTAAGAAGACCAAGAGACATCAAGTTGACTTAACTTGAAAGAAAAATGCTAAATTTGTAGTCATCATCTCTTTATGTTTAATGTGAAATATTTCAAAATTCTGTTTGGCAAGTTCTTCATCTCTTTATGTTTGATGTGAAATATTTCAAAAATTCTGTTTGGGCAAGGGTTGGTTAATAAGTCTCTGAACAGTCATTCAATGCCTTGATCTCATCCATTCTGTTAGTGTCAAGCAGGTCAAAAGAGGGCTGGAGAGATGACTTAGTGGTTAAGGTGCTTGTCTGCAAAGCCAAAGGACCCAGGTTCGATTCCCCAGGACTCACATAAGCCAGATGCACAAGGTTGCACATGTGTCTGGAGTTTGTTTGCAGTAGTGAGAGTCCCTGGCACACCCATTCTCTCTTTCTATCTGCCTCTTTCCCTTGCTCTCTCTCTCTCTCTCTCTCAAATAAATAAATCAAATACAATATTTTATTTAAAAAATATGATCAAAGAATTGACACAGAAGTAAAATTGTCTGGGGAATGAAGAAGTCTCATGGGAGCCGGCAGTGAGGAGTGAGAATATTGGGGGGGGTAGTAGGGTCCTGGGGAATATGCCCAAAGTACACTAACCACGTGCATTAAAATGGTCTTCTGTAACCAATATAATTTTATTAATTAATTAATTAATTAATTAATATTTTACATAGGTTATTGTCTTATATCCCCTCACACCTGTACCCATTTCCCTGCGGGCCCTCCTTCATAGAGTCACTAGTATTTACTGTGAGGTAATTAGGGCCTCTGTCAGTCTCTGGTGAGGGCTGTGCCTCAGGATAATTCTACCCACCTTGTGGCTCTTGCAGTCTTCTGACCCCTCTCCCTCAACAATCCCTGAGCCGATCCGGTCTGTTAGCAGTTTTGTTTGGTGTTGAGTTCTCTGTAGCCTCTGTTATTCGGCTTCCACGTGTTTCGATTGACCAGCCCTGGAGTTGGTTGTCAGGTTGTCACTGGGAGTGATATTCATGTTGCTGCTCCCTCTGCAATTTCTGCTGGGCCCCTCTAAATGTGCTAGAGGTAGAATGTCTTTGGTGGGTAGTCAGTTATCTTTTCTTGTCTTATTTATGGACCTTGGATCTCTCTATTTTTCTCTGCCAGCCAAAAACTAAAACATATTCTTACTGGGTGTGGTGGCACATGCCTTTAATCCCCGCACTCAGGAGGCAGAGGTAGGAGGATCTCCATGAGTTCAAGGCCAGTCTGAGACTACATAGTGAATTCCAGGTCAGCCTGAGCTAGACTGAGACCCTACCTTAAAAAAAAATTAGAGAGAAGAAGAAGGAGGAGGAGGAGGGGGAAGAGGAGAAGGAGGGGATGGGGAAGGAGAAGGGGAAGAATAAGGAGGAGGAGGAGGAGAAGAAAATATATTCTCCAACCAAGCATGAGAGCAACTTGCATTAGGGGGGATACGCATAGTTGTTTGAGAGACATTTTGATGAGGATAGCCACTCAGCTTATCCAGAGAACAATGGGGCTTCTCTCTGGGGGTTGTGAGTTTCCTGCCTATGGGGTGCTGACTTGGTTCCAAGCACTAATTATGAGTTCCCTCCCATTGAGACTCATTTCCAATTGGAGGACAGTTGGTTACCCACAAGGCTGTGCACTGCTATTGAAAAGTATACTCCTTGTCTTTCTGGTGGATTGTGTAGCTTGCAGGGTCTCCTGTTTATTCGTGCTGTTGGTGACCATTGTCACCCAGTGGCTCCCATAGAACTTTTCAACACCATGAGGGGTTGCCAGGAAAAGACTGACTTTACCCTCAGCTCTCATTTTATTTTAAAATCAAAACATTTTTTTAAAGTTATTGACAAAGGATCCTGTAAGTCCAGGCTGGTGAGATTAGAACCAAGGTAATAGTGAGTAAGTAATGATTCAGAGAATTGGGGTTCAGTTTGCCAGGGTGATGGTCTCTTCTTTAACTCAAATTACGTAGGCCCAAGTACTTGTCCAGAGCGGAATTGTACTTGGCTAGTAGAACTTGTCTGTGAGAGTTTGCAAAGAGATGTGAGAGCATGGACTAAAAGCCATCCTTGGAGAGATAACTCACCCAACACACACTTTTCAATCATGTCATTCAGTAACACTGTCCTCTCCTGGAACAAGTTCTATGTTTCATATCGTACTGTCTGCTGGGACATCCCTCCATTGTGAAAATGAAAAAGAAAATCAGCATTATGTTGTTGATCATGAGAGACAAGAGAGGCTGTTAAGGGACAAAGGTTTTCAATGCTCATTCACCAAACTCACACCCTTCTGTGCCCTCCCAAGGTGGCCGGCTACTTTGGCAGTACATGAGATAGACATACAGACATGTAAAATGGCCTCAGAGTAGAATTGCATTTATTACTTGATTTTTCTCATAATGCGAACTTATGGAACATGGAGACATTCTCAGTCTTCATATGTTAATGTCACTCTGGACCCCATAGCTAACATTCTTTGAAAACTCTGCATATTTCTCATTCTTCAATGCACCGTTCACCTGGCCAGAAGCCATGTCATTCTTCAGGGGAACCATTGGGGAGGCATTCATTCCATGCACTTGCAGTGGACTTGCAGGGTCACTGTTCCTTTCTGTCAGTGCATACCTGGTGTTTGACACAATTCATATTTATAAACCTGGCTAATTAGTCATGGGGAGCCGTTGCAAGAGCTATCTGCAAACCTGCTCTTGATTTTTTCCCCCATTTTTTCCTACAACTTAAACCATGCAGCATTCTAGTCATCTGTCTTTCTGTCTCACCACCACAGCACAACCCTCATCCAGCCCACTATCATTGTAGTGCTTCTTGGGTCAAGGCTCTAGTTTCCATCATAACGATCAAACCGATCTTTAGTGATCACAGTTCACTGTTCATCTTGGCACATATTTCTGAAACTCATCTTCCCTAGAGATAATAGGGTTGATGGCCATATTCCCTATTAACAATCTCTTCTGCAGAGGACAGTCACTATGGAATTATGAACGACTTTTGTCTGTATCCTCCACCGCCATCTCTAATAAAACATAACTTACGTGCTTGGTGAACGTAGGATCCTTCATCTACAATAGGGGAACTTTGTTATATGTAGATCTTTAGATATATGTAAAACAGTAATGCTAACAATCCCCTATACTAGAACTTTCTGGCCAGATAAACTCATTAACATTTCTCCAAGTAAGTTCTTATGTTTCCACTTTGCATACTTTAAGTGATCTTTGAGTTCAGTCTTGTAGGAGCAAACTCATCAAATTATGAGGACCAACTCATGCAGTCCTTTCTAAAATATTGCATCCTAATTTATGAGATTCTGAATATATTTCACTTCTATTTCTAGTCTAGAAGTCTTAAGACCCAAACCCAGATCCTCATATTACTTCCAATTTGGTGACACAGCATGCAAGTTGCAACAGGACTTTTCAGTGGAGGTTATTTCCTCTCAGAGTAGATCTATGACTTCCCTTTTGAGGAAATTTAGAGAACTGACTTTGGTTATGTCCTGTGGGCAACACGAGGGACAAGAATCATACCCTGAGGACAAAAGGACTTGTGAGTCTCTTATCTTATACAAGGTCATCATCCCATGGTCTCAAGCAATTGATCTGATGTGCATTGGGTAACTACAGACAAAATTTTACCTTTGAGAACTGCACAATTTCATTTTCATATCTACTTGATATCCCATGTCCCACTCTGGATCTCTACCTCACTTTCTCTCTCTTGTCCCCTCCCCCCACACACACACCTAGGATCTCATTTGTTATTTTTGATGCAAAACTGTAATCAGTGTGTGCAATGTTTTAATGACTGGACAGATGAACAATAGCATTTATATTTTAGATTGCTTTTAAGCCTTTCTGGACTACCTGCTTTGAAAAAACATTTCTTAACAGTGATTTCCTAGATTTTCCTCCAGCTGTTTTGAGTTCTTATGCTCTACTTCAGCACTACATAAAACATCAAAAAAATGTATTCTTAAGAGAACTAAAACTCAGTTTTACTGAAATGATATAAATTAACATAGTTAAAGAATAACTTTGGGCCGGAGAGATAGCTTAGTGGTTAAACGCTTGCCAGTGGAGCCTAAGGACCCTGGTTCGAGGCTCGATTCTCCAGGACCCACGTCAGCCAGATGCACAAGGGGGTGCAAGCATCTGGAGTTCGTTTGCAGTGGCTGGAGGCCCTGGCACACCCATTCTCTCTCTCTCTCTCTCTACCTGCCTATTTCTGTATCTCCCTCTCTCTCAAATAAATAAATAAATAAATAAATAAATAAAATAACTAAAAAGAAAAGAATAGCATATTCATCATAAACATAGTTATCTCAATGTTATATCTTTCACTATTTCAAATTGTTTTGAGAATGTAAAATTTGTTAACTAAGAAAAGGAAAATTAGTTTTGTAATTATGCGTTCATATTGTTTTGCATGGGGATATATGTTTGTCTGCACATGTATATGGATGATATTAGTTTTTCCCTAAATAGCAAATTAGAATGTTTCATGAAATTAATGGAAAGAGTATCCTAGAAAGAATAAAGGGGGAGCTGGATAAATTAAAGATTTTATCTTAAACCAAACTGGAGTAATTGGCTAAATTAACTTGTCTTAAAAAGACATGTGCTGAGACATTGCAAAATAAAGAAAAGATAAAAGGAAATTACAGGAAATAATATGGGATATACACAGCAATAGTTAGGAATAACAAGAAGACTGATAATCCTTCAGAGGGCTATACAAAGTTCACATGTGTACAAGAAACTAAATGCACCAGCTTATTGTATGAAAAGAAATCTAAGCCACTTCAACTGACCAACACACAAAAATCTAGCAGTTGGATTTTTTCCCAAATTCTATATAGAAAAATAACAGGATACAAATTCAAATAAAAAAAAAGAAAATATGAGTATAAGAAATAATATTCATTTTTCTCTAGCTGATCCAACTTTCTAAAAAAAAGTCCATACTAAGCAGATTTATTAGTAAGCACTTAAAATTTTGTATTTTTAAACCATTGTCTGATGGCTTTAGCATTTTAATAGTCGTGATTATAGAATTATCATTATGATTCTCCAAATTCAATTAAGTAAAAGTCAGTATTTAGTTAAAATTGATGTAGCCATGAAACTTTCATGATAGAATGCACACATGAGCTATGTTTTGATACATAATTTTCTCACTAAGAACTTAACAAAATGAAATAATGACACAATAAAAGTATATTGCCTAATGCTGTGCTATGAAATGACTTATTATTTGCCTTTGTAATATATTCCATGAGCAAAAGATTATGTCTAATGTCTACCCACTTGGAACAGTAGGAAGAACAACCAAAATTCATTATTTTGTTATGGCTTACTGCTTACTGCTTTTGTCTTTATTAGATGGTCATTGACTTGTACAATGGTGGACTATTTTAGGTTTCACAAAACAAGTAGTAAGACTGATGAAGTCAAAATCCAAAGGACTGAGTAAATTTGGTAACCATTTCAAGTAAAATACTTATTCCAATTCACGACTTGAATAGAAGAAATCGTAAGCAACAGTCCTGTTCATCCACAGAAGAGTTAATTGGGCATCTTGTTCTTTTCCTGGAAATTGGCCAGCCTACTCATTGGGCTTCCTTATTGCCCTTTCTTTGATGCTTCTTACCAGGAACTAGCTCCCTCCTGGCATTTTCCCCATAACCCATATCATTTCTGTGTATCTCTCCCCTGCATGCATCACAAAGGTAACTATAGGAGACAGTAACTCAGCTTTGCAATCTAATGCTTTTGTGACTCAAATAATGAGAATTTCAGTTAAAGGTGGTATTTTGACATTATTGTAAGAAAGCTAACATGGCACTTTTGTTTAGGACTGGTCTCCCAAAAGGAAACATGAATTGAGTTATTGTTATGCCCGTATGAAATATCCCAGCTTTCTAGTAGAACATAATTAAATGTAGTTTTTAGAGTTCATATATTCAGCATCTGCCAGGTTCTTACGATGAATAATGGATTACAAAGTCATAGAAGGAGAGTAGAAATTTGCACAATTGTCAGCCAAAGGACATTATTCCCTCCCTGAGATGGCAGTGTCAGTGTTACCTTGGTCAGATCTGTGAATCACACTGGAGCTCTGTAAACACTCCCAGCTTTGGTATTAGGGATATTTTGGGCAGGAAAGGAACTGAATACTTTTCGACTATCAAATTTCTTTTCTTCTCAATCATCCTGAATAATGATTTGTTGGCAACCATAGTGGAGTTCATAATATTTTATATTCATTTTTGAGCAGCAGATATAAGTTCTTCTTAATGTTTGCCCTAAGTTAGTATCTCAGCAATTGCCATGTGATTGCACTCCCTTCCTTGAAAAGGAACGAGATCACATTTCAATAACGTAAATAGCCATGACTAAGGATGTTTTTAAATTCTTTGACTGAAATAGGGCTTGAATATTTCAAACCTATTTTTAGATTTATGTATTAATACTTTTAGTTACAATGAAAAATATTCTTGTGTAGTATCTTGTCTGTTCATTTAATTTTATATTATGGCTAACTTATCAGAGATATTATAAATACAGTCCACATATTATAAATCTGGATTGTAAACTGTGTGAATGATAAATCATTGTGGAGGAGGCAGGCAAGTCATTTGGATGTTGCATGATCATTAAGATCTATGACAGGTCGTGATGCACATGGTTAGATGTTGGCCTTAGAGATGGAGATGACCTGGTCATTTCCCCGTGGACAGGGATGATTATCATTCAATATGATATGGTGCTAATTTATTCCCTTTGGGCTTGTAATGAAAAGTAGGAATGCTTGCATAAAGCTAAATATTAAAGTTCTGTTAATGTTTGTTTAGGAGGGCAACTGTGATGGTTAAGTTTTGGGTCAACTTGATCTGTTCAGGAATCCACAGACATTCTTCACCAGTGGGTCTCTGAGTTTGCATCCAGGAAGGATTAATTTAAGGAGGAAGTCCTTCCCCCAGGGTGAGGCCTTCCCCCAGAATAGGTGGATTTATCTGTGGAAAAAGATACCCTCCTCTCACCTGGCTGCTGATACTACAGCTGCCTTTCAGCATGGACTGAAGACCAGAGTCTCTCCAGGACGCCTCCAGGCCTTCAGTTGGACTGGAACTGCTGAGGCAGCCAATCTTGTGGACTGAGCAGCTACTAGGTTCCTTGACCCTCAGTCCTGCAGACTGCTATTGTTGGACTACCATAAGGTAATCCAATAAATCCACTTTTAATTCAATTAATTCTATCTGTTCTGTCCCTCTTCAGAACCCTGACTAATACAGCAACAATTACCACTGAAGAAGAGAAAGAAATCAGCTATGTTAACATCCCAGTCACTTGAGACTGTGTTGGAGAGAGAAGATCAATGTGTGCTAATCTGAATGTGTTTGCATAGTTGACGATGTCACATGATTAAAATAACTGAAACCTATTACATGCTGAAGATTTATGTTAACATCCATCTTTAACAGCATTGACCACTACTTTTAGTTGCACTTATGATGAGGAAAAATAAAACAGGCAATATTTTTATGGCAATACAAGCCCGTTACCATGCTGGACCCCCTCTCTTAGCACTGCCTCAATTAGGAAATTTTATATTTCTTTTTTTTTTAATTTTTTTTTATTATTAGGAAATTTTATATTTCTGAAATACAAAATTCTGTGCACAAAATCCCATTTCTTTTAGCTTATATCATACCTAAAATTATACCACCCATCAGTCTCTAAGAGCATGACTCTAATTAGATTCCTGGAAGTGAAGGTAGGGAGCAAGGGAAAGAATCTTGTTTACCTGTGTCTCATTGGAAAATTACTTATTAGAGTCTCAGCAACAAGTCAAGAACAGCGACTTCACTTGAACTCCATGTATATTTACAAAAGCACTTGTCATTGCTGGCTGTGTGTATTTATCACTTGGCATATTTACATTCAAATAGAAAAGATAAAACAAAACAATATGAGAGTACCAGTCAGGGACACATCCTTTGGGATCAGGGGAATATATATAATATATATAATTAATATATATATATATAATATATATATATATATATATCTTTGGGCTATGGAGAATATATATATATATAAATTTTGATTGGTTGAAGATAAAATTGTATTGAAGAGTTATATTTCTCAATGATATATTTTTTGCATTAGAGCTAACTTATACCCTGAAGAATAATTAACTATAGTTTGGAAAATGCTAATTTAATCATATGTAAATGATACTGAAAACTAATCAGGTACCAATAATATAATCAAGTTACCATCATATTGCAGTTTGTTCAGAAGTAATGATGAGAATCTAATACTTTCCAGGCATGTTATTAGGAAAGGAGAGATTAAAAAAAAATTCTGGGACTAATTTTTTTTTGTGCTATGGAAACCAATGACAGTGATGAAAGTTACTTTTGACCATGAGTGGAACAGGCATCAAAGTTGAGTTAAATAAATCATATAAAAGATTGCAGACCTCTTTTTTTAACTTTTTTCTTGTACTCACTGATTGTTTGTAATATTAGTTATAGCCACTTTATCATTTCACATTTTTCACACTCAGCTTAAATTGAGTCACTTACATTTCAGTCCATAATGTAGCATACTTCTATGAGTTTTAAAAGTCTAGAATCAAAGGTATTGAATATAATAGAGCTAAAACCCATAATATGTATGTATGTATGTATATATATAGAAATATATGTGTGTGTATGTATATATTGAGAGTAATAGAAATTATTGAGATTGAACATTGGAGTTTAATCAAGGGCCTTTGATGTTAATTCTGACCATACTCACTGTACAATATCTTCCTAGATGTTTTACTTCCTTTTGTGTTGCTGTGACCACATACTTGCCAGAGAGAACTTAAAAGAGGGAAGTATAGTTTGGCTCACAGTATCAGAGAAATTTGATCTATGAAGGCAAGGAAGGCATTGATGGTGACACTGGCTGCATTTATGATGGCAGATGTCTGTGATGACAGGTCACATGACACAAACCAAGAAGCAAAATACTCAGATTGGAAACAGGGGTAGATATAGTCTTCAAAGAAGCCTGCCCATCGATGGAGAACCCTTGCTGTCACTTGGGCCATACCTCTTAAAGGTTCCATAGCTTCCTAAAGCATTACCGTCTTCAACCATGAGCCTGTGGGGGACCGTTTCAACTCAAACTATACAACTAACACAGTTGGATTAGTTAATAATTTCCTCCTTATTTTTAACACTTTGCCAAATAGAATTTACAATTACTTTTTCCGTGACATTACAGATGTGTCTATTTCCTTGTCAGATTGCCACTTCCTGTATAGCTTGGAAGCCACCAAGCTTCTGCTCAAGGCTCAGCAGCCTCAGATTTTTAAGCCTTAGCTGTTAGAAAAGACCACACCTTGAGAGAGAGAGAGAGAAAGAGGGAGAGATGGAGAGATTGAGAGAGGGAACGAAGCACATCTTGAGTGTGGGGGAAAAGATGGCACTTTGAAGACAGGCTCTCAATTTTGATTCTGTTTAGTGCCTAGCATATGATTTCTAAAACAACTAGTCTCAGCTGTACTTTAAATGCAATTGCGATGAAGTTACTGGAGCTTAAGTTATGTAGAAATTTAATCTCTGATAATGAAGAAACCTTCCCAGAGGCCTCGATTTGTGACTTGTCATTTAACTTTATCTGTTCCTGAAGTATGGTCATGAACTCAGATGTGTTTGTATCTGTCTTTGTATGACATAATTTTACCCCAAAATGGAATTGTTATTTTATAAACAGAACAACGTTTCAAAAATCCTTGTATATCTAATTTTCTTCTTTCAGAAAATCTGTTAGCCTTACAAAAGCAGATAGTGATATTTGACTATCTAA
The DNA here is from genome assembly GCA_036365145.1 of Orientallactaga sibirica. Classification (NCBI taxonomy): domain Eukaryota; kingdom Metazoa; phylum Chordata; class Mammalia; order Rodentia; family Dipodidae; genus Orientallactaga; species Orientallactaga sibirica. The sequence goes on from JAEOAD010001030.1 coordinate 5,644,968, forward strand.
AGAAAGATTTATGTGGCTTTCCAGAGAATTGAATTGGCTTAAAACTTTCATCCTAAAAAATATCTTAATACTAATTATTTAAGTAGTGAAGGTGTAGCAACAGCACCGATCTGATGAAGTATATTAGAGGAAACAGAGTCACTGTAGTTCAGAAGAAATATCAAGTATCAAAATCAATTTGAAAACATTAAGTAACATTGTATATGAGAGCCTTTTGCTACCAGTATGACTTGAATTTATATTAGTTTGTACATTAGTACTGTAAGTGGGAAAAAATCAGTTTCAACTGAGCTTGTACATGTTTCTTCATCATTTTAATGATATAATTCTTTTTAAATAGCCCATATATTAATACATTTAATTTTATGTCAAAATAAGAATATGTTGTCATATTTACAAATTTTTCCATTCCACGTCAATAAAACTATTCCCATTATTAAAACATATTGAATATATAAGTATACACATTACAATCATAACTTTCCATGTATTTTAGAAAACCCACTATATGTAACTATTTTTTTAATGAAAAAAATAAGTTTTTTCTAAAACCTAACATAATATATATCAATATAAATGTCAACATAATTGGATTAACAAGATATTGTAAGTAGAGAAGCATTGAGTTACAATTTACAACCTATAAATGTGTTGCCTACATAGAAAATATTTTGACAGTGAAATAGAGTATCGATAATTATTGGGGGGCTGCATGTGTGTACATATCTGTAATCCCAGCACTCAGAAGGCTTGAAGCTTGAGAAATGTGAGTTCAAAGTCAACTCTAGCTACATAGCGAGTTTCAGGCCAATTTAGGCTACCTGGACAAAAAATATATATATATGGAAAAAGGTAAGCAGGCTATAACAGAACTTACCTCTAATATAAGCTATGATTACTGCAACGTGTTAGTGACAGGAGGCCCAGGTTTCCAATAGAACTACTTACAAAGTTAACTGTGTTTTTGATCTTGGTACTCCTCCTTCTCCAACAAAAATGATTATGAATCTTTAACTGAAGAAAATATACCCTTTAATCTAAAGAAGTTATAAAAAATAATTTTAAAACAAAGGCAATTTCATAGGAATTTTCTATTGTCTGGTGAATAGTGAAGCGTTATCGACACAGTTTCTTTCCTTTTTAAAGATTGTATAGTGGTTTTTATCAAAGATTAAAGATTGTATAGTGTTCTTAATCAAAGGTAAATTACACTGCTCACTAAATGTTCCCCAACCTTGTTCAAGACAACATGCGTCTTATGATCAGAGCAAATACCCAGTGCTCACAAAGTAATTTAAAATGCAAATACTATTGTAATTAGACATAGTTATGCGTCAGTAGAAAGGGCATTGTGGGAATTCTTTAGAAGACTGAAGAAAATGACTTATATAAAATGCTATCTACTAATGTGCTTTTATTTTCTTATAAAAGTGAAAACATTTTCTAGCTAACCAAAATCTATGTATGGTATCCCTTTGGGTGAAAGTATGCATTAATGTCAGTCATTTTATGGAGTAAGAAAATTAGTCTCAGCTTAAAGTCACTGAGTGAGTCAACATGTCCTTTCATATAAAATGCAAGCCCCGGGCTATTCAACAAATATCCTGTGTTTGTCAATTCTATGGTCTCAGGTGGGGTCCATTCTTGCTATTTCAGTAGAAATATAAGTGGCTTTTTTGTGTTGTGTCTACCTTTTCTTTGTGTAAGTCACCAAAAATAAACAAAGAAGCATCTTTGGGAACCTGGTGTGTATCTATTCTGCATGGTGACTCCTTCAGGTGGTTTAAACTGTCGTAGAAAGAATTGCTTAGGGGCTGGCACAGAGACTTCATCAGACTTACATCATGGCTATCCTGGGGACAGTAATGATGGAACTCTAGACAAAGCATAACATTCAGTTTCTTGGGAAAGGTGGAAGACAGAAGACAGTATTGACACTTGAAAGAAAGGAGTCCAATGAAGGATATTTGAGTTTATGTCACTTTCTACCTCAAGGCCCTCCCAGGGCTTAGTTAGTAGAACCTAATGAGAAAGGAGTCTTATGTGTTTATATATAAAAGCAAAGGACAGAATTTGGGGATGGCAAAATGCTTGAAAGTATGTGTGTGTGTCGGGGGGGAGGGGCAAGGAAAATGGACACACAAAAAAGCATCAAAATCTTTACATAAAATAGAAATGGGGATTAGATCCACATCAAGAACTGAGTTCAAGGCCTGTCAGAAATCAAAGGCTGGAAGTTTAAAATTATGGACCAGGGAGTCATTTTAGCTGCTGTTCCAAATAGGGGAAATAGAATTTGGGGTGTGAGTAGTGTGTGAACTACCTACTAGAAAAGAAAAAAAAAAAATAGCTTCCTTAAGAGAGAGAGAAACAGTCCTGCTAATGTAATAGCTCCACTATCCAGTGTGTATTTCAGACTTGCAAACTGACAAACAATGTGAGTGTATTCAGGAATGAAAGTACAATCGACAAAGTCAGAACCAAAGATGCAATAAATGGCAGTATTAAGAGAACAGTAGTTTATAGTTATTAACTTAAACCTGAGTGATAAATTATTGTCAAATGATTGAACATATGAAGAAGACAATGGGAAATGAGATGCAAAAGGAAATTTTAAAACTGATAATTATAGTATGAAATAAAACTTTAAATAGGAATGAAATGCTGTAATAAAGAACTAAGTTTTGGAATACATAATTATGTTGATGGGAATAATCTATTCTAAACAAAAGAGATAAACAGGTTTTGGTTTTTGTTTCTTTTGCTGCTGAGAAGAAGAAGGCAAGGCAAGTGTTTAGCCATTGAGCTAAATCCCCAACCCTTACTTCTGAGCCACTGTTGTTTTCCTATGGATATCAGGCTGGTCTTGATCTCATAATCCTGCATCTGTCCTCCGCATACTAGAATGATCAGTATCAAGTGCCAGGTCTTGCAAGAGGGTTCAAATATAAAGGAAGCTCCAATTGCCTATTAGACAATATTGGATACACATATGTATATGTATGTATTAGTATATATGGAGAGGAGAGAGAATATAGCAGATCGTATTTTCTGAAAAATCACTACCAAACATTTCTGAAGCATGAACACTGATGCAAGGTAAAAACCTACTATGGAGCAAGACACATACAGATACAACGACCATCAGAGTTCAGGTGTGAACTGTTTTCCCAAGGACTCAAGAACTATAATCTCAACCTGTCTTATATATAAGTGACAACATAAAAGAACAGAGGGTTTGCTTTCATTCACAATTTCAGAGATTTTAATCCATCATACTCTAGATCTGTTATTTTGAACTGATCAATGAATTAATCCATGGAGGAAATTAGAACTATCTTGAGACAAACATTTCTCTATAGTCCTACCTCTAAATACTTGTATATTTGCCACAGTGGGAAACAAGACTGAGAAACAAATCTAGATACATTCTAGTAAAATGTCTGAAAAGCAGATATGATGAAAATAATTCCAATACAAAATATAATATTTCAATTACTCAAAAGAAGAGTTCTATCTAGGTGTAGGAATATTGCTTTTGATATATGGAAAGAGAATAGTAAATCTACTAGGAGTTAAGGGGGTTAATGATGTATGTATTAAATCAATCAACAAAAAATGGAACAAAATAGTGTGATGTATAAGTATTGCTTAACTTTTTAACTTTGTAGGAAATAAAATGTTTTCAATTAATTCTAAAGAATGCAAGAATTGAGGAATGGATGAAAAAGACAAGCAAAGAGCTAAGTACATATCTTGGCAGCGCAGTTGCCTAGCGTGAATACACTTCAGTGTAAAAGAGGAATGGAGTTAAGGAGGGAGAAATAGAGTGGGGAAGAAAGATTAAAAAGAGGGAAAAAAAGAAAAATAACACGCTGGTATATTTAGGACAAATAATGAATAGATAATTAATACTCATGCACAGAATGAAAAATACAGTTAAAGAGCAGAGAATATCAGAAGGGACTTTACAAAGAATAACAATCAGATATACGGTTGGTAAGAGAAATTCAAATTAAGTATAAAGTCACACACAAAATGAGTAAAAGATGTGTGTTGCAAAGATCACATGTTGCAAAAGTTCAGGTTATTGCTGGTATCAGTAAAAACAACACTTTAAGGGATAAAGCAAATCATTTAATACAGCTAACAAATATCATTTGTTAACATAATTAATTGTGAAGCTGCAAGTGAATAGTACCAAAGCTAAAACTACACATATCAAAAATTGAAAGAATTTGAGTGAGAAGACACAAACACATACTCATGCTTCAATGATTTATGCCATTATTTCAACAATTTCTATGATAAGATAAAACAATAAAGATACAGAATATTTGAGGTACAATGTTAATCAGCTTGATATATTTGAAATTAAACAAACACTAAATGAAACAGTTGCAGAATGCATATACTAATGTGGGGAATGTTCACCAATCTGGCATAATAGTTCCAAAGAAGAAATGCTTGCATATTAGAATAGAATAAGTTAACAACAATAATGAGATATGTGTAAAAAATTAAATGCCTATAAAACAGAGGATTCAACTCAGCATTCTTACTTTATAATTTAAGAAGCCAGACAACCTGACTGTGGTGATTTGAATGTGAAATTTTTCTCAAGGGTCCAGACATTCGTAATTAAATCTCACACTGAAATCCCAGCTTGTGGAGCCTTTGATGGGTGGAGCTTTCCTAGAGGAGACATGTTGCTTGGGGAGAACCTTGAGGTTTTTAGTCCAGTTCTACTAGGTGTTCACTAGATAGCTCAGTATTACTGTTATCTCCTAGCTGATGTGACAAGGAGCGATGCCCAGCCTTTTCTCTGTTATTCCTCCTATGCTATGATGAAACTTCACCTTGAGACTGTAAGCCGAAACAAACCCTTTCCACCCATCAGCTGAATTTTGTCAGATATTTTGTCCCAGCAGTGAGAAGGTAATTGCAAAAGTAATAAATAAAGCAGAAGAATGTATTTAAGGAATAGAATAGGAATGAACCAAACAAAGAGTAAACTAAAAAAGTTAAAGCAAAAAGTTAATGAATTGCAAAATTAATAAAGTTAAAAAATATTTTATAGGCTTGTGACACAAGAGAATTTATTTAACTTTTTCTAGTAACAAAAATGATAGGGAACTATTTCTACTCAAAGCAGACACTGGTAAGTTCATTGTTAAGCTACCTAATTTAATTTGTGTTTACATTTGTATGTGTTTGTACACATGTGTGTGTCATCTAACTCCAGAACACATAGACAATTGAGTTTGCCCCTAGAATAAAAATTGTTCCATATATTCATCTAAATTATAATGGAATGAAGAGGAAAATATCTGGCATGTAGAAACATCAACTGACATAATTCAACACCTATTCAAAAGAATAGGTTGTAGCTTTAATTGTTCTTTAAGTTTTAATTTTACTTCACATATTTTCAGGCTATGTATTTGATGTATATACATTAAAAGTCACCGTGTGTTCCTGGTGCATTATACAGTCATGGCTACAAGTATTTCTGTTTGGAAATGATCTGACGCATACACCTCATTAGTCAAATATTAACATAGGTATTCTAGCTTTATTTTTTTAGAGTGAGACACAGAGAGAGATAGAGAGGGAGAAGGAGAGAGATAGAGATGGGCGCGCCAGCAGTCTCTCAGCTGCTGTGAACGAAATCCAGATGTGTGCCTCCCCTTGTGGTCAAGTGCGGCATTGCGCCCTTGAGTTAATTTGCATCTGGCTAAATGTGGGACCTGGAGATTGGAACCGGCGTTCTTAGGCTTAGGAGGCAGGCGCCTTAACCACTAAGCCATCTCTCCAGCCCAATATTCTAGCTTTTTGTTTTGCTTATGTTTGCATTGCGTATGTTTAATTTATTATTTTATATCTTTGTATATTCTAATAATTTATGTTTGCTTCACACACTACATAATTTAAAGTCTACTCTGAAAATTTTCACTGTCACTTAACTACTATAATTAGTTCATTAAATTCAACCTGACATTGTGCTATGTGACTTATATGTATTACATTAGTACTTTCTGTCTTTTATTCCACATCATTCTTGACTTTTGTCAATTATTTTTATTCATTTACTTTCCTAATATTCATGCTTGTGAATCTTCATTACTACATGTGTCTGTTATCATGAGATATCTGAATTTGAATGAAGACAAGAGAATTTCGAAGATACCTTTACTTTTCATTTTGTTTTGTTCTGTTTTGTTTTTCTAAAGTAGGGTTTCTCTCTAACTGCCGCTGACCTGGAATTCTCTACGAAGTCAAACTCATGGTGATCCTCCTACCTCTACCTCCTAAGTACTGGGATTAAAGTCTTGTGCCACCACTTCCAGCCTAGAAGATCCCTCCAGACCTCACATCTCACTCCTGTAAGGGATCTAGCTCTCTAGGTCAATTACCAAGATGGCACACAGCTCTTTATGTGACACAAACACTAGGAGCAAATTGAAATGGTGAGGAGAGATATCAAAGGGTCTTGGCCATGTTTCCAAAAATCACCCCAAAATATCTCAGGAGTGTCATCTCAGCAGCTGACTAGAAAAGAAGTTTTCTAAAAGATGACTCATAATCAAGAGGGCACAGTGTGTGGAGAAATAGGTAAACCAAAATAGAAAAGGCAACCTAGTCCCCACTGGAACCATTGTCAAATTCTCTATAGCTCTGCCTGCAAAGGCCATGCGTATAGATGGTGAACACGAACATGGATTCCTATGATGAACACGAACATGGATTCCTGTGATGAAGACGAACATGGATTCCTATGATGAACACGAACATGGATTCCCTTGATGAACACGAACATGGATTCCTGTGATGAACACAAACATGGATTCCTATGATGAACACAAACATGGATTCCTGTGATGAACATGAACATGGATTCCTATGATGAACACCAACATGGATTCCTGTGAGCTTGTTTTCTATAGCTCTCTAATAGGAAATCAGAACAGAGCACTGAGTGGAACTGCATAACATTATAAAATGAGATACCATGTGGCAAAATGCAAGTTAGTTATTTACATCAAACCTCTCCTACATTTAGGGGAAAAGAGAGTGACTTACTCTTTGTTTTTATTTTTTTGTTTGTTTTTTAATACATGATTACAGGGATTTTTGGAAAGATGTAAGTGGCTTGTCATATCACATAAAATCGAGATTAAAGCTATAGTTTGTAAGATGCCTGTGCTTGTGTTCTAATGCTCTCACATATGATGAGATGCAAAAGCATTAGATACAGATGAGCAGTTCAAACAGTTTTTTTTTTTTTTTTTTCTGTAAAGTTTTAAAGCTTCTGGACTAACTTTGCTGTCTTTGAGCAGTACCTCAATGGATATGTTCAAAAGTGAAAACTAAGAAAAACTCCATCATGGAAGTTCTACTAAGGTTATTTCTATGGGTGAATCATATCACTGGGACCATGAACATTTTCCTACAGTTCCATCTTTAGTTAAACTTAAATTTTATCATGAGAAATAAATGCTATATGAACTCAGACCTAGGGCAGTCTTTAGGAAAACTTGTCTGTTGGCCTTTGTTGGAGATGAGTTCAAAACTTTTCTAGTTCCTATTTTCATGTCCATATCATCTTGATTCTATTCATTTTAATAGCACTCTGATTCTTCTGTTTCTCCATCTTGGATAAAGTTTGTAATAAAAATGACCTGAAAGATAAACAAGTATCTTGGAATGTATATAACCCCTTTTAACAAATAGGCTATAGCTACATGCATATTTTTGTATATGAATCTAATGACTAGAGCACCAAAAAAATAGTTTAAAAATAATAATTATATTCTTCCCAAGTGAATATAATTTTAGTTTCTAATTTCAAGTAGGAAAATTAAGTTAGGAGTTACAACCAAGTTGGTGTCAATTTACTCAAGCAAAGATTAGAATAGAATCAAACCAATAATCCAAACACTTCTAAAGGCAATTAACTTTGGCTTAATAAACATATTGAATATTTCATTTAAATCAATTATAAAAATATTAAAATTATTTAATTCTTCCATACTCAATGCCTGCCTTTGTTTCATAAACTTATTCAGTGGCTAATATTAATAAACTTTACACTCTGCCCTAAGAAGGTAAAAGGTTTCATGGCTTAAAAAATGCTGTGATTTAGAATATTTATCTTCACTTTACCAGAAAGATGAATTATTTTACATATTCATATATATATATATATATCCTGTCTAGGATAAGATGCTACAATATGTCTTTACAGCAAATATAGGTATCTCAAATAACTAGAAAGAGGCCTATTTAATCACCTTCTGAGCTATCCAACATAAGAAACTTTCTAAGACAGCCTTTGTATTACTGCTTTAAACTTTTAAAAAGTACTGCAGCTGCAGCTACAGGTTTTTTAAGATTTCTTTGAAACAACTGAAGAGTGAACTTTAATTCATGTTTTTTAAACAAAGGTTATATGAGATTTACAGCAGTCTTACAAAAGACAGATATCAGCAAGAATTGCATATTACGCTCGGAGTGCAACTGACTTTCAAATTTCTCTACAGGTATTATTTCCCATGAATAGGAACAAAGAGCAAAAACAGTTAAAAAAGCATATTCAAATGTGTGCATAAAAAGGCATGGTAAATGAATACTGTTTAGTTTGCTGACATAATTACTTGAATGTAATTTTTATGAGTCATAGAAATCTTGGCATTTTCACTGAACCAGATAATTAGACTCTGAATAGAACAGGGTCAGAATAATTAATACATCAAAACTAGATGAACTTTTTCTAATTATTTTTATTTAATCTCTATTATAATTATTGTTATACTCTGCTGAGCATGATTGCCTCATGTTCATAGATTTGAATGCAGTCTTATAGCTGCATCCTGGGACTTTGTGGAATATTAACAAACCGTGGCCTGGAGAAATTAGAATGGTGTAGTTTCATGATGGAATTCTAAATTGGAATTTCATATTTTTCTATATAGTTGCACAAAATTTGTTCCATAATCACAAAAATATGAATTTTAAAACAAAGTCTCCTTTCGTTTCAAGTTACACTTTTCCAAAGTTCAAGAAAAATTTTTTTCTGAATTTTTTGAGAGGCATGTCATCAGTAATTCAACTCAGGTAATATTTCCAAAAGATGATTATATTGCATTAAGTTTTTCATTATTTGAGAGTTTTGAATATCATGATAAATCTTAATCAAAAAGCAAATGTCTCAACAGGCAGTAAAGGTCATTACTAACTATAATTAAAGACTTTCAACATCATGTTAGAAAGTAATGGTATAACTTTCTGGTTGTGATAATAGCTACCTAACTGTGCCAGAGCTTTGAAATAGCCATATAAATAAAGTGGAATAAATTATAACAGAAGATGAAACCAAGAATAATGATAAAGGATTTTTAAATCTCAGTGCTGAAAGATTGCATAGGCCATTTTATAAATGATTATTAGTTAATCTGTGTCTGGATACTGAAATAGCTATACCATAATACAACAAGAAAGTTAAATGTTTTTCCACCAAAAACTGTAGCCAGCAAAGGTGACAGTTCAAGGTAGCAAAGCTTGAGGTTACCCCAAATTTTTAATTCTCTATTTTATTTATTTACTTATTTGAGAGAGAGACAGAGAGAGACAATCAGAGAGAAAGAGAGAATATGCATGCCAGGGCCTCTAGCCACTGCAAACGAACTCCAGACACATGCGCCCCTTGTGCATCTGTCTTACGTGGGTCCTGGGGAATCAAACCTGGGTCTTTAGGCTTCACAGGTAAATGCCTTAACCACTAAGCCATTTCCCCAGCCCTGAATTTTTAATTCCTCAATGATATATGAACCAATACTTATTATATTCAAAATTCAGGGCAACAGGTATAAGGAGAGGCTCTGGTGAAATTTTGCAGAACCAAACTAGAAAGATAATCATATTGAGTGATTTAAAGCAGTATCAGGAAGACAAATACATGTTCTCTCTCATATGTGGTTTCCAAATTTTTTAATATAGGTGTATATATGCATGTGTATGTGAAAAAAATAGAAGAGGAACTACGTAGGGGAACAAAGGAGATGTATGGGAGGAAGATTGGCACTATGAGATGTTTTCACATTATTTAATCACTTTTAAAAAGTGGGGTAGAGTTACAGCTCTGTAATAGAGCAAGTGCTTACCCTTATAATGCAATAAGTTCACACCACACAAATCAAGAAGTAAGAATAAGGGCTGGAGGAATGGCTTAGCGGTTAAGGCAATTACCAGCAAAGCCAAAGGATCCAGGTTCAGCTCCCCAGTACCCACGTAAAACCAGATGCACAAGATGGCACATAAGTCTGGAGTTTATTTGCAGTGGCTAGAGGCCATGGTACCCCCACTCTTTCTCTCTATCTCATTCTTACTCTCTCTGTTCAAATAATTAATAAAAGAAATAAATAAAAAATTAAGAATATGAATTTGGAGAGATAGCTCAGTGATGGAATTTTTGCTGAACATGTAGAGAACTCTGGTTTTAATTCCCAATACTGAAAACAAACAAAACCAAATCAGCACTGAGCTAATGAATGTTAGTGAATGTGAAATACCCCCATTAGGTTCTGCATTTAAACATCCGTCCCCCAACTGATAGAACTGTTTTATAAGGTGGTAGAACTGCTCTAGACGACCTGGATTAGTGCTCGTGGGTTTTTAGGCTTGACATCCTGGCCTACTTCCTGTTCTGTTTCTGTTTCACGTTCCAAGAAGATGTGAGGTAAGGAGACCAGCTGCACAATCTTGCTACCATGGAAGTTTCCTGTCCAGGATGGACTGTACCAGCAAACTGTAAGCTCAAATACTTTGTGTCAGGAGTTTGGTCACACCAAGAAAATGTAAGTAACACAAATCTCATTATGTAATTAAGGGAAAGTATTCGTCATAAGCTGGTAAACTAAATACAAAATAGAAAAATAACAGAAAAAGGAAAACGTACTGCAAATACTACTGGCAACGATAAGAGAAAGGTAGAAGAAATGAAGATAGCACAGCAGCAAAGAATCAACATGGCTCCAAACAATGTAACTGACATTGTGGGGACAATATCTCGAAGAAAGGTGACCACATTCTAGAAACATCAAGAAAATGTCTAATAGCAATAAGGGGGTACTCTAAAGGAGAGAAAAATAATGAAGCCAAAAATTAATTTTCAGACAGCATATTATTTAAAACAAAGGCACAAGGGGCTGGAGAGATGGCATTGTGGTTAAGGTGCTTGTCTACGAAGCCTAAAGACCCAGGTTCAATTCCTTAGTACCAACATAATCCAGATTCACAAGGTGGCACATGTACCCGGAGTTTGTTTGCAGTGGCTGGAGGCCCTGGCATGCCCATTCTTTCCATCTATTTGCCTCTTCCTCTCTCTCTCTCTCATAAATAAATAAAATAAGTAAACCAAAAGAGCAAAGGCATTAAGAAGGGTTAAAGGATTCATTAATTCCTACAAAAGGACATAATTTAGAATGAAGCTGGCAATTTTTTTTCTTAATTTCCGGTTTAAAGAAAAAGATACCATTATTTAGACAAAACGTGAAAAGAAAGATTTCAAGTCGCTGCTCTTATACTCTAGTCACAATGCACGGTCAAGAGGAGAAGGAAACTCAGAGGAAGATGAGCAGTGCAAGAGTACTGCACTCAGAACAAATGACTTATGTGCAAGAAGAAAAGAAAAACCTCACTCCCAAATACGGAGTTGAAAGATGCTATGAAACTCATACCTGAAGATGCCTATCGGGGGGCTGGCTAAGAGATGAAGTGTACTCAGCAGAGAAGATTGCGTGTTCGCCATTACTGCTGTATGTTCCGATATTGGTTAAAATATGTTTGCATAACCTGAGAATAAAGCTACCTTGCAAACTCAGCCAGCAGGCTGCTTCTAGAGAACAAATAACAACAATAAAGTAAAATTCATTTGATCACATTAAAAACCATGAAAAATTTAGTAGTATCATGAATGGTACAAGTGAAAATGTGATATTTCCTGTATATATAAAATATAAAATAGGATCATGACTGTACTGAAGACTTTATACAAAGATAATATTTATTCAACAATTTTGGGAAAATGACTATTTGAAAAATATTCCTTAAATTAGATCTTTATCTTACATTTTCACTTAGTATGAATTTAGAGTAAAATTTATCAAAAACACCCAAGAGAAAAATAAGGACAGTATTTTTGTGCCTGAAATAGCCACAGAAAGTTATAGTCTAAGTACATGCACAAAGTGAAAATTAAGTACTGTAATGCCCTTTCAGAAAGACCTATGATGTCTCTAACCAGCAAGCACAGTTTGTATGAAGTAATCAGTGATTGGCCCCACGTAACTTAGACACAGATATGTATCATCTCTCTTCAAATATGCACTAATAACACATATAAAAAATGACACAGTTAAAAAAAATAAATAGCCAGGTGTGGTGACACATGCCTTTAATTCCAGCACTTGGGAGGCAGAGGTAAGAGGATAGTGGTGAGTTTGAGGCCAGCCTGAGACTACACAGTGAATTCCAGGTCAGCCTGGACTGAGACCCTAACTCAAAAAAAAAAAAAAAAAAAAAAAAACATAACTTCTACTTAACATAAACTTCAGATGCTTCCAGCTCTATATTTTGAAAATGTATTTAAATAATCATGTTTGACAATCACAAGAAACCTCTGATCAGGTAAATAAACTAAACAGAGAAACACATTGCATAATAACACAAATTGAATGAGATTGATGCAGGATTTGAACCCAAGCCTGATGACAAGTGAATGTTCAGTCCACTGCAAACTGCTCTCCAGCTGTTGTATTAAATGCAGTGAATATAGGAGAGTTTGGTCAGTTCTCTTTTTGGCTATACCCTCTTCAATTAGCATACCCAGAGTTAGAGTAATCACTCCTTGAAAGATTGTTGGAAGCTTGAATATATGCAGATAGGACATGCACTAGAAGTTAAGAAATGCAAGGCTAACAACAAACAAAATTCCTGTTCCATGCAAATTTTCAGTGTGTGTGTTTTATGGTAAGGAGTGCGGAGTGCCAATGTCTACGTGAAGGATACTTGCGAGGGCGTATACTGTCTATAAATGCATATCATCACGCCGAGAGAGCAAGACTAGAGCGGGACTTGCAAATTTAGGACACAAACACATGGAGCCTTGGACATTAGTTTTGGGATAAATAATGCAATCACTTTCTAAGGAAAATGTCACCCAAATATAACACTATCAAATTCCTCTGCACTTGTCACATACATGTGATGGTAAACTAGATTCCTTACTCTCTGCTGTGTTTATCCCCTCTGTTTCTTTATTACTATTTTGTTATTTTTAAATCTCTATTCAAGGTTTAAAATATGAAACTTTTTAAAAAATAATTAGTGTCATTTTAATTTAAGAGTGTATAAATTTATCTCCAAGCTAATAGTTACGTAGAATTCGTATTTTATTGTTAATAATTTGTCAGAATTGTAGCCTCATGTTATCTGTTCCATGCATAAGAACGTAGATTAGAAGGTGAAATTTGGCATACATCATATTTTTTGCACTCTGAGTCACCCAATTTCCACCACCTCAGATGTTCCTGGAGCATCTTGGTGAACTATCCATGTGTGCGAACACCTGGGTGAGAGAAGAAAATGTCGTCAAGAACCTGAGCTTTCTACTGGGCAGTTATCTCTGAATTCTCAAATATTCTTTATCTTGTGAAAGAATTTATGTGACCCTTTTAACAACCTCGGTTATTATTATTTTTTTAATTTATGTAGTTTAAAGATCCACTTAGGCCACGGACTTTCAGGAAGGCTAGTTCAACGCAGAGAACAGAGCTGGGTACGCATATGAGTGAAGTGAAATCATTATGAAGAACAGGAGGAAGAGCAGAGACAGATGATGGAGACTATAGCTTACCAGGCTTGACGTTTTCCTTTGGCAATGCTGGGGAATGGTGAAGACATGAAATAAGAAGAGTAACCTAAAAAATGATGCAGTGACTTCATGGAGAGCTGTTGGGATAATTTGTCTAATATATTTTAAGCTTTGAGTTTCATTACTTTTATATGAACTTGACCTCTTGTGCATTTAATGCTTAAATGCATAAAGACTTTTAAAATAAAAATTTTAAATGCAACCCAATGGAATGTGAGGCTGCATTCATCTGGGTTCTAAATGATCATTTTTCAAACATGCTCTAGAATGAATACCTCACTGACAGCCTGCACTCTTGTACTAGAATCCATGTAGAAAGCTACCAAGATTTGTGCTCAAGTCACACACATATCTATCTGGCCATTTCTTTATTTTTATTTCTTTATTTATTAGTATTTTTTAAAGTCTTATATAGCTCAGGCTGACTTCAAACTCCCAAGATAGTTGAGGCTGGCCCTTGACTAGAGCTCCAGCTTTCAATGGACCAGTTTTGGTATTGCAGGCATGCACCATCACACCCAACTCTGGTCATGCATTTGCAATGCTCTGTTCCTTAAATGACTCCTATGAAATTCAACTGGTACTCTGAGTTGTACATTAATTTGCAAATGTAAAGGACACAGGAAAAATCTGCCCAGGTGCAATCTTCCTAGCCACACACTCAGCATCATTTCCTCCTTTTTGAAAAGCTAACAATCACGCAGCCCTGCTGAGTGAAAGATCCTCACGTAGCATGGGCTCTCTCTTGCATGCATGCTTTTGTACAGAAATGCAAACTAGTGTTTATTCTTTGTCTTTTAGATTCTTAACTATTCAAAACTTAGAATTTTTTTTTCTCAGAATACTTCTAAAAAGTTTCTATTTCTATCTGACTCTTTTTTTTTTATTTGAGGAAGTCTTGTTACTTCTCTCAGATGTAATGTGAATAGGAACACGCATATAACTTTTCAGGATTTGACCTCACGTTTTTCAAGTCCAGTCTATGAAATTCTTACATAAAAGGTCTTGACTAGGGTTAGGAATGTGGCTCAGTAGTAGAGCTTTTGCCTCATATGTGTAAGTGCTTGGGTTTGTGCCCCAGAACCACAAAATACCCTGGCTAAATGGCATCTAAACAATTGGAGCTTAATAAGAGTTTCAAAAACATAAAGAGGAAAAAAAATCTGATGATCATTATTCACGTTTTGATTACAAATCAGTAAATTCAATTAAAAGTTAATTATTAGTTGCAAAGGGAAGAGACTTTTGAGTGTATTATGCCTTTACATGTACATGTTCACATACATGACATAAACAAGGGCACATTTCATACGAAATACATGTATTGACATCACTGCAGATTTACTTTATGTGCTATAACCAAACTTTAGTCTTTACAACTTTAGTTTTAAATTAAATGGGAAATTAAAATATGCACACAGTACCTTTACTTTATTAATTTATATCTGGTTTTGTGGTAAACGGGAAACAAGTTTGAAAATGAGTCATTGTATAAAATCTAATCATCTAGGAACAGAAAGAGAATATGTCCAAGTCACCCTCAAATGCTAGAGAATAGGGCTGTACTGTTATGTGAGAAAAGAATAGAGTCTTGCCAAGACATAGCCAGACCTTTGCTGGTTCCTAAGAATATGTTCTCCAATGTATGTGATTCATTTAGCTCTTTTCCCTGTGTATGGGCTGGTTGTAGGAAGCAAACAAAATACAAATATACAGAAAATGACTTTATCTTGTCTAGTTTGCCTTTGCAAATCTATAAATATATCTGTATAATATATGTAAATATATATATATATGATGGATACCTTTTTATAACCCTTATATTACAATTAATAACATTTACATTAACTTCCTAAGCTGGCTGTGTTGATAGAGAAAGCAAAATATCTGAAATCTAAAAAGTAAGAATTTTGAAATCGATCCATTCTGCTAAATGTAAACACACTGCAATATTGCCCAGAATTCTCCCTGTTTTATTTTTGATTTTATTTTGATTGTTTGCATGCTATTTGGCTATTTTGTAAATATTTTAGCCGTTGTATCTTCCATCAGAGAGGGATAGTTCTTAAAAGCTAATAAAAATATTTTTTTCATTCTATTATAATTTGTTACTTTCCATAAGTATCAGTTAACTGTAAACTTTATTTTTAAGCTATATTGACTAAGAAACACATATCTGAAATAGACCAAGGTTTCTGTTGGTTAGTAAAGGAATACATTTTCTAAACTGAGTGTAATATAACTTATCTTTAGTGACTAATTTCCTATATTATAATAGTTCATTCCTTTTAATTTTACCTTCTTAATAAAATGATCTCTCTCCACTCATTGAAATAATCTGAGCTATTTTCCCTTGATATAACCCAGTAAAGCTAATTTACAATCAGAGGCTCCTTACTAAATTCAATGCCCTGAAATCTGACTTTTGAAAATATAAATAAAAAAACGTTCATTATTTCAACCTATGACAGTATCTCACACGTTTAAAACAATTACTAATTTTTGAATTGATAAAAAAAGTTCAGATATTTACAAATTCTAACTCAACATAAAATTCAGTGTAAGAACTTTTATCATCCTATGTATATCTAAATTTTTCCCTAAAGTATTTGTTTAGCCTTGCCGAGTTGTTAACCAATATGATCTGGAAAATTAAACCACCCTCAACTCATTGTTTTAACTAGCAACAGTTTTTTGAAGTGTATATCCACTGAACCTTGTACAAGTACACACTTTAGAATGATTTGATAAAGGCCATAAAATGCTAAAGAAATTGAAGGATATCAATTAAGTGACAGGAATATTCTTAAATTCTCTCTTGTCTGCAGCTAAACACTACGAAGTATAGAAGGCAATACACTAACCTGTCTGTACTTTCCCGTCACTTGCTTTTTTGCTCTCATTTTTATTGTACTTCCCTTTTCCGTGCACCCTTGGCATTTTATTGAATGTCATCAAGTTACCCAAGGTTGATTGCAAGGAAAGAAGCTTTATTGGCTATTTGAGCATGGAATGGGCCAGAAGGCAAGCGGACCAAAAAGAACATGAGATGTGTGATCTAGAGTCCCCTGGTATAGTTTGTACTCGGATGTTCTCAAAAGCCCAGGGCTCCAGGCTGTGGCACTGAATTGTATTAAACGCACTTTGCATATTGTAGAGACAAAAGCTGTCATTGCCATCCAGTGGCAACACATGTTATTGCATGTTTAGCCAAATCTGCGTTTGTTTTTCCTTGGAACTAAATGGTGATGGACAAGGTGTCTGGCGTCTTAAAAAAAGGAAAAGGAGGGAGGGAGGAAGGGAGATTAACTATACTTATTTTAAATCCTAATCTTAACTATCCAAAGTGCATGAAATATACATAAGATTAGTTCTTCGAGTATCTTTCATTTTAAGATTGAGTTCACCTATTTTTCTTTTCTAGGTAGAAGTGGAGGATTTTCTCTAAGTTTAATAGAATATAAAAGCATGTAGAATTTAAAGACTTAGGCAAGAAAATGTTGATTGCTACTACTGAACTAAGATTTAATGATCTTCAATAGACTACAAATAAACACATATTTATTAAATTAAAGGTTCTTCATTGGTTAAAATCTCAGAAGAGTTTTCAATGCCATTATAACCTGGAGACATTCAAACCAGACTCAAATCATAGTGACATAAACTCTTCAGGTCAAGTGGGGGTACAGTTCACATATGTGTTTAATAAAACAAACAGATAAAGGCAGATGAAGCACAAGGAGAGATTTCTCTTCTTTTCAGTGCAGCAATGCATGCTTCATTCTTTATTTCTCCCTGCATTCCATCTTTTTGTGTACTTCACATAAAAAGTAACACTTCTCTTATCTTCTGAGTAAATTTCAGTGGAAGTTTCACCAAGTTTTTAGCTTTAAATTTATTCATAACTTGAAATGTTTCACTTTTCAGCAATTTTCATTTAAAATTGTATTTATTTATTTATTTTTTTTCCTGCAAAGGCCGCATCCTCCTTAAACAAGCTGGGTTTTATAGGTATCACGTATCAGTCTGCATGTCTAACAGAATTTAAAGCATGTTAACCTCGATTTTTAAAGTTCAGTGTCCTTTCCCTCTAGTTAGTGATTATGCATGATCAAGTCCTGCATTTTTGTTGTAAAGATTCTGTAGATCTTTTCTAGGCATTGATTTTTTTATCCTATGTTGCTATTTGTTTTTCATTCATTGAAGAAGGCTACAAAGAGAAATGAGATCACACAAGAAAGATTATAGGGTATATTTTTTAAATGAGTGACTTTATTTTGCCTGAGAGAGTGAATGGCTTTACTATGTGGAACACATATTTATATTTTTCTATGTGAATACATGTGTATAATACATTAAAGTTAATCCACAAAGCTAAAATGAAAAGTGAGTTAATCTGAGATGTTTTCTCTCTGGTTTTTGACCATTTGTCTGTAGGGGTTCTTTGGCACATATAGAACTGTTCATTTACTTTGGAATCGGTAGTCTAAGCCATTTTCAACAAACCATGATCTGCCAACAGGCTTCAAAACTAAAAAAAATAAAAAATGAATATAAAAGAGGTATGCATAAGAAATGTATACATTAACATCGTTATACACAATGACACCCTTATTTTGAATAACTTGTATTAAGTAGAATTGAATCAAACATAGCTGAATGAAACATCTTCATGTATATTCATCAGTTAAAATGCTTTGAACATTTGCCTTCAAAAAGAACAAGTATCTATTTCCTCGGCATTTTTCTAATATATTTGCTTGATATGTAAGCAACTACTTTCTTCAAGTAAAACCTGGAATTGACCCAATTATGGCAACAAACCTGCAGACAGTTTTCTTACAAGTGCTGCATGACACCCACTTTTCTCTAGTTTGCGCTACGTGAGTTACTCACCTATTTTTCAGGTTTGGAAACTACACTTCTATTTGTCTTTATACAGCAAGTTATTCGATCAATTTAATGCTAAATTGTTTTGCAATTAATCTTTGAAATAATGAATGCATGCCACTGATAACTCTGTTCTGATTTCAATTGATGTTTTTGGAATATTTGAACATCTAAAGTAAGAGATCAGTATTGTCTTTATTCCTGATCTATTGTCATGGTTAGTGCAAGCTTTGTGATGGTCTTGTCACTGGTCATTAGAAGACACACAAAGTAACAACAGGAATTAAACAAATGGCTGGGAAAGGTTTTTGGCACAGTGAGCAAGGCAGTATGCCACACTGATATGTGCTGGAAACTGTTCTCATATGCTTAGTGCTACAAAATGGCCAAAATTTTGAGATTTTGGCTTGTAGAAGCAAGGCATTTTCATGTTTCCCATTGAAAACTATATTCAGGATTCATTCTTGGTAGTTTACATTTAGGAAATAGTTTAGTACTCTGGTTTCTTTAAATAATATACTTGAATTCAGACTATTTTCCTTCTCTGTACATTTGGGGAACTACTAATTTCAAGATAATACAGAAGAGTTGTATATTTATTTTAGAAACAATACTTCAAAGGTATTTAAATGTGTTATTGTTGATCTAGATCTCCTGCTGGTGCTCACTTTGTGTTTCTATCTGCGGCATCTTCCCAGAATTCATCCTTGATTTTTGCCTTTGTCTGTCTGTGTCTTCAATGGACATTAATGACTGCAGGGGAATGTATTGGACCAAAACAAATGCAAGAGCCACTTCAGTATCTATTAAAGGAGAAGAATTCAGAATGCAATGTTGCATTCCAGTCAAGTGTGTGATGTGTGATGCTTGAAAATTACAAAGGAAAGAATTCATACTAGAGAAATAACTGATAATATTATGATCCACTGGCTTCATATACCCCTGCCATCATTGCTGGAATCCATTGACTATCACACGACACTTAGCTGCTTTCATGCAGTTCTGATAACAGTTAGAGATGGTTTCCCTGAATGAGCATAATGTTTTCTGGTATCAAACTTGATCTTAACAGGAAAGATAAAGGAAGCCATTAAAAACTTCAAAAAACAGTTGACTTAAAATGTAGAGACAATAATAATATGGGGTTAGGGAGAAAGCTCGATAGGTAAAGAGCTTGCAACACAAACATGAGGATCTGAATTATCACACGATTTTTTTTTTTTTTGTAAATTTTTGTAAAAGTTAGAGGCTGGTGATGTGTGCCTGTACTTCCAGCACAGAGGAAACAGAGACAAGAAGATCCCTGGGGCTCACTGGATACGGAGTCTAGCCAAAACAGTAAGCATTGGGTTTAGTGTGGGACCCTGCTAAAACCAAAATGGTTTAGATCTAATTTAAAGTAATCATTTTTCAAAAACTGTGATGGTCTTTGAGAGTAATTTTCCAAATTGAATTAAGTGTGTATAGGTAATATTGACCACTGTGAATAAAAGAGACTCCTTTCCTTTAGAAACACTCCCCTCCCCTCCAGAGCTTGACTTTCCTGTTTCAGTCTTACAGCCTAAATGACACTTTAAAATATAAATTAATGCCATAATATTTCTTAGTTTGACGCAGAGCCAAGAGCATCTTTGTTCTCCCATTTCTACTATTACTCTGTGGAGTAAGCTGAAAATTGTTCCAGTTAAAACGCATAGTTTTTAAACATTCTACCTTATGTTTAAACTTTATTTCCAGAGCTACAATTTTTTAAGATTAGAACAGCTAATAAGCCTATCTTCACTAGTATGTCACTGTAACTCTCCAGGAAAAAAAAAGCACAATTTCCTATCTAAAATGAAATATTTTTCTTATATGTAATGTGAAAGTTCTATCCAAAAATTTCAAAGAACATTGTGTAGAAGAAAGGAAATCTTTGGAAGAACTCTAAAGGCATGCTTTTTATCTGCTGTAGATAAAAATAAAATGATAAAACATAATAATGATGGGATCTTTATAAACGCCCATAAGTATGCTATTCCCATGAATTTTCAAGACTTTCCCATGCAAAATTTTCCTACAAAGGTACTTAATGATTATCCACTTAATTTGTACATTTATTCCAGCTACTGTTTGGGGAGCTAAACTTTTATATTAATAATTGATCTCAAAATGACATCACAGAATGCCCCATACATGCCTCAGTTTTACTAGGGAAATGGTGAAATGGTCTTTTGATGACCTTAATGCAACTGACATTCCTAAGGGATCAGGCAGGGCCCAAGCACAAGCCAGTACCTATCTGGGAAATTCAAAAGAGCATAGACCAGAGCTCAGGAGAAAGGAATAACTCTAAAAACACAGGATAGCAATACTGCCCCTAATGCTGATGCTGCGTACTCAAGGAAAGACTATGCGTGGAACAGGACCCATCTTCAGGCCTGAGATCTGCATCCCACTTCAGAGGTCATCACAGGGATCCTAGTGGATGAAGGAGGAGCAGGCTGTGGTACCATCACTGGGACTCAAATAGAATTACTCACATTTAACTTGTGTGAACGAAGGCTGTGCTGAGACCACAGGCTGGACCTAGGGTGAAACACATCTTTGATTTCTAGTTCCATTACTCTATGCCAGGTGACAGGAGACAGGATTAAGACATGCACAAGGCAATATTCTTCTTTGGACAGGGCAGAAAATGAGTTGATATCTTCTGTTATGCTCATATTACCTAATGTTAAAAAGATATCAGTAGATTTCGTTCTCTGCCTATGATAGTGGTAACACCACATGATAAATACAAGTTGTGTTGTATGGTCGTTCTAAAAGCTAGGGTAGTTTTTTTTTTTTTTTTTTTTTAAATTTTGGAATACTTATAGAGAAGAGAGTTAAATGTTACACTTAACCTTTTCTTTCACAACAATAAAACTTGCAGACACAAGACTACCCAACTAAAATAACCTCTTACACATTTTCTTGCAAGTACATGGGGACATGTGACTCGGTTTTAGCTAAAAATAGTTTTTTGAGGTATCCAGAAGTACAACTTTCCAGTGATGATCTTTAAGGATGGGGTATGCTTTTACTTTTATTTTCTTCACCTTTCTGGTTGGAAATGGGACCCAGTAATGAGTCACATGAACCATATGATTGAGAGAATTACTCTAGAGATATGAAGAGAGAAGCAGCCTGGGCTCTCAAAAATCTCTGTGGAGTAGAGATAACACATCAGATTATATTGGCATATGGAATAAACCTACATTTCATTTGAGTTGCTATTATTTTTTTTGTCATTTGAACTAGTAGTAATATAATATTAACATTTAGATCCTTGTGTCTTAGCCAATTATTGTTTACTGCAAAATTAGTGAATTTGACAAACATAGATTAGCACAAACCCATTAAACAACAAAATAGAACAAAATAGAAATTCATAAACTCCAATGCTTTGAAGGAAATGAGGAAAATAACTGAGAAACTATTACGGATATAATTATTTTTTCTTTTTTGAAAAAATCATTTTCTAAATATGTGAAATATAGCAACATCTAGATATGTTAATGCCAAAGTAATTCATCAAAGTATCATTTTGAAGATCTTGTTTCTGGCTCTAACCCTTAATTATGTAGATGACACATGTTTCTAAAATTCATTGATTAGGCTGAGGTGACATTGAGAAACTGTACACCAATTTTAGAATTCTTTTTATTTATTCAGATAATACAGATGTCCTTGGAAGCCGTTTATCTCTGCTCAGATTCGCCTTCAGGAATGGAAAACTACATGTTCCATCTGCTGGGCTTGTGACTCTTACCCAGTGCAGTCAGTCCTTTCTTAGCTGGAGAGCTGCTTTGGTAGACATAGCCCTCTCTCATGGAGATATCTACACAAAACGACCCTGTTTTCTTTCTTTCTTCTTTCTTTCTTTCTATTTCTTTCTCTCTCTCTCTCTCTCTTTCTTTTTTCTTTCGTTCTTTCTTTTTTGTTTTTGTTTTTGGTTTTTCAAGGTAGGGTCTCACTCTAGCCCAGGCTGACCTGGAATTCACTATGTAGTCTCAGGGTAGCCTTGAACTCACAGCGATCCCCCTACCTCTGCCTCCCGAGTGCTGGGATTAAAGGCGTGAGACACCATGCCAAGTTAACCCTGTTTTCTTGAGCCAATATGAGACCACTTTTATGGACCACTTTTTTCATTGTTCTCTGGGCTATGAGGCCTTCTCCTATACTGCCAGAACATATTATACTAAGCTACCTCACTATCAACTTCCATAATTTACTGTCCTGAGAGCCTGACTCACATTCGGGATTAGTCAGATAACAGCAGAAGAAAAATGCTATTGAGCCAAGCTCCAGACCCTTCAAAGGCCAGCTCCATTCATTGAACAACAGCTCATGAAAAGGTTTAGACCTTCAAATTGGCTTGTGAATGGGTTTGTTTCATACCTAATATTTGCAGATTGAAGGATTAGATTATAAGCAAGTTTACAAAGTGAGCTAGAGGCATAATGAAATTCAGAAACAACGAACGACATATTTTCTCTGATTCTCAACTAGAGTAGTACTTAATAACTGTCCCAAATTGTGAATTCTAAGAAAAACTATCCTCAGGAAGGAATCCATAAAAGTCATCCCTATTTAAGGATTTAAGTATTTATTTTTATTTATTTACTTATTTTATTTGACAGAGAGAAAGAGAGAAAGAGAGAGAGAGAGAGAGAGAGAGAGAGAGAGAGGGAGAGAGAAAATGGGTGCACCAGGGACTCTAGACACTGCAAACAAACTCCAGATGCATGTGCCACCTTGTGCATCTGGCTTATGTGGGTCCTGGGAAATTAAACCTGGGTCCTTTGGCTTTGCAGGCAAACTCCTTAACCGCTAAACCATCCCTCCAGCCCTAAGAATTTAAGTTTTAATTGCCTCCTCAATCTGTTATTTTTTTCAGACTTTATATATGAACGTACTGCAATTTGATTGTATTCAAATCCCATGACCCCCTTTTGTCTCTTATCCCAGGCCCCCATGTTACTAAGGACCCTCATTTTTCCAGTGAGTCCTTCCTTGTTTTATTTTTTTTTTGGGGGGTCTCATTCTCTTTGTCCTCCATTCTGCCTGTCAAAATGTTGGTGGGCTCATGGGGCTGGAGAGATGGTTGAGTGGTTAAAGACACTTGCTTACAAAGCTTGACAGCCTGGAGTTCAATTCCCCAGCACCCACATGAAAGCAGATGCACGAAGTAGAGCATTCATCTTGAGTTGTTTGCAGTGGCTGGATGCCCTGGGACACCCATACGATTCATTCCCTCTCTCTTCCTGCTTCTTTCTGTTTCTCTCTCTCAAAAAAAATAAATAAATACCTGGGCTTGATGGCACACACCTTTAATCCCACCACTAGGGAGGCAGAGGTAGGAGGGTCACCATGAGTTTGAGGCCACCTTGAGACTACAGAGTTCCAGGTTAGCTTGGGCTGGAGTGAGACCCTACTTCCAAAGAAAAAAAAATGTTGGTGTGCTCAGAATATGCCGGCCTTGTGATGGTTCTGGAAAACACTGTGGGGCCATGAATACATCAGTCAGATAAATATATTTTAAAAGTAAGAGAAATTCCAGTTGAATATCTTATTTGAAGATTTATTTATTTGAGTATTTGCTCTAGTAGGAAATGAAATATATAAGAAAACCATTCAGACAAAAACTGCTTATTATCTCTCATATGTAGATATCAGCATTGAGTTTTTAAATCTGTATGTAAGTTGGAACAAGAGTCAGCAGTAGAAACCAGAAGCTAGAAAGAGGCTACGGAGAGAAGAGGAGAGGAAAGATCTTACTGGAGGATAGAGTAGAAATGCAAGTCTCAAACAGAACATGGGGACAGAGAAGACAAATTGGAATGTGGAGAGGAGGATATAGTGCTGGAAGAACTGCACAAAACTAAGGACACAATAAATAAACCATAGGGAGGCATTCTTCTGTTTTAGCTCATTTAAAATTATAATTTTAGAAAAAGAGAATTTGGGCAGAAGTATCCTGCTAAATGGAGAATGTTGCCCTCAGAAGCCATAGGTTGCATAGGAAAATTCTAGTGGTAGAGATGGGACACCATGACAGTGAGTTGTTGATCAGGTAGACCAAGCAAGATATGCCTATCTGTATAATACCATCAAGTCAGTTATAGGGGAGATTAACTGCTCTCTAAAAATGTTGAAGCCATAGAGGAAAAGATGAGACTAAAAATTCATATTTTAACAAAGGAAGTTGTTGAAAAATATTAATTCCAAAGATTTTATAATAATTTTATCTTAAATATATTTATTTTATTATTTAAAAATGTTTTTAAGCCTTGAAGACAGGATTGTGACAGTTATATTTCTTCAAATAAAATTCTCTTTTTTTATTGTTGTTTTTTTTTCCAGTTTTATTACATACTTGTAAGTAGTTGCTACAGGAACTTTTTCAGGATGATAGATGATGGGACTTACTCAATAATCTTTCATTTGAAATTAGTTATAAAGGTACATCTTCAATATATTTGTAAGAACTTAAACACTAAATATAAAATGGAAAATTAAAATGACTATTATCATAGTTTTATAGATTTAGGTTACTCTATAGTACCAAAAAGGTATAAATGTATATTTCAGTAATGGAAAAATAATCATTACAAATAGACTTATATCAATTAGTAAAATTCTACATAGACAAAAGTCATTTTCTATAGAAAATTTAATTCAAAACAGAAAGTGATAGAATGTTAACTTTTTGCTTTTTTTCATTTTCATGTATTTGTTTGCAGACATGTCTGAATTCGCAGTTAGTGGTACTTTTAACTCTGGAACCATGGAAAAGTCAGCTCACCTTTTATTGTTCCAGTTTTATTACTGAAAAAAAATGTATAATATGCCTACTATGCCTACTTTCATAAACATTTGATTTTGAAAGGATTGGTTTGAGACAAGATTTCATGTATCCCAGTCTGGCCTTGAACTCTTGTGTAGTTGAACATGGTCTGGAGCTTGACTCACCTGCTTCTACCTCCCTAGTATTGGGATCACAGGTTTATGATATTTGAATATTTTCAAAATATTTTATTTATTTATTGGAGAGAGAGGCAGATAGAGAGAATGGGTACATCAGGTCCTCTAGCCACTGCAAATGAACTTCAGATGCATGTGCCACCTTGTGCTTATGTGGGTATTGGAGAATCGAACCTGGGTCCTTTGGCTTTGCTGGCAATCACCTTAATCACTAAGCCATCTCTCCAGCTCTGATATTTGAATATTAATAGAAAGTAATAAGCATACAGTAAATAACTTCTTACTCCCTTTAAAGGGTATTCTCTTTACATTCAGAATGCTGAGAGCTGGTACATGGGTATTCTTTTTTGTGGATCATAACAAGTATAATTCTACTACAAACTAACCTGTTATGAATAATTGCAAAATCTGAGTTAACAGGATCAAAATTAGTGAGATTAGATTACATTTTTGTAAGGCAAAAACTTTACAATGGCTAATCTCTCAGATAAAATGGAACTTTGAAATTTACTCTATATTAATTTTTTTAAAATTTGAGGGTGAATAAAAGATTGGTCATCTGTTGAGTGCAATGACACTTATCAAGATAGATTTTCTCTAATCTTGCAAACCTTAGTAACATGTCTAGAAGAATTATGTAAGAACAGACAAAAATTAATATATATTGTTGGTAACAATAATTCTACAAAAACACTCATTCAACATAATTTGTAGCTTCAATGTAAAGTGTACTCACGCATTTTTATTCTGCAAAAAGTAATTTAAATATTTATCAAATGTAATTTACATGAAAATACCATCCTACATTTCATTTATGGTGATGTTCTTGTCACTGGATTTGGCTTCTTTAAACACAGATTTGGAAACAAATTACATTATGATCCAAAATACAAAAAGTCAATACAATGTGGAATGGGAAAGCTTGGAGGAGTAGAAATGGCTGTGGGAACAGTGAAAAAGAAACTCGCTGGTTGAATTTACACACACTGAACTACTGAGCAGGCTGCCTTAAATCTATTTTCCTGTATGAATTATACATGGCTATCATTACTGACGTACACACCTCGGGTCAAAAAAGTAGTTTTTTTTTTTTTTTTTTTTTTTTTTTTAAATGACAACTTACTGATAAGCTGTCAAATGGAAAAAAATCCATTCATTTTCTCAAATTGCTGGGTTTTTTTTTTATTAGTATCTTGTATAATTTTCTAGTAATGCATTTGGGATACCTTGGACTTTCCAGAAAGAAGTATGAGAATGCTTGATCTCATTTTTCACTTTCAATGCATTGCGCATCTGTGCATGGGGATGAGCAAACAGTAACAAGGCATCTGAAGGTCTCTCTGCAGAGGGCCTGGTGCTTTCCCTCACGTGTCTGGGCCAGCAGCAGCTTAGGCAGGTGTTTGCCTGCAGGAGAACCCTGCTAATTAGGGAACAAACAAGGCAGTGGAAAGCCATCTGCAGGTATTTTCAGGCAAAGCCTTGTTGAAGTGACAAATCTCTGGAATGATTTGCACTATCTCAAAAACCAAGAACTTTGACCTCTTGACTAAAGTCCTATCCTGCCCAGGTTCTTTCATGGATGAAAGGTGGAGGTCAGGAGGCAATCGTGGTCCTATCTAAATATCTCAAAACACTAGTGAAAGAAACATTTAAAATGAGCATTTTTGTTCTAGTGATAAAGAAAAATAGTCAACATCAAGTTCAAACTAATGTAGAATATGGCTGTTACCTTTGTGACTAGTGAGCTAGCCAGTATTTTTCCAGAACTCAACAATGACAGCCAAGTTTCACCTCTTGCCCTGCCATGGCCCCAGTTTCTAACAACACAAATTCCTAGCAGAGCAGTCTCATCCATCATCTAAATTATTTGTTTACAAAGTACACCAAATATTTTCTGTACTAGGTTAAAGAGACATAGCTCCTGCTTGAAAGACTTTATCACCTGGTTCAAGATGTTGCCTTGAAAGGTCATTATATATATTTTTGCTGTTAATGGGCTTGCATATAGGGACTATCTTCATCTGTCAAAAAAAAAAAAAAAAAGATGTGAGCACTAATGACACTGTAATTTAAAGTCACAGCATGATAATTTTGTGATTATAATTGTTTCAGAGCAGATAATCTGAGTTGCTTTATGCCCACTAGTTACTATTTGTCTTTTCCTAGAGGAGCAAAATGAATGACCAAAGTTCTGGAATGTCAAGTTGATGGAAAAGGATGTGGAACAAAGTTAGTAGTGATGAGCAAATACAAGCAGGTTGCAGAAAATTGGAAATGTGGGGTTAAAAACCCAAAGACTTACAGATAAGTAATTAGTGAGATTCAAGGCACTCAGTATCCTTGTAATGTATATAGTACCTATGTGCAATGTGTATATGTTTATAGTGTACACATGCACTCCCTTGCACACACTCACTTCAAGAATGAGGGAAGATATTCATGAGGATAGAATTAGGGGGAGTGTGGCTGGGGACGGAAGGGGGATGGGAATCAAAAAAAAAAAAGACTGTATTTGAAATTGCCAGAATGAATTATAAGTCAATCACTATACGCTAACTAAATTTTTAAAGTAAATTGGTATTAAAATAATTAGAAATAACCACAGAGTTTTCAACCATGTCTTTCCATGCATAGGTTAATAAATTGTTATCAATGGGGCTTGTTCATTAGACTATATTTAGTTATACACTTTATTTACTATATACTTTGCCAGAACTAGAGATACATGAACACAGGAAATATTCATTAGTTTTAATATTGTGACTTAAAAATCATACATGGTGGCTCATTCCGTTAATCCCAGCACTCGGGAGGCAGTGGTAGGAGAATCACCCGAGGCCAAGGAAGACTTTAAGAAATATCTTCCCATAATGCAGAATTCATGAAGTGTCCCTTAATAGCATCTGATTAATAAAGTCACCAGTTCACCTTAAAAATTGTATATATTAAAAATAAAGTTGTTTTGGAAAACTCTAAAAGTAACAAACCACTGTACCTTTTAAAAATACCGTGGTATGCGTTGGAAAGATGGCTCAGTGGTTAAGGCCCTCGCCTGCAAATCCTGGGTTAAATTCCAACGTAAAAGCAGATGCACAAAGTGGCATATCATGAGAAGTTTGTTTTCAGTGGTCAGAGGCACTGGCCCACCTATCCTGTCTGTCTCTCTCTCTGTGTATCTCTCTGCTTGAAAATAAATGAATAAAAATATTTTAAAAATACTGTGTTATATTCTCATTCAAAACTTTACACTTCATTTTCATCCATAATAAGCCACTATGTCGTGCTTTGGGGCCAGTAGCTTGTTCTCTTCTTGAGTGTGTAAAAGAAACAATAACCATAATTTAGACATAACCCAAGAGATGTGAGTGTGCTTAGCGGAACTCTGAGATTGTGGAAAGACGTTAAGATAGGAGTTTGGCCAATTTGCCTTATGATCCTATGTTAAGATAGTCAGCTTCCCAATCATCTCAGAATCTTTAGTTGTACATGGAAATTTTGATTATAATATATTAGGGGAAACTATTTTGTTTCTTTAGTATCATAGAGGGAAAAGAACTATGACCATGGATCCAACTTCACAGCCTGGTGCAGAAGCCCTGAGCTATTGCTGTACAAAGAAACCTGGATAAGGACTTAGGATTTCTCCACATGGAGGGATGTGGATATTTTGGTCCTTTAGGTAGACAGTGGTTGATAAACTTTCAAAAGGCTTCTAAACTCTCACCAGCCATCAAAAATGCCCTGAACAGCACACATATTTTCCCTGGTGGATAGGAGTGGGACAGCTAAGTATATACAGGTGGCAATTTGACATTGAGTTATATTGTAAAGCAAAGGAGAAGAGATTTTAGTTTCAGATGATTTGACTTGGAGTTAATACAAAGTGATTATCCACTTTTGACCTGACTTAATCAGGAGAAAGTCCTTAAGAGTACTAGGGTATGTGTGCGTAGGGAATTTCTCTCCTGCTGATTTGGACTAGATAAGGTATCCCTGGACTCTCATTCCAATGAAACAATTAAACATGCACACTGGTTTAAATTTGCCATAGTTTCTTACCTATGACTAAACAGAAAGCTATTAGAACTATTTGGAAGGTTTGTGAGAATTAGAGCTCATGAATGAGGAGCATGGGGCACAAAGTAGGAATGCATTTTATAAGTGTTATACGGAACATGATGCTCATTGTGGAGAGGTGCATCCTGTGGTGACAGAAACTAGATGTGCTGACAGGCTTCAGGACAGGAGTAGAGGTAAACGTCTCAAAATATTAGAGGAAAGGATTCAGTGGAAAAGGAGGAAGTCAAGAGCGGAAGCCAGTATTCCCATAAGGCACAGTACCAACTTCATGGTATTAGGGACATTGCACTGAGGCTCACTACCAAAGGCACTCTGACTTCAGAAATGGTGACGGGTTCTGACACTGACCTCAGCCCCCACAGTGCACACCTACTGTTGAGATACGCAGTGTGCATCGACTCTGTATATTTGAAACTCTGCAGAACAGGGCTTGGCATTGAGATGGGAATGTTGAGAGGCAGCAGTGAGAGGGAAGGGTCGGGGAATCAGACTGGGTGCAGATGACAGGGAAATGAGAGTGGGCAGTAAAAAGATTGCTCTGTTTCTGCTGTTTTGCAGGCATTTTTCATTTATTTCTTCAAAAAAATATTGCTAATCTGATTGTACAGTTTGTAGCTGTCCTTATCCTGTTTTCTGATAAGAGTACTGTTTATGTTTTCCCTTTCATTTCTGATACAGATTTGGTTATCTTGAAAGTCTAAAAGTTTCTCCATATACATGTGCATTATTGATGGAAGGTAAGAGGACCCGGATGAGGTTTACAGATTTATAACTGGGAAGATAGTTTCTTTTGCATTTGTACCTCCCACATCTGTAAGACAGAGTGCACATCCAGCACACATGAAGGGGTCAATGCTTGCTCATTTAGCATATTTTAATCTGAAGTCTGTTTTTTTCTGATACTACAGTTACAGAATTTAAATGGTGAAAATTTTATTCATTACCTTAAAAAGTCTTAGCTGAGTAAGTTATCTGAAAAGAAAATAAGTACAAAATATTTTTTTAATATATAAATGTTTAAAATTAGGTGAAAGTCTAAAAAGCACCACATGGGGTTATTTTTAATAAATAAAAATTAAAAAATAAACATTGTAATCTGAATTTTTAACGTGAAAAGTGTTATTTTTTTGATTTAACACTTATTTCAGGGGCTTGCGTTGCTTTGTAATGTAATGTTTTGCACCAGATTCCATGTCTGTCATGTTAGCTGTTCATTCATCTGACCACACAAAGCTTAAGAGGTAAGGGATGGTTAGTCCAAAGGTGCTTCCATGTTTTATTTGTGTCATGAGACACCTAAAACATTTCAGCGTCTTCCTCTGACTTGCTAAGAATGTGACAGTCTTCCTTTCTGATAACACTTCATGGCCTTAAGTGGTCATTATACCTCCAAGACTGAGATGTGTGTTTCGTGCAGGACACTAGTGTGAAAGGAAATGCCTGGAGAGATTTCTTTCACGACTTACCCTTCTTTCTGCTCAAGGACTGGTCTTTCCATGTTCTTCTCTATCCATGTCTCCTTGCCCAGTACCATATAGTATGGACATTTCTACTAACTAGATGATTTAGATATTTAAACAATGGAAAATATTTCATGTTACTTGTGTCTAGAGTGTTGCTGTTGCATAGTCCATTTCTATGGGGCTGATTATTCACGTAAGTGGACAGTCCATACAATGGAAAGCAAAGATAATCATTACTAAATGACAAAATTAGAGAGATGTGCTACTAGGCTTTCCAATTGCATTGAACAACATGCACTAATATAACTCCAAAGACTGGTTCTCAGACACTGCACTCTCCCCACTACTCAAAAGGGTCACATCTCAAGAAACACAGTTATCCCAGCACAGGTCTAAGTGCCAGAGGACACTGGTGACAAAAGAAGATAGAAGCAGGAACATGGACACTTATAAGAAGGTTGATGAAAAATACATGGAACAGCCGGGCATGGTGGCACACGCCTTTAATCCCAGCACTTGGGAGGCTGGGAGGCAAAGGTAGAAGGATCATCACCGTGAGTTCGAGGCCAGCCTGAGACTACACAGTGAATTCCAGGTCAGCCTGGGCTAGAGTGAAACCCTACCTTGAAAAACAGGAAAAAAAAAAAAAACAGGAAAAAAAGAACTTATGGATCGTTTGGACTATGAAGATAGGTACAGAGTAAAGAAGTAAAAAAATATGATTTGCTACTTCAAATTAAAACCAAAAGAACTTATTTATGTAAGATTCACTTGTTCAGGCACTTCTGATATGTTTCTTAGTACTGTCATATTGTCTATGCAGAACTTTTGTTCACTTTGGCCTGAATAAATTAAATTGTCTTTGAGTGTTACATTTTCATTCAGCAGCTGTGAGCTGTCAAGTTTTAACTGATTCATAAGTACGTTAGAGAAAATGTTCTCAAAATACAGATCTTCATAGAACACTTGCCCATTAGAAATGAACGTGGGTTCCAACGAACAGACCCCCAGCCGGGAGGTCACAGCACAAGGTTCTGGAGGAACTTCTCACACAGAGATTAATGACTGCAGTGAGAAGGAAGGGACATGGAGGCGCCATATCCACAAGGGTTCCAGTAAAGGGTTGCTCTTGGGTTTTAGGCTGTCCTTTTTCATACAGCTTCTATTACACAGTAGCCACTTGTTCATAGAATTGAGTAACTGATGGAAGGCAGGAGTACCCAGATAAGATTTACAGATTTACATGTGTGCAAATACTTTCTTTGCATTTTTACCTTCCACATCTGTAAGACAGACAGCAGGTGTGCATATCAATCCCCACGCCAAAGGGACAGTGTTTGCATAACCAGAAATTAATGCTTCAATAAATAATATTAATAGCCATGGCAGCAAATATTCTCTCAATGGTAGTTGGGGATTTCTACTAGAAACTAAAATAGTTTATCAGTCTTCATAT
Source organism: Orientallactaga sibirica (assembly GCA_036365145.1). Lineage (NCBI taxonomy): Eukaryota > Metazoa > Chordata > Mammalia > Rodentia > Dipodidae > Orientallactaga > Orientallactaga sibirica. The sequence goes on from JAEOAD010001030.1 coordinate 5,677,798, forward strand.
TTGATACTTGAAAATTCCCAATGGGAAGACATTTTATATAGCCATGTGCCTAGAAAATAAGATCACGATTAAATACTAATAACTATAGTTTACTCAGTTTTTCTTGGATGCTCATAGATTTCAGATCTAGTCCCACTTATACCACATGATTTCTGTAGAACTGAAGAATCATTCTAATTTTCTTCTCATAGAAGCTGTGTTTTGTGTCTGTGTATGCACGGGCACATGAGGGGGGGGAGATATGAGAAATAAGCAATATAAAAACAAAATATCTAGCTTTTATGTGGGAATATCTGATTCAGATTTATGGGAAATTTGGCAACGATGAGTTCTTCTATTGTGGAGCCATGCACTGTCCTCCCTGAAGGGCTGCTATGACTCACTTTCAGATGATTTCTCATTGGGAATATTATTTTTCTAGATTTCTTTTACTTTCACTCTTTTTGATCTACTTTAATGAATTTTATATCCTAAATTGTTTTTTTTATATGCAGATATCCATGACATCAATTTCTCCTGATATGGTTTTGCCACTTCAATGCCTTAAACACTGTCTGGAACAAAATAAGAGAATATTCCATGTGAACTAAGGGGATTGGCATTTTTTTGAGAGCTTAGATTTATTCACAAAGTTGTAATATTGTATTTTAGACTTTGTTGTTTTCTTGATAAATTGAAAATTTATTTTTGTTACTTTTTTTCTTTTTAGTGGAAGCTAAAATACTCTTTCATATATTGAATTGATGTTGGGTTAATATATTATGAATCTTTATTGAAGTCAACTTTTTTTTTTTTTTTTTTGGAGAGAGACAAAGAGAGGGGGAGAGGAAGACAGAGATGGGCACACCAGCAGCCTCTCAGCTGCTGCAAACAAAATCCAGATGGGTGTGCCCCCTTTTGGTCAAGTGCAGCATTGTGCCCTTGCGTCACTTTGCATCTGGCTAAACGTGGGACCTGGAGATTGGAACCACTGGAGATTGGAACCAGCATTCTTAGGCTTAGGAGGCAGGAGCCTTAACCGCTAAGCCATCTCTCCAGCCCTGGAGTCAACTTTTTAAGCTAATGAAATTAACTAGTATGGACAACATTTCAGGGCCCAGAAGATGGTTTAGTGTCCACAAAGAGTAGAAACTGAGCTTACAAATAAGTTTGGTCCATGTGGTAGTTTGAATATATGTCCCCCAATATATTCAGTGGTTTATTACTTATAGTTTGCATCTGCAATCACCTTGCTAGAGGCAATGTCACTGGGGGCTGGTCTTAAGGTGATGGTTTGAGATTCCATTGTAAAGATATGCAAATGTGCCTAGCAGGAGTTCCTGAAGTGTGCTGTGTGACCTTTTGGCAGTAGTTTTGCTCTGTGTGCTGTGGTGGCTGGTTGGCTCTCTCTCTCTCTGCTTGGCCCTGTGAAGAGCAGGCTGCTTCTCCTGCCTTATGGAACTTCCCCTGGATCTGTAAGCTTCAATAAATAATATCCCTTCCTCCATAACTGTGCCTGGTCTGGAAGTTCATCTCAGCGAACCTGAAGCTGTCTGCAACAGTCCAACTTAAAAATAAAAATCTAAGTGCATGTGTCTATTAGTCATTATGGATCCTACTTTTTGTACTTTGAACTCAAAAACATACATAGTACACACTCCACAACAATGATGGGGTAGAAATAGAGACAAAAGGCAGAAAGTCCAAGATGGAATAAAGATTTTTTTTTTCACATTCTTAAATACAAAATCTTAAGAAATTGATTTTAGGGAGTTTAAAAGTGTAAGAGATCTGCTGTGGAATGACCACCTGTCAGGTTTTGCACCCTCATCAGGAATCCAATCTGAAGACAGTCTTCATGACATATGAGTTTAAAAAGCAATCCTGGTCTGTTCTTTGATGCTTGGGGGCCACTGGGATCTGCAGTTTCTATGAGGGAGTTCTTTTCTTTAAAATGTTTTCCTTTTAATTTTGTTTTTATTTATTTGAAAAAGAGAGGCAGAGACAGAGAGATAAAGAAAGAGAGAATGGGCACAGCAGGGCGTCCAGTCACTGAAAACAAACTCCAGATGCCTGTGTCGCCTTGTGCATCTGGCTTACATGTGTACTGGGGAATCAAACCTGGGTCCTTAGTCTTCACATGCAAATGCCTTAAGTCATATCTAAGTCATATCTCCTGCCCAGGAGTTATTTTCTTCACACACATATTTATTGAAGAATCTGGCAAAATGAGGTTTCAAGCCACAAATAAAACTTCACTTGAGGGCTGGAGAGATGGCTTAGCAGTTAAGGAGCCTGCCTGCTGCTAAGCCTACGAACCCCAGTTCCAATCTCCAGGTCCCACCTTTAGCCAGATGCAAAGTGAGGCAAGGGGGAAATGCCGCACTTGACCATAAGGGGGCGAACACATCTGGATTTGGTTCGCAGCAGCTGAGAGGCTGTTGGCGAGCCCGTTCTCTATCTGTCTTCCTCTTCCTCTCCCTCTGACTCTCTCTCTTTCTCTGTGTGTGTCTGTCTCAAAAACAAAAAAACAAACAAACAAAAAAAAAAACTTCACTTGATTTTTGTGAAGGGCAGAAGTGATTTGCACATGATGTGGCCAAATAAAAACACAAATGCTGTTGTTCCTGCATGGTCTTCATTCCCACCATGCTGTGAAAGAAGCTTCATCAGTATTAACTCATCAAGGCACTTTGTCTTTTGTATTTGCTCACTGTTTAACTCCATACAGGGAACACAAGCTTTTCAGTGGTCTGTTTTGATTTTAAACAAATCTTAAGTGGTGGATTTCTGCTACATTCTGGAGAGTACCTGGCCCATGAGCACAGTGATGAATGCTTGAGGATATTCCTGAAGCTGGCTGGTACTCACAGTGGCATGCTTGTTATCATGGCAGACACCTGACTCCTCCACTGAGCAGTCTTCTCTGTGATTCCCCCACTCTCTTCTGGCATCATAAACATGCATGTGTAGCATTGGGCAGGCAGTCAGAATAGAAGCAATTTCCAGTGGTCTTCAATTTAAAATTAATTCATGAAAGGAGAGATACAAACATGTATTTGACTAGAAAACATTATTTTATTTAATTTCCCAGCTATAAGTGGATGGGTCATCCCATTCATATACCTTTCCCCCAATACTGATTATGTTTAAGAAAACAAAAAATTTATAAATTCATGGAGGAGGGTTTTCCTATCTTTAGATACCCATCTATGTCCCTTTTAATATTTCATCACAAATTAAACAGTCTCCTTCCTCATTTGCTGATGTACATATTGAATTAGGGAACAATCTTTTACTAGATGCTAACACATACCAGCCTCCTTGTCTTAATGCAATCCAGTCAGTGCTGAGATAATTAACAACACTCACTGCTCTGATTTAGTTTTTTTGCATTTTTTTCCTCCAAGAAAATGTTCTTCTATCAAGTTATTCCTTATTGGTTCATTCATTTGTACGTGCACCCATCCAGTAACCATTTGTGATGTGCGTCCTACAGTCATTAAGCTGACACAAATCTACAGAAGTAAAATTAGGAAGAAATCAGAGAATGAGGAAAGGAAGGGAGGGAAGGAAAAAGAACGGGAGGATGAAAGGTGAAGAGCATGAAAGAAAAAGGGAATGGAGAAAGGAAAGCAGAAGAGGGAAAGGAGGGAAGGATGAAGTAAGGAAGGACTGAAGGGAGGGAGGGATGGAGGGAGGATGGATCTTGAGGTAAGCGCAGAACACCATAGGGGAGAGAAGAGACACGCTGATTTTACATACATAGAAGCAGAGTTAGTCAAGTTCAGAATGTAAAGTGAGTGATATGCCTCAGTGCTGTGGAAATGTAAAGTGAGAAACTGGGTGTTGCGAGCGACCTGTGACTCAGGAGAGGACGGGAGAGGAGTCTTAGGCTAAATTTCAGTTCAAAAATTAGTGGAATAAAAAGAAACTATGGAAACTAGAAACAACTGCTTGAGTATAGCGGACAGATAAAAACAGGGCTAATAGAAATGGAAGCCAGGAAGTCCTTCCTGCAGGTATTTGGATAATGACCTCCTCCCTCTCTATGTGGTAAGTTGCATTTTTACAAAAACCAAAAGACCAACTCTTTTAAAACAAAATTGTAGTGAATGTATTGGACACATATTTTGTTCCTTAAAAACAGTTCTTTTTCTGAATGAGATTTCCTGAAGTGTGAAGGACTTTGAGTTTTTAGGAAAAACAAGAACCTCTGCAGTTTTAATCTACCCTCACTCTACATTTATGTGTATAAGAGAAATGAGAAAACTTCAGTTGCTGCAAATCCCACTGACGGTATTTCTGCTGAAGTCTTGAAGCCCACGTTAACTTTATGATGCTTATCAGGGAGAGCCACTGCGCTATTTTAGTACTTTAATGCGCATTATTTGGAAAGCACAGAAGTGGTATGTCTGTCAGTATTCTTGACCAACCCAGTTTACAAAATATACGTATATGACAAGCTAAATAATTAAAGGTATTGTATAAGGCGTCTTGCTATGGACCATGAAGGGAATAACACATAAACTCAGAACTGAGCTTGGAAGTGGTGGAACCTCCAGGGCAGAAAATAGAGACAAAAAGAGAACATTCACTTAAGAAATGGGAAATGTGTCTTTTTTGAAATGAAGACTTGTTGAATCACTGGACATGAGTCAGGAAAGCCTGAGGAAAATGACCATACCGTCTCAGCCTTCATTGCCTTCATGTGAAGGCTATCACCACCCTTCCTTTGTGTTGCAAAGAGTCTTTGAACCTGTAAGAATGATATAAGTATAAATAGGGCCACTCCTTGATGCACTAAACTACTGTGAACTGGGAAGTGATTGTTAGAGGGGAAGAAAAAGACATAAGGCAAAAAATAGGAATTGAAACCAGAGAGAAGATTCTGTGTGACTTTTTTTTTTTTGTTTGTTTGTTTTGTTTTTTTTGTGTGGATGTGTGTGGAGGAATGCATGCCTGTGAAAATCTGGGGTTGCTGTTGTGTATCTCCTCACAGTCTCTCTCTCTTTTCTTTACTGAGACAAGTTCTCTGCCTTGATCCTCAGTCTCCCCATTTCTGGAATTACTGGTGGGTCATCATACTCATTCAGCATTTCCTTGGAGCCTGGGAATAATCACTTTGTTTGTTGTTGTTCTTCTACCCATCTGCTGAATTTGGAGACAAGCTGAGTATACATTTCCTAGAGTCCTAATTGCCAGACTCTAAGCCAAAACCAAAACCAAGTGACTTATGTGATGTTTCCTCAACTCTACCTTCCCACCAGCCCTCTGGTGACTGAGGGGGAGTGTTTTTATGTTCTGTGTCTACCAGAATCTTCACTTAGTGGAGGCCCCACTTTGCTCTTCTTTGACCGGCCTAAAGGTTAGAGCTTGACTCTCCAATTAGCACATAATTGACATGCCTCTCTGATTTATCCACTTTCCATTAGCATTTTTTTCATTATGAATAAACAAAGAAGGTGCTTTTCTACTACCACATGGCAGTATCACTGTTTTAAACAAAATAAAAATATATTACTAGATAAGAAAGAAATGTGGCCACTGTAATGTGAAAGGAAGAGCGTGTAAGGAAGGGACAAAGATGAGGAAAGCTGTTTGTCCCTCTCCCTGTTGCACGCTGTGACAGTTGAACCTGCTCTGTGTTGCTATGGCCCCAGGTATTTTATCTATGTCTTCATCTTTGAAGTTTCTCTCACAAGCAGTTACTCTATCCGTGACCCAAACTTTCAACCCCTAAACATGCTCCAAAATCAAATTAAACTACAGATAATTTTGTTCTGAAAACTGAGTGCCATCCATAATTGCAGTGCCAATAGGGGGAGAAGCACCCTAATTTTAAGTCTTTTGTTATGAATCCATATCTTCTCTGTGAAATCAGAATATCAGTCTTGTGTCCCAAGCAACCAAATAAAAATAAATGTATCCTGCAGTTAGACAGGATATGACACTGGCTCAATAAGGCATTGGGGTGTGTAAAAAAAATCACTGGTGGAGCAAAAAAGATGAAAGTAATATTGGCCAACATTTTCTCATTATTAGTGTTCTTTTTAATATCTACCACTTTATGTCACTTTATATTGGTTCAGAGCCTTATGATCAATAAAATTGAAACACACCCTGAATTAGAAACTAACATACTATGCTTTAAATGTTCAATTTTTATATTGCATATTTTTCTCTTCTAATTATTTGCTCAGGTGTATGATTTAATATTGAATATTTTTCTAAATAAGACACATTAAATAAAGTTGCATTGTTTCAGTGAAAGCTTATTCTGAAAGCAAAATGAGTTGTCTTTTTCATTTAGATGTGTCATATGGTTGTGTTTCTTATATACAATGTAATGCCATAATGTTATTTTTCACATTTATGATTGCTTTAAAAAATAAAAAATACAAATAAAATTATTATAAAATTATATATATATAATTATGTGTTATTATAAATATGTGAAATTTCAGTATTGAAAAATATTCTCATTTGTAATTTTAATTTAAAGGTGATTTTTCATTTCTACTGTGGTATTTATGCTATATATTTCTTTACTCATAAAGACCCAACCTGAAATGTTCATATTTTCTCTTTGTAGCAAACTTTTGAATATCAAGCTTTTGGAACTTTTGAAAAACCTTATCAAAAAGGTCTTATGTTTTGGAATACCTATTATATGTAATAACCCATAAATTTTCCAGGTAAACTGTGTATATTCTGTAAATATTTTCAAGGTAGTATTTATTCTTTCAAAAACAATCCTCTTTATAGTAATTAAACTCCTGAAGAGCTCATATACTAGATTTAGCAATGGTTTAAATATTTTTAAATCAAAAAAGTAAAATACAGGTTTATAAAACATCTTATGGTTTCTGTTAAGTATAGTTAGAAAATGTATTTTATAAAAACTCTTTAAAAACAGCAACAATTACATTATGGCCAAAGAATTCTGGGTGACATGTTTACAACCTTCCTTTCTTTCTTTCTTTCTTTCTTTCTTTCTTTCTTTCTTTCTTTCTCTCTCTCTCTTTCTCTCTTTCTTTTAACAAATCTAATAAGTGTTTTCACAAGTATATTTTCTGCTGTAAGAATGACAGTCATGTGATTAACACAGAAATACAATAGCAAAGGGAATTAAGCTTTACCGAGGTCATAGTTCATGCAGGTTACGGGTCTTTCTTTGTTACATTCCCACAACTGGATGGAAGAAACAAAATTTCATATCATTCAAGGAGAAGTGACTAAACATACCTGCATTTAATTTTTTAAAGTTGATTAAAAACATTTCCACAAAGTCATGTCCTTCCAAGTATGGAAAAAAAATTAAGATTGGAAACATTTCTTCAATGAAGGTTAAACCATTGTTTTAGTTAATAACTTGACTTAAATTACAAAAACTTAATTCTAGAAAATCTGGTGTAGATTTTGCATTCAGAGCAAGTTAAATTATTTTTGAAGATTTTAGGTAATAAAGCTATGAGGTATTTGCTGGTCTCTGTTTTATATGGCTATTTCAGAAAATCACTAGTGGAAGGAAAATAATCAAATAGGAAAGAAAATATTTACTTTAAAAAGGATTTTTTTTTCTATAAAAAAGGAGAAAGATCTAAGTAGAAGAGTTCAGTCGAGTGGGCATAGTTTATAATCAAACAAAATAATTTTAATGTGGTATATTCTTTCTTTCCAGATCCACTGACATCTAAAATGAATGTTGTCACTGACACACACCTTAGAAGGAAAACTGAATGTAGCAAATAGATAGATAAGGAGAATAAAACTAAAAAATGCTTTCATTGAGTTTGTGATAAAAAAAGTCAACTCAAAATTGTATGTGGTATACTTAACAAAAATATTCACAAGTAATATCTCCAATATCAGCACATGAGGTGAAATTAATATGTATTGATACCAATAATGAACTATGGGATTTTAAACAAATATGTTATTATTAATATTTTTGCAATGCTAATGCCTATAGAAAATAATAATCTTAAATGTTTAACATTAAAACTTAGGTCAAACTCATTCCCCAAATTTGAAGCAATATCCAAATTGTAAAAATAAAATGGAAACCACTGTGTGATTTTTGGTTTTATAAATGAGTTCATTCACCCCAGGTATATAAACAGGATGTCACACCCAAACAGATCCATTTCCATGGGAAAGACTTAAGAGGAATGGGGTTCTCCTTAACTAGTGACTAAACACTATACCAGCAATATTCCCATAGGGCATGAAGTGCTTGATATAATTTCTGCAAGCCATAAAGTTCTTCTGTCATAAGAAAAATTATAAACAATGCCTTTGGGATGCCATGAATCCTCAATCAAACAGCCATCCATATTGCTAAATTAATCTGATTGCAACTTTGAAACCTGGGAAATGGGTCATCAAATCTCAGGGGTCAAGCCGGGTGTGGTGGTGCACACCTTTAATGCCAGCACTTGGGAGGCAGAGGTAAGAGGATCGCCATGAGTTCAAGATGACCCTGAGACTACAGAGTGAATTCCAGGTCAGCCTGGGCCAGAGTGAGACCCTACCTCGATAAAACAAACAAACAAACAAACAAACAAACAAACAAACAAACAAGCAAACTCAGGGGCATAGGGTGACGTGACAGTGTGCACACACTTTACCCCAAAAATATTGGTTTCATAAATGATTATGTATTTTATTTTCATTGTTTATAAATAAATATTTACCCCAAACACCCCACAAGTAAATTTATAAACTACGCCTTTATAATATTTAGCTACTGGACTGTGTTTGCTGTAATTGAAAATTCTATATGTTTTTACTTTTATGATGGCTGATTTTAGGCTATAAGACAGGGTGAAAATTGGAGGCATACACAGGTAATCAGATTAAATGGTTGATGAAATTCATTGCAGAGGGAAAAAAGTCATTACAGAAAAAGTTATACATTCCCATTTTCAAACAGACCCTGGAATATATAAAAAGGTCCATGTAGACACTTTCTCCTATAACCCTGCACTGGAAAGTAGGGGAGGGATCTGTGGTCTATTTCTGCCTCAACTACAAACTAGCTGTTTTGTGGTGGGAAAAAATACTCAATTTCTCAGAGTTTCTGGTCTGAAATTTAAAATGATGAAAGGAGATGAAAACTTATCTTAATTTCTAATATTATAGTTAATGTATTTGAATTGACTTCTTCCATGTAAAACTCATATCAATGATTTTTTTCTGTAGCAAGAACATATATTGTCATTTGAATATTATTCTGTTATTTTAATTTAATTTTAATAATTTTGAATTAAATTTCTATAGTGAACATGAATGTATGTTAAGAAGTTGTGTGAGATAATGTCTCTCAATTTTCCTCTCATCTACTTGTTCATACATGATAGTTTTCACAGTCATTATCAATATTGAATTTTATTGTTATGGAAATATGTCTTGAGACCAAATAAAGCTAAGAATTTGACAATATTAACTGTTGAAGGGGGTTTACCCTCTCAGTGCCTGTGTCCTGAATCATAAGGCATGTGTGTTCCATCCAGTTGATTTTCTCAAAGGGTGATTATAGGATTACAGCTTTTTTTTTTTTCCCTCCAAAGAAGAGGCATCATAAGCCTGGGAATTTTAAGGTCCAAGAAAATGAATGAATTCTTCCCCATTTATAGACCAGGAAGTGGTAATTGACATTTATTGCACTTAATCATGTCAACAAGAAGAATTTGAGAATGGTGGCAAGAATAGGAAACAAAGGTTTCATTCCTAACCTTTCCATATTTACACCAGAATATCCTCCACACCAACCCTAACAGTAATACGTTATGGTGATCATCATTTAATAAACAGCATCTAGGATCATGGGCATATTTCTCATACACTTATTAAAAGTGGCTTTAGAATCATGGAATTTATTGAAAGATAAAAACAACAGCACTTCAAGCTTTATGGAAGAGTCAACTGCCAAGAAATTGGCCGTTGTTCTCAGCAGTTAATCAAAGGTACAATTTATTGTTTTGAGAATATTTTTCGATGGAAAAATTAACATGTCTATTTCAAAGTTATTAAAGAGAATTGAAGTAAGGTCACAGTTGAACAACCTAAAAGTTGTTAGCTTGGTTTGATTTAGAGAAGTTGTCAAGATGCATTTTAATAAGAAATATTAAGGTTCATTTTCTGTGCTCTCTTTTCTATTTCTCTTCTTACTAGGCAGAAAAATGGAGGAGAAAGAAAGGGAATAGGGGAATGAGGAGGAGGAAGAGGAACAAATAAATAGCAATAGTATCGCTACTAGTAGCCATAATAATAACAACCATTGGGACCCTGCCAAGAGTAATGGGGCTGATTCTGTCTTAAGCCTGGGGAAAAAAATGTATAAAATACACCCAGGAAGCAATAAAATGTAGTCCACCTTGGGTTTGCTTTGATAGATTATAAATGTAAAAACAAGAATGTTGATGAAGGGGGTGGAGGGAAGGACTCGGGTAAAGAGCAGGCTGAGACTCAAGCAGGCTGGCGCCGCAGTCCTGGGGCCATGGAGGGACGACCTGCACGGGCCCTCTATGTGGCAAGCATGTGAATCACACGGCGTGTCTCACTCCACTGCAACCTGCAACCACTGTTTGTCCAGGAGGGAGAGCAGCGAAGAATGACTAGCTAAGGCTGGGTGGCGGTCACGCACATCTTACCTCTCACCGGGCAGTGACCTTCGTATGTTTTCATGTTTATCTAAAAAGGGATAAAAGGTAGGATTGCTCAGGAATGAAAACATGGGTAACAGTGGAACAGAGGAAAGCAGAAACAGCAGTTTAAGACTATGAGGGAAATGTAAACCAGCCCTGAGAAACATTTGACATTGCCTGTCTCTGGGTAGGGGTCAGGCTTGCTTCCTATTGAAACAAATAGGAGCCACCCAGCAGACGGTTTTGATCACGGGGACCAAAGCTTTCTTAGGTACATGTCTCACTGTCAGAATTTGTAAGATCTTAAAGCTAACAGTGCGCTCCTATGCAAGACCAATGCCTTCAAATTTTCTAAAACGCACACCTCTGTTCAGGGATTGAGCAGCCAGCTACTGAAAACAAAATTTTCGTTAGGTCAAATGTACGTAACGCTGTGTTGTGCTGCAAACGGGATTAAAGAATGCTCGAGGAAAATGTAATGAGAGGGAAATGCACCACCTTCTCCGTCTAGTTTAAAAGGTGGGAGGCTGGGGCTGCAGAGAGGGCTTAGCGGTTAAGGCACTTGCCTGCAAAGCCAAAGGATCCCCACTTGATTCTCCAGGACCCACATAAGCCAGATGCAGAAGGTGGCACATGCATCTGGAGTTCGTTTGCAGTGGCAGGAGTCCCTGGCGGGCCCATTCTCTCTCTCTCTCTCTCATTCTCTCTCTCTATCTCAAAGAAATAAATAAGTAAATAAATAAAATATATTTAAAAAATTACAAGGTGGGAGCCTAAGGAAGCACAGGGCCATGGCTTAGAGAAACTAAAGACCAGTATGATTTTGAACCAGCGTATGTGGGGGGAATGGAGTTATGTTTCCTTCTCATAGTCAATCAAAATTCATGTTGACCTTCATTTCCTTGATAAATACAGTACTACGAAATACAAACAACAGCAGCAACAACAAACAAGATCAAGTTGCTAAGAACAAGCACATAGGGCTATCTTAAAATCATGGGACCACCTTGTGTATCTATTCTTCTTTCTGTCACAAGTTTTCATTAATGAAGAAACACACACACACAGAGTAGTTAAATTTTTAAAAGATCAATTTTTCATTTGACACAGAGTAAATCATTACTTTCTTCTGGGACAGTACCTTTTCCCAATGTTGGTTCTATTTCCCATCATGCCCTTGACCTTGGAGGTCAGCTGTCATTGGAAGATGAAGCTCTGAATAAACAGAGAAGACCCTGTGGTGTCTCTTATCTCGGTATTTTGCCTCAAATCTCCGGGCGGAGCTTTAAATTATTCATCCTCTAGTGCTCTCTTGGAGTTACACATCTCCATCACGCACTCCCCCTTCCACCTCCCGGTTTGTGAGTGAAGGCGGTATCCTTGGGAACCTTATCAGAGATCATAGATTCGGGCTCCAGAAATGAAATAAAAGAGGAAATTGGTTGCATTAGCATAAGAGGAGTCAGCCTGGAGTTGAATACACACATCACCCAGAGCACACAGGCTTCCCTTATCAGCAGCTTTGGATCACTACTTTCTTTCTATACTCTCTCTCTCTCTCTCTCTCTCTCTCACACACACACACACACACACACACACACACACACTCACACATACACACACATTCTTTAATTCCATCCAGCCCAATTCTTTGTTCCAACCTATATGAGGAAACATATGAAATCAGGGCAGAATCCATAAAGTCCTGAATAGTTTTCAACACGGCCAGCCTTTCCTAGACTCAACAAAAAGAGCATAAATAAAATGCTCTCTCCTACACCCAGGAAAAGTGTGGCTATTGCTATTCCAAGAGGGAAAACTACGAATACTTAAAGCCTGATTTGAAGGACATTGCAGAAATTGCCATGGTACCCTTCATGAAAACAATCTTAAATACGTTTAAATAAGTAGTGCATGTTCACTGGTGGAAGTAGAGTAGAAAACTGTGATTTTTCTTTTTTCTGAAAGCACTTTTTTTTCTTTCATTTTATCTTTTACAATTATTCTTGAAGAAGACCAGTTCTTAGAATATATTCTAATTAAGGGTATTGGCACTATTTATCTATAAAATAGTGTTGGGAAAGTGTAATTTTTAAAACATAGCAATTAAAAATACAATGCTCTTTTGATATTCAAAGTTTTCTTAAAGAGTCAAGAATCTGTACATTTGTGTTAATAGACTTTATGTCAGACTTGATATAATTTCCCATAATCACTGAATATCATGTTTTGTTATTGTCAAAGGAATTATTATGGGAAACCAAAATATATGACATTGGTAACAGTTAAATCTGCTAAAATGTTAAGTTTCTGTCTCACTTGAACTTCATACATATCATTGCTACAGACAATATGGCAGGTGGGATATTCCAGTTTGGACAGTCTGTAGTGATTTTTGATTGTTTTGGTATTTTCCAGAGTTTACAAGTTTGTCTACCTTTTGTGCAATACTAATTAGCATAGCTTTCTAGCCAGGGATAGATACTAGAATTGATGTTATTTGTAACAATTTCTGATTCATTTGTAATTATTCTTTTAAAGCCCATGACAATATTTTAGACTAAAAATTTATATATGTACACCAAAAATTTAAGGTTTTGGATTTTTCCAAGAGCTTACAGATTACTTAGTAAGTGGAAAAGTCATGACTAAAGCATGAGGAACAATCTTATTGTACTCCTTTTTAAATGTTTTGTTTATTTTATTTTATTTGCAAACAGAGACAGACAGACAAAAGATGAAAGAGAGAGAGAGAGAGAGAATGGGCATGGCAGGGCCTCTAGCCAGTGCAAATGAACTCCAGATGCATGCACCACTTTGTGTGGCTGGTTTACTTGGGTACTGGAAAATTGAACCCAGGTTGTTAAGCTTTTCAGGCAAGAGCCTTAACAGCTGAAACACCTCTCCAGCCCTCATTGTATTCTTTTGTAAACTCATCACAAGGACCATCACATTCATTTCCAAAGCATGTGCAAAAACTGGCAAGTGACACGATGATCAATTAGTATGCTAGTGCCAGAATTCAGCAGAACCTCCAAACCACCTGCCTTATAATGTGCTTCTATCTCAGAAAGATTCGTAAGAGATAGAACATAGAAAATCAGGTGGATAAGTTCATGTCTGGACTAGAAGAAGCATAGTGGCTGTAATGAACTGATGGTATACTCCTCATAGCGCATTGATTATTGAAATTGACAGAGGAACACAAGTTCTTATTACAATATAAAACTTACAGTCTGGAAAGATTAGTCAGTGGTTAAGGCACTTGCCAGCAAAGCCAAAAAAACCCAGGGTCCATTCACCATGTAAAGTCAGATGCATAAGGTGGTACACGCATCTGGAGTTCATTTACAATAGCTAGAGGCCCTAGCACACCCATTCTCTCCCCCCCACCCCCTTTCTCTCCCCCTTTCTCTCTGCCTCTCTATCTCATTCAAATAATAAATAAATAAAATATGTGTTTAAAAGTTTAAAACTTTCAAAAGTTCAGACAGAATTTTCTTGTCAAAGCCATGGGGAGACAGAGAGGTAGGTCATTGAGAGTCTACGGTTTTTCTCATAATCAATTCATTCACAAAAGTTTGCTCAATGTATGTCATGTTCAGGTACAGCGTGTGATCTAGAATAAAAAGGCCAATACAAGGAGCAAATTATCAAGGAAGCTGTTTTACCTATAAATGTACATTTTTAAAATTAAATATTACGGTGCAAAAAGACTTAAATGAACAATTATCCCCTCTACCTTACCCTCCCTCAAGCTCTGCTCTTCATAGACAACTGGTTTCATACATGCCATTTTTATTTGGCTATGCACTTTATACTTTCATTTTTGTCACCACCTATTATCTGAAAATAGACATTGGTCTAAGTACTGGCATCCAAAGAGTAACACCTAGTTTCTAATGAAGAGTCACAAGAAGCCAGACATTGTCCCAATTCAACTTTATGTGTGGGTAGATTTCATTCTAAAATTCATTAAATGAGATAGGATTGTTCTACCCATTTTACAGACAAAGAAACTGAGTTTCACTGTGTACATTTTATTTAGAATACAATCTTGAGGTACATTATATTCTAGGACTGTCCTATTTATCTGTGTAATATGTGAATGTAGACCATTTCTTACATATTTCATTTCCCTCTTACTGTGTACTGCATTGTGACGTAACAATGTGTACTTCTGACCTTTTCAGTGGCCTGTCATTGGCTCCCAATACCATATCTTGATGACAAGCTATTGTGTTCACCCAATTTGATAACCATGGAGAGTTGCCATTCAGATTCTCAAGCGTGCTCTCAGCACTGGCCGTTTTATCCCATTCATTTCTGTTGATTCCTTCGTATATTTCTGGTAGACTAATGCGGGTTTATAGGAAATAAACAATGTCTGTATGTCTCATATTGCCCTTGATTGCTTTAGAGTCTGCTCCGTATCATAATCTCCTTGCATTTGTTTCCCAAAGCTATGAGTAAAGTTTTTATTTATTTAACAGTTTACTTTTCATTTCTAGAAACTCTCTTTTTACAGTATCTTCTTCTCTCCCTTTACGTGCACGTGTATATGTGAATACTTATATATTTTTAAGAATGCTAGCTAAGATTGATTTCCTACTCTCCCTTTTTATCTTCATTTTTATTATAGTGGGGTCACCAGGATGAGTCAAGATGTGCAAATGAGCCTAGTCTGACATTGTGAAGAAGAAACCTCTTAATAACTTAATAACTCCTATATGTAATTGTTACTCTCGAGCCACAAAGATCAGTTTCAGTGGTTAATTCTAGCTATCGACTCTTTTATTTGATGATATTTACCAGTGTTTCTTTGTAGTTATTGCCCATACTTTATTATTGTTCTGATTATGAGTAATCATGCTGTCCAGTTCAGATAAATGGGCCAAAGCCCCAAAAGTATAAAGCTACAGGTGAAAGTGTAGGTGCAAATATTATTAGAAAAGAACTTGATTGAAGTATAATTAAGACATAACAGACTACATGTTGTCGATGTACATAACTAAATTGAACATTTTGTTGTGTTTACATATACAAATGAATACCAGTGAAACTAGCTTTCCAAACATGCACAAGTGCTATGACCCTCAAAAATGTCCTGTGTCATGTGTAGGTGTGAAGAATACTAAATGAGCTTTGTTAAACGTTTTAGGCAAACAGCTCATATTGTTAACTTCTTGTGCTGCACTGCCCTTCAGTTCTGTAGAACGTATTCTGCTTGCACCACTGGAACCGTATCCTCCATGGACTTCATTTTTGGTAATTAAACATGAGTTCCTCCCTTTCCAACCTTGGAAGGTTTGCCCCAATGGTTAGGTTCTACGTACGATGGCTTGCCTTAACCTCAATCAAATGAATTTGCTTCATTTTACTTGATGACTTTCATTAACTATGCAGATCCAGAATTAAATATGAAATTAATGTCTCATCCTGACACTTTTTCCAAGTTAGATTTGTTTTAAACTCCTGTTGCAAGGGAAAACAGCACAGCAAAGTGGCCCCCAAAGCTTACCTAGCAATGACTCGGATGTGCATAACTGCAAAGCACTTGACTTGAATGAAGGCAGATGTGTAACGGAAACAAATGGAGAGCGAGGGCCAGAAGGGGTTAAGTGTCCCCTCCCTGTGCTCTGCTCATACTTCGCCTGGCACCCGAATGAAGAAGTGAGAAAATTATTTGTGGCTTACTGTCATGTCCTTCTCTTTGCTCCCCAAACCCTAACTGTGACATCAGTCAAGAGTCACAACCATACACACAAATAAACTTCAGAAAAAGGGGACAAGTCTACCAGGCCACGGCCAATAATCTCACTTTATAGTGGGAGCACATAAGGTGAGGAAGGGGACAGTTAAGGTGTGGTGGCATCTGATATATGTCATAGAATAGTCTTGTCCACACAGAACACTTGGTTTGATTGAAGAAACAACACCTCTAAACGGGAAATAGCTAAACAAAAGATAAAAGGACAAAAAGAAGGAAAGAAAGATGGAGGAAGGGAGGGACAGAGGTAAGGAAGAAAGGGATGGAAGGAGGGAGAGAGGGGGAGAAAGGAAAGAATGAAGGAAGGAAGAAAGAAAGAAAGAAAGAAAGAAAGAAAGAAAGAAAGAAAGAAAGAAAGAAAGAAAAAAAGGAAGGAAGAAAGGAAGAAAGAAAGAAAAAGGTAAAAAGAAAGAAAGAAAGAAAGAAAGAAAGAAAGAAAGAAAGGAAGGAAGAAAGGAAGAAAGAAAGAAAGAAGGTAAAGAATGAAAGAAAGGAAGAAAGAAATAAAGAAAGAAAAAAGAGAAAGAAAGAAAGAAAGAAAGAAAGAAAGAAAGAAAGAAAAGAAAAGAAAAGAAAAGAAGGAAGGAAGAAAGAGAAAGAAAGAAGAAAGGAAGGAAGGAAGGAAGGAAGGAAGGAAGGAAGGAAGGAAGGAAGGAAGGAAGGAAGGAAAGGGAAGTTGTGCTGAAGTGTTTACGAAACTGTGAGGATGGTCAGTATCAGGTCAAAATAAATGAATGTTGCCAGGCACAATGGCGCACGCCTTTAATCCCAGAACTCAGAAGGCTGAAGTAGGAATGCTGTGAGTTTGAGGACAACCTGAGAGTCCATTAATAAATTCCAGGTCAGCCTGGGCTAGAGTAAGACACTATTTCAGAAAAAAAAAAAAAAAAGTCAATGAATGTTGATCTGGCCTGGAAAGTCATGCCTTATGGGTCGATTTCTCAGATCCCTCAATGGGTTACCTGGTTGTCATAGTTGATACATTTTCCTAATTCTTCTGGGGGAACACACTTCCCTTAGGCAATTAGGATTAGTGACGTGTGAGATCAGCTACGTTCTCCTTTCACATGACTTAGCAGCTGAAAAGTCCTGTCCAAGTATTGTGATGTTGAGTGTGTGGGATGCACACGCACGTGAGCATACGCATGAATGCACACAAATATACCCCCTCTCTCACACTGCCTGCATGAGTCAAAGTCAGCATCAGAAAGCCTCTGAAATTTGCCTGATTTGTGAGAGGTCCCCATACTTCAGAAAGGCAGTGACAGCTGAAATAAAAAGAGCAGCTGCCCTATTCCAACACCACAGGCTTCAGTTTTCCCAGCAACCTTGTTTCCTGTTTGCCCAATGCCAACAAGCTCTGCTTAAGCCCTCTGCTTTAAAGCAACAGCAGTGAATACTGCTGCCACAAACATTTCCATGGCGCATATGACTTCCATGATGTAGTCCTCATAAACATTCCTTCTAAAGTTTGACTTCAAACTCTTAAACAATAAAATCTCGGGCAATATATACTCATTAAACTTATACCATGTAGGCAGAAAAAGTCGTTCTAAGACATTGACTAGATCGTATAGCTATTTCCTTTCCCCAGAGGGCTCCCAGGATCTGGGAAGCCAGAAGAAATCATAATTAACTCTCATATATGGGGATGAAAGGACAGAAAGATTACCACGTCCATCCATGATGGAGCATAATTTAAATTTATCATCCTCCCATAAAGACTGAAAATAATTTTTAAAAGTCATATTGGTGGTTTTTCTCATCACTGTGACAGAAAACCTGACTGGAGCTACTTACAAGACGAAAGCTTTATTTTGGTTCCTGGCTTACGGAGTGCTGCCAGCCATGCTGGGGATGGCATGGTGACCGGATGTCCTCGTTTTCTTTATGGTAGTTGGAGCATGAGAAGGTGGGCCTCTCAGAGTCATTTGGATTCCTCTGGCCTGCACTGTGTCCTGGAAACAGTCACCAAACAGTAAAGTGGAAGTAACTGTAGGGCTTGCCTTACTCATTTCCCCTCTCTCGGAAAAGGCAAAGAGTTAACACTAATAATAGTTGGGACACTAGAATAACACGCTTGAAAGGAGAAAAACTGGTATCAAAAGTTCAAGCTGTACTCAATGACTCAGACATTTCTTAGAACAAATATCGCCAATCTTATAAAAAATATAGCGATACTTGAAGTTGTGAAAACTAAAACTAGCCATTTCTGACACCAAGGAAAGGTAGGTAGTTTTAAGTACACTAAAATAACACTTTAAAAGCTACTTTTGAACACTTCTGATTTCACACGTCCAGAGAACCCTCTGAGGAAAGGGAGAGGATGCACATCTTGGTCAGTGTCTTAGAAACACTTTATTCCCTACACAGTACACAGTTACTTAACACATATATTGGTGTAGATTTATTATTTAATATTTTTGAGTTCAAAGCTGAGAAATAGATTCAAATATTAACTTACTTATTGAAGGAGGCAGAGGTGAAAGGAACACTGGAACTCTCTGATCTATCAGTTACTTTCTTGTGGTCTGGACAAATACCTGACCATAAGCAGAAGAAAATTGACTTATTTTGCCTGATAGTTTCAATGGATGTTTTACCACAGTGGGAAAAGCATAGGAAGAGCAGAAAGCCAAGCATCACATCTCCAAAACGGCATGGAGGAAGAAGCAATGATAAACTACCAGTACCCAGTGGGGCTAGATTAACAGACCTCAGGGCTGGAGAGATGGCTTAGTGGTTAAGGCATTTGCCAGTGAAGCTTAAGGATCAAGGTGTGATTCCCCAGTACCCACGTAAGCCAGATGCACAAGTTGGCACATGTGTCTGGAGTTCATTTGCAGAGGCTGGAAGCCCTGCCGTGTCCATTCTCTCTCTGTCTCTCTCTCTGTCTCTGTCTCTCCTTCTCAATAACAAATAAATAAACTGAAAAACATTTTAAAACAAATCAACCTCAGGGCTCAGCTCTCCAACAAGGCTGTACCTCCCAAAAGCTCTGCCAACTGGAGACTAAGTATGAGGCTGAATCACAAACACATCAAGCTAAGGGAGATCGTTTACATGAAAGCCACCATACCCGGTTAACCAGTCTAACTGAAAAACAGGGCTTTCTAGGTTCGGTGAGATACTCTGTCTGAGGGAAGTAAAGAGGAAGAGTGATATTGAAGGAGAAAGAGTCATAGAGGAGGACGAATAACGTTTTTCTCTGGTCTCTGCTGTGTGTGCACACCAACAAACGTACATCACATACATACACATGGACCACACTGACTACCCATACTAACACACACACACACACACACACACACACACACACACACTTTTTTTAATTTTAATTCATCTGTATGAATGCATGGCATGAGACAACTAATTTAAGAGTCTTTTATAAATAAAGTTTGCATTAACTAAAAAGTTCATTCAGAGTTTGGTGTGTCAATCAAGAGGTGCATGTCATGAAGAATAACGTATGAAGTTTCTTTTACTTCGCCCAACAAGTGGAGGAATGCTGGAGCTGGGGCAGGGCTGGTCACAAAGCCCAAGGTCCTGTGACTCTCTTCTTCCAGTCATGCTTCCTTCCGCCAAGGCTCCATCATCTAGGGATTAATCATTCAAACATGTGAGTCTGTGGAAGACAGTTTGCATTCACACCATAACAAAAATAGAACATATGAAAAACAGCTTTTCAAACATGGGATATGTGAGAAATGGGAACTAAATAAGGCAGACCTTAAGATTGCACTCAATTTGCTATGTAGTGAGTGTTTCCAGTTTCCAGAAAACAGATCAGCAAAGAAGAATCTTTAAGACTGCAATGGACCCAATAAGTGTGGAGAGTTGGATAAGAATGCTGAGAGCCCAAGGCCACCCATGTTTGCAAGGAAGAGTAAGGAAGTGGGAGGGCTCTTCTAGTCAGTGTGAGCTGAAGCTCCTGAACGGCATCTTTCTTAAGTCATTAGCTGAGAACTGATCAGTCCATGCAAGTGAAGTATCTATCCAAGGCTGTGCAAAAAGAGCAAAACAAAACAAAATAAGGCAACACACACACACACACACACACACACACACACACAGAGAGAGAGAGTAAGAATCATGAATATAAAAGCATGAATATTGTTCTGCTATCATCCAGAGAGCAAAATTGTATGAAAAAGAACATTAGAATTTTCAGTAGAGTCTTTCCTCATGAGAGAGGAAAAATATAGAATAAGGCTAAGGCTCAAATAATTACAAAGGTTAAAAGGTCAAGATTTTTCCAAATGAAGACCCATTTCATAAAACACAGATCAGTAATCTTCTAAACATAGAAACATATCTAGAATCTAATGAAATAACTCAGCAGCTTCTGGCACCCAAAACAAAATGACTATATATTCAAAGATGAAGGAAAATTAGGCTGGAGAGATGGCTTAGCAGTTAAGGCACATGCCTGCAAAGCCTTAAGGACCCAGGTTCAAATCTCCAAGTCCCACATAAACCGGGTGCACATGGTGGCACACGCATCTGGAGTTCATTTGCAGTGACTAGAGGCCCTGGGACACCCATTCTCTCTCTCTCTCTCTCTCTCTCTCTCTCTCTCTCTCTCTCTCTCCCCCACCCCTCTTTCTCTCTCTCAAATAAATAAATAAAATACATTTTTTAAAACAATGAAGGAAAATATGGCCAAAATACCAAGGAAAATCAATCAAGGAAAACAGAATTTGAAGTGACACCAATGATACTACAAAATGTTAAAACCATCTCAGCATTTTCCACATTTAAGAAAGCACAGAAAAGACTGAACATGTTTAACCATGCATGTAAGTGATACAGAAAATCCAAATCAAATCTCTACAGATGAAATTTATCAGAAAAATGCCAGATGGTGTTATTTATAAAATAATGGCTCCCCAAAGATATCTTCATCTTGATACGCAGAACCAAGCATATGTTGTCTTGCATGGAGAAAACCTTTGGAAAATGTGACTAAGGGCACACTATGAGTTGATCCAGGGTTATTCAAATATGACCAGTGTCCATCATAATTGCACTTAATAGCAGTACAGGAAGGCAAAGAGAAAAAGTAAACCATGTGCAAGGAAGGAAGCAGGCTCAGGGTTTCTATGTCATCCTTCAAGAAATCAAGAGGGCCAGGAAAACCTAGCATAGGAAACTCAAGTCTAATAGTTTGATAAGCCAACTATTTTAGGTGTATTTTACCCCAATTTTGATATTATAAAACAGCCATATAGAATAACATTAGATGAGGTGAAAATATTTTCAATTTAAAACAAGTTAATATTTTATAAACATTAATGATGAATTCATACTGATTTCATAAAGTATACAACTCTGGAATTTGTTAGTTTCTACTTAATACTTCCATAATATTTCTCATGACTAAATCATTTAGGAGTCCTATATTTTTTTATGCCATAGAAAAATTGCCATACCAACGTTGGATTCAGCTATTTCTCCTTCATTCATGTATTTACTTACACATTCATTAATTTACTTTCATTCCAAAATGTTCATGGAACTCCCACGTGACATACATCATTTATAGCCCTGAGAACATAGCCATGGAGCAGGGGCATGATTCTCTGCTTCATGAACTTTATAGTCCAGTTTGAGACACATTTACTAAATCTTTGAACCAATAAGTGCTGTTCATGATGGTTAAGTATGTTATGAAAGCTGAAGTGCATTTAAGCCTTTTTGTTCAGATTCTTTCCTCATTTCTATTACTTCAAGTCTTTCCTCTTAAATATCTTCTGTCTCACTGGTCAGTCCATCCACCCACTATCAGATTGGAGTTTACCAATGTTACCGTTTGAATATTAAATGTCCCCCATTAGGCTCACAATGTGAATGTTCCATCATCAGCTGGTTGCACTGTTTTGGAAAGTTGTAGAAACTGTGGGATGCTGGACATTGGAGGTCAGGGAGGATTTTCTTTTCTGTCTCCTGGGAAGGGAGCCACAGTCATCACTATTCCACCAACACTGCCCACTCTCCAGCTCATGAGGTCAAAAGTGCTCATTGACCACACATCCCCACTGTCATGATGAACTGCCAAGCTCAAATGGAATCCTGTGAAGCCAATAGCCAAATATATCTGTCCATTAGTTATTTTAGTCTGGCATCTCATCATAATGAAACAAAAGTAAGAATTACACTCAGAGGTTGTTCTAGAATCAACTTTCTTCTCCATATACACATTTTATGGCTAATCCTACTTAGTCTTAGACCCCCAATCAAATAACCCTACGTATTGTGACCCCCCTACCTTACAGTCTCATGCTCAGACATTTTTGTCTTTAAGTTTCACAGTTAACTTTTAACTTGACATTTCCAAATCAAGCCTCCCTCCATCACTTATTTATCCTGTTTAGCCCCCTTTGTATTTCAGAATTTTGCTAAATTATGCACCTTTTGTGGGCAAAGCAAAATTGCTCATATTCAGTCAGTCAGGTTAGTACTCTTCCACTTTTAGCTGGAATACTTGGACAAAGTGTTCATTGAGGAATGATGTAGAACAATTTAATACAACTCTTCTTTGTTTATAATCATATTAAAATTATAGGAAACAATAGTTAACAGGGTATCTTGGCTTGGTTTCATCAATTCTGTGTAGTAGTAGAAGGTTGCAAAGACTTTACTTAGAATTCCACTGCAGTCTATAATTTCCCACCACATCAGTGACTCATATTTGCTTAAAGTCTACTCATGGGTCCAATGAACTGATGTACCCTTGTGGCATGTTTCTGGTGAGGTTATATTGCTTGGCAAATCACTTCTGTAATTCCTGCTAATTAATATTCTGTTACATCACAATTTAAATTTATTGCAAAAAAAATATTGGGGCTGGAGAGATGGCTCAGCAATTAAGGCATTTGTTTGCAAAACCTAAGGAACTTTCCCTAGACCCACATAAAGGCAGATGCACAAGGTGGTGCTTGCATATGGAATTTGTTTGCAGTGGCTAGAGGCCCTGGTGTGCCCATTCTCTCTCTCTTCCTCCTCTTCCTCCTTCATCTTCTTCCTTCCTTCTCTCAAGTAAATAAATAAATATTTCCTGCCTGCTAAGCCTAAGAACCTTCTTTCTCTCAAGTAAATAAATAAGTATTTTAAAATGAATCTGTCTCCCTCTCCCTCTCTCTCTGTCTGTCTCTCTCTGTGTCTCTCCAAAAATAAGTAAAATATTTAAAAAATTTTTTAAAAAGAAAAAAATAGCAAAATTTATTGTATTCCACTATATTCACCATGAAAAATAAGTACATGGCAGTTTAAAATGCTGTATGAAATTAAGAAAGCAGAATAGAATAAATTACATTCCAACTTTGTTTACTGACTATGTGGTGAAATGCAGTAAGAAGAGCGAGACCATGATGATAAAGATCACCAGACTTCCATGAAAAGTAATTATCATTTAGAATTCATTTTAGGACTCTTGCACGAAGAAAAAAATATCAAGATTTTCCCTTTCACACACAAGCTAAATTTTGTGCTTTCTGGATATTTCTCACCAAATTCTTTGTGTATTTGCTGCAGCCATCCATTAGAGAAAGAATGTACCCACTATAGTAGGGAAATGTAACAAATGGATAGAGATAGCCACCCACAGGCTTAAAGATTTGGGTTTTGAAAATATTTGTATTAATTACTTGAGAGGGAGAGACAGACTACAGGCACACTAGGGCCTCCTACCACTTTGCATGTGCCACTTTGTGCATATCACTTTACCTGCCTATGAGGGAATCAAACCTGGGCCATCAGGCTTTTCAAGCCAACACTTTTAATTCCTGAGCCATCACCTCAGCCTAAAGGTTTGTTTGTAATTGATTTATATTCATGTTTAAAGAGTTTTTTTTTTTTTAATGTTAGTGTTTACAAAGATTTGAATTTGATACCTTGCTGCTACACTAAGCAATTTGCAGTAAATTAAATCTTGATGTCTTTCATGGCTGGACATATTATTCACTGGTAAGCTGCCCATATTCCAGTTAAACAAGCCTCCCCACCACACTCATACAAGAAACCCTCATAGAACTCAGTGGTTTCCAAGAAAAAGGGCTGAAGTCGGAAGGGGTCCATTTGGAAGAAGGCTTTTATTTGGAGGGGAAGGGAGATAAGAACATGACATGAGGGACTGAGGTGAAAGTGTAAAAATAAAAATATAAAACAAAACAAGTTTGTCAGTATAGAATAATCTCCAAATTTTTCAACATTTTTCTATGATTATCAATGTGGCTTCATTGAGTAAATATTCCTTTATTCCATACCCTCTGTCTTTCCATCTCTTGGTTATCATGGAATCTGATACTGGATTTTTGCCAAAAGAGCTTATGAAAGAGAAACATTTACTTTGAGTCATAATAACTAGAGACTGTATGATAGAAATATGGAGCAGAGTTGGGACTCAGGCAAAATAGTTTTTCATTTATAGAACTTACCTTTCTGACTTGAAATCAGCTTTCCAGTGCTGTGTTCTTTTTTTCTTTTTTTTTTTTTTTTAAGGGAACCTCGTAAATTAGCTATTGTCAACACATTGAAACAATCTGAATAGAAGCAAAGTGGACTTTTTGGATAGAAAATCAATATTAATCTTTCTCACACAGTTTGTATAAGCAAGTATCAAAATTTTAACTTGTTTTTTCTGTCTCAACATTTATGGAAGTGTATGGCTATCTTAAATAATTTTACCAAAAATATAGTCCTTATATAGTGTTATATATAGTAGAAAATAATATGAATACTAATGACTGATGAACCCTATTTTCTGTAGATCAGATGTACATTAATTGTTAAATAATTTTTTTTTAAAAAACCCTGAATTTTAACTATTTGAAATATAGGAGCCTAATGGTGATATCTGGAAAAAAAAACCAATAATATGTTTCTTATAAATATTATCCTTCAGAATTATTTTAATTGCTAATAGCAAGTAAAAAATGCACAAAAGGTGGGGCTAGGGGAGCCAGGGGGATATGCGCAATATACAAGAAGTATTTCTGTAAATGTTCTTATGTAACACAATACCATGTAACACAGTACCATGTGACACAGTACCATTAACACAGTACCACGTGACACAGTACCGTGTAACACAATACCACGTAACACAGTACCACGTAACACAGTACCACGTAACACAGTACCACGTAACACAGTACCATGCCCTTGCTTATCAGCATGGGCTGAGCTCTCCCTCTAGTACCACTATTACCACAACCATCAACAACAAACCTAAAGGATAAAGAAAGAAAAAGTGGCAAAAAGTATATAAAAAATAAATTTGAAAATTTCAAAGTAAAAACTTTGACAAAAGTTTGACATGATGGCTTCAATTATATGAGAACTCTGATTACAAATGTACTTTTAAAAGTATTGTAAGTTGCTGTGTTCTTATACTTGTGATTTATTTGGGGACCAAAAAAAAAAAAAAAAAAAAAAAAAAAAAGCTATACTTGTTTTAAATAGATAAAGGAAAGTGTTTGAATTAGGTCAACTTTACTGGTGGAATACTTACCTAAGCTAAGATCAGCAATAGCTTCATAACATGGAAGTTCATTTTTGTTACAAAATAGAAATATAAATCAAGTAGAGAAGAGGAAGGGAGGGAGTTAATGAAGAAAGAGAGAGAGAAAGAAAATGAAAGGAAGGAAGGAAAGAAAGAAGGAGGATGGGAGGGAGGGAAGAAGGAAGGACGGAGGAAAGAGGAGCAAAGAGGAGATGAAAGAAAGAAGGAAGGGAGGAAGGCAGGGAGGGAGGGAAGGAGGAAAGAAGGAAGGAAGGGAAAACAAAAAAAGAAAAGAGAAAGAAAGAAAATGAGACAGGCAGTTTTTTGTTTGTTTGTTTGTTTGTTTGTTTGTTTTTTTACTGATGACCACATCAGATAGCAAGCATAGGGATACTGTTGAAATATTTTTGTATTTTAAAATAAGCTGAAATTTGGCATTCCTAGACAAATTCTTTTTAATTATTTATTGCATTAAAAATGTTAGATTCAAATACCATAACAAGTTCTTAGAGCTTCTGCTACCATCAGAGAAATGGTCACAGATTGTGTTTCATGTGAGTGGATCTCATGTCATGTGTGAAGGATCCAGATAGCAGGCCACATATGATGTCTACAGCCATTGATTAAGGAGTCAAATCAGCCTATTTTGTAGGTCAGATTTACAGACTTGATTACTCCGAATTTACCAGTCCATATGTACTCGATTATACTGCAGCTCTCGAATCCTGTTGTTAACTTCCTAAAAGGGGTTACAGGAAGCTTGTCTAAGGTACTTACTCTCCATTTATGATTGTTCTTCTCTTTGTCATATGATTCAAGATTAACTCCACATGGTACAGTCATAAGTAAAAATAATAATATAATTTAATTTTAAGAAACCTATTGCCACATGTGCCTCTGATCTTTGATCTAGTTTGTTTATTTACCCTCACACCCATGTTTGCTTCCCTATACAGCATGAAGCCTGTCACCTAAATAGTACCACATTATATTATTTTAATGGTCTATTGCCTTCTCTTTTTTCGTATTTTTCCAAAGAGAATAGTTTGGAAAAGCCTTCCATCTGTGTTCCAGGCTGTCACTCCCCAAAATGTCACCAAACCCACATGAACTGGTTAAGCACATATTTATCATGGAAAGAAAGAATCTACAGGCTGTGAGGAGATGGTACAGTGAACTACTTGAGCACATCTTGTCATTCCACTAATTTGGTTGAGATATAGTTGGGAACACTTGCTCCAAGTAATCCTGTCTCTTTAAATTTATTCAAGTATGAAGTAGTGAACTAAATATTGAGAGATGATTATGCATGATGCATAGATAGTAGCTTGGACCACTGTGGAAGTGGCCCAGCCATGGAAAACAGATCCTTAGGGATTGGTGAAGTGAAAAGAAATGGAATAAGCTCTCTTTGGGGAAGTAGGTGATGGGTATGGTATGATGGGCATTCAGATAGATGGTGTTAAATCAGGTTCTTAAGCTGGAGGTAATTTGAGGGACATCAATAAGAAGAGATCTATAGTTGGGTGCTTCTAATAAGGTTGCACATCAGAACAAATGAACAGGTAACAAAATGAGGAGATGTTAGTATACATATCATGACAAAATGTCAATTCTAGAGTTAAAACTTCTTGTCACTTGTTATTTAGTTTAAAAAAATAATAAACTGGGATGGAGGGATGGCTTAGTGATTAAGGTGCTTGCCTGCAAAGCCAAAGGACCCAGGTTCTATTCCCCAGGACCCATGTAAGCCAGATGTCCAAGATGGTGCATGCATCTGGAGTTCGTTTGCAGTGACTGGTGCACCCAATCTCTCTCTGTATTGTTCTCACTCTCCCTCTCTCCCTTTCCTCTCTCTCTCTCTCTCTCATTTTGTCTCTCTCTCTCAAGTAAATAAGTAAATAAATAAAAATTAAGAAGGCCCCCTTTAAAAAATTATAATAAACTATGTTTATTTCCCAAGTTGATTTACATGATGGCTGATATTCAAAATGATTAAAAATATCTTTTACCATGACTACATATAAATATGACAGTTACTAAAATGAATATTGCCCTTTCTCAAAGAAACAACAGAACTGCATGTATCTGCACACATATACGCACACGCACGCGCACACACTTTCCGGGAGCAGACTTTCACCTTAGTGCTCCATAACAAATTCTTAAATTTCACACATAGGAGTTTATAATACTATAACTGTTACTATTTATTTCTTATCATTGAGAATATAGTGATGTCTAGTGAACAGTGGAAGATCTTTGCATACAATATTCCAAAGTAATTAAATACATTTAGGCAATAAAAGGAAATAGAGAAAAATACACATATGGGTTACAGTTATTCCGATAATATTGCTAGCAGAAGAAAATCTTATTTACACAAAACATGGGACTTATTGTATACAGTTTCCTGGATTCTCATTCTACTGAATACAAAAGCTTTAGCAATGACTTCATTTTTTAGACAATTGAATTTTACTCAAGACTGCAAGGAACAATCATTCCTAATGTTGCATTAAAAATTAATGTTTTAGGCTTGGAGAGATGGCTTAGTGGCTAAGGCATTTGTCTGTGAAGCTTAAGGACCCAGGATCAATTCCCCAGTACCCATGTAAGCTAGATGCACAAGGTGGCACATGTGTCTGGAGTTCATTTGCATTGGTAAGAGGCCCTGATGTGCTTGCTCTCTCTCTCGCTCTCTCTCTCTCTCTCTCTCTCTCTGTGTGTGTGTGTGTATGTGTGTGTGTGTGTATTTCTACCTCTGTCTATCTGCCTCCTTTTCTCCCTCTTAAATAAATGAATAAATAATAAATAGTTAAAAAAAATTAATGTCTTAAGTTAGGATTTGATGATTTTTTTAAAATTTTTATTGACTGTTCTATAAAACTTAGTTTATAAGCTTAAAATCACCATGTTTTTCACTACAGTTAGGCTCAGTAATACTATGAGTTATGTGTGTCCAACATCATGATGTCAATACTTTGACAAGTCAGGTTATATTGTATAGTGCACAGTATGCGACACTGTATACTATATTGTAAGCTGCAAGTTATACTGTAAGTTACACTCAGGTAATACTGTGTACTGTAGAGTATAGTGTAAGTTATACTATTTATATTTTATGTCAGCCCTTTTTTATCCCATTCTCTCAATTAATAAACTTGCTTAATTATTATGAAAATCTTAAACAACTGAGATGGGAACCTTGCCCACTAACCCTTAGTTGTATCTCCACCTGCATGCGTTCATTAGGGGTTCATTCTGATACAGGATTTCACCATGTTCCCAGGCCATCTCTCCAACATGATTCGGTAACTTTGGGTGTCTTTGAGAGAGCTGGAGCCTTTCTTGGCATTTGGATGGACTGTAACCAAAGAGATGGGGCACTGGACTGTCAGGACACAAAACCTCCACTGGGTCAGTGGCCTGCAGGTTTTTATCTCATGAATTTAAAGCATGGAAGACCACAGAACAGAAGGTAAAGTTTAGAGAGATTTTATTAGATTATGGACAGATTTTAAGAGAAGGAAGGAATGCAAAGCTACTGTACAGCAGGAAGGGGGTTTCAGAAATGGAAAAGCCTTCCTAGAGACCCAGTCTGGGGTCTTTTCTAGGCTCTAGATGGGGGTAGAACTGACTGCCCCTTTCTCAAACGTGTCCATGCATGGGATCAGGTTTAATCCTTCCAGGAATCTTAAGCCTCCAGGAAGGGGAACTATTCTAGGAAAGAGGAACTTCTTTGTAGGGAGGGGCTTGGTTGAGTTTAAGGAAAACTGATCTAGGGAAGTAACTCCTTTAGGAAGAAAGCAATAAGGAAAACCAGATCCTTCTCTGAGCTCTTGCAAAGTAGAGAATGCAAGGTCAGGCTCAAGTTCATTCCTTGCATTTAAATTAAAAAAAAAAAATTAGGAAATGCTATTACCTCTATGCTGCTTTACTTCTTTCATTTTTTTTTCTCTTCCATAATTCTATTTTCTTCAGGTATTGTGATTGTTAATCTTTCTTGTTTTTCTTTCACTTTTTAGTACTAGGGTACATATCCAGCACCACGTGTATCCTAGGCAAACATTCTACCATGGGGTATATCCCAGACCGCTTTTTATTTTTATTTTTTATTGCAGATATAATCTCACTAAATTGCTCAGGTTGGGGTTGAACTCATTCTAGTTGAGAAGGTCATGAACTTGCAAGTTTTGGGACTTAGTTTCCCAAGGAGGTGACGTTCCAGGTCTGGCTTTTCTTCTAAATTGCTCCCATTCATATACAAAGTATGTTTCTTGTTTAAAACAAGCCCCAGTAATAAAATAAACCAGCAACTATCTCTAACTTTAACTTCTCTTCAAGCAACTACAATTAGCATGTCCAAAACATGGTCCCTGATTTTTAGTCTTTACACTTTTCCCACAGTTTAATAAGTGCCATTTAATCCCAAGGAGTTCAGGCTAGAATCATCCTTAAATCCTGCTTTTCCTACATCAGACTCGGAAGTCATCCCATTAAGTTTAGGCTTGTATCTGCTTTTCTTCCTATTCCAAGGAGTCTTTGTCTGTGGACTGGTCATTTAGAATCCAAGATTGCCCCTTCCAATTGTTTTTTTGTGTTGTGTCAGAAGTAATATTCTTCAGATGAAAACCTCATCATATCTCCTCCTGGCTTAAAGCTGAAGCTAGCTCCCATTATACCTAAAACAAAGCCAGGGCAACTTGAGAGGTTTCAGAGGAGTGTTGTGACAAGAGGTCTGCCACTGAAGTGTGCCTCTGATGTCCCTCTGGATCTCAAAATCCTTTAATATGAGAATCCTTAGTAGAACACAACAAGTATTTTATCATGAATTCTGGATTTTAGAGACTTTAAATTTGTGGCCTCGTAACTTGAACTCCCTGTTTCAATTTTATTTTCACTTCATTGTCCAACAGATGATAAAGCCTCTTAAACAATCACTTCCTTTTACCAAATCTACAACTTTAAAAAAATTTTTTTTAAATTTTAATGGATAATTTTTATTGAAAACTTCTATACTTACAGACAATAAATCATGATACTTCCTTCCCCTCCCCTGCTTTCTCTTTCACAACTCTGCCCTGCATTATATCCCCTCCCTCTCTCCATTAGTCTCTCTTTTATTTTGATGTCATCAGTTTTTTCTCCTATCATGAGGGTCTTCTGAAGGTATTACTAGGCACTGCGAGGTCATGGATATCGAGGCCAATTTTTATCTGGACTTATCAGACCTGGTGTGCCTACTGTTAGAGCCACTTCTGCCTGCTTCTGTGGTCTCTAGATGCTCTGGATCTCATCTACTTCTCTGCTGTGGTTGATAATTTCTTTTTAGTAGAAGAGTGTATTTTGCGGTTTTATTTTGTTTCTTTTTCTCCCCTAGGCTGCTTTGGTGTGGTTCCTATGCCACCATCTTAACTGGAAATCATCTGCCTAATTCCCAATTATACAACTTTTTAACACTGGCTTTTTTGTTAGTTATATAGATAGTGTGTATATAGTCATGTTAGTACCAGTGTTAGACTTGTCCTTGTCCTCCCCCCTCCAAAGGGACTCTCCTGCTTGGGGAATGTAGGCATTGGGGTATGTGGTCTAGGGAGCATCTGTGACTCTGGATATCTGGTTTGGTGGGAGTTGTGTGTTCTCTGTGTCTATGTTCTTGACCCTTGTGTTGGTACCAGGTTCACCAAAAAAGCAACACTCTTGCTCATTTGCCCAATCACTATGGTTTCAGCTAGGGCCCTGGTGAGATACGATGGGCTAATTCTCTCCTTAGGTTCTGCATCCATCTGAAAAAGAGAAGCAAAGTCTCCACCTGAGAGAGCGGTCAGCACAGATTAATGGGATAAACATTATTTTTTTGGAGAGAATTTCATTTGTTTCCATTAGATATTTTAATGTTTGCCATCCTTAGTAAGTCAATAGAGAGGTTCTAGGTGTACTGGCATAATTATTTATAGCAGAAATTAAACCTGTTCCTTTATACCATAAATCATGATGAAATAGATGGTATATGATATATGATATATGCTGAGTATAATGTTCTAATTAAAAGGAAACCACTTTGGATGTGACCTTATATCCTAAGACTAAGACAAGGGGAGTTAGATTATAAAAATTTCTGTTGGATCTGTTACATAATGTTACATGAAAGAAAGTCTTAGTGAGACATTTCTTACATCTTATGTTCCATGTCTCCTGAATCATTAAAATAATTCACACAGTAGTGAAATGAGCTTCTTACTATGGAAGATTTTCCCCCTTTAAGAACCTAGGAAATATATACAAACATTTCACTAGCAATGTTAAAGACAACTAAAATACCTGGTAATTATATATGTTTGTAGTCATATGGAGATTTTGATTTATGGTACAAAGGAACGGGTTCAATTTCTGCTAAAAATAATTATGTCAGTATACCTAGAACCTCTTTATTGACTGGTACTGATTTTGTATGGAATTCTTTCTATTAAAATATCAGACACTTTTAAAAGCTTTTATTTTATTTTATTAATTTTCACAAAGTATGTATTAATAAGGATTGAAAGAGAGGAGAGCAGGATTGAGAATGGACATGCTAGGGCCTCTTGCCACTGAAGATGAACTCCAGATGCATGTGCCTACATGTGCATCTGTCTATACATTGGTAGTGGGGACAGGCCATCGGACTTTTTAAGCAAGCATCTTTAACCACTGAGCTATTTCATCAGCCCTTTATAGCTTGTAAACAAATATTTGGTAACTGCATACAATTGAGAATAATTATGGGGAGTGATTATAAATATGTCTGAAAAAAATAAATTGAAATCCCTAAGCATTTATTCTTTTTCTTATCCTCTTTTCTAATGATGGAGAAATATTATGATATCTGTTAGTTTTATTTAGGAATGAGAAGATATAGTTTCAGTAAGTCTATTCCTACTAAAAAATAATGTGGACCCATTCAAAGTTGGTATTACCCAAATTTTACACACTTAAAGAATGGAAGTAGAGATTCCATGTGGGCATCAAGGTAGAACTCCCCACAATCCAATAAATTTAAAAACATATCATGAATATTGGGCCAAAGAAATATATAGTAGACATTGGCCTTTTGGCATGGAGGAAATCACTGAAATTCTTATTGCTCAGAGATTCCTATTCTAAATTAGAACAAATAAGGATTCTAGCATAAAATAATAACCCATATATATAATATATAATTCTATATACTATATATAATTCTATATACTATATATAATTCTATATATTATATATATATATATATATATATATATATATATATATATGCCAAGTGATTTTAAATTAGAACATATATAATATATATATTTATATATATTATATATATATATATATATATATATATATATGCCAAGTGATTTTAAATTAGAACATATGTGTATTAACAGTCTATGATAGTAAAGTTTGGAATATTTAAAAAAATATTTTAGAAAATAATGTTATTAGAAAAATTTAAGAAGTCTCAGAGGTTTAATCTATATTATCAGCACTTGTCCTTTCCAAGGCTTTTACATTTCATTATTTATTTATTTATTCACCATTATTTATTTCTTTCATTATTAACTCATTTGCTTACATAGAATTGACCCTGTTGATTATAATCCTGAAAAACCAGAGGCCACAGTGAATGATTTTTATCCATTGAATGTATTGTTTGTTTACCTTGAACATGCAACCTCACAGATGAGTTTCTGGTTTAATGAATTGGTCAGTCTGGAAGAATTCAATGAAATATTACAAAATCATGAATAAATAAGGTACTTTCCCTATGGTTTCATCTTGTAAAATCATAACCTGTCAGGGTAGACAGGGAAAGGAGATATTAAGGGATATGTTTACAGAGCACGATGGACATAGACTTGCTGAATTAAGGGCTCAGCAGAACACTTAAGAGTCCCCTGGACAGTAGCACATTCATTTCTAAAGAGAGTTTGGCACAGTGGTTGGCTGACATGAATAGCACACAGAGCATAAGAAGAACATAGATCGTCTCCTTGGAATGGCATTGTTCCCGGGAGAAATGATTTTTTTCTTCAAAATTCAAAGGACATTGCCTATAGGTTGGTAAGAGGGGAGCTGTTGTTCCCAGAGACCAACCTCTGTTTGGGCAGCATTTCTATTATTGACGAGAAGGCTTTCTCTGCTCTTCACTCCCATTCCCTTAATTTATTATTCAAGATGCAGTATCTTGTTGATATGTGGGTTTGAGGTAAAGTTCCCAGAGTCTTGGTCACACAGCAGAATCATATTACCTCCAGACAGATAAGGATCATAGCAAGCCTGTGTGTCAGCTTCTATGGCTCTGTTATCTTTCTAACTGTGGAAAGGTGTGTTTAAACCCACACAGACATAGTAAATGAAGAAAAAAAAAAAAAAAAAAAAAAAGTCATAACATTAGGAATTTGCCAACACCAAGAATTGCGCTTGTGGAGTAAGAAACACTCTTACAAACTATAAAGCTATTAAAATTCTCCATATAATTTAATTATAATTAAAAATAATCTCACATTGAGGAGTGGATTTGTGGAAAAGGCATTAGGGATTTTCCAATTTGCATTTAATTTTCTAATACAAATCTAAATATTTTGAATGTCACTTTCATTAAAATCACCTTTTGGCATGGAGGAAATCACTGAAATTCTTATTGCTCAGAGATTCTTATTTCAAATTAGACTGAATAAAGATTCTAGCATAAAATAATAACCTTGAATCTATAGTAAGTGTTAATAACAGTTGCATTAACTATAGTGTACAAGAAGATAAGGACTGCTTGTCAGATTTAATGGTGTGGATTGTTAATAGATTTTTCCAGTACATATGTCCATCATAATTTAATTACAGCCAAGCAAGGCCACTTAGTGTGTATAATCTCAGCCATAGAGGAAGAGCATGGGATTAAACATAGCAAATGGAGGGTTTTTAAACTTTTTTTAAAAATATATTTTATTATTTATTTATTTATTTTATTTGAGAGATGGAGAGATACAGATATAGGCAGGTAGAGAGAGAGATAGAATGGGCACCAGGACCTACAGCCACTGAAAACAAACTCCAGATGCATGCCCCCCCTCCTTGTGTATCTGGCTTATGTGGGTCCTGGAGAATGAAAGCTCAAACCAGGGTCTGTAGGTGTCACAGGCAAGCGTTTAACTGCTAAGCCATCTCTCCAGCCCCTGTAGGTTTTATTTTGAATACCAGCTTGACTCTATAATTTGACAAAGGGACTTTAAATAATCATAATTATAAAACACATATATGTTGCCTATTAACTCAAATATACATGAAATTTATAGGAAGGAGTTGATTGTATTATATGACAAATATTATAGAAATGTTTTTAGATAAATTCTCATTAACAATACATTTAATAAGCAATAAGAACTGCTTCCTTTGGGAATTTTAGTAAGTACTTGTTATAGCCCTTACCATAAGTTATTATAGTTGTTTGATGCTGGCCAGTATCAATAGCCCTGTAGCTCCTCAAGGTTGGGAACATACTTAAATACTCACATGATAATGTACCATTGATGGGTAAGAAATGAAATAAGAGAAAAAGAGTAGAATACTTGTTTGGTTCTGCATTTGAAACACCACCACATTTTAACTTGAGAGAAAAAAATCTATGTCATTCATTCCTAGATTTACAAGTATATCCATCAAAATACTATGTGAAAGGCTATTCTCAGAGTAAATTCTTTCTTGTCCTACTCAGAAAATATAACAATCTTCTAGAAAACCTGCTAGATCAAGATTTCTAAGCAAACCTGTAGGTCAATGAGATTAGATACAGTTTGATAAGCTTTTGCACGAACACAAAATACTGAAATTGTGAACTAACAATTAACATGCCTAAACTTAGCTTTCTTATTTTTTATATTTATTTGAGAGAGAGTCAGAAAGACGGAGGGTGGGGAGAGAGAAAGAGCATGCCAGGGCCTCCAGCCACTGCAAATGAACTCCAGATGCATGCTCCATTTTGCGCATCTGGCTTACATGGGTCTTGGGGAATTGAACCTGGGTCCTTTGGCTTTGTGGGCAAGCGCCTTAACCACTCATCCATCCCTCTAGTCCTCCTACACTTTACTTTTTTATTTTTTTAATTATTTAATTTTTTAAATTATTATTATTTTATTTTTTTTATTTATTTATTTATTTATTTATTTGTTTATTTTTTTTTTTGAGGTAGGGTCTCACTCTGGCCCAGGCTGACCTGGAATTCACTATGTAGTCTCCGGGTGGCCTCGAACTCACGGTGATCCTCCTACCTCTGCCTCCCAGTGCTGGGATTAAAGGCGTACACCACCATTCCCAGCTCCTACACTTAACTTTTAATTAAAACTCACATTGTTTGCTACGCTAGTGACGAGAGGTTGAAATTACCAGACACCAGATAAATGAGTATATATCCATATATAGCACTCTATGAACTTGAACTTCTGTGATGAAATGCAAGTAGCTACCACAGCTCAGCAAGAACACATCTAAGAATTTTGAAACTTCATCCCATTCAAAGCTATTGCACCTTATCCCACTCTTCTTCCATTTACTGAGACGCCTGTTCTCAAACTCAATGGTTCATACCACTGTACTGAAAATTGCATTCTTGCAGTAGCTTTTGTTTTATTTGCTTGATACTACTTCTTTAATGTATTTGTTTACATGGCTACTCTCCCCTTTATTTTCATTCTGAATTGCCAAATTATTTTATAGGTTCCTCCTAGCAGGCACCATTGCTTGACATTCCTGTATGACCACAGACATAATAAACAGTGTACATTCTTTTTTATTTGCATATGTATGTGTGTGAGAGAGATGTACATGTGTGTATTCATGTTTATATGGGTGAGGGCACATGTTTGTAGGTGTGTGCATGCACATGTGTTCATGTGTTTATGTGGAATCCTGACATTGACACTGGCTAGCTTCCTCAATTGCTCTCCACCTTTTTTTTTTGGCTGAATGTGTGTGTGTGTGTGTGTGTGTTTGGTGGTTTATGAAGTATGTGTGTAATGTGCTGTTCTGTGGTGTGGTGTGGTGCCCCTATGCCCACCTGAAACCAGTGGTGCTCACCTACCTGAGCAGAACATCTGGTATACCTGACCTCATTGCTCTTCTGCCCATTCTCATTTTGAGTCTGAGTCTCTACTGATTCTGCAGCTTCTGGATGATTGTCCCTTCTCCAGTCTCTGCTCCCTTACAGGACAGGAGTTCTAGGCATTCATGGCCACATCCAGCTGTTTACACAGGATCTGGAGATTCAAACTCTGGAGGTGTCAAGCTCCCATAGGTCCTTATTCTTAGGCAGGAAATACATTTAACTAGTGCTAACCTCTTGCTCCATACACTCTAATTTATAAGGCAAGGTCTCTCCCTTGAACCTATAGGTCACCAATTCTGCTAGACTACCTAGTTAGCAAGCCCCAGGGTTCCTCCTGTCTCAACTTGCCCAGCTCTGGGATTACAGGTAGGTGCACCAACATGCTCATGTTTTACCAGGGTGTTGGGGATCTGAATTCAGGTTCTCATGGATGGGAAGTAAACATTTTACTATCTGAGCATCTCCTCAGCCCTATAGTGCATGGCCTTATGCTGTAAGTAAATCTTTTATGTTGGTAATAGATACTTCTGAATCATTCTTATTGCTTCCTAAAGTGAACGGGTTTATATATATGTTTGATGCAAAAATGCACTGCATATAGTAGAGTTACTGTCGTTATGGAACGAATGAATTTATATTTACAAACTAATACAGAATAAGAAAAATATTAGAAACAATTGACATGACATGAAAATTAGGAATCAAAAATACAAATATAAAGTTGTTGCTATATCCTACAGTGAATTATTAAGAAAGAGGACAGTGAACAGATCCAGACAGAACGGTTCACCTCGCATCTCAGAATAAAAGGGAGTATCCAGCAGGGCTTTATATGACAGAGACACCTCCTGCTGGTGTTTAAAGTAGAAAAGGATTGTTTGTAATGCTTACTTACATACGATATTCACCCTCACAGGGTTTACACTTTAGAATAATTACATTAAATAATTAATTAGATTACTAGTCATTTTTTCTCCACAAAAGCAAGCTTGATTGGCAAGTTAATTTTTTTTCCCTAAAGGCAAATTTCCTTCTGTGTTTCTAATAGCGTATTTGATCTCTGACTTTTGCTGAGAATTGCAATCTTTTCATCATTTTCATTCAGTAAATGCAGCTTCATTCATTTATATACTTCTTTTATATTTAACTTTTCCACTGTAATATGCTTCATATGTAAGACTCTAATATTTACCATGTTTGTTGGAAGAAATGAAAAATGTCACTAATTAAAATACTCCCATATGATTTTTATCATGGCATTTTATGCTAAATCAGAAGGAAGAGAGATTATAAGATTTTTAAGAAGAAAAGTCAACAACATAAAAAAAGATTTTATAGAAAACTCAAACATGTCTACCCAACATCCTGAGGTTACAGAAAAATTCCAGTAATGTATCAAAGTTTACATACTTTCAAATATAGAAAAGTACAAAGTAAATGCTATTAATAAATGAATTTTATCTTGTACCATCAGAAACAAAATTAATTTCTTCCCAGAGAAAACATGTTAAAAACTCATGGCCTTTATGCTATTTTAACAATGCTCAAGTAAATCCAATTTTTTAAAAACTGTGACATGGTAACATTTGATCATGTAAAGAGATTAAAGTTGATAACAAACCACAATATTTTAGTTATTATTTTTTTCATAAAATGATGACAGAATAATTGACAGATTTATCAAAAGTGTTAAGCAATTTTACATCTATAAATTTCATGTTACCCAAATTCTTCTCTGTGTCTATTAGGTGTAACTTATTCCTATGCAGCAGAAAAATAACTCATGATTTGAGTATTAAGAGGAAAAACACAAATTAAGAAAACAGCCAGCTGTAATATTCAATATGTAAAACAATCCATGAAATCTAATGCCACTTATGCTATTGAATGTTTTTATCATACTGCTCTCATGCTTGAACAGATTATTTTGTTATCATTTTTTATCTATTAACTATATTCTTCTCATGGACACATCATGTGTTGGTACTATCATTTCCCTCCTCCCTGCCCCCATTCTACTGAGGGCCCTACCCAGTGGGGTTGCTGGTATGCACCATGGGGTTGTGGGATATATATTATGAGAGCAGCAGTCAATGGGGAGGTGGACTATGACCCTGGGTATGCCCTCCCAACCTGTAGCTCTTACAATCTTTCCACCCCCTTTTCCACAAAATTCCCTCAGCCATGGTGGGTGTGCTTTAAGTCTATTTCAGTAATGAGCTCTCAGGAGCCTAGGGATCTCTGCTCTGGTATGTGAAGAGTACCTCAGCATCTGTCTCCTTCACCCTGGTGCTGCTTGTCAGGCTCACCATGGAGGCAGCACTCTGTTCATCTCACCAGTTCCTCTGGTTTCACCTGGGTCTTCGCTCAAGTGTGAGGGGTGCTTTATCTCCTAGGTTCTCAGTACTCGCTGAAAAAAAAGAAAAAAACAGATTCTCCAACAGAGAATTAGTTCAGCATAGGTTAAATAGTATCAGCAGAGTTAGAGATATTTTGAGGGTTATAACCCCTCTTTGGGGTTACAACATGGGAACACATTGTCAGTGACCATAATCTTGGTCTCCATAGGATTCTGACCTCATTCCCAGTAACAGCTATGAGTTCCTTTCTACTGAGCAGATCTCTTAGCCAATCAAAAAGCCATTGGTTGTCCACGGAGGCAGTGTGTCACCACTGAACAGGTGTGTACCTCTTGTCAGGCTGGTAGCTGTTGAATAGCAGTGTCCCCTGCGCACTCACAACATTGTTGGGCACTTTCTTCTGGGAGCTCATGTAGTGTTTTCCAGATCTAGATGGGCCAACCATGGGGAAACTGGCTTCTTTCTGGATTCCAGCCAGGTCTCTTGATGTTCTATGTCAGCAGCATGTGGTGTGCAGGCACCATGTGGTCTTCAGGCAGGTAATCAAGTGCTTTGACACAAGCCTGTCTTTTTTTTTTTTGGGGGGGGGGGACTTTAAAGGTCTCTATGATCAACAGCTCAATGTGGGTAGCAACCAATTTCTGGTTCTGAGAGTTACAGGCCAGAGACATTTTTTTTTTTTAAGTTAGGCTTCATCCCACCTTCTCTAGGGTCCTACTTACCAGATGATCCCCCATACTCCTAATGAGGGTTATATTTTAATAATGTCATTCTGGGTCCAGTGTGAATTGAGAAATATACGGCAACATGATAGATGGATGCACATGTTTTGGGGCATTCCTGTTCCATAGACTTTTGTAAAGTAAGTCTTACTTATTTTTTTAAAAAACCCTGAACATTAAAAAGTTAATAATAGGATCTAGCATAAACTATTAATTTATTATTATAAATTAAACCACCATCAAACTTTAAAAAATAATGATTTCATTTGAGGAAAATATCTGGATATTTTCCCTCATAGTTGGTTTAATAAAACTTTGGATCTTTGATTATTTAATATGCCACTCCTTTATAATTATGAGTACCAACGAAATAGAATACTCACACAGAAGGTGTGGACAAAACTAGGTCAACGGGTGCTATTACAGGGCTAATTCTAAGTTACAAGAACAACTATCGGAGTGTTTGTAGCATATTATTATTAACTCATATAATGTAGAGTCTCATAATCTTTAACTCAGCTTAAAGAATCTGAGGTTACTTTTAAATTTCCATACTATCTATTGACAGAATTTCATTTTTTTCTTTAAAGATCATATCTAAAGTCTAGAAGAGTTGAACATGTGCTTTGATCAAAACAAAGAAGATGGAACTTTCCAGGTTTTGTGGATTATTCCATTGTTACCTCAGCTATTCAGATTCTAATGTTTGAGGAGTGATTTTAGCACTTCTGAGAAGCAGAACTTAAAGTAGTCAGCTCTTGCAGTAAAGAAGACACGTGAAAGGAAGTCATTATCTTCACTTTGTTTATTTCTGTTCTTTGGAAGCCAGAGGAGCGTGTGTTAAATCATCCATGCCGGAATACAGGAGAGAAAACAGCAGTCCAAGCAAACAACAGATTCAGCTTCATAATTATACTGAAACCTGGAAATAGAAAGGAAATATTATCTTCCTTCTCCATATTTTGCAGACTACACCTGTATCCATCCTCCCACCCATGGATCTAACAATTATCTTTGCTCTCGTCAAGAAGCCTAAAGAAATATGGCTGTAAAACTGTAAAATTGGGTTGAATTTCCTATTTATGGGAAGCCTCTTGGACTCATGGGTAAAGGTATTTTTAGTGATAAATTTGTATTGTAAAGAATATTATCTTTAGCAGGGCATGGTGGTGTACGCCTTTAATCCCAGCACTCAAGAGGCAGAGGTAGGTGGATCACCATGAGTTCAAGGCCACCCTGAGACTACAGAGTGAACTCCAATTCCAGGTCAGCCTGGGCGAGAGCGAGACCCTACCTTGAAAAACAAAAAAAAAAAAAAAAAAAAAAAGAATATTAGCTTTTAGGTTACATTTCAGGTTAGCATAAAAATTAGCTTGTCAGGGGCCAGAGAGATGGCTTAGTGGTTAAGGGGCTTATCTGCAAAGCCAGAGGACCCAGGTTCGACTCCCCAGGACCCACGTAAGCCAGATTCACAAGGGGGCTCACACATCTGGAGTTTGTTTTCTATGGCTAGGGGCCCTGGCATGTCCATTCTCTCTCTCTCTGTACCTGCCTATTTCTGTATCTATCTCTCTCTCTCTTATAAATAAATAAATAAATAAATAAATAAATCAATAAATCAATAAATCAATAAATCAATAAATCAATAAATCAATAAATAAAATTACCTTGTTGGGGCTGGAGAGATGGCTCAGTGGTTAAGGTGCTCACCTGCAGAGCCTAATGACCTGGGATCGGTTCCCCAGTAACCATGTAAAGCCAGCTGCACAAAGTACATCTTGAGTTCATTTGCAGTGGCTAGAGATCCTAGTGTATTCAGTCTCCTCCCTCCCTCCCTTCCTTCCTCCCTCCTTCTCTCTCTATCTTTGCAAGTAAATACATTTTTTAAATATTTAACAAAAAATAAATTACCTTATTTTATAAATAAATACAAAATATTTAGTGGCTAGAGAAAATTTCTGGTTTTTTTGTTCAGTGCTATTCTTTCTGGGCATTTTGTAAGCAGTTAAAATATAGATAGTAATCTTTTCCTATAAGGTAGTTGTTATCCTTAAAAGAGATTGCATGTATAAAAATATCCAAAATTATCAATCTGAAACCCAGAAGAAAAAGGTGGTGTGAATCAATATATGCCACTTATTTATCCTGTGGAAAACTTGCCATCTTCTCTAAGCACCTCAAAACTTTTTTTCATAGTATAATTGGCATATTTGAGTCTTCAATCAGCTGCATAGGAGTCAGAAATCTTTATTAAACATCTACTGTTTGTTAAAGTGTGGTAAAATAAAGATGAAAGGATGTGCATTGTTTCTGAACTTTTAAGTGACAGGCTCAGAGTTTATTTTAAGATATATAGCTTGAGGCATGGACAGACAGGAAAGAAAAGCAAGGGACATGGAAAGTGGAAAGACAAGTTCTGGAGAACAGTATTATGTTTCATATGTATGTAGGGAATTGATACTTATAAGTTGTTACTAGAAATATATATTTTTACTAAATCTATAGGGTACAGTTTTATAAATATGTAAACTTGTTTTGGGGCACAGTTTTTTCTCAGGTATATAGACTGGTTTATGTAAGTGTTCTTAAACGTCCCGAGAGAGAAAAATCTCTAACCACCTCAATCTCTGGCTTTGCCTGAGCATTGAAAATGAACTGACAAATAAATGACCTAACATTGACAAAAGCCACTTAGTAATCTCAAGTGTTCAGTTGTAGTTATGTGGTAAAATATCTATCTTTTCAGATCAGAATTCTAATATATATATACACAGAGTGACTGCTCTTTGCATGCAAATACATAGATAACTATGTATATTTATTTATAATTCAGTGAATTATTTCTTGGGATATATGATCTTATTAGTATAATTTATTTTACAGATCAAGTGAGAGGAAGAAAGAGTAAGAGTTATGGATCAAGATGAAGAAAGTATATGTATACACTTAAGGAAATATGAGGACATCAGTTGATAAGGAAAATTGTTCATAACTGGGCTTGAGAGATGGCTTGGCAGTTAAGACACTTGCCTGCAAAGCCAAAGGACCCAGGTTCGATTCCCCAGGACCCACATAAGCCAGATGCAGAAGGTGGCATATACGTCTGGAGTTAGTTTATAGTTGTTGAAGGCCCTGGTGCGCCCATTCTCTCTCTCTCTCATTATCTCTCTCTCATTATCTGCCTCTCTCTCTCTCTTTCTGTCTCAAATACATAAAGTAAATAAATAAAAATAAATTGTACATAACTATTTTTACTTTCAAATAGGAGGCATTTAGAGAAAATCTTCACTAAACATTGGCCTTCTCATTTCTTACAAAGATTTGAGGCTCATTAATTCAGATTTGTCTTAGAATAATTTAAATTGATTTATTTCTCAAATGCCTTCCTCAACCTCTTTTTCATTTCATCATAGTAATGATAGCAAAAATGATATGCACATATATGACAGAAATATCTTTCTGAGTCGGACATAGGTCTTCCTGTTCTACTTCATGTTGGTTTTCATATTGCACATTTCTACACACCCTGAGAGTGGATGATATATGATTCAAACTTAGTTCTTTTCATTATTTCATGGACAATACAGTCATATCTTTAAAAAAATCATAAGCACCTTGATGTTCATAATTATACCTTAAACTCCCTTTTCTACAATTTAGTCTGGCAATTGTTTAAGACCTACCTGATATTTCTGTCCTGCACCTTATCCTACAATTGGACATGTATGTAAAACAAAACAGTACTGTATTTCCCATAATAATTGCCTGTTGCTTGTCATGTTACAAATGGCTCAATAATTAGTATTTGACACATTTTTATAAAATAAGCTTATTTATTTTGTCTATTAATGTCTTATCAGATATATACTTTGAAATTATCTTACAGGATGCTTTTGAATTTTCTGTCATATACTTTTCCATGCACAGATATTTTTGTGTGATATTTTCTGTGTCTATTTTTGCCTTTGTTAACTGTGCT
Source organism: Orientallactaga sibirica (assembly GCA_036365145.1). Taxonomy (NCBI): domain Eukaryota; kingdom Metazoa; phylum Chordata; class Mammalia; order Rodentia; family Dipodidae; genus Orientallactaga; species Orientallactaga sibirica. Next base: position 5,721,881 of record JAEOAD010001030.1, read on the forward strand.
TTGCAGGTCATATTGTAGAAATTACCAAGATAAATGTCAAGAAGCTTTTGTTTTATATTTTCTCTTAAACAATTTTATTGTTTAAACTTTAGTATTTGTCATTGCCTTTTTGAATCAGATTTTTTTTTTTTTTTTTTTTTTTTTGGTTTTTGGTTTTTCACTCTAGCCCAGGCTGACCTGGAACTCACTCTTTAGTCTCAGGGTGGCCTCGAACTCACAGCAATCCACCTACCTCTGCCTCCGAAGTTCTGGGATTAAAGGCATGTACCACCATGCCCGGCTTTGAGTCAGTTTTTTTGCATAATGTGAGTATAGGCCCCATTTTTTAGTCCTTTTTGCATATGGCCAGCAGTTTTGCCCATAGGCTGTATTGGATTTCTCCATTGTATGTTCTTGCTCTCTTTGTTAAACACAGAGACAAATCTATGCATGGGTTTACTTGTGGGCTCACAATTCTATTCCACTGATCCACTACACATGCACGCACACACACACAAACACACACACACACATACACAACAGCATACAAAATAATTTATCACCAAGTTTTAATAATACAAGACCAAAATTATGCTCCAGAGATATAGCCTGGTTTAAAAAGTGCTTGCCTAGCATGTGTGAGGACCTAGATTCAAACTCTCAGTACTAAAAAAAAAAAGTTATCACATTGATTTATATATTGAAAATTATCTTGGACAATTGGTCAATGATTTTGAAGGTAACAAAAGAAGACATCAAAGGTTACCTCAGCCATTTTTTTTTGCATCTAACTTAATTTAATTTAAACATTATTTATTATCCTTTTTAGAGGCTTGGTAAAATAGTAGCCTGGAAAGTGATTTTGCTTGTCTGTTTGCCTTTGATAGAACATTAAACATCATGAAACAGAATGAACACAGAACTTATAACTGTGTGCCTCTGCTTTGCTGGGAAACAGTTAAGCTGTGTTATAGATAATGAAGGGGATTCTATTAATCCCAAATGATCTTTCTTTTTACTTTCTCCCAGTCCACACGTGTCTCCAAAATTGTTACATACCATTTTCAAGATGATTTTCTGTGCCTTGCTTCCAACTACCTCATCCTTCCCTCAGAATGTTTCAGTGGTTCCTAGTTTATTGATTTGATGAATATCTTTGCATGGCTAAAGTTTAATCAGTGACTGGTTCTTAGTGAATGGAGCCTAGAGGTTAACTGGTCTTTTCAGGGGCAATCGATGTAAGTGAAGATGATTTGAATACCCTTTGAGAATCTGAACGTTGAAACAAAGTTTTCCAGGAGTTTTCTCCTCTTAAAGGGAATAATTTGCTGGCCTCACTTCTCTTTCCAGCATACACTTGCCTGTTATATTATCCTGTGCTGATGCAAAACTCTATCTTCTCTCTAGTCTTAACCAGAAGTAGTAATATCATTATCTCATGGCTTTTGTCTTTTTACTGATGCAATGGATTGTCACATGAAGGGCACAGTAGCCCATAGACATTATGTACAATTTAGGTGTGCTCAGAATTAAATGCATTACTCTGCTTTCAAGATCTATCTTGTGTTAAAAGTAGGTGCAGCTAATACATGTATTCAGTTATGCTATCAAAGAAAAATTATATAGTATACTGGATAACAGGCTTGCAGCAAAATTATTTGTGGTAAACCCACACTGTGTCACTTATGTGCTGTGTGACTGCATACATAGATTGCTTCCTTTCTCTGCCTCATTTCCCCAGACTCTGTAAAGCAATTTTAGTGGTTTTTGGAAATATTGAATAAGTTCATGCCCACGTAGTGCTTATGATAGTGTGTTACTCAAAAGTAAGCCATACAAGGGCTTTTATTATTTTTATTAACAAAAAAACTTCTTAAAGTGTTTACAAGCTAGGGGGTATAGATAGTGGTAGCTCACTTGCCTAACATGTGTGAGACCCTGGGTTCAACCCACAGCACCAGAAAAAATAAATATACAAAGTGTTTTAAGCCTACATATGTTGATAAGAGGAAAGCTTATATTTATTAAATAACCAGCAGACTCTTATTGGCCCGTATATTAGGAAACATTTGTGAGATATACAGTTGTTATAATTATGTTAGTGCTCTATGGCCTTCCAACCCTTCTGGTATTTTTGTCTATTATCCATGATGCAGCTATACTGATGATGTTTCAGGTCATATTTGTTCTTAAACAGTTTCATTTCTATGTTGTACTCATGATTTCAAAAACTAAATACATGTATATAAGCATATTAATAATACTAATTGATTGACATTTAGAGATATCATTAATGATATTAGCATAAAAGAAAAACTGTGTTTAAGTAAGACCATTTTGACAATAGATAAACCTTAGAGTAAGATTGAAACAAAACATTTCCTGGATTACAACACAATTTCAATTTTATCATTTATTTCTTACAGAACAGCATTGCAGTTGTAGTTAAATGGTTGTTTCTCCTAGCATATTTGCTAAGCCACAGCTCTGGAGGTAAAGTCAGGCGTAAGACTTCCTGGGATCTTTCTGTACATCATAATGGCTTTCTTTGATCACAGCACCCATTTTGGCTTTTGCTGAGTACAGATTGTACACCTTTAATCTTAGTAATATATTTCTATTAAAAAATGAGGGTGGGGGCTGGAGAGATGGCTTAGCTGTTAAGACACCTGCCTGTCAAGCCTAAGAAGGCCCGTTCGATTCTACAGGTTCCAAGTTTAGCCAGATGCAAAGTGACACAAGGGGCGCAATGCCACACTTGCCCACAAGGGGTCGCACGTGCCTGGAGTTTGTTCACAGCTGCTGAGAGGCTGCTGGGGTGCCCATTCTCTACCTCTGTCTCTCTCTGTCTGTCTCTCTCAAATTAAAAAAAAAAAAAAGAGGGCTGAGAGACGGCTTAATGGTTAAGGTCCTTGTCTATGAAGCCTAAATACCTATGTTTAACTCTCCAGGTCTCCCATAAGCCAGATGCCCAAGGTGATGCAAATGCATGAAGTCTTACATGCACACAAGGTTGCACATGCATCTGGCACCTATTACAGTGGCTAGAGACCCTCACAGGCCAATTATCTCTTTCTGTCTCTCTCGCTCTCACTCTTGCTCTGTCACATTAAAAAAAAAAAAAATTCCAGTCCATTAGGCTTGTCTTAAAAAAAATTAAGAAATGATATGGGGACTAGAGAGATGGTTCAACAGGTAGGGTGCTTGCCTCTAAAGCCTAAAGACTACGTCCCACATAAAACTGGATGCACAAAGCGATACATACATCTGGTTTGTTTTCAGCAGCTTGAGGCCTTGGCATGCCCATTGTCTCTCTTGTCTGTCTCCCTGCCTGTCTCTCTCTGCTTGAAATTAAATAAATAAAATAAAGTCATGTTTTTAAAAAATGCTTTGTAGATTTTATATCTTTATCACCTATTCTGTATGTCTTAATGGTTGCATGTGCTGTGGTGTGAAATCATTTAAGTTTCAGAAATCTGAGAAAATATAAATTTAGTTTGATATGGCACACTTAATCTGCATGATTAGCATGGATGAGATTTTTTCTTAATTTATTTGCAGTGAATTATATCATTTAGAATGTATATTTTTTGTATATATTCTATTTTAATGAAATGCATTTATTCCAGAGTGTTTTTACAAGTTCTGGGTATACCTTTTCTGCAATTGTTCCTTTTTATCCCTACTGAAGTTTTGCAAATCCTTATCACATGTGTCCATGGTCATGGGAGGAGGTGATGGTGATGTTTCCATGGTGACAGGAGAAGGTACTAGTCATGTGTTCATGGTCACAGGAGAAGGTACTAGTCATGTGTTCATGGTCACAGGAGAAGGTGCCAGTCATGTGTCCATGTGACAGGAGAAGGTACTAGTCATGTGTCCATGTGACAGGAGAAGGTACCAGTCATGTGTCCATGTGACAGGAGGAGGTACTAGTCATGTGTCCATGTGACAGGAGAAGGTACTAGTCATGTGTCCATGGTCACAGGAGGAGGTACTAGTCATGTGTCCATGTGACAGGAGAAGGTACTAGTCATGTGTCCATGGTCACAGGAGAAGGTGCCAGTCATGTGTCCATGTGACAGGAGAAGGTACTAGTCATGTGTCCATGTGACAGGAGAAGGTACTAGTCATGTGTCCATGTGACAGGAGAAGGTACTAGTCATGTGTCCATGGTGACAGGAGAAGGTACTAGTCATGTGTCCATGGTGACAGGAGAAGGTACTAGTCATGTGTCCATGGTCACAGGAGAAGGTACTAGTCATGTGTCCATGTGACAGGAGAAGGTACTAGTCATGTGTCCATGGTGACAGGAGAAGGTACTAGTCATGTGTCCATGTGACAGGAGAAGGTACTAAACATGTGTCCATGTGACAGGAGAAGGTACTAGTCATGTGTCCATGTGACAGGAGAAGGTACTAGTCATGTGTCCATGTGACAGGAGAAGGTACTAGTCATGTGTCCATGACAGGAGAAGGTACTAGTCATGTGTCCATGGTGACAGGAGAAGGTACTGGTCATGTTTCCATGTGACAGGAGAAGGTACTAGTCATGTGTTCATGGTCACAGGAGAAGGTACTAGTCATGTGTCCATGTGACAGGAGAAGGTACTAGTCATGTGTTCATGGTCACAGGAGAAGGTACTAGTAATGTGTCCATGTGACAGGAGAAGGTACTAGTCATGTGTTCATGGTCACAGGAGGAGGTACTAGTAATGTGTCCATGTGACAGGAGAAGGTACTAGTCATGTGTCCATGTGACAGGAGAAGGTACTAGTCATGTGTCCATGTGACCGGAGAAGGTGCCAGTCATGTGTCCATGTGACAGGAGAAGGTACTAGTCATGTGTCCATGTGACAGGAGGAGGTACTAGTCATGTGTCCATGGTGACAGGAGAAGGTACTAGTCATGTGTCCATGTGACAGGAGAAGGTACTAGTCATGTGTTCATGGTCACAGGAGGAGGTACTAGTCATGTGTTCATGGTCACAGGAGGAGGTACTAGTCATGTGTCCATGTGACAGGAGAAGGTACTAGTCATGTGTCCATGTGACAGGAGAAGGTGCCAGTCATGTGTTCATGGTCACAGGAGGAGGTACTAGTCATGTGTCCATGGTGACAGGAGAAGGTACTAGTCATGTGTCCATGTGACAGGAGAAGGTACTAGTCATGTGTCCATGTGACAGGAGAAGGTACTAGTCATGTGTCCATGGTGACAGGAGGAGGTACTAGTCATGTGTCCATGTGACAGGAGAAGGTACTAGTCATGTGTTCATGGTCACAGGAGGAGGTACTAGTCATGTGTCCATGGTCACAGGAGAAGGTACTAGTCATGTGTCCATGTGACAGGAGAAGGTACTAGTCATGTGTCCATGGTGACAGGAGAAGTTACTAGTCATGTGTCCATGGTGACAGGAGAAGTTACTAGTCATGTGTCCATGGTGACAGAAGAAGTTACTAGTCATGTGTCCATGTGACAGGAGAAGGTACTAGTCATGTGTTCATGGTCACAGGAGGAGGTACTAGTCATGTGTCCATGTGACAGGAGAAGGTACTAGTCATGTGTCCATGTGACAGGAGAAGGTGCCAGTCATGTGTTCATGGTGACAGGAGAAGGTACTAGTCATGTGTCCATGGTGACAGGAGAAGGTACTAGTCATGTGTCCATGTGACAGGAGAAGGTACTAGTCATGTGTCCATGTGACAGGAGAAGGTACTAGTCATGTGTCCATGGTGACAGGAGAAGGTGATGGTGATGTTTCCATGGTCACAGGAGAAGGTACTAGTCATGTGTCCATGGTGACAGGAGAAGGTACTAGTCATGTGTCCATGGTCACAGGAGAAGGTACTAGTCATGTGTCCATGGTCACAGGAGGAGGTACTAGTCATGTGTCCATGTGACAGGAGAAGGTACTAGTCATGTGTCCATGTGACAGGAGAAGGTACTAGTCATGTGTCCATGGTCACAGGAGAAGGTACTAGTCATGTGTCCATGTGACAGGAGAAGGTACTAGTCATGTGTCCATGGTGACAGGAAAAGGTACTAGTCATGTGTCCATGTGACAGGAGGAGGTACTAGTCATGTGTCCATGGTGACAGGAGGAGGTACTAGTCATGTGTCCATGTGACAGGAGAAGGTACTAGTCATGTGTCCATGGTCACAGGAGAAGGTGCCAGTCATGTGTCCATGGTCACAGGAGAAGGTACTAGTTATGTGTCCATGGTGACAGGAGAAGGTACTAGTCATGTGTCCATGTGACAGGAAAAGGTACTAGTCATGTGTCCATGGTCACAGGAGAAGGTACTAGTCATGTGTCCATGTGACAGGAGAAGGTACTAGTCATGTGTCCATGTGACAGGAGAAGGTACTAGTCATGTGTCCATGTGACAGGAGAAGGTACTAGTCATGTGTCCATGGTCACAGGAGAAGGTACTAGTCATGTGTCCATGTGACAGGAGAAGGTACCAGTCATGTGTCCATGTGACAGGAGAAGGTACCAGTCATGTGTCCATGTGACAGGAGAAGGTGCCAGTCATGTGTCCATGTGACAGGTGAAGGTACTAGTCATGTGTCCATGTGACAGGAGAAGGTACTAGTCATGTGTCCATGTGACAGGAGAAGGTACTAGTCATGTGTTCATGGTGACAGGAGAAGGTGATGGTGATGTTTCCATGGTGACAGGAGAAGGTGATGGTGATGTTTCCATGGTCACAGGAGAAGGTACTAGTCATGTGTCCATGGTCACAGGAGAAGGTGATGGTGATGTTTCCATGTGACAGGAGAAGGTGCCAGTGATGTGTCCATGGTGACAGGAGATGGTGCCAATCATTTGGCCACAAATGCACAAAGTGAACAAGTTGTGGCTTAAACTCACTATAAAATAATTTCATTTTACTATTTGAAAATGAGATATTGCAGGGCTGAAAAACCACCCAGAAGTTAAGGGGGCTTGTTATGTAAGCCTGACAACCTGAGGTCACTACCCAGCACCCACCTAAAAATCCTCATGTTGGCATGTATGCCTGCATCCCCAGTGCTAGGGGGCAGAACCAGGGTTATAACTGGGGCTCCTTCATGAGCCAGTCTAGCGGGAAAACAGTGAGCTCCAGGTTTAGTGAAAATCTCTGTGGAAAGCAAACAGGATAAAAGACAACCCATTTTATTCTCCTGACACCTGTACACATGCACTGGAGGTGCCAAATCTGCGTACATAAATGCACACGCGCGCGTGCAAAAACATCACCAAGAAGAGGTTTTTAGTCACTTGTCCTTTGCGAATGGTTCTAAGTACAGCTTATTTTATTCAGTTAATAAAATTTTTATTGGACAGCGTAGAATATGAGTTGGTATAATTTTTTGCATGTGTGCATAATATGTACTGTGTGCATGTGTGGCATGTGTGCATGCATATATGCAGATGTATTGCCTCAGGAGTATGCCAGCAGATGCCACAGGAGAACACTGGGTGTCCCCTTCATCTCTCAACCCCCTGTTTTCCTTTAGATGGGAGTTTCTTCCTAGTTCTGGAATCTGCCATTTTTCAGCAGTTCCATTGATTCTCAAGTCTCTGCTCTCCACCATATTGTGCTTATAAATTGCCAATCTCTGCCCAGCTGTTTATGTGGGGGGGGAAGAAAAAACTCAGATGGTCTTGGTGCCTTGTCAGGCCCTCATGCTTTGCAAGAAGTGCATTTAACTGCTGAAAAATCAAGTTGTTATAATTTTTATGGGGCATTTTGACATTTCTTTGATCCAGCAGTTAAGTCATGACAACCACAAAATGATGTTGACGATATCTTTGAATATAAGAACCCAAACAATTACATAACTGTTCAGGAGAAGAAAGGGAATATAAGTGGAAGCATCTTTTCAGAAATATGTGTACAGCATTATTTTAGTTGTAAAAGAAAGTATGGGAAGGCAGGGCATGGTGGTGCATGCCTTTAATCCCAGCACTTGGGAGGCAGAAGTAGGAAGATCGCCATGAGTTCCAGGGCACTCTGAGACTACAGAGTAAATTCCAGGTCAGCCTGGGCTAGAGCGAGACCGTACCTCAAAAAAAAAGAAAGAAAGAAAGAAAGAAAGAAAGAAAGAAAGAAAGAAAGAAAGGAAGGAAGGAAGGAAGGAAGGAAGGAAGGAAGGAAGGAAGGAAGGAAGGAAGGAAGGAAGGAAGGAAGGAAAAGAAGAAAAAGGAAAGAAAAGAAAAGGAAAAAGAAGGAAGAAATAAAGAAAAGAAAGAGCAAGCAGAGGTTTCATGGGAACATGTGCACAGGTGTATATATAGCTGTGTGAATAAGAATCAAGTCAAACTTTTAGCTGTGAATACCCAGAACTGGAGTACCTAGGTAGAAGAAAGAGGAATTAAAATTTTCCATTTTCAGTTTACATATTCCAGAGGTTTTGGAAATCCAAAAGTTATCATGTACATTTCAATCATGAAGCAAACATAAAAATCCAAGGTCATCGAGTGCTACATATCTTAGGTAAAATGTGGTGCTTGCAGTGTCGAACTGACTCGGGCTCACTTTCCTACATGGGAAACCCAGACTAGTATAAGGTTATCAGAAGGCTGAATACTGAGAATTATGGAAACAAATGTTGTATTTTATGTATCACAAAGACCTGTAAGTCATAGCATTTTGCAGATAATTCTGAATCTCAGCAGGCGCAGTCAACCAAAACCAGGTTCATTTCATTCTCAGAACTTCATCTACGTTTGCCAGAGATCTTAAATTAAATAATGGCCTGACTGTGTGTGAACACAACACATGCATTTCTTTTATACTTTTGAAATTGCAATACGGTCTGAGGACACCCTGGCGGGGGAGGCAGGGGAGTTGGTGGCAGCAAGAGGATGGGTGTTGTGTGAGATAGGGACTTAATGAGATAAGGGAATATGTATTTTTGTGAGGGGAAAAACTTCATAACATTTTTCATATGAAACATACACAAGAATAATGGACTAGATTATATCTCATGAAATGTGGTCTACAGTAAGTTACTGTTGCATGTCTTCCTTCCATAGAAAATGGATGAATTGGAGACGTTCAGTTATAATGAAAATTGTCTGTACTTTCTCAATTGAGAGAGTTCATTGAGACTTCATAGAATAGTTTTATTACATATTACATGAGAAAGAAGAAAACACATCTTTTTTGTTCCACTAACAACTTTTTATTAGGAATGACAATGCACCCTTTTCGGTAGTCGTATCAGAAAAGAAAGTGCTGCGGATCCACGGAGTCAATGTGGCATTTCTTTGCAAAGTGTGGCTGTCAGCAAATGAAGGAGACACATTTTTTTTTCTAGAAAAAAAAATAGAGCGCTATTTCCATTACCCATCTACCATAGATGCTTTTCTCAATGTTTTTATTTTCATTTTTTTCTTCATACAACTGTCTACAAAAAAGAAAAAAAAAAAAAGAGATGGGGGAATGTGAATATTATGCTATTAGTGGTCATGCTCTGGAGCTTTTGAAAAGGCAGCCATCAGCAGATGAATTGAGATACGACAAAACTGCACAGAAACTAGTTTTCTGTCCTACCAAGAATTCTGGAAGCTCACATTTTATTTCAACCTTTCATCTCACCCCCATTTTGAATGTGACCTCGAGCCTCCTCCTTCAAACCATTCTCACATTTCTTCTGTAGAGCTGCTCGAATCAGCTTCGTGTTGGGCTTGGAAAGAGTCCTTATCCTCCAGCAATTCCAAGTCAGCCTTTGCAGGAAGGCCGCCCCTGAACATGGCCAGTGAGGATTCCCAAGGTCACTGCTACAGAACCTACAAATCCACCAGACAAAATAAACTAAAAGGTTGTTTCCATAACATATATTTAATGTCTTTTGTCTATCAAAGCAATGTGATGGTAAATCAATGTTTATTCGTCTTTTTACTTTTTACTCTACTTTTACACATTCACATCAACTTACATGATTGAAATGTGTATATTAAAAAAATTTTGTTTGTTTGTTTTTTTGAGGTAGGGTTTCACTCTGGTCTAGGCTGACCTGGAATTAACTATGTAGTCTCAGGGTGGCCTTGAACTCATGGCAGTCCTCCTACTTCTGCCTCCCAAGTGCTGGGATTAAAGGCGTGCGCCACCACGGCCAGCTTTAAAATGTTTTTATATTACAAAATGTATGTCCTAGTGTTAGAAGAAATTTGTGGCTAACAGTGCTGAAATTCAGAGTTGTGTGTTGTGTTAGTTCATTTTTTTTTTTGATTGTCATAAAATATTTCACTTTAGGGGTGGAAAGATTGCTTGGTGATTAAAATGCTTGCTTGCAAAGCCTAATGACTTGGTTCAGTTCCGCGGTACCCATGTAAAGCCAGTTGTATACTGGTGCATGCATCTGGAGTTCTTTTGTAGCAGCTGGAAGCCCTGGCATACCCATTCTCTCTCTTCCTCTCCCCCCGCGCCCCCCAGACTCCTGTGTCTTTATCTCTGTCTGCTTGCAAATAAATACATAAAAGCTAAAAGGAAATATTTCACTTTATAAATATTTTATTCATTTCCCTTTTGCATAGCATATTTATTCTGTTTTCATGAAGTTTATCTCTATGAAAAATATTAGCACATTTTTATAATGTACAAGAGATATGCTTGGATATATACCCATGTATAGAATTCTCAGGCTGTAATATGAACTTTTAGAAAGTATTTTAGAAAGCATTTCCACATATCACACACATTTTGATACATATTTACAGCATTTATTTCAGTATAAGTTATTACTCGAACTTTTTGTTTATTTTTTTAGATTTTCTTTATTTATTTGAGCAGAGAAAGGTAGAGAAGAGAGAGGGGGGCAGATAGAGAATGAGCACACCAGGGCCTGTAACCACTGCAAACAAACTCCAGATGCATGTACCACCTTGTGCAGCTGGCTCAGTGGGTACTAAGGAATCAAACCTGGGTCTTAGGCTTTGAAGGCAAGTGCCTTAAGTGCTAAGCCATCTCTACAATACATTTATGTTTCTTTTCTTTGCTACACAAGTTATTACATTCTAATACATTGTGATCCTGATGTGCATTTCTTACACCCCCGCTAATTCAAATACCTTTTTCCCATTTTGCTGTCAATATGTGTTTTAATCTCCTACAGATGCATATTTATGCCTCTTCCCAATCATGGTTTGGGTATCTGCTACTTATTGTACAAAAATATCCTTATATTGTCTTGATGTCATTTTCCTATTTGTCACATTTACTGTAAGTGTTTCTTCTGAGGTCCCTCCCCTTCTTCCACCTCTTCCTCTTCTACTTCCCATGACTCTTCCTTTCCCCTCTTGACATAGTGTTTCTCTCAAGAGGTAACCAAGCCAAGCAGGCCTCAAGCTCAGCATCTGTCTGCCTTTCCCTTGAGGGTGCTGGAGTACAGGTTCTTCTGAATTTCAGCTCTTGTTCTAATCTATCATTTAATGATGAACAGTTTTTAAATTTCTGATTAGAAAACTTATCAAACTATTTTTCTTTTTATTAGACTGAGGAGAGAACTCGGGGCCTTTCACACAGTAGGCAAAGCTTTGTCACTGAACTTTATCTCATAATCCAATTTTTGTTTATTTGCTATATCTTTCTCCAATTCAAGGTAAAAAATATGCAGCTATATTTTCTTCGCAAAGTTTCTCATATTTAGATATACATTTAAATTTTAATAAATCTGAAGTTGATTTTTAACTTACAATCACATGAGATACTGGGTTTCTTGGCAAACTTGAACTTTTAGAAACCCTCAATATGACCAAGCCTAGATTTCTCTGGACTTCTCCTAATATGAAAATAAAAAAAAATCACAAAATTTGTCTCTGCTGCTACGACTTGAGGTCACAGGAAGTGTTCCTGTCTCATTTAATTGTGTTATTCTTGATGGGACCTTCTGGCCCTAGTGAGGAAGAGCCTGCTGTCTGGAGACAACCCCCACTCTCACCCTAGCTCTGCATCCTGAGCACTGGGTGTCAATGCCTGAATGTGTGGTGTGCAGCCTCAGTTCTCTATTCTTTCGAGAGAACCCTCTGCTGACTAGATTCTGGAGTGGAAGCAGCCTGGTCCAAACAAATAGCATTTATGTTTTAATTCACTTTAGGTCTGTGCCTGTTGTCTAAAACAAAACAAAACAAAACAAAACAAATGCACACTTTGATAGAGTCAAGATAACTTCTGTAGCTCTATTTTCTGAATTAGAAGATTCGGTTTTTTTACAATACATCTTGCATCTCTGCAAATATTTTTCTTTAGCTACAATAGCTATCTAGCTTTTTTCCAGTTTTCACAAAACCTCTATAGAATATCAGTGTTAAAATTCACTGCATTCTAGTTTATGTGTCTTATGTAAGGGCTATGGTGACTTCACACCTCTTTTTTATTTATTAATTTGACCTGGTAAATATAGAATTTTTTCTTTTTACTTTTCATTCAGTGTTTCCCTTTGCCTGTGTAAAAAAAAAAAAAAAAATGTATCATTCCCAATTTGTTAACCTTCACCTGGTAATCTAAACTTGAAAAATCAAGCCTTTATTTCAGGCACTTTTTGGTTTTTACTAAAGTCATAATTATTATTTTTATTCCTATTTCACTTTATGTAACTTCGAAACCTCTTGCTCTGCTATTTCTCTCCTCTCAAAATCTATGTCTTGTTGTCTCTGTGCTTTTGTTTTGTGTTGGAAGACTCATTTTATGTCATTGAATGGACATTCTTTTTACATTCTTGTGTGTGTGCTTTCATGTGTATGAAGGTGGATGTGCACACTCCACACGTGCATGTGGAGGTCAGAGGACAAGCTGGGGCACTGGTATTGACCTTCCACTTGATTTGAGGCCTGGTGTCTTGTGCATGTTCCAGGATAGCTGTTTTGCTCACTTCCAGGGCATCACCTCTCTGCCTCCCATCTCATCCTAGGTGTGTGCTGAAGATTATAGATAAGTGCTACCACATGGGCTTTATGTGTGTTCTGGGTCTCCACACCCAGGTCCTCATGCGTGCACAGCATGCACTTTGCCCTCTGAGCCGTGTCCCCATTCCTGAACGTTTAAATTTAGTTTTGTATCTGTACATTTTAATGACATGTTTTGTTTAGCACGTGGTCCAAGTATATGTATATGAATAGTCACAAGTTCAGTATTTACTTACTTATGGTGTGTTTCACATACTTATTTCTCTTTGATCAAAGTTGCCATCTGATGCTTCACTCGCCAGTTGGTTCTTCCAGCTGAGCTGGCTTCCCAAAACTCTTAAGTCATCACCCCTGGCCTATTCACTATTGTCAATTCCCACATCACCTGCATAAGTGTGGATGTTTGCATTTCTTAGGAAGTGGAGCATCAAGTGGTAGAAAGTACAACCATTTTGATCCCTGCCAAGTGATGAGGAAACCAGCAAAGAATCTCTTGCATGGTGTAAGATGGAAGTGACAGCTTCCTTTCCTAGTTTTCCCTGGATTTCCAGGGATTTCCCGGGTTTCTTGTCTTCCTCTTCTGAGTGAAAACTAAGGATTATTCAGTTCTCTGGTGTAGACCCATTTCACTTGTGCTGGGAGCACAGTGATCTTAATGTCACCCCAGGATAAGTGAAGAGATAAGAACCTTCCCTTAAGGGACCAGCGCCTGCGGATAGTCCTCAGTTCCCAGATGGAGAAGGCACTTGCTGCTATGTGTGACCTCTGACAATGGACTGCCGAAAAGACCATGTCGTTCCTAAGGTAGCAAGCACCTCAGTGGGGAGAGGTCAATGAAACTTGGCTTGCATGACCCACAGGAAGATAGTGTTTTCCTCACATGTCAACTCAGACAACATTCCCAATTCCATTTCTAAGACATTCTACATTTGGCTTCCTATTGAAAACCCTCTTTTTATTTGCAGGCCAAAGACTTTTATCTCTGGCTACGTTGTATACAAAGATGCATAGTAGAGATAGAGCTGACTAGTGGCTTTATAACATGGTCACTACCATTGTAAGGAGAGCTTGACAATTTAGATATGTAGGAAGACAGAATATTCTCTCATGCTTAAAAAAAAGAAGTCTAACCATTCTGTCTTAAATCTTACATTCTTAAAAATGTATCAATGTTATATAGAATTTTTCAAGAACATGCATAAGTTTGTTAATTGGAAAGATCAATCAAATTCAGCATTTAAAATATTTTTTAAAGCCAGGCTTGGTGGTGAACACCTTTAATCCCAGCACTTGGGAGGCAGAGGTAGGAGGAGACTACATAGAAAATTCCAGGTCAGCCTGGACTAGAGTGAAACCCTACCTCAAAAAAAAAGAAAAAAGAAAAAGTATATTAGTTTCTTTTGAATGAATTCTCATAGGATATGTTTAAACATATTGCTGCTAGGGCAGCCTCCAGATAATTCTCCAACTTCATAATTTAATGGACTGAGGAACTTCCCCACCAACTTGTGGCATCTTAGTAAATTGACTTAGAGCAGACTCCATCCTGAGATTCTAAGTCCTCATACAAATAACATTTGGGACTGTAGTACTGTGTTTTTCTTGAATTTCCCTACTTAGTTTTCTTTCTCATTTGATTTGCCAGGCCTGTTCGGGATTTGAACATGGTACCTGGCTTAATCAGGTGTGGAGTTGGGAAGAATCCTATTGCCCTCATACTGTCCATGCTGCTCTTAAGGGAGCATGCATTGCCTTGGTGTTCGTGTTCCTCAGCACCATTCGCCCCTCTTCTTCCTCAGACATCGGTGCTTGCTATAAACAAAGACGGGTCCATCTGGTGTTTCAGTTCCTATTGATCACGTCCACAATCAACTTTGCTCAGGACCATTACTGAATTCTTGCAGTACTTCCAGCAATACCATAGATATTCATTTCTTTTCCTATCACTGAATGTAATAACTGACAGAAGGATTTATTTGGACTACTGGGTTCAGAGGCTTTCACTCCAATACTGCGGGGAAATGCATGTGGTAGGAGCTGCTCCTTCTGTGGCAGCAGAAGCTTGGAGCTGAGGCTTCTCTCATAACAGTAGGTCAAATGGAGATGGAGTCAAGAACTAGAAGAAGGCCAAGCCTTCAAAGACCCATCACAAGTGACCTACTGCCACTAGCAAGACCCTACTTCCCTAAGACACCTCAACCTCTCAAATCATTCACCAGATGGGGCCAAATATTCAAACATATGAGCTTGTTGGGTAACATCAGGATCCGTTTTTTTTTTTTTTTTTTTTAGATTCTAAACCACTCAGTTTTTATTACTTAATTGATTATTTATTTATTTATTTATTTATTTATTTATTTATTTTTAGGGAGAGAGAGAGAGAGAGAAAATTGGCATGCCAGGGCCTCAGCCACTGCAATTGAACTCCAGATGTTTGCACCACCTAGTGTGCAGTACAACCTTGTCCTTGCATCACCTTGTGGAATCAGGAGAGTCGAACATGGGTCCTTAGGCTTCCCAGGCAAGTGCCTTAACAGCTAAACAATCTCTCTCCAGCCCACCACTCAGTTTTGAAAAAACACCCAGCACTACAGTCTACATGACCAGAATGATGCTTTTTCTACTTCCAGCAACATGGCATACTTAACTAAAGCACAAACTTCTGTGTAAATATGATAAACAACTTATCTTTTCTGTATATATTCTGACACCTGTGTGTAAGTTTCCTCTTATTAATATTTTCATGTTTTATGTTTCATGTAGATTCCAAACCTGACTGCCATTATCACACTGATTGGGATTGGTTTGGTAATGAACATCTTTGGGGCAGTACCTGCCTGGAGCTATGGTGGCTCCTCTCTTTTTATGCCCTGACCTATGAGCTGTTGTCACTTGGCCACTGCTTCTCATTTAACCCCTGGGAGGAAAGGGAAAAAAAGAGGACGAAGACAGAGCTACCATGACAATTGTTACTTTGGTCTTCAGACCAGCTTCCATAGGACAGGAAATAGTGAGGATATGAGTTTTGCTTAAAGGACATCCATCACTCTATTTCAAGTTCATAAAATATATAGGGAACAATTCCTTAATCATACACACATCTAAGGGTTTGAAACGGACAATTGATGGCTATGCCACTTTAGACAAATCTTCTCATCTTTCTTAGACTATGTGCTCTTTGCAGATGAATTTAGCACAAGGAGGGATTAAAATTAAAGGTGCATAATAAACAGGAAACAACTTTATAAAATTTGAGACTCCATACATGTGAAAATGGAAAGGATTCAACAATCTAATTAATACTCTTTGGTAACATGTCTGTCCCTTGTTGATCCTTTCTGTCTTCTATCCTGGTCACAACACCCTGAGAACCTCAGTGTCTTTGGCATTTACAAACCTTGCCCCTGGGTGAACGTATATGGATGCATGCTAGATTCTTAGACATTGTCTCTAAAGGCCTGGCTTTACGGTAGAAAGACGCAAGAAATGACTGAGTGCAGAATGCAGACTTGAAGCTTCTGTGTGCTGCATCAAGAGGAGATTAAGGGCTGTGTTGCCCATCCTGATATCCACCCCCCCACCACACTTCTGAAATGCACTTCAATCCCAAGATTTTCCGCAACATGAATAATGCAGTCATGCTGTTTGGGCACAAAGTATTTTTTACATCTAGCAAACAGGTCCTTTGGACATTTTATTCACATTTTTCTCACAAGATCTTCTGGGTGTAGGAAATGCCAAATTTTAATACTGTCCCATGGCACGATCTTTAAATATTGGTCAATACTGTTTGTGCTACATTTACAGAATTCCTTGATTTCCCACACAAAACAAGAGAATCTGTTGTTTAACTTCAAAATCTGTCCAAGTTAATACAGATTTTATATTTCCTTTTAAATGCCAGACTGAATCCTCCTTTTTCAAATTTTCAGAAATGAAGCAACCCTTATTTCTAACAAGCTTGTACATACAGTGCATCTGTCTATCACCCAACGCAAACAGAATCTCTCAGATGTAACGGGAGTATGAGTCATCAACTCTAAATCTGATCTAGTCCTAATTCAATTAAATCATTACATTCCTGTCTTTCACTGATTGTCTTGCCTATAGAAAACCATGCAATGAATGTGTTAAATGTTCATGTTTAAATAGTGTGTTCATATAAAAAGAAAGAAAAAAATAACACCATTTAATGCTAAAAAGGGAAATAAATTGCTGATCTTTTTTCTTTTTTTTTTTTTTTTTTTTTTTAACAAATGGCTGGGAGGGTTATAATGTATTAGATTTTTTTTTCCAGAGGTAATCTTAGATGTGGAGTGAATGAAGTGAAGTCTGTTATCAATCCATAACATCTGCCACAGTGTCAAGTGATGAAATGGGTGACTCCAGAGCCCAAGACAGCTGGGACGGCTTTCTTAATGCAGGAGGGTATTGTGCAAACAAACAGACCCTGATACGGTCTATGGTTGTCACAATTATTCAGGCTGGTGATACATCTTCCCGTATTAGCTGCTTGAGCAGTCCTATTTCTTTTAAAAGTAAACTACTATATAAAAACCACCATCCTGGCCTGCAAGTCAGTGAACACAAATAGAAGAACTACCCTGGGAACAGAAATAAATATAAATTAAAATTATCACCAGAGCAATAAACTGCAAAACAGATGCAAGATGAAACAAAACAAGACAAAACACCTAGAGCACTAGCCAGGCAGGGAGTAAGCAAACAGATCCAAAACCTCACCGAGAACAAAACCAACTCCAAATGAGCCACAAAGCTCCTTCTGCTTCACACCTTAGGGATTCTGGTTCTGGTATCCTTCCAGCTAAGGCTATGCAAGTCCCCTTCAGGGCATCGGAGTTGAATCCGTGTTTCTGTTTTGATTGCCAACATTCTTATTAAAATGAACAAGCTTACAAACAAAGCACAAGTAAGAGTAAGCAATTTATTATTTACGTACATCTACATGTAAAGAAGCTACTGGGTTGAAAAATAAATGGAAAGTTTCATTTTTCTACCTACACCGGTTTTCTGGTAAATGTAGAAATATTGTGATTCCTACTGGAGATTTTAAAGCCCGCCCCCATCACAGACCTCAACTCTGAGTTTTAGTGTGATACTGTGCACACGTAAATATATACCCTAGCTTTGGGGTTGATACTTGACACCCCAAAATGAACACACATTTCCTAGTTCACTGTGTGTTATCCATTAAGGAGACAGTTGTGGAACCATCAACCTCATCAGGTCTCGCTTAATAATTGTAAGTGTGTGAGCTAAAGATTTTAAGAAGGAATGTATATATAAATTTTTGGCCCTGGAAGGCTTCAAAAACACAAACCTTAATGCTTCTGTGAGAAAAAAAAAAAAATCATATCCTGTTCATTACTGCATCTGTCCCCAGGCATCACACAATGCTTGACAAACAGTAAAAATTCATTAAATGCTCATTCAACATCCGGAAGTTTGGTCAGCATTAAAGAAGCCAGAGTAAGCTCAGTTATGCCGGCAATCGTGTGTAAATATAATATAACCCCTTTTCTGACAATGGATCATCATTTCTTATTCATTCATTCATTCACTTCCCAAATATTTACTGAGCACATCCTTTGAGTCTACTCAGTGTCCAAATTAAGGTTAAAAGGGTGAATCAGGGAAGAAGAAGGAAATAGCTCCTGTCCTTGCAAAGCTTACAGTTTCACAGAAACCATGGATGGAACACATACAAAAGCGAAATTTTAAATCTGTATGCAAAAAGGAATTCAAACTATCCTGGGAAAGGTACAAGAATAGACAGCATCTCTGAGGAGCTAACCCTCATGTTTCCGCCCAGCAGGCAAAACAGGAGCTGTGGACAGAAGAGGTGAAGTGCCAGCACAAAATGGCCCACAAAGAAAGGCGTGGGCACCTGTTAGGTGACGTCACAAACCATGGAGGGCTGATCTGCAGCCCTGTGTCTAGAAAGAATCTAGCTCCACGCCTTTATAAACTCCCTGCACTTGGGAGGCAGAGGTAGGAGTGATTGTCCTGAGTTGGAGGCCATAGTGAATTTCCGGTCAGCCTGGGCTAGAGCGAGACACTACCTCAAGAAAATTAAAAATAAATAAATTCCAACAAGGAAAGAATCTGCCCCTCTTTGGTTTTTTGCGGTACTCTGAACCACAAGAAAAGTCTTTGCCCAGGTGGTGAGTATTAGAAATCATAAATAAATATCCAGCTTATGCTTGAAATTCCGGAACTCAGAAGGTTGAGGGAAGAGCGTTGCCTTGAGTTCAAGGCCAGTAAGGACTACAGAACAACAGAGAGAGAAGTAATTGTGAAAGAACTCAGGTGCTGTGCTCGTGTCGCTACAGTTCAGTGCTGTGTTAGTGTCGTGGGTTAACCCGGCTTTCTACATGGGCTGGACCCCAGCTGACGAAGGACACCCGCTTTTCCTAAGTCCTGGACGGGAAACTGCGTGAATCTCTTGCACTCACATTCCACTGGCAAGAGCTCAATCACGTCATGTGCTAGAAAATTCAATGTAGGAGACAAGCCTTGTTCTTCAGTGAAGAAAAGTATATGTTGGTGGAGATATGCCATCCTCCTCGTCCAGGGGCAAAGCTCTTCTGTTCTTCTATGAAGTTAAGACTGAAAAAAAAAAAAAAAAATCAGTGTCTACATTCACATTGCCAATGCTGAAATAAAACAAAATGTATCCTTTGTATGTATATAGTATTCCAATATAGAAAGGGCAATAATGGGCCTATTAAAGTATGTAAATATAAGGCTGGAGGGATGGCTTAGCAGTTAAGGGGTTTGCCTGCAAAGCCAAAAGGACCCAGGTTTGATTCCACAGGACCCATGTTAGCCAGATTTATAAGGGAGCGAATGTGTCTGGAGTTCATTCGCAGTGGATGGAGGCCCTAGACCACCCATTCTCTCTCTCTCTCTCTCTATCTATCTATCTATCTATCTATCTATCTCTCTCTTTCTGTCAAATAAATAAATAAATAAAAATAAAATAATTTTAAAAATATGTCAATATCATATGTGATATACTTAGGTATCAGATGCATTGAATGCACTTTTTTTTACTAAAGGATCAAGCACAGGATAAACTGGGCAATTTAATGGATTTAATTTTAACTGCTACATTTACTTTTCAGTAATCTAATATTATTTTAATAATTGAATTTGTGAATGTGCAAACATAAACACAATAAAAACATAAAATCTAATTTCATTCTTTCTTTCTTTTTTTTTTTTTTTTTGAGGTGGGGTCTCACTCTAGCCCAGGCTGACCTGGAATTCACTATGTAGTCTCAGGGTGACCTTGAACTCACAGTGATCCTCCTACCTCAGCCTCCCAAGTGCTGGGATTAAAGGAGTGTGCTACCACACTAGGCCTACTTTCTTTTATATTGATTTGGTAACTAAACTTGGGTAAATTTTTCTTTCATCTGATGTACATTAGTATTTCAATTATATTTGTTATTCTTGTAGTTTACAAAACTAAAGATCAAGTCACTACTTCTTTGTTTGTTCGTTTGTTTTGTTTTTGTTTGTTTTTTCTAGGTAGGGTGTCACTCTAGCCCAGGCTGACCTGGAATTCACTCTGTAGTCTCAGGCTGGCCTCAAACCCACAGCGATCCTCCTACCTCTGCCTCCCGAGTGCTGGGATTAAAGGCATGTGCCACCACGCCCGGCTTTTTAAGTCACTGCTTCTTAAAGGCTTTGAACAAATATGTTTCTAACCCATTTGGAGTAGGAGAGGATTTTCCAGTGAATGAGAAAAGTCTGGCACTGAATTATATGTTTGCTATTTTTCCAAATATTATGGTGATAGGCATTATTATTTGATAAGTGCCTGAGGTAAAATGCCTCCACTGTCACATAGCTTGTAGACAGCAGATGCAAGATCTGAATCCAGGTTGGTCCAAATCCAAAAATAAAGGAACATGTAGTAAAAAGTCTTATAATTCATTGATTCATTTATTCATAAACTCATGCATAAATGTCTAAGTGATGCAATAATAATTTCAGGACCTTAAACATTTTTTTAATTTTTTTATTAGTCATGGACATATAATATATAATATTTTATATATAATATATATGTTACATAATATATAACATATAATATAGAATGGAAACCTCACGTGTTTCTTTCCTTCATCCCTGCCCCCTTTCCAAAGGGAGCCCTCCTCGTTAGGGTCACAGGTTATCTTCATGGGGAATAGAATTAAGCATTCAATAAAATTTTGTTGAATGAGAAAATAAGCAAATTCATGCTTGTTGGTTAGATAGCTATTGTACACAAAATACTGTCCTAGATCCTAACGTGTCCAACCTTGTGAATGTTGTCTGGAGTTCCTTGAGGCAAAAAACCTTAGATATTGGTAGAGCAAAAGAATTATATACACGCATTGCCACAATCATTAACAAATAGTAGAGAAGTCATAAGGTTCATCAGTCCCCAAAGGGAAACACATGCATTCCATATGAGAAAATCACAACAGTCTCCTCTGAGAATGGAAAGGTGAAAAGAAACTTGAGCTAAGAACTTGAGAGGAAATGTGTGACGGAGAAACCCACATGATTCAAAATGAGAAAGAGGAAATAAAGCCAGATACGTTCATGGAATAAAACAGTCTTAAAGAGCGTGAATGTTTACCAGCTCCATATCATCTTCAATGGTTTACGTACCTTGTTTCATTGTGTGTGGTATAAAATACCATGGACAATCATTATAGTTTGAATATGAACCATCTCCCAAAGAGCCATATGTCAAAACACTTGATCTCCACCGTTGGCGATGCTTTGAAGATTATGAAATCCTTGGAACATAAGCCTTAACTGGTGGACATAAGTAACTAGATGGTAAAACTGATTGGCATACTGATCCTGGTTCTGGTCTCACTGGCTCAACTGCTTTGTCCATAACCATGATATGAACAAGTGTCCGTAATGTACTGCCACGGAGCTATGGACTATGCCTTTCCTGCCACGATGAACCAACTGAGAGTGCCTGAAACCGCAAGACCAAATCCATCTTCCCTTCAGTTGTTTCTGTCTGGTGTTCTGAAGAAGTAACTAATATAAGAATCATACCTGAGGAGTCAGGAATATCTTCCAGGCAATCCTCACCCTTGATATCCTTTATTGTATTAGGATGAGATTATGGGATTATAAAGATCAGACTCTTACTTAAGAGGTGATTGAAAACAAGATAATGCTAAAGTAGGTTGTATGTAGGTGCCCTGTAGGTGTCGTTGAGTGTCATGTGAGAAAACATGATGTTTACATGCTGCCTTTTCAAATAGTCTCTTTTTCTTTTTTATGATTTATTTTTGAGTGGGGGGTACTTGCATAGAGGTCAGAGGACAACCTGTAGTGTTAGTCCCTATGTTCACTTTGTTTGGGATTGGGTCTCTTTGTTCACCGCTGTGCATGCCAGGCTGTCTCACAATGTGCTGAGGATTTTACTCTCTCTTTCTCCCACCTTGCCAAAGAAGAGCTGGGGTTAGAGATGCATGCTACGACATCCAACTTGAAGTGGACTTCTGAGGACACAAACTCAGGTCCTCATGCCTGTACAATAAGCCCTTCTCCTACCTGATCCATGTTCCCAGCCCTTACGTGCTATGTAGCTAACCCAACCAAATAATTGAATTGGTTGTTCAAGGTTTTAACTCTAAATGTCCTCACTGATGATAACTAAAGTAGATTTATTCATTTAATAAACTATTGTTTCGTAGCCATTATATTAAATGTTCAGTACTTAGTAATGGTAATATAGGCTAACAAATATAGTCCCTGGCCCAGAGATGTCACAAATCGGGTAATCTTTCAAATACATGATAATCCCACATAGAGCTGTGCATGTGCACATCGATTTAGGAAAATCTTTCATTCTAGAGTGATTTCATTGAAAGACTTTGAAATTATTAAGTTATGGACCAGTATGGTTGCATATAATTTTTATATGAGCTCTTAGAACAGACTTTGCAGAATTTGGAATTTCTTGTTTTTTTAACACCAATTATCATTCTCTCTCTTTTTCTGAATTCAATTATCCTCTTAAGATAAGACTAATGTTTTCTAAAAACAGTATTTCAGGACCTAAACATTCAAGAAGTTCCTTTAGTATCCCTAATTCTTTAATGGCACAATGCCTTTGAAACCAATAATTTATTTACTCGTATGACTAAGTCTAAAATACAGCACATATAAAAATGACCTTTTCAAGAAGGTGATGAATTTATATTTGATATTTACCCATTGTTTTATGTTTTTCATGTCCCTAAATCCACCCTTCTCTTCCCTAAATCAGAGATACACTTCTTGCTTGAACTAGAAATACATTTAGTTTTTCTTTTCTCAAGAAAAATAGAAAAAGACAAAACTGAACTGACATTACAGCAGGGTCTATTTTACTACCACTTACTCCATCTTCAAGGGCCTTATGATGCCATCTACACTGGTTGTCCTTCCAAACCCAGTCATGGCCGCATTTATCAGTATCAATAACTGATTATTCACTGCATCCAAAATTATCTTTACTTTCCCAAATTGTTTCAAACACGAAAGTCAAATATCTATAGGGAACAAAACCATTTATCACATTCATATTAATTTCCTGTCTTTTAAACTAGTTTTGCCTGCCAAGGAAAATTTGTATTAATCATATTCCTATTTGCTCTGAATCCATTTGTGGTGTGAAATGAGTGATATCAATTTAAAAAGTTAATTCAAGGCAGTAAAGCAGTTTCTTCCTCTTTTTCTCCATCTGACCAGTTGTCTTTGTTTCTTGGTGAGGCATAATTATTACATCATTTAGGTCTCAATACAATGCCAGTGTTGCTAAACCGAGATAGCAAACTGCTGATAAAGTCTTTTGAATAGTCACAGGCAGCTCCTGTAGATGTCAGCTTGTACCCACTGTTGGCATCTTTAAGTAATTCTGGCCTTCAGTAACTTTGTGTACTCCTTCAGTTAATTACAACTCATGTGGTTCTGGGATAGAGTTCCCCTGATGGATGACAGTACATTTCATGATAGTGAAGTAATGACTTCAGAATGCCTGATCTGATACTACTAGACCAGCTTTCTGCTTTCTAATTTATATTTGCAGGTCAACATAATCACATACCTTTGACTTTGTTTGAAGGGTACCCAAATCCTTTCTACCAAAGTGTCTGGTCATCACCAGTTGAACTCATTCCCACCAGAAACTCTGCTGAAGATTTGGTACTGTAAGATAGGCCACTTTGTTTTTCAGTTACCACCCAATATAAATGAAATAAAATGACTCCAGAAAAATACTAGTCACCTATAAAATATTAAGAAAATGTTTGCTTTATGATTCAGAGTAGTGGCTTTGTGCAATTAGAACATGTTTTTAGAGTAAAGAAGATTTTAGCCCCAGTCATTGATATATCACTTTTCAGCTCTGTCCCAGTTCTTCACCTTGGCCTTCTGCCACTGTGTGGGTAACACCCACTTTGTCATGTCACCTTCTTCACAGCAACGTTGTATGGACTCAAGAAATCAAGACAGGTACAGAAAGTGTTATACGGTAACTGGAGCCAAAAATCTGAGTTTGGATTCTATCAAACTACTGGTGACTGTCCCACCAGCTTATTGTCTTCTGTGTGTTTAGCCAGGAGTCTAGTAAAAAAAAAAAAAAAAAAATAGCCACTAACTGAGTGTAGGAGACTGGAAAGGATATTGGCACATGTACAGACATGGGCTAGATCTCCACAAAACTGCTGATTATGGTTCAAGGGCTATGCTTTGGAAGATCACCTTAAAAACTCACAGCGGTTTTAGGACAACTTCATTTTCTTAGTCCCCCATGACGAAGAAACAACTCACTGAACTTTTAATGGAACAGATTTGAGGAGAATTGCTTGAGGACCTGAGTTCAATCCTCACTGCCTGTGAAAATGCCAGGCAGGGTGGCACTTGCATCACAAGCTCTGAGGCTCACCGACCAGCCAGTCTAGTTGAAGTGGTGAGTGCTAGTCTAATGAGAGACCCTGTCTCAAAGGCCATGGCCCGCATTCCCGAGGAGACATGCAAGCACAATGGCCCGTAGAGCACACTGGCAGAGCTGGGGGAGGTGTAGAATTCACAGTTTTGCTCATGGCCGCCCCCATTGATAGGTCCTCCTTTCTCAAGTGAGATCCATGGAGACCATATCAGGGCATAATATAAATGATTTTAGATATTAAAAATAACTAAAAATCATAAAGATAAAAGTACACATTCTTCCAAGTAAACATCTTTGCTCAAAAAAACTGAATAATAAGTTAAAGTATAATAAAGAGTATAATTAACAACTCATTCAGTTAATCCAATAGTTTTGGCATTGTTCAAAATGTACTTACAATTTTTTTCAAGCAAATTTCTTTCAGAATCCGTTTTGAGCTACTTAAGGAAATCACTGATAAGAAAGAATAAATATGAAATGATTTGTGGAAGAAATAAATTGTCTGTTCTTGAGTATTCATGACAACAGTATCCTCAATACTGAAGCCATGAAATCCATCTAAATGTCCAACAATGACTGGATGGATAAAGAAGTTGTGGACCATATAAACACAATGGAACACTACTCAGGCTTACACACAGAAGAAAACCTAGTCATCTCTGGCAGCAGGGAGGACCTCCAGAACCCTATGTTAAGTGGTATAAGATGGTCCCAGGAGGACAAATACTGTGTGATCTCACTTAGATGTGGCATCTGCTGGTGTTTAATTCAAATAACAAAAGTATAGAATAATGATTACCAAGGACTACGAAGTGAGAATGCTGTGGGAATTTTGGCCAAAGGTATACTATAATGTTTCAGTTAGACAAGAAGAATGCATTCAAGTCATATTCTATGTAATGGTAATTATGATAACAATATGTTTTTGCTTGTTGTTTTTTGAATAGATTTTCAGTATTGTTACCACAAAAAGTAAGAGAGTACATGTTTATGTCTTGACTTACCTTTTCTATAATGTGTACATACACCCCATCACCATGGTCTTTACTGTAATTATGTACCACTTTAGTTGTCAATTATGTAATATAAAATATGTAAAATTAATTTAATTTTCACATTTATTTCACTGTATTTTTAATTCATAAGTCAATTTTCTTTTAAAAATTATTTATTCTTTCATTTATGAGAGAAAGAGGCAAAGAAAGAGAGAGAGAGAATGAATGGGCGCACGAGGACTTCTAGCCACTGAAAATGAATTCCAAGTGCATGCGCCGTCATCTGCAACTGCCTCACATGAGTGCAGGAGAATTGACCCTTAAGTTTTGCAGGGAAGTACCTTAACCACTAAGCCACCTCTCCAGCCCTGAATTTCTTTTTCTGATGGTTCTGGGGTTAGAATTAGGCTACCAAATCAGTACCTTTGACTTGTGTGGAAAACACGTTTATAGCCAGGTATTGTTGCCTATAACTGTAATCCCAGCACTTGGAACTCTGAGGCAGGAGGGTCATGAGTTTAAGGCCAGTAAGAAATATGAGTCTTAGAGTAGAATCAGATACATATTGAGACCCTAACTCATTATTAAACAAAGTTGTCTTCTACCTTAAGCCATGGAACAACTTATCTGTACAAGTACAGATGAAAATATTACTCAGCTTATACTGTCTTGTCACACTGACTAAATTCTGCTGTTAGATAATGAAAGTAGTGAGAGCCTGCAGAAATGCTCAGAACTGAGTTCATTCTAATAGAACTTTATTTATAAAAATACACCATAGCACAGATTTTGCCTATCAGCCAAGTTCTGATTTAACCTCTCTGATGTCGTGGAAAGTAATCTATATGCCTATCATTCAGAAGGAAGATTAAATGTGGCACCATCCCACCTGAAATGTGGTCAGCACTCCAGGCCACGTTTCTTCCCTCCCCAATAACTGTGGTGCCATGGAAACTGCGTGAGCTTGAACGTAGACAACTGCTCAAGCTCATAGAACTTCAGAACTGAAACGGACTGTCCAGATGAGCCCACCATTCTCATTTGACAGGTAAGGAAGCCTATGCTCCCAGAGAGCAAGTGACATGCCCCAAGTTACCTGTCAGTTCAGGGAAGGGCTCATGCTCGGACCCTCCACATGACTCTCTGTACACGATTTTCAGACATACATAGAATGCACGAAGTCACCTCACTGCTTTGGTTTTCGTACTGAGGAAGTCTAGAAACAGGTACTGCCCTATATTGTGCATCTGATTGTGCAAGTTATAGTTAGCTGATGAAAAAAACAAAAAAACAAAAGAAAATAATAATAATAATAAAAACGACTTCATTTGCTGGCATTGCAATGAATTGTCTCTGGCCAACCAGTGAAGGATACACCGCAAGTGCAGAGGGTTTCCTGTCGCACCTCCAGTATATCAAGTGAGGCTCTCAGAGGATGGACTGGCTGCTGTTCATTGCTTAAGGTAGGGTTTCAGTGACACTACTGAATGTGTGCTCCTTCATTCCATCGGATCACACCCTGTAGGACTCAGGACACCCCCCACACTGCTCATCCCTGCTGATATAACTTAGAAAATGTCACTGCACCCAGCACAAGGCATATATGGCATTTTGCACACACAGAACAATGGCTTGACATTTTGCTGTTGAAAGCCGAGCTACATGGTGTCTACACTCCACATATCTGAAATAACACCACTCACTCATGCTGCCCTCGCTTTTCCTTTGGGCTCTGCCTCTTAATTATCTCTTTTACTCACCAAATCCTTTACTTCATCTCCTACTAAGTTCAGCTTTACTTAAACGTGAAATGTTTATAGTCTTATGTAATTTTCAGTACATTTTCTTTTGCTTTAGCTTATGTTATCTTCACTTATTTTTCATATAAATAAACATCTAGGAATTAAAAATCTTTAAAGTAATCTCCTAAGCAATAAAACTATATGGTTTCTAAAATTAGAACAGTTATTATTTTGTTTGCACCAAAAAACATATAGGTGAATATTCATCAGTTATATATTTTTGTCATTTTAAAAATCTACCCTAAATTTTTGTCATTTATTGTACATGTTAAAGACCATACTTAGCGGTAAGGTTTTAGAGGCATAGTTTATAAAATGCCAGACTTGTTAATTTATTTATTAAAAAGTTAAATTAATAACATTTTTTTTTTTTGGTGTTTCGAGGTAGGGTCTCACTCTAGCTTAGGCTAACCTGGAATTCACTATGTAGTCTCAGGGTGGTCTCGAACTCATGGCGATCTTCCTACCTCTGCCTCCCGAGTGCTGGGATTAAAGGCATGCGCCACCACGCCCAGCTCATAACATTTTTTGATCTACATTGATTGAAAAGTCTGATGCTCAAAGAAACTGTTTAAATGCACTTTTGACATGACTATACCTTATATAACAATCTATCTTTCCTACTTCTTTACACTTGTTTACTCACTGAGATTAATATGCTCCAGAAATCATAATTCCAATAAAAATCAAATGCATAATCATTTATGTATATAAGGAAAGCAGTAAATTTACCTCACTTTCTCGTTTTCAAAGGGCCTAGTGTGTTTTGAATGCTAATGATTGATGTACAGCTTAAGAGTCAGTAGACATGTACACTTTATATTGCCATTGTTGTGTTTCTGTGTGTTTTTCTAGATGCAAAATATCTTTGTGTTAACTTAGCACTGGAAGGTACACAGCTGGTATTGGATGACTCGTGGCATGGCCAAGCAGCCACTCTGTCACAAGCTCTCATCCCAAGCCACATTTTCCATTAGCATGTTTCCATCAGGATCAAGTTCCTCTTTAGGGATAAAGGCCAATCATCTTGTTTTTCATAAAGGCAGCTTGAGGAGGCCCGTAATCAGCACAGTTATCAGCAGCTGATTTACTTCCCCTGAAATGTATTGGTGAAAGAAAGATCTGCAGGTCATTTCAGTCATTCACCCCATACATTTCTGTCACAATAGCTTCTTCTACCTCTCTCTATCCACGGACTTAATTTGTCTAAAATCAGGTACCATTCAACCATTCAATAAAAGGTTTCATAGTTATATTCATTCCATCTGGTTCTAAATCGAGATGTTGACTATGGGCAACAAAATGAATGGGTAGAGCATATATTGGGATAAAAAAATCAAATATATTTTAATTCAGCATTAAATAATAAATTAGAATATCTCAGGGTTCAACTATGTCATCTTTTCAATGAGAGTCTTTTCTCGTAAACATGTTTTAAAAGAAAAGAAGGGCAAAATGTAGGAATGATTACTTTTTAGAAATCGACTCTTTATCATTCAGAGTATAAATTTCTCCCACACACCTTCTTGATCCATATCTTAAACCTGTCTATAACCTAAACCATACAACACCAATGGTTCTTGTGTCAATATCCACACTTTAAAGTTGGTATAATAATGTGAGACACAAATGGTCCTTCTAACAATTTTGGAAGTAATTTTTGTTCCATTTTTCTACTAACAATTTTTGGAATTAATTTTTGTTCCACTTTTCTACATCTTGAAACAGTAAAGATTTTTATTTTGAGGTTAACAATTTATTTTGTCAAAATGTAATTTCAAATGAAAACCCATCCCATCGCCTCTTACCTAATGTTTTAAAAAGATAGGCTTGCTATGCTAAATGTGGTGGTATTTTTAAGGAGAAAGGACACAAATTTGAAAACAAGAAATTTTGCAAAATAAATTTTAGTAATTCACAAAAGCTCTCATCAGATACCATACATATTGAGAACAAAAGGCAAATGCAGGTGATTACTCTAATTCACAATTGTTCTCAGTCAGCATGTTGCAAAGACTCTTAACATGTTTTTCTGGCTTATCAATAAAACAAAAGTTTCTGGAAGCTCATCTGCTTAAAATGTGAATACTGTAAGAAAATAAAAGCAAAAGAATCATCTGAAAGCCAGTAGTTGTTAAAAAAAAAACTAGAAACATTACAAAACACCTTTTCAAAGGTCGCATAATGTACAATATTTAAATACAAACAGTAACTAGTGTTAGGACAGCTGCTCTCAGGTTTGCAAAATATATCACAGTGCAGCATATTGGAATGAGGCCTGAGTTTCCATTTACTTATCTATCCAGACACATCAATTCTTTTTACTCCAGCCTGATAAAGTGGAACTGCAGCAGACAAATGAGCCAGTGGAGCTGACATAATGTGTTTGTCACAAAGCTGCACTGGATAAAAAAGCATGACTTTGATCCTCAATGAGGTTACTATTTTACAGTACCATGAATTTAATTCTAACGTGATGCTGTAAGTCACCATTCTCTGCTTACTGGCCAAAGTTTATTCCATTTTCACCCTGCATTCTTCATGCAAGTAAACTCCGCCCCTAATAATAATTGAAAATAGGATGGAAATTTGCATGTAAAGGCCTCTTTGTGGCATGGTGAAAACACCCCTGAGCTGGGGACCAAAGGTAAATAAGGAGGTTGAGGATCACTTTTCACAAACCCAAGTAGAAGTAAAGTTATAATTGTAAAGGAAGCCTCAATTATATTGAAATGATGCTGTGTAACACATGACCGCTAGAAATCATTTATGTCTAATTATAAAATGTACACTCAATAAATCAGATATACCCACAAAACTCTGGTCTTCTCATAGACACATATTTCTGAAAATAAAGGCTTTAGTTTGACTTCTCAGTAACATAAAACCTTTGTCTATTACAGCACTGGGATCTTTTATTCAAGTAGATGAATTCAAAAGTCATTCTTTAGCTCATGAGACCAATAAAAATATCACAGGTGGAATGTGCCACTGGTAAACAGACATCAGGAAGAATAGAACAATGGGCTCCTAGAAACAGGCCCTTTAGGCAGATGAGCAAACACTGCCTTGGGCAAGCGCTCTAGGGAAGAAAAGTCTCTCTCTGATAGCCAGTAATGCGGCCTCACAGACTGTTTACACTTTTATTTCTTTTTATTATCTGTGGATCATTATCCCAACAAACGAAGAAATGAATTGTCATGAATGAAAATAGGCATTGTGAATCCAAATCAATAGATGAATTCTGGTCTTGCCATAAAGCACATATTAACATAATGGGATATATGTATGGGGATACATATTATCTCTGTCAATGATGGCTATAAATTACAATATATCTCTTCGATCAGATGTCTGGCTGAAATAAATATAGTAAAGAAGTTGTAATACTGTCTGATTGAAAAGTTATATCTATATATTCTGAGTTAATTGTTGTTCAGTAAAATAATTAAAATAGGATGCCAGCTGCTACTCTCTTAAATAACCTTTATTGTGTATAATTTGGATTTGGAATTAATGATAGACAGCGATGTTTGCAACATACATCTCAACCCTGTTTCACAAGAGCTTGAATTGCCACCACACACATGGCCATTCAAAAACCTCTATGGTTACCTTGCAATAAAACTCTGCCCTCAGGTTCCCACTTACTGGAATTCCTTGGGTTGGTACTGACGCTGAGGTGAATGTGATCTTCTAGGCAAGGGGAAAATCAAAAGGGTCAGGTCAGCTGTAAAACTGGAGGAAAAGGTTTACCATGCTGAGAAGCCTTGACAAGCCAAGAATGTTCCATCACAGGCAGTTGTCATGTCCCTGCCTTTCCTTCATGGTCCATCCTTAAGATTTGGCTACTTAATGATTTCTTTGCAGCTGAATTTGTTCACCTCATCAATGCGGTAGAACAAAATTTAGTTTGATATAATGTCAGAAGCATGTGTAGATCATCTTTTAAAAAATGTAATCTGAGAGAGGGTTAATACTATGCTGTCCACTTTCCGGAGAACTTAAAAGGTGTAGAACTTGGCTTTCACTTCTTCAAGTGCACAAAGCAAGTGATGCCACTGTTTCCATCAGATACTACCTGTTGGCAGAGAGATGCTGCAGACTATGATGGGAATAAAGAGTCTGGGATACAGCCCCTACATGGCAGTCAAGCAGTCATGGGCAATGGTCTTTGTGCCTTCTGTTAACCTGGCAACATGTTGTCTAAAGATGTTCTGATTGCTCACGAGATAGAGCAGTGATACAGTGAAGCCAGTGTGTGCCAAGCATGTTCACAGAAGACTCAGGGCCAATGAGGCAACTCTACATGCTCCAGGGCACTGTGCTAATGTCCAGCTTTCTATCTAGTTGGGTGAGTTGTGCCCAGAGATGAATTGCGTCCAACTTCTCGTACTTCACTGTCTTCTATGGAGCAGCAAGAAACATCCTTTTAGTAACAGCAGTATTAGTTGGGTTGAAACGTCTGTGGGCCAGATTGAGGAGTCTAGCTGGTGAGAGAAAGAAATTTGCTGTTCCTAAAAGTTTAACATAAATTTGCCAAGTTTTCCATCAATTAATACTCATGAGATATTGTATAGCTGTCTTTGTGACACTTCTATGAGATATATCAATGCTGTTTTCATTTAATAATATTGAGGATTGAGGCCAAGACTGCGGATCCAACTTACATCACAGTCACTCAGCTGGTAAGTGTTTGAATAATTATTGGAACCTGAGCCCTTGTTGCTTCCTTCGTCCATTTCTGCAGATTTGCTTGCCTTCAGCTAAGACAAATTACTGCCCATAGAATCGAAGAGCAGAGAGAACTTGAAAACAATGGGGGGATGTAATTACCTATATAGTGAACACAGCAGCAAGCAACTCACAAATTTACCAAGTAGAGGGTATGGGGGCGGGGGTCAACATGATACTTTTATCCATTCTCTGCAAGGAAAAATTCCTAACATCAACACAAAGTCATCACAAAGAAATGAAGGAAGTATGTGGCATATCAAACAAGAAAACAAAACCTGTGTTCTTTTTAATTTGTATATTCCTTGAAAATATAATTAGACTCAGATGAAATTAATAGCCCAACACACGATGATATAGAAAGCATTTACCTATTACAAACTCCAAAACTAGGGAGGTGGGAGATAATAAAAATTGACTGCATTCAGTTAACTGTGTAAGAGTGAAGCCTGTCATCTAGTGGCTTAATGACATAGTGCAGCTATTATTACAAAATGTAGATTTCTCATTTAATTATGCCACAGTTGCCAACTCTCCACGAATTATTAGAAAAAATGCTTCCTTGAGTCTGATCAAAATAGGTAGAAACCATAGACATTCATGTGCAGTCTTTATTGGAGCAATCAGATGTTACTAATAATTATGGTTTGGGAGATGATCTTAATATATTCAGATATAATTTGGAATCTGGTAGTTACACATAGATTTCATATAACAAATACATTATCACAAAGGGTTTCAATCTAGATCTGCTTGCTTCTGCTTACAGGAGTCTAAAGCCAGAGGGGGAAAGGCAGAAAGCTGATCATAAAACAAACGGTGGAAGACAGTGACATCTTGTGGATGCATTGATTTTTTCATTTAATGGAACAATTCTAAATGCGTATGCTAAAGGAATTTTACCAGACACGTGTATTTGATGTACAGGGTTTGTTTTATTTTATTGTTTATGTGTGTGTCTTGGAGAGGGTAGGAATTCATATCCATATGTGTGTGTATGCTTGTGAAGGTAAAAAGAAAACCTTAGTGTTATATCTTTCAAGATTTTTTTTTTTTTTTTAAACAGAATCTCTCATTGGCCTGGAGCTTGCCAAGTAGGCTAGACTGGCTGCACAGGTAACTCCAGAGATGCACCTACCTCAACCCCCTCCCTAGTGCTGGGATTACAAATGCAGCTTCCCAGGCCTGCCTTTTTATACTTAGGTTCTGAGGATCAAACTCAGGCCCTCCCACTTCTCAGGCTAGTAAATTCCAAAAAGAGCCACCTCTCCAGTCCAATGTTTACTTCTAAGTTGATTTGGGGGATTCAGAATATTGTTTGTATGAGGAAATTACTTTATATGTGGAGATTATTTTCAAAAACTTACAAAGTTCTGACTTGCATGGAGGTTCTGAAGTGTGGTTTACACTGAAAACACACAATTACAGTCTTACAGCTGGAGACCATGCTATAGAAGTATTCCAACTTAATCCTTGTAGGTCCTACGACTTTAAGTAAATTCACCAGTCTCCACAATGTTACCATAATGTGAAATGAATAACTGAGATTTACTTATTAACATGTTTATGTGTGTATAGTTGTGAATGGTATGTGCACATGTGTACATGTGTGTAGGCCAGAAGTCAATGTCAGACGTTTTCCTCAGTTGCTTTACACCTTAGTTTTTTGAGACAGGGTTTCTGCTTAAATATAGAATTCATGGTTTTGGCTAGAATAGCTAGCCAGCAAGCTTTTGGGATCTTCCAGTCTCCCCCTCCTGGCTCTGAGATTACAGGAGTCACCACAATGCCCAGTATGGTGCTAAGGATCTACAATCATGTCCTCATGTTTGTCAGCAGAAATGGCTCTTACTTACAATGAGACTCTTTTGGTCACATTCTACTACCTGAAAAATAGTACATTCTAGAATATTGGGATGTCATAGAGAGCTTACACTCCATAAAGTGTATTGCTTCTTGAAGGAAATTAAACCAAACCTTCAATACACAAAATACAAAGCCTTCTCAGTCGACTCTGGAAATGTATCAAAGTAGAGCACACCGCTTCTCTGAAGGCTGAACAAAAGTGTCACTTCTGGATCACAGGTGCTGGACTCACACAAGAGCCCACGCTGACTGAGAACTGGAGGGATTGGAGAGAAGTGACTAGAAATCTATGAGCTTGGTTGTGTTAGGAGGCCGTTAACTGCAACGTCAACTAGTCAAACTACTCAGGTTGTTTATGCTGCTTCTCTCCATCCAGGCCGCCAAAGCCAAACACCCCCTGGAAGAATTGATCCGAGGACTAGTGCTTACGCCATTAAGGTAGTTGTTAAATGCTGGGTCTATTTCCTCGTCTGCCCTGTGGAGAAATAGAAAATGATCACATGCCTTAACAACTCCTAGGTTGACAACAGGATTACCTTTGATTCCGACACAATTCTTTTTTTCTCCAAATGGCCATTGAGTTCCCACAACATGCACCCTCGCTCTGGATCCTGGCTAGAGTGCAGTTACTTTCATGGAAGTCTTCACTGTCCTCTGCTTGTGCAATGTAGTTATCCGTCCTCTTGTCGTCAGCTCTGCGCTTCTCTTAAACGGCGATGCCCTTTAAGAAGTAACTCTATGTTTTCTAAATCAAAGTTCTCTCAGGGGCGTGTCTATTAAGCAGCTCACATAGAGGCTGGTTGGGAATGTTGGAGAGAGAGGTAAAATCCCGCTTTCCCTGGCCATTTTCACCTGCTGCACGACAACCCTAAAGTGTAGACGTTGTAACTTTGCAGAGATTTCCACTGTGTTAGGCACAATGCTGTTGAATCTATAACTTGGTTCAGCTTCTCCCCTTGCTCAATCCTGTTTCCTCACTCCCCTTATGCGAAACATTTCTTAGAATATCCAGTCTGTAATTAAGACCACAAAAAAAAAAAAAACATCTTTGGAAGAGCTTTTAAGGTGCAATTTAAATTTGGCATGCCATGGTCTTCGTAAGAACCTATGCCTGTACTTGGAACAATTGACTTACCTCTGCAAATTCAGACTTTCCCATGTTCTAAATTCACTGCTGTTACCATTAGCGGGAATGTAGGGAAATGTGGCTTTCAGGCCGCTCAGCTTCAGGCCATTCTGCTGGTAGCCAGGGATACTCTGATCTCTGCACTCTTCCAGCACTTGAGTGCTTACTTTCTATATAAATCTTCAAGTCTTTACTGAGCATAGGTGATATTTAAGCTCTATTGGATCTTATACTAATAATCCTGCGTGTGAACACTGCAAAATCCCATGTTTTGAATGCTGCTTTCCTGTTTTTCACGTAACTAACGCCAGAAATTACTCTAGAGTTTCAGTTAGGTAACTCCAGCATGAGATCTATAGGACAAACCTGGCAGCATGCATTTCTATAACAAACGCTGGCTAATTCAATATTATTCATTTTGAACTTGAATTACACATTGCCTTGATGCACTGACTTCCTTGACCTAAGGATGTTGCCCGTGAGAGCCTGACTTCATATCCTCCAATGCACCAAGATTAACCTTCCTGTGCAATATCCATTATCAGACTGCTGCCGCCCCAGCCATCTGCTCTGCGCTCTCCTTTTACGTCCTCCTCTCATCACCAGTAGAGGATTCACTTTCCTCTGGATGCACCTTCCTCCTCCAGCCGGAGTCTGAAATCCTTTGGAAGATTTTTTTTCCTCTTTTGCTTTCCTTTTATATCATTTACATAGAACATCAGAGACCCCTACTGGCCATTCAGGTGAATTTTCTAAACAAGGAAGAGACATTCTCTACTGACTAGTAAGGTGGATCTGAGTGTAAACAGCCCATAGCAAACAGAAATCTAGAATGAGGTGAAATGTCAGTAAAAAGAGACGAGGCTCTGAATGTCAAGGTGAAGAAGGGAGTGTCCAGAACAAAGAAAAGGAAATTAAAGGGGCAGTGACAGTTTAGGGATAGTTCATGCAAAACCAAGGAGCAGGAATGGCAGATGATTTCTGAATGAAATGGTGTCAAGTACACAATAAATTCACTGTCAGATCCCATGCTGACTTGGTGCCTCTTGTGTGCAAGCAGCACAATTTGAACCACTCGCATATCTCTGTCCATGAATTTGCTGACACGCAACACATATTCCTGCCAGGACATGTGCTTGATTCTACCAAACTGAGTTTTTTACTTCACACACTGACCAGCAGTAAAATAACAAAGGCGGGGGGAACATGCCTTAGGGGCTGGAGGGATGGCTTAGTGGTTAAGGCGCCTGCCTGCTAAGCCTAAGAACGCTGGTTCCAATCTCCAAGTCCCACGTTTAGCCAGATGCAAAGTGACGCAAGGGCACAATGCTGCACTTGAGCACAAGGGGGCACACATCTGAATTTCATTCTTAGCAGCTGAGAGGCTGCTGGCACCCATCTCTATCTGTCTTCCTCTCTCCTCTCTGTGTCTTTTTCTCTCAAAAAAAAAAAAAAAAAAAAAAAAAAAACATGCTTTAGATACGTGGAGATGGTGGCGTAGGAACAGCCTTACAGGACAAAATTCCTCATGTGGAGAGAGATGCTTGGAGATCTTCAGGGAGAACAGAGGAAAGTTTCTCAATCTTTTAAGAGTGACTTTACACTCAGTGAATGTATATTTTTCAAACTTTGTGATGGAAGGATATGAGTTACTGTTGTCAGTGGTCTCTGCAGAGTACTCCAGAGTTATATTAATTCTAGTCTTCCTCCTACTTTTAATTGTTCATGCTCCTTCCTTCCTTCCTTCCTTCCTTCCTTCCTTCCTTCCTTCCTTCCTCCCTCCCCTCCCTCCCTCCCTCCCTCCCTCCCTCCCTTTTTCTTTCTTTCTTTCTTTCTTTCTTTCTTTCTTTCTTTCTTTTTTTCTTTCTTTCATCTTTCCTTGTTGGCTTTTCAAGGTAGGGTCTTGCTCTAGCCC
The DNA here is from genome assembly GCA_036365145.1 of Orientallactaga sibirica. Lineage (NCBI taxonomy): Eukaryota > Metazoa > Chordata > Mammalia > Rodentia > Dipodidae > Orientallactaga > Orientallactaga sibirica. The sequence goes on from JAEOAD010001030.1 coordinate 5,759,169, forward strand.
AGGCTGACCTGGAATTCACTATGTAGTCTGAGGCTGGCCTTGAACTCACAGTGATCCTCCTACCACTGCCTCCCAAGTACCCGAATTAAAGGTGTGTGCTACCATGCCCAGTTCATTTCTGATTTCCATCAAATAACATTTCAGAGATCATTCATCCATACAGATGTGTGAGATTAGAGAACAACTGTTCTTCAACTTTAATGTACTGTTATCATTTTTCTATTCAATCTACCAATATTACTCCCTATATTGCTACTGGCTGCAGAGTGACCAAAAGGCATTATCAGAAGAAACTCCATCACCATTCATTTTCTATAATGTATAATGAAATGCAGTTCCTATTTACATGTGACAAGATGCTTCATTTTAATTGCCATCACAACTATCATAGTAGGGTTCTGGCATGTCTTTATCAAATGGCAGCACATCATTTTGGGCAAAGTATAGATGTGGGCCTTTATCTTAGATGTACCCTGCCTGCTCCATGGTGAAGCTACTTATTTTCAGTATTCTCATGGGTAGACTAGGACCAAAGATATTAAGGTGAATGAGATATGGAAACAAAAGTAGTATGCCTTGTTCAGTTGATAAAGTTAATATTAAACAGGCTATATTCAAATTTTATTCATCTAGAGATTAGTTTTAACATAAAATCAGGACACATAAATGTGTCATTAAAAACCATTCTGGGGGCTGGAGAGACAGCTTAGTGGTTAATATCTTGCCTGTCTTAGAAGCTTCAGGACCCCGGTTCGAGGCTATATTCCCCAGGACCCCGTAAGCCAGATACACAAGGAGGCACATGCATCTGGAGTTCGTTTTCAGTGGCTGGAGGCCCTGGCGTACCCATTCTTTCTCTCTCTCTCTCTGCCTATTTCTGTATCTCTCTCTCAAATAAATAAACAAAAAATTAGAAAAAGATCATCTTATTTAACAAAGGTCATCTTATAAAAATAAAATATTTTTAAAATATTCTGATCCTCCTGTGTACATCTTTGGATTATAAGTCACCATGCCAAATTTACAAAGCAAACAAATTGAACTATTTGCACAGTCCAAATATCATTTTTGATATGGTAACAAGTTAAATTATTTATTTACCTAAACAATACTTATGATTTCAAATCAGAAGGAAATTTTACTTTCCTGGGTAAAAATTAAAGTATGTCAGCAGTCACTGACATAGCTTCATAGCTGAGTCTATGCACTTTTGGACTTTTAACTCAAAGTAGCATGACCTTTACTGTCTCTGCTATGGTTACTCACTAAAATCTTAAACATGCTAACCATGACCCTTAAGGCCTTTCCCACTGTTCTCTTTAAAATTTTCCTTTGCCCAGGCATGGTGGCACACACGTTTAATCCCAGCTCTTAGGGGCAGAGGTAGGAGAATCACCCTGAGTTCGAGACCACTCTGAGACTACATAGTGAATTCCAGGTCAGCCTGGGCCAGAGTGAGACCCTACCTTGAAAATTAAAACAAACAGACAAACAAAAGAAACTCCTTTGCTTTACTATAAAATATCAAGCTATTAATACAGTAGAGCATGATGTTAATATAACATATTTAAGTTTTTAAATCACATGACAGTTCATATAAGTTCCAGAAACCTTCAGATGTCTATAAAGAAAAACAAGTGGCCGAGGAGCTAATGGTACTCTGCAGTTACAAATATCTGGATAACTTTATTGAGGAGTTAAAAGACCTTGGATTATGGGGAGTCAGGTGTCCCCATAAAACTTAGGTTTTTGATTGCCATGTCCCCAGCAGATGGCAATTTGGGAGTTAATGCCTCTTGCAGGCGGTATTGTTGGGGATGGGCATATGGGTATTATAGGCAGTTTCCCCTTGCCAGTGTTTGGCACACTCTCTTGTTGCTGTTGTCCACCTGATGTTGGTCAGAAGATGATGTCCACCCTCTGCTCATGCCATCATTTCCCCCTGAAATCATGGAGTTTCCTCTTGAGTATGTAAACCAAAATAAACCTTTTTTCTCCCCACAAGCTACTTTTGATATGGTGATTGCTGCCAGCAATGGGAACCTGACTCTGCAACACAAGGGATTTATTTCAAGCTTACAGATGGGAGGGGGATGAATTCCATCAGTGGTGGAGGAAGCTGTTTATTTGCATAGATTCAAGCAGAGCGAAAACCCCCAGCTGGCAAAACACCAGCACACACACACACACACACACACACACACACACACACACACACCAAACAGCAGCAAGCACCAACTGGCAAAAAGCAGGACCCCTGGGCTCAAACCTCTCTGCTTACCTTTGGGCAGGAATTTGGCTCTGCCCCCCCACCCCACACCTTTGGGCTGGACCCCAGGATCTGCCCCCAGTGACATCTCCTCCAGCCAGAGGGCTGAAGACCCAAGTTACAAGCTTTAACAACACACCTGAGTCTATATTCAAACTACCACACCATCCATATAAAATCTGCGAATTTAGAAAAGAAAACAATTACCCAAATACTACATTCAAAGTCCTGGGTGTAGGTCTTGGGTTTATTTCCAGTTTTACTCTCTCCTTTGTGCTTTATTCACAAGACGAACACTCAGATTCTTACAAACAGAGCACTGAGACCTCCTAAAAGTTTTCCCAAGCAGCATTGGTTAAGGTCAGGGGACTGTCGATATAACCATATTAGTCTATGAACAAACACCCAATGACTCATTTAGTTAAGCTGGCTTTTGTCACAGAGGAGAACATAGCATGTAAAGCTTTTTGGAGTTAAGTGGGAGGACACAGAACTGCAAACAGGAAAAAAAAAAAAAAAAAAAAACCAAGGATAACTGTTTTCATGTTGACCAGAAATAGACTTGCTCTGACACTTTCCTGATTCTGTCAAGATGGGGATTTGCACTGGGCTTGGGATGGGCTAGCCCAGGGATGATTTTCAGAGCTTCTATTTCCATCAGTAGATTATTTCTTAGTGTGCCAATATTTATTCGGCTGCTGGAGGAATTTCTTGTAACTGCTTGTCTGTGTTTGATGCTTATCAGGACGGATTTGGGCCAGCGTCACATTGGGGAGGCTCAGGAGAATAACTTTCATCTTCCGGCTCACAGACAAGCCATCACAGGGTGTTTCCTGGACTGCTCATTTACCCTGTCTCGTTGGTGGCAGTTCAGATACAACCTGCAAAGTAAACGCAAAGATTATTTGAAGGCATCAGTGTTCTCTAATATTGAGGTATTTATGGCTTAAACTCACCATCTTGAGAAAAGGGATTGAGGTGTCCTGCCTTTGACATGTTTAACTCCTTTGAGGTTGGGTGAGAACATACTGAGAAAGTCTACACATTTCCCAATCCACCCCATACCTTGGATAATTAGAGGAAACTGTCACGAAGGCCTCCAGTCGGCGTGGGGGGTGGGGGGCTGGTCCTCAGCTAATACAGAACAAGGATGCAAACTGATAAAGGACTCAGAAGTCCACATTACTCGTTTACATAGGCGATATGAAGTGATTGGCATCACATTAGCATTCAAGACTGTGCATAATGAGCATGTTTTTGCTTTTTATTAAACAGCAGATTCTTAAAGCTTAGTTTAACAGTCTACACACTGAAATGGAATGCTGTCATTGTACACCAAAATAATTGTCCTCAGCAGTCCCTCCTTTTATTTAAGAAGGAAAGAGTATTTCAAGACCCAATTGTCGATAACAGGTTACGGTGAGAGATACAAGTTTAAAAGCCCTCCTTACATAAAAGCCCAAACTAGGATATTAAATAACATTATCTTTCAAAAAGCGTTTTCTTTTTCATTCAGTTTATATTGGTCATGCAACTATTCATGCAGACACTGAATGAATGCTCAGATACTCTAAAAGTGGATCGTGCTGATGCATCCTTGGACCTTAAAGCATATGGCGGAAATGAGAAGCAGGTTGGAGAGAGAAATCTGTCAAACCAAGATTCCTCTGATAGTTTCCATTTTTTATAATTTAAAAATTTTTATAATTTTATTTATTTGTTTATTTGCAAGGAAAAAGAGAGAGAGAAAGTGAGAGAGGGAATGGGCATGTCAGGGCCTCTTGCCACGGTACAGCAACTCCAGATACATGTACCACTTTGTGACTCTGGCTTTATATGGGAACTGGGAAATCAAACCCAGGCTGTTGGGCTTTGCAAGCCAGCACCTTTAACCACTGAGAGATCTCTCCAGTCCGTTCAGTGTTCTTGAAAGTTGACTGTGTATTTGAACCGTGAGAGACAGTTTTGTATTTCCAAAGGCGTAGGCTATGTCCTCACAGTGGAAGATCAGAGTCATGCGCTATGGTGAAAACCAACATTGTACCCTAGTGCAGCGCCTTCCATACAGGTAATAGAGATATTTCACAAAAGGTGCTATAACTCATTATTCCCATCTATACTCATGCCATATCAGTTTAAATAATAAGCTGTTGAGCCGGGCGTGGTGGCGCATGCCTTTAATCCCAGCACTTGGGAGGCAGAGGTTGGAGGATCGCTGAGAGTTTGAGGCCACCCTGAGACTACATAGTTAATTCCAGGTCAGCCTGGATCACAGTGAGACCCTACCTGGAAAAACCAAAAAAAAAAAAAAAAATAATAATAATAATAATAATAATAAGCTGTTAATAAATGAGAGGTATAGTGGAAAGTTATAAAAAAAGACTTTAGGGCTGGAGAGATGGTTTAGTGGTTAAACGCTTGCCTGTGAAGCCTAAGGACCCTGGTTCGAGGCTCAATTCTCCACGACCCATGTAAGCCAGATGCACAAGGGAGTGCATGCATCTGGAGTTTGTTTGCAGTGGCTGACGGCCCTGGCACACCCATTCACTCTCTCACTACCTGCCTATTTCTGTATCTCTCTCTCTCTCTCAAATAAATAATAAAAATTTTTTTAAAAAAAAAGACTTTAAATTATCATGTCTAGAGGAGAACAAATTTTATCCTTATTTGAAAAGTAAAAACTATGAGGTTTATTAAACTAATAATAATTTCAGTCAGATTTTTTTTACTATCAATAAAGGTGGATACAAATATTGAAAGATTAAAAATAAAGTAAAATTAGTGAGGGAAAAAGGAGAGTCCCTTCAGAGGAGAGAGGACAGGGAGGAGGCTAATGATGGTACTAGCATGACTGTATGCATACTATGTACATAACTAATAAAAAAAATTGTGAGGGCAGATTGTCATTAATATAATATTGTTCCTTTATCTACTATACATGAATAAATAAACACAAGTTTAACAAGAGCATATGCATACCCGCTGCACAGTACAGACAAAGAATGTATTATTATATTGACAATACAGTAGTAGTGAGTATATTTTAAGATTAATAAAGAATATATCTTTTCTCTACTTAAGTTTTGTTTTGTTTTGTTTTGTTTTTTTTGGTTTTTCAAGGTAGGGTCTCACTCTGGTCCAGGCTGACCTGGAATTAGCTATGTAGTCTCAGGGTGGCCTTGAACTCATGGTGATCCTCCTACCTCTGCCTCCTGAGTGCTGGGATCAAAGGCATGCGCCACCACGCCCGGCTCTACTTAAGTTTTTAAGCACTTTTGAAGGACAAGAATTTTTGGAAAAAGGACAGCAATGTATGATGCTTGAGCCATTGAAGAATGTGGCTGACCTGTGTGACAACACTGGACGTCAAGCTCTTGTACAGCAGCCATGGGCAGTAGAGGCCTGGTGCTCATGACCGGCCAACACTTCACTGCTTAGAACAAAGGGACATTAACTCTGATTCCCAAAAACAGGCTGAATGTGAAGAGAAAAGAAGAGAAGGAGATGAGTTAGATAATGACAACTTCCTTGTCCGCCCCTCCGATCAGATGACTAATTTCTTCCCAGAGAGGCCTTAGGAAGCAGGGCTTGAAGGGACTCTCATACAGCATCAGCCTAGGACGGAAGAAAGCAATAGAACCTATCTATGAAAGAACAAAGATGTCCCTGAAAATGGCAAGGTGGCTTTTCCTCCCTGCAGGAAGACAGAGGAAGAGGGCTGCGTCACCAGGGGTCACTGTCAAAGCAGCTGCTCATGTCACTGAGGTTCTATTGCAGCCAACCAATGTGCTCTTGAAATTACCAGCATCTCAATTAGAGAAGATTAAGCAACCCTTGATGTAACAAAGAAAATTCAAAATTAACAGATTGTGATGCTAGCTAAAGCTTAAAGGGAGAAACAATATATTTAACAATTCATTTTTTAAGTTCTTTAGAAAAAATAGTTTGTATTGACATACAATTTCTATAAAGTTATTAGTCAAAATTAATGAAATTGAAGTAATCATTCAATAATTTTGAAGACCATTGATAGATTCTAACTTAAAAAAGAATCTGAGAAATTGATCTTTTCTATGAATACATGAGGCACGGTAATCTTAGCAGTTACATGAGTTCAAAATAGATTGGCAATTGATACCAAAATTTTAACAAGGGTTTCTTTTTGAATATAAATGGTGCTAATTGGAATAAAATATACACTTATCATGAATGTGTGAATTAATCCATGTATTATAGCACATGGAGGATTAGATAACAAAGGAAAACTAAATAAAATCTTCATACCAACTTGCTATTCCCTTTCAATTAATGTTAACAAGACAATAATTTTACTTGAAACTTAAAAAAACAATCCTGGTACAATTTTTCCCTTAATATACTTCCTGTCATTTTTGACTGAATCTACTGCATGCAACCAGGAGAATATTCTGGGTTGAAAATGCTTCTGGCTTCTCTTTGTGGCAAGCGAGTAGAATTTGCATGTGAATCACTCAGTAGCCCTAATGCAGTCCTGCTGAAAACCTTTTTATGACTATATCTTTCCTTACTCTATGGAATCAAGAAGATGATAGAATTCATATGCCACGGAAATCAATGAGTTATTTTTCAAGCATCCGTTCACCATTGAAAGGCTCTTTTGAGTGCAAACTTAATAATCATTCCTTTCTGTCCCTTTTCTTCCCTTGCATAGGAGTCTCTGCATTTGAATAGTTCGGCATAGCAGAGGTTAAGAGAGATAGAAAGAAGCTGCTAGCAATAACTCCGCTTCCCTCAGATGCATCTGGTCTCCTTTGTTAGAATCAAAACTATGTACGATCAGAAAAGGAGTTGGGGATTTTCAAGTTTTCGTTTATACAAAGTGGATACAATTATTCTTTACTGAGAATAAATACGCCTTCCTGTACTGGACCATGGATGCATCTATATGTTTAACTTGTGTCACTTACTCTAAATTCAAGCTGTACATTTTATTTTATACAAAGTAGGCCATATTAGTACTTATCCTTAAAAGATATTATTCTTCATGCCTGCAGTAAGAAAGCAGAAGGTAAGACTAACTGGGAGAAGAAAGGGCAGTGATTGAGGAGAAGCAGGCATGGGGCACAGGCAGTGTGTAAAGAAGAGAGTATACTGCCTGTACATATAAGGAAAATGTCATGATGAAATCCATTATTTTACAGGCCCACGCAAATTAATAAAATATTATTCTTTAATAACATTCAATAAATAGTCAATATTTATTAAATAATATTCACTAAATCGAAGTAAAATGCTTTTTTAAAAAATGCATACTTAATGTTTCAAGAATTATATTATGAAATTTGGTTAAACAGATATTCATTAATTTATTAAGTAAAACATTTCATATTCAATCTCTCCCAAATAGCAGAGATATTCTTGCCATGATTTCCTGATACCCAAATGTCTTTTGTATTCTTCACCTCAATGCACTATATATATATAGTTTTTTTTTCCTCTCAAAAATATGGTGTGTGACATTGTGTATTTCTCCAGAAGTTGGAAAGAACGAATGAGCCCAGAACTGCTTACAGGACCTTCCTTTGCTCTTCTCCCCACTTTAACCTATAGGTTTTCTTGTTTTCTTTCTTTCCTTTCTTTCATTCTTTTTTTGGTTTTTCAAGGTAGGGTTTCACTCTAGCCCAGGATGACCTGGAATTCACTATGTATTCTCAGGGTGGCTTCGAACTCAGGGTGATCTTCCTACCTCTGCCTCATGAGTGCTGGAATTAAAGGAGTGCAACACCACACCCAGCTAACCTGTACTGTAGGTTGTCAAGTTAATAAATAGATGGGCCAGAAATACATTCAACTTGTGATATATTCTATCTGAAAAATGTGCAGAGACTCAGAAAGTCTCTGCGTCCTTTCCTCAGTGACAGAAATGTGAGCCACCATTTTCTGTCCTAACTTAATTCAAGGTGGTATCTTGGGACACCACACCATTGATCCTTAAGAACTGTGTGAACTGAAAGGCCACTTCCTGAAAGACACCTGTTATATTAAGTCTTGTCAGATGTTCACCATCCTCTAGTTACTACATGTAAATAGCATATCATCATGGACAGCAGGTAACAGAATTACATTCTCACAATATTTATCTATTCAAGGTCTGCAGTGCCATATGATGAACAAGTGTCATAATTAAAATGACCCAGAGAGAAGGGCATTCATTTTGCTTTGAAGATTAAATTTTTATTTTTCTTGCACATATGAATAAATCATTTATTCACCAGATCAGTAACACATGATGTACTATAGTCTGTATTAATTACCCTTCTTAGTTAACAACAATGAGGGAAGACAACTTCCTGGGTTAGTTGACAGTAGTCCATTTTTATTTGTCATATGCTAATTGTGTGTTTCTTTGCAGAGTGTAAATGGGCATTGTAATGGAGGAAATCATAAGGCTTACCCCTATCCAGTATTACCATTTGTGGCAGTGTAGATCTCTACTTCATAACAATTAAGTCTTCTAAGAGGTAGTATTAAATCTAAATTTAAACTGGAGTAGGTACAGATATTTTTTGTTCTGAGCTTTCATTTGACCCTTATTAAAATAATGACTCATACGTTGTAAGCCAGAGAATCCCAACAGTTCTTCCAGATGTTAAGTCTGCCTGTCCCAATTATACATCAGGTGGGCTGATGCATTTTATTGTAAAATTTCGATCAAGCTTTGGTTATCATTTCTGTACTGAGCCCTACCTACTCTTGCTAGGTTCGCTAATGATCATTCTTATGTCTTGCTTTCATTCACTTCAAATCCTATATTTACTATTCTTCAGATTTATGAATATGCCTATTTCTCATAGCATCACTATTTTGCATGTAAATCTAATGCTATGAATAAAATAAAGGGAATATTTAACAAAGATATTTGTAGTGACTTTAATCATAACAACTGTGTTGGTTTTAAAGCCATAATTTTAGGTCTGTAAATGGCAAAAATGTGGACAGTAATTGAAAGAAAGGTGACAGTCTTCCATTATGGTAGCTGATATAAGCAAACATAGCATGTAAATGAGGTGTGTATTAGCACTATCATGAGTGTTGATAAGGAAGAGTTAGTGATACATTATTATACTGTACATGAAGCAGTGTGACTTGAGCTGAGTGGATTTATATAAGCTGAATAGTTAATTATATCTCCAACTATTATAACTGCATATGGCTAATCTATTCACTAATTTACACACACACATGCACACACACATTAATTTGCTCTGAGAGCTAAGAAAACCTAAAAGAAATGGCTAAGTTCATCTTATTTACATGTGATATTGTGCCATACAATGGCACTTTGCCTCTGTGATCTTCGTGTACAAAACACATATATCCCACCCAATATTTAACAGGAAAAATTCGAACTGGAGAACAATCTACAAAATACTTGGACAGACTCTTCAGTTGTCAAAGTTACCCAAAGTAAATTAGGCTGAGAAAATGTCACTGCCTCACACAAACAAATGTTAGAACTAAATGGAATGTGGTTAATTCCTGTTAGGAATTATCTAATAAAACAATGCTAATAGATACATAGTAAGGAATTCTGAATATGACAATTGGAGTCATTTCTTTCTTGTTGATGGGTAAAACTACATGACCAGAAGCAGCTTATGGTAGGAGTTTATTTCAGCTTACAGCATTGAGGGGAGTTTCAATACAGTGAAGAAAGCATGGCAGACAACTGAGTGTCGTATCTCATCACAGCTGCAGGAGAAGAAGGTCATCTGAGTGCGCTATCCCTGAGCACGCAATGGAAGGAAGTAACAACCTCAAGTATGCCCCATTGATATTCCTCCAGGAGACGCCACCTCACAGGAGCTCCACAACATTCCCAAAATGCCACCATCTAAGGACCAAGTATTCAAAATACATGAGCCTGTGGGGGCCATGGCATTCAAATCACCAAACAATGGACTTTATTTATTAATAGTAGGAGAATATTATAACGAATTTACTACACTAATATAAATGGCTAATAGTGATACTGGATTTCAAGTACAAAGGAACATTTTTTTAGTACCTTTGTAACTTCCAGAAATCTAAAATATAGTACAGTAAATATTTATTTTAAAATTCTATATTTTGTATACTTTATGAATGTAATAATTTAAATTATATATTCTATTTAAAATAGCTCAGAAAGAATAAAATAAGTATGTGCTTAAGAAAAAATATACTTTTTTGTGTATTTAACACTACTAAATATTGGCTAGAGATAATAATGGATAATAGATTAAACAGGCAAATATTCCATGTTTATGGATTTTAAGCCTCAACATTGTTATTATGTTGATTCTTCCCAAATTAATTTATAAATTTATCACAATACATATTCAAAATCCTAGCATGTTTTTCCTAGAAATTGACAAAATTATCCAAAAGATATAAAGATTATAGAGAATCAAACTGATTTTATAAAAGTAGAGGACTTAAGATTATGCAATATATTTTATATGTAAAATGTGTTTCACACTTTCAATTTATTTAGTAGGTAATATTATTATACTCTGCTTGGAAATGAAGATACTGATGGGTGGAGAGATTAGGTAATTTGGAAAAGGTTGCACAGCTAAAATATAATTCAAACCTAGATCTGGAGGTCTCAAAAGATTCCAACCATTATGCTGTTATGATAAACTATGAGCAAAAGATATATTGCAATCAACAAATAATAATGCAAATTAGATTTGTTTATTATGAATTATTATATACAATTAACTATGGAGTTCATTGTTAAAATCATTCTATAATTAAAAAAATGAGCATTCATATACCATTGTATAGACAAACCCTAAAATTATTTACTTATATATTTATTGTTTGTCTCTTTGTATGGAGCAATGTTCATCTTCCCTTTTTATTTTTTATTAAACTATAAAGGTTTATTTAAAATTTACATAATTTCCACAACCATCCTTTTTTGACCCCTTCCTCCATCTTCCTTCACTCAATCCAAACTTGTTTCCTACTGTTCCTTCTTCTATATTGATTTTTTTTTCTCTTCTCCATCTTCAATGACAACTTATTGGTGGGCCCAATGTACTCAGGTCTTGTCCAGGTAACAACAGCAGCTGTTGTGTAGGAGACAGCATTCCCAAGCACTCCTTCCCATCCTTTGATTCTTACACTATTTCCTCCACCTCTTCTGCCATAGTCCATGAGCATTGGGGGGTGAGAGAGAGATTCTCATCAAGTGCCTAACCCTCAACTATACGTTCTCAGCACTTGGATGAGATTTGAATCTCCCCTACAGCCAACGCAATCTGAAAAGAGAGACTTCTTTCGTTAAAAATGAGAGCAACACTAATATATAGAAATAAACGTAAGTATTTAGAGGAAAATTTGGTAGGCATAATATAGCCATGTAGCCCAATAGCAGAAATAACTACCCCCACTAGCATTTGTGATGTTCCTAATCTTAGCATTTTATTATGTAATTTCAAAGCTTACAGAAGTCAAGATAATGTACATCAAACAAATTGTATGTATGTAGAGCAGTGGGACCAAACAGACTTGCCACACTGGCCCTCATGTTTACTCAGTATTGGTTTTAAAAGAGATGCCCAGATAATTCCAGTGGAGAAAATAGAGTGTTTCTACTGCTAGTGGAAGAATAATTGAGTATCCAGACAATTGAGTGCTGAGCATAGAAAAAAATCCTCTGTAATTAATCTTAAGTTACAATTTATAAGTTAAAATCAAAACTTGTGGGAAAAATTTTCTGTGACCCATAAATGAGTATTTCTCAGTGTCATTTTCTTTTTCCCCTTCATTTTTTATTTTTATTATACCATGTTTGCTTAACTTATAGGAAGCAGTAAATAAGCTGGGTCATATTTCAATCTAAACTTTGATATTTATAGCTGTACATAATATTTGTTTAAAAGAAGATACAAGACCATTTTTAGAAGAAAGAAAATATAAAGTTTAACCCCATAGCTTTACTCTCTGATAGAACTGCAAAGTACTGCTGCAGTTTTTTAAAAAATTGTATTTATTTACTTATTTATTTGAGAGAGAGAGAGAGAGAAAAGAGAGAGAATGGGTGTGTAAGGGCCTCCAGACACTGCAAACAAATTCCAGACACATGCCATCACCTTGTGCATCGGGCTTACATGGGTCCTGGGGAATTGAATCTGGGTCCTTTGGCTTTACAGGCAAGTACCTTCACCACTAAGCCATCCCACCAGCCCAATTGCTATAGTTTTAAATAGATTTTTTTTTGTTGTTATTTAAACTATACATGCAGGAAAATCTAAAATAAAAAGAAATGTGCATATAAATGATCTCATAGCAGAATATGAACATTAACTGCAAACAGTAAAAATATGAAAGTTAGAATTACTATCAAATATACAAATATTCTAGGATCAATCCTTTTAAACACATTCCATATACACTATTTAAAAACCATCTTTGTTCTCTACAGGCAAGACCTACAAATTAAAACCAAATTTGAAAAATATAAGCCTCTAAAGGCAATTATTTCCTCACAGTATTTCTCACCCACATCTGAAAGCAAGCAGCCTGAGATTTTTAAAGATGGTATCTTTTTCTTTTGAAATGAGATCGGACATTTTACATCACGTTTTGACTGCCAAATGGTCTTCCAGAGAAACACTAGAAATTAAAAATATTTAATGGTATCACTTCCTCATTTTTGTTACATTCTCACTGAATATTAAAAACTAAGTTAAGGGCTGGAGAGATGGCTTAGCGGTTAAGGCACCTGCCTCCTAAGCCTAAGAACACCAGTTCCAATCTCCAGGTCCCACATTTAGCCAGTTGCAAAGTGACACAAGGGAGCAATGCCACACTTGACCACAAGGGGAAACAAGCATCTGGATTTCGTTCACAGCAGCTGAGAGGCTGCTGGTGCGCCCATCTCTATCTGTCTTCCTCTCCCTCTCTCTCTGTCTCTCTCTGTGTCTCTCTCCAAAAAAAAGAAAGAAAGAAAGAAATAAAGAAGGAAGGAAGGAAGGAAGGAAGGAAGGAAGGAAGGAAGGAAGGAAGGAAGGAAGGAAGGAAGAAAGAAGGAAAGAAAGAAAGAAAGAAAGAAAGAAAGAAAGAAAGAAAGAAAGAAAGAAAGAAAGAAAGAAAGAAAGAAAGAAAAGAGAAAAAAACTAAATTATATGGTTCTTGATCTTCCAATATTAATGACATGGCACCACAGAATAACCTAGAAAGGGAGTGTTATCTTTCAACTTGCCTCACCCTAATAAATTCACGGATAAGGAGCAAGCCTCCTTCATGAAGAGGTAGGCAAATTTTGATAAAAATATACCTGACAAGTGCTAACAGGATCAAAATTCAGGTTTTTACACTGAATTTTGTGTGCACACAAACAACCTACTTTCAAACAATTTATTTTTTTCTAAAGCAGAAAAAAAATCTATCAACAACAACAAACCTCAATAACAATGGCCAACATGATCCCTTAAATTTTAGAATAACTACATAGAAACATCTTTTCCCCTCAAAATTATCCTGTCTTCATTGTCATGCTCAAAATTTAAGGGGACTATTTCTCATGTTCTTATGTTCCAAATCTTAGAAATGGGCATTGGCACCCTTCATGTTTCAGTAAAAAACTAACTAACTAACAAACCAAAAAGAAAACTTAGTTTCTCTGATAATTCTGCTTAACCCAGTTGGCATCATTTCTTGAGTGCAAAGGAACTATCCCATACTGCATGTGAAATAATCTATTCTCATGGGCCTAGACATCTTGATAAGACATAAATGTCTGCCCTGAACCTAAATGTGTCTGAGCAGTCAGTGCTGTCATGTGGCGCAACTTCACTTTTGTATTGCTTATATCATTTTATCTTTTTTTAGTTTGTTTTTGTTTGAGAAGGGGTTTGTTTTATAGCTTTAACTGTAAACTGTATTTTTACAGCTAATGTTAAAATTGGAATGGCTCTCAGAAATGATTCATCACAACTTTATAGCTATGTATCAGCCCCTGTTATAACTACCGGTGGGAGGCTAGCTTGTACCTGACCTGGAACACCTCTCAAAGGGGGCAACTCATTATCTTGTCACATACTTTATAATCTATTGAGTTGCATATATTGCCACTCCCTTTCTTTGGTTGTAAGCTAAAGACTAAGTCTTATACTTTTATCTTGTAGTAGTATCATTATGGGTATGAAATATAGATATGAAAATTTATTTTTAATAAGACAATATTGCAAATTATTGTCAACCAAAATCACTTCACTAAATACTTCAAGCATAAAAAAATGAGAATCTTGGGCTGAAGAGATGGCATAGGCTTAAGACACTTGCCCGCAAAGCCTAAGAACAGTTGAAATCCTCCAGATCTTACACACAGACAGATGCAACAGTGACGCAAGCATGTGATGCCCACCAAGGGGCGGATGTTTCTGGAGTTTGTTCACAGAGGCTGAAAGGCCCTAGCATTCCCATTCTCTCTCACCCCTCTGTTCTCTCTCAACAACAACAAAAAAAAGAGAGAAACTTTACAAAAATAAACAGAAACACCACAAATTGGTAGCTTCCAATAACATTAAATAAATTGGACTCTTAAGAGTGGTTTCTCAACAGCATATCATTTTAATTATGACCGTTGCCTGGTGTAGGGAAAGGTAACTTTTTTTTTTCTTTTTATGCATCATTGCAACATTGTATTCCTGATAATTTAAGTAGACCTAAATTATGAATAAGTTAATTATACATGCCTAGATTTATACCATCAGTAGCCACTGGATTTAGGACTAGCCCAAGAACTTGATCTAGATCATTTTTAAGTTTTTAAAAAATGTATTTATTTATTTATTTTCAAGGAGAGGGAAGGAGGGAGGAGAGGAGAGAAAGGAAGACAGAGAGAAAGAATGGTCTCCCAGGGCCTCCAGGCACTGCAAAGGATCTCCAGGTGCATCTGTCCCCTTGTTCATCTGGCTTTAAGTGGATGGTGAGGAATGGAGCTCTGCAGTTAGGCTTTGCAGGCAAGAGCCTTAATCACTGAGCCATTTCTCCAGCCATTTGACATAGATTTTTTTAAAAATAAATTTTCATTTTATTTTCATTTTAGACACAGAGAGAGAGAGAGAGAATTGCTGCGCCAGCCACTGCAATCAAACTCCAGACGCTTGCACCACCTAGTGGGCATGTGTAACCTTGCATTTGTCTCACCTTCTGCCTCTGGCTTATGTGGGATCTGGAGAGATGAACATGGGTCCTTAGGCTTCGCAGGCAAGTGCCCTAACCACTGAGCGAGCTCTCCAGCCCTTGATCTAGATTTTGACCTAGACGTAGACTCTGACCATGAGTGAGGTTTGGATCTAGGTGCTTCTTTTTTCTTTGATTCCTTTTCATATCTTGAGCCAGATTTTTAATGAGTTTTGTAACATTTTAGAGGTGCCTCCAGTTTTGGTGTGAAATGCAGACCTAGAACGTGATGTAGCCCTTCATCCTTTTCTTGGGCTGGGACTTGGACCGTGACCTTGAATTGCATTTAGATCTTGAAAACATTGATTTCCGTGTTTGCATCTGTCATAGTTGGAATGGCTTCTGCTACGCCATGGTCTTCCAGGAGCTCTATTATTTCTAGGACAACAAGATCTCCTATAGGTGGAATCAAAGAGAGATGCCTTGATCTCCTTTCCTAGCTCCGGCTTCTAGAGAGTCCACATCTGTCATGATCATCAGAGCATTGACGAGCTGTGCTCATTGCTTCCGTCCTTGTCTTTCATTTGATTTGATTTTTTCCAGTCCCCTTGTTCAAATTGTATGTCCATGAATCCACCTTCTGTCCAAATTATGTAAAGTATCTTCAGCATCCTGAACATCCTCAAATTAAACAAAAACCCATGCTCTTGAAAGTTGGGTATATAAATCAAGTGGAACATACACATTAACTATAGGACCATAAGGACCAAGCGCCCAGCATAAATCTGTAGTCATGGTGTTCTCCTCCACGTTCCTGACAAACAGAGATATGCTGAGGGGACACAGGTAGCAGGACATGACCGCCATGTAGGTCTTAGTCAGGAGCACTAACTGGCTTAGCAAACCACCTGCCACTCACCAGAGGCTCAAACCTCAATGTCATTTTCATCATCACCCCATGCAGAAAATTTTAAGGCATGCTTCCTTTTGCCCCACCATGCAATGTCAAAATCACAGAGATACTGTATATTATATGTATATACTAAATTATTTCCTCTATGCTAAATAATTGATCTCTTCACACCCTTGAAGCTCATAGGCCTTGAAAATACATATCAACATAATGTTTGGTATGCCACCTCATGTGTGAGCTATACAAAAATTATTAAGTTGGCTTTTCTCAAGATGTATGAATGCTATACTTCAGAAAGCATCAGGCAGAAAAATCAAAATATTATTCACATACTGGAAAATTACTTGGAATTTATAAATCCAGATCAGCTTGGGCTAGAGCCAGACCCTACCTTGAAAAACAAACAAACAAACAAACAAACAACAACAAAAAAGGTTCCTGATCAGATTTTGGGTTATGTACAGAAAGCTTAGAATCAGATTCTTAGGTTGTAAACCAGGGATATAGTTCTGATAGCATAATCTTGGAAATGGGGGTGCATTATGGCAGCCCAGGCAAAGATTTACCCAGAAACATTCTTGAGAGAAGGTGTGTATGTCTTAGGGGGAATGAATGGAATATATAATTATGAAGTGTTTAATCCATTGTACAGATGAATTATCTTAAAGATACTGATGATCCTATTCTCCTTCTTTTCTTTTTTTATATTTATTTATTTATTTATTTATTTAAGAGAGAGAGATAGATAGAGTGAAAGAGAGAATAGGTGTACCAGGGCCTCCTCCAGCCACTGCAAACAAACTCCAGACACATGCACCACCTTGTGCATCTGGCTTATGTGGGTATTGGGGAATGGAACTTGGGTAGTTAGCTTTGTAGGCAAGCACCTCTACCACTAAGCCATCTCTCCAGTCCTATCCTCCTTTATTTATTTACTTATTTATGAGAGATGGAGAGAGAATGGGTGCACCAGCCTCTAGCCACTGCGAGCAATCTCAAGACTCTTGTGTCACCTTGTACATCTAGCTTTATGTGAGCACTGGGGAATCGAGCCTGGGTTTGTTGGCTTTGCAGGCAAGTGCCTTAACCAATAAAACATCTCTCTAGCCCCTGTTCTTCTTTGTTTGGCTTTTCAGTATGACAGAGACAGAGAGAGCGAGAGAGAGAGAGAAAGAGAAATGGTGACCAGGGCCTGCAGCCACTGCAACCGAACTCCAGTTGCATGTGCCCCTTGCACATGTGTCCCGTTGTGTGTCTGACTATGTGGGATATGGGGAGTCAGACATGGGTCCTTACGCTTCAAAGGCAAGCACATTAACCACCAAGCCATCTCTCCAGCCCCCATTCTCCTTCTTTAATGAAAGAACTTTTCATCCAATAAGAACATATATTCGAAATAAGGATATGCCATTCTTTCCATAATTATCAACTTATTCTATGCCCTATATGTCTAGATAGCACTCATCTTACATTTTCACTTAGAAAGGCTATAATCTGTCTTTGGATATAATGAAGAGGAATCGATAGTCTTTTAATATCCTAACCGTTCTCAGCATTTACTTTTTTATTTGTCTGAAAACAGTGGAACTAATGTATCATTCTCTTCCCTTGCTTTTTCCTTCTGGCACCCTTTATTATAAAAACAAAATAATGGGCTGGAGAGATGGCTTAGTGGTTAAGGTGCCTACCTGCTAAGCCCAAGAACCTGGTTCCAATCTCCAGGACCCACGTTTAGCCAGATGCAAAGTGACGCAAGGGTGCAATGCCACACTTGACCACAAGGGGCACACTCATCTGATTTTTTTTTTTACAGCAGCTGAGAGACTGCTGGAGCGCCCATCTCTGTCTTCCTCTCCCTCTCTCTCTGTCTGTCTCTCTCTGTGTACCTCTCTAAAAAAAAAAAAATAAAATAAAAATAAATAAAAACACTTGTGTTCATTATTGATTCAGCCCATGAACCCAAGACAGTAAAGCCAATTGTTACTTCTATGAAATTTTGTTAGACAAGTACCTTTGTCCCTCCAAGAATATATGATGTAGGCTGCTCTCAAACAAACCCAAATACACAGAAAAATAATCTGGCCTCTTCAAGTGAAGATTCACTGAGCATTCTATTTTCTTCTGTGAAGTAAACACCTGTCGGAGCAGAGGCTTGTCCATAGTGGGTCTTCCCTAAGAGAACTGCCCATTTATGCTTGCTCTTTCATTGCATCATCCTGGCCCAGATCCGCGCGCAGTCTTGCAAAGACTAGATGCACAGCATTACTTCTGGCACAGTGGAGTTATCAGCACTTCCAGTATGATAAAATGAATACATTGACTTAATGTTAGAGTGGCAATGACCGCATTAACCCATCAGTTATGTGGTAAAGGCCATTGCTTGGGTCTCTCAAAAAGAAATCACACACTACAATCACCTACTACAGTGTGTTACTGTCATATATGAGTACAATAAATATTGTTCATTTTCTCTCTCCCCCAGTTTGCTCCCTTTTCTCTTCCTGCCTTCCCTTCTCTTTTCCTTCCTTCCTTCCTTCCTTCCTTCCTTCCTTCCTTCCTTCCTTCCTTCCTTCCATCCTCTTCCACCTCTCTCTCCATTTTTCTTTCTTTCCTTTCATTTTATTTTATTAATTTTATTTTTAGACAGGTTCCTGCTATATAACCCAGGCCAATTAAATTTTTGAACTCATGATCCTTCTGTCTCCACCTTGTGAGTTTTGGATTTCAGCTATATATCATCATGTCCAGTTTCTTTAAATGTTTTCAAATTTGTTCTAGTAAAGTTTTTCTTTTTGAATACACACAGCTTAAGACTGGATTGTAAGAGAAATTTACAATACATTTAATCTTTGTGCAATTTATTTATAGAAGCTGTTTGATTCTTATAACTTTACATAGAATGAAATTCCACAAATAATAAAATTAAAGCAATGGGATCCTCCTCTTTGCAATTCTATACAACATATGAAATACGTAAGTATAAATGTGCAAAACAAACAGAATCAAGTTTTCAGCTATTTAAGAAGAAAGTGATGTCAAAATTAATTTTTTATCCAAAAGAATTTTCAAAATCTGCTTTAATTATATTTTATGGTAACTTCCTCTCTGACAACTGGGAAAAACATCAATAAAACTTGAAAATAATTGGAAATTATTATGTCTTTCTCCTTTATAATGAACAAGAAATAAAATGATCAAACCTCAGATTCTACTCTCTTTTAAAATTATTTTGTTATTGTAATACCCAACTGCTTGTGCTGTTCTTAAAATTAATACATAGAATTCTTCTTCATGATTAGTTTTGCTTACTCTGAATGCTCAGGAATAAATCAATGAAATAAATCATTTTCCATGCTTGTTTAGTATTTCAGTGGGAGAGGGAAGGAATGAAACTCGTAAAACCCAAACACATATTGAATTAAAGGAATCGGATTATTGTTTTGTAAGGGAAGAAACAAATTGAGTTCAAAAGCTAAACCTTGAAGTTAATGAGAGATGTATAATTTACAAGTTACTTGATAAGACTTTCATAGATTTTTGTATGAGTTTGTATTCATTTGCTCAGAGAAAATTTAGCTTCACTACCATTTTAAATATTTCATATAAAATTGTAAGTAAACTGTGGAAAGAGAACAAAAGCATGTTCTATAATGCATGATTGATCCAGATTCTAACTTAAAGCTTTAATTATGTTGATGATTAAGTGTTTGCAAGAATCAATGGAAGAAGAGGTCAGTGGAGAAATGTTTAGTTATGCAGTCAGTAGCCAAAATCTGCAGAACACTCAGCTTGGCCAGTTCTGTATTAACCCTTTGTGGAGACGAGGCTGAGGTTGGCCAGGGATGGCTGTGCGTGAATGAGGACAGATCCTTACATGAATTCCCCAAGAGTCGCAGTGTGGGGTGGCTGCACTCGAAATGAATTTCAGTGCCTCAAGTTTGCGTTGGATTTCCACCCGAATGGTTGGGAAACCTAAATTAAACCTCTTCATTCTATGGGAAGATCAGATTGTAGGCCTCATTTTCTACAAATCCCAATTCAGGTGATCTTGAAGTAGATTATGACATGGATGGAAGCCCTGCTTATATATCTGTTTTTTGTTTTTTGTTTTATATCTTGGGCCAGCATAGTCATAACCATATCTGATTTGGAGACACTATTGCCCAGTGGTTTTGTAGCACTGAAATAAGAAATGTTTATTTCTTTTTTTATTAACCTTTACCATTTCTTTGCAACAATGAAGATTATTTTCTCAATTATTTTTGTAAAAATTTAAATTTATTTTATTAAATGTTTTTGGAGGGTGTGTGTAATATGAATAGGATGCATGTACCCGAGTGTGCATGCACATGTGCACACCACAGCGCAGCTGCCAAAAGACTTCAGAAGTTCTCCTCTATTGCTCTTTGGCCTTATTTCCCTAAGACGGAGTCTCTCAGTTGGTTTTTGATGTGACTGGCTGACCAGGGAGCATTACATAGTCTACTGTCCCTGCCCTCGTCAGTGTTAGCATAATAAGCACATGAAACCATGACCAGCTTTTGTATGAGGATGCCAGAATACCAGGTCCTCATGCTCACACTCTCCCCCACTGAGCCATCTCCCCAGTCCACAGAAAGCAAATCATTAGACCCTTGAAAGGGGAAATAATGCTGATATTCACTTTTTTTCCTCTTTTTTTTTTTTTTTTTTTTTTTTTTTTTTTTTTTTTTTTTTACAGAGGTAGGGTCTCACTCTAGTCCAAGCTGACCTGGAATTCACTATGTAGTCTCAGGGTGGCCTCAAACTCACAGAGATCCTCCTACCTCTACCTCCCGAGTGCTGGGATTAAAGGCATGTGCTACCATGCCCGACCAATATTCACTTCTTTTAGCCATATATTTTAAACACGTGCTACTCTTGTTCTCTCTAGTGCCTACACTACATACATGTATGTATATTATGTATAACTTTGCATGTATATATTCACCATATATATGTATATATATATTTTTCAAGTTGTGGTGTGTGCACATTAGTGTGTAATTAGTGTGTAAGATGTGTATAAGTGTATTGGAACACACATTCCATGGCTCATGTGGAGGACTGAGTACAATCTCACGGCATTTCTCCTTTCCTTCCACCCTTTTTAACACACAGTCTGTTGTTATTTTATTTTGTTTTGTTTTATTTTATTTTATTTTATTTTATTTTATTTTATTTTATTTTATTTTATTTTATATTTTATAGATGTCATTGCTTTTGTAACAGTCCAGCTGGCCCATGAGCTTCCAGGGTCTCTCGGCTCAACCTCCCATTGCCATGGGCACAAAGGGGTCACAGACATGCGCTCCACTTTGTGTACAGCGTTTTGTCAGTGCTGTGGAACAGAACTCGGGCTCACAGGCTTGCCAATAAGTGCCTTTATACACTCCCCAGCCACAAATACTTATTTTGAAGGTATTTAAACATTATGCTCCCTCACTCAGAATTCAGCTTTTCAGTTCTTCAAAGTGAAAACATTCTCCTTTGTCAACTATGCTACCACTAGACTTAGACAATTTAATACCAAGTAAATACTTAGAACATTTGATACTTAAGATTTCCAGAATTTAAATGTGTTTTAGCTAGGTGTGGTGGTCTGTAATCTAGGGCTTGTGAATTTCAGGCTGAGGGATCATAAGTTCAAGCCAGCCTGGGCTACGTAGCAATAACTTATCTCACAAAATGAGTATGAGACATTTAAAAATCTAAGTTCAATCCAGTTTTGTACTTTACCACTGGTGTTGAAGTCATTTTAGTTTCTTTCAGTCACTTTGGCTTCATATCGGGTTTCCTTGGTGCTTCGGAGTGATAAGAGTCAAGCTAAGAGCAGATGGTCTCATGTAGTTTAATGCATGGTGCGAGGGTCTCGTGAAAGGTCCTCCTGCTACTGAAGATGATATGCTCAATTGTTTCCATAGAAGGACATAATTTTCCTTTTCTGTTTTCAAGTTGGTACTGAATACTTAAGGGAAAATACTTTTAGATGATGAGTTTAATCCTTTCTTCTCAGAGATTGTCACTTACTTGTTTTAGAATCCGCTGATCTTTGGACTTAGAGATAAAGTGACTGTTTTCCTCCATCGCTTCCTTTACTATTTCACTGTGAGAGAAATAATGTTGTATTGTCCTCTTCCTTTGCACCGCGTGTCTCCCTCTCCTCTCAGTTGTTATTATTATTCATGCACATGATGCCTTGCTTACCAGATGCAGTAATTAAGGGGTCCAAGATTGAAATTAGCTTTGTAAGAAGCAGAATCAATCTCATGGTTAAAATCTGCTACATAAAAAGCAGATTTTTTTTTTGTATTAAGTCAATGTGGAATACTTTGTTTTTATAATAGGATTAAACTACCCAATATTTTAAGATAATTTATATTTTGTGCTTTTTACTTATAAGTTTATTTTGTCATGATTTATAGAGCCCTGAGGTATGAAATAGGATATTAAGGGACAATAATTTCTTTCAGATTTATACATAATAATGAGCAGTGTTTGGCACGTGGTTAAGAGTCATGAGAAACTGTTTCCCTGAGATTACATGAAAGGCCAAAGTATGATGAAAACAAATCAGTATTATTGAACCAACTGGCTTATTGGAGTTGCTTAAAGAGCACAGTGAGAGGTTATTTCCAGGAATTTGGAGCCCCAAAGCAGCTGCACTTCCAAGACGTCCCATCCCATCCTGGATCATGACTTCCTCGTGGCTGCATCAAGGAGCCCCTTTCCCTGCCACGATACATGGAGACCTTGCAACTCGTAATAGCTGCTCTAACCACTGACAAGCCTCTTCCATTCTGGAAGATGACCTGCCCGGAGCTGTAGGCGGAGCTCAGGGTGCTGCCTTGCCCCCGCTGGTGCTCCTGGGCCTTGGGGTGAAGATTTACTCAGAGCATGCACAGGCAAAGGCAGCTGCATCACTGAGAAGCCCAGGCCAGGCCGTAACTCACCGAAGCTGCACCTCTGGAGCACCGTGCACAGCCCCAGGCAGCTCTGCTGGTGGAAGAGCGTCGGGCACACAGCATGCGGCGCAGGCAGCTCAGCCAGTCCTTCCTCCCAGCAGTTATCTTGCCTGTAGGACCTTAGCGCAGGTCTTGCAACCTCTCCCCCGGATTTGTTGATTTCTTGAGCTTTCTGAACTGCCTTCCTCCCCTCAGGAGGAAATGTTTCAATTCAGAGGAAATTGAACTTAAGTTATTTAACTCTCAGTTGAAAAACAAGAAACTCGGGCTGGAGAGATGGCTTAGCGGCTAAACGCTTGCCTATGAAGCCTAAGGACCCCGGTTCGAGGCTCGATTCTCCAGGACCCACGTAAGCCAGATGCACAAGGAGGTGCATGCATCTGGAGTTCGTTTGCAGTGGCTGGAGGCCCTGGCGCACCCATTCTCTCTTTTCTCTCTCTCTCTCTCTCTCTACCTGCCTATTTCTGTATCTCTCTCTCTCAAATAAATAAGTTAAAAAAATAATAAAATAATAAAAAAAAAACAAGAAACTCTGTTTCTTTGTTTTCCTTTAGTGCTCACGTTACTGAATCCTGATAGACACAATTAGCACTCAACCAGAAATTTTAACATTTTCCAAATATCATAAAAATAATAAAGGACAAAATAAAACTCTATCTTTTGAATGAATTAGAGTAATATATATTATACATTATAGAGTATATATTCCAATCCAATTTCCATTAATCATGTTTTGGTTTTATGCATAGGATTCTGCTTGTAGACAGTACATTTTTGCCTCAGAAATCATCCCTTCTGAACAAGTTCACTAATCTTCACACACATTACAAATACATTTTAAGATTTAATAATTAGTTGGACTGTTTATTGGTTCATATTTCTTATTGACTGATTATGCAGTAATCATTTTGATATATTTTCCTAAGAAAATTTTGCTAGGTACTACATTTTGATTCATTATATGCTGTATAATATATATGCTTTCTATTTAAATGATAATTTTGAGACATGAAATCCAATTCCTAATAATTCTTGGGATTTAAAGTCACTTTTGATCAGCATAAATTTAATTTGCAAATTTAATTTTTGGATTTCTCCTCATTTACCGAGTTAAAAGCTCAAATAATATATTTTTGGTAAGGGCATTTTATTTGTTTTTCATTTTTGAAAACAAATAATCAGAAATATTCAACCATATTTAGGCATTTGTAAGATATTATGGATCTCAGTTGAACAAATTAATTGGTGGATGTGATTTAATTCTACTTTAGTGTTGAGTTCTCAGCAGCTTCTGGATTTCTGCTTTGGAGAATTTCGAGTATCCTCAGTGTCTGTCTCCATCTCCTTGGTCCAGGTTGTCAGGCTCGCTGTGGAAGCAGCACTCTTGCTCATCTCGCCAGTTCCTCTGTGCTTTCTCCTGGGCCCTGGCTGCTGTGTGAGGGGTGGTTCATCTCCTGTCAGGGAGGCAGCTCTCTATTCTTGTCTTGTTGGTAGATTATAGTTGTCCTCAGTTCTCGCTGCTTTCTGAAAAACAAAAACGGATTTTCCAGTGGGAAGTGAGATGGGATAGGTTAAAATGGATAAGCATTGTTAATCCTGAGAGATTTTGATGGGTGTAGCCTCACTTTTGGATGAAGGCCAGTGGAAGTGTCTCACTGGAGTCCATTGTCTTTATCTCCATTGGCTCCTGACTTGGCTCCTGGTTTTGACACTTTGATTTCTGGCTTTTCCAGTCTCTGTTCCCTGTGGTCTATTCGTCCATTGAATACCCTCAGGTGTGCTAATAGAGCTGCTGCTGCTGCCAGGCTCCTGCTCCCCTTCTTCCTCCTCTTTTCCTCACTTATTCTTCCTCCTCTTTTCCTTCTTTTGTCCTTTTTCCTTCTGTTAATCTCCTCCTCCTGACATTCCTCCTACCTCTCTATGGTAGTTTGATCCAGGTGTCCCCCATAAAGTTATTATGCATGCTCAATGCTAAATCCCCAGCTGGTAGCAACGTGGGAACTGGATCCTCCTGGAGGTGATGTAGTGTTGGGGGCGGGATTATGGGTGTTACAGCCAGTTTCTGCTTGCCAGTGTTTGGCTTTCTCCTGCCGTCCTGGAGCTTCCCTTCCAGATTGTAAACTGAAATACACCCCCCCCCCACCACCCCATCGGCTCTTGCTTGGGTGTTTTTCTGCCACCAATGTGAAGCTGACTGCAACACCCTCTTTTCACCTTGTGGTCCCAGCTATATGATAAACTTTAATTCCTTCTTATATAATTTTTCCTGTTTTAAACTTTTTAAAGAAAATAATTGAAAAGGGGGAAGCAAGCAATGATATACATCCAATCATGTTAAAAAGGGAGTTTGAATAATCTTTTTGGATAGACCAAATCAAATTTAAGCTCTAATCTTCATTTTTTCCAAAGATTGAAGTTATAAATCAGACCCCCTAAAACTGTGAGTCCACTTGGCTGTTAGCAGTGACCACATACTCTGTTCTGGACAATGACATGAAAGTGAAAAGGTTAAGGAGAAGCTTCTTCCATGAATAAAGAGTAAAGGGCTTTTGGCTTCTGTTTTCCCCTCGTTCTTCCAGATATGTCTTTTCTTTCTGCTCTCATCATGTATCCCGTGCAGAACAACCAAAGATCCAAGGTAACATTATAGGGTGGAGCATAAAGACAGATCTGCTTTTTCTCTCCTAGTGTTTAGATGAAGAAATGAACCAACAGCATCTCCATGGATATTTAGGAATGGGAGACCCATTCTTCATGATATGATTAGTCTATTTTCTTTCTATTACTTCCAACCTAATAATATCTCTTGACCAAGCTGCACTTTGTCTCAATAAGCATGTTATAACCACAAAATGACTCTGTATACTTAAGTGAGTTTCTAAATCATTTATGTTTATCAATGTTTACCAATTTTATGGGATCTTTCATTGAAGTGTATCTCAGTTAAGCAATATTAATGAATAGCAATACATTAGTAATTTATTGTTATTAACTTATTATTATAATGAAATTATTATAGTGTTGGCCTCAAGATTTATTGTAATTTCCACCCAATTCTTTTCTGGCTCCCTTGAAAAAAGAGACAAACTGATAAACATTCTAATGAGTGGGTTGGATAGATGGCTTAGCAGTTAAGGTGCTTACCTGACAAGCTTAAGGACCCAGGTTTGATTCCCCAGTCCCCACATGACCCATATGTACAAGGTGGCACATTCATCTGAAGCTTGTTTGCAGTGTCTAGAGGCTCGCTCTGTGGTGCCGATTCTCTCTCTCTTTGTCTTTCTCTATCTCAAATAAAATAAATAAATAATAACATCTTCTAATAAGGGCCAGAGAGATGGTTCCATCATTAAAGGCTCTTATTTGCAAAGCCTAATGGCCTGGATTCAAGTCCCCAGTACCCGTGTAAAGCCACGTGCACAGAGTAGCACTTGCATATGAAGTTTGTTTGCAGTGGTGAGAGACCCTGTTGTACCCATTACACCATCCTTTCCCCTCCCTCTTCTTGAAAATAAATCAATAAAAGCATTTAGAAATGCAAATGAGGGCTGGAGAAATGGCTTTGCGGTTAAGGTGTTTGCCTGCCAAGCCACAGGATCCCGGTTCGATTCTCTAGGACCCACGTAAGCCAGATGCACAAGGGGCACATGCATCTGGAGTTCATTTGCAGTGGCTAGAGGCCCTGGTGTACCCATTCTCTCTGTGTCTGCCTCTCTCTCTCTCTCTCTCTCTCTCTCTCTCTCTGCTTGCAAATAAATAAATAAAATATATAAAAAATACAAATGAAAATGCTCCTGGCCCAAAATAGATAAGATGTATTGAAAAGGAAGAACAAAGTTAGAAGATTTAGTCTTCCTGATTTCAAAAGTTACTCTATCATCTGGGCCACATGTGCTATTGGCATGAGAACAAACATATGGATTATTAATAATATCACCAAACTATATTTTAAGGCAACTGTAATCTACCAATACATTTTTAAATACAAGCAAATTATAACTCAAGATATCCCAAATTTATTTACCAAAATTTGATCATGACCTTATAAAAGTGTCTACCTTATGTTTTCTTTTCATTAAGGCAGTCTCTCTTATTACCATGTTGTCAGTTTATTGATGACTCGATGATGGCTTCCAATTTCTTCAAGGGAGCCACACATGAAAATTAACATTACAATAAGATATGTATGAATTATTATAAATAATACTGCCAAACTTGAACTTTGAGTTGAAAAGCCATTTGGGGTGCTAGCTGGATTATTGGAAGATGGTTTAGATGCCGAGTAACAGAGTGGAGACTGGATGGAAAGTTCAATTTGGAAGATATTAAGATTTTGCAAAGTTTACCTTTAATATACCCACCTTTTGAGAACTTTCAATAATCAGCAAGTAAGCCATATTCAGAATCCAGGAAGAAGATGAAAGTCATATGTATATAAAACAGTTAATCAGATCAGGTAAAATTTAGGGGATATTCAGTTTGTGTCACATTGGAGGATTTGAAATACCTCTGTTCAACAGAATCTGTAGTGAAAATCTGCAAACTTTGTTTTAGGCTGGAAAAACTTCTTGCTTGAGTCATAAGGAACAGCCACACTTATGTTCATGATGCATAGAAACTTTCATATGGAAACTGAGAGATACAATGTTGCACTGTGATTATATCAACAATATTTGTTGATGTATTTATCAATGCCATGATCAAATGGACCATTTTAGAGCGATACTATTTCTTCATATGCAAGCCATGAACTTGTTGGAAAGCTAGATAAAAACTTTAAAAAATATTTTTTAAAATTTATTTATTTGAGATAGGGAGAGAGAAAGAGGCAGATAGAGAACGAGCTCACCAGGGCCTCCAGCCACTGAAAACAAACTCCAGGTGCACGTGCCACTTTGGGCATCTGGCTTATGTGGATATTGGGAAATGGAGCCTGAATCCTTAGGTTTAGCAGGCAAGCACCTTCACCATTAAGCCATCTCTTTAGCCCCCAATAAAAACTTTAAAAAATATTTTTATTTATTTGAAAGAGAAAAGAGAGACAGACAGAGAGAATGGACACACAAGGGTCTCCAGGTACTGCAAATGAACTCCAGATGCATGTGCCACTTTGTGCACCAGGCTTTATGTGGGTACTAGTGAACAGAATCTGGGTCGTTAGGCTTTTCAGATAAGTACCTTAACCGATGTGACGTCTCTCTAGCCCCCTAAATAAAAACATTTGAAGTGTTAACATTTAAGTGTTAATAGGAAGTGATAATAAGAGACTGTAACATGGTGAGAAAAACCTCAAAACTTGTCATCAGAAAAGCTGCTTGCTAGGGCTGCTGATATGCCTCTGTTACATAGCAGTTTCCTTGCATGCACAAGCCTTGTCTTCCGTGCACAAGGCTATGGGTTTGATCTGCAAGCACAACAAAACATCCTGGATATGGTAACCACAAACCCAAAGAATTAATATGAAAACTCAAGTAATAATATTTTGTTTGCTTCATCTTAGATTTGAAAGAATTATTTTGTTGCAAGCCATGGACTTTAGTTATTGAAGTAGGTGAGAGAGAGAGTCCTAGTACATTTACACACCTCCGGAGACCTTATAGCCAGACCATAAGCTTAGATTACATGCACATCATATATGCTACTACTCTTTCCATTCATAGGAAATACACAATTCAGGCACACTAGCAGTATACTGTCCTATGTAGTCAGAAGGGCAGGGCTGGAGAGATGGCTTAGTGGTTAAGGAGTTTGCCTACAAAGCCAAAGGATCCTGGTTCGATTCTCCAGGACCCACATAAGCCAGATGCACAAGGGGGCACATGTGTCTGGAGTGCAAGTGCAGTGGCTGGAGGCTCTGGTGTGCCCATTCTCTCTCTCTCTCTGTCTCTTTCTATCAAATAAATAAATAATAAAATAAAGAAGGGCAGAAATTCTGTGATAAACATGTCCCTCTGGGCAAGAAGGAGGCAGCAATTGGGTAGAGAAAGCAATGAATACATACTGTGCATGTTGTGTTGTTTTCCACTATATGCTTAATCACAACCTGGGGCACTTACAGCTGTGTAAAAGGGCAGCAAGGTAGACAGTTTGCAAGGTGAGGATTACTGCATCAGATAATTAAAGTAGCTAAAATAGGGGAGTCACATCTTCTACCACTAGGGGACAGGCAAGTATAATTCGACAGTCAAAACACTGTTGGTATAATTCCTATAAATAAGCATAGATGTAGGTATTTTTTTAAGTGGCCTTCAATGAAACAGAAGATGAAATGTAAAAAAAAACAATAATTCTTCATAACTCTTAAAAAATAACATGGACTTTTCACTTCAATTTTTTTCTCAAATCTATTGCTTCACTTCCTGAGAAAGCGTTGTGAGCTAGATAACCAAATTTTTCATGTTTGCTTTGGTTAAATAAAGCAGCATTACTGACATGTAATGTATGTGTTAAGCATCTCAAGTGTACAGTTTAAGGGATTTTAGTATATTTAGAGTTATGAAAACATTGGCATAATCTAACTTTATAATATTTTCCTTGTCCACTATCTCAATTTTTTTTCCTATTAGTAGAGATATGCCCCATTATTCTCTAATCACTCAGACCTTCTGATTCTACCCTAACCAGCCACTAATTTATTTTCTCTCTTTGGTGGTTTGAATGTAAATGCATGTGCCACTATGTGCATCTGGCTTATGAGGGAACTGGAGAATTGAACCTGGGTCCTTAGGCCTCAACAGGCATGTGCCTTAACTGCTAAGCCATCTCTCCAGCCCAGCCTTGGGTATCTTTGATTAAGCGTTCTGCTTAATCTTCAGCAAACAGAGTCTTTCTAGATTAGGTGTCACTTGGAGCAGATTCTGAGTCTAGCCCTACTAGGTATGTACAAAGCTTGCTTGAGCTTGGGCTGTTCATGCTTGCTGGTTTTTTTTTTTTTTTTTTTTCTCTCTGTTGTTGATGGATGATGGAGTGAGACAGCGTCTTCTGCTATGATGTAGCTTCCCCTGGACTCTGTAAGCCTAAAATAAACTCTTTTCCCCCATAAACTGCTTTGGGTTAGGTGTTTGTCCAGCAAAGAAAAGGTAATTGCAACAAAAAATTGGTTCTGAGAATTGGGGTCTTTGCTGCAATAGATCTGACCAGGTGTTTTTTTTTTTTTTTTTTTTTTTTTTTTTTTGTTGTTTTTGTTTTGTTTTGTTTTGTTGTTTTTTGAATGTGTCTGCAGGAGGAATGTGGAAAGACTTGACACTTTAGGCAGGAGAAGCCTTGGATTTCTGTAAGCAGAGCCTTGTGGGCTATTTTGGTGAGAGTTTCAAAATGTTAAGTGCATGGGGAATTGTCTGTGACATCTTGGGTTATGAACTTTCAAAGGGGGAGGAGAGAACTTTGTTGGAACTGGTATACTGGAAAAAAAAAAAAAAAGACTGGCTGTGTTCTGATGATACCCACAGAATTTGAGCAAGGTTGAATTTAAAGGTTGACTGGTGTGCTTAGTGTAAATATAGATCAAAAAGATATGAAAGATGTATATTTTATCACAGGAAAAATTCAAGCTAATTTGAAGTTGCAGTCACAGGGACTGGTTTTAGGTTATTTAAGCTGCAATTGTTGAGGAAATTTCAACCATTAAGGGTGGGCCCACTGTCTGGCATTTAGACAATGGAAATGATGCCATGAGGCTAAGCCATGGAAAGCTCAAGACAGTAATAATGCAAATTC
The DNA here is from genome assembly GCA_036365145.1 of Orientallactaga sibirica. Lineage (NCBI taxonomy): Eukaryota > Metazoa > Chordata > Mammalia > Rodentia > Dipodidae > Orientallactaga > Orientallactaga sibirica. Next base: position 5,790,211 of record JAEOAD010001030.1, read on the forward strand.
TTTTGAAGGGAGGGGGCTTGAAGGAAGACCAGTGAAGGAGTATACTGCTCATCAAGGTCAAGCTTTATCCCCCATCCCATGGTTTACAAATTTGGCTATGCTTCCCACCTGGTATGGATTTTGGAAGCATGAACAATGCAAGGAAACAGGTCATGAAGTGCACAAGGTTCTAGGAGCTGCCAAGATGAGACAATGTGAAGCAGTGTTGAAATCCCTGCACAGAGATCCAGTAAGGCCATTATATGGAGCTATGAAGATGAGCCATGGCTTTAAGTGTGCACCAAGGATGTTTGGATATACCAGGATGGTGGCATGGTTGCTCAGCCCAGATGGAGAGGCAGAATTGGAAATCAGAGACTTTATCTCTGGTTATAGATATTGGAACTGAAGACATTGGTGTTTACCTACTGGGTTCTGATTTTAAATTGATACAATCTCTCCTTATTATGCCTTCTTCCTGTAATGGAAATATGACATTATGTGTTGGAAGCATGTAACTTGTGTTTTCATTTTACAGGGCTCCCAGTTAAAAGACAGTCTTGAATTTAAGATGAGACTATGGAATTTTGAACAGTGTTAAAGATGATGAAGACTACAGGGACCTTTGAAGTTGGACTGAGTGTAATTTACATTGTGAGATGTTAATTAGTCTATGGGGCCAGAAATGGAATGTAGTGATTTAAAAAGTAAATGTGCTCTCACACAGTCTTGGATATTTTTGATTAAGCATCTCACTTAGTCCTCAGCAGGCATAGCTATGCTGGAGAAGGCGAGCCACTGGGGTAGATTTTGAGTCCAGTCCTTCCAGGTGTGCAGAGCCAGCTGGACTAGGGCTGTTCATGCTTGCTGGTGATGGTTTCTCTCTCTCTCTGCTGTGGGTGTATGATGGAATTAGACAGTGTCTTCTGCAATGATGAAGCTTCCCCTGGAGTTTGTAAGCCTGAAATAAACCATTTCTGCCCATAAACTGCTTGTGGCCAGGTGTTTGTCCAGCAATGAGAAGGCAATTGCAACTCTCTCCCTTGGGATATTCCAGTTCTAGAAAGGTAATTAATTTTCAACTACAGTGCTTGGAGTTATTCAAACAAATATTCACGTAATCAGTATGTCCTTTCAAATCAATCAGATTTGTGTGGGAAAATTCTCATTTGCTTACTCATTTTTACTCACTGATTTATTTATTGTTTTGGTGATCCTACGGTTTGAGCACGGAGCCTTACACATGTCAGGCAGGCTCTGTGTGGATGAGCTGGATTCTCTAGCCTCTTCTTTAATTCAGCCTGTGCTCCAATCAGTCGTCAACTTCTCCTGGATCTTTGCCAGGGTAATAGAGCACAGTTTGTTTCTTACTTGATGCTCATTGTGGGTTGCTTTGACTTGGGTAGATAAGAAAACCCAGTGCAGGATTCTGGATTCTCATCACATGCAGTTATTAGAGTCAGGCTCTAATGCCAGTGCATGATTTAAATAATAGCACCAAAATTGGTCAACACTGGTTTAAAACATACCAGGCATGATAAGTAGTATTTCTGTGTTTTAGTGTGCAATCACCTTTTAAAGGCATATTAATGTCAGTCTTGGAGAACTGGTTTGAAATAAGATGAAAAATGTGAGCTTTGAAATCTTTAATAAACCATAAACTACTACTATTAGTCTAAATGAATTATAAGAGTTATTCCTCTGTAACTTTAAATGTGATCTAACTAAGGTACAAATTTATACAGTTGGAAATTAGGAGCCTCTTCATTCAAGACCAAATCATTTATCTGTAAGCTATAAGCATAAAAATATAAATGAACATAAACTCATGGAGTTGATGATATGCAGGCTTTATTAACTTTCTATTTAAGTCCTGTTATACTATGTGAAATATCATCATAGTAAGTACCTGTTACCTCTTTTCAGAATAATTGCAAATATTTCTTTCATTAAAACCTACGTTAGGATCCTTAAGTTCTATCCATTTTTAAAAACATTACATTTCTTTATTTATCAATTCATTTGAGAGAGAAGAGAAAAAGAGGGGGGGAGAGAGAGAGGGAGAACATGGGCACACCAGAGCCTCAACCTGCTGCAAATGAACTCCAGATACATGTGCCACCTTGTGCATCTGGCTTTATGTGGATACTGGGGAATCGAACCTGGGTTCTTTGGCTTTGCCATGAAGCACCTTAGTGGCTAAGCCATCTCTTCTGCACTTTATCTATTTTTAACTCGTTTTCATAGCATATATATAATAATGTAGAAAGAAGTGATGTTTAATATCATTTGTCAACTCTAAGTGATAACCTTCTGGGCATTTCTGTGACAGCGTTTCTAGACTTGCTTAATTGAGGAGGGTGTGGCACACCCTAAATATGGGTTGCCTCATTGCATGGGTCAGGGTCCCAGACTGGACTAAAAGAAAGGTTGATTGAGCAAGGCATTTGTGGCAGTTTGAATATATGTCCCCCAATATATTCAATGTTTTATTACTTTATAGTTTGCATCTGCAATCACCTTGCTAGAGGCAAGGTCACTGGGGGCCGGTCTTAAGGTGTGGTGATGGTTTGAGATTCCATTGTAAAGATATGCAAATGTGCCTAGCAGGAGTTCCTGAAGTGTGCTGTGTGACCTTTTGGCTGTAGTTTTGCTCTGTGTGCTGTGGTGGCTGGTTGGTTTCTGTCTCTCTCTCTGCTTGGCCCTGTGCAGAGCAGGCCGCTTCTCTTGCCTTTATGGAACTTCCCCTGGATCTGTAAGATTCAATAAATAATATCCCTTCCTCCATAACTGTGCCTGGTCTGGAAGTTCATCTCAGCGAACCTGAAGCTGTCTGCTACAGTAAAGTGGTACCGAGGAGTGTGGGGTGAGATGAACCTGACCATGTGGATAGTCGTCTTTTGGAACCTTTGTTTTGGAGGAATGGGCATGGACTTGGTGCTTGCAACTGAAGATGCCTTCTGGAGTGGTAAGCCAAGTTTTATGGACTATTCTGATGAGAGTTTGAGAATGCTAAGTGCAGATAGTATTGAACTTCGAGGCTTGGCTTATGAGCTTTCTAAGGGGAAGGAAAGAAGGCAGAGGACTTTGTTGGAACTGGGCTACTGGCATAAGGGATGGCTACATTCCGCTATCCAGGCCCAGAGTGTTTGATCAAACTTAAATTTGTAATGGACTGATGTACTTGGCTAAAGATATTGGACTGAGAGATTTAAGATTTTAAGTTGGAAGACTTGAAGCAAGCTAAAAGTAGAGGCACTGAGACTGGTTAAACTGCTATTGTCAACGCATTAGCAATCTTAAGGAAGGTGGAAGGAAGGTGGCCTGACTTGATTTACATTAAAACAATGGAGAGGATGCCTGAGGAAAGACTGTTAAAAATGCAAATTCTTGGAAAGAGCTGACTGGAGAAGGAACCTGCTTTTCAAGGCTATGGTTTATTTTGTCCCTGGATTAAGAATATGGCTGTGTCCTGCACACCTGGTATTAGTTTTGGAAGCATGAAAAATGCATGGAATGGTCATGAGTTGCACACGGTTCCAGGAGCCGCTGCTGAGATGCAGCATGAAGGCAGGGCATGAAGTCCCTGAGGAATAGGCTGGAAGAGCCTTTTGGAAGATGGACCGTGGTTTGCATGGAGACCTGAAGATGTTTTGGATATACCAGGACTGTGCAAAAGGGCTACCATGTAGTGCAGTGTTGGCATGGGATGAAAGTTTTCCCTGGTGACTCTGCCCAGCTGGAGGGAAGGAATTGGAAAACCTGGAGACTGTCAGTCTCTGGTTATATGGAACTTGAACTGCAGAAGTCTGATGATTACTGATGATGGCTGAGTTTGCATTGTTTTAGTCTCTCCTTGCTATTCCTTATACAGTTAAAAATGTTTACTCTGTGCCTTTACATGTTGAAAGTATTTAACTTGTTTGATTTTATAGGACTCACTATCTTAAGTTGATCAAGACTGTGAGAACCTTTGAAATTGGACTGAGTACAATTTACAATGTGTGATAGTTATAAATCTATTGGGGGCCAGAGAGCTAAATATATTGGGCCAGGGGCGGAATGTGGCAGTTTGAATATATGTCCCCAATATATTCAATGTTTTATTACTTTATAGTTTGCATCTGCAATCACCTTGCTAGAGGCAAGGTCACTAAATGGGTCTTAAGGTGTGGTGATGGTTTGAGATTCCATTGTAAAGATATGCAAATGTGCCTAGCAGGAGTTCCTGAAGTGTGCTGTGTGACCTTTTGGCTGTAGTTTTGCTCTGTGTGCTGTGGTGGCTGGTTGGTTTCTGTCTCTCTCTCTGCTTGGCCCTGTGGAGAGCAGGCCACTTCTCTTGCCTTTATGGAACTTCCCCTGGATCTGTAAGCTTCAATAAATAATATCCCTTCCTCCATAACTGTGCCTGGTCTGGAAGTTCATCTCAGCGAACCTGAAGCTGTCTGCTACAGTACAGCATTCATTCCTGCTTTCTCACTTCACATGCAATGTGACCAGCCATCTCATCCTCCTGTCACAATGACTTCCCTGTCATTCTGGACGATACCAATATAATATGGTCTCTGCCAGGAAGCACACTATATTACTTTCTGTGAGTGAAAATAAAGCTTTCTTTTCTTCTTTAAGCTGCTTTTGTTGGGTCATTTGTCAAAGCATTGATAAAAGTAACTAATTCAGAAAGTAAGTAAAATCTTAGCTGTAATAAATGAAAAATTTCAGAAAGGTTTCTCATGTTTAATGTCTTTAAGGAAGAAAATTAGATGTTTTACTTGGAAAAATAGTTGAATTGCAAAAAAATAGAATACAATATATAACATATTTCCTTTGCAATATTAAAGATTCATACTAGATATCAAAGTCTAATGGGGCAGGTATGAGTAACAGATATTTAAAATGCAGCACGAAAATCCCAAGTTGTTTAGCAATATCCAAGTGAAAGTTAGAGAGTAGATTATGGGTGCCCTGTGGAAAAGTCTTCCTGGGCCATTAGGAGGTGGGATGGAGAACGATTTAGTTACTCATACAGAATGAAAACATCCCTGAAGAATCAAATGTAGAGAAGATAGAATGGGCGAACAGGAATGGGTAGAAGTTAGGTGCACAGGTGGAAATGAAGGTGGACAGGTAAAAGAATACAGGTCACATAGGCCTTTTTAGATGAATCTTGAGGAGAATACATTGAAAGATTACACATAGGTTACCAGTGTCCTTGGATGTATTTTTAGGAAACACAATGTTGTGAACTGAATGTGTCTCTCTCTAACATGCTGACATCTAATTTGGGCTATGAGGTTATTTGGAAATGCACTTTGGGAAGGTAATTAGATTATGAAGGTGGAGGTCTTCATAAATGGTATGCATGCATTTGAAAGGAGAGAACAAAGAACTGGTCTCTCTTTCTCTTTGTCTTTCTCTCCCTCGCTCCCTCCCTTCCCCTTCTTTCTCACTCTCTTAAAACCAAAGGAAAAGTTGCAGTCTACAGCTGAGGTGTGTATCTTACCAGGACCCCAAGATGCTAGCATGCTAAGGTCAGACTTCCAGCCTTCCATATTGTGAGAAATAAATTAGTTTAGATAAACAGTGCATTTCATGCAATCTTCTTACAATAGCCAAAACTAATGTAGCTTTCATGGAATTTTGAAGAATAAATTGACATCGCTATGATGACCAGCTGGTCAATTAAGACATTGTTGTGTTTTATGTGAGAAAAGATAAAGGTTTGAGCCAGCATATAGGCATGAAATAAAAACTAAATGGCCAGGGAAATAATATATGTAGAATGGGCTAAGATTAGTAAATGTGGGATGTGAGAGAAAATAATTCTGAGCTGACACCTCAAAGATTTGTCCCAACTGTACAGATGTTGTGTCATCAACAGTGCTTGGTTACCTGCCACAGCTAAATGGTAAGACCTTACTGATGAAGACACCATGGGCCACAGCCCTAGGACATAGAGACATCGTGCTGGAATTTATAAGGAAGCCAGCTGCCTGCAAGCTAGCCTTGATAGTGCTGTCCAGTGCTGTGCAAGCTGTTGGGGGGTAATGGCCAACAACAGCATGCACAAGCAGGTGATTCTACAAGCTACACAATGAACCAGCCAAGCAAAATATACACACCTGTGCAATTGTGGCACACAGCCAATGAGAGTAATTATTGGTTCTCTGATTGTACATAAGACCCACTTATGGAGATAGAGGTAGTAGATTCCAGAGGGAAGCTCCCACTGGTCTTTGGCCAGGAAGAGTGGCTGTATCCATCAGAATGTCTCTTAAATAACTATGCATATCTCCTTTAATCTGTGCTGTTCTCGTCCTTGCTTATTTTGGGGGGATTTTTTAAAGCAGGTAATAGCAAAAGAACCAAGCTCCATCAATAGACAAGAAAAGACAGCTGACTGACGCACATGAGATGAGCCACCTCTATTACATCTGCCAAGACCCAGGAGACATTACAGAAGAATTGGAGATTTAAATGTGAGTGCTGCTCTCATTGCTAGCCTAACAAACAGCTCCAGGGAGATGCTGATAAATGTTGAGAACACTCAAAACTCACCAATGCAGAAGTTCAGAGGTTGCACAGAGCTCAACACTGAAGTACACTTGTACCCACGAAGGCTCATAGAACATTCTGGAAGATAGGACAGAAAGATTGTAGACGCCACCATCTTCCTTCCCACAAGGGTTGGAAAGAGTATCCTGAGGTCTTTTCCCCCTCCCCAACACACACACACAAGCACGCACGCACGCACACACACACACACACACACACACACACACGGATTGACTGAAGCATTCATAATTCCATGGTGAATAGGAGTGGGCAAGAAGGGGTAGAAGATGATAACTGGATAGAAATATTACCAACACATGATTTGTTCATACAGTAAAGTTCTTTCATTCATACAGTAAAGTTCTGATTATAAAAATTTTTTAAAAATTAAGAAAAGACCCAGGTGTTGCCAAGGACTTGGAAAGCAGAAAACATTTGTTTGCTGTTGGTAAGGATGAAAATGTGTGCACTCATGGTGGATAGGCACGGAGGTTCCTCAAGACAGAAAGTAGACTGGGGAGATAAGTCAGGAAGGAAATTACTTGCCTCAAAAGCTCAAGGCCCTGAGTTTGATTCCCCAGAATTCCTCAGAAAAAATATCACTTCTGGTGATAGGGACTTATGATCTTAGTTGGGGGGAGACAGAGACAGAGGGATCCGGAATCGTGTTGGCCCCCCCAATCCAGACTAATTGCTGAGCTCCTGATCAGTAAAGGCCCTGTCTCAAGAAAGGTTCATGGTACTCCCCACGAATGACAGCAGAGTGCTGGAGAGATGGATTTAGCAGTTAAGGCACTTGCCTACGAAGCCTAAGGATACAGGTTCAATTCCCAAGTACCTGCGTGAGCCAGATGCACAAGGTGGTGTGTGAGTCTGGAGTTCGTTTGCGTTGGCTAGAAGCCTGGTATTGCCCATTCTCTCTCTTTCTCTCTCTCTACCTGCCACTTCCTCTCTCTCTTTTTCCTTTCTCAAATAAATAAATATTTTTTTTTATAAAAAAGAATGACACCAGAGCTTGTCTTCTGGCCTACACACACACACACACACACACACACACACACACACACTGAACTACACACATCATGTGTACTCACACATAAAGCTGCACATACATACATACACAACATATAAGAATATTACTAAGCAGGATGTGGTGGTGCATGCCCTTAATCCCAGCACTCAGGAGGCAGAGGTAGGAGGATCGCTGTGAGTTCAAGGCCACCTGAGACTACATAGTGAATTTCAGGTTAGCTTGGAATAGAGTGAAATCCTACCTTGAAAAGCACCTCCCCCCTGCCCAAAGAAAAAGGAATATTACTAAATGATCCCAAAATCCTACCTCTGGACATAGATAAGATATAAAGACAATGAAAACAGGATGTCAAATTAATAGCTGCACAGATATTAATATTAATAGTTTACTGCACAGCCAAGATATGGAATCAATCCATTTAGCAATGGATAAAGAAGTATGCTATGCATATCTGTATTTGATCATAATTAATAACTATCAATTCTTAAAATGATGCATTTCAATCCATTCATCAGTGGATAACGAAGTATGATGTGTGTGTGTGTATTTGATTATAATTAATAATTATTAATCAATTCCTAAAAAGAGAGAAGTTCCCACCAATTGTACCAGCAGAGATGAAGCTGAAAGGAATTGTACTTAGTGAAATAAGACAGGCATAGAAAAGCAATCAAAATACATAATAAATTCATTTATATGGGCAGGAGAAGTTGAGGTCATGGAAGAGTGTAGCATGATTGCCTCCAGTGAGTAGAGCCTGGAGAGTGTTGGGCAGATGTAGGTCAAATGATGCAAGAGCAGCGGGTTCTGCTTCGTGGTGTGATATTTAACTTGTGAATCCATCTTAAGGGTTATTACTAAATCGAGGGATGGATGTGTTACTTAGTTTAAATCTGGTCATCATTTCTCAGTGTGTAACTATATAAAATATCACACTTTACCTTATAATTTTACACAATTTTATCCATCAATTACCATTCTATAAAACCAAAAGAAACAGAAATATATCTAGAATGAATTTTTCTGAACAAAAATTGCAAATGGTTTTCAATATTTCATTAACAATGTCAAATGCAACATGTAATATAAAGTCTATTTTTTAAATTTTGGCATATGAAAGGACATGATGGCATATATTTTGATATGAAACTCTTATTTACCCAGGCCTGGTTGTTCAGACTTATAATCCCAGCTACTTGGGAAGTTTAGAATGCCGGTTTACAAGTTCTTGTACATGCAGAGTGAGTTCAAGGTCAGTCTGAGCAGCTTAATAACATCCTGTCTCAGAATAAAAAGTAAAAAGAGAGCTTAGGATGTAGCTCTGTAGCTGGCATCTGCTAAGCATCCATGAGTACTTAATAAAACACACTCTCACACACTCACACAGTCTTGCTTCAAGGTCATGGGTTCTTAAAACTCTTTAGGCTTCTTAACTGTTACAAGGAATCAGATGCTTTTAAATGTTTAAAGAAGCTGTTTATGCTACAACCATTGTGATTTTCCTATTTGACTGATCATGTTTGGTATTTTGTGGACCAATAAAAGGCTCTCAAACAATACCTTCAAAGGCCTTGCAGAATGTTGGCATAACTCAGAACATTATTTATTATTTTATCCTTGCATCCAATGCTCTTTGTAATGAGCTGAATTACTAAGCTTTTGCCAGCTGGTCTAGAAACACAGTATTTAGGATGCTTCATGATATATTTATTGTTTAATCTTATTCCACTTACTGCAAAGACTGCAGAATGAACTACAAGCGATTTTCCTAAGGAACTGGGAAACTTGATCATTTTTATTAATGATATTAAAACTTGTGATTATGAACAAAGCTGACAACTATGACATTCAACATGCCTTTAGAAGAATGGTTTCAAGATTCCTTTAAAGCACAGGCCAGTCTCCATTGTTACATAAAGAGAATGGTTTAGAGGACCTGATTCTCATGGGCTTATCATGTACGTTTAGAAATGCTTTTGAAATTCTTGGATGAAATATTTCAAGCGACAAATTCTATGTTGTATGCTTGCTTTAACAGTAGTTCTTCAGACTGTCACAAGGATGAGTTCTGTTTGTGGTCACTTGTTTTTCTCTCTCTACCTCCTTACAATAGGTAGTGCACAGAGGCATAAAGTAAGCTTTAATTTATTAATTGGAACTTTTCCCTGCTTTGTGAGCATAGCAGTTCTACATGGTGATGGACCATCCACAGATTCCTTCACTGTGCAGAGCAGCCCACGTTTTACCATTTTCTCATCTGATCTCCTGTTAGTACTTCACCTAACTAGCAGCATGAGCAATACCTGGGGGAAGCATGTAATGCAGAAAACTTCTCGACCTTTCTACTGTCTCTGTCTGAGGCAAAAGAAACTGGTGAGTACTCAACTATGGTAGGTAGAGACCAGTTCTGGAAATCTATTTTAAAAGTGTAAGGTAAATGACTTGGAAGTCTTATATCATTTCCACAGTACAGATGCCAGGAAGTCATTATTACTCAAGCCTTGAGGTCCATGCTGGGCATAGTTGAGAGCCCCATCACGGCAGCCAAAGCCTTTTGTGGAAAACAGCAGTAACTGACCTAGAGAACTGATCAACCCACTTCATTACCATCCTGCTGTCTGCTCTGTCATGACCAGGTGTTCACTGAATCCACCCTCAATGCTGAGAAGACACGCAACAATGCTTGAGTGCTTAGGGTCAGATCATATACAGAACAGAGGCCATCAAATCTGGTAACACCGCAGGAAGGTCATGATGCAAAATCTATCAACGAAAGAATAAGATCCCAGGGATTGAATTTACCTATCTGGATATTATGTTAGTCACTGAGGAAAACAAAGATGATTAGATAAAGAGTGGCTCTTCACAAGCTTATTGTAGAGTAGGACACAGCAAAGAAATGACAAAAACATGACAGAAAGTGGCATGGCAGACAGAAGCCTTGGCTGTCCTGCAAACAATGAGAATGGTTAACTGAGTTCACCTGCAGGCTAAACTCCTGCGAGGCCTTGATGCAGAGGTGTAAAGAGAGGGGAGGGGAGGGGAGGGCAGGGGAGGAGAGAAGAAGAGAGGAGAAGGGAAGTGTGTAGAAGGAAGAAAGTCCTGCATAGCTGAAAGCAAAAAGGAGAAAACATATTAGAAACTATTTTCTTTGCTAAGCTTCATACTGACTTTCTTTTTATATGGTTTATATCTAATTTCTATTTTAATTTTCATACAGAAAGAACTTCAGATTACCAGACCTGGAACACTCTAGGAACCCAATAAAAGCACTTATTTTCCATTGTCTCCCACAAACTCCCCCATATTCCTTCACTGTATGCCTCCCCACAGTTATTGGAAAAAAAACTCCCGCCTTTATCAAAGCTTTCTTTCTTTCCATTCATCCTTACCCTGTTATTGCTGCACCAGAAGTTCCCTCATGTCTTTTATTAACTATATGGCATAAATATATACAATGATTGTGTTAATTAAAAATTTAAGAAGTAAATCAAAACACATATTTTATTTCTGAATGAAAATATTCAACATTATAATAGTCAAAGTTCCTCCAACATGAATCTGAAAACTATATATAAGTCTGATGAAAATCTCTACATATATTTCTATTTATCATTTATTTATTTATCTATCTTTGAGACACGATCTTATTCTGTGACCCAGGTAAGCCTGGTGCTTAGCATCTCCCAAGTGTTAAATTACACATGTGTGCCAGTGTCCTGTTCTCTCTGAGAATCCAGTGGGTCTCTGTCATACTGCATCATCGCATGCCCTTTGGTTTCAAGAAAGGAATGTTACTCTGGTGTCAATAATCTCTGCTGGCCAGTCCTTCAAATGGGATTTTTTTGCTTGCTTAATATAGTATGATAGTCCATTGGCCTGATAGAATGTGTTTGGAATGCGAAATGCCCCCATACACTCATGTGTTTGAACACTACATCCTCAGCCAGTGGCACTGCTGGGACAGGTTGTGGAACCTTTGGGTGGTAGAGCCTTCCCTAGAAAGTGGGTGCCTGGCAGTGGGCGGCCATACAGCTTATAGGCAAATCCCTTGTCCTGCTTACACTCTGCCTCCTCACCGCGCTGCCAGGCGACCAGCTTCTTCAGGCACCTGCTGCTTCCTGTTCCATGACGGAATGTATCCCCCCGGGACTATGAGCTGAATTAAACCCTTTCCTCCCTTAACGTGCTTCTGGTGTTTGTAACTATTTGTATAAATTTATTTGTATAAATAAAAATATTTTAGCATGTACCTCATTTCCTGCTACAGCAACTTCACAACAACTGTGTACAAAATGGCACTTGGGAGAATCAACACTCCATTCCTCTCTCCCTCCTTTTCTGCTGCAAGGGATGACTAATTCTACCCCCACACATGTCCACCCTTATATCCAGACCCCTTTCTGTTTCCAATGACATCACTTCTTATTGTTAGAATAGCATTCCGAGTCTGCTTAGTACCTTAGTCACATGACTTCCCATGGGGTGGGGAGGCGGGGGCAAGAACTACCTAGCTCCTCCATAGCTCTCTATGAGAATCCAGCTCTCTATGAAAACATTACTTAACAGAATTCTCATATTACAGTCTTTGTGCCATGCGTGCTTAGATTTTATAAGTGATGAAAAATAAGCACTTAATTCAAATTATTGCTTTTTCCCTTACTATTTATTTTTATAATATTTATTTATTTAACTGAAAGAGTGAAAGAGATGTGCATATAGAGAGAATGGGCCTTTAGCCACTGCAAGCAAACTCCACATGCGTGTGCCACCTTCGGAATCCAGCTTTATGTGGATATGGGGACCAGAACCTGCTTTATTTATTTATTTATTTATTTTTTGCCAACAAGCACCTGAACCACTAAGCCATCTTTCCAGCTCCTTTCTTTTCTTATCTTACTCTAATTTTATAGCCTTACTTTTACCTCAATCCATTACTAGTAAATAGAAAGGGAAATGTGATTAAAAAACAAGGGAAGGAGGGAAGAAAAGAGAGGAAGGACAAACAAGAAAGAAGAAAGGAGAGAAATGAATCAATTTTCCTCAATATTTGATGCATATTTTCGTTACATACCACCACTTTTATTTGAAAATCCTTTTACTAAGTAGAATTCAGTGAATAATTGATTTGCTGATTTAATTGGTTTAATTGATGTGATTGTCTTTCATTTATAAACTTTGTTTTTGTTTCATCTTGTCCAGAAATCCTAGCAAATTGAAATTCATTTCTCACTCTTTATCTTTTTTATCTTAAGAATGGCTCTGTAGCAGACAGCTTCAGGTTCGCTGAGATGAACTTCCAGACCAGGCACAGTTATGGAGGAAGGGATATTATTTATTGAAGCTTACAGATCCAGGGGAAGTTCCATAATGGCAAGAGAAGCGGCCTGCTCTCCATAGGGCCAAGCAGAGAGAGAGAAACCAACCAGCCACCACAGCACACAGAGCAAAACTACTGCCCAAAGATCACACAGCACACTTCAGGAACTCCTGCTAGGCACATTTGCATATCTTTACAATGGAATCTCAAACCCACCATTAACACCTTAAGACCGGCCCCCAGTGACATTGCCTCTAGCAAGGTGATTGCAGATGCAAACTATACCTAGTAAAACACTGAATATATTGGGGGACATATATTCAAACTACCACAGGCTCCTAAGCTATTTAAGGATAACAAGCAATAAAGATGTAGCTATTAAATGAAGAACAGTCAACTGGAATGGAGAAAGTATATTGATTACAAGTGGGGATTGCCATACTTTCAACCTAGGAAAGACACAGGACAATCTGAAAATGGGTGAGAGGCAACATACCCTTCTACTTATATTCTAAAGCTCTTTCAAAACATCCTGAGGAAAATGGACTATCTCTTAAGTTAGCATCTTGGGCCATTCAGAGATTTAAAAAAAAATCATCTTCATTTTTGTATTTTTCTGCGTTGAAATAAGTATATTATTTATATAGTTCATCATCCAAAACTCAAATGTGATTTATGATGCTGAAAGTAAGTGAATGTTTCATACAACACACACACACACACACACCCCAGAATTCATTAGCCAGCAGAGGGCAGCAGAGAGCTTTCTATGTGCTTGCTGCTTGGCTGTCTTTGTTCCTGCTATTTTAACTTTGTGTATAGAACAATCATGGAGCTGTCAAGGCAAATTAACAGAGAAATGCATGGAATCTATTCCGTCTAATCCTCCTCCTTTATCCAAAAGTTGCTCTGTAGTTGACTGCAGCACACTGACTTATGAAAGAGATATTTGCATGTTCTAAATTTACTTGATGTAAAATATGAAAAGACAAAAAAAAAAAAAAAGCAACATAGCCTTTGAAATTACTTGAATTATTTATATAGGAAACACTTCCCTATACGAAGCTTCTAAGATCTGATCAAATGGGACTTGCCCTATGTTTCCTCTTCTTCTTTCTGTTCTTTTCTTTTTTAGTGGCTTAGCGTATGCTATTGTGTATGTGCTTTGCACTAAGCCTGCTCAAATAAGAATAAAAAAGGACCATGATTAATTGACTTCCTGTTATCATATTTTGACATTGACTGAATTTTGTGTTTTATGTAAAAAGAAAAGAAGAAAGATGAAAAAGTGAGTCTTAACATTTCTCAAGACTTTCAAAAGCATGTTCAATTTTTTGAATATGTAAGTTATTTTCATTTACATTCCCCTGTAAATGTATCTAATTAGAAATTACTGAAGTAATTAAGAATATTTTGCGTATTGAATAAAAACACCATTGCATTGTTTCCTTTTATAGCTAATTAATCCTCATCACAGCTATGAAATTCAATTTACAATGCTGTTTTTCCTCATTAGGGTAAAATTTTTTTTGATTACTAAGGACAGAGAGCATTAACATTTGCAAACCAATATACGCATCAATATACTTGGAAAAGGTTTTGCGCCTTGTACGTATTTTATTTTCATTTAGTTCAAAATATATTTAAAATACCTTGAGATTTCCTTAATACATGTGTTCAAAATGTGCTATTTAATGTTTAAGTATCTAGGGATTTTCCTGATATCTTTGTTATTGATACCTGATTTAATTCGATTATTATCTGAGAGGAGACATTGCATCATTTTTTGTTGTTGTTGTTTTGCCTTTGAGTATATATGTGGGTGCATGTGTTGGAGAGTGTGCATGCACATGTGTGTGTAGGGGCCAGAGATCCACACAGAGTGTTCTTCTCCACAGCTCTCTACCTTATATACTGAGTCAGGAATTGTGGAATCAGCTAGCCTACGTAGCCAGTTGGCCCTGAAAAGCCTCCTGCCTTGGCCCCTGAGCCCCAGGATGGTAGGTAAGATACCATGCCCACCAGCATTGACACCAGCATTGAGTGCTGGTATCCAAAGTCCTGTCCTCACATTTACGAGGCAAAAACTTCACAGCTGAGCCATCTTCCCAGCACCCCTTTCTGTTCTTATTATATATGTATATACATATATATTTTAAATTGGCATACAGAGATTTAGGCATCGTTCATTCTGACATTTTCTTTTTTAATTTCTTTTGTTTATTTTTATTTATTTATTTATTTGAGAGTGACAGAAAGAGAGAGAAAGAGGCAGAGAGAGAGAGAGAGAGGAGAGAGAGAGGAGAGAGAGAGGAGAGAGAGAGAGAGGGTGCACCAGGGCCTCCAGCCACTGCAAATAAACTCCAGATACATGTGCCACCTTGTGCATCTGGCTTACATGAGTATTGGGCAATAGAGCCTTGAATCAGGGTCCTTAGCCTTCACAGGCACGAGCTTAACTGCTAAGCCATTTCTCCAGCCCCTATTCTGGCATTTTCAAATAAAATTTTGTTTTATTTTCCTTCCTTCTCCTTCCTCTATCCCTGTCCCCCAACTCCAGTATCACATATATCCTTTAGCCCTTCCCTCCCCCATCTTCCAGTCCATCTCTTTATATGTACTTGGGGTTCTGGTTCTACCTTTATGAGTTTAATTCCCATTTGCTCCCTATATATACATACTTACAAATTTTACATGTGAAGAGCCATATATCAGAGAGAACACGAGGTTTTGGTCTTTCTCAGTTTGAGTCACTTCACTTAACATGATTCTTTCCAAATCTATACATTTTCCTGCAAATTTCACTTTTCTATCCTGTGATAGACTTACAGCCCAGGTTATGATGTGTTTGTGAGTGCTCAGTGTGGGTTTGAGAGTATCGTATCTTCTACTGATGCGCATACAGTATCCCGTCACTATCAATCATGTCTTCTTGACCAACAGAATTGTTCATGTCAGCTGTGACATGATTTCTCCCTACTTGATCTGTCATTTATAGAGAGAGGGATTAAAATCTACAACTGTGGGCTGGAGAGATGGCTTAGCGGTTAAGGCACATGCCTGTGAAGCCTAAGGACCCCAGTTCGATTCTCCAGGTCCCACGTTAGCCAGTTGCACATGGTGGCACACGCATCTGGAGTTTGTTTGCAGTGGCTAGAGGCCCTGGTGTGCCCATTCTCACCCTCTCTCTCTCTCTCTCTCCCTCTCTCTGTCTCAAATAAATAAATAAAGACTAGTTTTTTTTTTTTTTTTAATAAAATCTACAACTGTGAAAGGATATTTGCCTATTCCTCCAGCTACTGCAAACAAACTCCTTACATGCACCACCTGTGGATCTGGTTTTACATGGGTACTAGGGAATTGAACCTGGATCCTTAGGCGTTGTCAGCTCCTTAAAAGCTGAGCCATCTCTCCAGCTTTTCATTACAGTTTTTAACATACATTTCAACTAATCTAATTCAAGAAACATTACACTAACTCAAAAATAGTACAGGTATCATATTACAGTCGTGACAGTTCTTCCTTTTTCATGGCATGGCTTTCATATATTTATCTGTAACTTATAATGATCTAATGCATCATCAATAGCACTCCTTGGAGCAAACTTTTCAGATCAAATAAGAATAAGAAATGGAAAATTTTATTTTGCCATGAATTTATTCTTTTTTTTTTAAAATTTAAATCCCTGCCATAAATGGGCTTTTGCTTGAAGAATATTTTTAAACAGCTCTTCCAGACCATTTCCACTCATGACAAGTTTTCTCAATTTTTGAGTGTTTTTACTTTGCTTGTAAGGGATATTTTCACAGTATATGGGAGGTTTTATTTTTTATTTTTTTCCTAGAACACTTAAAATATATGGATGATACTCTTCTACCAGCAGAGTTTCAGGAAACAAGTCCAATGTGACTCTTACCTCATCCCTCTATTGCGATGCCCTTCCCTGCTCGTGCAGGTTACAGCTTTCTCTTTACTGTCCCAGAATTTTAATAGGACATAGTCGAGAGGGCACAACTTTTGGTATTTTTGTGTTTTCTGAGATCTGTGCTTTTGTGTTTTTTAATTAGCTTTAGTAACCTCCTGGACATTACAATTTTAAATTTTGTGCTTGTTTTCTTTATCTTCTCTTCACTTTTCCTATTATGCATGCATTTTTGTTGCTTTCAACTCACCTTAATTTTCATATGTAAAACCCAAATGAGATTGTCACAGCTGCAGCTTTGGTCATCAGCATGGGGATTTTTATAAGCTAGTCAGTGAATTGTGATAGAGAGATGGGATAAATACTGTCCCTTTCTAAGGGTCAGCTGTAAGTCTTGGAGCTGTCAGCGAAACGGACATGGGATCCAAGCATAGTGTCTCATTCCTCAAATGCCAGAATTTGGGAGGTGGAGGTAGCAAGATCCCTGGGAGTTTGACACAAGCCTTTGAGGCCAGCCTGAGTTCCAAGTAAGCTTGAACTAGAGCAAGACCCTTCCTCAAAAATAAACAAGAAAATAAATACGTCAAAAGTGACCTGGGCAAGATGCCCAAGGTGGCAGTGCTGGGTCAAGCTGAAATGTACAGTCATCAATACCAATATCAGCACATCTTCTCATGCAAAGGAGTTCATATGATGCCCTTGGCCTTGGGAATGGAGATGCTGTGCATCAGAACAGAAGGTGCCCTGACCCTGACAAGGGACAGTAGGGGTCATCAGTCTTGCTCACTTGATAAGCTCTATGCAGGGGAAAAGGGAGAGATTTGGCAAGACGTGTCTCCTTGGATGGTATTGGTTACATCTTTGGAGCACTTGACTTCCACAATGGCATGACCCTGGAGCCTGCAACAGCAGCAGATTCCTCAGCTCTGGTCTGCTGGCCTGCTTGAGTCTGCTTCTGCACAGGTTTAATCTTCAAAACCCCGTTCCTAAGGGACCTCCAGGAAACATTCAGTAATTCCACACTCCTTGATGGGCAAGGAGGAAAGACAGAGCTCCTCCAGGGACCTGACTATCATTTCTTTGATCAGATTTCCCAACTTGCTGATGGGGATCTACTCTGTTTTGGCCAGGTCACCAATGCCATCACGTGCCCAGAGGCCCTTGCTGGAGCTCAGGGAGAAATGCTGCCGTGGTCTCCATGCCCGCGTCCTGACTCTCTAGAGCCTTTCGCTGAGCTGTTGGCATGTGCCATGCATTGTTTCCTCAGAAAGGTACATCTTTTGTAATCTTGCATAGCTCTTGGGTTTTCATTATTTTTATTTTTCCTCTTTTTATTTCAATTTGGAAGCTTCTATTGACACATGGTCAAGCTCAATAAACTTTCCTTCAGTTTTGTCCAGTGAATGAGGAGTCATTCAAAGCTTTCTTTCCTTTTATTCTACCACTTCCTTATGTTTTTTTTCTTAAACATTCCACTTCTTTGCCTACATTATACTTTTGCTGTAATGCCCCACCTTTTCCATTTGAGTCCTTGGCACAGCAAGTGATGTTATTCATGTTTAATTATCCACTATATAATTCTAAATTTGAAGGTAGTTTAGAATCGCAAAGTTTTTAGACTGTTTTTTTTATTGCCATTTGGCATGTTATAATTTTATTTGAAAACAGAACCTGAGATTTTGAACAACAGTAGATATATTTGCCTGAACTGGAGATTTAGGTTCATCCAGCCAGTAGCTCAGCAGTGTTTAATGTCTGCTGTGGTTGTAAGTACCCAAGGCTTAAGTTTTCTCTCAGTATTTTTTTTATCTATATGTCAAGTTGTTTGTGTTTCCTTAAGAACATTTCTGGTCCATATATATCCCTTTCTCTCTCTCTCTCTCTCTTTTATCCCTTTCTCTCTCTCTCTCTTTTTTTGGTTTTGCAAGGTAGGGTCTCAGGGTGGCCTCGAACTCTCGGCGATCCTCCTACCTCTGCCTCCCGAGTGCTGGGATCAAAGGTGTGCGCCACCACGCCCAGCTTCTCTCTCTCTCTCTCTCTAAACTAAATATTCTGTCCTGGAGAATGACGTTGAAATTCTGACCTTCCATCTTCAGAGTGCAGGTACAGGCCTGCACCACTACATCTGGTTTATGCTGCGGAGAGAACCCAGAGATTTTTGGATGTAAGGCGGACACTCTACCACGTGAGTCCCACCCCCAGCTTCCTAAGTACCTTTTCTTAAATTTGGTCTGTCTCAGTACCCTTCCGGTTTTAATCGACTTTCACTTCTTTAGAGTGTGGTTTATGTGCCAGTAAGATACTGAAGGCGGAGCTATGAGTAAGTTTACTAATACAGATAAGCGTTTAGAAGGCTTGCATCCCTAGTTTATGACCTTCAGAAGGGATTGTTAACCCGCTCCTCCTCCTTCGTGCACATGAGGCGAGAAAACTATTGGCTTGTTGCTGAATAGTTAGTTGGAGCCTGATGTAGATAAACACTGGCAGTGCTATTTTTCCTAGAGAAAATAGTTCTACTTCAAATACCCTGAAGATATTTCCAAACAGCTACTGTGCTCTCCTCCTCCCGGGAAAAGCAAGGCTTCTCTTCAGACATTGACTCTGGCAAAATGATGGAATTCCAGAGGTGAAGCCTGCTGAAGTCTTCCTTAGCCAGTGGCTGGCACATGCTCAAGCTGAGCCACGTGCAGGCTGCGGAAACTTGTACCAGAGCATTCCTGACAGGCCTAAAATGCTCATTTTCAGTTTAGTTCACTTTTTTAAGAATCACGGATGAGGGAGTGACAACTCTGAAGCCCCATATCTGTTGGAACCAAAGCCAGAATTCCTCTTCCTTTTGTACTTGTTAGCCTCGATTTCAGAAAGTCTCTTTCACTTTCGCTGTCACTCACCACTCTACGGGAGTCAACCACTTAGAGCGTTCCAAAAATGCTGGTGATGCTATTTTTATCATTTTATTTCTCAGTACTTAAGAAATGAACACTTCTTCCCATCCTGAAAGGCAATAAATTTATTTTAGTCCTTACTCCATTTTCTTTTACGTTCTTTCTATGTCCTTTTAACTGAGAAATTTCCCAAATTTTGAATTATTTGTCTTCATTACAACTGCATTTGCTTTAGCAAGCAGCTCATTCCTCTTCCCTCTCTAATTTTAAGGATCATTTAGAGTATCTCATGATGCCTTACTGAAACCTGAATATTTAGTAAATTAACTCTTTTCATATATTTAATTTTATTTTACTTTTTCCCCAGAACTCTTAAAACTCATTTTCAGGTATATTATTTACCAATTTCTTTACTTGCAAAATCTCATAAATTATTTGCATTTGATCATTCTGCTTCAATATTTGAATTTGTAATTACCTCCCCCAAGGTCTTCTGGGACTTGACTCACCTTATAAATCTATGATAAGAGATGAGAATTGGATATGAAAACTGACTTCCTCTTGAATGTTTATTCTCTCAGCTGAGATCATTGAGTGCTGTCATGACATACAGAGAGAGAGATTCCACTGGAGTGGTAGGTTCGTTGGAATTCAGACAGGATGAAGGCTTTCCGTGTCTCCTGTCTCTCTTTGTTCCCAGAAGTAGAAAGGGCAGCAATCAAAAACGAATTTTCCATCTAACACATTAGCCCCAGTGAGGCTTAGAATGCATCTCCTATAAGTAAGTAACTCCCCGAATTAAATGTTGATTTGAGTATACTGTTATACTAGCAGGTGTCAATGTCTTTTTTTTTTTTTTTCTGTTACAAATGCAGAATACCAGAAACTGTAATTTACAAAGAAAAGAGATTTATTTTGGTTTATGCTTCTGAAGACTTTTCAAGATTGCAAAACCATATCTGGTGAGGGACTTGTGTGGCATCCAGTAATGGGAGAAAGCAGAAGTACAGTGTGACTCAGGCTAATAAGCAGCAGGTAGGGGAGGCAAGTTATCTCTCACAAGGGTTCATTCCGTCCTGTGAACAAAAGGCACTAATCCACTCGGGGTGGCTCACCCTCTGTGACCCAGGTAGCTCTTGCGTCACACTACTTAACACTCCTGCACCCAGTGTTCTGGTCTGTTTGGGTACACACAGAACAGAGCTGTTTAATCTATGAAACTGGAAATTGTAGATGCATTCACCTAAATTTAACACCCTGACTAAAAATCTATCATCTTTTCTTTTGTTTGAGCATCAGAGTCCTGTCTTTTACATAACCATCATTATACTTAAATGTCAAGACCCTGTGTCCCACAGACGCTTATATCCATGTGCTACTTTCACTCGGATATGGCTCATACCCACACTAACTTCATGATTATCACATCACATGACTGCCAGAGGTCCATCTCTTATAACTATGTGGATGCTCAATTTAGTCAGTCCATATGGATAGCAAGTATACATTTCAGAGGCTGAATGTCAATGCCATAACTATAAACTTCAGAGAGCCATATGTTGTGGCATACATCTGTAACCCTAGTACTTGGGAAGCTGAAGCAGAAAAGGATTAAGTTCCAGGCAAGCTGGTATCACATCTCAAGTCTGAAGCCAGCCTGAGCTACATAGTGGGGCCTTGCCTAGGCCCTGAAAACAGGGTCTAGGGAGATGGCTCGGTGTATGAGATCACTTGCCCCACAGCAAACATGAGGGCCTGACTCAATCTCTAGCACCCATGTAAAAAGTGAGTATGGACACCCTGTAACCCTAGTTCTGAGGGGAGTGGAGACAGGAGAATTGCTAGAGCTCACTGTGCAGCCTGTCTGACCGAAATCGGAAGCTCCAGGTTCAATGAGAGACTCACGGTCAAGAAAACAAAGCAGACGACCAGTAGAAGGGACACCTGATGTTTCACTCTGGCCTCTTCATTCGTGCACATGGGCTGTGATTATCTACATACACATCACACACAGCATACACACACCCTCCACACACACCACAAGAATAATTAAACCCAAATAATTACTTGAGATGCCTTCTGAACTCCCACAGAAGCATAGCCACACATTCAATACAGCTGTCTTCTTGAATCAAGCATCAAGCATCCGTCCCAGTCCTCCCAGAATGTGTGACAGAAAAAAATGGCCAGATACATCCTTTTCTCCAGATTCCTGTTCTCCATAATATCTTTGCATTGGCTGCCACTTTGACATCACACAACACCAAGTTCAATGATTGTAGCTACATCATTTTTAAATTGTTGTGCCCATTATAGAGCAAAAATATTTTAGGCAATGAAGATTTAATACACTTTGCAAAAAAAAGTAAAAACAAAACAAGTGCTCTTCATTTTCAGTATTACAATACTGGCCTACTACTCACTGAAAAGAAAATTGTGATGGAGTCACACAGGCTAAGCTTCACTTTACATACACTCAACACAACACAAAAACAGTGACAGTTGTGAGACATCACAGCTACCTGAAGCACCGATGCCAAGAACTGATCAAATAGGAGGGGGGTGAATCTGTTTAAAAATAACATAAAAACCCGGGGAATGAGATATTTAGAAGACATTTTGAAAGCACATACAGTGAACCTCTCAACTGATACCATGTGCATGAAACGTGATGTGGGGAGTCCCAATGTTCCCCTAAGAAGGGCCCCATGGATCTATGGAGGTTCACTTTGAGGCATTTCTCAAAAAAAAAAGAAAGAAAGAAAGAAAGAAAGAAAGAAAGAAAGAAAGAAAGAAAAGAAAAGAAAAGAAAAGAAAAGAAGAAGAAAGAAAGAAGAAAGAAAGAAAGAAGGAGAAAGAAAGAGCTATATACTACCAAGCAGAGCAGTGGGCTGTCACTAACGCATAGGCAGAGTCCTTCTGCAAAGACTGAAAGGGTCTTTGGTCAAGCATTTACAATCACCTGTGCCCAGCACTTGCTGGCTGTCAGGCTGCCAGAATGGAAACTCTGTACTTGTACAAAAAAAAAGAATAGGTACTCTATAGAATTAGTTTAAACATCACTAATATAAACAAAGAAACAAAAACGAACAGTAAAAGAGGAATAAAATCTTGGTAAGTAGACTATCTGATTTCTAGAGACACTGCACTGCATTATTAAATGTCAACTTTCAAGTAATATATCCCCAAGTTCAAAACTTAGGATGAGAAATAAATTATAACCCATCCATGTGTGTATGTAGAGGAGAGACCTTTATAGAAAATGTTCCCCAGGAAACAAACAACGGGTTGACATAAAAGTAGCTCCTTTAGATATGCTGAGATCACTAAGGTAACCCTTCTTATTGGAATGAAAGAAACTGGAGCAAGGATGCGCTATTAAATAGGAGATATCAAAATCCAAAGGGGAATGCTGAGATTCAAAGCAAAATGGTAAGGTTAAACGTTTGACAGAAAGGTGTGCGGCTGTGGCTCAGCAAGCAAGAGTGCTTGCCATGAGCTGGGAGGACCTGAGCTCAGTGTCCTGCACCCACGTAAAAAATGGGGCGTGTCCATATCCCTGTAACCCAAATCTGTAGAGTGCAGAGACAGGAGAATCGCTAAAGCTGTCTGGTAAGCCATTCTGAGAGAAAACCCCAATTCTGGGTTTGGCAAGAGACTCCATCTCACGCAAACAACGTACAAGAGCAAACTCATGGTCAAACCCACTTTTCATTTGATGAAAAGCGGTAAAGCGCACATGTGCACAAAGGACTTCAGCAGTCTCCACCCCGTATTCATTCAAAAATATCCACACTTAGGCATGACATAGTCAAAATGCTAAACTAGGGCTGGAGAGATGGCTCAGTAGTTAATGGCTTCCTAGGCCACACGAGGGCCTAAATGGACCCTAAACAACCCCAAGTTCGAATATCTAGAAACTATGTAACCAGCTGGGCATGACCACGTGTACCTCTCTAACTTCGGTACTGCAAAGGCGAGCAGAACCCAGGGAATCAATCACAATCCTCTGAAAGCAGCAGCTCGGGTATCAGTGAGAGACTCCAGCTCAAATACAGAATAAGTGAAGGGCGATGGAGCCGAACAGCAGACGCTCTACTCCACGCACTGCAGGCAAGGGCACGCGGCACTGCGAGGACACATAAACTAGCAAACACTACAAAACACACACACAAACACACACACACAAACACACACACACACAATGCAACGTAAAATAAAAATTTTAAAAACGGTAAAGATCAAGGTCTGGAAAGCAGTGAGAGGAATGTGACTTACACTGTGTGAGACAACTTTCAAGATTAACGGGATTCATCCTCAGAAGAAAAAAAGAAGAAGAAAAAGACGTGTTCAAAGTCATGAATGATATAGACGCCAATCAACATTCCAATGCAACATTCTCTTTTAAAATCAACAAATAGCAAAATTGACAGAATTTATTATTTATTATTATTATTGTTAATAATAATAACAATTATTATTATAATTATTGGTTTTGCAAGGCAGGGTCTTTCTATAGCCCAGATTGACCTGGAATTCACTATGCAGTCTCACACTGGCCTCAAACTTACAATGATGCTCCTACCTCAGCCTCCCTTTCTGGGACTAAATGCATGTGCCACCATGCCCTTTAGCTAACAAAATTTCCCTACATGAAATGTTAAAGTGGTTTCCTCAGGGTGAAAGGAAAGAATATTCTGCAATGAAGCAAAACCACGGTTTTCAGCTTCCCAGTCACAATTGAGTCACACCTTTAACTTTGTCTTGTTAATACCTTTTCATTGACGTGTTTGGTCCATTTATATGTAGGGTAATTACTGATAAGGTAGAATTTCATACTTGTCATCTTGCTCTTTGTTCTTAATTTAAAAAAATATTTATTTGAAAGAGAGAGAGAAAGACGTTGATAGAGAATCAGTAGGCTGGGGACTTCAGCCATTGCAAACGAGCTCCAGGCCCACGTGCCACCTTATGCATCTGGCTTATGTAGGTCCTGAGGAATTGAACCTGCGTCTTTTGGCATTGCAGGCGAGTGGCTTAACCACTAAGCCATCCTTCCAGCCTGCTATTTGTTTTTATATGTCATGCCTTTGTGGTTCCTCCATTTCGGCATAACTGCCTTCTTTTAGGCCATAAAATATTTTTAATATGTTATACTTATTCCATGATAAATTTCATATTTTTCAGTCATTTGCCAGATGGTGCCTTATGGATCATGATGGACTTATTAGGATATAACAATCAAATTGAGATTATAAGCAAATTAATTCTAATAGCAAATAAAATGCTCTAAAAGGGCATCATTCCATTCTTATTCTTTGTGTTTTCTTAATCAAATAATTCTCAGACTGATAAATCTATCACCAAAAGCTTTATGCTAATATCATACATATCAGATAGGAGCATCAGAGTGTTAAAATGTGATTTATTTACTTACTATAACTAGGGCTCTTAATTTCTTTTCATTATGCTGCAGTATAGATCTTAAATGTTCCCAAAGGCCTGTGTGTTCAAGCTTGAATTCCTGTCTTCTGGCACTGTGATGAACCTCTTAGGAGCTGGAAACTCATGACAAAAAGTTAGATCATTGGATGTGTGTCCTTGGGAGGAATACTGAAACTACTGCATTCTCCTTCTGTCACTCTCTCTGTGTGTCATGAAGTGAGCAGCTTTTCTCTAATATGACTCCTGCCTAACCACGGTTTCCAAAGCAACAGACACTAGTCTCAGACCGAGACTGTGAGCCAAAATACTCCTTTCTTCTTGAAAGTCAATCATCTCAGGCACTTTGTAATAGAAAAGTAGTGAAAGTTGAATTAAAATAATGCAGATAGTTAAGAGGATGTTCAGAAAAGAACCAATAACTATGGATAAAACATATTAAGATAAATATTTTAAGAACAAGTGAAGATAGATAAGGTACTCAATAGACATAGTTTCCAATAATCATTAAAGAACTCTGGACCATCACAATCCCTATAGGCATGCCTAGCTTCTGGAAACCACTTAGACGATCCAAAGATTCAAGGTGTACTAGAACCCATTCTCCTCAGTCAGCTTTGGGACATAAACTTGGATGAGGCAAACATGAGTAAGCAATGAACCTTGCTTTGGGAAGCTATCAGTCTTACCTAAAAGAATGAGGGCTGAGGAAGGGCAACTGTTTACCAGCCCCAGCACCCAGGAGAAGGTTGGAGCTGATCTCGCTCCAAAAACCCAGACACCTAATAAGTCTGCAAGAAAAGCATCCAGCTTGGTCACCAGGGAAGAAAGGTCTCCCAGGGTCTTGACCAGATTTTCTAGAAGGTTTCAGGCACACACAAAGCAGATCCTATTTAGACTCAAGTGCACCCACCTGGATAAACTTTACTCTCACACCCTGCTAGGTCTGTTTACACCAGGCTACCCAACACAGACGATACAAAAGTTGCTATTGCTACATCCTCAGTGTGACATCTGATCTTGAGATGGTCAGATCCTGATGCAAAACAGACAGCACACGACACCCAGCATAGGAATCCCCACCAAGATTACGCAGTCCCACCATGGGATCCCCCAGTGAAACATGAGCGGAAACCCAAGACATAGAAGCCTAAAGAGGTTCCAGTAAAGGGTTAATGACTGCACATCTTTCTGCACTCAGACAAGGTGACATCTCAGTTTTTAAAATCTACTCTTTATCTCTGAATTTTACATCCGTTTTCAAAGTTAAATTAAGAGATAACTACTCAAAAACAACATTTTAGCAATCTTTCAATTCATTCAAAACAGATATCTGTCAGCGTGCAAGACACAGTGCCAGCTGGTGAACTAAAGTTGTATCTACTCAATTGTTATTGCGCTAGGACCAGAAAAATGATCTAAAATAATATAATTACCTGGCTTGTGAATTCCCATAATTTCAAGAACGTTGGATGACAACAACTAGAAAAAAAATAGGCTATATCTCATCTTAATACCTTTATAGGCTAAGAATATAAACACTGCTTTTGTAGGAAGATCAAATGTGTCATTAAATGTTTCACTGCTTTTTTCTAAGCTCTGTAATCTGTGTATTCTGGATGACCAGGAGAGGAGTGTACCAAGTTGGTTGTGCTACGGTACCACATTCAACACCCCTCACCACAGGGACTGCAGGGCTGTGTTTCATCCGGAGCCTCTCCATCCTTGAGCAACAGGGTCAATGGCAGATGATCTTAGCTGATCTTCATCATGCAAAATTGGAAATTTCTTTTCAGGAAATGCCACATCTTACTATACAGAAGTAAGTTGGATTTAAATCCCCAACTGTTGATTCTTAGTCTTTAGTTGAAACATCCTGTTCTCTTCTGAGAATTAAGGGATAGATAGGCTAAACATATCTCCAAGAAATTATCTTGAGTATTTATTTTATTAACTAATTGGATGATGCTTTGAAAATACCAGGAAGAATCTCAGGCAGTTTCTGTGTATGTCTTTTACCTGCCAGAAATTTATGTTTACACTGTTTCTCTCATAACTTCCACAAGGAGAATTTCAAGAATTTTTTTTCTTCATCAAACATATTTTAGTTGAACATCATGGTATAAGAAGTCATTATACTTGTTCTTGTTTTTAAAACTTTGGCATATTCTGTGGTAGTTCCACAGATTTCTTGTGAATATTATTTGTCACATAGTTGTGGATTCCAACACACTTTTTAATTTGACTCATGTGGGTATATCCCTAAAGCTTCATTTTGAAAGAGTATATTATTCACAGGAAGATGGGGATTTAAAAGCACAATTTTTAAAGCAAATTTTTGAATGCAAATATTGATGTCTTAAATTTCTTATAAAATCTCCAATGATGGTTTAATATTCTAGTGATGATGACAGTTCAGATTCTCATTTCTCAAGTTCTCATTTCTAAAATATATGTGTACCTCTGTTTCTATTTTTCTCCTCTTCTCTAACAATTATTTGCCGCCACTTATGCCCTAGATACCAAGAATGTTTAAGAGCTACTGACACTTTTGAAGTCAATGTGTTTGCATTTAAATCCCACTCTGTTTTGATAGATAGGCATATATTTATATTTGCATATATAGCTAATTTATAGTTAAAGTTAAGATGCACATACGTATATGTACATAAACACAACATATAACTTGCATAGATTTTTCAAAATAATTTTTTTCTGTTATTTAATCAGGTATAAGATGGGTGTATTCACCAAACTTGTTATATAGCAAGAAGAGAATATGAGAAGAATGGACTAGGTTCATAATGGAGCCAGCCATCTAATTAAACAAGTAGTTTCACAGCACAGTTGTGTCACAAATTCTGCTTCTAAAGTTAGGAAATGAATCTCCACCACACATTGTTTTTCTCAGTTATGGATATACTCAGTTTATAAACGGCACTTGTTGGTACCATCCTCACCCTCATCCCTGCCCCCTCTCTAAAGGGAGCCTCCTCTTGGGGATGCTGGTTATTCCCATGGGGATTGTGGGTCTTGCATTGTGGAGGTAGTAATCAGTCATGTCTCTGTGTGTAATGTCCCAACTTGTGGCCCTAACAATCTTTCAGCCCCCTTTTCTGCAAAATCCCCTGAGCCATGTTGTGTTCATTTTAGGTCGACTTCAGTGATGGGCTCTTAGGAGCCTCTGGATCTCTGGTTTGGTAGGTGTGGAGTGTCCTCAGTGTCTGTCTCCTTCACCCTTGTGCTGATATCAGGTTAACCATTTCCCCAATTCCTCTATGGTTTCAACTGGGGTCCTTGTAAAGTGTGATGGGCTGTTTCTCTCCTTAGGTCCCACTTCCATGTGAAAAAGAGAAGCAGATTCACCAACGGTGAGGTTAGCACAGGTTAAATGGGATAACCCCTGTTGGTTTAGAGAGAATTTAATGGGCGTAGGCCCTCTTGTAGCCCAAGATTGGTAGGAGCTTGATATTGAAGAGTAAACTCATTATCTGAATATGATTCTGACTTGTTTCCCAGTCCCAGATATGGGTTGCTTTCCACTGAGCTGGTCTGTTAGCCAATCCAAGAGCAGTTGGTTACCCACCATGCTGTGTGCCACTATTGCACTTGTGTAAGCATCACATCAGGTTGTTGGCTTCTGAGTAGCTTAGACCTCGAGTTGCTTGGACAGATGTTGGCCATTTTCCCCCAGTAGCTCATGTAGCACCTTTACCACTACATGGCTGTCTGGGGATGGGCTCTCTTCCAGATTCCAGCCAGGTTTCTCCATGTTCTGTACCAATGCTATCTGGTATCTTTAGCAATAGGATCTTACCATTAACCTCTGGTGGGCAATCAAGTCTGTCTTCTTTTAGGAAGCCTTGTAGCTTTGACCAACAGCTCATTGTGGGTTTTAACCATATCCTGGTACTGGAAGTTGGTACAGAACATGGCTTTCTTTGTCTTTTTTGATTACTTTTGTTTTAAAGTCTATTTTATCCAATATTAGTTTAGCAATGCCTGCTTGTTTTTTATTTCCGTTTGCTTGGAATATCATTTTCCACTCTTTCACCCTGAGGAGGTGTCTGTCTTTAGAGGTGAGGTAGGTTTCTTGAAGGCAGCAGATTGAGGGGTTCATTTTTCTGATCCACCCTGTTAACTTGTGTCTCTTAATGGTTGAATTAAAGCCATTAATGTTTAGGGTAATAAGTGTGAGGTTTGATTTAATCCCGGCAATATTGTGGTACTTTATGGGGTTTGGTGTTTTCTTGGACTTTGTAGTGTTTTGAGCCTTCTCTGTGTTTTGTTATTGTGGTTTGCTTCATATATGCTCTTGAAGTTGTTTGTTTGACCCTTCTGTGTGGAGAATTACATGATGTACTCTCTGTAGGTTTGGCTCTGTGTTCATATAGTTGTAGAGCTGACTTTTATCATGGAATGTTTTCTACTATGACAGATACTTTTGCTGAGTAGAGTAGTTTGGGTTGGGTGCCTAAGTTCTTAGACTTTGCAGTGTTCCATTCCAGACTCTTCTGGCCTTCAGGGTTTCCATTGAGAATTCTGAGATAATTGTGACTGGGTTAATGTGTTGTTTCTCTCTTGATGATTTTAGGACTTTCTTTTTTGTTGAGGGTCTTAATGATAATATGTCTTGGAGAGTTTCTCCTTTGGTCCAGTCTGTTTGAAGTTCTGTTAGCATCTTGTATCTTGATGGGACTCTTTTTTGAGAATGGGAACATTTTCTTTGATAATTTTATTGAATAAGTTCTCCATGCCTTTGGTCTGAATTTCCTCTCCTTTTGGTATCCCCATGATCCAAATGTTGGGATGTTTAAGGGTATCCCACAGTTCCCTCACATTCTGTTCACAAAAAGTTTTGAACTTGTTCAAGTTTTTGGGCTCACAAACTGTTTCTTCTGTCTTGTCTTCCAGTTTTGTGGTTCTGTCCTCCACATGTCTGACTCTGTTCTTGAGGGCTTCTACAGACATTTGGATTTATTCTGTTTGGTGTGTATTTTCTATTGCCTTTTTTCTGTATAGTATCCATCCCTCTGTTGAGTTCTCTTTTCAGTTTATTTTCTGGTTTTCTTAATATAATACCTCTTGGAATTATTCCTTGCATTTATTTATATCTTCATTGAACTAAGCCAACTGATTATTGAGGTTCTTTTCTTTTCCTTTCCTTTCCTTTCTTCTTTCTTTCTTTCTTTCTTTCTTTCTTTCTTTCTTTCTCTCTTTTTTTGCTCTCCTTCAGTTCACTCAACTGTCTTGGAAGACTCCCTGTTTTTTTTTCTATTTGGTCCAATCTAGTGAGGACTGTAGTCACATGATTGTTGGTTGTTTGTTGATTTCTGCATGTTCTGCCAATTGCTTAGCCAGGGTCACATAGCTTGTGTCTTCATTTTGGGGTTATAATGCTGCTGTCTCTTCTATTTTTTGTTTTTGTTTATTTATTTATTTATTTTGGTTTTTGAGGTAAGGTCTCACTCTAGCCCAGGCTGACCTGGAATTGACTGTATAGTCTCAGGGTGGCCTTGAACTCACAGTGATCCTCCTACCTCTGCCTCCTGAGTGCTGGGATTAAAGGTGTGCACCACCACACCCTGCTCATCTTTGTTTTGATTTAGAGATTTCCATTGTGGGACTAAGCTACCTTCTCTGTGTTACAGCCATTTGATGTTTCCTGTTGTTCCTTCTGCACTGTGTTCTGCCCATCACAGTGGGGGAATCTTATTTAATTCAGGAAGAAGCTGTAGTTTACCCATGAAGTGTCTTCAGTGATTGCTCCTTTTTATATTTGACTAGATCAGGCTTTTGATTGCAAGGTGGTCTCTCTGCTCAGGTGGGAGGAGTCTGGTGGCAGGGTGGGGAGAGGAGCTTGGAGAGTGTGCAGTCTTGGAGGCAGGTGGCTTGTTGGGGATATGGGGGGAGTGAGATAGGATGGGGCTGACCCATAGGCAGGTGGCAGAGGAAGGGGATGGGATAGGGTGGGGGGAATGGAACAGTGTGCCAGATGTAGACCTGGAGACATGGGGGGGGAGAGGAATGAGAGCCATTTGGCATGGAGAAAGTTGCGGGGTGCCCAGATGGACGGAGCCATCATGTAGCATAGGATTGAAGCTGGTCTTTGGCGCAGTGGCTGATGGGGTGGCTGGACAGCTGCTTGAAGGGTTTGGGGACTGGTGAGAGACCTAATAGTGTGGGAGTCATCAGATTCCCTGCTGTACCTCTCCACACCCTCACAATGGAGGTCTGCTAGGTCCTGCTGACCCCAAAACACCCACAGATCTTGTCTATTTTCCCCAGTGAGGTGAAGCATGGTTAGGCAGTCACCGTCTTGACTGGATGTCTCAACTTACATAGATATTATATACACATGATATATGTTGTAATATGCACTTGTGCATATTCAAGTGATATCATGCACATATCTGTCTATAGTAATAGATTTAATACTGCATGCATATATTCACATATACATGCTTTTATCTGTACGTGCATAATGTTAAAATATATGATACTTCATCATTAAGTTTATATATGTATATTTTCCATATTTGTTAGCTATACACACTTAAGTGAGTATATGTATATATGTTTGGGTATGTGTGTGTGTGTGTGTATTTGGGATCTAGCACTTAGAACAATAAATAGCTCAGGTTAAATTTTATTTTTATTTTTTTAAAAATTAATTAATTTATTTATAAGAAAGAGAAAGAGGCAGATAGAACTGATGGGCACACTAGGGCCTCTAGCCACTGCAAATGAACTCCAGATATAGCAATACCTTGTGTACATGGCTTATGTGAGTCCCTGTGAGTCATTCCTGGGTCCTTTGGCTTTTCAGGCTAGTGCTAGTTCCTTAATTGCTAAGCCATATCTCCAGCCTGTAAATTTTGTTTTTCTATTGAGGCATTTTATTTTAAATAGGTAATGACATAATCCCAGGTTGTTCCTTCCTGTGTCTTTTTCTCTTGCTTCTTCATGGTCCATGATGACACTTAAATTGTCAGGACAATAAAACCAAATAGGCAGAAGGGAGCAAATGATCCTGCCACCTTTGCCCTTTGAGCTGCTCATCAAATCTGAAGCTGATAATTCCACACTTGCTTGGCCTATCTGTTTTATAACCTGTCTGTAAGGTTCACAACACGTTCATCAGCTCTGTAGTCGTCAGTGATTCCAAATATGGCCATAAGACTATGTGGGATCATAGAAACCAAACAAGGCTTTCAGAGCATGGCCAAATGAGGACCCAGCCTTTGCTTGTATTTGCTCTTAAGATCACTAGCCAGGACACCTATGTGCAGCATTATTGTGGCACAGAAAGGGAGTGGAAAATGGAAGTTCTAAGCCAGTGTTGACTGTGACTATCAAACATGACTCACTTAAAAACAAAAGCTTCTTAAGAATGATGAAAATAACAGAATAAAGCATAAAGGATGTATATGTAGATGATAGATAAATAGATGATAGAATTCAGAAAGATAAGTATGATAATTTGGATAGATGAATTAGTGGTATATAGATGAAAGACAGACAGACAGACATAGGTAGTATTACAGTTACCTTTGTATTGCTTCCACAAAAACAGTTTGTAGGAGGAAAGGATTCATTTTGGCTTATTGCCTTGAGGGAAGCTCCATGATGGCAGGGGAAATGATGCATGATCAGAGGTCAGACATCACTTGATGGCCAACATCAGGTGCACAACAGCAGCAGAAGAGTGTGTTCAACCCTGGGAAGGGGAAACTGACTATAACACACACAAGTTCCCTCCCCCAACACACCTCCTCCAGCAAGGCTGCCATTCCCAAACTGCCATCAGCTGGGAACCAAGCATTCAATGCACACGAGTTTATGGGAGACAACTAATTCAAACCACTACAGGTAGATATAAAATATTATAAATGCTGAAGTAAAAAGCTTTTTAATATGTATTTGTTGTATAGCAAATTACTCCAGATTGAAACATTAGCTCCTGAGGGGAGAACCGAGGCACAGGAAACTCAAAGGTAACTGCATCACCAAAAAGCCCACCCCAGCATAGGAGAGTCCTCATGAAAGCTCTATCTCTGGAGAACACTGCACCATTCACAGGCTGCTCACAACTGATAGAGGAGTCTCCCTTTGAAAGGTTTTTACCCCTTCATATAACCTCATGCTTCTATAAACAACTTATCATCCTGCTCTGTACATAACCCAAACAAGCTCACTGGTTCACTATAGTGGGTTATTGTACAGTGGTGTTAGGGTCTATCATCTGCGCCCTAGCTGGAGTGGGTTATGGTGCAGTGGTGTTAGGGTCTATCATCTGCGCCCTAGCTGGAGTGGGTTATGGTGCAGTGGTGTTAGGATCTATCATCTGCGCCCTAGCTGGAGTGGGTTATGGTGCAGTGGTGTTAGGATCTATCATCTGTGCCCTAGCTAGAGTGGGTTATGGTGCAGTGGTGTTAGGGTCTATCATCTGTGCCCTAGCTAGAGTGGGTTATGGTGCAGTGGTGTTAGGGTCTATCATCTGTGCCCTAGCTAGAGTGGGTTATGGTGCAGTGGTGTTAGGGTCTATCATCTGTGCCCTAGCTGGAGTGGGTTATGGTGCAGTGGTGTTAGGGTCTATCATCTGCGCCCTAGCTGGAGTGGGTTATGGTGCAGTGGTGTTAGGATCTATCATCTGCGCCCTAGCTGGAGTGGGTTATGGTGCAGTGGTGTTAGGGTCTATCATCTGTGCCCTAGCTAGAGTGGGTTATGGTGCAGTGGTGTTAGGGTCTATCATCTGCGCCCTAGCTAGAGTGGGTTATGGTGCAGTGGTGTTAGGATCTATCATCTGCGCCCTAGCTGGAGTGGGTTATGGTGCAGTGGTGTTAGGGTCTATCATCTGCGCCCTAGCTAGAGTGGGTTATGGTGCAGTGGTGTTAGGATATATCATCTGTGCCCTAGCTGGAGTGGGTTATGGTGCAGTGGTGTTAGGATCTATCATCTGCCCTAGCTGGAGTGGGTTATGGTGCAGTGGTGTTATCTGGGCCCTAGCTCAGTGGGTTATGGTGCAGTGGTGTTAGGATCCTAGCTGGAGTGGGTTATGGTGCAGTGGTGTTAGGATCTATCATCTGCGCCCTAGCTAGAGTGGGTTATGGTGCAGTGGTGTTAGGATCTATCATCTGTGCCCTAGCTGGAGTGGGTTATGGTGCAGTGGTGTTAGGGTCTATCATCTGTGCCCTAGCTGGAGTGGGTTATGGTGCAGTGGTGTTAGGATCTATCATCTGCGCCCTAGCTGGAGTGGGTTATGGTGCAGTGGTGTTAGGGTCTATCATCTGCGCCCTAGCTAGAGTGGGTTATGGTGCAGTGGTGTTAGGATCTATCATCTGTGCCCTAGCTGGAGTGGGTTATGGTGCAGTGGTGTTAGGGTATATCATCTGTGCCCTAGCTGGAGTGGGTTATGGTGCAGTGGTGTTAGGATCTATCATCTGCGCCCTAGCTAGAGTGGGTTATGGTGCAGTGGTGTTAGGGTCTATCATCTGTGCCCTAGCTGGAGTGGGTTATGGTGCAGTGGTGTTAGGGTCTATCATCTGTGCCCTAGCTGGAGTGGGTTATGGTGCAGTGGTGTTAGGGTCTATCATCTGTGCCTAGCTGGAGTGGGTTATGGTGCAGTGGTGTTAGGGTCTATCATCTGCGCCCTAGCTGGAGTGGGTTATGGTGCAGTGGTGTTAGGGTCTATCATCTGTGCCCTAGCTAGAGTGGGTTATGGTGCAGTGGTGTTAGGGTATATCATCTGTGCCCTAGCTGGAGTGGGTTATGGTGCAGTGGTGTTAGGGTCTATCATCTGTGCCCTAGCTGGAGTGGGTTATGGTGCAGTGGTGTTAGGGTCTATCATCTGCGCCCTAGCTGGAGTGGGTTATGGTGCAGTGGTGTTAGGGTCTATCATCTGTGCCCTAGCTGGAGTGCGTTATGGTGCAGTGGTGTTAGGGTCTATCATCTGTGCCCTAGCTGGAGTGGGTTATGGTGCAGTGGTGTTAGGGTCTATCATCTGTGCCCTAGCTGGAGTGGGTTATGGTGCAGTGGTGTTAGGGTCTATCATCTGTGCCCTAGCTGGAGTGGGTTATGGTGCAGTGGTGTTAGGGTCTATCATCTGTGCCCTAGCTGGAGTGGGTTATGGTGCAGTGGTGTTAGGGTCTATCATCTGCGCCCTAGCTGGAGTGAATAGATGTTAGTTTCCATCTCCTCAGGATAAAAGTTTCATACCATAATTTTATTATATTGATGATACACAGTAATTTTTTAAGTTTGAGTGAATTTATAAAAGACAGAATCTTATCACCAGGTAAATCTATGTAGATTATTTTTCTGACTTAAATATTTTGTCATCAAATTAAAATAATATAGTGAAAATGATATTTTTCCAAAGAATGTCAATAAATTAAATTTACTTATTAATAGGTATAAACATTTACCTCTTACATTATTTGTTAGGTCTCGAAACATAAATTAATGTGATACATACACTTTAAGTGTTTACATGCGGAAAATGCCACTTAAATTTTTCATGAAAAATAAAATGTTCACTATAGATTTTCTCTCCTACTCACCCCTTGTGCATATTGGCTCTTAGTGTTTTGCACATTCAAGTAATTGCTTCGTTGTGTCCAACTATTCTGAAGAGATACACTTACAGGATACTTTTAGTTAATGTATGACTATAAGTTACAGAGACTATCACAGGGGATAGTGCCAAAGAAATAAGTATCTAAAATTTTAGGTAATTTTACTTAGTACATCATTACTATTGTTTTTGACGGTAAAATTCTCTTTAAAGGATAGAGGAAAAATCATTTCCAATAAATATCTGTAATCTCACAGGATAACTTGCTGCATTTTGTGATATCCCCAAAGGTTCAAAACTTTATGTAACAATGTGTACCTGTATAACTGTATTATTGAAAATAATGACATTCAAGACATAAGGCATCCCAAGAGGTTATAAATAATGGAAACAGATTTTACAACACAAATAACAACATCCTGTAAGGTATGTATGGCTCTTAGTTGTTTTGAGTAGTTTTCTCTTTATTGGGAAGAAAAAAAAAAGGCAAAACTCTAAGTGAGAAGGAAGACTATATGTTAGGAGGAGTTCTTACACGCAGTTAAGAATTAGTTTACATTGATCTTCATGTAAAGTCTTTGGAAAAAAAAACTAAGCAATTATTCTGATCTCTCTAGAGGAATATGATGGTTCCAGATAGGAGTTTAAGGCCTCGAGCCCATTCAATAGCCTTCCTCCTCTCTTATTGTTCAGAATGAAAGGCTCATGTCTGCATTCTGCTAATGAGCATTTGATCAATGAAATACCCTATCAATTTTCTCTTCTACATAAAATTTTAGAGGACTCTAAGCCATGTGAAGGCCAAGCATATTCAAATTCAAGAAACTTATTATAAAATTATCTTAAATATATAAATTTTGAAACATTTTGAATTGAGATAAAATATTTAAATGCATCTGATCTTTATTTGCCTCAAGGAAAGCAGAAATCTGAGCCTTTTCCATTATACTCAGTTTTTATGTTTGGCCCTCTAACCTTCTTGCTGTTATTTTGAAAAATGTTCTTCAAGCTACTCAGGTCCCTGTCA
The DNA here is from genome assembly GCA_036365145.1 of Orientallactaga sibirica. Classification (NCBI taxonomy): domain Eukaryota; kingdom Metazoa; phylum Chordata; class Mammalia; order Rodentia; family Dipodidae; genus Orientallactaga; species Orientallactaga sibirica. The sequence goes on from JAEOAD010001030.1 coordinate 5,826,950, forward strand.
TTCACATTATTACTGCTTCTCAGCTTGAAAACTAGTAACCAAGGCATTTCTGAAAGGTAAAATCGTTGACATTTAAAAAATAGTAGATACCATGGATATTTTGATAATTAAGATTTCTGAACATATTCTGAATTAATTAGCAATCATTACCAGTAAATATTTTGTGTCATGTATAGATATTGATTTATTTCAGTAGCATCCTGCTGAATTTAATAATCATTTTAACACCTAGACTATCTCAGTATAAAGTGTATATTTTAATTAAAAAGAGCAAAAAAACTATAACTACCCTAAAATAAATAGAAAATGGAATTTCAGATTATTTACTAATATAGGTATCAAATACCAACCATGTAATGATGTAAATTGTGAAAAAGTAATATTAAAATTAGTTGAACTAAAATTTTAAAAAATAACATTTGAACTCTACCATAACTCCAAATGCAAAGTGGAATGGGATATATATTTTTGACTTTCAATTAGGCTAGTCTACCTTAGGTTACATATGGTGTCATGTAGTGAGTAGATACAATGTAAATGCTTCCAGTAGTACTACTAGTTGTTATGGAATTTTGATTTTTTATTTATTTTATTTATTTATTTTTTTGGAGTGAGTGAACTCTTCCAGACACAAAATGGCCTGGATATCCATGACCTCACAGTGCCTGACACTACCTATACAAGACCATCATAATAGGAGGAAAAGATCATGACATCAAACTGAAAAGAGAAACTGATTAAGGAAGGAGGAGCTATGATGGAGAGTGAAGTTTCAAAGGGGAAAGTGGGGGGGCGAGGGAGATAACAAGGAATATTGTCTACAATTAAAGAAGTTTTCAATTAAAAAAAAAAAAAAAGAGTCCCTGAATGCCATAGTCTCTGATCTCAGACTTGCAATGCAGTAGTAGAGCTAGAACCTCAACAAGAGAGGTTAGTGAATGGCATGGCTAGAACTGTTGAGCTTTCAGCAGGATGAAGTGGCACTCCAGCTGAGAACAAACGAGCTTCTGAGTAGATTCAAAGTGGAAGGAGAGAAACCCATGTTAAGGAGATATTTGGAGGTAGAATTAATTATACTCAAAGGATTACTGAATGCTTGTGGGGAATATGAAACAATTATTCCAAAATGAATCAAATATTCAAGATCAACAATTAGAAACAAGTTTGAATGAGTGATGTAGTTGTAATCATTGATGAAAATGAGACTATAGGAGATGCTATAGTTAGAAACATTTCAAAGAACAGAATCCTGGGGAGAGCTAACATTTATGTCAGGTGAGTACAGAGTTCTTTAGCTAGAGATAAAAAAAAATCAGCAGGTAGGTATAAAAAAATCATAGTGCATGGCTATGTAATCAAAGTTAAATTAAAAGTAACAAAAAAGTAAATACTTAACAGAAAATAAATAAGAAAATCAGTAAGGCTCCATTATAATAAATAAAAACCCAGTGAGAAAACTATTAAATATATGGAAAATAATTTCAGAGGAACTTTGCTAGGGACAATAAATATAAAATTGTAATGGTGGTAAGACAAAAACAATTATGTCCTCTACGCATATACTTATTATTTTATTTATTTTTGGAGAGAGAGACAGACAGAGAGGGAGAAGGAGACAGATAGAGATGGGTGCACCAGCAGTCTCTCAGCCGCTGTGAACCACTCCAGATGCGTGCGCCCCCTTGTGGTCAAGTACAGCATTGCGCCCTTGCATCACTTTGCATCTGGCTAAACGTGGGACCTGGAGATTGGAACCGCTGGAGATTGGAAGCAGCGTTCTTAGGCTTAGCAGGCAGGCGCCTTAACCGCTAAGCCATCTCTCCAGACCTCTACTCATATACTTAGAAACAAACCTCAGCCAGTCACAGATTCAAAGGATAAAAGATTGAGTGTCCTTGCCAAGCAACCAATTTCAATGTGATGAAATTGAAGTTAATATTTGAATTTGTTAATGGTACCAGAGATTGCACCCAAGCATTGAACTCACGTACTTAGTTCATGTCCTACTGAACTCCATCTCCAGCCTGATATGTGAATTTTGATGTAGGGAAATATAGAAAACTAAATTATCTAGGTACCTCAAATAGATTTATAAAAGCAAGCATAGCCAAGCATAGTACTTCACACCTTTAATACCAGCATTTAGAAGGCAGAGGTAGGAGGGTCGTTGTGAGTTAGTGACCAGCCTGAAACTACAGAGTGAGTTCCAGGTCAGCCTGGGCTAGAATGAAACCTTACCTTGAAAACAAAACAAAATAAATAAATAAAAATTGAAGTATAAGATTGTCCAAAATTCTTAAGTCATTTGTGGCATGACTCAAAATATCCCTAAATTTCCTCTAAAATTTCTTTAAAATGGGTTTTTATTTGAAAAAAAAATTCTATTACTATTAAATTATGGGTCTCATAGAGTCTAGAAAAACATTCATTCTCTGTAAAATACACAAGGACGATTTTATGAAACATTTTTCTTTCCGTCCATATTTTCATGGTTTCTGACTCAAGTATCAAACATGTGTTTTATCTTTTTATGAGGGTCACAGTAAACAGAGAAGCACTGTCTTCCCTCAAGCCAATTCTGTCATAAGAATATACTTATGACATCACGGTATACACTGATTTTTGTGTCTCTCTATTCATATGTCAAATCCTCCAAGTGATGGTATGAATAGGTGAGTGCTCGGGGAGATGATGGTAATTATGGGCATGGCACTTACGCTTGCTGTTATTGCCTTTATGAGGCTCATCTCACATATCTAGCATGCCTCACCAACAGGAACAATGCTTGTAAAGCCATGGGCCCTCACCAGACATTAAACTTGCTCATACCTTGATCGTGGAGTTCCTTGAATCCAGAACTCTGAGAAAGGTTTTCTTTTTGCTTATAAGGTATGAAGTCCATTGCATTTATTATAGCATCCCAAATCAACTGAGATGATTTTTATTTTCTTTGCATCAAGCTTGTGCTGAAGGGATTTGTAGGCTTATTAATTTATTTTGCCTCAAAGTCCTTTACCACTACTTTCATTGTTCAAACGAGCTTGTATCTCATGGTCATTATTTGTTAGCTGATTAAAAGCATAAGCTGATAACTTAAGCTAATAAAAAGTGTTGAGCTTTTTGATGAGTCACTTTCACCTACATTTTAATAAAAGCTCTGGGTAGAGTATTTCTCATATGCTAATTAGCAGCTGATTAGCAGAACTGCACTGTGAACCACTTGATTCACTTTAAATATGGTGGCCATTCAGTAATAACATAGCTAATTAAACATGCGATTTCTTCAGCTAATTAATATTAGCTAAAGAACTGAGATGTAGATGCACAACATCTTAAAAGACAAATCGTTTTGAAATTAAAAATGTTCAGGCATTTACCACTTCTGATATTTTTTTCTTCTCAGTTTGCCCCATCTTCACAAACATTTCAGTTTTCCAGAATATTTGAAGTTTACTCATTTGAGGAAGGGTACAATACCAAAATATCATTGGTAATATATAATGCCAGTTTGCAATAAGACACATTATGAAGAAAGTAGCTTTTCTTGGGAATTTATGAGGAGATAAGGGACCAATAAGTTCTCTAGCAGAGAAATAAGTTTAGAGACCATTAAAATACAAAGAGATGATATCCTGTTTTTAATGCAGAAATACCCATACATATAATTTGAGTTAGCGCACACCTTTAATCCCAGCACTCGGGAGGCAGAGGTAGGAGGATCGCTGAGAGTTCAAGGCCACCCTGAGAGTATTGTATTGAAATGTACACATGAGACACAGCATCACAAATGGGAATAAATAAAGAAAATATTTTTAAAAAAAGAAAGTTATTTCTGGAGACTCTGCTAGGATGAGAGGATGAGGGTTTACAAAGGTATATTGATACCTACTGTATGGAATTGATTGCAGAACAAAGCAAGGCAGAGATAAAGCATGAATCACATCTACAGTGACATCATGTTATCATCTGGAACTGACTATACACAAAGTCACATACATCTGTAGATGTTTCAGACATAAAAACGAATCTATGCTTAATTTTCTTTGTTTGACCTTATATCTTTTCAACTGATGCTCATCAAATTCCTGAAAATACCTGTTTAATGCTACTATCTGAATTTTATATTTTTATTGTTAACAGGCATGCACTCATCACTTCTTTACTGATAAAATGTTTACAGTGTATCTTCTGTAGATCAGGCTATACTGAGTAAGGTAGACGTGAGAGCTGCCTTCATAAAGGATAGTCTGGTCAGCAAGGGTAAAATGATAAACTATGCTCAGTGCTCTAAGCACTACACCAAAAATAAGATCTTCATGATATTTTCTAGCAGTGTCCGAAAAGTCCTTTCTTAGTAATTTCTATCAAACTGCATATATAATTAAGAGAGGTAAAAGGTAAAATGTAGGTAAAGGAACATTAGACATCAAGAAGCATATGTGGGGGCTGGAGAGATGGCTTAGCTATTAAGGCGCCTGCCTGCCAAGCCTAAGAACACTGGTTCCAATCTCCAGGTCCAACTTTTAGCCAGACACAAAAAGTGATGCAAGGGTGCAATGCTGCATTTGCCCACAAGGGGGAGCACGCGTCTGGAGTTTGTTCACAGTGGCTGAGAAGCCACTGGCGCACCCATTCTATCTCTCTATCTCTCTCTCAAGGAAAAAAAAAATTATATAAAAAGAAGCATATGTGGGATGGGCCTGGTGGCACATGCCTTTAATCCCAGCATTTGAGAGGCAGAGGTAGGAGGATTGCCTTGAGTTGGAGGCCAACCTGAGACTACATAGTAAATTCCAGGTCTGCCTGGCCTAGAGTGAGACCCTACCTCAAAAAAAAAAAAAAAACATGGGTATGGTCCCCAGATGCAGGTTAATTTGGTTTGCTCAAGCATTTGGAGGAAGAGTGGTATAGCCAAAGCCTGCTGAGTGTGCTAAGGAGCCATGCAAGAGGAAAGTGGGAAGAAGCCACTCAGTGAGAATATGGGCCTTAGAAAGTGGTCAGGACACCAGTGGAGACTAAAGAGAGGATCTACACAACACACAGTTTATCTTGAAAAGAACTGAAAAAAGGAGCTCCCAGTGAAAATAGACAAAGGAATATAGACATTGGGAAATATGGACATGAGATTGGGAGGATGCGCAAGCTAAGTGGTTTTAAATTTCCCTGTGGAGTAGAGGATGCATTCAACTCCAAGAAAAAATGGATGGAGGGCATAAAATTATTCTGAAATGTATTAAGACACGTCCTTGGAATGTTAGTTACAACCAACAAGAAAGTATACGGCTCAAGTTCTGTGCTATACGTTTAGGTCTCAACGTGTTTACTACAGAAGGCATCCTACCGCTGTGAACAATGGTCATATAAATAAGTAATACTCCAACCTTACAGGGTATTTATTTCTCTGTCTTAATGAGTACAATCCCTGTTACTTTGGAAACAGTTATTGTTGAGACTCATGTTTCCATAGCATACATAGCAAATAAAGATAGTATTTAAATAACTTCTAAAGTATTCATGATATGATACATTTCCAAAGATACACACTACACTTCTAGCATTGCCTTGATTGCAACAGTGCTTGGAAACTTGCTTATGTAGTGATTGTGGCATTTGTGTGTGTGTGTGTGAGTGTGTGTGTGTGTGTATGCATGTATGTGTTTCTTATAAATCATCTGTATCTCATTCAAACACTTCATTAGTTATTTTTATATGTAACTTGACACACATCTTAATGTCTTAATTATTCTATAAGAGAGAATATTTTAAATTCTTTTCTATATTCTTTGCAATATTGGGAATATTCAGGAAGTTTTTCCTATATGTCCTATGTTTTCTCTTTTCTACAGTCTTTGGGGTTCTTATGGAAAACCTCCTCTAATTATCCAGTGAAAGGAATAGCAGGCAGTTTTCACATGTATTTAAGTGAGTTTCCAGTCCTAACTCGGTTTGATGATGGCATCTAGATGATGAGGTTAGGCAGATGAATGACAATAAAGAAACAAGCCATTATTATCAACACTGTTTTCCTCTCTGCCACACTGCGCCTAAGTCATCTCCTCCAAAGGACCCTTTAGGGTCTGTTTTCCAGGAAATATTTGTCATGTTGAAAGTACTGTATGAAGATGAGGCTCTCTTTAATAGGAGTTAGCATCCATTTTTTTAAATGAGATTTTATATTAATTAATTAACTAATTTATTAGAGACAGAGAGAGGGAAGGAGAGAGAGAAAGAATGGGCATGTCAGAGCCTCTAGCCACTACAAATGAACTCCAGATGCATGTGCCACCATGTGCATCTGGCTTAAGTGGGACCTGGAGAATTGAACCTGGGTCCTTGGGCTTCACAGGCATGCACCTTCCCCACTAAGCCATGTCTCCCTTCCTGAGTCAGCATCATTTAAGAGAATGGAATAAGATGCTGTGCAAAATAATATACTGCTCACCATAAAAGACCATGACACTGGAACTTGAGTAGGAAGTTTCCAGAATCAAGAGGTAGATAGTCCCTCTGACCTGGCTAGATTCAAATAGCAAAAGAAAACTAGCTTTAAGGATTCAGAGTTATTTTTGATTTCCCCATTGTTCTTTGTATCTTCTTTTCTTTTCTCCCTTCCTGCCCTTCATTTCTTTCTTTTTTGATTTCCTTTTTTTGATATCCCTTTAAAAATGAAAAAGGGGGTAGTGATCCAAGACTCAGAAGACTTGTGGAGCATGATCTGTATAAAATACGCAATGTTGATTATATGATGCAGCAGTGATGACATAGGTGTCGCATGATCTATATAAAATAGGCAATGTTGATTATATGATGCAGCAATGATGACATAGTTGTTGGGAAGAATTAATCATTAGTTACTCATAAATGTATTTTACTAAACACTGAGAAGCTAGAATTGCTCTCTACAAAGGAAGTGCTTAATTTTTTTCAGATAATTTAGAGATTTTTGTTTTGTCATTTTACAGGGCAAATAAGAAATGATGAGTATGTTAGTTCACAAAGTTGGTTGTATTCCACTGGTAATTTTCCACATTTATTTCATTCGCTTTTATTTATTTATTTATTTTCTTGGTTTTTTGAGGTAGGGTCTCACTCTAGCTCAGGCTGACCTGGAATTCACTATGTAGTCTCAGGGTGGCCTCGAACTCATGGCGATCCTCCTACCTCTGCCTCCTGAGTGCTGGGATAAAAGGCATGTGCCACCATGCCCGGCTTCATTCACATTTAAATTCACTTTTAAAAGGTAATCCATTCTTGTTGACCATGTACTTTATATCAGCCCCTGTGTCCAGTATTGAGACAGATGTGTGAGTACGTAATGGGCAGGTGACTAAGGTACAAGATAGGACTTGGACATACTAGATCATAAAAAAACTGAATTTTTTTCACATTAAAAGTTTATGTAAGTGCATATGGGCACAGCTGCCCATTGAAGCACCTGTGAGTTTAGTCAGTTTGGCCTATAATAAAAAGTCCTATAGTCTGCGTGGGTTACACAATAGAAGTTTATTTTGTTCAGTCTCTGAGGCTGGGAGGCTCAAGATCAAGATGCTGCACAAATTGATTCTTGGAAGAGAACTCTTCCTGGTTTATTTATGGATGCCTTATTGGTGGAAAGAGAGGAGATTCCGGCCTCTTCATATCTTTCTTGGATCAAAGGGCATCTACTTTATTGCATTAAATACAGTCACCTCCCTGTCTGCAAAAACTGTCACTGAGGGGACTAGGACTTTAGTGGATCTTTTTTTCCTGTTCCTGTTTTATGTATCATTCATTATTTTGAGTTAAAATACAATTTTAGGCATCATTTGCAAACACATTTTGTTTAGTTACATTTCCAAACACAATGTATTTTAGTTGGTTATCCTCCCAATCACTCCCCTGACCCCTTCTTCCCACTTATGTCACCCTTTCTTTCTGTTTGCATGTTGTGATGGTTAAGTTTGCTTGTCAACTCGATCTGTTTAGGAATCCACAGACATTCCTCTTGAGAGGGTCTCTGAGGTTGCTTCCAGGAAGGATTCACTGTGGGAGGAAGTCCATCCTGCAGGGTGAGCCCTTCCCCCAGAGTGGGCTGCCCCTCCTGGAGGGGGGCTTTATCTAAGGAAGCTCTGGGAATAAAGAATCTTTTCCGCCCACCTGGTGCTCCTTGCTGCCTTCCTGTGTGGACTGAAGACCCGTGGCTCTCTAGTAAGCCTCCAGGCCTTCAGTGCTGGATTAGAACTACTGAGGCATCCACCCTTGTGGACTGACTGAGCAGCAACTGGGTTCCTTGACTCTCAGGCCTGCAACCTGCTATTGTTGGTCTGCCATAAACTAATTCAATAATTTCCCTTTAAATCCAAAGCATTTTATCTGTTCTGTTCCTCTAGAGGACCCTGACTAATGCAGATTGTGGTACCAGGAGTGGTTCTAGAGAACAGAATTGTAAGAATTGTGAACTTAACGTTCTCAGAAAAGCACTAAATCTGCTACACCTACTTCCAACAAGGTATCATGGACTGGTAAAACTCCTGTGATCACAGAGATGGAATGTTGCAAGACCAGAACCTACTTAACTTGGGCTACCTTTTGCCCCTTAATAGCCATTTATTGCATATCTGTGTCTGACCTAACATTCTGGTGAGTATCACTTAATCAGCTGTCCTTTTTGAAATACAAGAACAGACTTCCTTCCGCCCCCGCAGCTTCCACCAACCCCAGGACTAAGAATGTCATCAGACAACATCTGAGACCAGTGGTGGAGTTATCCCTGCTTTTCTATAACCCACCTACCTGGTGGTCAGCCAATGTATTTGAAAAGTGCCTTGATTTATGAATTTCTTTTGTTCTAGTAACTATAAACCCTTCATGAAATGGTCAGTACAGGGGAGCATGGAATTTGTGGTAACCTTCATCTGTGTTTCTGGGCCATGGTCACTCATATTTGTCTCCAGAATAAACTATCTTGTATTTTCTTGGAGGTGAGAGTATAAAGAGAGCAAAATTTTGGCCCATAAAAGAATAAAACAAAACACTTGCTTGAGCAGGTGGGGATGGTAGATAAACAGGAGGCTCTGCTGGTCTGAATACCCCGGGCCTGCGTTGTTGAGCAAAGTCCTTAAGGGCAGATAAGTGGACATTCTTGGTCACAGGCCTTCCTCACACCCCCCAGGCGCTTCCTGTAACTGACCAACAGACCTGTTCACAAGTTCGTTCTGTTTTTGCTTCCCTATAATCTTCTAAGAATGTACGTTGTGATTTATGGTTTAACTCCTGTCCTGCTTTTGAAATAAACATTTTGTAGATTTTCCAATAAAAACTGACCCTCCAAACAGTTCTGCACTGCATCCTGAGAAACTGTGGGTGTAGCCCTGCTGTGCACCAGCTTTTTTTCATTTTCCTTTCTTTCTTTCTTACCCAATCAAGCTTTGCCTCACATTCTGTGAGTCGGTGGTCTTACTTGTGTGACACTGGACCCCATGACAAGAGCTGTGTGTTTTGAATTGACAGAATGGATTCTCTAGTAGGCTTGGTGCTAGCTGGAGTTAGCTCTCCAAATTCAGTGCTACTACTAAAATATTTATTGGTAATAAGGAGAGTGCTGATAATCCGTGGTGTGAGCTATTTAAAGAAATCCATGAGATAGATGTATTTGGGGATTCTGAGTCATGTCTTGTGACTCTGTATCTAAAACTTTTGAATATTTGTGGAACATGATGACGCTGGTGTGTTGCTTCTGGCATCTCTGGATAAACTATTATAGGAAAAGCAGAAGTGCAGAAAGGAAATTTCTAAGCTTAAGACCCACATACATGATCTGAAGGTTTCTAAGGGTGCCCTGGAGGAGTCTTCTCTCTAGCCCAAACAGGGTTCAGATTGTAGAAAAATAAAACCAAACTCTCATTGTAAAATTGGCTAACTGGCAACACAAGCTCAAATCCCAGCCTCACAAGTTATCAGAAGTGAAAGGGAGAGTACTAGTTGGAAAAGAATGCAATCCTATGACTTGGGATGGGGATATGGGAGAAGATCCTAAAGAATCTCGGGACATTGAATGCACAGATTCTGAAAGAATTGATTTGCATAAATATGTGACCTCCCCTCCCTGAATAGCAGTTGCATCCCCACTTCCACACCCTGAAGTATTTCCCTCTCCCTCTTTGCCTGAGGAAATAATCCTTCTTTGAAGAACCAGCAATGACTCTCCTTCCAGGAGGTGCTGAGATGCCTCAGTGCCCACCCATCATTGCCTCTAGGCCTAGAACCAGGCATAAGGCTAGGCAGGCCCCTAAAGGTGAGATAGAAAGAGTGACACAAGAGGAGGTGAGGTACACCCCTAAAGAACTTCAGGAGTTTTCTAACTTGTATAGGCAGAAAGAAGCATGGGGACTATGTGTGGGAATGGCTTTAAAGGATGTGGGATGACAGGAATATAAAAGGAATATAAAATTACATCAGACTGATTTTTTTTGCAATGGACCCACTGAGCAGAGATTTTAGATTTAACACTGAAGCTTATGCAGTTGGAAGTGGTGCCAAAAGTTTATGTGATTGGTTGGCTTGAAGTATGGATCCAAAGATGGCCTACCGTGAATGAGCTCGAGCTGCCTGATATCCCTTGGCTTAATGTTGATGAAGGGGTTAAAAGGCTCAGAGGACTTGGACTGCTGGAGTAGCTTTGCCGTGTGAACTCATCTTTGCCCCCACGGTGGGAGAGTCCAGAAGATGTGCCCTTGACTAAGACTTTAGAAAACAGATTTGTGAGAGGATCTCTAGCATAGTTAAAGTGCCCCATCATGGGTCTCTGTGAAAAAAAAAAGACCTTACATGGGAGCTGCAGTTGCTGCATTGGGTGACTTAGATACAATTTGTCTAACTGGGTCTGAGAGTAACAAGGGCCAGGTGGCAGTACTGAATCACAAAAGGTGAGGTTAGTGTGTTTACCATAAGGAACAGCATAGGCAAAACAATGTTCATAATGGTATGACTCATGTAGACCTTTGGTACTGGCTGATTAATCATGGTGTCCTCAGAAGTAAAATAGATAAAAAGCCTACTAAGTTCCACCTTGATCTGTATAAGCAGAAAAGTTCCAGGGCAAAGGAACAAAAGGTCACTTTTGATGTAGGATTTTGGGGTTCACAAGGGGTCCCCTGATGTATGAACCCCAAGATTTGGGTTCTAGCCTACCTTTTCAAAGAACTAATCAAGACAGATTCAAGAAGGATAAATTATGAATTATTAAGTTTACTGAGGTAAAAAATCACAAGTTGTCAGATTTATTTAAGGGAGAAATCACCAATTGTGAGGTTTAGGAAACACACTCTCTTGAGGGAACACTGCATAGTTTATAATATTCATTTAAGAGAAAGTAAGGGGTTTGGGGGGGGGGAATTAGAGTAAAGCCACAAGCACATGGACTTAAGAGAAACTGAGGATTTTAAGAGAATTTAGGGTAAAGCTGCTGACATGTGGGAAGTAGAATCTGGGAGCTTGTGTAGGGAAACTTGGGAAGAACCTGCACATGGTAGACTCAGAAGCCAGGGGAAAATCATGCATGTCATCAAAGACAGAAGTCACACCACTCTGTAAAGCAAAGATAAGTAGAAAATCCATTCAAACCAAGAAACAGTTTTCTGCTCATCCCCCTCACCCAGGATGTGAGGAAGCTGGACTCATGCGTATCCTTGTGGTCTGACCCAAAGAGAGGCAGCAGGCCAAACACAGAAGCAGAGCTGAGCTGATCTGATCTGATCTAAGCAGGAGGGGTGGGCTTCATGACAGGAAGAAGACAGAAGCCTCTATAGGCGAGGGGAAGACCTGATTGGTTGGCAGATTGAGGGTAGCTCCGTGGGCTGGCACACCCAGGGTTTTTTGCCTAGGTAGTGTGCTAAATAGGATAGGAGGGAGTGCTGTAGATCATTCTCGAATCCATATTTAGGGCAACATGGCATGTTGGGGTGATATTTCCTGGTTCTCTCTTTGGGCTTCAATCTCTGACTAAAACTGCCTAAAAAATGCTAGGTTTCTCCTATTTTCCTTCACTTTGAATTATAGCAACAACAATCAAGGCCTCTTAACCACTTTTCAGACTTGAGCCAGTTTACAGACCCTGAGCCTCTGGTTGAAGGGGTGGCTGACTCCCCTCAAGGGCCCTTTTACAACCCCTAAAAGTTTCAATATTAAGCTTAGTCTTATCCTTCCTCAGAGGGACCTGCGGCCTTTTCCTAGGGTAACTGTACACTGGGGAAAAGGAAATAATCAGATCTTTTGAAGCCTACTGGACACTGTCTCTGAATTCGTCTCGATTCCAGGAGACCGTAGGTAGCATTGTGGCTCTCCAGTTAAAGTACATGTTCACGGATGTCAGGTGACCAATAGAGTTTTGGCAAATGTTAGGCTGACAGTGGGTCCCTGAACTTGTCTGGTAGTTATTTCCCCAGTCCCAGGATGCATAATGGGGAGAGGTATCCTCAGGAGTTGGCAGAAGCCCCACACTGGCTCCCTGACTTGTGCAGTGGGGGCTATCGTAACAGCAAAGGACACATGGAAAGCACTGGAGCTCTAACTACTGGGGAAAAGAGTGACCCCAACACAGTATCACATCCTGGGGGGACTGCAGAAATTAATGCCACTATCAAGGACCTGAAGGACGCAGGGGTGGTGGTTCCCACCACATCTCCCCTTAACTCCCCTATTTGGCCTGTTCAGAAGACAGACAGATCCTGGAGAATGACGGTGGATTATTGGAAACTTAAACAAGTGGTGACTCCAATTGCAGCTGCTGTATCAGATGTGGTTTCTTCTTTCTTGTTTCAGCTAGCAAGGTCAGCAGTATACCTTTACTGTTTTACCTCAAGGTTATATTAACACTCCAGCCCCGTGTCATAGCTTAATTTGCAGGGATCTTGATTGCCTGTCCATTCCACAAAGTGTCCCTTCGTTTCATTATACAGATGATATTATAGTGGTTGGATCAAATAAGCAGCAGGTGACACCACCTTGGAGTTGGTTGTACAGTATATGCACATCAGGGGATGAAAATAAATCCATTTGAAATTCAAGAACCTTCCACCTCAGTGAAATTTCTAGTTCAGTGGTGGGGGCATGCAGGGTTATTCCCTCTAAGATGAAGGATAAGTTGTTGCACCTGGCCCCTCCTACCACTATCAAAGAAGCACAGCATCTAGTGGGCCTGTTTGGATTTTGGAGACAGTACATTCTTCACTTGGATGTGTTACTCTGTCCCATATACCAAGTGACTCGGAAAGCTGCTAGTTTTCAGTGGGGCCCAGAACAAGAGAAGGCTCTTCAACCGGTCCAGGCTGCTCTGCCCCTTGGGCCATATGATCCAGAAGATCTGATGGTACTTGAAAGATACCGTCTCAAACTTTTGGCAGGTCTCCATAGCTGAATTACAGTGGAGCCCTTGGGAGTTTGGAACCAGGCCCTGCTATCATCTGCAGACAATTATTCTCCCTTTGAGAGATAGCTCTTAACCTGCTATTGGGCTGTAGTGGAAACTGAACATTTGACAATGGGCCATCAAGTTACTATGTGAACTGAGCTGCCTCTTATGAACTGAGTGTTATCTGACCTGCCAGGCCATAAAGGTGGACATGTATAGCAGCAGTCCGTCATCAAGAGGAAGTGGTATATATGCAATTGGGCTGGAACAGATCCTGAAGGTACAAGTAAGTTACATGAGGAAGTTGCCCGATTGCGGATAGTTGAAACTCCTGCTGCAATGCTTTCTGTCCTCACGCATGCACCTAGGGCATCATGGGGCATGCCTTATAATAAATTGACTGAGGAGGAGAAGACTAGGGCATGGTTTACAGATGGTTCAGCATGTTATATGAGCACTTCCCAGAAATGGACAGCTACAGCATTACAGCCCCTTTCAGGGACAACTCTGAAGGACTGTGGTGAAAGGAAGTCTTCACAATGGGCAGAACTTTGAACAGTGCACAAGGTTGTGCATTTTGCTTGAAGGGCAAAATAGCCAGATGTGTGGTTATACACTGATTCATGGGCTATGGCTAATGTTTTGGCTGGATGGTCTGGGACCTGGAAGGAACACAATTGGAAAACTGGAGAAGGACATTTGGGGAAGGTGTATGTGGATAGAACTATCTGAATGGGTATGGAAGTAAAGATATTCATGTCCCATGTTAATGCTCATCAGAAGGGGACTGCATCAGATGCTGACTTTATTAATCAAGGAGATAAGCTGACCCGTTCTCTGGATAGTGGTCAACCTCTTTCCTCAGCCACCCTTGTCATTGCCCAGTGGGCCCATGAACAAAGTGGCCATGGTGGCAGGGATGCAGGTTATACATGGGCCAAACAACATGGATTTCTACTAACGAAGGCTGACCCGGCTATGGCTGCTGCTGACTGCCAAATCTCCACTTCCATCAGGGAAAGGGCAGCATTTTGTCCTTACTAGAATAGACACTTATTCTAGGTATGGATTTGCTTTTCCTGCATGTAGTGCTTCTTCCAGAACTACCATCTCTGGGCTTACAGAATGCCTTATCCACTGTCATGGTATTCCACACAGCATTGCTTCTGACCAAGGAACTCACTTCACGGCCAAGGAAGTATGGCAGTGGGCTCGTGATCATGGAATTCACTGGTCTTACCATGTGTCCCACTGCCCTGATGCAGCTGACTTGATAGAACAGTGGAATGGCCTTTTAAAGAAACAGCTACAGCATCAATTAGGTGGCAATTGCTTGCAAGGCTAGGGGAATGTCCTCCAGCAGGATATATATGCTATGAATCAGTGTGCTATATGTGCTACAGTCTCTCCTATAGCCCAGATTCATGGGGTGAAAATGAGAATGGTACTGCTTACCATCACCCCATGTAACTCATTAGTCAAATTTTTGCTCCCTGTCCCCACAACCTTATGCTCTACTGGCCTAGAGGTCTTGGTTCCAGAGGGGGGAGTGCTTTTGTCAGGAGGCACAGAGAACATTCCATTGAACTGAAATTTAAGCCTTCCCCCTGGCCACTTTGGGATCCTGATGCCCTTGAACAAAGAGGCTAAGAAAGGAGTTACAGTGTTATCAGGGGTGATTGATCCAGATGACCAGGGGGAATGGGACTGCTCCTCCACAGTGGAGGTGAGAAAGAGTGCAGGAGAGCCTTTAGGGCGTCTCTTGGTGCTACCATGCCCTGTAGTCAAAGTCAATGGCCAACTGCAACAATCCAATCAAGACAGTGTGATAAATGGCCCAGATCCTCCAGGAATGAAGATAAGGGTCACCCCTCCAGGTAAAGAACCAAGATGTGCTGAGGTGCTTGCTGAAGGTGAAGGAAACACAGAATGGGTAGTAGAAGAAGATAGTTACAAATACAAGCTAATGTGCCCAGTTACAAAAACAAGGACTGTAATTGACATGAATGCTTCTGCCCTATCTTGCTAAAGAGTGTTTGTACATATCTACACCAATATTAAGATGATTTTATTCTTCCTCTATTTTTCTATTAGTTAATTAATATTGATTAAGATTATATCACTAGTTAAGTGTTGTTGAGTTTATATTTGATCTATTATATTAGGGGATAAGCATTCCTCAAGGGACCTTGCTTTGTGTTGGGGGGAAGATTGTGAATTCCAGCTTATAGGTGAGATACTTATGTCTTGTTAGACAGAATTATGACCTTGGTACTGCCCTCAGTTGGAAATTAAGTATGATGTAAGGATGGTTTGGTGTTGAGTGGACAAGGAGTGGACATGATGGCTAAGTTTTGTTGTTTGCATGATCTCTTCAGAAATCCAATCATTACTCTTGAGTGGGTCTCTGAGGTTGCTTCCAAGAAGCATTAGCTGAAGGAGGAAGTCCTTCCCCCAGGGCAAGCCCTTCCCCAAGAATGGACAGCCCCTTTCAGAGGGGGGTTTTGTTTAAGGGGGTTCTGGGAGAAAGAATCCCTTCCTGTCACCTAGCTGCCTGTGTTGCTTGCTGCCTTCCAGCCATCAGTGCTGGATTGGGACTGCTGACGTATTTAGCCTCATGGACTGAGCAGCTACGGGATTCCTTGACTCTTGGGCCTGCAGACTGCTATTGTTGGACTGCCGTAAGCTAATCCAATAAGTTCTCCTTTAGTACAAGTTTATTCTGTGGTTCTGTCCCTCTAGAGAATCTTCACTAATACACATGTCTCCTGGGTCCTTTTGCCCTTCATCCACTTAATTTCTTGTCTCTTATGAGCCAAAGTTGGTTGTCTTTCCAGTGATTAAATTCTACCCCTGTTTGTTGCCTTTATGGACATACATGCAAAAAGAGAGAATGTGCAGTTTAGGGCTTCATGACTTTGGTCACTTTGCTTGATATAATTCTTTCCAGATCCATTTCTGACAACTTTTATAATTTCATTTTTTGTATATTGATGAGTAACATACCATTGTTTGGGATATAACATTAAGTTTATAGCAACTTGAAATGTTCAGAACTTGAAAGGAACCTGTGTTATTGGGAGAAATCTCAGACTTTTCTATTCCTCTTTACAATAAAATTATTCTAAGTAGTACACAAATATATGCTTATAAGCAATAGTGAACTAGGTGGCTGTATGTTGGTGCATTCATCAATGGCATATAGATGTGCCTTTACTTTTAGTGTGGTCAGTTTCAACAAACTTGTCATAAGTTGAAAGTAGAAACATTCAAATGTATTTAGAATATCTAACTGAACCCACAAACTAGCAACACAGTGCAGTGTACTTAGATCACCATCTCAATCAAAGTAGCCAAAATTGGTCCATGCCATTTGAGGTCAATATAATGACTAACACTGGGGCAGCCAGGTAGTAAGTGCACCGTGAACTGTGGAAGCTTTTGAATCCACTGGCTGCACTTTGTATTTGTCATCTGTAGTTTTCAAATATTCATAAAGACATATTTATGTTATTTTTATACTTTACTCTTTGCCTCTTATAGTTAACAAAATAATGACAGAGGCATAGCCAAGACCCAAAATGCCAGTTTTCGAGCACTTATCTTGCCCTAGGTGCCATTACAGACATTGTCAGTGACACAAAAAAATATAAATGACATAGTTACCACCTTCAGATAAATCACAGTTTAATCATGGAATGAGACACTTCAATAAGAAAGATTATGATTTATGACCAAGATGGTAGGAAGTGCTGCAGAGTTTCAAAGGAGAGAAATATGACTTCTGCTTTAGAAGAACCTCATAGGCTCTAATGAAGCAATCGTAGTTTAAATGGGTTTGGGAGTGATGTGTAGTGTTCACAATTGACTCAGCTTCATATTTAAAGCCATTCTCTATCATGGGTATTTTAATCAGTGCTTCATATTTCTCTATAATGACAGCTCTATTGACTGTTTATTACAGTCCAGGCCTGGCTACATCTGCTGGTCATCATTTTTCACATTAACTTTATTTACTTTCTGCTACTGGTAGTTTAAGACAGAGTATTGCTCTTAGAATTTTGGGAAATCTGCCTAGTATACTTGATTGGATACCAGAAAAAATATTTTAAAAAATGAAGAAGTGAAAACAAATTTTATTTTATGAATACAGACAATGAAATGAAGTATATTTTTCAATCTGTGTCCAAGGGCACACAAATTCATTTCCCATGCTATTTCATCAAATATAATCAGTTTATTGTTAAATATCTCTCACCTGAGATTCTATATTGATAGGAAATGATAGAAATAAAATGCTACAATCACCAACTCTCAACTGCAGAGAAACCCCAAATAGGAATGGAAACATTCAAATTAGGAAATTCTCATATATAACTTTGTAAAAACTTATATCTTAATGTCATTTTAAATTATAATTCCAAACAAATTGGAAGTGCACATCACGTCCTCCCAGCTAGGCACATGGTTAGCTCAGACGCAGTTGTCAGTCGCCTGGCTGTACTGGCTGCCATGTCATTTTGCATCTTTGTAAGAAAAGTATAAGAATAGCCATGAGCAGTAGAACAGGCTGGAAGCCCACAGCTAAGTCCTAACACTTAAAATCAATTAATTTTTGATGAAAGTCTCAAAAACACATATTAAGGAAATGATAGTCTCTTTGATATAGACAGATAATTAGGCTCTTATCTATTTCTTCCAAAAATCTTATTTTGTTGCTCTCTTATATGTGTTTGTGTAGGTCTGTGTGTAGATAAAATATACATAGGCCAATTTCCTTTTCTAATTTAATAATTCTAAGTAAATGAATCATTCTTATGTATATTTTTGATTAATTCCCAGATATTTCATTTTATATTATAATTGGTCCATAAAGTTGGCAATTAAAATTAACTGTCAAAACTAGTCATATTCATTTATTTATTTTGGTTTTTCAAGGTATGGTCTCACTCTAGCCCAGGATCACTTGGAATTCACTATGGAGTCCCAGGGTGGCCTCGAACTCATAGTGATCCTTCTACCTCTGCCTCCCGAGTGCTGGGATTAAAGGTGCGCACCACCATGCCCAGCTACAACTAGTCTTAATTTTTTTCAGAGATAAATACCAATCAGTAATAATGTATACATATTGCTTGATATGATTTATTGGTATTTCTTGGAGATTTCTCTGAATCTCAGGTCATG
Organism: Orientallactaga sibirica; assembly: GCA_036365145.1. Taxonomy (NCBI): domain Eukaryota; kingdom Metazoa; phylum Chordata; class Mammalia; order Rodentia; family Dipodidae; genus Orientallactaga; species Orientallactaga sibirica. Next base: position 5,845,521 of record JAEOAD010001030.1, read on the forward strand.
AAGGACCCTGTCTTCAGTCCTCTTTGCTCGGTGTGTGGCTGGCTGCTTGTGCTCCCTGTGAAGCAAGGAGCTCAAGACTGGTTAGCTTCTCCCTTCTGCTATTTTCTGGAAGAGGTTAATTTCCATTGGTATTTTCTTCCTCATATGTTTTCTATTATTCACTAGTGAAACCATTTAGTCCTGGGACCTCCTCTTTTTTAAAAAATGATATTATTTCTGCTTAAAACAAAAACATGTATTTTAACCTGAGAACTACATTGTATAAGCACATTGTCTAATGTTCAAATTCCAATTAGGTTATACTGTTTTGTTTACTCTCCCCTGCCCTCTTTCCAATGAGGGCCCTCCTCATGGGTTATAAGTATTCACTGTGGGCTCATGAGTGCACCAAGGAGTCTTTGTGTGGAGGTGAAAATGCCTCAGAGTATACCCTCCCCCTTCCAGCTCTTACATTCCTTCTGTCCCCTCTTCCTCAATATTGCCTGAGCCTTGCAGGGTGTGTTATAAATCTCCTTTGATGTTGAGCTCTTGGAAGCTTCTAATATTTTGCTTTGATGATTTTTTTTATTTGAGAGACACACAAGAGAGAGAGAGAGAGAGAGAAAGAGGCAGAGAGAGAATGGGAACAACAGGGCCTTTCAGCGGCTGTGGATGAACTCCCGACGTGTGCAACCCCTTGTGCACATATGAGACATTGTGTGCTTACATCACTTTTGCATCTGGCTATATGTGAGACCTGGAGATTCGAACAAGCATTCTTAGGCTTCGCAGGCAGGTGCCTTAACCACTAAGCCATCTCTCCAGCCCTGCTTTGATGAGTTTTGACTCCCCTTCAGTGTCTGTCACCATCTTCCTGGAGAAGGTTCTCAGGGTAGCCATGAGAGCGGCAGACATATTTAATCTACTACTTCCTCTGTAATAGTCACTGTTCCCTGGCTGATGTGATAGAGATGACACATCTTGTAATAGGCAATTGGATTTCTTTTCCTGTCATATGTATGGGATTTTGATCTCTCCAATATTTGCTCCATGTGTTAAAGGAAAATCTTCTAACCAAGAGTGAGAACAGCATGGATCAAAGGGGATAAGCATAGACATTGAGGAAACATATTGATAAGCAGAACATCTCCTTTCAGCCATAGTGCAGTGTGATCTTCCTTCTGGGGTCTATGAGCTCCCGAGCTTTATTTAGGCTTCTGACTTGGTTCTCAATGTCAATAAGGAGTTCTGTCTCACTAAGTGGGTCTCATATGCCATCAGAGAACCAAGTGCTTTGGCAATGGTCAGCATTGTTTTGGGGCCCTTATGGATGTCCCTTACCAATACCTCATTATAGGGAGTAACCCAATTCTGTCACGAGGATTTATCAGCAACAGCATGTGGTTTTAGGGTAAAGCTTTTCTTATCTACTGCAGGATGCTTCAGGCCAAACTATTCCTTCCTTTCTCTCTTATAAAGAGAAATATATCTTTTTATTAAAAGATATTGACCAAGGATTAGAGAGATCTGAGTGGTTAAGGTTCTTGCCTGCAAAGCATACTGACCTAGGTGACCTGGGTTTGATTCCCCAGTACCCATGGAAAGCCAGATGCACAAAGTGGCACATGCATCTGGAGTTTGTTTGCAGCAGCTAGAGTACCCATTCTCTCTCTCTCTCTCTCTCTTTCCTTGCAAATTAATTAATTAATTAATAAAAATTTTAAATGCTAACCAAGAAGAAGCATTCTACGTTACTAATTAATACCATCATTTGTTTTGTATCTTCCCCTTCTCCTCTCTACTTGACCACAGTTTTCCCCAGATCCTCCCATCCCATGTAATCTGTTCCTCTATTTACCAGTCAAATATCTGTTCCTCTGATCCCACCTTGCTTACTCTCTCTCCAAGCCACATTCTAGCTTCCAATATTACCAATGTTGCAGATACTTACTACAAATTAGAAACAGACAAATTATTTCGTGTTAGGATCTGCATATGAGAGAGAACATGTGGTTTTTGCCTGAGCCTGTGTAACCTCATCTGCATATGTACTTCACAACTTCACAATGCTGAGACGATCATCCAAGCACACACAGTTTATGGGGAGAAGGAATTTAACTCAAGCTTACAGATCCAGGGAAAGTTCCATCAATGGCAGAAGAAGTTGACGCCCTTTCACAAGTCCAAGCAGAGAGAAACCACCAGCCAGGCAAAAGTCCAGCATGAGCATGTACCCGGAGCTCAGAAAGTCAGCTGGATCCGATCTTCTCACAAATAAACCTTTGAACTGGATCCCAGGAGCCTCCAGTCACCAGGAGACACAAGAACACCTGAGTGTACAGCTGAGACTGAGTGCAGTGGACACATCTTGATGTTTGAGTGCTGGAATCTTGATGTGACCTGAGTGTACAAATAAACCTTTGAACTGGAGACACCTGAGTGGATCAGGCCCCTCATGAGTCACCTCCTCCAGTGTCAGGCGGCAGGAGACACCAGTGGACAGTTACAAGTTACTTGATGTGAGTCACCTGAGTGTACAGTGGACAGGTTATGTTTGATGAGTCACCTGAGTGTACAGTGGACAGGTTACAAGCTTGATCACCTGAGTGTAGTGTACAGGTGGATGTTTGATGGGTGATGAGTCACCTGAGTGTACAGTGGAGCTTGATGTACACCTGAGTGTACAGTGGACAGGTTACAAGCTTGATGAGTCACCCAGTGTTACAAGCTTGATGAGACACCTGAGTGTACAGTGGACAGGTTACAAGCTTGATGAGTCACCTGAGTGTACAGTGGACAAGTTACAAGCTTGATGAGACACCTGAGTGTACAGTTACAAGTTTGATGAGTCACCTGAGTGTACAGTGGACAAGTTACAAGCTTGATGTACACCTGAGTGTACAGTGGACAAGTTACAAGCTTGATGAGTCACCTGAGTGTACAGTGGACAGGTTACAAGCTTGATGAGTCACCTGAGTGTACAGTGGACAGGTTACAAGCTTGATGAGACACCTGAGTGTACAGTGGACAGGTTACAAGCTTGATGAGTCACCTGAGTGTACAGTGGACAAGTTACAAGCTTGATGTACACCTGAGTGTACAGTGGACAGGTTACAAGCTTGATGAGTCACCTGAGTGTACAGTGGACAAGTTACAAGCTTGATGTACACCTGAGTGTACAGTGGACAAGTTACAAGCTTGATGAGTCACCTGAGTGTACAGTGGACAGGTTACAAGCTTGATGAGTCACCTGAGTGTACAGTGGACAAGTTACAAGCTTGATGAGTCACCTGAGTGTACAGTGGACAGGTTACAAGCTTGATGAGTCACCTGAGTGTACAGTGGACAAGTTACAAGCTTGATGTACACCTGAGTGTACAGTGGACAGGTTACAAGCTTGATGAGTCACCTGAGTGTACAGTGGACAGGTTACAAGCTTGATGAGGCACCTGAGTGTACAGTGGACAGGTTACAAGCTTCATGAGACACCTGAGTGTACAGTGGACAGGTTACAAGCTTGATGAGACACCTGAGTGTACAGTGGACAGGTTACAAGCTTGATGAGACACCTGAGTGTACAGTGTTACAAGCTTGATGAGACACCTGAGTGTACAGGTTACAAGCTTGATGAGACACCTGAGTGTACAGTGGACAGGTTACAAGCTTGATGAGACACCTGAGTGTACAGTGGACAGGTTACAAGCTTGATGAGACACCTGAGTGTACAGTGGACAAGTTACAAGCTTGATGAGACACCTTGAGTGAGTTACACACCTGAGTGTACAGTGGACAGGTTACAAGCTTGATGAGACACCTGAGTGTACAGTGGACAGGTTACAAGCTTGATGTACACCTGAGTGTACAGTGGGAGTGTACAGTGGACAGGTTAGGTTACAAGCTTGATGAGGCACCTGAGTGTTGATGTGAGGCACCTGAGTGTACAGTGGACAGGTTACAAGCTTCATGAGACACCTGAGTGAGTCACACCTGAGTGTACAGTGGACAGGTTACAAGCTTGAGTGGACAGGTTACAAGCTTGATGATGACACCTGAGTGTACAGTGTACAGTGGACAGGTTGGACAAGCTTGATGTCACCTGAGTGTACAGTCACCTGATGAGTCACCTGAGTGTACAGTGGACAGGTTACAAGCTTGATGACACCTGAGTGTACAGTGGACAGGTTACAAGTTTGATGTACACCTGAGTGTACAGTGGACAAGTTACAAGCTTGATGAGACACATGAGTGTACAGTGGACAGGTTACAAGCTTGATGAGACACATGAGTGTACAGTGGACACACATTCAAACCACCACTGTATCATATTGCTCCAATTATATTCATTTCCTGAAAAGCTCATTATTTCATTTTTCTTTACCACTGAGTATAATTCCAATGTGTATATATACCATGTCTTCATTATCTCTTTATCAGTCGATGGGCATCTTAGCCAACTGCACCTCCTAGCAATTGTGAATAAAGCAGCAACAAGCATGGCTGAGCAAGTATCTTTGGGGTAAAGAATAGAATCCTTAGGGTATATGCCTAGAAATGGAATCAAAATGGGATCAAGTGGCAGATCTATTTTCAGATTTTTTGAGGAGCATCCATATTGATCTTCATAGCAGTGGTATAAATGTTCTCTACCACAGTGGGTAATGTTTCCTCTTTCCCTACACCCTTGCCAACATTTTTTTTTTTTTTTTGGTGATAGCCATTCTTAATCATTGGAGTTGATTTTTATGCTGGGAGAGGGAAGAGGTTCTAGATTCATTCTTCCACCTATAGTTACCATTTATCAAAATTGTCTTTTCTCTAGTGTGCATTTTATGTTGCTTTGTCTAACTAGAAATTATACCTGGATATTCTGTTATATTCCACTGGTCTGTGTATTTGGTTTGTTTCAGTTCCATACTGTTTTTATTACTATGGATGAGCAGTAAACCTTGCAATCAGTTATGGTGACCCTAACAGTGGTTATTTTTTTGGCTGAGGATACTTTTGGTTGATTCTGGCTTTTAGAAGAGTGCAATTTACAGGCAAATGACTCTCAGTGGGTTTATTTCCATTTCATTAGCATTTAATTTTGCATCTTGAAAACTTTTTAAAATTTTATTTTTATTAAGAACATACTTTGTATGGTATTTTAGCATATTTATGCTATGGGCACAACTATCAACATAGTCCATTGTAATCTCTTCCACTATCTCATTTTCTTGATCTGAGCACTAAACAATTACCAATCTGTTTTCTGCCTCTGTCGAGTCTCTGTTTGGGAAATTTCATGTGAATGGAATCATATAATATGTGTTCTTTTGAGAGTGCCAGTTTTTACTTATCACACGACTTGAAACAAAACTATTAACTACTTACTACCATGTCCTTCCTTTATGAAAACAAGCAGAGGTAGAAAGGAAAGATACAACCTCCCCCAAATTGAGTTAATCTATGTCAACACTGCCTCTCAGATTCTTCCAGAAGCATCCCACTATAGACAGGGCCATCACAAGTCAATTACTTTGATTTGAACATTTCAAGCCTCCTGATGTTTAAGGATTTACAAACATCCCAGCTGCAAAACAGATAAAAGATCCATAGAACACCTCACCTTGACAGAATTTTCAGGTAAAAATATGAAGAAATGATACCACACAGAAAAGCTGCTGTATGAGGTGACTACTACAACAGAGGGTTCGAGAGATCCTTCGTGGAGCTAAGAAAGCAAGCCAGTGAGTTGTTTGTTTCCAGCCAAGCAAGAGGAGCAGCTGTGAAGAAATGCACCCAGATTAAAACAGAACAAACAATAAATACTGTTCAAGACTACTAGCCTTCATGGAGATAAGCATTCTGATGACAATATAGAACTATAAGATTATCAAGCTGGTGCTGAGCAGAAAACCTTCTCCCTGTAGACCAGCCAAATGAAAGCTGGAAAAAGCTGCACTGCATGCAGCCCTATGGGAGACAGAAGTCATCAGTGGTGAAAACAGTGGACACTGGAAAATTCAAGTTTGGCCAGACGGGCCAAATGACCTAACAGGTGCAATAGCGGCATGTCTGCTCTGGGGGAAAATAACTGCTCCTAATTGGACTGAAGGCCTGCTGTATGACAGGGAATACATGCCTGGTACTGAAAAACCTAATCAAAAGACTATGACAGGGGAGGTCATGAGCCTTAGGGGTATAAAGCCTGCTCTTGTCTGGTTAAATGTATATATTATTCCCATCAAACTGCCCCGAAAGCACTACACTTAACGTTGATATTCGTATATTAATGCACTCTCACTTCTGGTAAAGAGAAGCTTTTCTTTTCAGATGGTGATGACCACTGGGATGACCCAAAAGGCAACATAGTGCTTCAAAGAAGGGACAGGGGAGTGTCCAGCACTGAAACATCTCTGTCACACCCTCCAAGGCTCAGGGTCCATTGCAGAAGAAGTGGCGGAAAGAATGTAAGAGCCAAGGGAAGGATATGACTCCTTACATAGCAACTGTCCAGAGAGAAATTGGCCTCAATATCCATGACCTCCCAGTGCCTAGCAATACCTTCACAAGACCCTCATAATAGGAGAAAAAGATGATGACATCAAATTACAAAGAGACTAATGGAGAGAGGGAGAGGTTATGATGGAGAGTGGAGTTCTGAAGGGGAATGGGGGGAGGGGAGGGAAATATCCTGGTTTATTGTCTGTAAGTATAGATGTTGTCAATAAAAAAAGAAAAAAATCAAAAGGAATTAAAAAGTAATAATCATGAAAACAAAAAAACTACAAGATTATAAATATATGGGTTAACTTTCCTTTCCATAGTGTGTGTACATATGAATCACTGTGTTTCAACCTATAAGTATCTACAATTTTTGTCAAATACAGTAACTTAACAAGACTACTAGATTTTTTTTTTTTTTTACATAAAGTGACTCAGAAAGTTGAAACATTGAGTCTAATGTTAATCATCAACTATAAAGTCAGGCAAACATTTCCAGTGGCTTTGTCTCTTAATAAAGTGACAGACGTGAACAACACTGCTTAGGTGTCACTGTTTGTTTAAGGAGTAAATTTGCTGAATTTGAAGTGACTGAAGGCTTAGCCTGCAAGGAAAAGACTGTGTGGAACTACACACATGAATATTTTTCTGAGAAATTTAAAAGTACTCTAGTACACTCTGACAAGAAATCATCTAAGTTGTGTCATAATTGATGTTGGTAAAATATATGAAAGAGATAAGGACTTATTTAATAGCTACTCATAGCTTTTGGCAATTCAAGTGCACCATTACTCATGGACGTATTTATCCACAGTTAGTTTACAGCACATAGTTAACCATTCTTGCATTATTAAGTAGGTCCAACAGGCACAGTCTGCTATCCTTAAACAGCCATTGTTGATACTGTTTTTTTTTTTTTTTTTTTTTTTTTGGTCAGAAAAAGTTGAAAATACTACCTTGTCTTACAATCTATAGCCACTGATTTGATAGTCTAACAGTGGTATAGTTTGTGATTTTTTAAAATTCAAGACAAGATCAAAGCCTATTTGACAAAATGCTCTGTCACACTTGACTACTTAATTGTTTTAGAAGTTAGTTTTGGTTAGTGTTTTTGCTTTAACACACTTCAGTGTGAAATGTATAGTCAAGCTGCTTCATCATTTCGTCAGCTGTCAAATGTTAAATAAAGAAGTGAGATCTGCGTTCCCACATAAATTTGCATGGAATATAATTTCTGAGCTCAAATGTCAATTCTTACGTCATTTTTTTGGACTCAATGTAAGTGCAAAATAGTCCCCATACTTCACAGTCCACTTAAATGTGCAATTGAAGACCATCCACCAATCCTTCATTTGAGAACAGATTAATATGCAACTTAAGGCATGCAAAAATACCAGTATCAAATGCAGATCTGAAAAAGGATTCTATAATTGCTTCACATTAGTGAATGTGCTCAGTTAGTATTTTGTGCTCCTTAAATAACATCAGAATTTGGCAATAAATATCTGCATAAAAAGACATTTCCAAAAATAATATATGTAAAATTTTATTACAGATCAGCATCAACATGTCCTTCCAATAGATTTTGATTATAGACACTACTAATTCTGAACTCTAATTAAAGTGTCTTCTTCTCATGGAAAATTTCCATTTTCACATTAATTGGCCCCATATTGCCAAAAAGTTACACTCAATATTTCAAAAATTACTTAAATTGTTAATAATTTTTTGAAAGAGTCACACTGAATAGGCCTTCTGAGAGCCAATTATAAAATATGCTCCATATCTTTAATACTGATAGCCTTCAAAAATCAGATGTTCTGGGCTGGAGAGATGGCTTAGCTGTTAAGGTGCCTGCCTGCAAAGAGAAAGGATTCATGTTCGATTCCCCAGGTCCCATGTAAGACAGATGCACAAGGAAGCGCATGCATCTGGAGTTTGTTGGCAGTGGCTGGAGGCCCTGATGCTCACATTTTCTCTCTCTCTGCCTCTTTCTCTTTCACTCAAATAAATAGATAAAATTTATATATATTCAGATGTTCTCTGGTCATATTACTAGAGGATAGTTATAATCTGTTCCCACAGATAAACTTGTTAACATGTTTAAAATTTCTTTTTAAATTTTTCTGTCCAGACTTTCAATTGATTAATTCACACATTGGTGTATGCATATGCATCAAACTGTTGTAAACAAAACATTCACGCATAAACTCACCCAATTAAGTGTCTGTGCTTTCTTCTTCTTGGAATGTGATTATGTTGCCAGAAGTAATCTCTGGAAATAAAAATTCAGATTTCTAGAACTGCATAGCTCCCATATTTGAGGAATGGACAGATAGCCTTCTTGTCAAATTGAATCCTGGGTATGTGGTGACATCACAATGATTGACATCACCACTGGTTCAAAGGATATAACACGATGCAAGGGTGAGATGTCCAGAGATCAAATGGCCCTGGCATTACTTTCTGTGATTAATTTAATTAATGATTTTATTCTAACCTTAAATCATAGCAATTCTCAAGTGTAATTTCTGGAGAGTCACATGGATGAAGTGGCAGCAGTTAGCACTTGTTCACGTTAAAAATATTTCCTTCAACTTACTTATTTGCTATTTGCTTTTATGAATTGTAAAATGATGTGTTTTATCATGACTTTTTCAAACATGGATAGCATGTCTATTATGATTTATCTCCCTTTCTAAGATTTATTCGAGTTTTTGTATTAGTTTTTCTGACTCTAACTTTTGATACATACTTTAAATCCTGACCAGGGAATGTGAGTGGCGAGGTTGTAGTGATTTTATCAGACTGAAATGGGCTCCATATTCTTTCAAAGAATAAGGTTTGAAGGCTAATTAGGATAGAAACTGGTCTTTGACTATGATTTCACGGTCAGATGGCAATGGGACCACCACCTGAACAATAGATTTCAGAAATACTGGGCTGGAGAGATGGCTTAGTGGTTAAAGCATTTGCCTGCAAAGCCAAAGGATCCTGGTTTAATTCTCCAGGACCTATAAACGCCAGATGCATAAGGTGGCTCACGCATCTGGAGTTTGTTTGTGGTGGCTAGAGGCCCTGGCATGCCCATTTTCTCTCTCTCTCTGTCCTCTCTCTCTCTCTCTCTCAAATAACTAAATAAAATATATAATAAACATACTCTCTGGGGTTGAGGGGAGGACTTAATGGAAGCAGTCCTTACAGTGCACGCATGAAAACCTGAGTTCCAGTCCCTACTATTCATGTAAAATGGCAGGCCTCATAGTGTGCACTTACAACTCCAGAGCTGGAAAAGTAGAGGCAGCGAGTCCTTAAGGATCGCTGGTTTACTGTGGTGAGCTACAGTTCAAGTATGAGCTACAGTTCAAGTATGGGGAAGAGACATTGAGGAAGCAAACTGAACATTAACCTCTGGTCTCCATGTCCACACACATGCAAGTGCACTGATACACATATATGTGACCACACTTATATGAACATGTGTATATACATGCACAAAAGGAAGCAAAAATACTACCTGTTCCATGAACTGGGTGAGAATGGCTTTGTTGACTGACTCAGTGAAGTGTTAAGCAGGGTTTTCTATGTCACGGGTTGCACATGGGCAGATGGGTCCTCGTGGAAGGACCAAAATGCTCGCTAAGCGCAATGTAACATCCACGTCATCTTAGCTGATGGGCAGGGGTGTCCTCGCTTGAGAAGTTAATGGAGAAATTGATTCTAGACAGGGACCTCCCGTTCTGAACATAATCTAAAGGGAAATTGTCCATTTGCGACTTTCTTCTCTATAAGGTAGGAGAAAGGAAGAAGAAGGCACATCAAAGATGCAGACAGGGATGATCATTGCAAACTGCAGGCGTGGGTGGTGTTTCATAAAGGAGAGTCAACAGACTCCAAAGTGCAGAGTGAGACTCCAAGCAAACAAGAAAGAGCACGACGAAAGAGTCTGTTCATGGATTTAAGTCACATATTTTCTCTGGAAATGATTTGGAAGTTTCTGTGGGGGTGAGCCAGTCACTTTCTATTGCTCAGCTTCCATCTGCTCTGTGTGTGTGTGTGTGTGTGTGTGTGTGTGTGTGTGTGTGTGTGTGTGTGTGTGTGTGTGTGTGTACAAATACACACATCATGGGCACCAGTGTGATGGAGACAAGGACATGCTACTCTGTTTGATTTTCTTGACTCAGATTCTCACTAAACCTAGAGCTCATGCTCTTTTTCAGTTAGGCTGATTGTCAGCATGAGCCAGCAGTCCTTCTGCCTCTGTCCGCTCAGCACTGTTAGAGTTACATCCCGGGATAGCCATGCTCAACTTTTTACCTTGGTGCCAAGCTTAGGACTCAGGTCAGGAAGGGCATCTTATTTGAAAAATGTGTGTGCAAAATGAAGTCACTTCTGTCACACCCTATTAAAACAGGGTTGATGACGGCCATAGGTAAAGATCACCTGATAACTTGGTCTGCTAAAGAATAAATTTTATGGCTAAATTCCCATATTTACTACATATTTACAGAAAAAAAATAGATCTCATTTTTGCAAAGCTATCTTTCTTTAGCTACAAATGTGATGATTATTCTGGATTATCTTACTTACTTAGAGAACAGAAAACAATATAAAGAGAAAGAAAATAACTAGCAGTTATAAAATTACACTCACAGAAAACTATTTTAGTATGAAGTTATTTGTGTGGTTATAAGGAGAACCAATTTTATCCTCTTTGACCTCAAAGGTCATTTTGTTTTTGCTAAAATTTACCAACTTTTAGTCTTGTCCTAGAGTGTTGTAAAGATGAAGAAAAAGCACGAAAATAAGACAGTGACCAAACTGCAGGGTTGTTGGAGGACAGTCTTTGACTGAGACAAATGGATTTTGAATGCAAGCTACTCCTTTGGACCATATGAACACTTGCTGTTTTCAGGCTGAGAGTGCTCTTAGGGATGTGGAAAATGAACAGATCCTTCAGGGTTTACACACGTTAAATCAAACCTGGATGGAAAATAAGCCAAACTTGAAGTACTGTCTATACCCACTTATTCCTCACGAGAGACTGTTATCAGATCAAGAAGAGACAGATGTCTTTCATATCTATGCATTTTTAAACATTATTTATTTATTTAGGAGATAGATAGAGAGAGAGAGAGAGGCAGATAGAGAAAGAATAGGTGTGCCAGGGTCTCCAGCCACTGAAAACAAACTTTAGACATATGCACCATCTTGTGTAGCTAACTCATGTGAGTCCTGGGGAATCAAACCTGGGTCTTTTGGCTTTGCAGGCAAGTGTCTTAACCACTAAGCCATTCTTCTCGCCCTCTATGCCTGCTTGCTTGCTGCCGCCTTCTCCTCCTCTCCTCTTCCTCCTTTTTCTTCTACTTATTTTCTTTTTGAAATGTCAAGCTTCTGTATCCAGACCAGAAAAGACTCATCCTCTATAAGTATAAAAGAAATCATGTAAGAGCCACAATTCTCTGGTAGCCTGGAAGTGTAAAGATTACTTCACCTGGAGGAAGTAAAATTTATCATGATTCTGTTTATGATGTCATTTACCATGTTATTAGTGTAACATTTTCTCAACATTAAATATGATATGCTGAATGGAAGACAGAACACCCCACAAATAAAATATTGAAAAATTAGGAAGAACAAAGAAGAAAGAAAAGAACAAAATAAAGACCTTGACAGTGACATGTATATAATATAGAATATTTTGGTGAGCCCTAATATATCAGAAATAAAATAATTTAATCTTATAGGAATAATCACCTTTATTACTTCTGTGGGGGGGGCAGCAGGTGCATGTTCATGTGTGGGCATGTACGTTTGTGTATGAGTACAATACAAGCATACATGCATGCATATGGGGGCCAAAAGGAAAACCTCAGGTATTTAATATATGTATGTATTTACTTATGACAGGGTCTTTCACTGGCCTGGAACTTCACGTAGGCTAGTAATCTAGACTGTTTGTCTGGTGAGCCCTGAGGATCTGTCTCTCTCTCTCTCTCTTTTTTTGGAGAGAGACACAGAGAGAGACAGAGAGAGAGGGAGAGGAAGACAGATAGAGATGGGCGCACCAGCAGTCTCTCAGCTGCTGTGAACCAAAATCCAGGTGTGTGCGCCCCCTTGTGGGCAAGTGCAGCATTTTGCCCTTGCGTCACTTTGCATCTGGCTAAACGTGGGACCTGGAGATTGGAACCGGCATTCTTAAGCTTGGGAGGCAGGCGCCACTACCGCTAAGCCATCTCTCCAGCTCTGTCTGGAATGACAAGCACTGCAAGGATGCCTCACATTTTTACCATGGGTTGTGGGGATTGAAGTCAGGTCCTTACGATTGAAAGGGAAGCACTTTATTGACTAAATTATCTTCTCAGCCTGTCTTTCTTTCTGTCTGTTGGATTGAACTTTTATCCATAAAGGTTCTCCAATTGCAGGAAATAATGACATATATATATATCTCAAAGATTTACATTATTTACAATGAGTATTCCCATTAATTGAACATTAAACTGAAAATACTCTATTTACCTTGCCTTTGTGTTATTTATCAAAATAAGTTTCTTTGTACCATATAGTACACTTGATATGTAACACAATGGGGTTCTGATGTAGCAAGAAATGACCTTTGATACACTTGTGTAAATGTAAAGGAAATAGAGAGGGAGAGGAGAGAGGAGTAAAAGAGACTCCATGGTTTGAAGAAAGTTGGAAAGAAAAGCATCTGCCTTTACTTTGAAAATGCAGAGCACTTAGAAAATAAGGCAATTGCGGGTAGGTGAATGAGTTCTGTGGAGCCTACATTCTCCATAGTTTTAGCGTGCCCTCCCCCAGCTTCTCTAGGATGCACACTCCAGTTATAGAATGGAACTCCAGCTTCATCGTAAGTAGCAATATGCACTCAGCCATAGGCTTGAGTGTAACAGCGGCTGAAGCCTTATGGGTCCCACTTATCTCTTTTCCTTCTTTCCAAGTGGACTCTTGAGTGAGTTTCAGAGCTGCAATGCACGAGGCTTTGACAGTTGCCTGGCTGGATGCAGGACTTAGTGTGATTATTGGAAGCAGACTCTTAAAACACAGATCATATACATATGCCTAGTCTTCCCATGCCCCGCAGGACGTATTGCCTCAGTTCTCTGTGTCAGATTTATATGAAATTTACATTAAATAATTTTATATCTACAATTACTGAAGAGAGTCATGAATCACCAACAGGCTATGACAGCTGGCTGTTCCCCTCATATTTCATCAAGCCTTTCTCTGCATGGCATTTTCATATGGTTATACAGCTTTGTCACTTAGCAATCAAAAAGCCCTAGACAGGCATGTTTATACTCACCTTTTGAAGACCACAACAATTTGGGATTTAGTGACTGTCTCAAGGTGGGTCTTAGAGATCATCATGTCTCAAGAACACAAATGGAGTTAATTTATCAGAAATATAGGTACCATTCAAACTTGATCTAAATCATCTTTCTCTACTGCATTATGTCTGTATTCTTAGGGATTATATATTAATAGGACCAATGAAAATCTGAAAACTAGATGATTTATAGGAACCTTGAATTTTTCTTATTTTTTATAGTCTCTATTTCATGAACCCTACTCTGTAAACAGTGACCACAAAAAAAATTGCAAAAAGCACACTTCACAAATTGTATTAAGATTCCATTTTACTTCCTTACCATACTTTTGAAATTAAATATTCCTATAAAATTGGTTTCACAATGATAGATGTTTAATTTGATTCCTCCTCAGGAAGAACTTGAGTTTTCTCGCTCTTCTTTTATGATATATGTAGCAGTCAGCTTCAGGGCTCTGCGATGAACTTCCGAACCAGGCACAGTTATGGGGGAAGGGAATTTATTTGAAGCTTTCAGATCTAAGGGTCAGTGCATAAAGACACAAGAAGCTGGTCCACTTTCACAGGCCCACGCAGAGAGAGAAAAGCCATCACCACACATAGGAAGTCGAGGCAAAACTCCCGTACTTCATTTATCTTTACACTGGAATTCCAAATCCACCCCCACACTTTAGGGCTGAGCCCTAGGATCCACCCGCAGTGACACCTCCTCCAGCCTGGTGGCGAGAGATCTAAATTACAATCTTTAATAAACTCGTGGGTCAATGTTGGGGACATCCATTGAAACCACTACAACAGATAAAAATGGAATTAAAGAACGTGAAGAGATCACTGGTAGTTAAAGGTGGATAAATTGCCTGTGATGACACAGAACAGCATATAGAGTGAGCTGTCACACCACAGGGCCCACCCCTAGTGACACACTTCCCAACAAGGCTCCACCTCCTAAAGGTTCCACAACCTTCTGGAATAACACAACCAACAGGAGATCAAGTGTGCAAACATATGAACCTATGAAGGAGACTCTACACTCAAAATAACACTTGCTTTTCTCCAGGTAACGCGATGCCAGGTTTTCCGTGTTCATGGTCTTTCAGAAAAGCCCATTAGCTCTTCATAACCCCAAGGAAAATGCAATTGGTACATGTTACTATGTTACTAGAAATGCTATCTTTTTGAGACATTTTCCCTTTCTCTTCTATGCGTATCACTCCTATATTTCCTTTAAATAAAGTACAAAGCTTCTTAAGATGAATCACTTTAAGGGTCGGGAATGGTTCAATCTTTCTATTATGGGGGCTTGGCTTTCTAAGATTCAACTATGATTGAAGAATTTTGGAAAACTCTTACAGTTAGAAAGACTAAAGTGTTCATGGTCCTATTTCCTTTTGTGTGTTAGCCTTGCCCTGACTTAAAATCTTTACCTAATTGGTAAAATTTGAGTCTCTGGTTTGCATGGGCTCTAAAGTGTAAGCAGGCAAGGGACGAGATGTACAGGCAAAAATCTAAGGTTTAATGAAATAGAAGCTGAGAGATTAATACTAGATTAAGATAAACACTCTAGGTGAAATCAGAATAGATAAGTAGGAGAAAGGAGGTGGACAGCAATAGAACAGAGAAAACAAATGAACTAGAGAGGTATTTTCATTAACAGCATTAGAATCTCTACTTTTGGTCACATTTTGAAGTCTCATTTAGGATATATATTTCTATCCTAGCATTTCATAGTCCTTGTACGGGGTGTGTGTGTGTGTGTGTGTGTGTGTGTGTGTGTGTGTGTGTGTAGGGAGGTAGAATTTATATTGGCTCACGCTTTGAGGTCATAAAGCACATCACTGTGAGGAAGGCACGGTGGTGGGTATGCAAGTTGGTGGGTCACAGGGTTTCATAGGTGCTGGTGCTTGCCTGCAGCTTATTTTCCCCCTGCTTATTCATTCCGGGACCCCAGCCTACAGGCTGGTTGTTGTAACCATCTTCGTGTTATTACTGATGAGAGGGAAGGTTTTACTTTTGCTTACAGTCTTGAAGGAAAACTTCATCGTGGCGGGGGAAAGCATGGCACAGCGGGCTTGACATCACCTCTGCCGCAGCAGGTGCAAAGCAGCAGCAGGAGAGCGAGCTGAAAGCTAACAAGGGGGAGCTGGCTGAAACACCCCCAAGCTTCACTTCAGCAAACCCACCTCCTCAAGCAAGGCTCCACCTCCCAAATTTCCATGAGCTGAGCCTCAAGCACTCAGACAGATGAGTTTATGGAAGACATCAGATTCAAACCACTGGGCTGGTGCCACCCATAGTGAGGGCGTGTTTTATTGTTCTGTAAATCCCTTTGAAAATGTACTTGACAGAGAGTGCATTCCACTAATGCTCTGGGTGTTTATTGCTCAATCAAGGTAGCGATCAAATTTAGTCATCACAGACACGCAATTGTTTTATTACCCCGGGGCAGATGTTAGCGTTGAACAGTTATCAAGAGTTTAATAAGAAGTCAACGTGTGCTTTTCATAGAAAATATCAGCCCCATTAGCTGAGTCATTCACAGACATACATATTCTTTTGTAGTTTCTTCATTATTTATGAAATCTTTTGTCTGCTAGAAGCAAAAATGAGTACAGGAATTTAGAGAAGAATTTAGAGAACTATAACTACAATGTTTCCCCTCAGGGCATTCAAGAGTCTGAGAGAGAACTGAAACTTAAGGAAAAGTTTGCTAAGATGGAATGAGGTATTCTTTAGAAACTCAAAGGGAAGAATATTTAGATGAGGGACAAGTGGGAAACACAGAAATACTAGAGAAAGTGGAGGAAAACAGAGGCAATTGTGAAGGCCACACTAAGAAAAAGATAAAAGGAAGCTCAGAAAACCTTCTGGATCTCCTGGATTTGGCATTTAGCTTCGTCTTTCGTGTCTCTCCATCTACCCATTTTTTTTTGTTATGTATATGACTGCCTTATTTCCTGCTGAAAATTTAGAGTGTTGTTTATGCCATTCCACTAAAACCCCAAACTCTCTGCTTAATTCTCTTCTTACACAGTTGGACTAGATTATTTAGCTCCCCACCACACAGAGAGTATGCACCAGCTATTCCTGTGGTTCTCAAGCTAGGAGTAATGAATGTTATTAATGAGCACTTTTTTGAGAGAGACAGAAAGAGAGAGAGAGAGAGAGAGAGAGAGGAAGTGGCAGGGAGAGAATGGGGGCACCAGGGCCTTTTCAGCTGCTGTGAAAGAACTCAGATGCGTGTGCCCCCTCGTACTTTTTATAAATAACCCCCTTGACCTTTACTTTTCTTCCACATCAGCTAAGCTGTTTGAGACTCGAATTTGGATTAACATCTTTTAGACTCCTCCTTTGTGGCCAGTTGTCTTGAGCATGGATGTTGGGGGACCACTCTTTCAGATAGACCTGTATTATGGACACTTGGAGACTTTCATGGGTGCCCTGAGGAAGTAACATTCCAGCTGCAAAGAACACCATAATCTCCAATTCTGGCTATGATTTTTGCTTCAAGAGCCTTCCTTCTTGGCCTAGTCGCTGCAATCCACACCTACCTGTACATGAAAATATGTCAGCCATGGTAACACTTGGTGACTTTCTGATAATCTCACCTGCAGCTCTTCTGCAGGGCAAAATCCCTGACTGACCAAATTCATGGAATAACAGTCTTCACTTAAGACCTGCATTGCTAGCTATCAACCTCGCCGAAGTGTATTTTACGACCTCATCCAATTCCTGACTTTTTTCCTCCTTCCTGTTTCCGTGTGTGTGTGTGTGTGTGTGTGTGTGTGTGTGTGTGTGTGTGAAGACTGGTCATCTCACTTGTGCCCACCCCTTCTTCCACACTGTATGAGAGGAATGAGTTTCTGGGGAGTCAACCACAAGAATTAGTGTCCGTTTCCTAGTTAAATTGATTTAAGCTATTCAAAACTTACATTGGAAATAAGAGAATGATTTTTCCTCCTGCATGCCAAAATAGAGAGGTCATGACCTGATATTTTCAATTTGTCTTGCATGCTAATTAATTTGTTTCAACACGAGATTGATATAGACATACAATTGTCAAGCTGTATATGATACCCCGATTCTGTCCCAGGAAATAAACGCTGGAAAACAAAACATGACCACTGTCACACATCCCCAAACAGTTACAACTTGCTCCATGATTATTCCTCCTGCATTCTTGTCCTCCTTTTAACTTAAAATAAGCTTGGAAAAGACAGGTACGCTCCCAAATCATCACACAAAATTACCTGCTTCTCAGCAGCCTGCCAGCAGCTTCTCTTTATAAACAACCTGTAATCAGAGCCGATGGGAAGATCCACTGCCTTACCCATTCCTTTCTCACACCTTGCTTGTCTTTGTGTGTTAGCTAAACAAAAGTGATGATGGCTGGCTTCCTTGCTACAGCAAACTCAGAATAAATAGTGTTGTTTGTAGTTCTTAAAAAAAAAGCCTTTATACTGACAATTTTCATACTTGTACATAATGTATTGTATCATAATATCCCCCATTATCTTACTTTATCCTTCCTTTGCCTTTCCCTTTCACTGAATCCCTTCTGTTTTTCCAACTAGTCCCACTTCTACTTTGATGTCTCCCTGTCCCCCTCCACCATCCATCATGGGGTGTTGAAAGAGCCCAATACTGTTGATGTATTGTGAAAGTAACAAGAGCCACCTTGTGGGGTGGTCCTGAATGCAACCTCCACTTCAGGTATGGTAAATGGTGTTCCAAAGCACTCCTCCCCATATTCCTTTTCAGGGCTGGTCTCTGAGCCTTGGCAGTGGTAATGAAGATATCTCACTTAGCACCGAGTACGCAATTGTCATTTATTCTCAGCACTTTGACTGCATTGGAGCCCTCCTATAGTGGTCACTGCCAGCTCAAAAAAAGAAAATACTTCTCTAACTAAAGGTGAGAGTAACGCTAATCTAGGAGCATAACTGTAGAAGGCAATTTGATGGCCACACCATATGTATTTACTGAAATAACGATAGTAGTCATTGCCAACAACAAACCAGGACCTTGGTCCTTGTTAGGATCATTAAAAGTTTCAGTTCCGTAGAACGTTTCCTTCCAAATGCTTTGATTTTTCAAATGTAGTCTCACTTTTTTTTTTTTTGCAATCTTACACATTCATAATTTTTGCACTTTCAGTGTGTGGGTGAGCCTCATGTGCTTCTGATACTTTTCACAAGATTTCTGCTGTGCTCCTGTGGGGCTGCTGAAATCAACTTGGAAGAATAAATGTTACCACCTCTACCTGGATATTAGGAAGGTCATAATATTTTTTGTTTTATTACTATAAAATTATCATATTTTAGCAAAACAATATTTTCTGCATAATATTCTTTTACTTTGAACTACTGGGTTAATATGCATGTTCTCCAGTATCAAGAATGTATTCAAAGGATGCTACAAGCAGCAGGTGACAGGATATGTGAGGATGTGGAAAAAGTGCACAGGCTGAGACAAACAGATTTTTTAGTAGCATTCTTATTTACTCTAAAACTTGGGCCAGGCATGGTTGTGCACATCTTTAATCCCAACACTCTGCAGGCAGAGGTAGGAGGATTGTTGTGAGTTTGAGACCACCCTGAGACCACAAAGTCAATTCCAGGTCAGCCTGGGCTGCAGTGAGACCCGACTTTGACAGAAAAAAAAAAAAAAAAAAAAAAAAAGACTTGGATAGATTTTTTGTTCCTTCTCATGTTTAACATATTTATTACTCATATGAATTCATTTAAGCAGTTCCTGGACCTGTTCCCCATGACATATGAGATGATACATGCAAAAAAGTAAGATATTTTGTTTCCATGTCAAGCTAATTTGGAAGAAGTCCAAGCTCAAGTGAAGGAAATGCCTGCAAAATGATTCCAATCTTGTAAACTGCCAATAACATTTCTCTAGAAAGATGACAGCAAGTGCTGAATATTGCAGTATCATTTTTTCCCCAGGAAACCAAAGAAAAAAGTAAGAAGACTGTTAGGGGAATGAAAATATAATTTTAGAAAATCTAAGCAAGAGAAAAATCTACAAATTCCAAACTTTCTATGACTTTCGTCAAAAATCTCCTCAGATCAGAAGTTCCAAACTGGGAAGCATTAAAATTGATGTTGTCTTAGAGGTATCATATTTATTTGATTAATGGAACAAATGTTTAAATAGTGCTTATTATGTCACACTTTTTTTTTTTTTGGAGAGAGACACATAGAGAGACAGACAGAGAGGAAGAGGAAGACAGATAGAGATGGGCACACCAGCAGCCTCTCAGCTGCTGCAAATGAAATCCAGATGCGTGCACCCTCTTGTGGTTAAGTGTGGCATTGTGCCCTTGCGTCACTTTGCATTTGGCTAAACGTGGGTCTTGGAGATTGGAACCACTGGACATTGGAACCAGCATTCTTAGGCTTAGGAGGCAGGCGCCTTAACTGCTAAGCCATCTCTCCAGCCCACACTATTTTTTTAGTGATTACAAATAAACACTCAACCCTCACATAGCTATTTTAGATATTATCATATCTGTATAAACAAAAAGAAGATGTATAGAAATAATAGTAATCATAAAAATTATTATTAATATTAAAGGATATTCCCCTAAGTAGAAGGGAACATGGGCAAAGCAAAGAGAATGGATGACAGGAAAACCCTAGAAAGTGCTGAGAGATACCTAGAGTTGGTAGTTTTCCAAACATACAAGAGAAATCCATGTTCAGAAAGCCGTGACACAAAAGGGAAGAATGGCAAAGCTTGACTAGCTTTTGAAGTTCTTCTGAGTTAGATTCAAGACACAGGAGGTATTTCGAATGACAAACTGATATGACAAGAGAATAAGTTCCTTGTTGCAGTCAGCTTTATATTTCTGGCATGAACAGTTTATGGGAGGAAGAAGGGATTTTTTGAAGCTACAGATCCAGGGGAAGTTCAAATGATGGAAGAAGCTGGTCCCCTTTTCACAGATCCACACAGAAAGAGAAAAGCAACCACCACCAGCACAAGTGAACACACTCCAAGAACCCCAGGCAGAACTCCGACACTCCGCATATCTTTGGCTGGATTTCTGATCAGCCCCCTCACCTTAGGGTTGGACCCTGGAATCCACCCACAGACAGACACCAAGTTATAAGTTTGAATAAAACTCCTGAATTTAGTGAAGAACATCAATTCAAACTACCACATTCCTCATATCATATTGTAACTAAAATATGCAGTGTACAGACCAAGGAAGACTATTGTAACCTGCAGGAAAGAAGCACGAAGTCACAAGTAATCAAAAGCCTATCAAAAACAATAATTGATTTTCTAACAGTTACTCCTAAAAATCAGGGTGGCCTGGGACAATGCATTTCAAACTCCAGAAAAAAAAGATAAATATGAACCCACATTACTATATCTATGAAATTATCCTAAACAATTGAAGGAGGAAAAAAGTGCTTACCGTGATAAGTTCAAACTAAAGGAATTCATGAGTAGGAAACCAGTACTATAAAAGATAGGTAAAGGCATTCTGTACTCCACTGAAGAGAAAAGTAAACACATTGATGGGGTCACAAGGTAGATAAGGCATTCTAACCAAATGGGGCTATAAGTAAAGTAGGTTTAACTCTATTGCTATCTAACAAATTGATCTCAAATCAAATCAAAATAAAGATACGACTTCACATTGAATATGAGAAAATTCAACACAGGGACATAAAAGTTCAAGACATATATGCACCAATCAGCACACCAGATGTCACTTAACATTTTTGAATGCAAAGGCACATAGTGACTTCCACACAACAGGCGTTGACTTAAATAAGCACCCTCAGCACCACACAGGTCTTCATAGGAGAAATCACAGGAAAGGAAACTGAACCAAATGACACTATATAGCAAGCAGACCTCGTGGACACCTATAGAAAATCTCACCAAACCAATAAGAATATGCATGCTTCTCAGTGACCCATGGAACCTTTCTCTAAACTTGACCATATTTCAGGATACAAAGCAAGTTTTAACAAGGAAGTTGAGGGCTGGAGAGATGGCTTAGTGGTTAAAGTGCATGCCTGCGAAGCCTAAGGACCCAGGTTCAATTCTCCAGGTCTACCGTAAGTAAGATGCGCATGGTAGCACATGGATCTGGAGTTGGTTTGCAGTGGCTAGAGGTCCTGGTGTGCCCATTCTCTCTCTCTCTTTCCCCTTTCCCCTCTCTCCATCTCTAATAAATAAATAAAAATCAAATCGTTAAAAAACTGAAAAAAGAAAGTTGAAATAATTTCTCATATGGGGTTTTATGGAGGAAATTTAAAAATATTCAGAGAATTGAGTGAAAATAAAAAACAACAACAACATAAAAGAACCAATGGAAACCAATGAAAGCGTTTTTAAGAGTCTACAGCTATAAATGCCTATGTTAAAAGTCAGACAGAGGAAGATGTGGTGGTGCATATCTTTAACCCCAGCACTCCAGAGACAGAGGTAGGATGATCACCGTCAGTTCGAGGCCATACTGCGGTTACATAGTGAATTCTACATCAGACTGGGCTTGAGTGAGACCCTACTTCGTAAAACAAAACAAACAAACAAAAAAAAAGTCAGTGAGATCCGCAAGTAAATTACTTAATAAAGCACCTTTAGTTCTTATCAAACAATAGTAAAATCATTAGATGGAAAGAAGTAATAAGGATCAGGTGGACAGAAGTGAAAACTAAAATAACAATAAGGTGAATGAAACAAAGTATGTGTTCTTTGAAAGATATACAAGAGTGACAAATGGTTAGCTAACCTAACTAAAAGAACAAGAGAAGACCCAAAGTCACAAAATCAGAAATGAGAAGACAGCTTTTACAACAGTTCCTCTAATATTCAGAGGATCATTAGGGCGTGGTTTCACAACCTGTTTTCCATTAAATCAGAAAATTTAAAAATAATGGATAAATTAATTTCTAGACACATATGACCATCTTGTTTAATCTAAACCAAGAGGATATGAACAACTTTAATAGATTTATAATAAGGCAATTGAAGAAGTGATAAAATTGTCCAAAAGAAAAAGAATTCAAAAAAAAAAATCCCAAGCTAGGGAGATGGCTCAGTGGATAACTCTCTTTGCCAGTGAAAGTCCTGCTCCTCAGAACCCAAAATAAAGCCACAGGCTACATCCAGTGAGAGTGTCTATAATCACCCGGAGCCTCTGTGGCAAGAAGGGAAGTAAAGATGGGGGCATCCCCAAGCTCCAAGCTCACAGGCCATCTAGCCTGATGCATGCTGACCAACAAAGAGACCCTGTCTCAGTCAAGGTGAAGGTGAAGACCACCCCTGTTTTTTCTATGTTTACATTGTCTCTTTGCGTGTTTGTGTGGGTGGGTGGGTGGGTGGGTAGGTGACTTTACAGTGCCCCCCCCCACAGTGTTCACCTGTGGCAGAATGCACTCAATCGCAGTGGCTGGAACAAAACTAACTACCCGAAGCTACTCTTCTCCCCGTTAGTATTTGAGCCAGGCACTTTTACTGATCCTGGAGTTGGCCAATATTTCAGATGCCTTGAGGATTCAGTTTTGAGGGACTGAAGTTACACATGCATTTGGCCATACCCTGCTTTTTTGGGGGACCTGGGTATTTGTATTTCAGTGGTCTCTCAGAGATCCTCAGGTCATAGTGGCCACACAGGAAGCACATTTATTCACTGAGCCTAATGTTCAGCCCTATGTTTATCTGACCTTCACATGCATACATTGCATACACACACACAAACTCACACACACACACACACACACACACGAAGTCCAAGCCCAAATATTCCCTAATATAGAAAATAGAAAGAGAAGAAAGATCACTACCCTCATTTTCGGATGCCAAGTATTACCCTGATATGTAAGCTGGTTAATAACACAAGGAAGAAATAATAAGAATAAAGTGGGGAAGGAGAAGAAGGAAGCAATATACTAGATGTAAAAATTCTCAATAAAGTACTTACAAACTGAATTCAACACATTAAAAATATCATTCACTATAATCAAGTTAACATCTTACAGGGATGCATTATACTTCAATATAAAACATAGTACAACATATAAGTGCTATATATGACATATAGACAATGATATTTTAAAAGTAAATACAATATAGTACTTGTAGTCTTAGCTTGAGAAATACCAAAAGGTAATAAATTAATTGTAACAACTAGAAAGGAAGAGATCAAGTTATCCCTATTTCTGGAAGTTATATAAGAGAACCTAAAGACTCTACAGAAAACTTGTAGAGCTAAGAAACACTTTTATCAATGTCCATCAATGTAGCAGGTCATGGAATCAACATACAAACCATTGTAGCATCACTAGACATCAATAACTAACACGCTGAGAAAGAAATACAAATGAAAACAATTCACTAGAGCTTTAAGCAACTTAGAAATCACGTATAGAAGCTCATGCCTCTGATCCCATCACTAAGTAAGCTGAGGTAGAAGGATTTCAGCTAGCTCAAGGCCATCCTGGTGCTGTAGAGTGGGTTTCCCAGTCAGTGTGGGCTAAAGTGAGATCCTGTCCCCCCAAAACCCACAAAATAATAATAAAATCTAGGAATAAACAAAGCCAAGGAAATGAAAGAATTGAAACATGGGCCTGTAGAGATGGCTTAGTGGTTAATTGCTTGCCTATGAAACCCAAGGGCCCTGGTTTGAAGCTCAATTCCCCATTATGCACATAAGCCAGATAGATGCACAAGGTGGTGCATGCATCTGGAGTTCATTTGCAGTAGCTGGAGGCCCTGGTGTGCCCATTATCTCTCTCTCTCTCCCTTTTTCTCTCACTGTCTGTCTGTTTCTAATAAATAAAAACAAACATTATTTTAAATGTTTGAAACACTTAACAAATTTGAGGCAGACTATGAAAAATGGAAATATACACTATGCTCATGGATCAGAAGAATTTATGTCATGAAAATGACTGTGTTACCCAAAGCAATCTACACATGCAGTGTAAAATCATCATTAAAATTCAAATGACATTCTACACAGAAATAGATAAAACAAGCCAAAAATTCTTAAGTTAGCAGAAAATATTTCAGAAATCTGAAAAATTGTCAGCCTAAAGAACAATGCTGGAGGCACCATCATAGCTAATTTTCAGCTATGCTACATTGTCTTAGCTAAAACCAAAAAAGGAAAAGAAGAAACAAGAAGAAAATTCAATGTGATTTATGTTTTTCTGAATTTTGTAACATTTCAATATAATTCTTATTATTTTAGAAATTTATATTGGAATATTTAAAACTTTCACATTATTTAATTTTTTAAACATTTTTAGTTGACAATTTTCATATGTACAAACAATAAACCATGATAATTCCCTGCCATTTTCCACTTTCCCCTTCACAAATCTACTCTCCATCATATCCCCTCCATCTCTCCACTAGTCTCTCTTTTTTATTTTGATGTCATCATGTTTTCCTCCTATTATGAGGGTCTTGTGAAGGTAGTGCTATGTACTGCTAGGTCATGGATATTGAGGTTAGCTTCTGTCTAAACGATTGCATTGTAAGCAGTCCTACCCTTCCTTTGGCTCTTACATTCTTCGAACACCTCTTCTGCAATGGACCCTAAACCTTGAGGGATATGATAGAGATGTTTGTCTTTCAGTACATTATATAGTGTATTACATTTATCAATTTCCATATGTTGAACCAACCTTGGGATAAAGCATTCTTGGTTGGGGTGAATGATATAGTATTGCATTCTATTTGCCAGTATTTTGTTGAGAATTTTTACATCTATGTTCAGAAGGAAGACTGGTCTTCAATTTTCTTTTTCTGGTTGTCTTTGTCTGGTTTTAGTATCAGGGTTTGTAGAAGGAGCTTGGTAGTATTCCTTCCTTTTCTATTTCATAAAAACATTTGAGAAGCTTTGGGATTTGTTCTCCCATGAAGATCTGGTAAAATTCTTCAGTGGAGCCATCTTGGCCTGGACTTTTTTTAGCTGAGAGATTTTTACAATTGTTTGGATCTCCATACTTGTTATAGGTTTATTTAAGTGATTTATCTCATCTTGATTTAATTTTGGACATCATCCATTTCTTTCATATTTTCAAACTTAGAGGAGTATATGTTCTTAAAGTGTGTTCTTATGATTTTCTGAATTTCTTTGGTATCTGTTGTAATGGTGACTTTTGAGCTTTAATTTTATTAATTTTTGTCTCTTCTCTCTTTCTTCTGGTCAGATTTGTTAAGGGTTTATCAATCTTGTTGATCCTTTCAAAGAACCAACTCTTTTTCTTTCATTGATTTTTGTATTTTTTGTTTCTATTTCATTAATTCCTCCCCTAATCTTTATTATTTTTTCCCATCTACTGATTTTTGGTTTGCCTTGTTCTACTTTTTCCAAAGCCTTAAGGTAAAGCAATAAGTTGTTTACTTGTGACCTTTCTTAATATAGGCAGTTAAAGCTATAAATTTCCCTTTTTGAACTGCCTTCATTGTGTCCCAAATGTTTTGTTATGTTTCATCTTTATCTTAGGACTCTATGAATTTTTTAATTTCCTGTTTGATTCTTCAATGACCCATTCAGTAGTATACTGTTTAGTGTCCATGATTTGGTGTATGCTGTGTAGTTTTTCTTGTTGCTGATTTGTAGTTTAATTCTATTTTGATCAGAGAAAGAACAAGGAATTATTTCAATTTTTCTGTATTTGTTAAGATTTGCTTTGTGTCCTAATATATGGCCTATTTTAGAGAACGTTACAGGTGCTGCTGAAAACAATGTGTATTCTGGAGCATTTGGATGGAGTGTTCTGTAGATATCTGTTTGGTCCATTTGTTCTATGGCCTCATTTAATCCAGATGTCTCCCTGTCTATATTTGCTGGGATGACCAGTCTGTTGATGAGAGTGGGGTACTGAATTCACCTACTACAACTGTGCTTGGTGTTATCTGTGACCTTAAGTCTAATAGTGTTTGATGAAATCTGGAGTGCTCATGTTAGGTGCATATATGTTTAGAATTGTAATGACTTCCTGTTGCATTTTTCCTTTCAGCAATATAAAGTGACCTTCTTTATCCTTCCTCACTAATGTTGGTTTGAAGTCTGTATTTTCAGATATTAGAATAGAATTTGCAGTCATGAGTGCAATGTTGATTATTGAAATCAGTTGCTGAATTTAGTTATACATGATATTGTTGAAGTAGTTTTGACACTTGATGGTATCACCAAAGAAGTTTATAAAAATGTAAATTTTTAGAAAATTTTCAAATTCAAAGATAAAAAAAAAAATTGTAGCCACATAAAACTTAGCACTTGTCCTAGCACAAATAAGTTTAAACTTCCTTAAAACTGGAAATATATTCAGTTTTTTTATGTCTGAATATATCATCTTTTGTTTTAAAATGTCATAGTATTTATGATCTTGCTGGATGATTTGTGATCCTAATATACTTGAAATAACAAACTATAGGTTTTACATTAAATTTTAAAAATTTACAAGAAAAAAATATAGCATTTTAAAATGGTAGCATAAGATTAGCTGTGGTAGAAAATTGATTCCATGCATTATTTTGTAAGTGTGTATCTTCATGCAAATATGTGTGTGTGCAGTTAGTAAGATTAATTCATATAAAGGGAGATATTAAGATCTTTGCTTTGTGATGTATAGAAGCAAGCAATTCTCAAAATTTTTTCATCACTAATTTTAGGTGGTTGAATACTGCACATAAAACAACAACAACAAAGAAAATACACAGCATCAAAGTACTGGTTGTGTCCTATTGTCATTCAATAGAAGGAAGATAACTATTTTATACTACACTTCCAGTTAAAGATAAATATATACTTGGAGTATGGTTAGATTCTGAATAGCTTAGAAAGAAAACACATTTACTTTGCAAGCACATTACTAAGTGTTAGAAGATCTATTTATGAGTAATATTCTCTGATGGCATTTCATTTTAATAATATATATAAACCTTTTTAGACACCCACATAGTCACTTATTGCCATTATATGTAAGGAACCCTGCAAAGTCTCTTCTGAAAGCAATAGATGGTATTTAGTTTTGTAAAGTATCTAGTCCATTTTAGAAGATTAACTCCTGTGGAATCATAAAGACCTGATATGTCTTATAAATCAGTCATACATACACATGTATGGAGATAATTATAAAGGCATGATACCCTGATCATGTGTATAAAATGGTTCATCATTGTTTTGAAATTTAAATAAAAATCTTATTGTCTAATTGTATGGAAATAGGACAAATTGTGAAAAGAATGTCAGAATTACAAAGAGCCTGGCTTTTCATAGCTAATGAGAAGAACGGTTCTGAAACATGGAAATGATGGGAGCAAGGTCATTTCCATTTCTAATACTCAGCTGCTATGTAACCTTGGAAAAAATTATGGACAATTTTCTTTGAATCTTAGTTTTCTTTTGAAATGTCAGGATATGTACCCATAGATACTGCAGAGAAGATAAAATAGGAAAATGTTTATAGCTTTTTCTATCACAGAGTCTCACAGAAATCCTCTTCAAATAGTGATTATTATTTTCTCTATTAATTTTCTAATAGTTTCATTAACTTGGAAAATTAAAGTTTGGAGTACTCTAGGAGCTGCAAATTATTATTTCCAAGTGGTCTTTATTGGATTTTATATTGTTCCAAATGTTAGATGAACTTAAGACAGAAGATAAGGGAAAAAAGACAGTAAAGTTATATTCTTTTATCTTTGATAATAAATATATTTTTAGCAAGAGGAAATGTTATTATATTCATCCATATTTATGAAAAAATAAATTGAACATTTAAAACTGCATCTAAAGTAGTTGTGAAGGAAGTGAAATAATTATGAAGGACTTTGCTTTCTATAGAGAAATATTCTCAGAGGATAAAAAGGAATCACTGCAATCTAGCACAAGACAAGTTTTCTAAGAAGCTTTCAAATTATGATTTCCAAAGTCGTTCTATGTAGTAAGGTCATAGAATAATTTTAATTCTGTATATTATATAGTTAGCACATCAATTTAAGCATATTACCTACTAGAGTGCAACTCTGCATACCACATGTTTAGTGTAAACACATTACAGTTGTTGTAAACCATTAAAATTCCAGAGGAATTTATTTGTAGAACTTACTGCATAGGTTTTAGATACATGAAACATTTAAGGATGTTGAAAATGTGTTTATGTTTAAATTTACTACATATTTCTTCAAAGTTATATTTATTTACACTGGGAATTAAAGAGAATGTAAATGACAGATATAATTTTAAGTAAATTTACATTTTAAAATGCACAATCCTTAAACATATTTTAATTATGAGGTCAGATTTAATGTTATAAAGGAATTATGTACTTGGAACATCAGAGATAAAAATACATTTCACTTTTAAACTTGATTCCTCAATGTGTTCCCCAAACTAGAGACTCATCCTTTAATCCAAATGGTATAATAGGATCGAGATGTCACTTTCTATTTAAACAACTGAAAAAACTGTACAGCATGTTTGGCAAGAGTTTTCAAATGCTGGAAAACAGACACAATAGAGCCGTTGGTCTCTGAAAGAACAGAAGGACACCAATTGCATTCTGCAACCCGAGAATTTTACAGCTACAAGTTTCACTACCACGAGGAAAAAGTCCCAGAAATTTCAGAGGTCTCACTGTATTGAGACCAGAGATCAGTATTTGGGTTAGGTAGTGGTTAGAACTTTTGGGACTAGTTAACAGACCAGAAAGAGTAGGAGGAGGGTTGCAGGAGGACTGAGGGCCTGGAGGAGGAAGAGAAGAAGAAAACAAAGCTCTCAAGTCCTGCAGACATATGCACAATGGTCACTTCAAGACTGGCTCAGAATTGAAGCCCACGTGGAGGAAAAGAGGCTACTATGAAGCTGGGCACCAAACATCATAGCAAAATAGACATTTTTTCTGATTATTGTGTGTTTCAAGGTAGAGTCTCACTCTAGCTCAAGCTGACCTAGAATTGACTATGTAGTCTCAGGGTGGCCTCAAAATCACAGCCGTTCTCCTACCTTGGCCTCCTGAGTGCTGAGAATAAAGGCGTGAGATACCATGCCCAAGCAACATTTGTCTTTGTAGAATCTGAGGACTGCATAAACAATTTCCTTTATAATAAAGTCAAATTGCAATGCTAATAAATTATCTCAGTTTGAAAATATTTTCTCAGTGGATGGTTTGTCTATTTTCTAGCAATATCTTGTGGAACCCTTGCATGTATACTTTTGAAGAAGTTTATCATTTTATACTTTATGCTTTTTGTTTTGTGTTCTAATTAACAAATCTTTCTGAAGCAGAAGACTGCAAATATTCCTCCTGTTTTCTTCTAGAACTTTTACATTTTTATTTCTGACATTTATATCTAATACAATTTTTGAACAGATTGTTAGGGGTGAGGTGAGCCCTTTTTCTCCTTAGCAAATGGATATCTGATTATTCCCAGAATATTTGCTGAAAAACTCATTCTTTCACCCATAAATTATCAGGCTCTTCTGTTAAAAATAAAGTTATCATATACCTATGATTCAGTTTCTCTTTTATATGTGTTCTATTAAGTACCTTTGTCAATTCTTTAAAACTTTTTAAAGATTTTCTATTTTTTTTTTTTTTTTTTGGAGAGAGATACAGAGAGAGAGAGAGACAGAGAGAGGGGGAGGAAGACAGATAGAGATGGGTGCGCCAGCAGTCTCTCAGCTGCTGTGAATGAAATCCAGATGCATGCGCCCCCTTGTGGTCAAGTGTGGCATTGCGCCCTTGTGTCACTTTGCATCTGGCTAAATGTGGGACCTGGAGATTGGAACCGCTGGAGATTGGAACCAGTGTTCTTAGGCTTAGGAGGCAGGCGCCTTAACCCCTAAGCCATCTCCCCAGCCCCTTTGTCAATTCTTTGCCACTATATGCAGTGGAGACTCTTTGTTTACTCCTCACATGGGAACTTTTCTGTCTTATCTCCTTCTGGGCAAAATCTGTCTGCTCAGCCTTCACTACATGATAAATTTACTGATATTTCCAAAGAACCAGCTATTGATTTTTATATGTCTATTTGATTTTATGTCTTTTTTCATCTTATGCTTATGTGTAACTTACTTAATTAAACTTTTCTAGGTTGTAAGTAAAAACATAAAACATTCATAAGAGAGTTATCTTTTTCTTAAAGATAACAAAACTCTAGAACTCACAAATAGATGAGTTTAATTTATGTTCTCATATGCCCCAGTAGAAAAAGTGTATGCATGCCAGGGCTTTCAGCTGCTGCAAACAAATTCAAGATGCATGCATCACCTTTTGCATCTGGCTATGTGGGTCCTGGCAAATCAAACCTGGGTCCTTTGGCTTTGCAGGCAAGTGCATCAACCACTAAGCCATCTCTTCAGCCCCCAAATATAATTTTATTTAAACCATTTTCAATGTACTGAGATTGACCTTATGGTCTTTCAGCTTGGATTGATTAACATGTGACACATACTTTTTTTATGGAGAGAGAGAGAGAAGAGAGAGAGAGAGAGAGAGAAAATGGACACACAAGCAGCCTCTCAGCCACTGTGAATGAACTCCAGATGTGTGTACCCCCTTGAGGTCAAGTGAGGCATTGCACCCTTGTGTCTATCTGCATCTGGCTAAATGTGGGACCTGGAGATTGGAACCTCTGTTCTTAGGCTTAGCAGGCAGGCACCTTAACCGCTAAGCCATCTCTCCAGCCCTTGACTGCATTTGGTTGCTGTTAAGAGGAGTGTTTTACAAATATCAGTTTGGCCATACTGATCATAAATCTTTACTTTGTAGGATAAGTCAATGAATTATTGGGAAAAGGGATTCATTCTAGAACTGCAGTTGTAGATTTGTCATTTACTCTTTTAGGTATTTTTTTTTTTG
Organism: Orientallactaga sibirica; assembly: GCA_036365145.1. Classification (NCBI taxonomy): domain Eukaryota; kingdom Metazoa; phylum Chordata; class Mammalia; order Rodentia; family Dipodidae; genus Orientallactaga; species Orientallactaga sibirica. The sequence continues at coordinate 5,877,189 of JAEOAD010001030.1, forward strand.
CTTAAATATTTTGAAGCTTTACTATTTTGCTCATAACTATTTAAGAATGTCTTGTCTTTCAATTTCTTCAATTTTTAATGTTTTTACCTATTAATTTGGGAGAGATTGAAAGATAGGCAGGTAGAGAGAGAGAGAGAAAGAATGGGCATGCCAGAGCCTCCAGCCACTGCAAACAAACTCCAGTTGTGTGCACCCCTTATGCATCTGGCTTATGTGGGTCCTGTGGAATTGAAACTGGGTCCTTTGGTTTTGCAGGTATGCACCTTAACCACTAAGCAATCTCTCCAGCCTAATAATATTTTGTCTTTTGATGAAATAATGTGCCACCATGTCCTATTTCATTCATAGTAATGTACTTTTTGATTCAAGTTATTTATATGTCTTAAAGCATCATAATACATTTGTAATATGCATCAAACATTATCTATAATCTATTTTAATAAGAAATGCATTTTGCATTTTATGATATATAGTTACTATTTACTGTGCTTACAGCAGAGAAAGAATACAGACAATTATATGAAGAAATACTAGTTAAGACAGGACCAAAAATGATAAACTTCAACTTACAGACTTAAGATGCCCATGAATTCTGAGAACAAGAAATATTTAAAACAAGCAAGTCTAGATACATCACAAATAAATGGCAAAAGACTAATTATTAAGATAAAATCTATAAAGCAGCCAAAAGAAAGACAATTCTAGTGAAGAAACAAATAAGAAGGAAAGATCTCCCATGAAAATTATTCCAGTCACAGGTCATGGCACAGGATACTTCCCTGAGCTATGAAAAAAACCAATCTATATTTCTTTAAATGATAAGATTTTTTTTTCAAAAATTAAAGTGAAAATACTATAATAATCATTTAGGTAGAATTCATAATTTTAAACATTATTTTTTAAATTACATAAATACTATGTAAGAATTTTGAATGTAACTGAGTCACTGTTTCCTTCAGCTGTTTAGTAAAAACTGTCCTGTTGCATTACAAACATGCTTAATCCTTATTGCAATATATATATATATATATATATATATATATATATATATATATATATATATGTTCAACTTTTACTTTCTAGAAATGGCTTATGATTATTTTTCATTAAGACATAAATCCTTTTCCATTGACTAGTCTCTTAAATGTCTTTTGCCTTCAAGTTATCATTACAATCATATGTTGTTGATGATTTCACCTCGAATTCTGCACAAAGATTCATATATATTATACTTTCCCCTATAACAGACATGCCACTATTGCACCCATTGGCTCATTTGCCCTGGCTGACCAAATTTAAGGCTTGAAGTGTCCACTGTTGAGTATCTCCTCTGGTGATTTCTCTCTCTCCCATTGAACTGCATGCAGTGTAGCTTTTTCTAGCTTTCTGTCAGCTGGTCTACATGGAGGAGGTTTTCAGCTCAGCTCCAGCAGGATTTCTCAGTGACCTTTCAGCCCAAGTATGTGGAGTCTTCAGCAATAAGGTCTTACCATCTACTCCTGGTGGGAAACCAAGAACCTTGGCAATGGCCTATAATGTTTTGGGGGTATCTGTAACATCCCTGGCCAAAAACTAACTGGAAGGTATCCTATCCCTAGCTCTAAAAATTTTCTAGTAACAATCTATGACTTCTGAGTGTTCCATTGTAAAAAAAAAAAAAAAAAAAAAAAAAAAAAAAAGGTTTCTCTATGACTTATTTATATCCTTTTGGATTTTTATTAGCCTTCCCTCCATCTTTCATTTACTCAATTTCTTCCCCTGACCTCACTTAGTCCTTTTCACCCCCATTAATATGTTCTTCTACTTACATATATACAATGCCATCCTATTAATTACCCCCTCCCTTTCTATTCTCTTTATATCCCCTTTATAGCTTACTGGCCTCTGCTATTGAGTTATATAACTACTCACATAGAAGTTCAGTCATTTATAGCTATGATCCAGATATAAGAGAGAACATGTGACTTTTGCCTTCCTGGGCCTGGGTTACCTCAATAAGAATAATCATTTCCAGATCCATCCATTTCCCTGCAAATTTCATAATTTCATTTTTCTTTACCTGAGTAGAACTCCATTGTGTAAATGTGCCATTCATTATCCACTCATCAGTTGAGGGACATCTAGGCTGGTTCCATTTCTTAGCTATTGTGAATAGAGCAGCAATAAACATGGTTGAGCAAGTATCTCTAAGGTAGTGAGAAGAGTCCTTAGGATATATGCCTGGGAGTGGTATAACTGGGTCATATGGTAGATCTATTTTTAGCTATCTAAGGAACCTCTACTCTGATTTCCACAATGGCTGGACCATATTGTATTCCCACCAACAGTGTAGCAGGGTTCCTCTTTTTCCCCATCCTTGCCAGCATTTATGGTCATTTGTTCTCTTTATGGTAGCCAATCTGACAGGAGTGAGATGGAATCTCAGGGCAGTTTTAATCTGCATTTCCCTGATGGCTAAGGATGTAGAACTTGTTTTAGATGTTTATATGTCATCTATATTTCTTCTTTTGAGAATTCTCTATTTAGTTCCATAGCCCATTTTTAATTGGGATGTTTGATTTCTTATTTAGGTTTTTGAATTCTTTGTATATCCTAGATATTAATAGTCTGTCAGATATATAGCTGGGAAAGATATTTTCCCATTCTGTAGGTTGCCTCTTTTCTCTCTTCACAATGTCCTTAGCTGTACAAAATCTTTGTAATTTCCTGAGGTCCCAGTGGCTGATCTGTGATTTTATTTCCTGAGCAATTGGGGTTATATTCAGAAAGTCTTTCCCAAGACCAATATGTTGAAAGGATTCCTCTGATTTTTCCTCTAGCAGTTTCAGAGTTTCAGGGCTGATATTAAGGTCTTTGATCCATTTGGACTTAATTCTTGTTCATGGAGAATGACAAGGATCTATTTTCATCCTTCTACGGATACATGCAGTTTTCCCAGCACCATTGGCTGAAGAGGCTGTCTTTTCTCCAGTGAGTGTTTTTATTTTTGTACCTTCCTGTCATCTAGGTTCCTGAGGTTCCTTTTCTAACCTGTACTCAGTCTCTTTCCAGGACCTGAACAACTCCCTTCACTAAGCGTTTTCTTGTGACTAAAATACTTGTTGCAAGCATTTGAAGGGGTATCTGGAGTGAGTTTTGTGGAGGGTATGGAAAGAATTCTACATGGTGCACAATTGCCTCAGAACTTGGGGTTTTATCTGCTTAGACATCTAAATTAGGACAAACTTGTAGAAATAATGTATACATTACAAACTTTGAGAAATAAATTCAGTTTCATGAGCCACTTTTCAATGCCATTTAAGTTGTGTGAGAATATTTTAAGTAATCATTGATTCTGGTTAACATTGCTATTGCTGGGTTAGCACCAGGACTCAGCTGGGAGAACACTTATAGCCAAGTGTGAGGACCTAAGTTCAGGTCTCCGGCATGGAAGTAAATTGTGGACATGACATCATGTGCTTGCAATCCTAGTGCTCCAGAAGCAGAGGCAAGTGGCCTCCTGGAGCCAGCCAGCTAGCTGGGGTAGCTGAATTGGTGATCTCTGGGTTAGTGAGAGAGAGTCAGTTTCAAAGAAAAGATGAAGAACAATAGACGAGATACACCCAATGTCAACTTCTCATTTCTACACACAATCACACCTGCATAAATATGTGCACCCACACCCATATTAACAGGTGTGCAAGCATGCATGCACATCACACACATACACTTAAAATTAATTAAAGTAAGGACTGGAAAAATAGCTTAGCGGATTGGAACCAGCTTTCTTAGGCTTAGCAGGCAGGTGCCTTAACCGCTAAGCCATCTCTCCAGCCCTAAGGACTACTTTTTGCTACCTTTTAATTCAGACTTTTTCCCACAGGCTAAGTGTAAGATCTATCTACTATTTTCCAGAGGAAATCTGTAATCTGTTTTATATGAACTGTTTTTCTGATATTTAAGAATCTAATCATAAACAAAAGCCTATGAATAAATGATAGGTATATGTCTTCAAACATAGTATATAAAAGTATAGTAAAGTCAAAAGATTAGGTAAAGGTTGCTATTAAAATGATGGTCTGTTATAACTCCCAATAGGAAACAGGTCATGACCTTGTGAAGTCTTTAGGAGGTACAGCCTGGCTAGTAGGATTTGGACACAAGAGACAGTAGTCTGAAGGTTATACCTGACCCTGGTTCCACCTTATAGCTCTCTTTCTTGGTTCTCTGTCATAGGAAGTCCCACTATGACACATTCCTAGCACCTCACACTTTCTGCACCACGATGAAGCTGCTCCTATGACCAGGCTTTCCCTGCCAGGATAAACCAAATGGGCCAATGGAAGTAATATAGAGTCTGGCCCTGCTGCAGGAGAACCTGGTCCTGGGATGAGTAGAGGGCAAGGTGGTGTTTGAGTATGAGGAAACGCATTACAAAGGATAGTTTGTAGCTGAAAATCACACATGGCAGAAGCTCTCCTGATTAGAGAGAGGGTGCAGGTGCAGTGGCAAGGTAGCAGAAGATAATGGCAAGGTGTCTCAGACAGATGATGCCATTGTCCAGACCAAAGACATTCAGCCTGTGCTGGCAGGGCAGATGCCAATGCTTCATGTTGGCAGAAGCTGGAAATGGATGATACGACGTGGTTCTGAGCTGGTGATGAGATTTGGCACGTGAAGGACACAGAGAAACTCTTTTCATTGATCTGTCTATGATGACACCAAGCTTTTTTCTTACACAGTTAACAACCAATTCAAACTCTGTCAATAACAATGAAGTGTTTAAGTCTCCTTTCCAAGATACAGAACATGCCATACAAGGTTGAGCTAAATTAATTTTACTTAAAGTCTTATATTCTCTTCAATCCTCTCAACTTTTAAAAAAAAAAAAAAAAAACTTTTTATTTTATCTTATTTTTTTGGAGAGAGACACAGAGAGAGACAGAGAGAGAGAATGGGGGGGGAGGAAGACTGTGATGGGCTCGTGAGCAGTGTCTCAGCTGCTGCAAATGAAATCCAGATGCGTGCGCCCCCTTGTGGTCAAGTGTGGCATTGCGCCCTTGCGTCACTTTGCATCTGGCTAAACGTGGGACCTGGAGATTGGAACAGCTGGAGATTGGAACCAGTGTTCTGAGGGTTAGGAGGCAGGCACCTTAACCCCTAAGCCATCTCTCCAGCCCTCAATCCTCTCAACTTTTATCCTCCTACCATTGTTGGTAAAGATTTCACTGCTTATGACTACCGTAACCCAACTAGAAGATATATATTTCATTCAAACTATTTTTATTTTTTAACATTGTGTCTTGAACCTTGACGGGTATATCTAATAGATACAAGCCACCAATGTATTCATAACTCTATTTTGCATTTAGCTCAATTGCTTCTCGGCCGTATGGCTCAGAAGGCTATGTTTACCTGTACATTTCCTTGTATCACTATCCAGTTCAGGTGCTCAAATCCCATGACTATTTCCTTTCAGACCACCTTACAAAATTTAATGATAGAATCTTATTTACATATATGAGTTGCATAAATTTTAATACATTGTTTTAAAATAAAAATATCTGTATTTTCACTGTAACTGTATTCTATGCTTTTTAAATATTTTTCACATTGGAGAAAACTATTTAAAGTGGCAACAGGTTCCTCTTCACAAAAATTAAAAAAAATTAAGTTACCATATGTCACAGAGTTTCGTTTGTGTGCAGAGAGTGTGCATATGTTTGTGTGCAAATGTGCATAAGTCTATGTGTAAGGTGTGGGTGTATGTTAGTGGGGGTTCATGAGCCACAGCATGTATGTTAAGGTCAGTTGACAGCCTCATGTGTCCATTCTCACCTCCACCTTGTTTGAGGCAAGGTCTCATGTTGTTCACTGCTATGTACCCATGAGGTGCTGGTGGTGATATTCTGGGCATTTTCCTCACTGTGCCTCTCATCTGGCTGTAGGAGAGCTGGGACTACAGATGCATACTGTCCAGTTTTAGATGTATCCTTTGGATCTGAACTCACACTCTGCTGATTGCATGGCAGGCACTTTACTCACTGACCCATCTCTTTCCCCAACACCCATATTATTATTATTATCTTTTTGGAGAGAGACACAGACAGAGACAGAGAGAGAGGGACAGGAAGGCAGAGAATGGGTGGGCCAGCAGTCTATCAGCTGCTGTGAATGAAATCCAGATGTGTGCGCCCCCTTGTGGTCAAGTTAGGCATTGCGCCCTTGCGTCACTTTGCATCTGGCTAAACGTGGGACCTGGAGATTGGAACCCACATTCTTAGGCTTAGGAGGCAGGTGCCTTAACCACTAAGCCATCTCTCCCCCTCCATATAATTTTAGTCAAGCAAAATATTGAAAAAAAAACAGTTTGTAGCTGTATACTTTAAAATGGATGTACTGAAACAATACTTATGAAAGGTTGAAGGTAGAAAACTGAAAATACACCTAATTAGGGTAGTAATATATTCATTTAATACCTAAATTAACAATGTTAATTATTACAAGGCTGATTTCAATTCATTATTTTATTGTAAGCATCTTTACAAATTGTGCTAGAAAAATAAGAGCCCATCAATTTAAATCAGGGCGATTTCAAAAATATCTTTGATGAAATCTTTATTTAGAAGTTGAATAACATAATATTTTGTTCTTTGAGTTGGGGTTATTAAATAAAAGGAATTACATCCTGAATAAAAGAAACAAGGTGGTACAACTGTTTTAGAAAATGGCATTAGAGGGCACTCTTGTATGCTTTATAGGACTAGCAAATTGAATATATACATAAGATGCAGAATTTCATGGTGTGAAACTGCTTCTTTGTAGTTATTTGTAATACTTAAGTATAGAATTAGAGTTTATTAATTTTTGTCATTCAAAAAATAAATAAGAGGGAGAGAGTGAGGAAGAAGGGAGGAATAGGATAGAGAGGGGCAGGAAGGAAGATAGTTTAAGGAATGAATAATTATAAAATTTGAAAATGAAGGGAAAATGTTGGGTATAATTAAAAAGCAAAACTTTGTGAAAATAAAAATACTGAAGAAGCTAAATGAATTAAGGAGGACAGAAAAATAGCCTTGACATGTCATCTTCTATTATTTTCATTGTTTAAAATGACAATGTTTACTATATAATTAAACATAGCTTGCCAAATGATTACCTTAAGTATCTTCCACAGGCAGAAGAGACTAAGAAAAGGAAAATTATCATAACTTTATAAAATATTCATTTATCTTTTCAGTCACATAGTATTTATATATGTCCTTGGAGCTAGTCTCTGTTCAGAGGAATTGTAAATTAAATATTTCTTGGTCCAGCCTTTACGGAATATGTCGTTCTTGGGTTCAATACTGATTATTACCTAAAACTACTTCAGAAGAAATTATCACACCTGCAATTACAATTTTTAGTAAGTATATACTTTAATAAGTACAACCTTCTAAATCTGCCGAGGTTATATTGTTGCTAAGTAAAATTAGAACCTGCAAAAACTTTTGCATATTTTGACAAATCCTGACATTTTCTTTCCAGCATATTAAAGTTACATAGCTAGCATGTTTTTCATATTGAAACAAAACATCTACTACACAGTTGTGATTATTCAATGCCCTTTTGAAAAAGCTGAGTACTTCAATATTTCCAGTTTCCAACATGTGATATTCTGTGGACAATGGAAGGTAAAAGTAATTTATTCTCAAGTCTTTCCCATTCTAGTCTATTATATGTGTGTTTTCCATAGACATTGCTATAATTTTCAATAGCCAAGAGATTTTCATGTGTACACATTCCAATACGCCTTAGGACTGAAGGATATTTTGTTCTGCCCTGTTGTGTTTCCGCATGTTGACTTCTTCCTTTCTTCTTCATTTTTTGGTCATCAAATCATTAATTTTCTGCCTCTGTCCAGTTAGGAGAATCCTTAGCACACATTTCATTTATAGTAATAACTTTGCCACTTGCATGGATTTCCTTGTTGCAGCATAATAATAACCCTACATTGCAAAGAATGCTTTAAAGATACCAGATGCCACTATTGTTCTATGTATGGTTTCACAGAAGTATTTATTGTGCCTGGTTTATCAGGCCGTATTTTAATTCTAAAACTAAGTGAAGAAGCTGTGGGAGAGAGCCTGACAGAGGCTAATTTTTCCTATGTTTAGGAAATTTTATTCTGTAATCTGATGGCTATAAAAACCACTAATACCCATAAATTCTTTGTATCTATACTGAGGGCCTATACATGTAGTTGTGATGACACTTCTAAACAGCTGAACGGTTTGAGTCTAGTTCCTCATGTTAAATGGTAGCTCTCCCGGCCACAATATTGAGAGGCGTTGGTGATGTCAAGCAATGCGTTGAGAAGGGTGGATGCCTTTCTCTAGGAAGTGTGTTCCTGCTTTCCAGGACTGGACCAGCTCTGGTTCTAACTCCAAGCTTCTGTCAGAGCTCCACCTCGCAACAACGCTCCAGAAGCAGAGGAGACAATGAAACACCCAAAAGAAGCTCTGGAGCTGCTTTATTCTGAAGAAAATCTTGCAATTATGTGACCAAGGCCACCTTGTTAGCATTTGATTAAGTATTCCAATAATTTTTCTGATTCAATGTGGTCCAAAGGAGGTAACTATGAATAGCAGCTACACATATATTGTTAATGTGTTATTAAATTGGTATAGAAAAGGAATATTGATGTAATAATTCTCATTTATGCATTGTTCCAGAAGAGCACATTTATAATAAAGTAAAAGTTAGTTGACATTAAAAAGCTAAATCATTTATATATTGATTATGAATTCTCTAACCTGCCTAAACAGATTTTATTTAATTTTAGATAACAGTTTTTAGTGTTTATTTCAAAATTACTTAAAGGTCACCTTCTTAAGAAAGGTTTTATGTTTATTTTCTTTATAGAAAATGCTCACTTCTCTAGTCTATGCTGTTAAATGAGTGTAATTAAAGCATTCACCAGAAGAAATGAAATTTGCATAAACATACATGCCTTAATAGCCTTTGGTCCTGGTACAGAAATTTCTCTTCTTCATGAGGCACTGACATTGTTGCACAATGATTGCATTGTTCTAATGTCTTTATAACTGGATGTTTGCTATTCATAGTTTGTTAAAGTTCATTTTGTTTATGAACAATGCATTTTAGCACTATCTAATAATTTATTGCAAATTGATATTAATTATGGGAATTTAATTCTTATGTACTTATTGAATGCCAGAAAGTTGAACAGAAAACTCATTCAAATTAATGTGACATAAATTTAGTAAGCCAATTTGGAACAGCTGAAAAATTACATAGACTTTTTTCAGGGTTAATTCAATATTAGCTTATTTATTTTACATTATTTTCATTACTATTTATTTCCTTGGAGGAGGGAGGTGTTGTGTGTGATGAATAAGATTATTGGTGAGTACTTCAGTCAGTTAAACAAATTCATTTTCTTTCTTTTCCTCTCCAATGAAAATTTAAAAAATACAATACATTATTGTTCATGGGAAGTTAATAATGAAGCTAGCCATGACTTTGAATTACTTCCTAGAATTAGCACTATATGTTATTAATGTCTTGGGAGTGAGATATATTACCTTTTAAGTTGTATCTTAAAACAACATCTTCCTTTACACCACTTGCTTAGTGTTGCATAAATAATAGTTAATGAGTTCTGCTCATAAACATGAGTGGAAAACCCCTCAGCAACATTTGTTAAGCCTAGCATGGAAATACATCAGTGTATGTATGTGCATATATATATATATATATTATCTTTTATATTTATATTATTTTATTTTATTTTTATTTTTTATTATTTTTTTGTAGAGAGACACAGAGAGAGAGAGAGACAGAGAGAGAGGAAGACAGAGACAGGCGCGCCAGCAGTGTCTCAGCTGCTGCGAATGAAATCCAGATGTGTGCGCCCCCTTGTGGTCAAGTGCGGCATTGCACTCTTGCGTATCACTTGGCATCTGACTAAACGTGGGACCTGGAGATTGGAACCGCTGGAGATTGGAACCAGTGTTCTTAGGCTTAGGAGGCAGGTGCCTTAACCCCTAAGCCATCTCTCCAGCCCATATTTATATTATTTTATATTTAATAACTCCCAATTATCTCTTGATTTCAGGTAGTCAATTCTTTACAGAATAATTTTAAAACTACTCAAAGCTTTAAAAGGCTATGATGAATAATCACTGTATGTCAGCTTAATAGAATTTAGAATCAACTTGCAAACAAATCTGTGGTCATATTTGTGAGGTATTTTTTTTAATTAGGTGAGCTTAGGTGGGAGGACACATCCTAACTCTGGGTGACAGAGTCCCATGGTCTGGGTACCTGGACTGTATAAAACAGGGAAAACTCGCTGAGCATTCAGCATCCATTGCTCTCTCTACTTCCTCCTTGTTGATAGCTTCCTGCTCCTTCCATGCTTTCTCTGTTGTGGACTTTCCCTTAAAACTATAAGCCGAGGCACTGGAGAGATGGCTTAGTGGTTAAGATGCTTGCCTGTAAAGCCTAAGGACCCAGGTTTGACTCTTCAGATCCCATGTAAGCCAGACACACTAATGTCAGGCAAGTGTAAGGTTGCACATGCCCACCTGGATATGCAAGTGTCTAGAATTCTATTGCAATGGCTGAGGCCCTGGCATGCCAATTCTCTCTCTCTCTTTCAAAAAATAGAAAAAATATTTTTAAAAAAATTTAAAAATTCTGTGGGCTGGAGAGATGGCTTAGCAGTTAAGGCACATGCCTGTGAAGCCTAAGGAACCTGGTTAAATTCTCCATGTCCCACATAAGCCAGATGCACAACATCTGGAGTTCGTTTGCAGTGGCTAGAGGCCCTGGTGTGCCCATTCTCCCTCTCCCTCTCTTTCCTTCTCTCTGTCTCTAATAAATAAATTAATTAAATAAAAAATAAAATCTTTAAAAAATTAAAAATTCTATAAGCTGAAAATAAACCCATTTGTTCTTTAAGCTGCTTCTAGTTGGGTATTTTATCCCAGAAATAAGAAGTTGACTAATACAGGGCATTTTCACTTATTTTTTGATGGGATGGGAGTATTTGTGATATTAGCTTTTTTTTTTTTTCTGCATGGGGACAAGGCAGAGATCACAAAGCTATTTTAATAAGATTATAAAGATGCTTCTACCAGATGTGCACTTGGAACATGTCAGACATTGTTTAGAGGAACATTAATTATTTTATTCAATGGTGTGTTTTTGTGTTTGCATGAGAAGATATCCAAGATATATTAAATGAAAAGAAGAATGCCTCACAAAAGTGTATAGAAAAAGTCCATTTAGATTTTATAGTTTTGTCACAATTACTCCTATTACTCCTCCCTTCGGTGAGGGTTTATACTGGTCGTCAACTTGACATGACCCAGAGCATCAGGGAGGGATTGGGCATGCCTATGAAGAATTATCTTGATGAGGAAAAGTGAGGTAGAGAATTGCCATAATGGTGGAGGGTCCCATTCTAGGGGCCAGGGTCCTGGACTGTCTAAGAGGAGAGAACTGCATGAGCATCCTCACTCTGCTTCCTCACTGTGGACTGAATGCCACCAGCTTTTTTTTGTCCACCTATATGGAAATGCCTTCTCCATCACTGTGGACTGGAACTATGAACTATAAGGTGTACATAAACATTCTACCATTTCAACTTATGTTTGTTATAATTTTGTCCTTTTCTGTGAGAAAGTCCATCTAATATATCCTCCAGAATATATGATGAAAATGTAAGAAAATAAAGAAAAAATGTTTGGTCTTTTTAAATTTTATATGACTCTTTTGCTGGCCTTGGTCTCAAAATTGACAGGCTGGCTTCAAATTTTATCCAGCAAAATTCTTTTGGTACTATTCCCAAGAAAATATATATTGTCAGTCTATTTAATACACCCAGCAGTCTATATGATGCTGGTAGTTTGAAAATGTACTGACAATTTTATTACAAGTTAGTTTTTTTTTTTTGTAACCTATATGGAAATCTGCACATGATACAATTAAACTATTCATATAAGGTGTACATTTACATTGCTTCCATTTTACACTAATGTATATATAATGCTGCAATCCTTTTCTGTGTTTCCTTCCATCTGAGGGTACTTCTCCAGAATATATGTCCAAAATGTAATCTTCTAGTTACAAAAAATATGTAATTATTTTAAATTTTATATGATTTTTGCTAAATTGCCATCAAAATTGACTGTAGGGATTTCATTTTATCCATGAAAATTCTTTTGGTACTATTACCTAGAAAATATATATTGTCAGTCTATTTAATATTTTTGGCTGTTATATGATTTTGTTGTTTATTTTTGATATTATGACATGACTTTTAAATGAGTATGAATTACATTGAAATCATTAAAAATAACTTCATTTGAATGTCACAAATTGGGAAAATTTAATTTTTTAAAATTCCAAATGTAGCTTTCTTATTTTGTTCCACATAGTGGCATAATCATTTTTATTTTAGTTAAGGAAATCAGATGTGTGACCATCTGCATTAGTCTTCAAATGCATCCTGTTGAACACAATTAGATTTCAGACTAACTTCTGGGATAAAAGACTAGTTTCTGGATTCCTCAGAGTTCTTTGATAATAGTATAGAAGTCTGTAGAAATATATCAAAAGTCAGGATTTAAAATAGACAAATATATATCCAACCATGTTATCTCAATATAAAAGCAAAACTTCAAGTTAATTATATCCTCAGTTGGCTTTAGGATAGACATTGACAGATTTATCATCAAAACTTTTTATAAATTTTATGTGTATCAGGAAGGGTTCAATGAGAGATGTTGGATCCCTAGGACACACACACACACACACACACACACACACATATATATATATACCTAAATGTCAATATTTATATGCTTATGCAAGAAATTTTGTGTATGCATATGGTTGTGCATATATTATATGTAATAAAGAGATCTATTTCCAGGAATTGCCCTACACAACTATTAAAGCTTGGTAGCAAGATCAAAATTCATAGAACTGGCAACCAAGAAAGGTTAGATCAATAGTCAATACAATTCTAGGGTTCGGGTCTAAAATATCACTAATGAGCAAATTTTGTCTTCTCCTTTGAGGAGCCACAGCCTTTAAATTTATTAATTCCAGCCCACCCAATATTTTCAGATACTTTCCTTTACCTAAAATCAACTGATTGGATACACCGATGGCATCTTCTGATTCTCATGACATCAGTGCCTCAGAGCGTGCTCAGCTGTCTTCCTGGGAGCCAGGTCGATACAGGACACCAGGCTTCTTTGTTCTTTTGAAAACCCAGAAAATATATGAATATGATTGTTGTGGTTGAAACTCTCCTATGTGTTTATAAGGAAATATAAAAGAAGATTAAAAATATACTTCCAAGAGTGAATGGGGACAGGTGAGTGAGAACAAGTCTCCCCTTACATTACTATTTAAAGGGCCAGATTGTCATTGTTGTACTGTAAGTCAATGGTGTTCCAGCTGATTCTCTACATGAATAGTAAAAGGCTCAAAACATAATTATCAAGCTCAGTCTAATAACAAACTAATAGCAGAGATTATAATAAGGACATGGGATCTTGAGAAATTTCCATTCCTTACAAACTTTAAGCATTTATTTATAATGAAATCATTGAAGAATATTTTATACTTTTTAATTGACAGAAGAGAGAAATTTTGCTGTATGAGTATGATAGACTTATGAAAGTTCTTACTTCACATGATATGAGTTTAATTTATTTTTCCTTGTAAAAATGAATGATTAACAGTTATTAGAGGTTGCTTGAGTTTCCAATCACTGAAGAAGGAGAAAGGAACTATGAGGCACTGTGTTTTCTGAGCTAAGGAAATATGTTATGTTTAAAGTAAAACTGCCTGTGATGTCAAAGCATGAATCTTGAGATATGGAAACTCTTCCAGTTGGATGAAACCATGTTGAACAGTGTGATTTAGTATTTGGGGTTTTGTTCTTTTCTGGTAAATATTTTCCCCACTTAGTGACTTCATAATTAAAACTAATTTTGAATGAATGCACTGAATATATACATTTCTTCCCTCCACTCTCCAGGTTATCATCTTCCCCCCATATTGGGAAACAACTTTATTGTAATAAATTTGCATTTAACTAGAGGATAACCAGTCTTGGGAGAAAATGCTCATTTGGGACATAAATTATACTAACCCCCAATTACATATTTATTGTATATATTTTTCAACAAGTAGCATATAGTCACTAATTTGGCAAAACAGGAACTTAGTCATTTTCAAGTGATGCTGGAGACGTTTCCCCAGTGCCACATGGCTTGCTCAGTTAGATTCTTCATCACTGACATAGGGATTTAATTGCTTTTCAGACAGAATAGGCAAGGAGTACCGGTGATGCCTGAAGGATGGGGAAGAGAATGTAGGGTACATGTGGTCAAAATGCAATGCATATGTATAGAAATGTCAATTTTTAAAAAAAAATCAGCAAATAGTAGCTATATTTTCTGCTTTTTATTTATTATTTTTAAATTTTATTTTTTGATATTTTTATTAGTTATGTGCATAGTATATATACACCCATAATGGTACCATTGTTAGCCTTCTCCCCCCATGGGTAATGTGGGTCTTGCCTTATGTGGGTAGCCATCAGTTATGTGGGAGTGGCAATGACTCTGTGTATAATAACCCAACTCATGGCTCTAACCATCTTTCTGCCCCCTCTTCCGTGAATTTCCCTGAGCCATGTTGGGTTCACTTTGAGTCTATTTCAGTGACAAGGTTTGTGAGTCTCTAGGGGCAGGCGCTCTTGTATCCCACTATTGGTGGGAGCTTGATATTGGAGAGCGGGCTTGTTTTGGATATGGTTCTGACTTGTTTCCCATTTTCCAGGTATGGGTTCCATTCCACTGAGCAGATCTGTTAGCCAAATCTAGACTAGTTGGTAACCCACCATGGCTATGTGCCCCTATTGCACTTGTGTGAGCATCATGTCAGGTTGTTTGCTACTGAGTAGCTTAGACCACCAGTTGCTTAGACAGATGTTGGTCATTTTCCCCCCAGTCACTTATGTAGCACCTGCTGGCACTAGACAAGCTAACTGTCTGGGGACTGACTGTCTTCCAGATTCCAGCTAGGTCTTTCCATGTTCTGTCCAAACAACATATGGTGTCTTCATATTTTCTGCTTTTTTGTGTGTGGTAGGGTCTTACTCTCGTCCAGGCTGACATGGATCTCACTTTATAGTCCCAGGTTGACGTCAAACTCACAGCGATCCTCCTACCTCTACCTCCCTAGAGCTGTGAGGAAAGGCATGCATCGCCACTCCCGGATGCATATTTTATTTATGGCATTTTCCAATACAATGTGTTTTTGTTGATTTCACCCACTCCTTCCACACTCCTCCTCCCCTTGCTCCCATCCCACACCAAATATTTTCCTTCCTTCTGTTGACATGTCACAAGTGCCCTTTGGCTCAGCCCATTCCCTCTGCCAGCTCATGTCTTCATATACTCATTTTTTATTTAGATCTGTGTTCATAGGTTTTATCTACCTTTGCCCATGTGGATAAACATACATGTAAGAGAACATGCCATTCTGGTCCTTTTAAGAGTTTGAGTTACTTCACTTAATATGGTTCTTCCCAGATCCATTTATTTTTCATCAGATTTAATTTTTCCCCACTGATAGGTAGAATTTCATGGTGTATATTTACCATATTATCATTATCCATTTATCTGTCACTGGGCCTCTAGGCCATTTCTAATTCTTAGCTATTTCTAAATACAGCTGCAATAAACATGGGTTTATGCAGATATCTCTGCAACAGTGTAGAGTACGTAGGGTATACGCCAAGGAGTGGTATAGCTGAGTCATGTAGAAGGTCTATTTCTGACTTTTTGAGACATCTCATACTAATTTCCATAATGGCTAGACTAGCTTGCACTCTAAAGATTGAAGTTCTTGATTTATTTTGACTTAGTGTTTGTACAGGGAGTGAGGTGTAAAGCTAGTGTCATTCTTCTACGGGTGGATATGCAGTTGTGTTAGCACCATTTGTTGAAAGAACTGTCTTGTCCCCAGTGTGTGCTTTGGGCCCCTGGTCAAAGCTGAAGTGGTCAAAGCACTGTGGCTTTCCTACTGGATCCTCTTTTCCATTCTGTCTGTCTGTACTTCTGTTGGGCGCCAGTGCCATGCTGTCTTTACTGCTCTGGAATAGCATTTGAGAGATGCCTCCTGCTCTGTTCTTTTTCCTTATGATTGCTTTGGTTTTTCACAGTCTTTTGTGGTTCCACACAAAATCTTGGGTCAGTTTTTAGAGGTCTGTGAGGAACATCACTGAAGTTGTGGTGGGGATTGCATTGAATATTTAGATTATTTTGGCTAGCATGGCCATTTTCACAATATTATTTCTGCCAGTCCAGGAGCATGGAAGTTTTTCCCATCATGTGCTATCTCTTTTATGTTTGCTTGTTTTGTTTTGTTTTTCAAGTTGGGGTCTCACTGTAGCCCAAACTGACCTGGAATTCACAATGTAGTCTCAGGATGGCCTGGAACTCACAGTGATCTTCCTGCCTTTGCCTCCACAGTGCTGGGATTAAAGGTGTGTACCACCATGCCCGGCCATGTGCTGTCTTTCATAATTTCTGTGCGTTGTATGTTGTGTGTGTGTGTGTGTGTGTGTGTGTATCTTGCAGTTTTCATTGTAGAGATTGTTCACATTTTTTGATTAGGCTTATTCCTCAGTACTGAATTTTTTGGTGACTATTGTTTTGGGGATGTTTTCCTTGATTTCTTTCTCTGTGAATTCATTATAGGTATATATTAAGGCTACCTCTTTTTATGTATTGATTTTGTATCCTGCACCTTTCTGAAGGTATTTATTAATTCTAGGAGGATTCTTGTAGATTTGATTTGGTCTTTTAAGTATACAATAATGTCTTCTACAAACATGTATATTAGTTTTATTCCTTTTCATCTCTTCTTGTCCTTATATGGCTGTAATACCACTTCAAGGATGATATTGAATAGAAGTTGTGGGAATGACCAAAAAAAAAAAAAAAAAAAAAAACGTAAAAAGTGCCTGGCGTGGTGGCACAGGAGTCAGGAGGCAGAGGTAGGAATGATCACCAGGAGTTCCAGGCCACCCTGAGACGACATAGTGAATATCCATGTCAGCCTGGACTAGAGTGAAACCCTACCTTGACAAACAAAAACAAAAACAACATAAACAAACAAAAAGAAGGTGTGGGAGTGGATTTTTGTCTCATTTCTGATTTTAGAGGAAATATCCTCAGATTTTTCTCCATTTAATATAATGTTGGCTCTGAGTTTTTCATAGATGACCTAAGTTATTTGATGTATCTTCATTTCTTTTTCCATTTTTTTTCCATGGCTTACAACATGAAGATATGTTGGACTTTGCCAAGTACCTTTTCAGCATCAATTGAGATGATTGTATAGCTTCTGTCTTTTATTTTTTTTTTATGTGGAGTATTACATTGATTACATTGATTCGTATATATTGAACTAAACTTGCCTCCAGGGTATGAATCCAACTTGGTCATGATGGATAATCTTATTATGTTTTTGGATTCGGTTTGCAACAATTTGTTGAGAATTTTTACATCCATGTTCATCAGGGAAATTGGTCTATATCATTCACTTTTAGTTGCATCTTTTTCTAGCATCTTTTTCTAGTTTATAGGATCAAAAATTAACCCTTTCTCTATTGTGAAATGCATAGAAAAATGTTTAAATCTTTTAAAAAAAATGTCTTTCCTTTAATCCCAGCACTAGGAGGATCACCAAGAAAGGCCACCCTGAGACTTTGTTAATTCCAGGTTGGGGGTTTAAATCTCGAAAAACCAAAAAAAAAAAAAAAAAAAAATGGGTTGGAAGGATTGCTTAGTGGTTAAGACCCTTGCCTGAAAAACCAAAGGACCCAGGTTCAATTCCCCAGGACGCATATAAGCCAATGCACAAGGTGGCACATGCATCTTGAGTTTGTTTGCAGCAGCTGAAAGCCCTGGCACACTCATTCTCTCCCTCCACCCTCTTTCTGCCTCTTTCTCTCTGTCAAATAAATAAAAAAATAAAGTAAAATATATTTTAAAAAGTTAAAGAAAATCTTCTTTAAAAGTTTGATGGAATTCCACTGTGAAACCATCTGGTTATGGGCTTTTCTTTGTAGAGATGTTTTGTTACATGGGAAACATAGTTTTTATAGCCAAAAATCAGTATGACTTCAGAATTTGATAGTTTTGTATATAGGAATGAACTAAAAGTATTAAAATCTTGATACTTTTTATAATCACCATTTAAAAACAGTTGAGCTATTCAGGTGAGACTGTCTTAGTTGTAGTGAATATGTCAACCCTACTTTCCACTTAGTTGATTTTGAAAGTACTTAGACCTGCTTTTATTTGGCACAAAGAGAGCCTGCAGTTTGATACTTTTTTCAGACAGTAATTCTGACATAATCTGTTGCTCAAAATCTTTCTAGCTTTTTAAGAAAGAAATTAAAAATGTTTCCTGAAATTAAGCTACTTATCCAGTCTTATGTATATTCCATTGGAATGTTGGGTTGACTGTTAGATCTTAAGTGACTCCGTAATCTTTATGAACTCTTCTTCATATGACTGAAGAAGAAGGGAAAAAGCACCAAGAGAGAACACAGCCTGGTCAGCTCTCTGATCAGGAAGACACTAGTTATGGAGGGTGTCTAGCCAGAGAGACGATGGTAAGAGATACTCTGGCTCCTGTGGCCAATTCACTGACTCTTTGCACAGGTACAAGTACCTGCCTGCAGACTCTAGAGCCTGTGACTGAGCCCCCCAGCTGCCTCCCACTCCCAGCACTACGATTCTCCCCATGGTCCTTTCACTTCCTGTCTCAGCAAAAGAATCAGGTTCCTACAAGCTAAGACCATGTGTTTTTGCAAACTACATAGACACTCTTTTATTACTGTATGTTATACTTGGATGTTATTGCAAGACACAACTCTGCTCCAAAGTATTGAATTTCCTTCTTTCACAATTCTATTTTTGCTATGTAGGCATAAAACCTTCAGAGTTTATTTCCATGCCTCATAAAGGACCAGAATGGTATAATAGGGGTGGGAATATATTACAGAATCACCACTCCCCATATATAACAAGGTTTTTGCCACAAGGCTAGAGGTTTATGTTTTTTTTATTTATTTATTTATTTATTTATTTATTTATTTATTTATTTATTTATTTATTTTTAGAGAGAGAGAGAGAGACAGAGAGAGGGAGAGGGAGACAGATAGAGAATGGGTGCACCAGCAGTCTCTCAGCTGCTGTGAACGAAATCCAGATGTGTGCGCCCCCTTGTGGGCAAGTGAAGCATTGCACCCTTGCGTCACTTTGCATCTGGCTAAATGTGGGACCTGGAGATTGGAACCCAGTTCTTAGGCTTAGGAGGCAGGAGCCTTAACCGCTAAGCCATCTCTCCAGCCCAAGGTTTATGTTTTATATTGACCTTTGATCATAATATAAAATTTTAAACTTTTTTTTTCTATATACTGACATGATTCAAGTGTGTCTTTCCTGTTAATAATGCCACATTTGTTTGACACTGATAGATATAGTTTAGGCCCAAGCTAGGTTCCAGTGTACGCTTGGTTTTATTCCTTGGTCAAGTGAGATCCTGAGAAGCTCAGTATTGACCATAAAATTAATACTTGGGGGCTGGTTCAATGACACCACGAATAATCCACCTGCCACCCAAGCATGATGACTGAAGCTCAGGTCCTTGTACCCTGAAGTCTGGCAGTCGAGGTGGGCACCCGGGATCCTTGGGGCAAACTCTTCAGTTCAATGAAAGCTGAGCTCAAATGACATATTCCATCGCAGCAAATAAAGAGGAGTGCTGTCCAACAAGACACTGGACTTTAACCTCTCACCTCAACATGTGCACACATGTGCATGCAGTCACTGCCACAAATGCACCCACACATGCACACATCACACACACACACACATACACATACAAATAATTAATATTCTCAATTATACACGCTCCTGTATGGACCCACTCATCTCAGAACTTCTTTCTGAAAATGAAAGTTCAAACTCACAAACAAGCTTGCTTCTGTGGTTCATGCAATGTTACCATTAAGCTCTTGCATATCATATCATTTTCTATCTGCTCTTTTGTAAAGTCTATGGATGAATGAGGGAATGTTTTTCTTTTTCTCTTATGCTTTATAATCAAATAAAGAAATGATGAACAAACTTTACTTCCAAGCAAATTCTCTTTTGTGAAATTTAATGGAACATTACTTTTGCCTTATTTTGACTATAATTTCTTTACTTTGAAGTTGATATAGAATTTTTTCATTCACCTGTACTCAATAAGAAAATGTTTTTCCCTATGTTTTCCCAAAACTAAAGTCAAAATGAACCCAATAGCTGTATCTGCATATTGTTATATATGTTTATCTTCTACGTCTTCATCCCTTTCCTCTTTTGCTTTGTTTATATCATAATTGTTCAATGTAGTTTGTTTGCAGCGGCTGAAGGTCCTGGTATGACCATTCTCTTTCTGCCTCTTTCTCTCCTCTTTCTCTTTCTCTCTCAAATAAATAAATATAAATTTTAAAAACTAAAATTCTTTGATGTGTAAGTGTACAGGGCTTAGTCTGAGCCCTGAAGGTTCATGAGAAACCTAAGGTTTCTGGTCTTATGTGGAACTTAGTAGAGGATATAATTCCATATCCCAAGTTTTTCTCTAGAAATAATGTGGTATTCAACAATCTGAAAAGATATTTTCCTTTTGTATGTATATGTGTTATCATGTTTCTTTGTGCACATAAAAATAATGGAATTTAAATCCATTGTAATTCTAATAGGTAATTGGGTCTTGGGAAAATGATTATATCATAGGAATGGAGCCCTTATGAATAACTTCCATGCCTTCTTAAAGAACCCTGGGGCACCTCTTTGCATCTTCTAACATAAAAAAAAAAAAGGCTGCTCATGAACCCGAAAATGATGCTCGTTAGAGATCAAACCTGTGGACACCTTCCTCCCTCTTGGATTTCCTGAGCTCTAGAACTGTGAGAAGTTATTTCCATGCTCTCTGTGCCAGCTAGTATATAGTACTTTGTTTCATCAGCCAAAATAGATTAAGGCAATATTAGAGATTCACATCTATCTCAGAGTGTCCCTTCATAATAACCTTCCAAGCTAAGAGATGACTTTCATAAGAATGATTTCATCACTGTGTATCTACTAAGTGCCCATTAGCTTCCAACCTACTCAAATACTACTTTGCACTGGGCACAACAGACCAGGCTATCTTTGAAAGAAAGCAGATCTTCGTGTGACCACCTTTCCAGCACTTGTGGACTATACTGAAGAGCTCTTTTAGCTCTAGCCTTCATTAATAGGAAGAGTTTATTCTATCTTCTCCACTCCTCCCACAAAACCAGCACATAAGAATGGTGAAATTCTTAAGAAATCCAACGAGGACTGGAGAGATGGCTTAGCTGTTATGCACTTGCCTGTGAAGCCTAAGGACCCCGGTTTGAGGCTGGATTCCCCAGTACCCACGTAAGCCACATGCACAAGGTGGCGCATGCATATGGAGTTCGTTTGCAGTGGCTGGAGGCCTTTGTGCACCCATTCTCTCCCTCCCTCCCTCCCTCTCTCTCTCTCTCTCTGCTGCTCTCAAATAAATAAAAATTTAAAAACAAACAAACAAACAAAAAAAAGAAATCCAATGATCAATCTTAGGTTTTTATTAAGGTTGGAATTAGATTTGTTATACAACATGGAATACTGGTATTCATTAATAACAGAAACCTCTAATTTAATTTGTTTCATTTCATTTTAAACATTTAACATAAATGAGGCATAAAGTAGGAAATGTTAAGCCTGGAAAAATATGATTTGAACAATCTTATAAATTGACCAAAATGGTTACAATACAATTTTTCAACACTAGCTTTATTTAGAAAAGAATATGGATGTATAAAAAAGAATAAGGTTTGGAGAGATGGCTTGGCAGTTGAGTGCTTGCCTATGAAACCTAAGGACCCCAGTTTGAGGCTCATTTCCCCAGTACCCATGTAAGCCAGATGCACAAGTTGACACTTGCATCTGGAGTTCGTTTGCAGTGGCTGAAGGCCCTGGTGCACCCATTCTTATTCTCTCTCTCTCTCTCTCTCTGCCTCTTTCTTTCCCTGTCTGTCTGTTGCTCTCAAATAAATAAATAAATAAAAATTAAACAATTTTTTTAAAAAAAGAATAAAAATTATTCTCAAAGAAGGTGCAAATTTAATATTCTTAATAACTAAGACAAAAATATTCTCTTTTATATTAACAAACCATAATGATTGAGATAGAAGATATTATCAGAAAATGAGTTAGATTTAAAATATGAAAATGATGCAGCTGACAGGAGGGAAGACTGATTCTTTCCTTAAATTCAGGGCTTCTTACAACTCTAAGGCCTAAGCATGAAATCCAGGCATGCCTACCTTGGCTCACTTCTCTGTTGGAGAATGCACTTGAGACTAATGAAGATCCACATCAAGAGGAAACAGCAAACAAGGAAGTCCTTCTCCCTGAGAAGCCTGTAACTTTACTCCCCACCTGGATTACTCCCCACTGGCCCAATTTGTCTTTCTGAAGACTTGTTCAGCATTTAACTAATTCTTTGTTGGCTGAAGTGGCTGGAATTGTTTCTCCACACATAAACTGATCTTTGTCATAAGTTACAAACCTCTAAACTTGAAGCGTGTCTTACCAAGCCAAGGAAAGTAGACATTTTTTAGACCATTTTTACTTATCAGACGTAATTTATCTCTTTTTGGGTACCGCATTGATGATATACATGCCTGGAATTTTTTTTTTTTTTTTTTTTTTTTGGTTTTTTTGAGGTAGGGTCTCACTCTGGCCCAGGCTGACCTGGAATGTACTATGTACTCTTAGGCTGGCCTTGAACTCACGGCAATCCTCCTACCTCTGCCTCCTGAGCGCTGTGATTAAAGGAGTGCACTATCACGCCCGGCTCAGGAATTCTTAATTGCTAGTTAAACGAGCTTTCCTTTTACTTAATTTATTGGAATTCTATTATAATTTGAGTTAAATCTTCCTCCACAGAGAAAATGGCAGCTAATTTACTTTATCACAGCTCAGAACAGAATCAGTGGGTTCAATGGATCATTCTTCTTTGTAGAGAGAGACATATTGTCTCTGAACCCCAAACTACAAACACTCAGTAATTAAAAGAAAAAAGTAAACCAGACTGCATAAAACTTTTAAATTTATTTATATATTCACAATGTCTCTCTTAAAATTGTGGGCACAAACTTACCAGGTCTACCACCTTTTAGTAATGGTGTGAGCTACTTTACTTTACTTGTGATTTTCTCTAATAACACAGGAAATGTGCATTTATGTGGAACATCTTTAATGTACCAATTAAAACAAGCCTCTTTCTAAAGAGTTTAATTAAATATGAAGAAATGTGCATGCAAAACTATTATTACCATATGACAAGAGGAGGCATTTTTCTTTCTCTTCCCTTCTCTCCCTTGCTTACTTCCTCCTTCCCTCTGTCCTCCATTTCTCTCTTTCTTCTTCTTATTACATTAGGAAAATTAGTACAACTTCTACAGAAATGTAATTATGCTAAAATCAGTATTTAACATCTTATTTAGAGAACTGTAGAAAATGCCAGAGTAATTACTTTTCTATATACTATAAAGTATATAAATATTTAACTTAATATTTAACTATCAATTACATGTAAATGATCTGAAAGGAAACTGGATCTCCTTATAAAACCACAAGTCCATCTATTTCTTTGATTTATAACCCAGTAAATAAATTTAACCTCTAGAATAATATTAGATTAAAATCATATGAATAGATCCAAGAAGCACACAGAGTTCTTCCTAAGAGTGCATTCTTAAAACAAATGGTAGCATATTTTTAAATCATTAGCAAATTTGCCCAGGTGACGTGGGCAAATTTGAAGATAAATTGAAATGTGCACAAGTCATAAAGGGAAAATGAAGAAGGATGATAATACTATATAACAAACTTTCTGTATTTCCTCTGCATGATTAATAAACATTAATTGTAACATATATGTAAAAATTGTGTATTAACTTGAGTTGTTGATAGTGAACCTGTGCATTTCTGTGGTGATCTAAAATATTTACAGCTCTGATATGCATATTCTCATATTTGACATTGATGGAATGTCTATGACTTCATGTCATGGACCTTAATGCCCTTTATGCATACATCCAGGAACCAGTTACGTAGCCCTTACTATGTACTGGACATTTTGAAGAGGTTTTCAAATAACAACTACTCATAAAGCAATATGCAAAGTTTATTATATAACTATTTCTGCACTCTTGAGGATAAATATGGCTTTAAGTAACTTCAAAAATCACAATTTGTAATTATTGGGAGCTAGCATTGAAAATTCTGATTTGGGAGGAAGAAGGAGGAAAGAGATAAGGAGAGAAGAGAAAGAGGAGAGGAGAAAAGAACAGAAGAGGACAGAAGGGAAGAGAAGGGGAGGAGAAGAGAAGAGAGGCACGCAATATTACCATTCAACAACTCAAGGTTGGGTTTTTTGCTATCACTGCAATGTTAGCCAGCTAGATATGTATGTCTTTGGATCTTTCTGGGAAGGTTCAAATTCAAGAAAATTGGAGTTGAACACAGTTTGATGGTTTTCCTGAGGGAATCACGTGTGCCTTGTTTAAAGTTATTGACTTGACTAACACTGTTTTGAGTTTTACCTGGAACATCATTTTTTTTGTAAAAGAGCTATTGGCAGAGAAAATATTCACTGTTGAGATTAGAGTGTTTATAAGACATTTTGTCAAAACTGAATGAAGGAACCTGGTCACTTCAAGGAAAAGGAAACAATAACAAAAACAATGGATATATGTGTGATATGAATTAAAATTGTAAGAAAAAGTCTTTGAGTTTTGGAAAACTTGTATCCATTGCTGTGAGCTTGAAAATTCCCATTGTGCAAAGATTGCTCCAGTGAGATCGATAATTAAATGTTTTACTTTATTATTATATGAAGCAAGCTAACATTGAGAAAATCTGTATAAATGATTAAGCCAGTACATTTCAAATGATATTTTAAAAATGTGCATGTATAGAAGATCCATTCAGTGTGCAAAATATATCAGTCATACAGAAATATCAGAAATACAATAATTTATTGCTATTTCTTTTGACTATCGTAATGGCAACTTTTATAGATGTAAATAATGTATTTTGCTCATAATCCCCAGCTATTGTTTTTTCATATATTCCTTCTCCTGTCCCCTCCAACTAGTTTTTTCTTTTCAACTGTTTCTTCTTATACTTTAATATCTCTTTAATTTTTGGCTGTCCTCCATATCCACAAAGAAATGTGGATGGGGTCAATACTGTACAGGTCTTCTGCAGGTTAACAACAATCATTTTGAGGTAATGAATGCAACAGATACTTTATGACTGGAACAAGCATTCCAAAACATTCCTTCCCACTCTGTGGCTCTTACATTCTTTCTGCCTCCTCTTCCATAGTTTTCTTAGAGGCATGCAGGAGGTGATATGAACATCTAATTTAGTGCTGATCACTCCACAGTCACTTATTTTCAGGCCATTGATGAGTAGTCACTGCCAACTTTATGGCTATTAGTTTATATTCTACATGGCAATTAATATTTAAGATATTTAAGTTTGGGTAAAGTATGAAAGAGTAATCAATAATTATCCTAAAATGGCTATTGAAATAATTTTCTGTTTTTTAGCTATTTATCTTATGAGGACAGCTAATTTTTATTTCAACTTCAACAATAGATTGCAAAAAATTAAATAAAGGTACACATATGGTTATATAGCTACCTCCCATTATAAAACATGTTGATAAAATCTGAAAACATAAATCACCATATTTATTTACTATGTTTCCATTCCATTCATATTTTTTATAAAATAAGAGTTATCTTTATTAATCTGAAAAGGGTTTACTATTATTTTACAAAGATAAGCAAATGAATAGATCTTTTTTGTTTTCAATTCTAGTGCACTTTCATAGCTAGATATGATCCATATATACCATATTTCTTCAACATCCTTGATTGCTTGTTAGGCACATGTATCAGTTACAATCTCATAGTAAGTCAGAATATGTGACAAAGATTATTTTAAAGGAGGAAGGGTTTATTTTAGATGACAGTGCCAAGTCATAGTCCAGCATTGCAGGGAAGCATGACAACAGAGCTTCGGCAGCTGGTTACAGCCAGTCCACAGCACAGTGCTCAGCCACACCTCTCCTTCTAATGGACCCCACCACACCAGCCAACAGAAGGGTGATACTCGCAGTTAAAATGGGTCTTCCCACCTCAGTTAACCTAAACAAGATCACTCCTCCCACACTTACTCCGAAGTTCACCTAATCTAAGTCACCTCTCACAGGTGACTCAAAGTCCTGTCAAGTTACCATCGCAGTATGTATGGGATTTCAGCAGAACATGTGACAACTCCATGGGAACAACTGTTTTATTGCTTCATAGGTGCCATTTATATTCTTGTGCACACGATAATTAAAAATTTAGCCTGTCTTGGTGGCGCACGCCTGTAGTCCCAGCACTCAGGAGGCAGAGGTAGGAGGATCGCCATGAGTTCGAGGCCACCCTGAGACTACAGAGTGAATCCCAGGTCAGCCTGGGCTAGAGTGAGACCCCACCTCAAAAACCAAATAAATAAATTAATTAATTTAATTAAATATACATCTGTTGGGAATAGAATTTGTATGTCTTTCAATGTAGTATCAGGAACTATGACTGGCCCAGGGGTGTATGTGTGTGTGTGTGTTGCTATGTATTTCTTTTTACACAAAACATGCAAATAGGAGATGTGTGTTGAATTAAAATTATATCTAATTCGTACATTTAACAAACATTTATTCAGTGCTTACAATGTACCAGTCAATATTTTAGGTATCTGACAGCATAAATGAAAATAAGGTACAAAGTCTTCTTGAATGAGACTTACTGTAGCAGCAATTTAGCCTAGTTACCATTTTTAAAGGATTCTCATCCTGAAGGACTCATGTCTGGATCTCCACACTGCTTCTTACAAGTAGACAGATTTTAGACACTAGAGCAAGTATGTGCTCCAGTGACTGGCAAAGGTCCAATGAACAGAGCTGAAGAAAGCTCCTAGCGGTGTCTTTATGCTGATCTTACTAGGAAATATTGTAATGCACACATCAGCAAAGAGGATGATTGTGAAGCAACTTCATTTGCTTCTTAGTGGAGGAAAGTCACTGATCTCCTTTCATCTTAACCTTCTTATTGAGAGCTGGAGTGTAGCTCATTGGTACAGACCTGGACGAGTCAGCATGGTGTTCTGGATACAGTACTCAGAACTGAAAATATTTTATATTTTATTACTTACTTATCTGGGGTATAATTATTCACCAAAGAAAGGACAGAGCAAACCATTAAGTTTTTAATTCTTCTTTTCAATTCTTCCTCACTGCCCCCCTTTTTTGGGGGGCAGGGTCTCACTCTCTAGGCTAGTGTGGTGGTTTGACTTTAATGTTCCCCATGAACTCATAAGTTTGGGTGCTTATGTCAATTTGTTAGGTGGAACCTTGCTGGTAGAGGTGTGTTGTTGGATGTGGAGTTTGACTCACTCTCTTGCTTCTGTTTTCCCAACCTGCTGTGGCAAAGTTGATGCCCAGCCTCTGCTCATACTGTGCTTTCTCCTGGCATCATCAAGCTTCACCTGGAGACTGTAAACCAAAACAAAAACTTTCCTCCCATGCACTGACTTTGGTCAAGTACTTTATCCCAGCAAAGAGAAGGTAATGACAACAGCTAGGTTGACCTGGAAATTGGAACTTGTAACAAACCCTATGCCTCAGCCTCTTGAGTGCTGGAATTATAGGCATGAACCATTACACATAGCAAAACCATTAAATTTGAAAATGTCTAGATAACTGTAGCAGACAGCTTTAGGTTCACTGAGATGAACTTCCAGACCAGGCACACTGATGGAGGAAGGGATTTATTGAAGCCTACAGATCATGGGGAAGTTCCATAATGGCAGAAGAAGCTGGCCTGCCTTCACAGGACCAAACACAGAGAGAGAAGCCAAAAGCCAAAAGCCACACAGCACATCACATTTCAAGAACTCCAGCTAGGCACACTTTGAATATCTTTAGATTGAAATCTCAAACCCTCCATCACACCTTAACATCCATCCAGTGACACTGCCTCCAGCCAGGTGGCTGCAGATGCAAACTATAAGCTAATAAAACACTGGATGCATTGGGGGCCATCTATTCAAACTACCATAGTAACATATAATAACATTGGAGAAAATCTTGTGCTGAAAAAGCTACTGCAGTTATACTGTGAACTTTCTTCCAGTTAACTCAGGCACTTGTCAAAATTGTGGGTGACATTAAGCTGGGAGATACTGCATATTGGATAGCACAATTAGACTCTAGAGTTCTTTTTATAGTCTTGAATATGTAGTCAACTCTAGAAGGTCTAAATTTAACACAGAAAAAAATGTAGGTTTTGAGTTTGAGATATTGCAAGAAAATATGTATTTGTCAGCATTTAATAGATCACTGGCTTATTATCAGTTGATTAATAATTTACAAAAAATCAGTGTGTTTGCATTTCATTTTTCATATTTTAGTGCCATTTTCAATGAAGGGGATAGTATTGATTTCAGTCAAAGTATTTTATGCTGGTTTCAGAGGACGACATAAGTAGGGCAGATTTCAGTAGAGAAACTGAAACTGAGAGAACTTGAAACTGCCATATTAGGAACCAAGGAGTTGTGGAAATAGTAGTAATTTGTCTGGATTCTCCACCTACCATCTCAGCACATGCACATAGTTCTCACACTCACAGCACATTAACAGTACTTACTGTGTTGGAATCAAATATCCTGGTTTACTGCTGATCTTTTCCTCCTTGATATGACCAAAAGCATCCCTGTTTCTAACTAGCCCTCATTTAAAAAAATAATTAATTTTTTTAAAAAACGGGCTTTAGCTCCTAGGATCTGCTCATTATCAGAGTCAATTTTATTATTGGATTTGGCCTTCTTAGCTTCAACCTTCAGAGGAGAAATTCCATTCATGCTAGATGCTAAACTGACTCAACTTCCCTTAGAAGTGAAGGATTTGATGAAATGCTAGAAGTAGCCCTGTAAAGGCAAATCTCGAATACAAGTGGCAAAAATCTTTTTTAAAAAAATATTTTGGGGGCTGGAGAGATGGCTTAGCGGCTAAGGCGCCTGCCTGCTAAGCCTAAGAACGCTGGTTCCAATCTCCAGCTCCCACGTTTAGCCAGATGCAAAGTGAGGCAAGGGCGCAATGCCGCACTTGACCACAAGGGGGCACACACATCTGGATTTCGTTCACAGCAGCTGAGAGACTGCTGGTGCACCCATCTCTATCTGTCTCCCTCTCCCTCCCTCTCTGTCTATCTCTCTCTGTCTCTCTCTCCAAAAATAAATAAATAATAATAAAAATTAAAAAAATATATTTTGGGCTGGAGAGATGGCTTAGCGGTTAAGGCACCTGCCTCCTAAACCTAAGAACGCTGGTTCCAATCTCCAGGCCCCACGTTTAGCCAGATGCAAAGTGAAGCAAGGGCTCAATGCCGCATTTGACCACAAGAGGAGCACGCATCTGGATTTCCTTCTCAGCAACTGAGAGGCTATTGGCGCACCCATCTTTATGTCTTCCTCTCCCTCTCTCTTTGTATCTCTCTCCAAAAAAAATTATTTTTATTTATTATTTGAGAGAGAGAGGATGGGCATGCCAGGGCCTCCAGCCACTACAAACAAACTCCAGATGAATGTGCCACTTTGTGCATCTGGCTTATGTGGGTCTTGGGGAAACGAACCAGGGTCCTTTGGCTTTGCAGGCAAGTGCCTTAACTGATAAGCCATTTCTCCAGCCCTAAAGGCAAATTCGTAATAGCTAAAATCAAGTATAGGTGAAGTAAACCTTCTTGGAAAATAGTTATGTGTTCACTACTACAAATATTTCAAGGAAATGTATTTTATTTGAGGTTCTCTTGAAGAAATAATTAATTAGTAAAACATAGTCTTTTTAAAGATAGTTTTTTAAAAAATATTTATTTGAGAAAGGGAAAGAGGCAGACAGAGGGAGAGAGAGAGAGAGAAAGAGAGAGAGAGAATGGGCATGCTAGGGCTTCCAGCCACTGTAAACAAACTTCAGATGCATGTGCCACCTTGTGCATCTGGCTTATGTGGGTCCTGGAGAATTGAACAGGGGTCCTTCGGCTTTGCAGGCAAGTGCCTTAACTGCTATGCCATCTCTCCAGCCCCTTAAGATAATTTTTATACTTGGTTGTATGTGATTTTATGGGAATTTTTAGTAAGAATCATACATAGTGAATTTTGTATTTATCACCACTTGGAGAATAAGAAAGTGGATGCAAAAGCTTCTGTCTAACATAATATAAACAAAAGTTTCCATCTAACATGATATGAACATTAGCTATATTTTGTTCAGTTAAGAAAGGCATCAGAAACTAATGACTCAAGGGAAAGTCACATTCAGGCAAATAAAACAGAACAAAACTTAGAGTACTTTTATGATTCACCAAATAAGTTTTTCAGTTGCTATTTCTTTCTCTTATTAAGAAAAAAAAACAAAACAAAACACAGGGCTGGAGAGATTGCTTAGTGGTTAAGGCATTTGCCTGTGAAGGACCCAGGTTCTATTCCCCAGGACCCACGTAAGCCAGATGCTCAAGGGGCACATGTGTCTGGAATTCATTTGCAATGGCTAAAGGCCCTGGCATGTCCATTCTCTCTCTGTCTGTCTCTCTCTTCTCTCTCTCTCTCTCTCTCTCTCTGTCTGCTTGCAAATAAATAAATAAAATTTAAAACAAAAACAAAACCTTCATCTTTAACTTAGAATTTTGTTGTCTTTGATCATTTTCATTAGGCATAGTTAACCTCTTTTCTCAGAAATGGATGGTTAAAATAATCATATTAGCTTTTACCTAATAAATACAATAATTTCCAGACAATTTAACTTGTTAATATACAGACATGATATTATATAAGTATTTATTTTATGTATGATGGCTTCTAAACTGATTCTCCTCTCTTGTAATCCATTGTAAGCAGCCTCTAAAAAAGTTAGTATAGGAGTATTAAATCAGGTTCAAAATTGAGTAGAAAATGTTTTATGAGGAGAAAGTTGAAATACCTCTCATCCCACATAAATTGATTTTTCTAATGTTTAATTTTGAAATTTATTGAATATGTATTCCTTTTATAATGTTATAGTTAATTGGGTTGCTAAAACCTTTTCTGTGATATGTGTGAGTTTAAAGCTATGATTTTCCACTTGTTCTTTAGAAGTTAAAACACACACACACACACACACACACACACACACACTCACACACTTGATGTCAGGATGTATTTTATGTTCCCAATTCCATTTGACTTTAAAGTATTGAGCACAAATAACAATTTATTACTTTATGCATTGCAATAGATCAAAATATTAACTGTAATGATTTCAGAAGAGGAAGCATAAGTAGAATGCTTACCTATGACAGGGTCTTATGAACAACCATCATATAAGGTACTTATAGGGCTGGAGCTCTCTCTTTGTATCTCTCTCCAAAAAAATTATTTTTTTATTTATTATTTGAGAGAGAGGATGGGCATGCCAGGGCCTCCAGCCACTACAAACAAACTCAGATGAATGTGCCACTTTGTGCATCTGGCTTATGTGGGTCTTGGGGAATCGAACCAGGGTCCTTTGGCTTTGCAGGCAAGTGCCTTAACTGATAAGCCATTTCTCCAGCCCTAAAGGCAAATTCGTAATAGCTAAAATCAAGTATAGGTGAAGTAAACCTTCTTGGAAAATAGTTATGTGTTCACTAGTACAAATATTTCAAGGAAATGTATTTTATTTGAGGTTCTCTTGAAGAAATAATTAATTAGTAAAACATAGTCTTTTTAAAGATAGTTTTTAAAAAATATTTATTTGAGAAAGGGAAAGAGGCAGACAGAGGGAGAGAGAGAGAGAGAAAGAGAGAGAGAGAATGGGCATGCTAGGGCTTCCAGCCACTGTAAACAAACTTCAGATGCATGTGCCACCTTGTGCATCTGGCTTATGTGGGTCCTGGAGAACTGAACAGGGGTCCTTCGGCTTTGCAGGCAAGTGCCTTAACTGCTATGCCATCTCTCCAGCCCCTTAATATAATTTTTATACTTGGTTGTATGTGATTTTATGGGAATTTTTAGTAAGAATCATACATAGTGAATTTTGTATTTATCACCACTTGGAGAATAAGAAAGTGGATGCAAAAGCTTCTGTCTAACATAATATAAACAAAAGTTTCCATCTAACATGATATGAACATTAGCTATATTTTGTTCAGTTAAGAAAGGCATCAGAAACTAATGACTCAAGGGAAAGTCACATTCAGGCAAATAAAACAGAACAAAACTTAGAGTACTTTTATGATTCACCAAATAAGTTCTTCAGTTGCTATTTCTTTCTCTTATTAAGAAAAAAAAAAAAAAAAACAGGGCTGGAGAGATTGCTTAGTGGTTAAGGCATTTGCCTGTGAAGGACCCAGGTTCTATTCCCCAGGACCCACGTAAGCCAGATGCTCAAGGGGCACATGTGTCTGGAGTTCATTTGCAATGGCTAAAGGCCCTGGCATGTCCATTCTCTCTCTGTCTGTCTCTCTCTTCTCTCTCTCTCTCTCTCTCTCTCTCTGTCTGCTTGCAAATAAATAAATAAAATTTAAAACAAAAACAAAACCTTCATCTTTAACTTAGAATTTTGTTGTCTTTGATCATTTTCATTAGGCATAGTTAACCTCTTTTCTCAGAAATGGATGGTTAAAATAATCATATTAGCTTTTACCTAATAAATACAATAATTTCCAGACAATTTAACTTGTTAATATACAGACATAATATTATATAAGTATTTATTTTATGTATGATGGCTTCTAAACTGATTCTCCTCTCTTGTAATCCATTGTAAGCAGCCTCTAAAAAAGTTAGTATAGGAGTGTTAAATCAGGTTCAAAATTGAATAGAAAATGTTTTATGAGGAGAAAGTTGAAATACCTCTCATCCCACATAAATTGATTTTTCTAATGTTTAATTTTGAAATTTATTGAATATGTATTCCTTTTATAATGTTATAGTTAATTGGGTTGCTAGAACCTTTTCTGTGATATGTGTGAGTTTAAAGCTATGATTTTCCACTTGTTCTTTTAGAAGTTAAAATACACACACACACACACACACACACACACACACACTCACACACTTGATGTCAGGATGTATTTTATGTTCCCAATTCCATTTGACTTTAAAAGTATTGAGCACAAATAACAATTTATTACTTTATGCATTGCAATACATCAAAATATTAACTGTAATGATTTCAGAAGAGGAAGCATAAGTAGAATGCTTACCTATGACAGGGTCTTATGAACAACCATCATATAAGGTACTTATAGGGCTGGAGAGATGGCTTAGTGGTTAAGGCGCCTGCCTGCTAAGCCTAAGAGCCCGGTTCCAATCTCCAGGTCCCACGTTTAGCCAGATGCAAAGTGACGCAAGGGCGCAATGCCGCACTTGACCACAAGGGAAGCACACATCTGGATTTTGTTCACAGCAGCTGAGAGGTTGCTGGCACGCCCATCTCTATCTGTCTCCCTCTCCCTCTCTCTCTGTTGGTCTCTCTCTGTGTCTCTCTCCAAAAATAAATAAAATAATAAGGTAATTACAGTCCACTACTAAGGGAAAAGAAAAAATCAAAAGACAGAGAAGAAAGAGATACAGGAGAAAATTGAGGTCAGGTTCCATCTCACCCTCTCCAGGGTCCTTCTATTCAGGTGCTCTCAAATAAGTTCCTCTTGAGGGTTCCACCTTTTAGTCTGACTTCCAGGATATAGGATTCTATGGTACCAGTTCCATTTGGGTTCAGTTTTGTGTCTCCCCTCGACCTTTCCCTTCCACCAATTCCTACCCTCCCTACTGCCCAAGCCTCAAGATGCTATTCAGGTATGTCAGTCACTTGGGCTGATCCAGGATAGGAACTGCAGATGAGTGAAACCATGCGATGGTTGTCTGTGATTGTGTGAGTTCACTTAGAATGATCTGTCCAAGTTTGACCATTTTTCTACAAATTACAATGTGTTGGTTTTTTCTTACTTCTGAGAGAATTCCAATGTGTAGATATACCACATCTTGGTTACCCATTCATCCAATGCTAAAAACTGGGATCAACCCAGGTGCCCATCATTGGATGAATGGATAACCGAGATGGTCTGGATTTCCTCTCCTTCTGGTATATACATGATCTAGATGTTTGGTTGTTTTAGGGTGTCCCACAGTTCCCCCACATTCTGTTCACTTGATTTTTTGAACTTAGCAAAGTTTTTGGCCTCCTGATCAATTTCTTCTGTCTTATCTTCCAGGTCAGAAGTTCTGTCTTCCACTTGAGTGACTCTTTTAGTGAATGGTTCCTGCAAGGCTTTTATAATTTCTATTTGACTTTTTGTTTTATGCTGTGTTGTTTTGCATCATGTCCATCTCTTTTTTGAGGTATGATTTCAAGTCGAGTTCTATTTTTCTTGATGCTTCCTATAGTTCATTATTGCATTTGATCAAGTCTTCACTAAGGTTAATCAACCACTTGTTGAAGTCTTCCATTTCTTGACTTACCTTCAATTTATTCACATCTCTTTGGAGGATTCTAATATTTCCTTCAATCAGGTTAAGCCTACTGTCAAAAGCTGAATGCTCTATGAAATGATTCTGTTCAATTTCATTGATATGATTGTTGGTTCTTTGATAGTTTGCTTCAAGTTCAGCAATATTTTTAAACCAGGGTCTCACTGGTTGTTGCGTTTTCATTTTGGAAATGAGTTTCTGTTGATGTCTCTGTGATTTAACTGGAGGTTTTCACTGTACGACTAGTCATTCTTGGAGGAGATCTGTCAGTGTTCTGACTTTCATTGGCTTTTTTGCATTGCTGTCCACCCATTTTAGGAAGACTCTATTTTATTGAGGAGGAAGTAAGTTTTTGTACTTTGGTCCTCTAACTCAGGTCAGCAGGAATGTTGGTATCTAGTGTCCAGTCAGGCTTCCAGAGCAGAAGGCCTGATTCCACAGATCACCCAGGGGCCAGGCCTCCCCAAACAGGGCACGATGGGACCTACCAGGACCAAGGGCCTGAGAGGAGCAAGGGTACAGTGATCTGGCCTGCTTAGAGCCAAGCCCTCCAGCACACAGACCAGGGCAGGCAACTTAGACCTGTGAGGCGGGAGCATCCCAGAAATGGGTCTGGCCTACTCACTGCAGACCACTGCACCTGCCCACACACTGTCCAAGCAAGCAACTCAGACTGAGGACGTTGAAGGAGCCCAGAGATGTGTCTGGCCTACTCACTCCACACTGCTGTGCCCGCCCACACACTGTCTGTGCAAGGAACTCAGGCCCAGGAGATGGGAGGAGTCCATCCATAAACGGGGCTAGTCTAGTCAGACCACTGTGTATGCCCACACACTGTCTGGAAAGCTCACTTCTCTTAAATCTCCTCACAGGGACTTTTCTTGGGCATGTTCTGTCCCTTACCAGTTAGTGCCCCATGGTTCAGGGAGCCGTGTTCGGGAGAAGATCCCGGCTTTCTGCCAGCTGGCTTCTTTCATATGCTAATCTTGGTGCCTCTCTCTCCATGCTTTGCTGCCCTGCCACAGGCAGACAGGCCATAAATAGGATGGCCCTCCCATAAGATCAATATAATATAAGGTGGAGTGTAATAGACCATACTACCTATGTTAATGCAAATGTAATCTATGATGTTTGCACACGGACAGTCATTTTACAACATATCTCAAAACGTGCCTAGTCATTGTGCCATATGTATATCCCGCATACATCCCTTCACAGACAGCACAGGAGTAACTTAGGAGCACAACACACTCTCATCCCATGGACTTCTCCAAATTGGAGAATTCCAACATGTAAAATGAATACGTTGCAACAAATAATTGACATTTTTTTCCCTAAAAGTTTATAACTCTGGTAGTTTGAACGTACAGTATCGTCCATAGCCTCATGTGTTTGCAAATTAAATCTCATGGCTGATCCCCATCTGATGGAGCTTTTGAGGGGTGAAGCCATGATGGAGTAGGTGTATCACTGGAACGCAGGGCTCTGGATTTTATAGTTCAGCAGCCACTTGCCAGTGCTAGGTAACTCACTCTTGCTTCCTCCTTGATGAGACATGAGCCAGTTTCCTGCTCCTTTCAAGAAAGCTCCCTGAAAGCTAAAAGCTGGAAATAAACCTTTATCCTCCATAAACAGCCCTGGTCAGGCATTTTGTCCCAGCAATGAGAAGGTAACTGCTATAGAAAAGTGGAATTGAGAATAAAAATTGGGTCAATGTTTTGTTTGTTTGTTTGTTTTTAGTCTTTTGCAAATGGCTTGAAGGTGGAATATGGAAGGACTTGCGCTTTGGTCTAGAGGAGCTTTATAGTGCTGTGAGCAGAGCTCAATGGGCCTCTTTTGTGAGAGACTGAGTGATCAAACTGTGAGAGAAATGTGGATTGTGAAAGCTCATGAAATGAAATTTAAGATCGATAAGAAAGGATTTTGTTAGGAACTAAGCTAGAGGCAGTTCATGTGATATTCTGGCTATGTTCTGCCCATGCCCTGACAAACTGAGTAAAGCTGACTTTAAATGGTGTGTTTGGTAAAGGAAAATACAGAGGATATGGTAGGTTATAAAACATAGGAAGCTTGACACATAACGTAAGGTGGATGGTCACAGGCGCAGAGAATATAACAATCACTTCAGGGCAATTGTTTAAGAAGTTAGAACCATTGCAGATGGACAAGTTACCCTGAAACAATAGGACGAGTGCTGATTGTTTTAAAAGGAGAAGACCTCATGAAGGAAGAATGCTGAACAAGTTTCATGCTCCTCAAATTCACCCCTCCGATTAACAAATTTGGAAGCCCAACTGATACTGAATTTTGGAAGTATTACACATGTAAAAATGGAAGCTCATGGGGTGTGTCAAGAGATCCAGCAGCTGGTAAGGTTGAACAGTATGAGGCAGGGTCAAAGTCTTTCCAGAAAGGCCCTATGAGACCATTGTGAACTGAACCATCGGTTGTGCTGGAAACCCCAGCATATGGGAATACACCTTGTCAGAACTATGGGACAACCAACAAGGGGACTCTTAGCTCGGGGTGGACTCTGCCAGGTGACAACTTGCCCAAGTCTTTCGGAGCCCAGAGGATTTGCTCACAAGTCCCAGGAGTGGAAGACATGATGCCGTAGGATGTGATGTTGCCCTGCTTGCTTTTGCTCTTCTCTGATCCAATCATTCCTTTTATGTTCCCTTTGGGTATAGGAATGTTTACTCTGTGTCATAGTGTGTTGGAGGTATGTAATTCAAGATTTTATATTACAGGATGCACAGTTAAGAGACGATCTTGGGTCTAAGGTAAGACTTTGGATTTTGACTTTTGAACTTTTGAAATGGTAAAGACATTTAAAATTGCATTTAATACATTTTGCACCATGGTATTGTCATGAGTCTATCGGGCCCAGGGATGGAATGTCGTGGTTTGAATGTAAAGTGCTTCCCAGAACAGCCTTTTGAGTTTGTGAGTAAGTCCCATACTGGATCCTTCTGGTAGCACGTTTGGGAGGCAGAGCCATGCTGGATGAGGTGTGTCACTTGGCTTTGAAGTTCATGCTGCAAGCCTCCCCCAACCCCCGTTGCCAGTGCTAGCTCCTCCCTCATGCTGCTTCCATTGCCAGTGCTAGCTCCTCCCTCATGCTGCTTCCTTTTTGATTATATTTGAGAATGTGAACCAGCTCACTGCTCCGGGCATGCTTTGGCACCATCATGAAGATTATCCTTGAAACTGTAAAGCCTGAAATAAACCTATTAGCTGCATAGAGCTGAGTGTTTTCCCAGCTATGATAATGTAGTTGCTGAATAATTCAACATCTTTTATCTAAGCTAAAATCTCTATCAACTTACAATACTGGATCACTGTTTGTTAGATGCCAAGACATAATATGATATTTCTTGTTCACTAGTATATTTCCATTTGCTTTTTCTTTTCAATTGTCATGTATTAAGTACCTAATTAAGCATTTTACTAGAAAGTGGATCCACCATATTGACTGTGATGGTGAATTGTATGTGTCAACATTATTGGCAATGCATAGTGTAATTACTCTGCATTTTTTCATGAGGGTAATAGGAATGTAATGTGCATTTAAATCAGTCAACTTTAAGTAAAGCAGATTGTCTACCATAATGTGGGTGGGCTTCTTATAATTACTCAAAACCTAGAATAGCACACCCAGCCAACCTCCCCCATGCAAAAAACAATTCTCCAGAAGACAGCCTACAGACTCTATCTACTTTAGTGGTTATTTCTCTTATGTCTTCCATTAGAATTTGCTCTAACAAATTTTCATATTTGTATAATTGATTAAATGTATATGTATATATGTACAGATATACAGACAGACACAAATTATATTGATTCTGTTCTGTGGAGGAACACTTTCAATCACATTGTCAGTTCTTTTAAAAAATATTTTATTAAGAACATAGTTTGTATGGACACATCATATGTTGGCAGCATCTTTTCCCTCCTCCATGACCCCATTCTGCTAGGGCCCTCCGCAGTGGGGTTGCTGGCATTCCCCATGGGGTTGTGGTTATGTCTTATGGAAGCAGCAGTCAGATATTGGGGGGGAGGCAATGCTTCTGGGTATGATGGCCCAACCTGTGGTTCGTACAATCTTTCTGCCTCATCTTCCACAAGATTGCCTGAGTCTTTGTGGCTGTGTTTTAAGTCCACAGAGCTCTTAAGAGCCTCTGGGTTTCTGTTTTGGTATGATTTAAGTATCTTCAGAGTCTGTCGAGTTCACCCTACTGCTGATTTTTAGTCTCACTATGGAAGTAGCACCCTTGCTTGTCCCCCCCCATTTCCACTGTAGCTTCACCTGGGCCTTGGTTGGAATGTGAGGGTTGGTTTATCTTCTCTCGTCTGACTAGTGAAAAAGAAACAAAGATTCTCCAACAGACAGTGAAGTCAACATAGATTAGAGAGGATGAACATTATGAATTTAGGGAGATTTTGATGTATATAACCCCTCCTATAGCCAAAGACTAGTGGGAGCTTGACGTTGGAGAATATAATCTTTGTCTCCTTAGGATTCTGACCTGGTTCCCACTTCTAGGTATGGGTTCCTTTACACTGAGCTGATCTCTTAGCCAATCAGCAAGTCCTTGGTTACTCACCATTGCAAATGTGTACGGCCATTGCACTGGTGTGTACTTCTTGTCAGGCTGGTTGCTTCTGAGTAGCTCACACCCTCTTTGGCCACTTTCCCCCAGTAGCTCATTCAGCCTTTTCCAGCACTAGACAGGCTAACTGTCTGGGGACTGGCTGTCTTCCAGATTCTAGGTGGGTTTGTCTGTGTTCTGTGTCGGCAGCATATGGTGTCTTCAGCAATAGGTAATTCGTGCTTTGACAGAAGCCTGTCTTGTTTTGGGGACGTTACAGGCCTCTTTGATCATTAGCTCAATGTGGGTAGCACCAATTGCTGATACTAAGAGTTACAGGCCAGAGCCAATTTTTTTTAAGATTAGCCTTCATTCCCCCATCTCTAGGTCCCTTCTTTCTCCTTATACACCTGTTGAAAGTTAAATCTTTTAGTCTACCTTCAAGGAGAAAGGTTTCTGTGTTACCAGTTCATTTTGGGTTTAGTTTTGTATTTATTTCCCCCCAAATCTCATCTTTCCCTACACCCAAATCCTTCCAGCCCTATTGTCTGGACATCAAATTGCATATCAGGCATGAGCTGATCCAGGTTAGGAACGGCAGATGAGTGAGAACATGTGGCTTTTGTCTTTCTGTGATTGTGTATGTTCACTGAGTATGATCTGTTCTAAGTCCATCTATTTCCTACGAATTTTAGTGTATCATTTTTTCTTACTGCTGAGTAGAATTCCATTTTGTAAGTGTACGACAACTTCATTATCTATTCATCCCAATCATGGGCACCTGGGTTGAGTCCAGTTCTTAGCTATTATGAATTAAGGAGCTATAAACATGGATGAGCAAATATTTCTGTAGTGAAGCATGAGGCATTTAGGGTAAATGCCTAGTAAGGAAATAACTGGGGTTGGTAGTTCTCTATTCATATTTTTCAAGACTCTCCATATTATTTCCATAGTGGTTGTACAGTAACCCGCCAACAATGAATGAATGACGGTTCCTCTTTTGTCACATCCTCACTGGTATATATAAATGATTGCTATCCTGACTGGAGGAAAGGTGCAATCTCATAGTCGTTTTAAGTTGCATTTCCCTGATAGTCAGGACTGTTGAACGTTTTCTTAGTGTGTGCAATCCACTTGTTCTTCTTCCTCTGTGAACTCCCTATTCACTTCTCTGCCCCATTTTTTGAGTGGCTTGTTTGGATTTTTATTGTTTCTTTTTCTGTTTTTTGACTTCTTTGTAGGCGTCTTATCAGTGGTAGGGCTGATAGGTGCAGAAGGTATGAGTTTTATAAAAATGAACAACATGTTTCAGAAGAAAAGAGGAATGATAATGCAGGCAGCAACAAAATTAGTAATTGTTTCACTGGAAAATTCATTGTGAAGGAAAAGCAAACAATCCGTTAAAGGTATTGGCATACAAACCCGTAGCCTAATAACACAAACCATTTTGTTGCACACACACACACACACACACACACACACACACACACACACAAGAAAGAGAGAGAGAAGAAAGAAGCTCCATTTAGCATGGTTATCCACTGCAAAGCATTTCCTTCTAATTCTTTCTTAGAACTC
Organism: Orientallactaga sibirica; assembly: GCA_036365145.1. NCBI lineage: Eukaryota > Metazoa > Chordata > Mammalia > Rodentia > Dipodidae > Orientallactaga > Orientallactaga sibirica. The sequence continues at coordinate 5,918,107 of JAEOAD010001030.1, forward strand.
TCGCTGTCCCTGTCATTTAGGTGTCTTTTTGTTACTCAGTTGTGACATCTGTGGTGTAGACCCAGCTCCACTACACCCTATAAAGGCTTTTACTGTCCAGCCTTAGCATAGGATGACATTACATTCACCTACGGATAATTATGTACCGAACTTTAGTTTAATTGCTTATTTTCGTCAGCTGTCTTTTCTGAATACTATTTATATTCCAAGTGCTTTGTGTCATGATTAAAAAGGTGGAAAAGAATATGGTGACCCTCTGTTATCATGTCCTTAAAGTATTGTAAATGCATAAATCTGAATAAAAGACTAAAGACAGGCTGGAGAGATGGCTTAGTGGTTAATGCATTTGCCTGCAAAGCCAAAGGACCCAGGTTCGATTCTCCTGAACCAATGTAAGCCAGATGCACAAGGTGGCACCTGTGGTTGGAGTTCATTTACATTGGCTGAAGGCCCTGGCACTCCAGTCATTCTCTCTTTCTCTCTCTCAAATGAATAAAATAAATTTAAAAAAAGACTAAAGACATGAATAATTATAATTATTAGCACTTAGTTTATTTCTACCTTGATATGTTATTAGATGATTTATAAATAAGAACTCCTTTGCACTGATAGTATAAGCTCATTATACTCAGCTAGAAAGAATAAAGAACTTCAGAATTAAGAGTTAAATCGCTGTTATACAAAAATCAGTGGGCTGGTATTTAGGTAAAAATGCTACTTAATAAGATTTCCATATTTAAAGTAAATATTAGAGTAAGAAGCATTAGGTAACATGATTTATTAGAAAATAACAGGAGAAATATGTAGATTTCAGAGTAATTCTAGGAGCACTGTCAAAGACTCACCTTCATAGGCTAACTAATTAGTTCATTAAATCGCCCTATCCCACTGCAGAGCTGTTCTCCGTAAAGACTGTCAGCTGTTCAATCGAACGACAGGCAGAGTCTCTTGGTATTTTATGGATATGTGATCCTTGGCATTCAGTAATGAAACTGCTCTTCTGTGTTTGGAGAAGGAGAGCATTCAATTTTCATGGAAATGTCAGAAAGATTATATTGTTTTCTTCTATTTATTTTTATTGTTTTGGTCTAGGATATGTTTGAAATCCTGTCAGTGGTGTCCTTTGCAGTTTCTTCAAAAGGCACAAAAAATTGGTGCAATTTTAAAATGCTCATTTATTAATGCTAAGACATATATTTTTTGAATGAGGAACAATATAAGATATATCAGTTTCCATTTATGCTAACTCCCTTCAATGATTGCATATATTTCTATTTTTAATTTGCATTAATTTTTCCATATTTCTAATAAAATTTTCTGAGAGGAGCTCACTGTGTGTGTGTGTGTGTGTGTGTGTGTGTGTACTGAACAGCTCCTTTTCCAATATCATATATGCTACATCTTCAAAATTTGATAAAAGCTTAATGATAAAATGAATAATTGCAGGAATCAGTCAATTTACATATAAAGAATTTGAGAGTTCTTTATGCCTATAATGTCTTATAATAATATTTTCAATAATTCTAAGTGGCCTTTCATGAAATAAGATAGGGTCTCACTCTATCCCAGGCTGCCTTGAAACTTACTCTGTAGCCCCAGGCTGGCCTCATACTCACAGTGATCTCTTTCCTCTGCCTCCAGAGTGCTGGGATTAACAGCATGCACCACCATGCCCAATTTACAATTATTTTTGTATTTTATTTCAACTAGTATTAGACTAACACTTGACAACACTGAATCTTAACAAATATTAACCTATCTGAACATCCCTTTGACTTCTAAGATACGTCACTGCAAAAGATGTTAATATGACTATCGGGAGGGAAATAGAGGAAGGAAATAGAACAGTGAAACACAACAGAAAAGTAGGGACCAGGAAGTAGCTGCTGAAGTTCAGCTAGAACAAATGGAGGCTTATCTATTATTTATGCATTCATGCACATATTCCAGTGTGAATGTTTGTAAATAAAATGCTAGGAAAAAGAGGAGGAGACTGATGGTTAAATACAATAGCAGATGCCAGCTGAATTTGTAAGTAGACAGTGTCATGGGAATATATAGAATGACATGTATTTATGATGTCTTCCCTGAAGGACGTTGACAATGAGATAAATAAGTGTTTTATCCAGAAGAATATTCATGGAGTGAGGGACAGTGATTGTGAGTGGTTTCTGTTTCAGTTACTGTCTCAGTGCTGGGACACATCAACCCACCAGAAGCAGTATGTGGATGGAATGGATTTACTTCCCACGTTTAAGCTTGAGAAATTTCATCATGGGAGATAAAGCCTGGTGAGAATGGAGAGCTAGGGATTATGTGGTCCCATCAGCAGGGAGAAGGTATCAAGAACAAGCTGAGGACAGGAGGTAGTAAGGTGGGGCTACAGCACCCAAGGCCTACCCCAGGTTACATGTTTACTCCAGTAAGGTTTCACTTCCCCAAACTCCACAGCCTTCGAGAATAGCACCCCCAACTGGGGATTAAGCAAACACATGAGGCTATGGGGGTCAATTTACATTCAAACCACCACAGTATCCAGTCTCTATTTGCTCTTTTCCATTTAGGAAAGGATCAGCTTCAAAGGGGCACATAGCTTCCCTGTGAAAGTCTAGGTTGCCCAGCTAGAGGGCTGGGCACATGGCCAAACTGTCATAACTGCATTATGTATAAAATCCTGTATTTATCCTCTTTGCTAGTTCCTTAAGCAGATAAGTGTGTGTGTGTGTGTGTGTGTGTATGTGTTTGTGAGAGAGAGAGAGAGAAAGAGAGAGAGAGAGAAAAAAAGGGAGAGAGCTTGCAAGGCAGCTTTGACTACAAGGTCAAATACATCCCTAGAGAGAAGGCAACACAAGAAGATAGAAGTGACTGAGGAAGTAGGGAAATGCACGGACACAATTTTAAAAACACGGTGCTCTGGATGCACAGAGAACTAACAAGATACCCAGTCTCATGGACTTTAGCATAGTTTCGACTTTTCATGAAAATCTGCTGAGCTTTGGACCACCGTGTGAAAGAATTTAAATAGTACTTACATCTTTAGCCAGCTAACTAAATTCAAAATAATGAGGAAGTGGAGAAAAGAATTTGTGCAAAGGGCCAAGGATGATGAAAGGTAAGACATGGTGACGGAAGGTCTTCCTGTCAGGCCTGCTGACACTTTCTTTTACGTCTGGAAGGCCATTGTTATATTTTGGAATAAGTAATCCCAATCACCTTTAGCCTCTGCTTCTCCACCTCCAGTGATCCTTTCTCACCCCTGTTCAGACTATGGGATTTGTTGGCACTCACCAATATTTGCAAAATCTTTGATATTTCTCTCCATCCATTCTACTTTCTGTCAAATATGTGCCCTCTGGTAAAATATAAAGTTAATGAGACTTCCATCCTTAAATGTCCATTGGTAAAGAATCTTAGCAATCATTCAAATTTTTTTAAGTTTTTTTTTATTTTTGTTATTCATTTTTGGAGAGAGACACAGAGAGAGACAGACAGACTGACAGAGAGGGAGAGGGAGACAGATAGAGATGGGCGCGCCAGCTGTCTCTCAGTTGCTGTGAACGAAATCCAGATGTGTGCACCCCCTTGTGGGCAAGTGCGGCATTGCGCCCTTGCGTCACTTCGCATCTGGCTAAACGTGGGACCTGGAGATTGGAACCAGTGTTCTTAGGCTTAGCAGGCAGGCGCCTTAACCACTAAGCCATCTCTCCAGCCCTCATTCAAATATTTTTGAGGGTGTACACTATTGGTATATACTTTGTGCCATGCACGCACATGTGTATGTCAGATTTACTTGTGGGGTACATGTGGGGCTAAAAGCCAGAGGAGAATTTTGGGTTCCCTTTTCTATTGCTGATCTACATATTTCCTTAAGACAGGGTGTCTCCCTTGACCTTGAGTTGCCAATTTCGCTCAGCAAGCCACAGTGATTCTGCAGTCTTCACCTCCCTGGACTAGGATCATAGACATGCGTGATCACTTTGTGGATTATGGGGAGATACATTCGAGTGCTCTTAGGCTCTTCCAGGCCCTCATGCTTAAGTAGCGAATGTGCTTAGCCACTGAACCACTCCCTACCCCCAGAGTTTATCTTTTAATAAAATGTTATAAAGCAAAAATTTTTTTCGTTTTATTTCTTTCTTAAAAAAATATTTTAGGGCTGGAGAAATGGCTTAGCAGTTAAGGTGCTTGCCTACAAAGCCAAAGGACCCAGTTTGATTCCCTATGACCCATATAAGTCAGATGCACAAGGTGCTGCTGGAGTTTATGTACAGCAGTTAGAGGCCCTGTCATACCCATTCTCTCTCTTTCTCTCCTCTCTCGTTCTGTCTTTCTGCCTCTTCCTGTCTCACATAAATATTTTTAATTTATTTGAGAGAGAGGGAAAGAGGCAGGTAGCAAGAGAAAGAATGGGCTTATCAGGGCTTCCAGCCACTACAAGAAACTCCAGATGCATATGCCACCTTGAGCATCTGGCTTTATGTTGGTACTGGGGAACTGAAGCTGGGTCCTTAGGCTTTGCAAGCCAGTTCCTTAACTGCTGAGCCATCTCTCCAGCCCTGCATTTTAAAGACAAGGCCCCAATCCATACAACCCTTAGAACTCTATAAAATTAGGAAGATCTGCCTTCATTTCAAATCTTCCATTCCACTGACATGACTACTTCGTCCTGCATATCATAGCTCTTGATTCCTAAGTCCTGATTTCCATCGTCCAGCTTGGTTTCTAGCTACAGGTTCTATGCTCACACCCTTGTCAACAGCAACCACATAGGCTCGTCACTTTTCAAACAGAAACTCGTAGACATTACAGATTGATATATTCAGCATTTTATTTTTCTGAAGCACACTTAATGCGTGTGAAATGGAGAAAAATCATTCAAATATGTTTGACTTCACTGTTGGCTCATGAGCACAGATGTTTGATAAGCACTCCATTGCACCTGGTAGTTCGTCTTTACTTCAAAATGACTATTTTCTCTCTCCTACTGCCTCCCTACCACTGTCATCTTACTTCATTTGCAATAAATCAATCAGTAAATTTCTTATCCCTGCACAGTCAAGTTTATACAACTGTATGCATCTGGGTGTGACGTATAGCTATTGCTCCCGGGGGGGAACAGATGTGTCCTATCATCACTGATTGCACATTCCTCCCTCACTGCCAGTTCTTACAGATTTAACTTCTGTGTTTCCTCACTACCTTCTCTATCATCAGGGTCTCTAGCTCCTCCAGGTAATTCTCATGACCATAAAAATGTGACTTGTCATCTTCATAAAATGTATACTGCTCTTTGAACTGCTACCTTTAAAAGCAATGTCTTTCTCTGTCCTAGTGGTTGTCATTAGTATTATGTGATATATGGATGAGCCAACTGATGTCTCACTTTCATTTTTATATGCATGCATGAAGTATTTCTTTCTATCTTTATGATCTTTTATTCTATTACAAGCAAAACAATAACTGCAAGCTACATTTTCTCCTCTGGCGCTCTTATACTGAACTACTGGGATTTGTAAATATGTCCACAAGCATGAAATAATAAATACATGTCAGGAAATGAGCCCATGATACCCCTCAACAATGATGTTTCACTGTGCGAACGTTTATTCTGTGTACACTCTCTGAAAGAAAGCATTCAGCAAGAACACATACACATGTCTTGTTTCTTCCTGAACTATACCTTCTGCTCTCATTCTCCCTGCACACCATCCTGACATCTGCTTTTGACTTTGATATGAACAGAGCTCACAAACATTTATGGCATGAGATCACCGTTGCTTTAGTTTGAAGGATAGGGCAAGAAATGTGGAGAAGCAATTCCCTCCCTAGGGTCTAAGCAGCTTTACTTCAAGCACAGCTAGACTGGCTGTGCTCTGCCAGCACTCACTGTGTCTTGCTCATCTGTCCTGAGTGACAGGGCAGTAGAGCTGTGTGTGTGTGTGTGTGTGTGTGTGTGTGTGTGACCATAGGGTCCCAAATCAGAATAGATTTTATAATAATATTATAAAAACATACATCAGTTCATTGATCTCTTTTGCTTTCTCTTTTTTAGTAGCTTTCCATTACATGTAAACTAATGAACCCCCGTCATGGAGTCCTACATGGAATCCAGGCTGCCCAAATGCGAGAGCTTGCTTTTCCTTGAAATTTCATCTGGTTTTATTCCCTACAATCCTCCTGTGACAGATGTTTTCCATTCTCAAATTGATCAGATCAGTAATCAAACAAGAGACATGCCTCTTGGGCAAGACTGTAAGGACCTTTCCAGGAAGGATTAACAAAGGGAAAACACCTTACCCCAAAGCGGCCAGTTCTTCCAGGGTCAGACTGTATATAAAGAAGCCCTGAGAAAATGCCCTGTCTCTGCCTGGCTTCCCTTGCTACCTGCTGGTAAGTACAGACACCCTGCTGCTGCCAGCCCCCACTAACAGCACCAGCCTGCTTCTCCAGCTTCCCCTGTGGACTGAAGAGCAGCAGCCCTGCAGGAACCCTCCAGGTCTTCAGTACCAGGCTGGGGATGCCGAGGCATCAGGCCTCATAGACTGAGCAGCCGTTCCTGGCAGCAGACAGCTATTGTACTGGCAGCCTGTCCTGTGTAAGCCAATCTAACAATTCCACTTTGCAATGTAGACTCATTATCTTTCTTAGGTTCCCCTAGAGAACCCTGACTGGTATAACTTCCCCTCACCAGTTGGCTGCTCTTCCATCTTTTTCTTAAATAAATGGAGGATAAAATATCTAAGTTTTGTTTCAGTTCTTTTATTTCCATTTCCCAGGCCATGTAAATAGTGTTTAAAGAAAGAAGGGAAATTTTCAATGCTGATGAAAACATTGACAACATTCTTGATGATATAAAAACCATGTTCTATTTTCACGAAGGGCTGTTAAGACAATAGTAATAAGATTTCCAAGATGGAAGATATGCTACATTTTTAAAGTACTTAGTAATGATTTCATGGAAACAGTGGAAGAATCTATAGTATTTACATTCATGGGTAAGTCTCAGAATCGTAAAATGCTTTGCAGCTTCCAAGTACTTTCACATATGTAATCTCATTTATACAAGTGCCCTGCTTTTCTAGCTCAGTGGAGGCCAGGGACGCATAAAAGCTTAATTAGAGACAGAAGGAAACAATTTCTTCTTCCAAGGATCCATATGTGTATGTTGTGAGAACAAAAGGGACTTTTGTTTTGCTGTGTAATTTTTAAGAGTCATTCTAGAACTTGCCATTTTATTCATTTCTGAAAATGGAAATGGCTGTTGCTGCCAATTCAACAGCCTCCCCAGTAGGCAGCTGAGTAAGTAACCAAATGTCTTGGTAGAAAATGGAAAAAATAAAGAAGACAACAGTATCTGTAGTTAGTCATCTGAAACCATCTCCAGATAAGAAAGAATTGAGTGGGTGAGCCTTTGACCTAACACTTTAAAATGTAGTCTCTCAAATGGTTTTCCCCACACTTCAGATCTTTTTTATTGAGACAACACCCCTGCGTTTCAGTGGACATGCCCATTTCACAATTATGCATAAAGCTACCAAACATGAATTAAAAACCATTATTCCATCCATATATGTAACGAAAAGTTTGTTTTTCTTTGCAGTATATGTTTAATATTTCTAAATGGGCCACTAGATTGCTTCAAGAAGAACCAGGGACAGCTAAAAAAAACGAATTCACTTCTCCAGGAACAAACTAATAAGCAAAATATGAGAATTTCATGAGTTATTGGGAAACCATCACATGCTATGCCAAGAAATGTGCTTATCTAGCACCAACATAATGGGTTAGTTTGTCCTTTTTATTGAATAGAATACTTGTCTAAGTCAATCTTAATTCTCCATTCCCATCACTCCCAGTAGATTTCTAGCAATCTTCATGATAAATGATTGGCTAATACTGCATTTTAAAATAACAGTTCTATTACATACTTTCACACAGGCATGCCCAACTATGTGACCTTGCAACATGATGTTGATGTCATCATCTACAAAGATCAAGCTCAAAAATCATATAAGCAAGAAACAGAAATGCAAAATAAGGGCTGGAAAGATGGCTTAGGTTAAGGCGCCTGCCTGCTAAGCCTAAGAACGTCAGTTCCAATCTCCAGCGGTTCCAATCTCCAGGTCCCACGTTTAGCCAGAGCCAAAGTGATGCAAGGGCGCAATGCCGCACTTGCCCACAAGGGGGCGCATGCGTCTGGAGTTCGTTCACAGCCGCTGAGAGGCTGGGAGTATTACACAAGTTCTTCCTTCTTATGTCCTTATTGTCTCCAGTGGAAATTTACTTTGGTTTATAAAACAAAGAACACATCTAGACTTAACTTGCAACCTGTAAATTTTAATTTTTCATCATAACTGTAGATAATTAGCTATTTCTAATATGTTGAATCCAGATTTTTCTTTTTCATTGACAGTTTCATACACATGAATGCAGTATTTTGTTCATTTGTTCATGTTCACTCCCACTCCTTATTCTCTTATCCACCTCCCACTTCTTCAGATTCTCCCCTTCTCCCCATCAAGGCCCCCTCCTACTTTTATCACATTTTCGTGTGAAGCCCACTGACTCTCGTTAGGGTTTCTTGCATAACCATTTCTGGGGTTATTTACTGGAGCAGTATATATTAATCCCCCTTGGATGTTTAGATGGCAAAGATTTTCTCCCATTTGGTATGCTGCTTTTTCACTCAGTTGATAACTATCTTTGCTGTACAGAGGTTGTGTAATTGCTTGAGGCCCTTTTGTTAATTGTTGGCCTTATTTACTGAGTGACTGGTGTCCTATGTAGTTAAATTCTTTGTGTATTTTTTGTGTTTACTCGCCAATAGTCAATGTCCCATGACTTTAACTCTAGAATGACCTGGAAGGGCCATGTTTAGAAATCACATGGAAACTCTATTCCTCTCAGCAGTCTCCATAGCACTTTCGTTTTCCCTGTAAATCAAGGTTGATTTCCCTTTCAATAAACTCCAGCACCTTCTGGCTACAACACATACAAGATGCTTTATTATTTGTTTGGTAGCTTGATTTTACACATGCATGCAAAACAAGCATGCACTGCTGTTTGCTTGCTGTAATCTCCCCTTGGGTCTGGATTGTACCCAAATTGTTTTCGTTATTAAATCCATAATTCTAAGGAATTATTATGAGACTGCCATTGGTCTTCATATTTACTTCTAAGTTCTGGGAAGCACAAAGGCATGTTAAATCTATAAATGCTACTGTCTTCCCATGCTCACCATCTTGGGGGACACATGGAAAGAAATTAGCTAACAATCTTGAAAATATTATTTTCTTGGCACTAATTATTTTACCCCTATTCACTTATTTAATTTTTATAAAAGTATTTGTGGTACAGTTATCAATATTGTTCCTATCTTATATATTAAAGAACTAAGCAGAAAAATCATCTCTAGATTTTATACATGTTAACTGGTACATTCATGAAGTACACAGAAGTGGCTTCTTCCTGCGTGTGAACAATCAGTATGAAAAATACAGTGCAGAGACATGTGGCATATTTTGTTATTATCATTCTTTTTTATTGACTATTGTGGCTAGTCTCTTATTATACTTCATATATAAACTAAATCTTATTTTAAGTGTGTATATGTAGGAAAAACAATGTATACAGTTTCATTTATCTCTATGGATTTAGGTATCCAATAAGCACTCTTGGAATGAATTATTCTTAAATTAATGGAAAAATGAATTGTGAGAAATTACATAAGAATTATGAAGAGTCAAAGATTATTTTGAAATGTATATATTTTTTATTCCACATACTTATATGGAGTAGATGACTTTAATTCTGTCTTTGTATGCACACACACACAAATATACATTCCTTGAATAGTGATATATTTATTCTTCTTAAAATATTGGTATTTTCTACTCATCCTTGAGGAAAGTATATTTGCCTTAACTCACCAAACATAGGCTAATATAGACAATTTACTCATGAATTAAATTTTTTTCTGCATTTGTGGAATTAGATATAAGTTAGCTAGTAGTGTTTGCAGTGTTAACTTATGACCTTCACTGTAATGTGTACTTTGAAACTTTTTCTAGAAAGAGAAAATGGCTGATTGCCACATCTACAAATTATCCTCTACCCTACCATTGTGAAGATTTGGCAAGCTTTTTTCCACTTGGGTCTTTAAACACTCGGAGATCTAGTTCAAGTTCAAGATGTTAGAACAATAGGAAGAAATTATAAACTTGTACTGTAATCACAAAATCTCATAGAAAGGTATGCATTTCTGCACAGTATAAAAGCCAGTTCCTTATGTCTTTAGGAGAGCTACTGTTTTTCTCAACTACATGTCATAGTTTGCGTGTCATTTTTGGCAAATATTAAGTTAAACAATGCACTGTCATATTTGAGAATTTAAAAAATGATGCATCAGTTTACCAGGAGAACATTTTTATTACTTCCAGAGTTGACGCTACCAAAAACTAAACATGAAAAATGCCATAAATAGTGTTTACTTAAGCAGCCTCTTGTGTACTGTGCTGGGCTCCCTATTGCGGAAGTCATGTTTGGAGCTGGCACCATCCAGCTAAGTGATCCAGTAAATCTTGGTGGAGATATTTTTTGAAAGGGTTATGTACTAGGAAGCTGGAGAAGGGAGGCAGGAATATGGAGGTTAATACTGCACTTTGTTTTTGCTGTATCCCCCAACTGCTTCAGGTCTTTAGCTGTTTCTATCATAATCATTTCAAAGGAGTTCACAAACTAGTCCTGCCAACAGAAAATTCATCAACTTTTGAAACAAGCATGGGTTTCCCAAATGCTTTCTCCTGCATCTTAACTTCTGCTGTCACGGGAGAGAAGCAACTCCACGAAGAGCTACAATAATCCACCTCGTTCCCCTGCAGAGCAGATGGTGTTGATAGAGCCTGCTCACAATAGCTTGGTATCGTTTCAAATTCAAACCAGTGTCTTTCTGTCTCTTATACAATTCTTAACCATGGTTCTTTATTATGTTGCAGGCATGAAGCTGATCAGCAATTATAATTATTTTGTACTCACCAAATGTTAAAGCATTTGGCATGTGAAATTTCAAGCCTTATGAAAAGATGATCTCAACAAAAGCAATTGAATAGTGATATTCCCCATAATATTCAAGCTTATGTGACTTTATTTTATTATTATTATTATTAATTTAATTTATGTATTTATTTATTTTTTTGGTTTTTCAAGGTAAGGTCTTGCTTTAGCCTAAGCTGACCTGGAATTCCTAACTCTGCCTGGGATTAAAGACATATGATACCATGCCTCACCTATTCTTTTAAATTTAATTATAAATCAACTCTTTTTATTTTATTTTATTTATTTTTGGAGAGATACACAGAGAGAGACAGAGAGAGAGGGAGAGGCTGATAGAGAATAGGCGTGCCAGCAGCCTCTCAGCTGCTGTGAACAAACTCCAGATGCGTTCATTCCCTTGTGGGCAAGTGTGGCATTGCGCCCTTGTGTCACTTTGCATCTTGCTAAATGTGGGACCTGGAGATTGGAACAGGCCTTCTTAGGCTTAGCAGGCAGGCGCCTTAACCGCTAAGCCATCTCTCCAGCCCTAAATCAATTCTCTTTTAAAGAAAGTATTTCTGATGTCTTGCAAAAATCCTGGAGTTCATAACAGAAAGTCAAACTGTTGAACTGTGTTTAAGTCATGAACAAGAAAACAGGATACTGCTTTGAATGTGGTGACGCCCTTATTGGCTTTACAGATGTGTATTCTGTTTGTCTCTTTCTTACCTCAGATTGGTATGCATATGTAGTTATTCACTTTGTCCCATTTTATGTTTTGATACTTCTTCAACATGTAATTGACGTACAAAACTGCACATATTTAAAGGTAACAATCTGATCAATTTAAACAACTATATCCTCTTGGGAGCCCTCAGGCCAATCACAATGAAGATGTGAATCAAAATGAGTAATCTCCTTCTACCCACCTTGTTACCCTACCCCAAATTACTGACCGTCCCCAACCATTGTTTCACATTTTGCCACTATTCATGGGCTTCCATTTGTCAGAAAGTGATGTAAATGGAATCATATAGGATATGCCTCCTTTAGTCCTATTCAGTATTTAGCCTGTGGAGTGTGCTCATCTTGGAAGTTCCTACTCAGGGTGGCAAAAGCAGGCAGTCGAGGAGTGAGCTCGGTACCCAATGGGGATAATCTCCAATCTCAACAAAGGTTGGCTAAAGTGTGGTCCCTGTGGGTTGGATGCCCACCTGGGTGGCCTCCCCTGCTCAGTGACCAGCTGGGTGGAGTGAGATCAGCTCCAGAGCACCCACTGGGTCTGTGGCAGGAGTAACAGCAACAAGAGAGAAGACACTTTTCAAACGAGTTAGCGGAAACATTCACTAGGCTGGTTATAGTGAAGCACGCGGAATCTCTGCCTGTAGGCTACAGATGTTATCTGAAAACACACTTAGCCTTTGGTTTTGGTGGAATCTGGTGGTCTGGTAGTACATTTCCAAAACATCTGCCTGTCATAGGAATGTTAGGTCAGACACAGAGGTGCACACACATGGCGAACGATAACCCAAGATAATTTACCTCTGATTCTGCAAAATTTCAGCTCCATACAATCACAAGAGTTCTATCAATCAGCCTTGTAGGATGCTTGACTCATGTGGAGCTGCTAAAGGGGAATTTTAGTTCCTGTGGTCTTCTGAGTTCTGGATCTATGGGTTTTCCATGTGTTCTGGCACCAGATGCATTGTGGAGAAGCCAATTTTGTAAGCCTAATGAGAAGAAAATGCCATAAAGGAGCAGAATATTTTGAAGGGAGTCTTAGGTATTCCAACACGGAGCCCTTGACATTGACACAAAGCACGTTTAAACACAGATCATTATTTCTTGTCAGTGGTTATTTTGTGATTTGTAGGATACTTGGTTCTGGTCTTTTCCTATTTGATGAAAGTAGCACCCAATCCCCATTATAGCAACCAGAAATGTCTCCTTTCAAAGGACTCTTTAGGCCAAAATTTTACCCTTTGGACTCATGGATGACTTCAAGTTTACATTTTTTTTTGTTTGTTTTTCTAGGTAGGGTCTCATTGTTTTTAAGATTCAAATATAACAGTGGACACTATAAAATGTTTATTTTTTTAAATTTTATTTATTATTTTTTTAATGAAAAGGTTGCCGACATAGATCTCCTCTCTCCTGCCTCAGTTCTGCTGAGGATCTTTGGTGGGGTTGTTGGTATTCATTGTGGGGACCAAGAGGTCTCAGTCAGTCTCTGCAGACATGAGGGAAGCATGGCGCCTCAGCCTGCTCCCACCCACCCTGAGGCTCTTAATCTTTCTTCCTCCTCTTCCTTGATTCTACCTGAGCCTTGGTGGGCAAGACAGAGATCTGATTTAGTGTTACTTTCTCTGTAGACTCTGGATCTCTGTTTTGATGAGGCTGGAGTGACCACATTGTCACTATTTCCCTGGAACTGGTTTTTGGGTTTGCCATGAGAGCAGTATTTGTGTCACTGCTTTGCCTGTAATGACTTCAGAGCCCAAGCAGAAGAGGTGGGGGTGACCCTTATCCTGGTTGTTACTCAGCTCTCTCTTCTTGATATGTTGATATATATATATATATGGAGAAAGAGGGGTAAGGTATCACTCTGTAGTCCTATTTTTTATTAGATATGAGAAGTATTTTGTTTTTTATTTTTTATTTATTTATTTTGTTTGTGAGAGACAGAGAGAGAGAATGGGCACACAAGCAGCCTCTCAGCCATTGTGAATGAACTCCAGATGCATGCGCCCCCTTGTGGGCAAGTGCGGCAGTGTACCCTTGCATCACTTTTTGTGTCTGGCTAAACTGGGATCTGGATAATAGAATGAGCCTTCTTAGGCTTAGGAGGCAGGTGCCTTAACTGCTAAGCCATCTCTCTAGCCCTAAAATTATTTATTTTTACCTGTTTGAATTTATACCTGTTTACCTGTTCTTATTTCAACTTTTATTTTCCTATCCACTTATTCATCCTTACATTAATACAAACTGACCTTATTATTAAAGTTTTATAATATCACAAAACAAACCTGTGCCAGTCTTCAAATATGTTTTTTGTTTTGTTTTGTTTTTTTGTTTTTAGTTTTGCGAGGTAGGGTCTCACTCTGGTCCAGGCTGACCTGGAATTCACTATGTAGTCTCAGGGTGGCCTCAAACTCTCGGCGATCCTCTTACCTCTGCCTCCCGAGTGCTGGGATTAAAGGTGTACACCACCACGCCCAGCTAAATATGAATATGTTATTTTTAATAACTCAGTTTTTGTTTTGTTTTGATTTTGGCCGACTCAAGGCCTTGAGCATGTTAGACCTGCACTGTATCACTAAACTACACCTCCAGCCTTTTTCAAAGCAACCCTTTGGTCACCGTAGAACTTTTGAGCAATCAGATGTTGAGAAGTTCAATTTAGGATAAGATAAATTGTAACTGATAATCACTATTTTATTCCTTATCTGTTGTCATGCAAATAAAGCAGCTAAAATAGAATGTCAGCTTCATTTCCTTCCACAGCATGGGCTCATGGTCACGCAGGGACAGATGGGTCACCTTTGACCTGAGAAGGTCCCTGTGTAACATAAACTACTACTGTGAATAAAGTACTTCATCCATAAACATTTTGGATCATGGAATTTTGTTTTTTACTCCAGCAATTCTAAAGTACTAGTATCACCAATTGAAACCATAACAATTCAAGTAAGAAAAGGTGATGCAGATAAGATTATAATTTGTCACATCATGTAATACCACTCAAAGCACCTCTGAAAGGGTGGAGTATCTTAGAGAGTGATAGTGCCTCCCTCTTAGCCCTGATGGGATTGACGCAAAGACTCAGGTGCCAGAAGGTATCACCAAAGTCAGTCTGAGACAGTGGTTTTGGAGTTTGTTGCCTCACATCGTTAAGCAATAAGAGATATAGACAAAATATGGCCAAGAAGAGGCAGTTTATTAAGAACAGGGCAGGAAAGACATGTAGTAGGAGGCATCCCAAAGGAAATTGCTGCCAGATGTCTTCAGAATCATTTTATAAGATTTATGTATAGGACTGGGCAAAAACACCACAATATCTTCCGAAGATTTCCCTGATTTCCACTTCGTTTTAGAGGCCATCACTAACAACGTCATTGTATGTGTGCTCCTAAATGTTGTAGAATTTAACTTGAACTGAAGCTATTCAACATTAGATTGAAGATATCGATTGATGTTTTCAAGCAAAATGTTCAAAAGTCTTGCATTTGTCAAAATTTTAACTCCTGTTTACTTTGTCTTAGTAGTCACAATTGTAATAAACACTTTCATTACATATTTATACTTAAAACATTCAATTCAAATAATGTCAACTCTGTCTCTCTTCATCTGCCTTTTTCTTTCCCTCTCTCTTGCAAATAAATAAAATTTTAAAAGGGCTGGAGATATTTCATAGTGGTTAAGGCACTTGCCTTCAAAGACAAAAGATCCAGGTACAATTCCCCGGGACCCATGTGACCCAGATGCACAAGGTGGCACAAGCATCTGGAGTTCATTTGCAGTAGCTGGAGGTCTTGGTACCCTCATTCCCTCCCTCTCTTTCTCTTTCTCTTTCCCTTTCTCTTTCTTTTTCTCTCAAATAAATAAAATTTTTAAAAATGATGTCAAAACAGTTTAAATCTATAAGTACTAACATTTTATTTGAGGGTCAGTCCTGAAATGATGAAATTATTAATATCACTACCACATTAGTTGCCTGACCTTTCACTTAAAAAAAGTAATTTAATAATGTATCTGATGATAAAGGAAATGGGACAAGTATTGGCAAAATTTCTCTTATCAGCTCACAATTTTCTTGAGATATTATCCTTCTCTATATTAAATTGGTTATTAGTTCATTCAAAACTATTTCATGTTGGAGCCAAGCATGGTGGCGCACGCCTTTAATCCCAGCACTTGGGAGGCAGAGGTAGGAGGATCACCTTGAGTTCAAGGCCACCCTGAGACTACACAGTGAATTCCAGGATAGCCTGGAGTAGAGTGAAATTCTACCTCTGAAAACAAAACAACAACAATAAAATCATGTTGGATTTAAAAACTGATTCATAGTCTTTCTTTACAGAATTTGAAGAATTATTAAGATTCCTATCAATATTTCATGCAAAACATTTTAAGCTAAAGTCCTCAGCATCACTCTCTTCTTTTAGCATAATAAATATGTACCAAGAAGAGATTGTAGTCCTAAAGGGAATTATAATTTGTACCAGATTGTGTATCCATAGACATTGAGTTTGTAATAGAAATTTGGAATTTAGTCATGTAATCTCTTTGAAATCTATTTTTCTCATATGTAAAATAAGGAAGTGTACACTATTGAAATCTATTTTTTCCTATGTCCAATAAGGAAGTGTACACCATTGAAATCTATTTTTCTCATATGTCCAATGAGGAAGTGTACACTATTGAAATCTATTTTTCTCTATGTCCAATGAGGAAGTGTACACTATTGAAATCTATTTTTCTCTATGTCCAATGAGGAAGTGTACACTATTGAAATCTATTTTTCTCATATGTCCAATGAGGAAGTGTACACCATTGAAATCTATTTTTTCCTATGTCCAATGAGGAAGTGTACACTATTGAAATCTATTTTTTCCTATGTCCAATGAGGAAGTGTACACTATTGAAATCTATTTTTTCCTATGTCCAATGAGGAAGTGTACACTATTGAAATCTATTTTTCTCTATGTCCAATGAGGAAGTGTACACTATTGAAATATATTTTTCTCATATGTCCAATGAGGAAGTGTACACTATTGAAATCTATTTTTCTCATATGTACAATGAGGAAGTATACACTATTGAAATCTATTTTTCTCATATGTCCAATGAGGACGTGTACACCATTGAAATCTATTTTTCCCTGTGTACAATGAGGAAGTGTACACTATTGAAATCTATTTCAATTTGTAAATAAAAATCGTTATGCTTCCATAGAGAAAATGTATTTGGCATTAATGTTGCACAGAAAGCACTGTTCACAGAATAAAGATCCATAAAATGGACTAAATAGAATTAAGAAGCTCTAGGGCTGGAGAGATGGCTTAGCGGTTAAGGCACCTGCCTGCTAAGCCTAAGAACCCGGTTCCAATCTCCAGGTCCCATGTTTAGCCAGATGCAGTGACGCAAGGGCGCAATGCCGCACTTGACCACAAGGGGGCACACATATCTGGATTTCGTTCATAGCTGCTGAGAGACTGCTGGCGCGCCCATCTCTATCTGTCTCCCTCTCCCTCTCTGTCTCTCTCTTTCCAAAAAATAAATAAAATAATAAAAAAAAGAAGCTGTGATCATCAAACATACATTAAGACCCAAGAGTGGTTGGCCTTGTTATTAGAACTGCCAAGTAAGACATTTCAGATGTATTTAGTTAGCATTCTTTACATTACTCTCTAAATTCCTTGAAGGTGTATATTAAATACTGCTCACCATCATTTAAACCTGAAGACACAAAAATTTGCTTTTGAACTTACATTTAGCTTACCCCAATCCCTGTAAGAAATAGCTAAAACGTTTAATGTATGTGAAATAATAATTTTCTTAACAATAGCTAATGTTTTGGGGTGATTTTTCTTTGCTGTTCAGCATTGTGCTAGTTGCAGCACTTAAATGAACTCGTGGAAGATTCATAATAGTTCTATGAGCTTCTAACTCCATTTTAGACATGAAAGAAATGAGAGGCAGAATTTAGGGAATTTCCCAGGTACACAGAATCTAAGTGTCAGAGTCAAGCTTTAAACACAGGCAATCAAACTCTGATTTGTTTCTTATGCTACTATGCTAAAATGTGATGTGTTAGATTTATATACATTTCACAACTTTATGTTTGAAAAGATAAATATGGAAAAAATGAAAAAATGGATTTTCAATCCTCATAACCTTTAATTAGGTGTGTTCTGTGCTTTGTTAGAATGGTATACTAGACTAATATATGTGAATGTGATTATGTATATCAAAATATAATGCATATTTACCCTTCATCCTTTCAATCATACATTTTCACTCTAATACTCAATTTCTTTAATTAAAATCTGGCAAAACACTGAGTATCAGCAGTGAAGCTTAATAGCAACGGTTGGAAATGTGTTGATGTGTAGTTCAATGGGTAGAGCTCTTACCAAGGCAAGGTTGCAGTCTCCTGCATTTACTACCAACACTGCAAAAAATTCATCTTGGGCTAAGACTGTAGCTCAATGGTATCATGTGTGCTTAGTACATAGGAGGGTCCACCTCACACACTATAGAAAAAGAAGATACAAATAAAAAAGGATAGAAGGAAGGAAGAAAGCCAGGAAGGCAGGAAGAAGGAAGGAAAGAAGGCGGTTGTTAAAACAAGGGCATCAATAATTATATTCACTTTTCAATCTGCCATATTTGTTTCCAATTTATAAATAAAGTTTTCCAAAAATACATTGTATTTCCTAAAGCATCAATAGAAAAAAATAAAATAAAATAAACCTATTTGGAATTCTCTCCAATTTACAGTAAATTTTCAGCTTGTAATTTTGTGTGTTGGAACAACAAAATTAAAATGGTTTGAAAGCATGGAGTTTGGAATTTATTTATTGTTTCCAGGAAGTGCCTATAATTGTTTATATTGATTGTCAATTTGGGAGGACCTAAAATAAACTAGGAAAATAGTTTCTGGCCATGTCTGTGAGGATTATCTTGGCTAGGTTAATTGAGGTTGAAAGATCTACCTTAAATTGTGGGAAGGTGGCACCGTTCCACAGACTGGGGTCCCAGATGGCATAAAAAAACAAGAAAGTGAGCTAAACTGTAGCAATCACCACTTTCTGCTTCCCCCAAGGTCTGAATGCCACCAACTGCCTCAAATTCCTATGACCATGCCTTCTCTGCCACGATGGACTGCAAACTGGAACTGTACGCTTAAAAAAAATAAATAAAAAAAAAAAAAAAAGCAGGAGTGGTGGTGCACGCCTTTAATCCCAGCACTCGGGAGGCAGAGGAAGGAGGATCGCCATAAATTGGAGGCCACCCTGAGAGACTACAGAGTGAATTCCAGGTGAGACCCTACCTTGAACCGCCCCCCCCAAAACAAAAAAACCTTCCTTCCTTAAGTTGCCTTATTGTCGCCAAGAGCACGTAGTGCTACAATAGCCTATGAGGCTCGCTGCTGCTGCTGCTGCTGCTGCTGTATGATCATGCCTGTAACCCAGTGGAACTTCACAGTGCACTCTGTTGCTAATTGATAATGTTTGCTAGGTCAGGTGAATGAAAGGCATATCTTAGTCCCATGTTCATTGAGTTGATAGGTCTGTGCGGATCTAACCCCATCTTAAGTGGAAGAGCATCTGCACACTCAAATAAAAGAAAATCTTATCTCCATGTTTGTTTATTTTTTTCTTGTGATGTATTTTATTTTTGAACATGGGAGTAAAATAGAAAATTCAATGCAAGCATAAGAAAAAGGTAGCTTTTGAAATAGGGCCATTTTCCTTAAACATTCATTTGAGCAATTAAAAATACATTTTAATTAATTGATGCAAAATCCATACAAATCAAAAGAAACTGGCTGTGAAATATTAGCGTATGTTTATGATTTAGCCTTAACTCTGATATTCTATAATACTGTTTGTGTGTCTTTTTATATATGTGACCTGGAAAAAAATCAGTATGTATTTTATTTGAGGGGGCTCAATATCATAAGTACCATTTGGGTAGAGAAATCATTGTGGTGTTGAAACAACAAAATAACATCTCTCATTCTTTGTCTTCTCAGACTTCTATCCCTGAGGAAAGGTGCCAGTCATATTTTCAACTTGCAGAGTTATTAATAATTCATAAACTTCTTAATCCGTTCACCAAGGATTTATAGTAATGCCACTGATGAAATGCTCTGACCAGATGTGGCTAAACTGCTCGACATTGCTTCTGTTTATCTCGCCAACTTTCCAAATAAATCCAAAAAAATGTCACAATCCCATCCTTAGAATCTCGAGTAGAGTTCTAATTCAGGATGACCAATGCATGGGTAAAAAAAAAAAAAACAGTGATTAGATACTAATGGAAAATTTGCCTTAAATAGAGAGGTTGGCTTTTTAGCCTGTTTGAATCAAGCTCTTACTGAATCAAACTCCTACGGTTTCATATTATCTTTGGGGTGTTGGCTACTTAATTATTCCCAATTTCAGCTTATTATGTATGAGGTATAGAAGTCTGATTTATTATCTGCTCTCCATATTTTTATGATGCTTGTTAGCAGAACTCTATTACATTTGACTGACTCCCTGATGTCAAGAAGCCATTGCTATTAAAATTGTTAATATGAAAATGGGCCAACAAATCATTGAAATGGCTTTGCTAAACAGGAAAAACAGAGTGAGTTATAAAATATTGTTTATAACACAATTAAAAACTATCGTGACCATTTTAAAACAACAATTTAAGCACCATGTATCTTCTAGTTGCCTAGAAGATAAGCAGTATCCTTCACCTCCTCCTCCTCCTCCTCTAGTTTGAACTTTCCCTCTCCTTTCCCTCACCTCCTTCTCCTCCTCTCATTCAGGGAACTTTCCCTCTCCTTTCTTTCACCAGTTCTAGCTTCTGCTTCATTGCATTAAGGACTGCATATCACCAGTTTTAAATTGTGTGATAATTCCAAAGATATAGCTTGTGTAACTCCAGCCTGAAGTTCCCTTAATCAAAAAAATTAAGAGATGAAATGATGCCCATTGATCACCGATTTTCCTGTAGCGTTCAGTCATGAGCATTGCTAGGGTACAAGTGCTTCAGAATAGACTTTCATTTTTTTAAATATTTTATTTATTTATTTAATTGAGAGAAAGAGTAAGAGAGAGAGAGAGAGAATGGGTGCTCCAGGACATCCAGCCACTGCAAACGAACTCCAGATGTGGGTGCCCCCTTGTGCATCTGGCTTACCTGGGTCCTGGAGAATCGACCTGGGGTCCTTTGATTTTGCAGATAAATGCCTTAACTGCTAAGCCATCTCTCCATCCCCTAGACTTTCATTTTTATTTTCACATTGTCTTAAAATAGAATCTTTTTTAGATATCTGCAGTACTATAACTTTATCATAACCAGACAGACATGGTGCTTCTGAGGATTTCACCTCTCCCCTCCCCTCTGCTTCCCCTCCCTTCCACTCCCCTCTGCTCCCCTCCCTTGGGGCATGGTCTGCACCAAGGAGAACTGTGCTAAGAAAACAGATGGGGCTATGGCTGCTGAGTGTCATGGTCTGTGGGAACAGGCATCCCAAGTGCATCGGTGGCACCAAAAATTGAGGAGCCTGGCAAAGGTCAAAAGATGGAAGTGGCGGACCCTGAGGACATCTTTAACATATTGCTTCTCTGACATCTGTAGTGTTTCCTTCATGGTAGATGACCCCAGTCAAACCTGATCCTTCAGGTAACCATGGAAATTGGAATGGTCTATGGCTTCTGTTAGAGTGAGCTATGTCAAGGTGAAATCATGTAGAATGTACAGAAATCCAGTGCTTAGGGCTATGGTACTCCTTTGCACCGTGGGCTAAACTTACCCTTTGCCTATGAGAGTATCCACCCAAGATAGCATTGAAACACGGATCTAGTTCAATGGCATAGTTAACTATGTGTTTACATGAACCCTCTGTGCCCAGATCCTGAACTATCCTCAACAGGGGAATATGACCATGGAAACACTGCACCTCCCAGGAAGTCACACTTGCCAACGTATATTCCAAGCTCAAGGTATCTGAATTATAATCATACATCTGATAGGCTGAAGTTTCTGAGAACCTCTGCATTATTGGGCAACCACTAGGGCATTATATTTTTGGCCAGTTTGCTAAAACTCAATCAAGCTCCAGTCTGTGCTCATTCTGTGCAAAAGTCCTATGCTATGACAATAATCCAGGGTCTTCAGACTCTCACACCTGTCAGATCAAATAGCACAGTCTGTTAATATCAGGTACAGTTGTTTGAATACTCTGTGGTATATTGCTGAAAAACCAAAGATTGGGGTTTGGGATTCTATATTCTGTCAATGTTTTACACTCTTCAAAATCTTACTTTTTTTTGGCTCAAGAATTTAACCGACCCTCTTTAAAATGACTGTACTATTGATGGCTTCAAATACTTCATTCCACTCACCCCTCCCCACCTTGTGAACAAGCTAATAGCCGTCTTGAGTCCCTCCTTACAACGCCTGTGACTCATTAGGCCCGTGCTCTGAGAATCTGTGCATGTAAACATCTGTGTAGACTGGGGACCTGCTGGACACACCAGACAGGTGGGCACACAAAAGTGAATTTGATGTGTGAAGGTCTGGTAGTGAACATGTTGAGAGGTGGCTGAGATGAGACCTTTCGGTCCTGCGCTGCTAAGTTGGATTGACAGCAATGGTGTCTGCTTTCACGTCTCCTTACAAACAATATGGAGGCAGTGAAGGAGCCCTGGGGCTAGGGTCTCACCATGAGGCTTGTCTTCGTGTTGCTTGCCATCCGTGACCTCACCGTGTAAGGCAATGATAATAGAAGTGAAGGTCAGATAATAAGAATGACGGTGATGGCTGGCTTGCCTGCACTGCTGCCTGCACGCATGTAGCATGAGTACATCTGTGCTCCAGCTTCCTCACTTCCTAATTCCCTGGTTCCCAGTACCCCTGCTGCTGGTGTGGGGCTGCTGGGAGTTTGAGCTCCTGCAGCGTGAGCAGACGTGGGCTCCTGGTTCCCCAACTACGGTTCCTCTGTGCTGGTGGGTGAGCCTGTGTGGCGTGGCGTGAGCAGGCTTCATCTCCCAGTTCTCTGACTCCCACTTCCCTTACCACTGGTGGGGCTACCTGGACCCTGTTAGTGCAGTAGCACGAGCACGCCTGAGCTTCCTAGTTCCCCGTCTTCCAGGTCCCTGAATCTCAGATCCCGGTCCTGCACCCCTGCGGCTGGTACGAGATGATTGGTACCCTGCGTGCATGAAGTTTGAGTAGGCCTGGAGCACCTTCTCCCTGCTCCTGGTTTCCAGGCTCCCTGTTCCCCTGCTGCTGGTGTGGGGTGGCTTGGACCCATGATGCATTATGCGTGTGCAGTGAGGGGAGGCCCCTGCTTCCTATTCTTATTTACCAGTGTGGCAGGTAGGTGAACCACTGGAACCCCACATGTGTGATTGATGCAGGCTTTAGGAATTCAGGAAGGACCCCCCCCCCATAATGTATGAATGTCGGATTGTGAGTTCTGCCCTACCTTTAGCAAAGAATAGAGGGAGAAAACCTACTTACTGGGAAAAGGTAGCCACTGGGGGCAGGGAACCACACAGGAAAGCCTGCTCACTGGCATCAGGTAGACACAGGCAAACCCATGTCGGGAAGCTGCCTCCTCTGGTCACCTGCACATCCATGTGTTCTCGCCCCTGTCACCTCCACAGACCCATGCCCCCCCACCAGCCACCTCCATGGACACTGTGGCGCCAGGCTCCGACATTCCCCTCGCCCACTGCCACCCACATACCCCATCAGGCGTCCCTTCTGCCTCCTTGGCACCTCACTATCACCCTAGACAGTGAGCACCGGAGTATCTGTTAAGCCCAGGGGGATATCAGTGCACCTCCACAACCTGCTCAGCTGGGGCAGAGTGGGGGAGTAGGGGCAAGTGCTACTTGTTCCTGAGTCCCACAGGTAATGCAAGGCTGTGACAGAGGGCTGAAGAGATTCTCGACCTCCTAACAAGCTCTTGTATCAGCCACCAGCCCAGAGCTGCTGGTGCACCTGCAGTCTCCCCTGCACATCTGTGGTTGTAACTCCATGCCACTCCAATGTGGTTCAAACATAGAACACTCATGGAAGATCCTACAAAGGCAAATACTTGATTCCTCCTTAATAAGACATTTACCTTGAGATGGGTAGATCCCAATACACACACACGCACGCACGCATGCACGCACACACACACACACACACACACAAACACACAAACACACACTCGAGAAAACCCAAAGACAAACTGAGAAATCTCCATCAAGGTTGCCTATTATCACAATAAAAACATCCAATGAAAGCATATAGAAACAGAAGAACTTGAATCCCAAATGAAAACACAATAAGCTTATTACATACTTCAATGAAACCCTGACTAAGAAAATGAAAGAAATGGAAGCCAAAACCAGCAATCCCATAAATGAAATGAACACAGCCTTCTTCACTAGGCTTGAATTAATTGGGGAAAACCAGAGAGACTTCAAAAGAGAGATGAAAAAAAAATTAAGATGAGTCAATGAATTGCAACAATCAACCAATTAAGCTTAATGACATCATGATCAAATGCAAGTATGACTTCAAGGAAGCATCAAGAAAATCACATCTTGGGGCTGGAGAGATGGCTTAGCACTGACACTGCAAAGCCTAAGGACCCAAGTTTGATTCTCCAGAACCCATGTAATACAGATGCACAAGGTGATGAATGCATCAGGAGTTCATTTGCAGTGGCTGGGGGCCCTGGAGCACCCATTCTCTCTGTGTTTCTGCCTCTTTCTCTTAAAGAAAGAAAGAAAGAAAGAAAGAAAGAAAGAAAGAAAGAAAGAAAGAAAGAAAGAAAGAGAAAAAAAAAAAAAAGAAAGAAAGAAAGAAAGAAAGAAAGAAAATACTTTGTTTAAAAAAAGAAAATCAAACCTCCACCTGAATTAGACCTCAAAAAGAGACGGACGGGCCGGGCGTGGTGGGACACATCTTTAATCCCAGCACTCGGGAGGCAGAGGTAGGAGGATCACCAAGAGTTCGAGGCCACCCTGAGAATACATAGTTAATTCCAGGTCAGCCTGGACCAGAGTGAGACCCTACCTCGCAAAAACCAAAAAAAAAAAAAAAAAAAAAAAAAAAAGAGATGGACGGGGCTGAAAAAAAGGCTTAGCAGTTAAAGCGCTTGCCTGTGAAGCCTAAGGACCCATGTTCTATTCTCCAGATCTTATGTTAGCCAGAGGCACAAAGGTGAAGCAAGCCCACTAGGTGTCTCAAGTGTCTGGAGTTCAACTGCAGTGCCTGAGGCCCTGGCCAAGTCTCTCTCTGTCTCTGTCTCTCTCTCACTGTCTCTAAAATAAAATAAATAAATAAATAAATAAATAAATAAATAAATGGATGGAAGCAATGCAGAATAAAACAACAAAATCCTAAAATCAAATAAAACTTCTAAAACCTCCCTAGAAGCCTTCACTAACAGAGTCAATCATGTGGTAGAGACAACCTTTGATCTGGAAAAAAAGAAAAAAAGTGGCTGGGAGTCCACAAATTTTGATAAATTCAACAATCATGCAAACAGAGCAAAAGGGAGCTGTGGGATACCCTAAAATGACCAAATAGCCAGATCATGAATATACAAGAAGGGGAGTAAATCCAGGCCAGAGGCATAGAGAACATATTCAACAAAATTATCAAAAAAAAATCCTCAATCTCACAAAAGAGAGGCCCATCCAGATATGAGAATCTCACAGACACCAAACAGACTGGACCAAAGAAGAAACAACATAGTTAAAACTCTATAAACAATGAAAGCAAAGAGAGTGCTAAAAGCAGCAAGAGAGAAACAACTCATTGAATACAAAGGCAATCCCACCAGAGTTACCTCCTTAGATTTTTCAGTGGAAACCATGAAAGCCAGAAAGGCTTGGAATGAAGTACTGCAAAGCCTAAAACATACGATGATGATAGTGTCCCTCATAATAGATGGAGAAAGGAAAATTTTCCCTGGCAAAAGACATCACTATGATTTTATGCACAGCCAACCCTATACAGAACACTCCAAGAAACATTCCACAGAGAGGAGTCAAAAAACACCCTCAAAAATGTACAATAGGACAAACATAACAAAATCTAGAGCAGGCATGAAAACATTCAAAGCACTAAATCCCACAAACCCTCCAGCATGGCATTTAATCAAACCTCACAGTTATAACTTTAAATATTAATGGGCTTAACTCACCCATAAAAAGATACATGTTAACAGGGATGATCAGAAAAATGGACCCATTCATCTGCTGCCTTCAAGAAACCAACTTCACTATTAAAGATAGATACCTCCTCAGGGTGAAAGGATAGAAAATGATTTACAAACGATGAATATGCAAATGGATATAAGAAACAAACAGGTGTGCCTATATTAATATCTATCAAATAGACTTCAAACCAAAAATACTAAAAAAGGACAAAGAAGGCCACTTATTACTCATCACAAGATCAATCCAACAAGAAGACATCATAATTATAAATATATATGCACAAAACACAGGTGCACCACATTTTATAAAGCAAAGCCTACTTGATACCAAATCAGAAATAAGTCCCAATACCATCATACTAGAGGACTTCAATACCTCACTATAATCATAATCAGATCATCCAAGCAAAAAAAAAAAAAAAAAAAAAAGAAAAAGAAGAAACAGGGAAATAATAGATCTTTACAACACCATTGATCAATTAGACATAGTGGACATCTACAGAACATTCCACCCCATTCTATAGAACACACATTCTTCTCAGCAGCCCATGGAATGTTCTCCAAAACAGATAATATATTAGGCCATAAAGCTGCCTCCATAAATTCATAAAAATTGACATAATTGACTACATCATATTGGAACACACAATGCTTTAAAGCTAGAAGTTAACAACAAGAGAAACAACAGAATTTCCACCAGCTCCTGGAGACTGAAGAACACAGAATTTAACAATGAATGGATTGTGGAAGAAATTAAAAGGAAATTACAAAATTTCTTGAAATGAACGATAACAAAAATAGAACATACCAAAACTTATGGGACACAATAAAGGCAGTTTTAAGGGGAAAATTTATAGCACTAAATGCCTCCATAACAAAGAAAGAAAGACCCAAAAATTAATGACCTAACCATCAAGCTAAATGTGTTGGAAAACAAGAACAATCCAACCTCAAGAGTGCCAGATGGGAAGAAATAATTAAGATCAGAGCAGAAACTAATGAATTGGAAACTAAGGAAACGATTAAGAAAATTGATGAAGGGAAGAGCTGGTTCTTTGAAAAAGTTAAACATGATTGATTAAACTGTTGACCAATTTGATCAATTAAAAAAAAAAGAAGTCTCAAATCAACAAAATTATAAATGAAAAGCAGGAGATCACAGCAGACATCAATGAAATTAGAAGAATCATCTGAACCTCTACTCCACAAAATTGGATAACCTTGAGGAAATGGATGAATTCATGGACATATATCACCAACCAAAATTAAGCCCAGAGCAGATAAATCTCCTAAGCAAACCTATTACATCCGCCAAAATTGAAAATATAATCAAAAACCTCCCCAAATATAAAAGACTAGGACCAGATGGATTCTCAGCCAAATTGTAATAAACCTTCATCAAATAACTGAAACCACTTTTTCTCAAGCTATTTCATATAATCAAAAAACAGGTAATGCTTCCCAACTCCTTCTATGAAGCTAGCATTACCCTAATACCAAAACCAAACAGAGATAAAACAAGAAAACTATACACTTATATCCCTGATGAACTGAGACAAAAAAATCTTGAACAACATCCCCACAAACAAAAGTCAACAACACAAGGTGTGTGTGGTGGTACACTCCTTTAATCCCAGCATTCAGGAGGCAGAGATAGGAGGATTGTCATGAGTTTGAGGCCACCCTGAGACTACAGAGTGAATTCCAGGTCATCCTAGAATATAGTGAGACTCTACCTTGAAAAAACAAAAACAGATTCAACACCACATCATAAGCATTATCCACCTCAATCAAGCAGGCTTCATCCCAGGGATGCAGGGATGTTTCAACATACACAAATCAATTAATATAATACACCACATGTTTTACTTTGGATGGATGTGCCCCAATAGATTCAGTTGTAATAAGTCTTGTTGGATTTCCAGCTGCCTGGGTGGAAGAGGTATCACTGTGGGCAGATCCTAGGGTCCAGCTCTACAGTGTGTCTGGGGGCAGATCTAATTTCCAGCCTAGGGAATGCAGAGTAGTGCAGTTCAGCCTGGTGTTCCTGGAGTGTGCTTGCTTACGGTACTCTGGTGGTGGTTGCTTTTCTCTCTGAGTGGCTCTGTGAAGATGAGCCTGTGACATTCCAACATTGTGGAACTTTCCCTTGATCTGTAAGCTTCAATAAATTCCCTTCATCCTATAATGGTGTCTGGTCTGTAGGTTCATCACAGCAATGTGAAGGTGACTGTGAGAACACATAAATAAACTTAAACACAAGAACCACATGATTATTTCAATACATGTAGAAAAGGCCTTTGACAAAACACAACATCACGTCACGATCAAAATGCTGAAGAGAGTAGGCATGAAGGGTTTATATTTCAATGTAATAACGGTTATATATAAAGCACCTAAAGCTCAAATCATAATGATGACACACTCATGGAGTTCCTATTAAGATTGGGTGGGAACAAGACAGGAGTGCCTACTCTCACCACTGCTCGAAACATAGTCCTAGAAGTCCTAGACCAAGTAATAATATGGGAAAAAAATATAAAAGGGACACAAATTGGCATGACCCTATATGTAGTGACCCAAAAGATTGTACCATAAAACTTCTAAGGGGATAAAGTCCTTCAGCAAAGTGCCAGGATACAAAATCAACACTCGAAATTAGTAGCTTTCTGTCTGCAAAAGGTAAATACACATAGAAAGAAATCAGTGAGTTGTCCTATTTTCAATAGCCACAAAAAAATAAATGCCTTGGAATATCACTAACCAAGGAGGAGAAAGACCTACATACTGAAAACAGCAGAATACTTATGAAAGACATTCAGGAGGACATGAGAAGATGCAAAGATATTCTATGTTCCTGGATAGGTAGAGTTAGTTCTGTAAAAATGGCAAACCTATCAAAAGCAACAAAATACCAATAAAATTCCAGATTCATTCTTCACAAAGATAGAAAAAGTAATCTCAAAATTTATATGGAGTGGCAGCAGGACTTGGTTATCCAAAAATATCCTCAACCAAAGACACCTAGAGGGGTATCACCATACCTGAACTAAAGCTATACTACAAAGTCATATTAACAAAAACAGCATGGTACTGGCATAAAAACAGGCACATTGACCAATGGAACAGAACTTAAAATCCAGCCCTTAGTTCAAGCAACTACAGCTACTTGATCTTTGACAAAGGAGCTGACAATATACCCTGAAGAAAAGACAGCATCTTCAACAAGTGGTGATGGATAACAAAAAATTGGATAACAATAACTAAAAAATGGAACTAGACCAACTACTCTCACCATGCACAAAAATCAACTCCTAATGGGTTAAAATCCTCAACATAAGATCCAACGCTTAATTATCTGAAAGAAAAATTAGAGGGAAGTCTCCATATTGTAGGAGTGGGGAAAGACTGCCCAAATAATAATACCTCAGTTGCCCAGGAAATTAAACAATCACTCATCTAGTAGGATTTCATGCAACTAAAAAGCTTTTGTGTGACAAATATACCATAAACATGACCAACAACTACCTATAGAATGGGAGAAAATCTTTGCCAGCTATACTATGGACAGAGGCCTAATACCTACAATCTACAAAGAACTCAAAATACTAAGCAATAAAAAAATGAAACAATCCACTAAAAAAAAATGGGACAGAGAACTGAATTGGAAATTATCAATGAAAGAAATAGAAATGGCTACTACTCACTTAAGAAAATGTTCAATATCGGGGCTGGAGAGATGGCTTAGCAGTTAAGCGCTTGCCTATGAAGCCTAGCGACCCCAGTTTAAGGCTCAATTCCCCAGTACCCACGTCAGCCAGATTCACAAGGTGGCACATGCATCTGGATTTCATTTGCAGTAGCTGCAGGACCCGGTGCACCCATTCTCTCCCTCCCTCTCTCTCTCTCTTTCTGCCTCTTTCTCTGTCTGTCTATCACTCTCAAATAAATAAATCAAAAAAAAAAAAAATTTTAGAAGGAAAAGGTTCAATATCACTAACCATCAAGAAAATGTAAATTAAAACAACTATGAGAATCAACCTAACTCCAGTTAGGATTGAAATCATTAAAAACCCAAATAACAATAAACTTTGGGGAAGATGTTGCCTGACAGGCAACTAAAGGGACAGGTAATAGGGATGGGAGTATTTGGGAGGAGTTGAATGGGAGGGTGGTGGGGGATTCACACAAAACTAAATCCAAAATGAATTGCTATCATAGAAAACTCTCTTCTGGATAGCAGATGAAAATATATGACCCTCAACAGGAGTATGCAAGGACTATCAGGTAACAAGAGTCCTTGAGAGGGTGGGATGAAGTCTAACCTTAAAAAAGCTTTTGGCTCCTGGTACCAGAAATTAGTTGTAACCCCCACAGAGCTATTGATCACAGAGAGCTATGAGAATTTTGGGTGGAAGCAGCAGAGGGCGAGCTGCCGCAAACTCATTTATTGAGGAAGTGCACATGGGTTTTAAGGGGCTTGGCTGGCTAATCATTGTATGGGGTGGTCCCCTTTTTGTGACCAATGACAGCCTGTCTCTGGACAGGACATCTCGTAGCAGGCTTTCATGAGCATTGGACTGTAGCTGTTGTCATGCCAAGCCTGCGCAGAATGCCATGTTCACAGAAGCCACTTCCTGGTTTCTTCTGCAATGTGGTCTGCTAGGACCAGGCCTGTATTGTGCCATACACCAATGTAATGCTCCCACTAGTCTTTGGCCAAGAGAGAGGCTACATCCATCAAAATCTCTCTTAATTTTCAATGCTTATCCCATTTAACCTATGTTGACCTATGAGAATAGCCAAGGAGATAAACCATCCCTTGCACATCAGCCAGGGCACTGGTGAAACCACAGAGGAACTGGTGAGATGAGCAAGAGTGCTGCTTCAATGGGGAGCTTGAAACCCTGCACCAAGGTGATGGAGACAAACACTGAGGATACTCAAAACGTATCAGAACAGAAGTCCAGAAGCTACTGAGAGCTCAACACTAAAGCACACCCACTGTGGCTCAGGGAATTTTGCAATAGAGCGAGTGGAAAGATAGTAAAAGCCATAATGAAAATGTCTCCTTACAGCAGGAACTACTAATCCAATATTAGGGATACAATGAATAAAAGAAGTAAATGAAAAAGTGTGTGGGTGTGTGTATTTTAGGGTACTAATTGTCGTTTTAATACAGTTATTAAATTGTGCATGGTTAGGGATAGAAATATCATCAAAGATACTATTATCTTTACTATATTAACTTTCTGTTATTGGGACAATATTGTATTTTATTTAATATTGAAAAGAGGTTTATTTTGGCTCTTAGTTTCCAAGGTTCCAGTAGAGGCTTACATGTACTCATATATATGAAAATATAATGAGTGAGGAAGAACATCAAGGCAGATAACATGTGGTGTAGGAGAGGCTTACCTTATGGGAAAGCCACCAGGGAACAGAGGAGAACATAAAATAGTCTGTAAGGGCCCAGTGTTTCCTTCAATTAGGCCTCACATCCTATGGTTCCATAACCTCTAACCCTTCACGCTATGCAGTAATCAATGGAATAACCCATTAATGATATCAGAACCCTCACGAGTGAATCACTTCCAAAGAGTACATTTCTGAACCTTGGTGCATGGGGCACCCAGCCTTTGAAACATGGACCTTTGAATTGCCTCTTAGGTACAGATATCAGTGCCACCTGAAGCTTATCTGAACCATTTTAACCTAAAACGGAAGGAACCATCTTGTAGAATTATGTCTGTATCCACTTAGTTTCACACGATGGTTGTTCCATTTTGAAAATAAAAATTTCAATGTACAAACGATAGTGTCATTAATACAAGATATCATTTATGAGAGAGGAAACCTATCAGAGAGGGCTGTGTAAAAGAGATGATCTAGTCGTATTCAAAAATGAAATAAAATTCCCCCTGACTGTTAAAGCTAGGATAAGATTTAGGTAAAATTAGCCGGGCGTGGTGGCGCACGCCTTTAATCCCAGCACTCGGGAGGCAGAGGTAGGAGGATCGCCATGAGTTCGAGGCCACCCTGAGACTACATAGCTAATTCCAGGTCAGCCTGGGCCAGAGTGAGACCCTACCTTGAAAAACAAACAAACAAACAAACAAAAAGATTTAGGTAAAATTGCTTCAGAGAGAACTGCTTTCAAATGGTGTGAGTGTTCCTCTTCTTTGAGTGGAAGAGTATCAGACAATGCTGGGTTGAATTTTCTGTCAATGACACAGCACCCTCAGATATAGCCTTCAGACCTCTTGTCCTTCAAGAAAAATACACAGATTTGTGTCCAGTAAGTCTTTTCTTTTGGTTATAAAATATTCCTAATGTATATTTTACTCATGTTTAATTTTATTTTAGGAACTTTAATATGTGTCAAATTTTCCTCAGATTATAACCCATTTTAATATTTGTGAAAGTAGGTAATTTTAGTAATATGAGTCAATGGAAAAAAATCAAAGGTTGTTTATAACAGCTATAATTCCATAATTAAAATTACCAGTTTTTCTGTCCCTCATGTGTAAAACTAAGTGCATGATTCTAGATATGAAGAAAATACTTTCTAATTATTTGTCAAGAAAGTAAAGATAAGTGTTGAGAGATACAAAACAAGCTTGGTATTTTAATCTCTGTTTTTTATTAGAGAACATTTGACTTTCAAGTTTAAATTATTCAACTATCTCTGCATAAATTTCCTATCTCTGTGAGTTTTATTAGCCAGACTTATACCTCTTTACAATAAAGAAAACAATAAGGGGTTTTATTATATCACACTTATGGAAGTTTTATATTGATATGATTGAGGAAGAAATGTTCTGCTCCTGGGGACTATACAGTTAACTAAGAAACTGTAAGGTTGACTGGGGATGCCTGAGGTTCTGGGAGTTCAGCCAGAAAAGATACATCTAGAGGCAGTTACAAGTAACTGCTTCTGTGATCAGCCTGCCCAGTTCCCTGTTCCCTCCTCAACGCAAAGACTTTTTTTGTTAGTATTGAAAAACTCTCCATTAGACCATCAACCAGCTTATGACACCTTCAATTTTAGGCAGATACAGCTCAGAGTATATAACCCCCAAATTCAGCTCTCAGATTCTCATTTTGTGCTCCCATTCATGTCAATCGGTGCTTTCCTGTTTGAAGGAAAGCCAGTTGATTCTGCCTTTACTGTAATTCTGATTTCTGTACAATAAAGCCTGTGGCATCCCTCTCACCAGTATTGTGGATTGTCTCATAGCCCTGGAACGGTAATTCTTTACTGCTACCTGGGTAGGGACTCTTTGCAGCAGATCTCACCAAGAGAGGACTCCCCCTGTTTCATGGTATTGCAGAGTTACTCTGTCTACCCATGGGTTTTCTCCTTAGTATTCATTTCCATCCTTTTCCTCCTTGAAACAGAACATCAGAAGTCATCTGCTTCAGTGATTGTCTTGACCTAGAAAGTTGGTCACAGTCTATCTGGAAGTGATTAAGGAAGGAATATGGCCTGGAATGCCAGGTTGTTATAGGTATTATGTATCAGGCCCAGGAAGAGCAGTTTCACCAATTTAAAGATAGTCACAGGCAGGAGAGATTGCTTAGTGGTTAAGGCATGTGCCTGCAAAGCCAAAAGATCCAGGTTTGATTCCCTAGTACGCACATAAAGCCAGATGCACAAGGTGGCATATGTGTCTGGAGTTTATTTGCAGTGACTAGAGGCCCTGGTGGGCCCATTATCTCTCTCTCTCTCTCTCTCAAGTAAATAAATAAAATACTTAAAAAAGAGACTAACAAGCAGAGAAGGAAAATATGATTTTACTATATATTTGCATGTATCATCTAGAACTTTGTAGAAATCTTTCAATCAAGAATGGTAGACAAGGGCTGAAGAGATGGCTTAGCAGGTAAAGCATTTGCCTGCAAAGCCAAAGGATCCCGGTTCAATTCCCCAGGAACCACGTAAG
Organism: Orientallactaga sibirica; assembly: GCA_036365145.1. NCBI lineage: Eukaryota > Metazoa > Chordata > Mammalia > Rodentia > Dipodidae > Orientallactaga > Orientallactaga sibirica. The sequence goes on from JAEOAD010001030.1 coordinate 5,952,037, forward strand.
CCAGCCGCACGAGGGGGCGCATGCATCTGGAGTTCATTTGCACTGGCTGGTGGCCCTGGCACACCCATTCTCTCCCTCTCTCTATCTGCCTCTTTCTCTCAAATAAATGAATAAATAAAATATTAAAAAGAAATTTAAAATAAAGGAAGAAGTGGAGGGAGTTGAAGAATTCACTCTATTGAAAAAAAAAAAAAAGAATGGTAGACAAAAGACAAACACAAAACATTGATCTTTGAAATGACAATGAGGAAAGACAGTTGGCTTTAGGTAATGCTACTGAACACTTGAATTTTGTCACATGTACACACTCTGTCTCAGGACTGCTTAAGTATAGAAATGATTTCCTGTGGTTTTAGAAAATTTAAATACAGGAATTCCATTATTTGAATATAAGGTTTCTTAAGTGGTTGATATTTGAGCAGCTAAGTCACAAATGACTATTACAATGATTACTTTTGGATACAGAGATGATGAAGCACATTGAAAGATATGCCACAGAGGGCTGAGAAGATGTCAGTAGTTAAGGAGCTTGCATGCAAAGCCTGCCACCTAAGTTGAAATAACGCCCAAGCTACTTACATAACCCAGTTGTAAATATGGCACAAGTATCTGGAGTTCATTAGCACTGGCAAGCGGAAGTGGATCATGCCAATGCACATGCATACACACACATGCGTGCATATGTGTGCAAATATATAACACATACACAAACATGTGCACTTGTGCAAATATGTAATTTTTAAATTAGCAATAATTGCAACTCGGATAAACATCCTTGACTACACTACTGTCATTATGCAAAGCTGATGAATCATTTTTATGAATAAGATACTTTACAGGGCTGAAGAGGTGGCTCAGCAGATAAAGGTGCTTGCTTGCAAAGCCTGCCTATCTGTGTTACACTCTGCAGTACCCATGTAAAACAACCAGACACACAGAAATGGGTCAGGCATCTGGAATTCCTTTGCAGTGGCATCCTGGTGTCCTCGTGCCTCTTTCTCTCTTTCTTGCATGAATGAAAATATATTTTAAAAACATAATCCATAGCACATGCAATCAGGTTAAGAAGATGAAAACAACCAGATATCATTATACACGATTAGCTTGGCTGAAATTTGCACTATTCACACTACCAAGTCCTGGCAGTGATGGGGAGTAATAAGAATTCTGATTGCTGGTGGGAATGCACAATGATGCAGTCATATTTTGAAAGCATAACAAATTTTTACCCAAAAGTAAGGAAAATGTTCTATTCTGAATGACATTGATGAAAACATTGTGCTTTCTAAATCATAAACTCATGCAATATCAGTCATTCATGTCTATAGAGGATATTTTGGAGATAGAATACAATAAAATGATTGAAAAGCAACTGTTTATCTATGTTTGTATAATTTGAAAAGTTCTCTGAAATGCACACATACTGAGCTTTGAGACACTGCTAAATTATCTGGGCCTAACTAAAGAGAAAGATGAAAGGAAAGATGTTATTTAAAGGAAGAGAATGAAGCAAACATTTTCTATTATAAAAATAGGTAGTAGACTTGCACTTCTGTCTCTTTAATTTAAACTCCATTGAAATGGTTACTTTATCAACTCAGCTCCATTTTCATATTTTAAGTCATTTACATTTCTGGGTATTAAAGAGATTGGTAAATGCCTTTAATCACACTATATTGGAAACAATTAAATGATGGCATGTTCCACATAAGTCAACATGTGCTTGCAATCAGAATACTTAATCTAAAAAGAAACAACAACAAAAAAGCTTGTTGTGCTCATGGGAATTTGAACATAGAATCCATATTCATAACTCTTGGCTATCATTCTTGTTTTCAAATGGCTTGAAATAGAAAAAGAATGAAAGAAACTTGCATCGAAATAGACCACGTTGCTAATGGGGTTAGGAGGCAATTATAACATAACAAATCCTTGTACCAATTTCACCTTGAACTTTAACCCTACTGTGTCCTCCTTTCCTCTCTCTTCCTCATTCACTTTATTCTCTACCTCTCCTTCTCCCTGCCTCACTCTCTCACCTTCGTTCTTCTTTCCTTGAATATCTCCAAATAATTAGCCCTATTATAACTGTCTTTTTCTCAAAATGACATTTAAATTATTTTTCTGTACTTAATTTGATAACAAGAAGTTTTTTTTTTTTAAATTCACATATGTCAAAATACATAAAACACACATGCCATCTGGATAAGGCTATTGTCCATCTGGAATATTCTATCCATGGAAACAGTCTATAGTCTTCTGCTTCCTTGTGCCAAATTCATTTAAAAGATGTGTCTTTGTTTGAATAAAGCTATAACTAAAAGCTAAAATCCCAAGAAAATACAAGGCATGGACCAGAGTAATTTAGCTCCCATGGCTAAGTCAAACCATTTTCACACAGCATGCAGGACATAATAATCTTCCTTCAGGTTCTTTACATTGTACCACTTTATTCCTACTTTAAGATCTATTGATTCTCTGTCCTTATTTTGTTTAAGGCAGATGGCATAGATTATAACCATGTTAGTCAGATTTTATTGGGATTTTTTTCTCCTGTCAAAGAAACTTGTTAGGCTTAAACAGAATCTTTAGGTAATGTATATTGTAAATAACACTTTTACGTGAGCCTTCGTTGCCTCACAATGCCTCAACTATCATTCGTTCTCGCATATGCGTGATAAAAAGTTATTTTATATTGTTTTAAAGTTGTATGATTTTTTTAGTCATGTCATATGTGGTACCTTATCTCAGTTGGGGGTATAAAACACACATATAAGCAATTTAAATAATACAAAATGTCTTGCTTTGCATGGTGACTAAATACAATCTATTGATAGTGGCAATATTGGAAATGAGCCAGAGTTCTGATATCTACTAACATGAACTTAGTTTATCAATTAAAAGTTGTAGTATTCAAGCTGGGCGTGGTGGTGCACGCCTTTAATCCCAGCACTCGGGCGGCAGAGGTAGGAGGATCGCTGTGAGTTCCAGGCCACCCTGAGATGACATAGTGAATTCCAGGTCAGCCTGAGCTAGAAAAATCCAAAAAAACAAAAAACTAAACAAAACAAAAAGTTTTAGTATCCAATCACCCCAGACCATTGTCACATCACAATTCTCTACTCTCACGTCAAAATGTCCTACGGTGACGTCACAGTTCTGCACAGTCACATCACAAACTGCAAGGGTAACACCACCATGGCCCACTGTTACATTACAGTGATTCTCTGCCACATCACAATTTCAACTGTAACCTCACAATGTCCCACTATGATACCACAATGCCACAATATCAGAAAAGGGTACTTGGGCTGGAGAGATGGCTTAGCGGTTAAGGCGCCTGCCTCCGAAGCCTAAGAACGTTGGTTCCGATCTCCAGCGGTTCCAATCTCTGGGTCCCACGTTTAGCCAGATGCAAAGTGACACAAGGGTGCAATGTCGCACCTGCCCACCAGAGGGTGCACACATCTTGAATTCATTCACAGCAGCTGAGAGGCTGCTGGAGCACCCATTCTCTGTCTCCCTCTCCCTCTCCCTCTCCCTCTCCCTCTCCCTCTCCTTCTCTCTCTCTGTGTCCTCTCAAAAAAAAGGGGGGGGGTACTTAACAAAATGATGGGCATAAAATGCTCAAGAAAGTATCAGCAACAGTGGTGTCCACAGTGGTGGGCTTCGTACCCAGCCACTTCTAATGCTCTGAGATATGCACAGAGGCCATGACATAACAGATTAGGCTGCGATGATTCTCCAGTGCTTTTATCGCTCTGGCAGGGAGAAGGAAGGTCTCTTCAGAGGAGTTACATTGAGATTTGTGGAAAGTTCTTTGGCTGTATGTCTTGGCCAGGTCTGGGACCTTCTAACTGACATACACAGTTTTTGTTATATATAGAACAAAATCACAACTACTTCTTGTCATTCTTTCATAATCATAAATGAAAACCTGGCCATTATTGGGCTTGGACCTCTTGAATTGAGGACATATTGACATATTGACTTCAATTTTTTTTTCTGAATTTTTTCCACTGAGAACTTTAAATATAAACATACATTAATTTGATCATATTCCCATCACATTATAAACATTTTCTCCTCTCCCTTATCCTGATACCCTCATAACTTTCCTCTTTCAAGATAGCCCCTTTTATTTTTTGGTTTCTCATTCCTTTTGTCCTCTCTGTCCTTCAAATAAAACGTTGATGGGGGCTGGAGAGATGGCTTAGCAGTTAAGGTGCATGCCTGCAAAGCCCAAGAATGCCTGTTCGAATCTCCAGGTCCCAGGTTTAGCCAGATGCAAAACATGACACAAGCCATATGTGCACAAGGGGGCACACGTGTCTGGAGTTCATTCACAGTGACCGAGAAGCCCTGGTGCACCCATCCTCTCTTTGCCTCTTCCTCTCTGTCTCTCTCTCTCTCTCAAATTTAAACAACAACAACAACAACAAAATGCTGATGGGCTCAGGACCATGCTGGTCTTTGGGGATACTGGTAGTCACTGTGGGTTCAAGAATACACCCCTCAGTTCATGTAGGAAGGACAGTGTACCAAAGACATTCTAAAGACACTGTGACTTCTACATTCTCTCGAAATCCTCTTCGGCAATGTTTCCTGAGTCTCAGAGAGGATGATAGAAGTCTCCTGTCGTCCGGAGCTCTCACCAGTCTTTTCTTTCTTGCTTTGATGGCTTTTGAACCTCCTCAGTGTTGGTGTCTGCCACCATTTCCATAGAGAAGGTTCTCTGGCTAGCAGTGAGGCCAGCATACATATTCATTCAGCCCTTTCATCTGCAATGGTCCCTGAGCACTGGCAGATGTGATAAGATGACTCATACAGTACTAAGCCTTGGACTGTCTCTTCTTGTCATTTTGATGAGTCTTGGGTCGTCCCAGTATTTAGCTGCATTTGTAAAAAGAAGGTTCTCTAACCAAAATTAAAATCAACATTATCAAAGGGCACAAAGATAAAAATTAGAAGTCTGGGGCTGCGGAGAAGGCTTAGTGGTTAAGGCGCTTGCCTGCAAAGTCTAACCAGCTGGGTTTGATTCCCCAGGACTCATGTAAATCCAGATGCACAAAGTGGCACATGCACCTGGAGTTCATTTGCAGTGGGTGGAGGCACTGGCATGCCCATTCTCTCTGTCTCTTCTGTCTCTCTGTCTGTTAATAAATAAATAAATAAATAAATAAATAAATAAATAAATAAATAAATATTTGTCTTAAAATTAGAAGGCTTTTTGCTGGGTTAGTCAAAGAACAGTGGGCACATCTCTCTAGGGTCTATGACCTTTCAAACTGTAGGCTTTTGACTCTGTTCTGCATCAGGTGTAAATTTTCTCCCCCCTCACTGGCCTCATGTCCTATCAGAGAGCAGTTGCTTACCTCTATAGCTTGTGTTCCTCTATTGCACCCATGGGTGTATCTTACTTGGCTAGTTGCTATGGTATCTTGAAGGATCCACACTGCTTCTTGCTCACTTTGAATGGTGCTTTATATCACTATGATAGCCAGCCAGCAAGGAGATGGCTTTCATTTCTATTACAGCTTGAGTTCTCAATGTCCTGTGACCATAGACTATGGTGTATTCAGCAATAGAGCCCTACCATCTAAAAATTCAATTCGAACTTGTGATTATAGACTTAAACTAGAAGTTTTGCAAATGACACTGCAGACCACTGTTTTGAAAACAAAAATGTGTTTTAAAAAGTGTACATTGGGGCTGGAGAGATGGCTTAGCAGTTAAGGCGCCTGCCTGCTAAGCCTAAGAATGCTGGTTCCAATCTCCAGGTCCCATGAAAAATAATTGCTGTGATGGTTTTATTGAACAACCATTAGTGTTATGATAGTCACAACAGCTTCAGAAGTATTGGCTTCATTCTATACAAGACGGATATTTAGAGGACAATGGCATCTTCTACATTCTCAACATGACATAATAGCATAACATAGCATAATAACAAGATATGCCATAACATAATAAATAAACAATAACATAACATAATGGGAAATACTCATGTATGAAAATTCTCCAATATCCTTGGACCATCCATGAAGCTTTACAATTCATCCAAATATTCACATTTTGATCTTTACTAAATAATTTTGCTGAATGTGTTTATGGAAGAATACAGCCGGGATTAATACATTGAATAACATGTGTACATGAAGCCATGCTCACCACTTTTATAGACAGATAAGCTAAAATACCATAAATAATTTTCAAGAGACAATGTATCATATTAAACAAAATCTCAAAATAATGAAAAGTACATTATTTTATTAAAACAAATTATAAAGACTCAATAAAAGTTTACAATGTACTAGATTATCAGTAAAGTCCTTATATGTAAGTTGATTCTACCTATTTATTTAGCTCAAGGTGCTTTCAGTTTTGTAGAGATGTAAACATATAAATACAGAATTATGATATAATATTTTGTTACATAAAATTATAAGCTTAGCTATAAGACTATAAATCAATTTCAGGATCAAAATACTTAATTCTGAAAAAAGATAGTATGAATTTTTCAGAATAAAATACACATGGAATTGACCAGGGTTTCTTTCAATTTGAAGAAATGATTTAGTCTTAGCTGGTTGTGAAAGATAATGACATAAATACACAAAGATCAGTGACAGTATTTAAGAAACAGGAATATTCTCTGGATACTGCAATCACTTAACCTCTAATGCGGGTATATTCCCTCTTCTATAAGAAAATCATCTTGCTTATAATGTTTGTGTGTGTCTGTGTGTGTGTGTGTTTACATTGCACCTTTCCTCTATATAATAATGGTGTAATTATTTTATTCACTGATTGTTAGGATTTGAAGTGATGGTGATTCATTATAAAGTTTAAAAAACACTTTACTTTAAAAAAAAATAATTGGAGAGAGAGGGGACAGATAGAAATAATGGGCACACCAGGACCTCCAAACACTGCAAATGAATTCCAGACACATACACCACCTTGTGTATCTGGCTTATGTGGGTACTGGGGAACTGAACCTGGATCCTTAGGCTTTGCAGGCAAGCACCTTAACTGCTACACCATCTTTCCAGCCCCCCTCCCAAAAGCCTTTATTTTTTAAACTTTTAAGACCACTTTTGGTGTGTGTATGCATGTGTAGGATGTATGGCGTGATGTGTATATGTATAGAGTGTGTACATATGAGTGCAGATACATGTGACCCATATGAACTCACGCAGAAATGATAGAAGAACATTTGGTATCATTCATAATCATTTTTTATGCATTAGGTTTTGAAGTGAAGGAATTTCTGTCTGAATGTGAGTTGCCATTTTTGGCTAGACAGACCACTGATCCCCAGAAATTTTCCTATCTTCATTCTCAATAGGACTGGAGTTATAAGACGACATGGCTGCACCCAACATTTTATGTGGGTTCTTGAATTGGAACTCAGGTGGGCTCAGGTCCATGAGTTGCAATCATTCTGCTTTTCTGATCCACCTCCCAGTCTCTTGATTTGCAATATTTGAAACAAAGTAAAGAAATTTAATTAAAATATTAAATAGAATATTTAGTATTACTTAACCATGCAATTTCAGATATTTCTGACTATACCTATTACCTTTTCTTCTTGAGTATGTGCTCCTCACAGATAATCCGCATGAGCTCATAGACATAAAAAATATTCCATCACTCTACTGTGTTCTTCTGTTAAATCTTTGAACTCCATGGAGACTCTCAGAAGCTTCATGTTTTTCTTTGATATCAATAGTTGGCATGATTTCCTTATTAACCTGATGCTAGAGAGTTTATGGAAACACTATCAGTCTTGTCAGCAAGGAAGAGACGTGATAAGTGTCTGCTGAACTCCAGTTCTATAAAAAAATAGCTTTCTGCCCATCTAAAACAATGGTGTTTCCTGAAATCTGACAGCACTCATCCTTCAAGTTATGGGAAAATAATCAGAAAATCAATAGACTAACCAGGTTTCATTTTTCTGAATTGAAATAGCATTTTCGTGTCAATCAATCCTTAATTCTGGACACGTAGCTTTACAGAAATACTTTCCCATGTAATGCACTGCAGTATATGTATGAAGACATAGAAAATAATTTTCTAATTTTTGTATGGTTTTTCTAATGTTTCAAATATCAAATTTGATTGGGGTTCATCATTTCCTCTCTGAAAATGTTTTTGTCACTTGTAGGCAAATTAACAGTGATGGTGGCATTCATTTGAACAACAACAAAAATATCTAATCATGTAAAACCAATATCTACTCAAAGTCCAAAAGATGGGAGCTGTGATTATAATGAGGTCAGTGAAAGAACTGACATGTCAAAAGAGAAGCCAAGCCAGGCGTGGTGGCGCACACGCCTTTAATCCCAGCACTCAGGAGGCAAAGGTAGGAGGATTGCCGAGAGTTCAAGGCCACCCTGAGACTACCTAGTTAATTCCAGGTCAGCCTGGATTAGAGTGAGACCCTACCTTGCAAAACCAAAAAAAAAAAAAAGAAGCCAGAGCCAATCAGAAGTCACGTTCTGCTACAGGTTGCTTTGATGGTGCACTCTTCTAATCCAGGTACTTGGGAGACAGATGTGGGAGGATCAGGAGTTCCAGGCCAGGATGAACATAGTATATAGTACATAGTAGGTTTGAGGCTACCAGACACACTGTCTCAAAAAAGGCTACTCTAGTGTATGGTGCATTGATAAAGATTTTCTGTTTGTCACCTTAATCAATGGGTAGAAAGTGTATACATCCATTCATGAATAATATATAATAGCAAATGCATTTATTAGGAAGTCTTTATGTTCATTATTTTTTCAATCTATACTTGAAGATATGTCTAACCCTACTGAAAATCTCTGCTTTTAATTATTATATAAAGTATACAATGGAATATATTACTACAATTTTGGACGGAGCTAAAACCTATGCTGTTTAAACTCTTAATTCAGCATTGGTAGTCATGATTAGAAAATTGGTTTCTCTATCAACTATTATGTCTCAAATCTGAGGGCGTTTCACATCAGATATATCCTTTCATATGCCTTCATAATTTTGGATACTTAGAATTGAGACAGTAAACATTTATGTTTATATCCTAAATATTTTTAAAGTCACATGATATTGTTTGTATAGGAAATAGGAGAAATTAACTGGAGAGATAAATCGTGAAAAATAAGTTTCTGTTTTGTACCTTCTGATACCTGCTTATAAAACCTTGGATAAATTATTTTTCTTCAACAGTCAAGAAAGTGAACGAGAAGAGGTAGAAGGAAAGGAAAAGTTAATCTCAACATTCCTTTTATTAACAGTGGTTAATTCTTTTTATTTTTCTCTAAAATTCATATTTCCTAAGGATTATGGAAAGATAGAACAAACACAAACGTCGTGGTAGTCATTAAAACTCTAGTGACTGATCTTCAGGTTCCATCACTTAATGTGAAAATTCGGAATCTCGATCTACCTCTGCTCTTTCTGTAGTAGACAGCTTCAGGTTCGCTGAGATGAAATTCCTAACCAGGCACAGTTATGGAGGAAGGGATCTTTATTTACGCTTACAGATCTAGGAGAAGTTCCATAATAGCAGAAGAAACTGGCCTGCTCTCACAGGTCCAAGCAGAGAGAGAGAGAGAAAAGCAATTGTTGAAATATAGTGTGCTAGGGTAAAGTGTATACATATTATATTATATTATATTTATTATATTATATTATATTATATTATATTATATTATATTATAATATTATACATATTATATGTGTATATAATGTGTGCATTATTTACAAATGACACAAACAAGACTGTATGTTTCTTTTAGTACTAGTTAAAATATATTTATTATTTTTTTAGAAAAAAATAACACCTATGCCTTCCTTTTTTCACTTACTGCTTCCACTAGAAGCAGGTTACCAATAACCACACACACACACACACACACACACACACATACACCCCACCCTAAGCACACATGCACATGTATACATTCTCACACTCTCTGTAAATGAATACAAAGTGTTGTTTGAGACCTGGTTTATTAATCTTACCAACCTTTTTTTTTTTTTTTCACTTAATTGACATTCTGAAGTAAAAAAAAAAAAAAATGCAATAATTAGTCTTATGTGTGTGTGAGTGATCATGTGTATTTGTGGATGTTTGGAGGCCAGAGGACTTCCGGTTTCATTTCTTGGGAATGTCATTTTCATGAGCCAGGGGTTCTCACTAATTTAGAGCTTACCAATTAATTCAGACTGGCTGGCCAGCAATCGCCAGGGATCTGCCTATCTCCACCTATCCAGATTGGAGTTGTTACCACCCACTGACAGCAGCTTTATATTATTTTAATCATAACACTTTTATTATGTACCATACATTAGAAGACACCTTCAGGTCGCTGAGATGAACTTCCAGACCAGGCACCATTATGGAGGAAGGGATATTTATTTAAGCTTACAGATCCAGGGGAAATTCTATAATGACAAAAGAAACTGGCCTGCTCTCACAGGTCCAAGCAGAGAGAGAGAAAAACCACAGCACACTTCAGGAACTCCAGCTAGGCACACTTTGCATGTCTTTAGAATGGAATTTCAAACCCACCACCACACCTTTAAAATCTTCCAGGTGACACCTTCACCAGCCAGGTGGCTACAGATCAAAACTAAAAACTAATAAAACACTGAACATATTTGGGGGCCATCTATTCAAACTGCCACACCAACAGCAGTTTCATAGTATTTTAATCATAAGATTGTTATTATGTACCACACAATACTTCATTTAAAATGGTCTCTTATAAGGAGACAATAATTCAAGGAAAACTTAATAAACCTATGTTCTATGCATATGTGCATTGACTATTCAAATAGAATGGTTAAGTTTAATTTTGTTACTTTAAGTTATTCCTTGTATGAAATGTATGAAATTTAAAAAGATGCTTGGGGGTGGCCTTGTGAAAACACACAAGAGACAGGGAAAAGTCAGAAATTTTTCTGCAGTATTAAATTTGTCTTAAGAATTTTTTAAATAATTTTTTTAAATTTAATTTATTTATTTGCAAGCAGAGAGATAGAGAGATAGATGAGAGGCAGACACAGAGAGAGAGAATGGGCACACCAGGGCCTTTAGCACTGCAAATAAACTCCAGATGCATGTGCCCCTTGTGCATCTGGCTTACATGGGTCCTGGAGAATTGAACCGGGATCCTTTGGCTTCACAGGCAAACACCTTAACCGCTAAGCCATTTCTCCAGCCCTGTCTTAAGAATTTTGTAGTACACTAGCAGTACAGCCTACTTACCTTTTCCTTCATAATCCTGTTAATGAAGGTTTTCAAACCATACTTAAATGTTGTCTTTTCTTTTTCCACTATGGCAATTTCAGTTAGAAAACACATTTTCCTGAAGTTTGCGTAAGTTATCATTCAAGGTTTACCTGACCCTCATGGTTGGCATTATCAACCAATTCGAAAAAGAAAACCTCCATTCCACTCCATGTTAAGTGTGAGAACGGGGCTCTGGAAGTAAGGCGGCTCTGTGACCCATGTGGCAAACACTTTCTGAAATCCTGCACCAGTATACCAAAATCCTAGCAATATACTTGTCTCTCAGCTGAGAGGCACCATGGTGGGGGTAGAAATCACCTCAAAAACATTGTATTAAAGAGGAATGCCCTTGATCATGACTCTTCCACTATGGACAAATACTTATGAAGAGTACAGGGTTACAAGTTGCCCATAGTTGAATATGAACGTTATAAAAAGCTCTCCTTCAGGCTAATGTGTTAGAGATTTGAATCAGAGCAAAATAAGTAAATAAGTACAAATATAACAGAAAAAAAACAATAAGGCTGGAAAGGTAACTCAGTTGGTAAAGTGAATGCTTGACAAACTTAGGACTTCAGTTTCATGCCAGGAATTCAGGGAAAATATAAAAATAAAATAAATTTAAAAATAAAGGGCTGAAGAGATGGCTTAGCAGTTAAGGTGCCTGCCTCCTAAGCCTAAGAACGCTGGTTCCAATCTCCAGTGGTTCCAATCTCCAGGTCCCACGTTTAGCCAGATGCAAAGTGACGCAAGGGGGCAATGCCACACTTGACCACAAGGGGGTGCCCACATCTGGATTTCGTTCTCAGCAGCTGAGAGGCTGCTGGCGCGCCCATCTCTATCTGTCTCCCTCTCCCTCTCTCTCTGTCTCTCTCTCTCTGTCTCTCTCTAAAAATAAAAATAAAAATAAAAAATAAAATAAAATAAAAATAAAATGTGTTCTTCTGTCAACACCTGCACTGGTGGGAAAGATAGAGTCAGATCCCTGGGAGTTGCTGGCTAGCCACTCAGCCTATCTAGTGAATTCCAAGCCTGTGCCAAAGAAAGACTGCCATAAAGAAGGTAGACATTTCCTGGGAAATGACACCAAGAGTCTCCTGTGGCCTCCACCAGTGTTCACACACGTGCACAGTGTATCCACATGGTTCAAAGACACAGATAAAAAAATAATAATACATAAAACAAAATAAAGCAAATGACACTGCGACACTACAGACTCACAAAAGAGGGAAGTACGGGAAAAAGGACGAGTCCTGTTGCTGACTCCTGTGCCCCAGGCTACAATGGCCTATTGATGAGCATTTTAGAGGCTTTCCCCGAGTTGATTAATTGATTAGTTAATCAATTTTTTAAAATTCATGTGCATGTGGGGGGATTTATGCCACAGTGAGCATGTGGAGACAAGAGGGCAAGTTTGAAGAGCCTGGGCCCACCTGTTTTTGAGACAGTCTCTTGCCTCTGCAAACAAACTGCCAGACTGCAAAGGAATGCCAAGCTAGTGGCCCTGCAAGTTTTGGATTCACTTGGTCGTGCCTCCCACTGCTGTAGACACTTTGGAATCACAGATGCATGTACTATTTTGCATCCAGCTTTATGTGGGTGCTGGGGAACTGAATCTAAACCAAGAGCTTTTGTAAGCAAATACCTTTAACTGCTGAGCCATCAGCTCCTAATCTTCTATGTTCAAATTAAAAAAAAATGTGTATTTTACAAAAACTCATGACGTTCTTTAGGTAATACTAGTATCCATTCCAAAAGAAGAAAAAGTGTGCTTGGAATAAGTGTAGCTTCCTTATCTTCATGACATAATCCTCCAAAAAATAATTGTCATGAAAGAAACTCTGGTACAGCTGAGATCTGGGCAATAGAAACATTTAACCTTGATGTTTATTTTTAAGGTGTGGAATACTTTATATTTTCTCTGATACTTGGGTCATTCCTTCTTGGATATACTTCTGTTATGCCTGGAATAAATGAACGATATTCTCTGTAGAGGCATTTCTTCCCTTGATTCAGTCATGTACATCTATCTATAGAGAACTATTTTATGGAAGGATTTTGTTAAGATAATTTCCGCATTTCTTTATCAAATCTGCACAATTGTACCACCTACCAAATTATTTTGCATTTTTTAAAGCCTTCACAGTGCCCTGTTTTAGGCAGCAATCATTCTTACTTTTATTTATTTATTTGAAAGAAAGAGGAGAGAGAGAGAGAGAGAGAGAGAGAGAGAGTGGGAGAGAGAGAGGGAGAGAATAGGAATGTCAGGGCCTGTAGCTACTGCAAATGAACTCTAGACACATGAGCCACCATGTGTGTCTTGCTTACGTGGGTCCTGGGAGATCAACCTGGGTCCTTGGGCTTCACAGATGAGCCCGTTTATTGCTAAGTGTCTCTCCAGCCCCGATTTACATTTATTCAGAGGAAGCCACCCAGCTTTCTAGAGGGAGCTATAAATGACTGGGGATAGTTTCATTCCTGTTTCCCCTTAAACTGATGGACTCCCCTCCTGCAGCTACTAGAAAATGGAGCTAATGTTCTTGAGCTAATTTGAAATGTTTTCTTTTTCCTTTCACATCCATGTTTTAACTCGGATGAAACTGAAGTTTGATGGTCAAATTTCAGCACTATTTCAGTGAAGAAGAGTGTTTAGTGCAACTATTTCAAATACACTATTTCTTTGCCAACCCATGGAAAGCATCATAAAGACCTCTGGTAGTCATAGCAACATAACCATGAGCCACTCGATGTTAGACAGTCTTTCTTGCATCCTCTTCCCCCTCCATTTTGCAGAAAATCAGAAGCTAATGGGACACAGCTGCCTTCACTTTGATTTGCTTATTAAGCTAAATTCAAATTGTGTCTTGTTTTATTCATTTAATTAATAGGGCATCCATTTTCGACATTCCAGTACATTTTATTTGAAGCACTGAGATTTCTGAGAAAGATGCAAAAGCAGGCGTTTGTGATAAGATATGCAGAAAAGCACTGCCAGACAGCACTTTTAATTATGTCATTAAAAATCATTCACACACAACATATCTTAATCTATCATAGATGACATGGTTTTAGTGGAATAATCACTCATTATGAACTAACTAGAGAGAGGTACAAAAGAAAATCGCCTACTTTTAGAATGCTGTGGTTACAGGTTACACATGCTGTGCTTATACATAACATACTTACAATACATGGTATTAGCAGTCCCCTTTACTCAAGCTCAGTAGGAAAGTTCCATCTACACAACAAACCAGATCCATACGGAAAATGTATAGATAAAACCCATGAATCTACAACTTTGTGGTTCTGAAGCATTGAACACTTTTGATTTGAAAGAAATTTACCAGCCGTGAATTTTATTTGGACCTGGCTTACTGATGTGCGTAGGTAACTGGAACATGTAGAAAACAGGCAGAAAGAAGGAGAGGTTAAGTGGAAAGGTGATGGGGAAAAAGGGACAAAAGATTAATATGAAAGGATATTATGATCAAATTATTTCTATGTATGAAAACTGTCAATTAAAAAATAAAAGGCAGAGAAAACAGATGCAGAAGAAACACGAGTTAAGGTCAGCCTTCACTGCTCAGTAAGACCCTGTGTCACAAACAATATATATATATATATATATATATAGTTTTATTTATCACACTATCAAATAGACTGTTTAATTAGTTTTTCTATTATGGAAGAGTTGTTCCTCCAAGTAATCACTTGTTTTCCCTGATCCTTGAATCATTCCTTCCTTGGTCCACATATCTGCTTTTTCCTTTACTCAAATATCTGTAAGATAGTAGCCAGCAAACATGAAGTAGGAATTAAAAATACGGGTTTGTAACAAAACAATATTTTTATACATAAGTACATTACAATAATTTACATATAGTTTTAGAGGTATAACAAAACATTATGTAAAACACATGATAACAGATAGACTGTATTTTGAGAAATTCATATTTTTGAAATATACAAAGAATGATTTATATGGGTTTACAAAGGAAGGAAAGGGCAGATTAGGGACAGCTCCTCACGGGATCTCATGTCCAAATCGTATCCGGAAGCAAGAACCTTTCCTCAGATGCTCAGCAGATGCACAGCCAGAGTGACACAAACCTGCTAAATGTGAGAAATTGTCGAGTGTGCTGTTGCCATCTTCCTGGACCTCTATTACTGTCAAAGGATGCTCTATTGTCTGGAATCTGGGCGGGGTTTTGATCTGCAAAGCACTTCTAAGAATTGGTTTCACATCTGTTTAACAACCCCGATTGGAAAAAGAAACTAGCAATTATTATGTGTCCTGTATGTATTCCCACAACGCCACCCTTTTCCTCTGGTTTATCTCATCAGTGTCATTATTAGCCTCACTTGACATGTCAGGAAGCTCAGATTTAAGAGGTTAAGGAAATTGCTCAAACTGCCTAAAAGGAAGCTGCTTCAAGTCTGCCTGACTTCAAAATGAGAGTTCTCTAATGTTCATCCTGATACTACTGCCCCACAGAATGAAGGTTTTGACACAAAGCGAGGTCAGATCAGAACAGATAATGCACAATGATAAAGTCAATTAGAAACCAATGACCTTCTCAGACAAGACTTCCTGAGCTTATGATGTCGTCAGGGAAGGTGCACATAAAAGTACTAAACATTTTTAGTAATTCTTGTTTTTTTTTCCTTCCTAACATGGGTCAAGTTAACTGACAACTTTCCATTAGTTCTTGCAACTGGAATGAACTTCTATTTGCATTTGAAGTGTTCTCCCAATATCCTAACAAAAGTCACGGTGCCCCGCTTCCTTCAGCAGCCTATAATCACTGCACTTAGCACACTTGTTTGTTTTCCCCACCACAGGAAAGTGTCTCGATCTTTAAAGTGTCCACAATGCCTAACATAACATCTAGAACTTGCAGCATTCGAATGTGAATGTTTAAATTACAAGCACTTAAGGGGAAAGAAATTCTCAAAGTTCTGTGAATGTGAAATTGTGGATTCAGAAACAAGGAAACACCAAGGTTCAGACGTTTAGTAGCATTGGGACTGGCCGTCTCTGGTCATTTCCCGGTTCTTGTCGTCTTACAGAAAAACATTAATAAAGCAACAAGAAACTTTATTTAGAGAGTGAACAAAATTTCAAAACAGTGTTGTTGTGGTGGGGAGAAGTTGTAGTGCAGGAGAGCAATGGAATCCTTCAGTTAGATTGTCCAAGAGCAGTGGATGCCTGCCTGGGCTTCTTTGAATGGGGAGGAGAAGCTTATTCCCCTGTATGTACTGACATGTATGTATGCACTTCTCAGTGCCAGAGGCCAACAGGTTGCTGATGGCATTTCGAGAAAAAGCACGCTCCCTGCCCAAGCCAAGGAGTCTTTTAAGTTGCCTTCTCAGAAACTCACAGGTCAGGAATGAAGTGGGTAGTAGGTTCCAGATAAGCCCAGAAAGATTTCCTCTGATACTGGCGTTATCTGCAGGTCTCAAAGAAGGGTGCAAGTTTGTGCTGATCAAGAAGAGAGGCACAGGCAGGTTTTGGTCTTATGCTGGCATACCTGCTCACAGAAGGAAGGGGGTGAGAACCAGGGCCGAGACTGAGTTTCCAGATTATTGCTGACACTCCTGTAAGAAGCTAGCAGTTGAGGAATGAACTCGGGTTTCAGGTAGTACGGTAGAAATATAGTTAGGTGATGAGGTAATTGGGTGGAAATCCGTTCTCTTGAGCCACAGAGACCGCATTCCCATAGAGGAAAGCTGTGTATAAGCGTCCTGTAAGTGTGATGTTGTTTGATTACAGCGAACAGTGATAAGAATCTTAAGAGTTGTATTTACCTACTTTATGGGTGCTGCTAAATTTTCCCCTAGATGTCCTCAGTGATGTGACGTAAAAAGAAAGGTTCTGAAGTTCCTTTTTTTCCGGAAGATCCCTACCTCCTTGTTTTTAAAGCAATTGGTGGTAGAAATTCATGACCAGCGTCATGCAGGACAAGAGAAGCAATGGAGACATGACTGACTTGGGCTTTGTGTGTGATCTATACCATCACTTAGGTACTGGGTTATATTAACTTCATTAAGTATTTATGTAAAGGTTTCACCATGTCTGAGATTTTTTTTTTTTTTTTTCAGTGATAGTCTCCAGTTGGGTTTTGCATTTGATTGGTAGATTTTTTTTTTTTTTTTTCTGGCTTAGGGACAAAACTTGTCTTAGATTCTGGAAACCAGGTGGATGAATTCAGTGGTCTCATTTTCAATGGTTATAAAAAAATCAAGAGTTTGAATCTGAGCACATTAAAGTAACTTTATAAGACTAAAATTAATGCTTTGGTATTTTTTAACATGGTTCCTTGTGGCTTCATATGCTGGTGGGATTTTGTTTTATTTTGTTCTTCCTTTTCAGTTTCCCCTTTGTCTAACCCATTCACTGAAAATAAGACTTTCATCATTTTCAGCTTCACAAACCTTCATTCTGAGATGCGCAGTGTGCCTATGGGAAAAAGATGATTTCTCTACAGTTGTTGGATTCATTAGTTACACACACTGCCAACCTACATCAAGTATTTTATGCGTTGCTATGTGAAATAGAAGAGGCCCCATGACTCACATACTTAGATACCTTTCAACATTCAAAAGTGATTTTATCATGACAAAGAGGATCTGATCATTGTAACTGAAAATACCGGTGATGAGAGTGTAGGGGATATGTTCTAAAGGTGATTCATGTCTTTTCTGTCTTCTTGATCGGAGTCCAGGGACATTCAGTGCAAAGCATGTCTAAGTGAACTAATAATAGTGAGGGAATAAAGGGAAGAGGCTTCTTCAAGTACTGGGCTCCCTCAGACCACCAAGAATATGCCACAGAGCACAAATGTTCATTAACCATGAGTCAAAGTACATCTTAGGTCTAGAGGAAGAATTAATCTAGACCAAAGGAGCTGCCACTAAAGAATTCGGTTCTGAGTCTTAGGGAGATGGCTTAGCAGTTAAGGCGCCTACCTGAGAAGTCTAAGGACCCATGTTCGATCTCTCAGATGCTATAGAAGCCAGACACACAAGGTGATGCAAGCATGCCAGGTGGTACTTCTTCACAAGGCAATGCATACATCCAGAGTTTGATTGCAGTGACTGAGGCCCTGCACACCAATTCTCTCTCTCTCTCTCATAAAGACGTGTGTCAACATGCCCAGCAAAAAAAAAAAAAAAAAAAAAAAAAAAAAAAAGATTCTGAGTTAATGATGATCAGGGCAAGAAGCAAGAAACAAGCAAGAATCAAGAGCAAGGTCATGAAGGGTACTTACATGGTGTTTGGATACTGTATTGTTACTTTTCTCATTACTGAGAAAAAAATAACTGCCAGAAAGCAACTTAAAGGATGTGAGGGATTATTTGGCTCCCATGTAAAGGGTATAGTCCACCAAGATGGGCAAGGCAAGGTGGTAGGAGCTTGAGGTAGATGGTCACGTTGCATTTAGTCTAAAAACAGATGAGCAGCAGTGCTCAGTAGCTCTCCCCTTTGGATTTAGTCTGGGACAACAGCTAGTGGGATGCAGCCACCCTCAGTTAGAGGGGTTCTTCCAGTCTTAGCATAATCTAGACATTCTTCGGAGATGTATTCAAGAGGCTTGTTTGTTTCCCAGGTGATCCCAAATCCAATCAAGTTCACGAGGAGATTAAGCACGCACATTTCAGATGAGAATATAGTTTTCTTCTGAGGATTAAACGAGTGTTCATGGAAACATGAAAAGGGAGAATCAGTTTCTTTCATCTTTCTTAATAACATGATTTTACCAAATTGTGTTCTAAATTTAGCAGTAGAAAGATAATACTAGTTAAGTTTTCACTTATATTCTTCTTTAATACCATCAATTCCACTTCCACAATCTGATGTAATGATGTCACAGAAGTTAGCAAAGTAGATATTAGACACAAAAAAGTTCATTAAATAAGCAAATGAGCCTGTGACTATCATATTTTAAATGAAGCAGGTTCTTTAGTTTGATACAATAATAATTTTTTATGCTTTAAAAAATATTTTTGTGCTTTTTAAATATAACTTGTATAACATTGTCCATCACACATTTACAAATGATCTTAAGGAGAAGAGATGTCTATTGGAAGCAATAAAGGACTGGAGCAGAACAATTACATCATTCAAAGTATGTGAAACTAAAAATAGGATACTTTCTGCATGCTTGGTGTATGACAAATTCTGCGTGTCGATGTGCATTGACATTTAAATCTTACAACTCTAAGATTATTATACTTTGGTTACGGAGTTTTTAAAAGTAACATTGAGTCACAGAAAGATTAAGTCACTTTGTCAACTACTAAATGACAGGACCAAATTAGAACTGAAGTTGCCCATGTCTTAATTGAATCTTATATCACATGTGGAGCTATAAAATAAATAAGAAACGAGTATTTTTCTTTTTGCTTTTGTTTCAAGACAGGGACTCACTTTATCACAGGCTGACCTGGAACTCTGTAGTCCTATCCCAGGCTGGCCTTGACTCACAGTGATCCTCCTATCTCTGTCTCCCAAGTGCTGGGATTAAAGGAGTATGTCACCATACCTGGCTGTAAAACAATGAATAATATACAGTTCATTTTTTTGTGTGTGTGCTTCTTTGGATTGTTTTGTGTGAAATCTCTTTAGAGCAAAATACCTCACACTTCCACTGGACATTTTTTCTTTCCTTCAGGGTTCTGACCACATATCTTAGCTGGTAATGGCAAAAACTTATCATTTTTTGTTTATTTTTTCAAGGTTAGAGTCTCACTCTAGACCAGGCTGACCTAGAATTTGCTATATATAGTCAGACTGGGCATGAAATGAGAACATGGTGTGAACCATGATGCTCAGCAAAAGCTTATCTTCTATTTTTCCTCTTTAAACTTCTGCCTCACTTCTACACCAATATTATTACATCCCGGACACAACCCTATTCCCATCTGTCCCAATATACCTAATAGAGATTGCACTGTATCCCTGCTCTTCAAACTTGAATTCACATACATAAACCTTTATAATTTTTAAAAGGCCTTCAGCTGCCAGAAACTATCATCCTTTGAAGATGATAGCATATTCTAAAATTAAATGAAAGATTTCTGATTTTCATAGGCAAGACTTATCAAAGGTTTACAAGTAAATAAAAGGCCCACATTAACTACTATAAAATTTTTAAGTACAGAAGTTGCTTGTGGATAGAAGAATCCAGAGAATCTTTATTCTATTATCAACATGTATGCCATTGGAGAGCCCCACATGATCTCCTTTGTGAACTTTTTTTTTTTTTTTTGAGAGAGAGAGACAGAGAGAGAGGGAGAGGGAGACAGATAGAGATGGGAGCTCCCACAGGCTCTCAGCTTCTGTGAACAAAATCCAGATGCGTGCGCCCCCTTGTGGTCAAGTGCGGCATTGCCCCTTTGCGTCATTTTGCATCTGGCTAAACGTGGGACCTGAAAATTGGAACAGCGGGAGATTGGAACCAGCGTTCTTAGACTTAGGAAGCAGGCACCTCCTTTGTGAACTTGTTTAAATCAGTGTTGATGGTGGAAGTTTGACACATCACCTGATAGCAGTGGTCTGGTAATGTTCTTTCTTAATTGGCTTAGCCAAGACCCAACTTGGTAACAGAAAAAAATGAGACATATTCACCAACACATGAAGTCATTATTCTTTTCCATATTATAATCAAGGAAAGAAATTCTAGAATAGTTCATTTCTAGTTGGATGTGGTGATACACCTTTATTCCCAGCACTTGGAAGGCAGAGGTAGGAGGATCACTGTGGGTTCAAGGCCTGAGACTACACAGTGAATTCCAGGACAGCCTGTGCTAGAGTGAAAGCCTACCTCAGACAGAACCTCCCCCCCACAAAAAAAATAGTTGATTTCTGAGAAAGAGATATAGTGATTTTAATTCTTTGTACATGTGCATGTGTGTGTGTGTGTGTGTGTGTGTGTGTGTGTGTGTGTGTGTTAGTGGGCATGTATATACCCGCATGTGGAAGGGAGAGGTTGACATTGTATATCTTCCTCAATCACTTCACTTTATTTACTGAGTGAACACTCTCAGTGGAGCCAAGAGCTGAATGATTTTGCCACTGTAGCGAATCATCTCTCCCCAAGAGTCTTTTGCTCTGCCTCCTTAGCATTGGCATTATAGCTGGACTTCCACACTCACCTGACATTTACGTAGACACTGGGGATCCAAAATCCAATCTTTTTTGTTATGCAACAAGCACTTCATCAACTTACTTATCTTCCTGGCCCCTGATTCTGATTCTTTAATTTACTTTTATTTTTTTTTGCAAAATTAGGAAGGCAGACACGTCACAGGATTATAGAATCTGAGCAGCCATTCTCCATGAAGACAAAATACGTGATGGCTAGCTATCATGTGGGCTTGACCTTGGAGCAACATTAAAGAATGAAGAAATCCAGGGCAGCAAAACAGTAGACTGTGACTACAACTTCACTGGGAAGTATTTAGGTAGCTGCCCATATGCAACTGATCCATCCAGGAAAGGTAAGTGGACGTTGCTTAAATATGAAAACAAGTCCACTATCTCAGCTTCAAACCTGGTCACTTAGAGGAGCAAGGTGGATTATTAAGAGTGGAGTAATGTGATTTTCAGTTGGATACTCTGAGCTGTGATGCACAGAATGTTTAGAGTCATCTGTTGTGACATCTCCAGCCTTCCTTAATCATATAAGTTGTGTCAAAAGGTAGAAATTATACAGAAATTTGAACGTAAAAGATTTAATATATTATTTAATTATTATGTCTATTTAGAGAAAATAAATTACCAAGTATGAATCCAAGAGAATTATAAAGAACTCCATATATTAGAGGGAGAGGGGGATGTTGATGAACTGAATTATGTCTCCCTAAAATGCATATATTGGACCCAGCTTCCAATGTGATTATACTGGAGACAGAACCATTATGGTGGCCATATAGTTACAGGATACCCTAAGGGTGGGATCTTATCCAACATTACCAGTGACCTTATGTGGTGAAGTGAGTAGATTGGGGTTCGCATGCAGATTAAAGAGCATATATCACAGCAAGAGGGTGGCTGACCACAAGAAAAAGAGCACTGATCATAAACTAAGTTTGATAGCATCTGCTCCTTGGGTCTTAGCCTGCAAAACTCTGAAAAATCAATGTTTGTTATATAAGTAACCCTTGTGTGGTTTGTATTGTGTTATGGGAGCCAGAACTTACCGATAAAGTGACCGAATTAAAAACAAGCATGGAAGGTTGCAGTCTTTCAGATTCAAATATCCTATATGCATATGAGTTTCTTTCTCATTGGTTTGAACAAATATCTGTCAAGAAGCAGCATTAAGGGAGGAAGGGTTTCTTTCAGCTCACAGTTTCCAGGAGAGACATTCCAGCATGGCAGGGAAGGTACAGCAGCAGCAGGAAACCTGTCAGTTGCACTGTAGCAAGAGTCAGGAAGACAAGGTGATGACAGGGACTGTGTGTTAACGGGCACACCTCTCCTCAGAGTTGCTGAAAGCGGCAATGCTGATAGCTGCCATATATCTATCACCCAAAGTGATTGCCTACCCTAACTAGTGGGAGGCCAGCACATAAGACAGATAGTTCCTATGGGTGAATAATCTTCAACTTTATCTAGAAATGCACTTTCATGAGGCATGCTGCAACTGCCCCCCCCACCAAGACTGCCTCACAACTCTATCAAACTTCTTGAAAATTTTTTAACATTTTAACTGACTTCTACTCCATTATTGAGTTGGTCTAGATATTTCTAGCAAAAATAGTATTCATAGATTTTTCAGTGATATGAATATCATTTTCTACCTGCACATGAACACACTTTAAAATTTTAGTTTCTCTCTTCCTATTCAATAATTCAGGCTGCTTTTGTAATAGCCCAAAGAATCTCCTTTTTAAATTTTTGTCCATAGGTGTTGACATTCCTGAAAGGTTGTCTTGGTAAATGTCTTTCAGTTTATCCAGGCAACATGTGAGCAAACTCAGAATTATTCATCCCTTGTTTTAAAAGATCTACAGTGTAGGCCATATTTTCTTTCCATGTAAAAATATTCCAAATAATATCTTTATTCATAAAATGGAAGACACTGTGATTTCTTCACAATAATTATATCATGTATCTTAACTCTTCTTCCACTGAGGAGGCTGCATCACAATGATAAACACCCATTTTATATTTTGTAGTTAATGTAGGCATTGATGGTCAAAAATGCAGCCAAAATAGATGGCTTTAAATCTTCCAATGTATTAACTTTCTTATTAGTTAATGACACATGCACAGATACACACATGCATGTATGCCTGCACATACACAAACACACACAGGGAAAGAGAGAAAGAGAGAGAGAGATTTCAGAAAAATATTCTTCAAGGTTGCCTAGTAACTCTGTAACAGACATCTTGCTATTTTGTTTTACAGTGAAAGGTCTCATATATTTC
Organism: Orientallactaga sibirica; assembly: GCA_036365145.1. Classification (NCBI taxonomy): domain Eukaryota; kingdom Metazoa; phylum Chordata; class Mammalia; order Rodentia; family Dipodidae; genus Orientallactaga; species Orientallactaga sibirica. The sequence goes on from JAEOAD010001030.1 coordinate 5,975,765, forward strand.
ATAGTCCAAATGTCTGGTTGTTTTATATACAAACGTTCCCCAATGCCTATATTTTATTTGTACTGAAGACTCAGCATGAAACAATGCCTGCTGTTTAAATGCCCTTAAAATATCTAGAAACTACAGCTGGCATAGACTCTCATCTACTCATAAAACAGATGTGCAGATACACATTATTTTATCTCTTTGAATTTTGTTCTTCAAGGATCTTGTTAGAGCTGCATGAGGCCAACTGATGCTCAAAGGGGGAAAAGCCTTATTTGAAGTTTGCTACCGTGTATGAATAGATGGAAAGAGAAAGTTTTGAAGCTGTGCTACCCAATAGGCTTATAGGTCAAGATGTTTCAGAGCTTCTGCTAAGAAAAGGACATTTTGCAGGATGTTTCTAACTGTACCAGCATATAAGTAAAGCCTTTGTTTTGTTTTGTTTTGTTTTAGTGTAAATGCCCTGACACAATAAAGAGCCACTGCCCACACTAAGTACTTAGCTCCCATTCTGAGTGTCTGTCTTTTTGTGTGTTTTAAAAATGTTCTGAGACTACAAGTTTCTCCCAGATCGCTTGTCTCACCAAAGATAGGACGGGAGAGGACATTACACAGTAATGTGCAATGTCACCCATTAACTACCTCAAATAAGGAAAGAACCACGAATACTAGCTATATTTAACTTAGTTCTCCTCTGGGTTTCTTTTATTAATGCTAAGCCTCTAGGTAATGCTTGTGTATGTGTTTTTAAACCCTGCTTTTCCATTAGCAGCAACAAAAATAATTTACAAGAAACATTCAATATTATTGATTCTTTGATGTTCTAAGCAATAGTATGAAAAGTAACGTTAGCAATTAAATCTTTTTAAGTCACTTGGATGAAAAGTGGTTTCTACTTACCCTCTCTGTGTGTATGTGCATGTTAAGTATAATTTAATTGTGGATCACTTAAATCCATACAGCACAACACTTGTCTTTCCTGGTGAAGTGCTTTTGATGAACCTGGATTCTGAGTCGACAAGTAAGGTCAAGGTAGCATGATAGAAAAGCCATCAAGTCAATTATTCTGCTAAGCTGATCCCCCACCCCAAATCCAGATGTTTGAAGACAGTTACTAAGTTCTGCTGGTTGATTTACTGTTCCCAGAAAACACAACACATGTTCATGAATTTAGCAATCCTGTTTCCATTGAGGTTGTGGAGGCTTTGCCTGTATACACATCTATCACTGAATTATGCAAATATGAAACTTTGTGAGACTCCCCTTGATATCAATATTGGAATCTTGGTACAAATGTAGGAGAAGATCTGGAACATTCTGAATAATTCTAGCTCAATAATGTGTAGCTTTTTCTTTCTGTGCTGAGTCAGAGATTATCGAGATTATTTTACTTACTGGGTGGGGAACACAATTGATAATATTTCTGTACTTCAAGATTGAGTTCCACAGACTGATGGGCACTGTGTAGGACACCCCAAATGCTGATTGAGAACACCGTTCTAACCCTATGGAATCCATACAGAAATCATAACAAATTGATATGTGTAGAGCAAAAAAGACTACTTTCCTATAGATTTATGACCAAGTTATACAACTAATTAGGTGGAACTCCATGGATTTGCAAGGAATTACATAGAGTTTTGGTCTTTGTTCACATTGCATTCCTCCAAAATTTGACCTTCATTAGAAGGAAGAGAAAACTTCTCACATTACTTCAACAGAAGGGATGAAATACTGAGATGTCCTTTCTTATTCAAGAGAGGGGAAATAAATATTTTAGTGGAAGGCTGAGGGAGATGAGAGTGGGTAAGTGGGGAGAATAAGAACAGAAAGTGCATTGCATACATGTAGGAAAGTGTCAACAAACCTGAACTTACAATTGTTAACAATAAAAGTATGAACCCAAGCCGGGTGTGGTGGCACACGCCTTTAATCCCAGCACTTAGGAGACAGAAGTAGGAGGATCACTGTGAGTTCAAGGCCACCCTGAGAATACATAGTGAATTCCAGGTTAGCCTAAGTTAGAGTGAGACCCTACCTTGAAAAACAAACAAACAAAAACGTGTGTATCATATATGAGCTAATCCACCCTACCACTCTAAACTAACTTAAAACACTAGTGATATAAATAATGTTATTTTCTTAGGTGAAAATAAAACAGTGAGAAAAGCTATGTATTTTTGAAAAGTTATTTTTATTTGTAGAGGCAGGAGTCAATTTAAATCAAAATAAATTAGATGTCAAAGCATAAAAAGAAACTTTTTGAAATTGATGATGTATGTATCTTAACTGGGCATAACTCAAATTTCATCTGTGTCATGATGGTTTTATTTATTACACTGCAGTAAATTATTTCTCTCCATTTTCTGTTTTCAACACAACATGCAAGAGATAGCTACAGATGCTTGCTTATTCCTGTGAGTGTATGTTTTTGAGTAATAAGCTTAACTTATTTACTTAGTACATAGTTTTGAATACCCATATTAAACACATTTCTAGTATTGTGAAAGAAAAGATAATTAGTTACAGCTCATATTCCTTTAAGAAATAATTTATTCTTATTTATTTATGAGAGAGAAAGAGAGAGAAAGAATGGGCATGCCATGGTCTCCAGCCACTGCAAAGGAACTCCAGACACATACACCACCATGTGCATCTGGTTTGTGGGACTTGGACAATCGAACCTGGGTCCTTAGGTTTCACAGGCAAGCCCCTTAACTGCTAAGCCATTGCTCCAGCCCTACAGCTCATATTCTTGTGACTTTATAAATCATTATGCAGAGAGGCATAATGTTTTAAAATTGTTATAACACTCAAAACTAGAATAGGGAGATAGTTTCCAAACACTGAATGATAAACATTTTCTATTTACATGTAACACTACTATCTTAGTTTCCATAGCTATAACAAAATAGTTGAGATTTATGTAATTTGTTTAAAATAGGAACAGTTTCTCAGAGACATAGAGGCTGATGGTACAAAGTCAAAGTGTCATTAGAGTTGTTGTTTGTCAGTGGGTCCCCATCTCTGCTCTAAGATGTCACCTTGAAGACTGTTCTAAAGGGACAATAGGTCAAAGGGTCTAAACTTTCGCTCTCATGATCTTTCATCTAGGAGGGCATGACCTTCATGACACATTCGCTTGCCAGAAGCTTCCTCTATTATACAGTTGCCCGGGAGAGTAAGTTTCAGCATGAATGTTGGAGGAGACACAACACTGAGTCTGAGTACCTGCTCTACTGGCTGTCTCCGCTCACCACAGCCACGGTGGTGCTTACAGGTCTGGAGTGGGGACCTGCTCTTCTTCCAGATTATCCAGCTGCTTTTCTGCTAGGGTCACCAGGAGTCTTTGATGTTTCTTTCCTATTTCAATATTTATTTGGCTATATTTATTGGAGTGGGTCTCTAGTCATAAACTAATTTCCTTTCTTTCATTGCATTTTTAATTCTACAACTTCTCATTTTGTTATCATAATGGGGTAAGAGAAACATTCTCTCTCTCTCTCTCTCTCTCTCTCTGTATATATATATATATCTGGTCTTCTTGGTTTGTAAACAGGCCAGCTAAGTCCTGAGTATCCTGCTACCAGAACGTATGTCAAACCTTGGGCATCTTGAATGGCTTTGGTTTACCTGTTGGGAATGAAAACCCCATGCCCTTGAATGTTGTTCTCTGTCTGCCCCAATGTAGGTCGTTTTGCCATCAAGCAACAAAAGTTTTGATTTTCTACTCTAACTTATATTTGATAGACCTAGAATATTATATTTCATAGTTTCCTATAAGTTTTACAAGGAGACAGTTTTTTTTAATATGGTCAATTCTTAAAATACATTCAGGAAGATCTTCTTTTTACAGTTGAAGAAAACAAAACATCAAATATTAATTAAGTGTCAGATAATGAAGGAATCTAGGTATACTAATTGACTCTCAGATTTTTCCTTTTATTATAACATGTACTTTGGTTCTGTGTTTTTCCCCTGCAAGTCTCTAAGAACAATACAGTAGATGCTTGTGTCTCCCCAGCATCCATGTGTTAGAAACCTAAACCCAAGTTGATTTCATTAGGAGTTGGGATAGAATCAGGTCATGATGCTGGAGCTCTCCCAAGGTGATTAGTATGCTTTAAAAAAGCCACATGTCACACCCTTGTCTCTCCATGTGAGGAACAATAACAACAGCCAGATAGAACCGAGGAGACAGTCACTTCCAGTAACAAACCACATTGCCACTTGCCAAGACTTTGAAACCTGAAATATTTTTGAAAAGTACACTTCTGTCATTTACAAGCTACGAAGTTTATGGCACTTTGTTTTATTAAGACATGGAAAATACTGTGCTTTATACCCACATGTGATTTCCTTTACTTTTTTGTGCGTGTTGTTTTCCATAGAACTTTGAAGTTCTGAAAAATTATTGAGAAGTTGAGGATTTATCTAAAATTCAATTCAGAAAGTAATAGGTAACATTCAAAATGTTTGTAAGAATCAGTTTATAATTAACATCATTCCTTAGGATAACTATACCATACAAAAAAACTATGCATGTTGTTTGGACTTGCTCATTGCACCTTGACCCCAGCAGGCTTATAGAGTAAATCAGGAATCTGCAAGGTAGAAACGTAATGTTCCTTATTGTCTAAGTTCAAATGCCACATAAGGTCATTCCTCATAAGACCTTCCAATATCCTCTCACATCCGGATGTCCAACTCATACTCAGAATCTAACACATCTGCAGTTGCATGTTGATCTGGTGAGATTCATGCCTACTGCTTCACATACTTATAAGCTGTTTCCTTGTTTTGAAAAATCCGTTGCCCAAGAACACAAGTTATGTGTAATGCATATACCCAATTCACCATGGATGGTACATACTGTATAGCATAGCAACAACACTAATTCCATTTAAAACAGTGAAAAGGTCACCCATGGCAGAACCAAGTCCATAACAATATTAAATTCAGCAGGACCCCATGTAGCTCCTAGGGAGTGAGCATGGCTGTTAACTCTGCTTGTTAATGTCTTGTTCTTCTGAAGCATACTTTCTGTCTTTGTCAAGAAATAAGTCTAATTTCCATCTACTTTCCCTTATGAAAATATAAAGGTCCTGATGCTCTTTTAAGCATGGGATTCTCTCTGTTCCCCTTGGTCAAATGTGATTAAATTTACAAACATTTGTAAGACTTTTATGTAACCGTAAACCATTCCATTACACAAAGCCACACTCACAAATAGTTTTCATTCATGTCCTCATCCATCTTGATTATTTGTAATAATTCTATAGGACAGTAGTCTTAAGGGTTGTAAAATCCCTATTGTTTAAAACAGAGGTCCCCCAGGCAGGATATGTGTCTTCTAGAAAGGATCAGCATAGGACTTCCCAAGAACTTTCTCAAATATTAATAAAGGCTTTAATGAATATTTACACTCCTAGTCTGCTGACTGGGAAGATTGCCACAAGTCCCTTTAATAAACTCCAAGTAAAAGTACATAATATTATACAAATTATAGACAACTCTGATTGAGAGAGGGAAGGGGTATTATGGCGAGTGGAGTAGCAAAGGGGAAAGTGGGGGCAGGAAGGGAATTGACATGGTTTATTGTCTGTAAGTATGGAAGACGTCGATAAAAACCATAAAAATTATAGACAACTCTAATGAAACTCATTGGGTCATCCAAAATAGACAGGAATATAGCAATTATATAATTGGGGAAAGGAAGGGGATCAATAGTACTGAGAAGGGGATAAGAAAGGGTGACAGAGAGTAAATAAGATCAAAATTTATTATATACATGTATGAAAGTGTAAGGACACTATTATGTATAATATATGCTAATAATATTTTAAGTAAATAAGTTTTTAAATTAAAATAATTATAATTGAGTGAATGTTAAATAGTTTAAGTTCTAATATTAAGCTGTATTTCCTAATGTGGTATCTCCATAATTTTAATAATTCTGACATTGGCTTAATAGTGAATATAAAATACACTATTCTCACACAATATATAACTGCTGAATGACTTCTCTTTTTTTTGTTTTTGGTTTTGGTTTTTCAAGGTAGAGTCTCACTCTAGTTCAGGGTGATCTGGAATTCACTATGTAGTCTCAGGGTGGCTTTGAACTCATGGTGACCTCCTACCTCTGCCTCCCAAGTGCTGGGATTAAAAGCCGCCGTGCCCGGCTCCAACTTATTTTTTGACACAAGGTTTTCACTAACCCTAGAGCTCAGTCATTTGGCTACACTAGATAGCCATCACGGTACAGGGGTCCTGGTGCTTCTGCCTCCCCAGTGCTGGGATTATCAACATAGGTTACCATGGGCAGCTTTTTCTGTGGATGGTGGGGATTGAATTCAGGTCATCATGTTTGCACAGCGAGCACTTTACCCATGGAGCCATCTTCCTGGCCCTCGGGACTTTCTTAAAGAGTCACTTTGATATTATGTGAATTGCATATCCATCACTGCTCATTAAATATTGGAAAATAGTTTATGATCTTTTTTCATGATTAGACATTGCTGGGATTTAAAAGCCTTTTAGCTTCAGGCAAAATAGATAAGAAGATTGAAGTTTAGCAATCATACATCCCATTACTCTTCTATTTCCTCTGAGTGGAATTAAGGCAGTAAGTACTTAAAGTGAGTATGGCTGTAAGGGAAAGATGGATAAGTAGCACCCTAGACAAAAATATGCAGAGAGGGTTACTGCCTAGTCCCCACCATGCACTGTCACCTATGCACAGGGTTATCTGCCCAGGATAAGAAGTGCTCTATTTTAGTTACATAAAGATGAAGCACAACTAGCATTAGAACTGATTATGTATAATACAGAAACAAAACACAGACACTATTTCAATATCATTTTAATTTTTGTTTCAATATAAGGATAACTATCATAATAAAAGCTTGCAGGATGAAATATGAGGCAAATCATTGAGAAAATATTTGAAAAAGTTAAATACAATTCTCTTAAAATAGCTCAGCATTAGCTTATGATAATTAATTACCTAAATAAATAGGTTTTATCAAAAGAGAAAGACTGGAGAGATGTCTTAGCAGTTACAATACCTGCCTGTGAAGCCTAAGGACCCAGGTTCAAGTCCACATGTGGCACAGGGTGATGCATACATTTGAAGTTCATTTGCAGTGGCTGTAAGCTCTCTCTCTCTCCCCCTTTCTTTCTCTCTCTCAAATAAATAAAGAAGAGAAAGAGGAGTGAAACACACACAGAAAGAAACATGTAAGACAATATGCTTTCACATTTTAGATATTTGAAACAAATTGAAATATTCACTTCTGCATTCTAGTGCTGCGTTCATAAAAAAAAGATTAAGGTTACTAGATTCAAACTACAAAACTAAACTTCAAACCAGATATCTACATGTGATGAAGCAGGCACTCTGAAGGGACTTGCCACCTGCTGTGTCTGCATTCCTTCAGGTTGGAATGTAGGATTTACTGAGGAGGGCAGAGATCCAGTGAGATTAGAAAATGCAGCACTACTGGATCTCGAAAAGCCCAGGGTCCCCACACCCTCCATCAACTACAGAAGCCATGACTCAGATGAACAGGGGAATAAGAGATGTGATGCAAACATGACACAAATCACAGATGCAATTTTGCTCAAGTAAGAACTGTGTGCCCCCTACAGGGTCCTGGGAAAATGAGTGCACCCAGCAGCAAAAATAAAAACCAGCCTGGGGGCATACCACTCCCAGAGTCACAAACACTGACAACTGCACGTTAAACATGCAGTCACCTTCAGAGTGCCAGCTTCATCCCATGTAGATATCTGGTTTGAAGTTTAGTTTTGTAGTAGTTTGATTCTAGCAACTTTATTTATTTATTTATTTTTTTTTGTGGTTTTTCTAGGTAGGGTCTCACTAGCCCAGGCTGACCTGGAATTAGCTATGTAGTCTCAGGGTGGCCTCGAACTCATGGCAATCCTCCTACTTCTGCTTCCCGAGTGCTGGAATTAAAGGTGTGCACCACCACGCCCAGCTAATAACTTGAATCTTTGATGTTTGCAGCATTAGAACCCAGAATTGAATATTTAAATTTATTTCAAATATCCAAAACATGAAAGCATATTGTCTTATATATGTATTCCTGTGTGTGTTTCATTCCTCTTTCTCTTTATTTATTTATTTGAAAGAGAGAGAGAGACACGAAGAAAGTCAAAAGAGAGAGCAGTAGGAGGATAACCATAGTTCCAGGTCAGCCTTGAGCTAGAGTGAGTGTTAGGTCAGCCTGTGCTGGATTAACCCTGATTTGAAAAAAAAAAAAAAGAAATAAAAAAAAAAAAAAGAAAAGAAATTCTAAGAAAGGAAAAACAGTCTCAATCACTAGATCATAGGAAAAAATGGATTTCATGAGAAGAAAAGGAACTAGGAAAGAATCCATTATGCTCAAAACAGTAAATGGGGCTGGAGGGATGGCTCAGTGGTTAAAGCACTTGCCTGCAATGCCTAAGGACCCAGGTTCAATTCCCTAGTACCCACATAAGCCAGCTGCACAAGGTGGTACATGCTTCTGGGGTTTGTTTACAGTGGCTAGAGACTCTGGTATGCCCATTCTCTCTCTATTTGCCTTTTTCTGTCTCTCTCTCTCTCTCTTTCTCTCTCTCAAATAAATAAGTAAATAAGTAAAAATATTTTTTAAAAAAGTAAATGAAGAAGGTATTAATACTTGAAGAAGAGAACGTAAAGAGGAAATAATAATCCATCCAAATAGAAAACAACCAACAGAAAGAAGAATAATTATTAAGTTCTCTTGCTAATAACCTGAAATGTAATTGGCCTTAATTATGCAAGTAAAAGATGGAGACTACATAACTGAATTAAAAGATGAGATCAAATGATATGTGGCCTCCATGAAGCATATCTCACAGACAAAGACATCCCTACTTGAAAATAAAGAATGAAAATTCATTTATGAAGCAAATAGAACAAAAAACAAGCTTGTCTAGCTATTCTGATATCTGCACCCCATTATGTTTGTTATTTGATGGATTCACTGTTTTTTCCAGCTCTTTTGTGCTAGAATTCCTTTGTCAAATGCTTCAGTCATATTGCTTTCCTTGGCTAGTTTCCTTTTTTCCCCCTAGGTTCTGATAATAAAAGAAATATAAAAGTTCCTACATATTAATAAAGGAAGTGGTTCACCTAATGTAGCTCCTGGTTTTATGAAACTAAGATTAAGTAAAACAAGAACAGATAGTCCCTGATTAAATAATGAAATATCCTATTCTCATCTATAGGTAGACCATCCAATAAACTCAATAAAGAAACTTAAAAGTTAAACTACATTGTAGACCAAATTGAATTAACAGATATAAATGGAATGTTCTGTCCAATATTTGTCATCAGCTCATGAAACATTTTCTATGTCACAAAGGAAGTCTTACAAATACAAAAAATAAATAAAATCATTTCTTGTACCATATATATTAGAGTGGAATGAAAGTAAAAGTGAGTGGCAAGAAGAACAACCAAAGCTATACAAATTGTTGGCAATGCAACTAAACACTTTAGAATAAATAGATGGTCATTGCAGAAATCATGGAGGAAATTTCCATGTTCCTAGAGTCTAACAAAAATGCATACATGGGCTGGAGAGATGGCTTAGTGGTTAAGGTATTTGCCTGCAAAGCCTAAATAAAGACCCAAGTTCAACTCCCCAGGACCCATGTAAGCCAGATACACAAGGGGATGCATGCATCTGCAGTGGCTGGAGGCCCTGATGCATGTATTCTCTCTCTCCCTCTCTCTCTGCCCCCTTCTGTCATGCTCTCTCTCAAAATAAATAAATAAATAAATAAATAAATAAATAAATAAATAAATAAATAAAGTGAAACCACAACTTTTTAGAACCACTGAGGATGTTCCTAGTTCTAAGTGCTTTCATGAAAAAAAAATAATAATAGATCCTAAAAAAATAATGCTGCACTTCATGTTCTAAATAAAAAAGAAAAAGTCAACCTAAAATGTAAGGGGATTAAAAAAAAATAAAAGTCATGGTTTGAATTAATGAAATGAAAATTAAAAGAATCATACATAGAATTAATAAATCCAAGAGTTAGTACCTTGAAAAAATATACAAAATTAAACACATATCCAAGTTAATCCAAAATATAACAGAGAAGACCCAAGTTAATTGAATTAGAAATTGTAGCAGACAGCTTCAGGTTCGCTGAGATGAACTTCCAGACCAGGCACAGTTATGGAGGAAGGGATATTATTTATTGAAGCTTTCAGATCCAGGGGAAGTTCCATAAAGGCAGGAGAAGCAGCCTGCTCTTCACAGGGCCAAGCAGAGAGAGTAAAAGCCAACCAGCCACCACAGCACACAGAGCAAAACTACAGCCAAAAGGTCACACAGCACACTTCAGGAACTCCTGCTAGGCACATTCGCATATCTTTACAATGGAATCTCAAACCCACCATTAACATTTTAAGACCATCCCCCAGTGACATTGCCTCTAGCAAGGTGATTGCAGATGCAACTATAACTAGTAAAACACTGAATATATTGGGGGACATATATTCAAACTACCACAGAAATGAAGAAGGGGATAGTTCAACAGGTCCTGTAAAGGGGTTTGGAGGGATCAAGAAAGGTTCTTAAACTTCAAACTCTGAACTCATGCATATTTTACCAAAGAATTGCAATGAAACAAGACTGACAAAGATAATTATTAAATTATCACAAGGGAAGGAAAATGGATACATACACATGGATTGACAACCTATGAAGGAAGTGAGCATGGGCCTGGAAAAAACAAGCCAGGCATGGTGGCGAACATCTTTAATCCCTGCACTGGGGAGGCAAAGGCAGAGGTAGGAGGATTGCCGTGAATTAGGCCACCCTGAGACTACATAGTGAATTCCAAGTCAGCCTGAGCTAGAGTGAGACCCTAACTCGCAAAAAAAAAAAAAAAAAAAAAAGCCTTGAATAAAATAGGAATAATAGGAACATGCTCTAACAAAATAAAAGCTATTTTTTATAAATAAATATAGAGCCGATATGAAGCTATTTTTTTATATAAATATAGAGCCGATATGATACACAATGGTGAGAAACTGGGAACATTTCTCCTAAAATCTTGAACAAGAAAATTGTGTCATTTCCTTTCATTCATACTCAGTATATGCTCAAACATTCTACAGTTATGAAGAGAATGGAAAAAAAGGGATACTTATAGGAAAAGAAAAAGCCAACATATCCTTGTGTGCAGATGGCATGGTCTTCCACTTGACAGATCGTAAAGACATCACCAGAAACTTTTAGAGCTATTGGACATTTTAAGCAAAATACTATGTATATTCAACCACTTTTCTGTATGCTTATCAGCTATGTCTCTATATGCTAAGCAAATACTTGCCAGAAAACAAATCAGGTATCACAATATTTATCTCAAATTATATTACAGAGCCATAAGACACAAAACCAGCAAGCATCTGGAATAAATGCAAATTCATAGGCCAGTGCAATAGAAAGACAGCCCAGAAATACATGCACACAGCTATAGCCACCCACTCTTTTCAAAAAAAAAAAAAAAAAAAAAAACATACACTGGAGAATCTTTCTCAAGAAGTTGCACTGAAAAAACTAGTTAGCCACTGAGAAGAATAAAGCAATATTCTTATTTCTAACCCTGAATAAAAATCATTTTAAGGAGATGTGTGCTGGATGCCTGTAACATTAGAGAGGCAGAGGCAAGAGGAACACGGAAGGGCTGGAGAGATGGCTCAGCTGTTAAGCTGCTTGCCTGTGAAGCCTAAGAAATCATGTTCAAATCTCCAGGTGCCACGTAGGCAAGACACACAATGATGCAAGCACACAATGTCACACAAACACACAAGGGAGGTCCACACATTTGGAGTTCGATTACAGTGCCTGGAGGCCTTAGTGTGCCAATTCATTCTCTCTATCTCTCACAAAAAAAAAAAAAAAAAGAAAGAAAGAAAGAAAAGAAAAAGAAAGAAAGAGGAATACTGCAAGTTTGATCCCTGCCACATCTACCCAGCAAGTTCAGGCCAGTCAAGACTACATACTCTTTTATTTTTTTGAAAGAAAGAAAGAAGAAAGAAGAAAGAAAGAAGAAAAAGAGAAAGGAAAAGAATGAAAGAAGGAATAAAATTTATAAGAAGTATGTGGGGCTGAAAAGATGTCTCAGGTATTAAAGGTGCTTGCTTACAAAGCTTATTGATTCTGGTTCAATTTCTAAGCCATTAATGTAAGTAAGACACAAAGTAGCACAAGCATCTGGTGTTCATTTGTTGCAACAGAAGACCCACCTTGACATGCCTACACACATACATGTGCAATGAAATAACTTTTAAACAGTGTTTATTTTTAACAAGTGAAAGGGAATAATGTAAGACCCGAATCCCTGGAATTGCTGGATGGGAACATGAGGGAAAAGATTCATGGTATAGTCCTAGACAAAGTATTTCTAAGAATGACTCCAGTAACATAGGACGCAGTCCTAAGACTTGATGAATAGGTTTGCATAACATTAAAAACTTTCTGCACAGCAAAGAAAACAATCTGCAGGGCTGGAGAGATGGTTCAGCGATTAAGAGTGCTTCCTCAGCAAGCATGAGAGCCCCAGGGGGCCCGACGCTTCCACAGTTCTAATCGCCACGAGTCACACGAAAAGCTGGGCACATTCAAACAAGCCTGTAACCCTAGTCCAGCAAAGGGGACCAAAGAAAGTAGGAAGTCACCCGGGCTTGTGAAAAACAGCTAGCTCTGGTATTCAAATAAGATGCGGCTGCAGAGCAATGGAGCAGAACGCATGGACAACTGGATCTAGCCATCACTGGCCAGGATCCCCAGCTACGGACGCATGCAAGGGACCTCACAAGGGCACATACAAGTACATATACTGCACACACAACACCACACACACACACACACACACTCCAAAAAAAAAAAAAAGAAAGAAAGAAAAGAAAGAAAGAAAGGAAACAAACAGCATGACACAACACTTTATAGAATATGAGGAAATCACCACCATACCCTTATTTGGTAATAAATACCTTGACTGTGTACAGAAGGCAAAAAATTAAAAACTAAAATAAATCATCCAACTCATTAATGGGAAAATGAATTAAAAAGTCAACTGTCAGCCAGGTGTAGTGGTGCATGCATTTAATCCCAGCAATTGGGAGGCAGAGGTAGGAGGATTGCCGTGAATTTGAGGCCACCCTGAGACTAAACAGTTAATTCCAGGTCAGCCTGGACCAGAGTGAGACCCTACCTCCAGAAAAAAAAAAAAAAAGAAAAAAGAAAGAAAAAATAGTTGTTAAAAAGAAGTACAAATGGCCTATAAATGTTGTTTAAAGGGCTCAATATTCTTAACCATTAGGGAAATAAAAACTAAATCTGTTCTCAGATTCCATGTCATCACAATCAAATACCATCATCAATAAAACAAATAACAACAAATACCGGCAAAGAGGTGGGGAGAGAGGAATCGTATGATGGTCATAGGAATGGAAAGTAGCCCAGCCATTATGAAAATCAATCTAAAAAAGTTGAGCATAGCCCTGCTACATGACCTGTGAATATACACCCAGGAATCCTAAGTCCACCTAGCACAGAGGTACTTTGCATGACCTTCTTTCTTGCTATTCCACTCCTGATAACCAAGACGGGAAAACAATGTTGCCATCTACAAACGCATAAGTAGATAAAGAAAGTGTGGAATACACACACACACACACACACACACACACACATACACAGGGATTTTATCCAGTCATAAAGAATAATGAAATAATACTATTTGTAAAAAAAAAAATGGGTGGACCTAGAGCTGAAGTTCATTAAGATAAATAAGAAATACACACACCCACACCCCTCCCCAGCACACAGAAAGAGAGACAGACAAAGAGAGAGAGGAAGTCATATATACCCAGACTACCTGAATGTGAAAGAGGGTACTGTGGTGGTGGTGGTGGTGGTGAGATAATTAAATACAGCAGAGTGTAATGAGCAGAAAGAAACATCACATTATATTTCATATAAAGAAACATCACATTATATTTCATATAAAGAATATAGACTTAAATGTGTATGTAGGAATGTAGAGTCATATTTTATATATGTCTGAAAAGAAAGTGCAGGAGAACCTATTCATTGAAAGAAGTGGACCAGTTAGAGGAAATGGGAGGGAATTTGGTGGGGTGAATAAGGACAATACAAAATGATATGATTTAACCCATTATTGTGTATATTAAATAAAAATTAAAATTTATTTCTATTGTTTTCCATTAAATATAGAGAAAATGTGAGCATAACATCTTATAAATTCTAAAATGGATGTGGGAAGGAAAGTGACAAAGCATTTCAGGAACTAACATAAGTCACAAAACCCCAACTTTTATAAAGCACTTTAGGTATGGTATTTGATGAAGCCTATTTGGCATTTCTTATATTAGATTTAAATTAAGACAAATATATATGACTTTCCACATCATAGCTGCATCTATATATAAGCTGTATAACTCACTAATCACAAGTGTAAGTATTTTTATTTTTTTCCAGTTTCTGGAGGTTTTAAACAAAACGCAGAAAAATGTGAAAACAAATTATTCAATGATTTGACAAGTCTGTCAACAATTTTCCTAAAAGGAAAAAAAAATGTCAACTGTTAGGTAGGCAAAAATGCTAATCTTGACTTCTGCAGAACTCATTTTGAGTTGTTAAATCCAATTTTTATAGCACTATATAATGTATAAAATGTTAGTTCTTCAAAAATGTCAAACAAATGTTACCTCTAAATATTTTCTAACTAAGGTAGAGTGGCGATTCTATAATTGCATGTATCTCTTCTGATACTTGGTAGTGGCAATATTTGTTTTATAAGTACTCAGAAGTATTGATGTGACCTATGCACTTCAAAAACTGATTCAATGTTAAAATTCTAATAAGAGATTTAGAAGGAAATATTGGGCTGGAGACATGGCTTAACAGTTAAGGCCTGCAAAGCCAAAGGACCCAGGTTTAATTTCCCAGAACCCATGTAAGCCAGATGTACAAGGTGGCACATGTGTCCGGAGTTTACAGTGGCCAAAGGCCCTGGTGTTCCCATTCTCTTTCTCTATCAACCTCTTCCTCTCCCTATCTCTCTCTCTCTCTTTCTCTCTCCAATAAATCAAATAAATTACAAAAATAAATTTATAAAAGAGAAAATATCCTCAGTTGAAGTTCCCAAGTAAAAATCATTGTAAAGTCTAACTAAATGTATATGCAGCAAAATAATTGTTACTTACAGTGTTGTAACAAATTTGACACAAAATACATGTACAGAATATGTACATTTTTAAACTAGAAAAATTTAATAAGAAAAATAAAATCTTAGTTATTATCCTGAGTTATAAATTGATTATTAGATAAAAATAAATAAATAGGGCTGGAGAGATGCCTTAGCGGTCAAAGCCCCTGCCTGCTAAGCCTAAAAATGCCTGTTTGATTCTCCAGGTCCACGTTTAGCCAGATGCAAAGTGATGCAAGGGCACAATGCCACACTTGACCACAAGGAGGCCCATGCACCTGGCATTCATTCACCGTGACTGAGAGGCTGCTGGCATGCCCATTTTCTCTCTCTCTCTCTGTGTCTCTCTCCAAAATAAATAAATAAATAAATAAATAAATAAATAAATAAGATAAATACTTTATTTATAATTTTAAAAAATTGGAAAAATTTCACAAACCAAAATTAACCATTGATTTTTCTGTTTATTGCTTATAAATAATTCATATATATTATTTAAGCAGTATATATTGAATATTGAATATATATACACACATATATATATATATCAAAGGTGAAATAATACAAATAAAGGACATTAGTTTCAATTTTTTTCAGGTTTTTCACAAATATGTCAGGTTTTGAAGAAAGCTTGAAATGTTCAAAGGTATAATAGCAATATATATCAAAGATCATTTTTCAATTCTGATAAGATTTGTAAAATTAATATAGCCACTTAGAAAGAAATGTTTAACAAATTCTCATTTGTATGTACAAAAGGTTAGGATAGCCATAGAAAACATGTAAATTTAGCTATAAAAAATATTCAAAATAGAGTAAAACGTAAATAAAGTAATAGAAAAATAATTATATCCATTACCCATTTATAAATAAAAAGCTCAATACACTACCAGCTTCAACAACAATTTTGTATCATCAGGCTACACATGAAATAACACGAGCAGGAAAATTTCCTTGACCCTCACAAAACTGACAGGAGAGCTCTCAATGATAGAAAGAAGACCACTTAAAACTGTGACAGTTGTTCTTACTGTGACATGTGTTAAGTTACACTAACTTGTCTGGCAGCCCTGGTTTCCATACAGAACAGAAGCACATGCCTTTGGGGAAATATTTCCCCTGCTTTCCACCGATTTGTATTTTCAGGTTAGGGTACTCTGCAGTTACCAATTTTGATATTCAACAACAGTGGCCTACTAATACAAGTGCTATCCAAGTCTGAGATGTTATTAGCTTGATATTTTTTATTTTTATTATTTATTTGAGAGAGACAGTGAGAAAAAATGGGGACACCAGGGCTTCTCGCCACTGCAAATGACACATGTGCCCCTTTGTGCATCTGGTTTTATTTGGGTACTGGAGAAGCAAACCCAGGCCATCAGGCTTTGCAAGCAAGTGCCTTTAACAGCTGAGCCATCTCTCCAGCCTGAAATTTTAATATAGCGACATTAATAGCTTGCAAATAGCTATTAATTCTGTTTCCAATATTTGAACAGATGACCTTACCCACAAAGAGGACAGGCATCAAGGAATACCAACCTGCAGTCTGGGGGCAAAGATAGCTATAAAAATGCTGCTAAATACAAAACCTCATTTTTACTTAAAACATTGTGGTATTGTTTATGACATCTTGTAACTTGATTGCCTAGCTCTCCGTGCAAACTTTGACATGGAGATATGGAGTCTCATGTAAAATGTTTGGACACAGTAACTCAAGTATTGACCGAGATAGTGTGCTTACAAAATGGATAACCTAGAATACAAATCCAGCTGCTCTGATCAAATGAGACACATTTCAGTAACAATATATTTAAGAGCTGATGCTGTTATTGACTTTTACACCAGGAAAAACATAGAAGAATAACTGGAAGAAAGTAGTCCAGGAAATAATTCCAAGAGATATTTGCAGGAATAATAAAGGAGTGCTGTGCTGGAGAGATGGCTTAACAGTTAAAGTGCTTGCCTGTGAAGCCTAAAAACTCATGTTCTAATGTCCAGGTCCCATTTAAGCCAGATGCACACAGTGACACAAATACACAATATTGCACATGCACACAAGTGGGCACACGTATCTGGAGTTTGTTCACAGTGGCTGAGGGCCCTGGCATGTCCTCTCTCTCCCTCTCTCTCAAAATAAAAGAAAAACAGGAGAGCTGTACTGACCTGCTATTTTCAGTCACAGAACCTGTATGACTAATATGACATCGATACCTATGAAAATGAACTTAGATTTTTTCATTGAAGATGGGACATGACACTGTAGAAAGCGTTCAGCTATTATTTGAGAAAGTGATTTCTATTCTAAAACAGAAAAGTGAAGATCAACTAAAAATTAAGTACATTCCACTTCACTACCGTTAACTTCCATTTATTCAACGTGCTTATATCTATTTCAAGTCCTGTACAAGACAAAGAAATAACATTTATCAAGCACGTTATTCAATTACTTTAAGGGACTAGTACCCTTTAAGTATGTTTAAAATATAATGTTTCCATTAAATGTCTATTCCCGAACATGATGTTAGTTTCGTTAATTTTACAAAAAGCTTGCTTAAACCCATTGGAAAAATATCCTATATAAAATTTGAAAATTATGCCAGGCGTGGTGGCGCACGCCTTTAATCCCAGCACTCGGGAGGCAGAGGTAGGAGGATCGCTGAGAGTTCGAGGCCACCCTGAGACTACATAGTGAATTCTAGGTCAGCCTGGACCAGAGTGAGACCCTACCTCGAAAAAAAAAAAAAAAAAAAAAAAAAAAAAAAAGAAAATTATAAAAATGAACCTAAAAGTTCTATCATGTCATAAAGAGTGTGACATTCTCATTTTAGCTTAGATACATAGTTCCTGAAACTGTCCCAAGACAGTCTTTAGACTGCAAATTCCTCCTAGGAAACCCTACAGAATGCAGAAGACAAGGTCTGAGAAAGAGAAAGAAGAAAGAATTGGAGATGTTGAGCACCAACGTAGTTGGAATTTATGGACAATGCATCCCAGGGATGGAGCTTTGCACAGAAACAGCTAAAGACATCAGCGCTACATCCTCACAGACTTTGGTAAATACAAACCTGCTTGCTAAATTGAAATTATGCTAGCCAAAGAAAATAATCAAGTATGAAACAAGTTACAAAATTCAAGTCAAAAAGATATTCCAGCTCTTGGGCAGGAGAGAAGGCTTAGGGGTTAAGTCACCTGCCTCCTAAGCCTAAGAACACTGGTTCCAATCTCCAGCGGTTCCAATCTCCAGGTCCCACGTTTAGCCAGACGCAAAGTGACGCAAGGGCGCAATGATGCACTTGACCACAAGAGGCGCACACATCTGGATTTCGTTCTCAACAGCTGAGACATTGCTGGTGCGCCCATCTCTGCCTTCCTCTCTCTCTCTCTTTCTCTCTGTCTGTCTGTCTCTCTGTCTCTCTGTGTCTCTCTCCAAAAAAGTAATAAAAAATAAAATAAAAAAGTTTTTTTTTTTTTTTTTTAAAAAAAGATATTCCAGCTCTGGCCAGTAAGGTTGGGAGATACTCTAAAGCAATAGAGATTTCAGCACAGTCATGCGTGAATAATGCGATGGTATGAAAGGAGAATTATTGTATCTTTGGCTTTGCTATGGAATATTTGTTTTAAATACCTAGTTAATCTCAACTCAACTGTTTTGGTAAAGACAAACAAGCAGTTTTTTTTGTTTGTTTGGTTTTCTTGACATAGGGCCTGACTCCAACCCAAAGCTGGCCAAGAGCTAACTTTGTATACCAGACAGTCTCAAACTCAGTGCTGTGTCCCTGTCTTAGTCTCCCATGTGTTGGCTGTCATGCATGGACCCCATTCCCAGTTCAAAATACTTTTTCAGAGGAACATGACAAAATTCTGACATGTCACAACGTAACTTTAAAATGTTAATTGGAATTGTGAAGCAGTGTAGTCTGGTGTGTAACAAGTCATAAGATAAATATCTGATTAGGAACTGAAGAAAAAAATCCAGTGATCATGAAGACATTTATACCTAAAAGTTAAGCAAACTGATAAACAGAAAGGAAAATTATCCAATGTAATACCAATATACCTGTGAATAGAGTCCAAGAAAAAGACAATGGGAGACAGTCACAATGAAAACGGTGGACTTGTAGACCCAAGACCAGCCAACACCAGCATGGTACACATCCATGTGCAGTTATATAAATAGATTACACAAGGTGCCACCTCCCATTGCCCATGGCCAGAGGCACATTGTGATTAAAATTGCAAAACTGATTTGTTTAAAGCCATAATCAAGTAACACACTTAAAAGTGAGGCAGTCAAATTTTCCCAATACGTGCAAAAGGAAAAAAACATAACCATAACCCGATAATTCGACTACAAATTATGCAGGCCAAAAGACAATGAATTTATCACATTCTAGTACTAAAGAAAAAAATAGATATAAGACTAGACCGCTTTAGTCAGCAATGGTACTTCAAAATAGAGATGACAGTCGTGCCTAGCCATCATAATGACTTTGTCAGATATGAACTGCAAATTAGTGGGAAAATAGAAAATGATTGTAGCATCTTTATAATGAGGTGAGAGACTGTCCCATCTCAATTGAAGGGCTTCATATCCTTACAGGGTTATTTGGCTACAACCTCAAAGTATGGAGAATTTACCAAATGAGCTATATAAATCTTCTATTTCCTAACAATTACTTACTTGGGAAGAGGTCGGGGGCCAGATACAAAACTGAAAGGGAAAAAAAAATAATTAATTTTGTACTTTTTGGAAGGCAGCACATTTTATCATCTCCATCTGTCATAACCATGCCATTCTTTAGGAACCAAACTAGAGAAACATCCTGCAAGAAAAACACTGCATTTAGCAGGAAAGTTTAATTGCCTTTCGTTTGTGCAAATGCATTTTCAATGGTCTTGTGACTCAAAGATACAATTAGAATGCATATTGTTCATTCTTTTGGAGAAGGTCATCTTTCTGGCAGAGAGGAGCTGTAATGATTGTGCTCTCTCTCTGTGTGTGTCTGCAGTATGTCTCACCTTGTACTGACATCTAATTGCAAATGAAAATTCTCTTTGGAAAGCATTACAAGCCAGAAAATTGACCAGAATATTGATATCTATAGGTAATTGCTATATTAATGAATGACTGAAAGTTTGTGTCTATATAAACATATCTTTGACAGAGAGGGTCAACATTGCAGACCACCACCACAAATTAATCCATGTTGTGGAGGGAATTTATAAGAGATGGCAAAGATGCGAACCTTCTAGCATCTCATTATGTTGTTAATTCTAAACCTGTAGTGTATTTTATGAGAGTTTTTTCCTGCATCACAAAAAAAAGAGTTCCAGCCTATATTTCTAAGCATTAAATAGCTTCAAAAATGATAACAGTCAAACCACAAAAAGTTCGTTTCACCATGTAAACATGTAAAGTTAATAAATGAAGCAAAGACAAATGTTTGAGCATCTTTAATTTTCTTAATTTTTTGTTTACTTACTTGGCAGGGTCAGGTGCACTAGGGCCTTTAGCCACTGCAAATGAACTCCAGACACATGTGCCACCTGTGTATCTGGCTTATGTGGGTCCTGGGGAATTGAACCTTGGTCCTTTGGCTTTGCAGGCAGGTGCCTGTTTGTGCATCTTTTAAGCTATATACAGAGCTATAGATGTTTTAAATGTTTTGATTGTCTTAATTTTTGTTTTAAAAATATTTTTTTTGCTTATTAGTTTGAAAGTTGAGAAAGGGAGAGAAAGAAAGAGAGAAAGAGAAAGAGAGAGAGAGAGAAGTGGGTCTGTTAGGGCCTTTTGCTACTACAAACAAAACTACAGACACATGTTTGCTCATCTGGCATTGTGTGACTAATGGGTATTCAAACAGGCATCAGGCTTTACAATCAAGTACCTTTAACCACTGAACGATTTCTCCAGTCATTGATTGACTTTTAAAAGTACCTTAAAGTTTCTTGGGCTGGAGAGATGGCTTAGCAGTTGAGGCGCCTGCCTCCTAAGCCTAAGAATGCTGGTTCTAATCTCCAGCGGTTCCAATCTCCAGATCCCACATTTAGCCAGATGCAAAGTGATGCAAGGGCGCAATGCTGCACTTGACCACAAGGGGGGGCACACATCTGGATTTCGTTCACAGCACTGAGAGGCTGCTGGAGCGCCCATCTCTATCTGTCTTCCTCTCCCTCTCTCTGTGTCTCTCTCCAAAAAGAAAAAAATACCTTGGGTGCAACAGTGGCATGTCTACTCTTGAGGTAACTAAATGCTCCATAATTGGACTGAAGGCCCTCTCTACTGGAGGGAATACATACCTGGTACTGAAAAACCTAAGCAAAAGTCTATGGCAGGTGAGTGAGGTCATGAGCCTTAGGGGTATAAAGCCTGCTCTTGTCTGGTTAAATGTATATATTATTCCCACCAAGCTGCCCTGAAAGCACTATGCTTAATGTTCATATTCACATATTAACACTACTCTCACTTCTGGTTAGAGAAGCTTCTCTTTTCAGATGGCGATGACCACTGGGATGACCAGAAAGGCAACATAGTACTGAGAAGAAGGGATGGAGGAGTGCCCAGCACTGAAACACCTCTGTTACACCCTCCAAGGCTCTGGGACCATTGCAGAAGAGGGGGCAGATAGAATGGAAGAGCCAAAGGAAGGGTATGACTTCTTACAATGCAACTGCCCAGACAGAAATTGGCCTTGATATCCATGACCTTGCAGTGCCTAGCAATACCTTCTCAAGACCCTCAAAATGGAAGAAAAAGATGATGACATCAAATTAAAAGAGAGACTAATGGAGAGAGGGAGGACTAGAGTTCTAAAGGGGAATGGGGGGAGGGGAGGGAAATTTCATGCACTTTTTGTATGTAAGTATAGAAGTTGTCAATTAAAAAATAATTAAAAAATATAAACAAAAAAAATGAACAGAAAAAAAAAGATGGCAACTCAAAATACAAAGCAAATAAAACCTATTCTATAAAATGTCACATAATTTTAGACCAAGTGGGCTATTTAATTTGATAATTAAAACCTATCTTATCAAATTATGTTATAAAATATTCCAAGCACAGTTAATCCTCATTGTATGTCATCCTGTTAACAGTTTAATAGTTTCTTCTATTTCCTATTAATAAAAATATACCATGAAATAAGAAAAAAAAAAGAAAAAAGTACCTTAAAGTTTCTTAATTAAGAATTAGAGTAATCTCATATTTGAGAAAAAGCATCATACCTATGCAAGACATGAACTTCTAGTCATATTAAGCTAGCAAGCCAATGATGAAAGAGAATTTTGAAATGTTAAGGAAACATATGCCTTCAAGATACTCTTTCAATAATACAGGCAAAGAAATGCAAGTCAAGAAATGTGAAAAAAAAAATAACAGAATTTTAGAAAAGAAGTTGGGAGGGTAAGATGAGGAAGAGCTTCACAGAAGATAAGTTCATAAAAGATAAATTACTAAAATAAAACTTAACTGAGGGCTGGAGGGATGGCTTTGCATTTAAGGTGTTTGCCTGCAAAGCTAAAGGACCTAAGGTGATTCCCCAGGACTGACATAAGCCAGATGCAGAAGGTGGCGCATGCACCTGGAGTTCATTGCAGCGGCTGGAGGCCCTGGTGCACCCATTCCCTTTCTCTTTCTCTCTCTCTCTCCCTCTTTCCCTCTGTCAAATAAAAATAAATAAAAATTTTAAAAAAACTTAACTGGTCATGGATTCAATATTGGGGTAAAACTAATCTTATGAGAAGACAGTAAATTGTTCAGCTTCATCAAGGGGCAATATCTTCTACTGTGCTTTGATAAGTTCTGCAGGGAGGAAAAGAGATGACATTATCTTCTTTATTGGATTGCACAGAAAATCAAAGAAAAGTTAGCAAAGCTGAAATTTTAAAGGAAGAGACAAAATGATCATTTATATGTTTTGCCTGAGTGAAAATATAAAAGTATGAAATGCTAAAATTTGGAATAAATACAGGAGTTTAAGAAGATTGCTGGAAAAAATATGTCACTGCTAACTGGATTTTCACATAGTTTAACAAAGTACTAGGAAAATGCATTTTGGTGGATTTACTTCCAAAACACATCTGCACTTCTGTAGTATTGGTTATAGAAAATTATGGGGAATGTAGAGATGTCTTATTGGTTAAAGGTGATTGCTTGCAAAGCCCAGATTTGATTCCTCAGTACCCATGTAAATCCAGATGCACAAAGTTGTTCATGCATCTGGAGTTCATTTGAAGTGGCAGAAGATCCTGGAGTGCCCGTCCTTTCTCTCTCTCTCTCCCTCTCTCTCTCCCTCTATTTTTTCTCTCATCCTTCCTTTTTCTCAAATAAATAAATATTTTAAAAATTATGTATGCTAAAGTGTTTACTCTCAAATACATGTTGCATGTAGTTTTAAACATATGCAAGGTATTAGTATAGTACATGTCATATAGATTCATATCTACCTATATCTATATCTATACCTATGTATACCTATCTATATCTATCTACATACATAAATACATGCATACATGCATACATATGCCATAAAGATAGTTAGGGCACCTGCTTACAAAGCCTGACATCCTGGGTTCAGTTCCCCAGTACCCACATAAAGCCATATGTACAAAGTGGCGCATACATCTGGAGGTTTTTTTTTATTTTCTTGCAAGCTCAAAGGCCTTGATGCTTCCATTTTCTCACTCTCTCCTTGAAAATAGATAAAAACATTTAATATAAAAATAGATGAGACATTTTATAAAATTTTTTTTTTTTTTTTTTTTTTTTTTTTTTTTTTTGGTTTTCTGAGGTAGGGTCTCACTCTGGCCCAGGCTGACCTGGAATTAACTATGTAATCTCAGGGTGGCCTTGAACTCATGGTGATCCTCCTACCTCTGCCTCCCGAGTGCTGGGATTAAAGGCGTGTGCCACCACGCCCGGCCATTTTATAAAATCTTAATGAACTATTTAAATATTTTAAATATCAAATGTCTTTAACCTAAGCAATATAAAATATATCCTGCTTATAGATATATTTAAAGAACAAATTTTCTGTAAGTTGATAATTTCATCCAACTCAAGAGATAAGTAAAATAGAGTAAAATATTGGACTTGGGAAAATGATTTTTAAATAAAATTTAATAAAAAGAATGACATAGCAAAGCACTATTCATGTAGGAGGAATGAAAGTTAACAAACACATAGGAAAACTGTGCCTCTAATAAAATAAAACAAAAAATCTATTGAATAGATACATTTCTATGGAAAATATAAATGCTTAGAAAATGTGCCAGCTAATAAATGTCCATTATAGGAAGAATGTGTAGGAGGATTCTTACATTATACCATTTTTCCAAAGGCACAACAAATTAATAAACACAAAGCAAAAATTCTACTCAGTGGTAAGGAAAAATGAAGCATAAAAGGTCACAGGAAAATGGAGAGACTTGGAAAAAAATCATGCTAAATGAGGTCACACGAACTCAGAAAGACAAATGCTGCATGACCTCTCTCATGCATAGTTTCTAACCAGGCCCAGCATTAGTTAATTGTAAGCCACAGTAAATATCAACAGTATGGCCATGGTACTAGAATGGTGATAGGAAAAAGGGAATTATGGAGGGCAGGAGGGAAGGGATACTGGACAATAACTTAATGATCAGAAGAAAGAAAGAAAGAAAGAAAGAAAGAAAGAAAGAAAGAAAGAAAGAAAGAAAGAAAGAAAGAAAGAAAGAAAGAGAAGAAGGAGGAGGGAGGGAGGGAGGGAGGGAGGGAAAGGAAAGAAAGAAAGAAAGAAAGAAAGAAAGAAAGAAAGAAAGAAAGAAAGAAAGAAAGAAAGAAGGCAAAAGAAAGAAAAGGAGAGAGGAAAGAAGGAAGGGCTGTATAAATGGCTTAGTGGTTAAGGTGCTTGCTGCAAAGCCTAAGCACCCATGTTCTACTCTCCAGATCCCACATAAGCCAGACTCACAAAGGTGAGGCAAGCACAAGGCCACACATGCCCACTAGATGGCACAAGCACCTGGAGTTTGATTCAGTGGCTGGGTCCCAGGTGTGCCTATTCTATCTCTCTCTCTAAAGGAAAAAAAAAAAAAAAAAGAAAAAAAGAAAAAAAAGAAAGAAGAAAGGAAAGGAAAGGAAAGGAAAGGAAAGGAAAGGAAAGGAAAGGAAAGGAAAAAGAAAGAGAAAGGCCAAGGGGCTAGAGAAAAGGAGAATACACAAAACTAACAGCAACATGAATCAATCCCATAGCAACCTTCTTCAGGATACCACTCTACAAGTCATTACCCTCAAAAAGGGGGAGAAGGAACTGAATAGAAGAGCTCTATCAAAGGTGGAGAATGTTTAACCCTAAAACCACTGGCTCTAGCTGGTAATTCCTAGCTCTCTATAAGGGCCAGAATTGTGTTCTCCCCATAGAGAGCTGTTGGCCATGGACACATGAGCTCCCTGAAATAATAGAGGCCATTTGCAAAACATTTGGTTACTGCAAGGTAAAAGGTAAGTTCCTACTGCTGAAGATACCACAGCCTGCAGCCACAGGACATCAAGTGACCGTGCTAGAACAGAGAGGGAATCAGCTCCCTTCTGGCTACCCTCATAGTGCTGGGAAGTGGTACGGGTGTGGCTGGAGAATAACAGTTGCCAACAAATTATCAGTTACAAATCAACCAGCTGAACATGAAGTATAAAACTGTGCAATAGTGGCACGCAGCTGATGTAGGCAACCAACTGCCCTTGGATTGACCTAGTCAGTGAGGAAGGACTCTGGGAACAAAGCCACATGCCCTACAACAAGAAACAAATAGGCACCAGTGAGAACCTTCACTGCTCTTTAACTAAGAAGAGTGGGCATGCACATCAATATCGTTCTCTAATATCTACGCTTGTCCCCTTTAATTCAAACTGCTCTCGTGTTTGGATGGAGATATGTTCAGGCATATGGAGGAGACTACTAGGGAGAACAAGGGTACACCAACATGAAGAAGAGAGAGCTGACTGTCTGTCAGGAGATGGGACACCTCTACCTCTTCTGCCCAAGCCCAGAAGTTATTACTGAAGAAGCAGTGAAATGGCCACTGTTCTCATTCTAGCCTGAAAACAAGTTCCAGGGAAATGGTGACGGACACTGGGGTCACTCAAACCTGGTTTATGGGTGTCATAGCCAGCTTCCTCTTCCTCTTGCCAGTGTTTGGCATACTCTCCTGTTGCTGTTTGCCACCTGATGTTGGCCAGGAGGCAATGTCCACCCTCTGCTCATGCCATCATTTTCCTCTGTCATCATGGATATTACCCTTGAGTCGGTAAGCCAAAATAAACCTTTTTTTTTTTTTTTTTTTTTTTTTCCCACAAGCTGCTCTTGGTCCGGTGTTTTCTGCCAGCATTGTGAACCTGGCTACAACAGTAAAATTGGCACCTAGAAGTGAGATTATTGATGCTTGAAATCTGACTGTGTAGCTTTTGGCCTTTTGGAGTTGATTTTTGGGAAGAATGTGGAAGGATTTGAAACCTTGGCCTAAGAGATGGCTTGCAGTGCTGTAAGTACAGCTTGATGGACTATTCTGGTCAGAGTTGAGAGACCTGAATGCAATAAGAACTATGGACTGTGAGGTTTGGCTTATGAGGGTGAGAAAGAGCTTTGCCTGGACTGGGATAGAGGCAGTTTGTGTGAGAGGCTTGCTGTTATGCTGGAGTTCTCAGAAAAAAAGAACTAATAGAATGAATATATTGCAAAGGTAATGCATTTTATGGGCTTATAGTGTATGGCCTAGATAGTCCGATAATTGCTGCCTGCACTGTGAAGAGGCCAAGGACTTAGTAGCTGTTCAGGTCATGAGACTGAAAGCCTCGGCAGTCCCAAGATCCCAAAATAACACTGAAAGTCTGGAGGATTCCTGGAGAGCAGCTGGTCTTCTGATCACTTGGAAACTGGAAGAAGTTTGTGTCTGGTGTCAGCACAGGAGGACAGCAACAGAGGAGGTGTGCTCCACACGAGTGAGGGGAGATGGGCAAAAGAACTGCTGTGTACCAAGACTTCTTTCTACATAGGCAGCCACTGGAAGGGATGTCCACTCTAATGGCAGGTCTTATCCCTCGGGTAATCCATCCTAAAAATGTCCTCACAGACCTCCCCAGAAGGCTGTTACTTTATTCCTGATCCAATCAAGTTAACAACAAAAATTAACCATCACAGTAGCTATTGTGAAATCTGGATGAAGACAGGATTACTTCAATCCTGATCAAATCAGAGGAGACAAACACAGATGCTAAAGATGCTAGAGATAGCATATTCTGTTGGATTAAAGGCGAAAATGAGATACATGAAGACATGTTAGCTTTAAAATTTTGGGCCTGAGGATACTTGCATTTATATTTAGCTTGTGTTTCCATGGACACAGTTTTCAGGCATGAACGTAAGATTGCTTGACTGGATCTCACTGCCTGGTACTGAATTTTGGCTTTGCCAATCATCATAGGAATTTGAATAAGTTACTTAATATTTTTGTGTTTGTTTCATGCTCATAGGTCAAAAGGAAACAATAACACCACATAAAATTGCTGCATCAACTATTAATTTACTATACATGGAGGCCTGGGACAGTGGATGGTCTATAAGGAGTATTAGATAAATGAAGCTTTTTATCATTCTCTAAAATTCAACCCGAGCAAAGAGACTGAACTTAGGACTTTGACCACATGGAGATGGTTCTACTGTCAAATATGGAGTTCTGGTGTTAAAAGTTCACAGACTAAGGATGATAAAATTTAAATACAATAAAATGACAAAAAGTGCTTCCCGTTTAATCAAATCTCAATGGCTGCCACACAATTTGCCTCCAAATGGACTGTGAGTAACTACAACCACATTGATGATGTATTGGCAGGTTTTAGTCTGACTCAATGTATGTGGGAAGGTAAATTCTGAGTCTCTGTTCTGGTGTTTTACAACAAAATAAGTTAGAATATTCTGCGATGAAAGTTCTCATCAAACTCAATGACTTTCCTTTTATTTCCTGCAGCAATATGTTGTGACTTTAAATTTCCTCCTGCCTACATGGGATGACAGTGTTGATAACACCATGAGATTATTCAATTCATTGCATAAAATGAAGAGTGTGACTCACATAGCATGGTGTTAAGGATATAGCAAGTTTTCAGTAAATGTTAACCATTAGAATAACAATGGCAAGAATTATGATGATAAACGTAGGCATGGTGTATAATTATTGAACTGATAATTAAGAACCTCATATTCCAGTACATTTCTGTAACATTCACTCCTTATGTTCTAGTAGCTTTTGAAAGTCCAATAAATAAAGCAAATTATACATGAGGGCTTAATAGTGGAATTAGATGCCATAACCCACACACTGACAAAATTTATTGGGTTTTTATGTGCCCCCAAACAACACATCTCCACTTTCTTTGCCTATTCTTTTTCTAAGAAGAACATATTCAGGTTTATGTATATGCTTGCATCCTTTAGGACTCTTTAATGTCTTTGTGAAACACTGTAGAATGCAATCCCCAAAGTAAGCCTGAAGGGCCTCTAAATAACCAGAAAGAAATAGCTAATCTCACACAGCCCAACCTTGTAAAACAGCAATTTGTTCGTTAATGATATAAATAAAACATTTTCACTTGAGGATTAGCCCCCATCTTCCATAAAACAAAATCATGCCTCGTATGTGTGTGAAGAGAGACATAGACCAAGCAGGAGTTACTGGAGTAAATCTTGCAGAATACATCATCCATAATAGGGCTGTTAAAATTACTTAAAAAAATAAAACAGAAAGAAAGTAAAAAAGAAAATCTCATTAGCACCTTATCTCATGAAGCACTTAAAGGTAATCGGCAAAGGAGGGGGGTCCTGCAATGCAATTAGTGGCTGTGAAATTCAGACAAAATTAGAGGGGCTATTCTCTATCCGCTTCCTACTCCAGTTTGAATCACTGGACTGGATTTTAAGGGCTGGTTCATTAAGGAGCACTCTCAGCAGGTGTGTATTTCTGTGTTAACATAAGAGGCAGCATATTTTATGCCTCCAATAGAGACAGTGGGGCACTAAGGTGATGCTTTCTCACACAGCACATTTATTTGAATTTTTGTTTACCTCAGAACACCTGCAGGACTTACAATGTATTAGTATCACACTTTCTGCTTGTCTCATACTTTACACTTGCCTCACATGATACACTATATAGGCGCCACACATTATATTTATAAAGTGACCTAAGGTTATTTCCTTAGGCTATTACTTATAGTACTCTAGTGACCATAAGTACAGTGTTATTTAGCATGCAGGAACACCTGTCATTTTTCCTATGTATTCATGTATCTATGCCTCTGTATATCTATCTATCATCTCTCTATCATGTACCACTATCTATCTATAATTTATCCATTCATCTCAATAATATATCTACCAACTCTCCGAGTAACAAATGATGTTCAAGTTGCACGCAAGACTAATTTGATTTTCAAAACTTAATTGTTTAAGCTATTAAATCGTGTTCTCTATATGGATGGAGAGGTTGTTAAAGAAAGTAAAATATCAGGCTTGTTCTCCAAAACTTGTCATCATTTTCATTATGCTTTTGTCACTTTGTTTTTACTACTGTGCTTAACAAGGCTGTCCATTTCATTCTTTTTTGATATATTTTAGTATGCTGTCCATTAATATTTTATTTATTTGTGAGAAGACAGAAAGAGAGAGAGAATGGACAAACTATAGCCCCTTATCTATAACTCCAAATACATGTATTACTTTGTGCATCTGGCTTTATGTGTATTTTTAAAAATACAACTGAGCCATATCTCTGGCCTTATTTTTCCTTTTTGAGACAAGGACTTAGAGGTACATAACAGAGACTGGTCTTGAACCAGTGAACCTCTTATCTTCCCAAATTGTGCAATTACAAGTGGGCAAGAGTATGCCCTGCCTACCTATCCTTTCCTTGTACTCAAATGTGACTCTGTAACAACCTAAAGGCTCCCCTGTCTCTGCAGTCATTCTAGTCGGGCACATTTATGCACACACATGAACTTGAAAGTTCATGAATTGTGTAGTTTAGTTGTGGAGGATCTTATTTACACCTAGCTGTTTGGCTAGAAAAAACTGCAGTGTCTTCAGGTGCACATTTGGAAGTGGGAAAGAGGGCGGTGAGTAGCCACGTGGATCTTTTCTGGTACTTCGCCAAATTGACCACAGCCTAACTTACTGATTTTGAGAATTTTGCAAAAATCTTGGGGCTGGAAATGACTGCAACGTCAATGATCAATACTAATTAATATGAGGCACTGGAGCAACTGACTCTCCATTGTATTAGGTGACAATGCAGTGAGGTGATCCCTTCAGCTATTAATACTAAAATAGCATAAAAACAGAACCACAGAAAAAAAGAGATGTTATAACAAACCACCCCCAGTAGCATTTTCTTCTTTTTAACTATATTCTTTGAAAATTTGAAATATATTTTTATTTATCTATTTGCAAGCCGAGAGCCATAGAGAAAGAGAGGGAGTGGTTATGTGCACGCCAAGGCCTCTCACTGCTGCAAAAAAAAAAAAAATAAAAATAAAAATAAAAAAATAAATAAAAAAAAAATCTCCAGACACATGTATCACTTTGTGCCTTTTTTTTTTATATTGAACCCAAGGAATTGAACCCAGGCCAGCAGGCTTTGCAATCAAATGCCTTTCATCAGTGAACAATTTCCCCGGCCCAAGATTATAGTAATTATATATGTCACTGAGTTTCATTATGACATTTTAGTACACATATGTAATGTGCTTGGATCATACCCCCCCCATTATATCCTCTCTTGTCCCTGTCTCACGCCTGCTGATCCCCTTCCTTTTACCAAATAGTTGCTCTTCTATTTTCATGTTTTGTTCATTTTTGGTAAACTCAGTGCAGGAGCATGAATCATGGGTTATTTATAAAACCATGGGCAGCTTATATTTACAGAAGCATGGACAACTTACCCATGGCTATACCACTGAAGGAAAGGTTTTTCTTTTCCCTAGCAATCATCAACAGCTTATAAATTCTCTGGAAGAGGGTGGTAATTTTAACTTGAAGTTTGTGGTTATAGGTCAAAGAAAACTCTAACATAATGCCAATTTTGTTTCTAGTGGACTGGAAAGACATCATATACAGTGGATGAATGGGCAAATAAAGAGAAGGAAGGATCAATGAGGAAAACCTCCAAATTCTGCCACAAACCATGGCTTACCACAGACTCAGCATGTGTATTGACAACTCATAGCCTTATAGGTAAAGATAAAAATAAATTTACCAAAATTTAAGCTAATACCAACACACAGAATTTGGAATTTATTCTTGTCATGTGGCATAATGCATGTATTTTTTCCGTTTAAAAATCGTCACCTAGTTTTCTTTGTATAATAGATAAGAGTGACTTACCTTCGTTGACAAGGTATACCACCTGCATTATGTACTAAGCACGTAGATCTACTGCTGGGTCTATTCTATTCCCATGGTTAGCACTCCACCCATGCTCCACTAGGGCTCATTTTAATTTCCACAATGTTTTGCAACCCAATCAAGCTATCTCTTTAGAACATGTCTTCTCAACCAATGATTTCTGAGATATTTATCTGTTTACATATTTATCTGTTCACATGAGCATCATCACCAACTTGTTTAGTTCCACTAAAAGAGATTATTGGCATTTCTTTTTCTTTTGTTTTGGGAATCTTTACTATTAGAATGTTGCAAAAGAAACTAATTATTCTATGGAGGACCATACAGATGACATTGAGTCATCCTTTACCGAAATAAAGAATGTCTATTCATCTGTTCAAATATGCCCATGTGTTGTGCAGGAATTTTCCTTACACAGCTTTTACTAAGCTTACCTCTAAATATTTGATCATTTCTGTTACTATGCATGGGGTTTTCTGTAGCAGTGTGTCTAATAAGTATTTTCTAGAAGACAACCACTGATTTTATATCCTGGTACCTTCCAGAAATGTTTTCGCATGTACACAATCATTTATTGGGGAGAACCTGGTGTTACTACTTAATTAACAATTGCATGACTCAAATTGACCTCCCTTCACTAATCGTGTTGGGTAGAACATGAATAGTACTATCATCTTTTCATTGTTCCTAATTTGTGAAGGCCTTCTAGATATTTTTAGAGTAACAATGATGTCAGTATGAAGACTAAGAATATCCAATATATTATTTTTATAAATTCCCCTGTTATTAAGTGGTCTTTTACAAGATGTGAAGGTATATTTTGCTAAATACATTTTCTGTGTCTAATAGAAAGCTATTTTATCCTAAGCACATACCAACTTTAAGCCTTCAGGATAGCTCCAGCTTGTCCTGGGCGTTTTATGGATGTAATATAGTATTGAATTCTATTTTTAATATTTTACATAGTAATTCTGTATTGATGATAAAAATTAATTTGTCATTTTTTTTCTTGTAAAAGCCTTATAAGTCTTAGGCTATTAGTATTATATAGTACATGTGTAAAAATAATAAGAATTTTTTCTTTACTTTCAATGCTTTGAAGCAATTTGTAGCACATTAGGGCATAGTAACTTTTGAGGGTTTCTCTTTGAGACATTTGAAATTCATTTCATATTGAGGTTTACAGAGACTCAGAAGTGACAAGATGTCTCTGTATTCTACAGACATATATATATGTATATAAGTCTATATAATATTTATATGTATATAAATTTTGCATTATAAGTTTGTATCTGTAGACGCATCTACAGAGAAAGATGTATTATTCTTCAAAGGAATTGGCATGTGTTGTGGTGACTGCCAAGTCTAAACTATGCACGGTAGAGCTTCTAGAGGCGAAGTGGTCCACCCTCCTCAAGGGAGGTCAGTGTTTCTTGAATCAAGTTGCTCTCTGCTTAGATGTAATCCTTCAAATATGGTGGGGAGTGACCTCCTGACAAGGTCTACTACTATTAATGTGAATGCCCATATCTAAAATGATAAAGAATTAGAGGATAGACATGGAAGATAGTTAGGGAAAAGATCTTGAAAATTATGTTCAAATTATCTCACATTAGGGCAATGTAGGTTTTCAATTGTACCTGTGTGGAGGTTTGGTAACTACTTTCCTAACAAACATTTTAAAACCTTATATTACACTGGCTACTTCATCCTCTGTCATTTTATACAAGCCATAATTCTTTTTTTTGTTTTTTGTAAAAATGTGGAAATGTAGCTTTCTTTTTCTTTTCTTAAAAATGTTTTATTAATTTGAGAAAGATAGAGAGAGAGAGAGCAATTTAGGTCCCATGAAAATTTACTGAAAAGGCAGCTGGAATGGGGGCACATGCCTATACTCCAAGCACCAGCGTAGCACAGGCAAGAGGATCAAGTGTTCAAGGCCAGCCTTGGCTACAAAGTGAGTTCAAGACTGAACTGTGATACATGAAACCTGTTTCAAAGAATTGAAGGAAGGAAGGAAGGAAGGAAGGAAGGAAGGAAGGAAGGAAGGAAGGAAGGAGGGAGGGAGGGAGGGAGGGAGGGAGGGAGGGAGGGAGGGAGGGAAGGAAGGAAGGAAGGAAAGGAGGAAAAAAAAAGGGAGGGAGAACTAAGGGAAGAGGAAGAAAGAAAGTAAATTTCTTAGAGAATGAAATTATCTGCAAAGATTTGTCAGTGTGTAATGCATTTTTGTTTCTATCTACAAATGGTTGTACAGTATAAGATATTCTAAATAGATTTTCCAATTTCTAGGCTATACACACTATGCACTCTTCAAAATTAAACACCCAAAGCATTTAGTAGTTGCACAAGTAATCATTAGACTTTGAGAATAGGTTTTATATGATAGATAATGAAAGGAAAAAAGTAATGAATGTGTTATATTCAAGAAGATAGAGGGACTGGAGAGATGGCTTAGTGGTAAAGGCACTTGTCTGCAAAGTCTAAGGACCCAGGTCGATTCCCCAGGACCCATGTAAGCCAGATGCACAAGGTGGTGCAAGCATCTGGAGTTCATTTGCAGTGGCTAGAGGCTCTGGTGCCCCCATTCTCTCTCTCTTTCTCTCTCTGTCACTCTTAAATAAATAAACAATAGATAAATGAATAAAATATTTTTTAAAAAAGAATACAGGAAATTCATCTAATTTAGCCACAAATTACTGCATATGATTCTTTCTCATTTTATGAATCACGGTTTTTTAGAGATGGTGCTCAATTGCAATGGTTTGTTTACCAACATTTAGAACACAGAAAACAAATGCAATGTCCATTGCTTAGCTGGCAACATACAAATGTTTGCATTTATCAGGAAAGATTAGGAATAATCTATTTTTAAAATTAATTTTAATTTAGCATACAAAGTAATGGGTTTCATTATGACATTTTAATACATGCTTTGATCTTACTCACTTTCCTTTCCCACTCCTCTCTCCCATCTCCCCATCCCTCTTTGTGGTTCCTTTTGTCTCCCTTCTGAGTGACTGTCACTTGTATTCTACTGTCCTCTTCTCATCTCCTTAACAATGCTTCCTCTCCTCTCGTACTCCCCTTTCTAGAAACACACACACATACACACACACACACAAATCTGGGATTCCTATATTAGAAAAAGTATTTGTCTTTCTGAATTTGACTTATTTTGTTTAACGAAATGATGTCCATTCACTTCCTGAAAATATGATGATTTTATTTTTCATAATGGTTGAATAGAATTCCATAGTGCACCTGAAGTTGTGTTTAGAATTTTTCTGTTTTTTAAATATTTGGAAAACTTCCATAAGTATTTACAGAGTGGTTGCATCAGTTTATACTGCTCCCAGCTGGGGATAGGATTCCCTCTTTCCACATCCTTACCGGCATTTGTTGTTATTTGTTTTCTTGGTGATAGCCATTATGAATAGTATGAGGTGGAATCTCAAAGTTGTTTTAGTTTGCATTTCCCTGATGGCAAAAGATGAACATTCTAAAAACTCTCTATTGGGAATTTTCTTTCTTCTTTTGAGAATTGTCAGTTCAGTTCATTATTCCATTTATTGAGTGGAATATTGGAGGCTTTGCTGTTTAAGTTTTCATTTCTTTACACCTTCTAGATGTGAACTCTGTGTGAAGTGTACTTGACAGATTTTCTCACATTCTATAGGCTGCGTCTTCACTTGATGAGTGTTCCCTTTGCTATGCCCAAGCTGTTTAATTTCATGTCATTACTCAGTTATATTTTTCCTGTGCTATCAGAACACTTTCCAGAAATTCCTTCCTGATATCTATATCTTGAAGTGTTTCCCAATGCTTTCAAACTCTATTAGTTTCAACATTTTAGATCTTATATTAAATATTTTTTATCCATTTTGAGTTTGTTTTGTGAACAATTAGAGAAATAGCTCTAGATTCAGACATCTGCATGTGAGTAGCAATTTCTCCCAAACCATTTGATTAAGAGGCGGTCTTTTCTGAGGATTGTTTGTCTTTATCAGAAATTAGATGATTGGGGCTGAGGCAAGAGCTCCGCTGATAAAATGCTTTCCTTGCAAGCATGAGGACCTCAGTTCATGTCCCTGAACCCATATATATGTATATATAAAGTCAGGTGTGGTGTCATGGACTTCTAAATCTGTTACTGGGGAAGAGTAGACAGGTGAATTCCTGGAGTATAATGGACAGCCAGTTTATGTTTTGCAAGTTCTAGGCAAGTGACAGACCCTATTTCAAAACATGTGCATAGTATGGGAGGAATGACACCTAACCTCTGGCTTCCACCCACATCTATAGCCACAGTTGTTAATGCTTACACACACACACACACACACACACACACACACACACACACACACACAGTGGCTGGGTCTTCCATTCCATTTTATTAATCTACACCTCTTTTGTGTGTGCTCTGTATTGTGTTGTCTTGGTTAGCACATCTGTGTGTTATAATTTAATGTCAGGTATTGTGACAACTCCAGCATTATTTCTACTTAGGATCGTCTTGGCTATCATGGGTCT
Organism: Orientallactaga sibirica; assembly: GCA_036365145.1. Taxonomy (NCBI): domain Eukaryota; kingdom Metazoa; phylum Chordata; class Mammalia; order Rodentia; family Dipodidae; genus Orientallactaga; species Orientallactaga sibirica. The sequence goes on from JAEOAD010001030.1 coordinate 6,011,992, forward strand.
GTTGTGAATTTTAGAATTGTTTATTCTACTTCTGCCAGGCATATCATTAAGATTTTTATTATATTGCATCTATAGACTGGTTTTGGTAATATGGTCATTTTCACAATATGGATTTTGATAATCCATGAGTCTGGAAAGTCTTTCCATCTTCTTGTGTCTTCTTTAAATTATTTTATGAGTGTCTTAAAGTTTTATTGACATTTTTCATCTCTTAGTAAGATTGATTCCTAGACACTTTGGTTTTTCAAGGTAGGGTCTCCTCTAGCCCAGGCTGACCTGGAATTCACTATGAAGTCTGAGGCCACCTTTCAACTCACAGTAATTCTATTATGTCTGCCACCTGAGGGCTAGGATTAAAAGCTTGTACCACCATGCCCAGCATTCCTAGGTATTTTTGAAACTATTTTGAATGAGCTATACTTTCTAACTTCTTTTTTGGTATTTATTATTGGTAACTAGAAAACCTGCTGGTTTTGTGTGCTGACAATATAATCAGATCTAAGTTTTATTGATGGCATTTTTAGGGTCTTTTAGTATAAGATCATGTCACCTGCAAATAGGAATAATTTTATTTCTTCCTATCCTATATTTATCCACTTTCTTTGTCTTGTCTTACTGTTCTAGCTAAGTCTTTAAGCATGATATTTTTGACTGTTTGATTTGGTTTTATGAGACAAAAATCTCATATATCCCAGGAAGATCTTCAAGTGGCTCTGTATCTGAGATTACCATGAACTTCTGATCTTCTTCACTCTACCTCTGGGATTATAGGTGTGAACTACCACACACAGTTTATTCAAGCATTATGTTCAAGGAGGGAGACTAGCAATGCTTTTCTCATTCCAGATTTTGGAGGAGATTTGAGGTTTTCCCCCACTTAATATAGTGTTAGTACAGGTTTGCCTTATATATCCCATGTTATGTTCAGGTATGTTCTCTATAGATCCAGGCTCCTCATGACTTTTATCATAAAGTGAGGTTGACTCTTGTCAGATATACTTTCTTTGTCTTGTGAGGCGGTCATGAGAATCATGTTCTTAAGTCTATTTCTATGTTGTATCACAGGTGTTGGTTTACACACATTAAACCAACCTTGCATCCCTGGGTAGTATCAAATCAGGAATGATGCATGAGTTCTAGAATATTCTTGAGGTCACTTTACAAGTAGTTCATTGAAAATTATTGCTTCTTAAAACATACATGTTCGTTTTGCTAAAAGTCGTTTTAGTTAATGAAATCACATGCCATCATACATTATATATCTGAGAGCTTAATGTACAGCTTTTGAGAAATAAAAGGAAACAGCCTTACATATCATGGAGAGAAAATGAGTCATACAAAAAAAAAAAAAAAGACATAAAACACAGGCATTTAATTTTTCATGTATATAGCTCTAAATTTCTAAACCTGTGTTTATTTTTATTGTGTTCTATTTTGGTTTGTCAACATTAGTATTTTTCTTTCTTTCTTTCTTTCTTTCTTTCTTTCTTTCTTTCTTTCTTTCTTTCTTTTAAAATCCATTCCTCATCTTGAGCAAGTTTGGAAAGAATCCATCTTCATCTTGTGGGATGCATGAATTACATCAGATGGAAGAAACCACCACTATTTCGAATTTCATCTCACCAAGTGTGAATACACTGCAGCTGCATTTCCTTCTCATAATTAATTCCTATTGGAAAACTTGATTACTGGGAGTTGGAAGGCTAATGGAGCAGCCTGGGCTTCCTGAGGCCAAATTTAGTCTGGAGCATGTGCAGCTGTGAAATTCCAGGAACCATGGAAGCTGTTCAGGAAACGATGAAGCAGGCTCACAGAACACCAGAGAGAAGTTTGGCAGTTCAGCATAGGGGTTTGCTGTCTCCAACTTGGGACACACACAACAGGAGGGAAAAGAACTGTAGCTTTCTCCTTGGGCCTTGACACTGCTTTGGCTGCTCATTAATTGTCCTGTTTCCTTGTTTGCCAGGTGGTGAGAGCGGCAATGTTCTGTGTTGATCTCTGGATGCCTTGTATATCTCCCTCCATTTCTCTTTAATCAAACATGGGTGTTTGAAGATGTTAATCCACAGCACCACTTGACTTTGCTTTGTCCTCACAGGCAACATCGTAGAATATTGAGCCCTATGTATTGATTTAATCTAATAAGAAACATATAAATCTTAAAGAGCTAGAATTAAGAAGCCAACCAAAGAATTCTCCATTGCTAGTAACTTTGGGGACTATCATTTTCCTTGCAGAACCTTGAATGTCTGGAATTAAGAAGCATCACTTTTATCTAACAATTTTAGAAACAAAAGGGAAAGGAAATTGTGTGTTTACCTTTGTACATTCTGGGCTTGTTCTCTTTCTCTTTCTCTCCCTCTCCCTCTCCCCCACCTGCTCCCATAATGACATGTCAGGTGATATATATTAACCATCCAGCTAGGCTTCTATAATAAAATAGCATAAGCTGAGTAGCTTATAAATATTTTTCTCACATTTATGAATGCTTGGGAAATCAAAGATAATTCACCAGCAGAGTTTGTGGCTGGGGAAGGCCTCTTTTATAGAGACTGCAGCTTCTCTCTGTGTCTTCCCATGATGGAAGGCTGGCACATCTCCAGGGTGTCTCATTTATAAGGACCCTGCTGTGTTCTTAATGTTTGTAGCCCTCTACATTTTCGTATATTTTTACAGTGTTTTTAGACAACACCAAATTTTATGAAATCCTAATTGCAAGTAAGTCTATCTTAAAATAAATAAATCAAAATTCAAATAATTTTAACCAATTTTGTATTATATACATATAGTTTATCATAGATATATCTTTTATATCTATGATAAACTATACAATTTTCTTTCTTTAAAAGGAAAACAGTCCTAAAAGCAAATTGGAAAGCATAGAAAGATGAATGTTTTGCAACAATGCAGGTGAAAGTTTTTTCATAACGGAGTTCTTTTCACTTGGCCAACTGTGATTTATTTTGCTTGACTGACATAGATACAAATGCTTATGTGACTCAACTCACTGTGTTTATGTAAAAACTAAAAGGGATAATCAAGTTTATCATAAAGTTAAATAGCTGGCTAAATGTTAATCAAAATATCTCTAATTTTGGCTCCTTCAAAAATAGATGCACAATAAGAATGAACACATTCAAGTATTCCCAGACCTTAGCAACAACAGGAGGTGGAGAATTTTACAACATTAAAATCAGTGTTAATAGAAAGCTTATATTTGCCAAGAATGTTGTCATGTTATTGGTTATATACCTATTAAATGTTTTTTTCTGTTTCATGAATTGTGGTGCATAGATCATTTATTGAATTGTATTGTGTAAAAATAGTGTCAGATAGTATTATTAAGAGACTTTTCAGTTTATTCCTTTTCTCTTTGCACTGAGTATCTGAGTTGCAAATTTTCATCCTTCTGTTGCATTTCTTTGGTGTATTTCCTCATTCTCTTTGTTTTAGCCACTCTGAAGCAGTGTTAGTTTTTATGCAGCACTCAGAAGTGAGTGTTAGCGTTGGGATGAAGTTCAGCGTTCCCAGTAAATGATCAGGTCCAATTATGTGTATAGATATGCCCATCATTTTAAATTTAAGTTTATTACTTCATAATTTCTGTGTACATTAGGTTATATTTGATGATTGATACTCTTGAGAAATTTATTCACATTTTATATGATTTATTTTTTCTTTAGGAAGCTTTTATGCCTGTTCTAGTCAGTTTTCATTCATTCATTTTTACATGAGTAATTTCATAATATTTTCATGTCTTTTAATAAACTTTTCTTTTATACTAACTGTCATAAGATTTTTTTTTCTAATTTGAAATACTATCATTCAATGGCATTTCTCTAATTATATTTTAAAAATCAGTAACATATCTCTAATAGAGGAAAAATAACCAAGCATCATACATTTAACCTTGGATTAAATATTCTTAGTCTGAGGACAATATTGACAAATTTCTCAATGTATTTGAATATTTCTATTTATTGGCAATATTGTCACCATAGAAAATGTGATAGAGTGTGCACTATAATACAGAGGGCAGGGTAATATGTATTGGGGTTTTTGAGTAACAGGTGATTCTTACACAGGAGAAGAGAAATACACACAGAGGGGCCTGGGAGCTGGTGAAGTAGTTAAAAGCACTTTCTTGCAAAGCCTGATGGCCCAGGTTCAATTCCACAGTACTCATGTAAAACCAGATATATAAAGGAGCACATGCATCTGGATTTGGTTTGTAGTGACAACAGGCCCTGACATACCCAGTCATTTTCCCTTTCTCTCTCTCTTTCTCTCCCTCTCTCTCTCCCCCCGCCTCTCTTCTAAGCAACTAATTAAAAATAATTTTAGGGCCATAGGGATTGCTTAGTGGTTAAGGCATTTGCCTGCAAAGACAAAGGATCCAGATTTGATTCACCAGGACCCACATTAGCCAGATGCACAAGGGGGTGCACACAACTGGAAATCGTTTGCAGTGGCTGGAGGCCCTGGTGTGCCCATTCTTTCTCTCTCTCATACTGTCAAATAAATACATAAATATAAATAAAATATTAAAAATATTTTTAAAAATATTCTGTTGGAACCAAAAAGGAAACTAGCGCCCTCCTGGCTAGCCATAACAGTGCTGGAAAGCCCTCTGGGAACTGCTGGAAGACAATGATTGCAAACAGCATGAAAAGGCAGGGGACCCTTGCAAACTATGAAATCAACCACTGTGACAAGAAGTACACACTGGTGAAATAGTGGCACGCAGTCTTGGTGGGTTACCAACTTTTCTCTGATTGGGCATGAGATCCACTCAGTGGGAGAGAACTTATATCTGATACTGGAAACCATATCAGAATCCCATGGTCAGAAAACCCGTAAACTTCAGAAAGAAGCCTTCACAGTTCTCTAGAGAATGAGAATGGGTTTACACACCAAAAAAAAAAAAAAAAAAAAATCCCTTAAATAACTAACTGTGCATATCCCCTTTAACCCAAGATGCACTCACTCTTGGTGGAGAATCTGCTATATATATATATATATATACATATATATCAGATATATGTCAGAGAAACTGGTAAGATCCATCAACAAGACAAAACGACAGCTGACTGCCTACCACAAGATGTGTCACTTCTACAATATCTTCCCATGCCCAAAAGAAATGCAGAGGAAGACTGTTCTTACTGCTCTACTGACAAGCAGGTCGATAGTGACAGACACAGTGATCAATCAAAAGCCATCAAAGCAGAAATCCAGAGGCTATGGAGAACTCAACACAAAATCAGACTGAAAATCAACCTCCCATGGCCCAGGGAAAGGTACAGAAGAGGAGTCAGAAAGATTATAAGAGTCTGAGTTGGTAGGAGTACCCCAAGACACGCACCCTGTCCCCAGCCAATATAGGCTGACTGAGGACTTCATGATTCCACAGTGAACACTATAACCCCACTGAGGAGCACTCCCAGGGTAATGGGAGCAGGGACGAGGGGATAAAAGAACTTATATATAAAATAGAATTAAATTTTAAAAAAGAAATACACACAGAAGGGAAAGCTCATGACATAAACAACATTTAAGTTAGCAAGTTAGACTGGATGTAGAGTTATCACTATTAATGCATGTAACACGCATAAATGAATGTGTTTATGTATAAATACAAAAATATTGCCTAATATATATATATATAGTAAATTTCCCAGCTGTATTTAAGAGTTGCAACTTGTGAGCTCCAAAAAATTCTTATAAAATTTGCCTTCTGGATACATTTTTCACTGGGATTTCTGGAGAAAAACCTGTACCTAGTACTGGTGATGAGCTTGGAGATCAGGTGATACAAACAGCTTCAGAAAAGCAGGGGAATGCCATGTGATACAGGGAAGATGTGACGAGATCAGTAAGAGCAAGTTATTATTGGTTTGTGGCATCTTTTAAATTTTACTTTTAATAGTCATATAGTCAATCTATGCTATATGTATAGAGGTTGACGGATTTTCTAGGGTGATGAGGTGGCACTCTCTGTGATGCACTGTTACATTTGTTTACTGGATATGGTTTTGGAGATGGTTATTAGATGTTTATTATTATATATGAACCCATACCTCTCCTACCAACATCCAGGATTAAAATTTGATTACTGCTTGATTGAAATTCAGAAGGATTCTCACTGAGTCAAGGGTAGCTCTGGTCTGAATTAGTTAAAAACCAGTAACTTACATTACTTATATCAGGGCACAGGTTTACGGAAATTCCAGAATATCCACAGTATGGAATGACACATGAGAATTTTTAAAAATTGGCCTGAAGCCAGGCGTGGTGGAGCACGCCTTTAATCCCAGCACTCAGGAAGCAGAGGTAGGAGGATCGCTGAGAGTTTGAGGCCACCCTGAGACTACCTAGTTAATTCCAGGTCAGCCTGGACCAGAGTGAGACCCTACCTTGAAAAACCAAAAAAAAAAAAAAAAAAAAAAAAAAAAAAATTGGCCTGTATACTAATATGCATTTATTTGCATGGTGTGATGGTGAAAATATGGATTGAGATATCAAAATTAATTTTGTTTATAAAACAAAAGAATTCATACAACTTATAATAAATAGTGTTTTGTACATTCTCTTAATAATTAAAAACAAAATGAAAGTATCTGAATAATGTATACATTTTCAGTAAAATTTACAAGACTCAAACTGAAAATATTGGAAAATGACAATTACTTTATATTGTTTTGCCTAAATATAACCTTATTTACCAAGTTATCTGCTTCGTCAGTCTATGTATTTAGGTATCTCTCATCATCACACACCAACTTACGCCAGTTTTAAACATAAAGGAGAGGCTGTAAAAGTCAATATGTGTTATGGCTTCTGGGAGGCCAAGGCAATGTGTTCTAGGTAGTCCCAGATTTAATGACAGTTATGTTCCTCAATGGAAGAACAGTTATGTTGTTGTTGTTTTTTTTTTTTTTTTTTTTTGGTTTTTTAATGTAGAGTCTCACTCTAGCCCAGGCTGACCTGGAATTCATTCTATTCTCAGGGTAGCCTCGAACTCATGGCAATTCTCCTACCACTGCCTCTCAAGTGCTGGGATTAAAGGCGTGTGCCACAATGCCCAGTTTAGTTATTATGTTAAAAAAAAAAAAAAAAAAAAACAGATTCCATGCTCCAGAGGACAATTCACTGCTCTGGAGGGTGCATGCACAGAGTGAGGAGGCCATATCGTCCTGATCCTTGCCTTCTCCTCCCAGTTCTCCAGTCCTGGTCATTTCCTCTGAGGCTGGTTAGAGCTGGCTGGATCCTGCTAGCTTGCTTGTAGAAGCAGACTCTCTTGTTCTGCCTTCCTGATTGAATGATCCCTGTGTCTCCAATTCTGATCCAGACAGTGTATGCATGAGTAGGCCAGAGCTCCTGGTTGGTACTCCAACTCCCAGTTCCCTGGTCCAGGTACTCCTGCTGCTGCCTTGGGGAAACCTGGTCCCTGTGTGTGGGCTGTGGAAGCAGGCCTTTTGCTCTGGTTTCCTGATTGGCCCCTGATAACAAAACCAGACAGAGATGCAACAAGAAAAAACTATAGGCACATATCCCTGATGAACTTAGATGTAAAGATATTGAACAAAATCCTCACAAACTGAATTCAACACATCAAAAGCGTTATCCACCTTGATCAAGTAGGCTTCATCCCAGGGATGCAGGGATGGTTCAACATATGGAAATAGGTGAGTGTAACATCACATAAATAATCTTAACCATTAGAACCATAATATCATCTCAATTGATGCAGAGAAGGCTTTTGACAAAATACAACACCACTTCATGATCAAAATGCTGGAAAAAATAGGCATGGAGTGTTTATATCTCAACACAATAAAGGCTATATATAAAGCACCTAAAGACCAAGTAATACTTAATGGGGAAAAACTCAAAGAGTTCACATTGATGTTGGGAATGAGATGGGGTGCCCACTCTCACCATTGCTTTTTAATATAGCACAATAAATACTAACCCAAGCAATAAGACAGGAGAAAGAAATAAAAATTGGAAAGAAGTCAAGTTAGCTCTATTTTCAGATGACATGATTCCTATACATAAGTGAGCCAAAAATCTCCATCTCAAAACTTCTAAAGGTAATTAATTCCTTTCAGTAAAGTAGCAGGATGCAAAAATCAGTAGCCTTTCTATATACAAAAGACAAATATGCAGAAAAAGAAATCAGTGAGGCTGTCCCATTTTCAGTAGCAAAAAAGAATTACCTTGGAATAACACTAACCAAGGATGTGAAAGACTCATATAATGAAAATAAAATAAAAAGAAACCTCAAGAAAGAAATCAAGGAGGACTTGAGAAGATGGCAATATGTTCCATACTCCTGAATAGCTAGAATTAACCTTATGAAAATGGCAATTCTCCCAAAAACAATATACAGATTTAATGCCACACCAATAAAAATTCCAGCATCATTATCCACAGAGATGGGAAAACTTATCTCAAAATTCATGTGAAATGGCAGCAGGCCTCAGATATCCAAACATATCCTCAGGGAAAAAAAAAAAAAAAACAACCTCTGGAGGTATTACCATACCCAATCGAAAGCTAGATTACAAATCCATGGTAACAAAAACACATGGTACTAGCATAAGAAAAGAAACATAGACCAAGATGGAATAGAATTGAAGATTTGGACCTTAGGTCAAGTAACTACAGCTACTTCATCTTTGACAAAGGTGCAATAATATAGACTGGAGAAAAGGCAGAATCTTCAACAAATGGTTTGAGACAAATTGGATGGCCATATGTGATGGTGTGATGAAGCCTAAGCTTAATATATATATATATATTTTTTTTTTTTTGCTGGCCTGTAACTCCCAGTACCAGAGATTGGTTGTTACCCACATTGAGCTGTTGATCAGAGAGACCTACAAGGTCCCCAAATCAAGACACCTTTCTGTCAAAGCACTTGATTACCTGCCTGAGGCAGAAGCTAAGACCCTATTGCTGAAGACACCATATGGCACTGACAAAGAGCATGGAAGGACCTGACCAGAACTCAGAAGAAAGCCAGTCCCTAGATAGCCTCTCTAGTGCTGAAAAGTGCTACACGAGCTACTGGGGGAAAATGACCAACAGTGGTCTGAGCAACCAGAGGTCTGAGATACTCAGAAGCAAACACCCTTACAGGATGTACATGCCAGTGCAATAGTGGTACATAGCCTTGGTGAATAACCAATAGCTTTCTGATTGGCTAAGAGATCTGTTCGGTATAAAGGAACCCATATCTGGAATTGGGAACCAGATCAGATTCCTATGGAGACAAAAATTATGTTCTCCAGTGTCAAGCTGTCACTCGTCTTTGGCTAAAAGAGGGGTTACATACATCAAATTCTCCCTAAATTAAATTATACTTACCCGATTTAAACTATGCTAACTCACTTTCCACTGGAGAATTTGTTGTTCTTTTTCAGAAGGTAGTGAGACCAGAGGAGATAAACTACTACTCGCATTTAAGCCAAGCCACTGCTGAATCCACAGAGGAGTTGGGGAGACAAGCAAGAGTGCTGCTTCCATGGTGAGCCTGACAATCAGTGCCAGGGTGTAGGAGACAGACCCTGAGGATACTCAACACCTACCAAAGCAGAGATCCAGAGGCTCCTAAGAGCTCATCACTGAAGTAGATTTAAAACTCACCCACCATGGCTCAGGAAATTTTGCGGCAGAGGGGACAGAAAGATTATAAGAGCCACAGGTTGAGACTTCTTGCCCAGAAGCATTGCCTCCTCCCCCAAATAACTGACTGTTGCTCCCACAATGCATAAACTACAACCCCATGGGGAATGCCTGCAACCCCACTGAGGAGTGTCCCCAATGGAATGGGGGCAGGGATGAGGGAAAAGAGGTACCAACACATGAGGTATCCATACAAAAATATATTGTTAATCATAATGTTAATAATTAAAAAAGAATAAACAGAAAGTTATGTTGGAGGTGAGGGAGCATACACGGCTTCTACATTGTTACACCAAATAGGTACTGAACATCCAATGTCATGATAAAAACACAGTAGGCAAAGATGGTCATGTGAATGTGGAGCTGAGGAGGAAATTGTGGACAGTGACGTAAGGTTGACTTGGGTGTCATAAAGAAATTGTACATCATTTGCATGGTTTACCTGGGGGGCAGACAAGTGAAATAAAAAGTTATGAACATTAAAAAAAAGAAATCTGAGTTCAATTCCTAAAATTCATGTAAAAATGCCAGGTCCATGTTTTTAATCCCAGTGCTGGGGAGGCAAGAAGAGGAAGATACTTGGGAGTTGACAGTCAGCTAGTTGAGCTTAATTACCCATCTCCAGACCAACAAGGGAACCTGTCTGAAAAATGTTCATGGCACCTAAGAACTAAACTGGTCTTCACATGTATATGCATTCAAGCACTGACACACACACATGAGCCCTCACACACACACAGGTACACTCATAAACAAAAATATAACATAGTAAATATATAAAACATGAATAATTTCAGCACAGTTATGTGCTGAACACAACTGCATATGATATACCATTATATTAGCCAAAATGAAGTATGCTTATTCTTATCAGCATCGTCAGACACATTACACTATGGATAAATGATGGCAATAACATGGTGATTAACATGATGTTCTATTGCCATGGCATTCCTCATTAGTGGACATTTTTAGCTTGAAATCCCATATGAAGAGACCAACATTATTTGAGTATGATTTTGTGTTATATAAGAACAACATCCAAGTTTAAATAATATATACATATCATTTCAACCAGAAAATATGCACTATTGATAAACATGAGTATTGACTGAATTTTACTTTTAAAATAGATTTTGAGTTCCTGCAATTATGCATGGTCTTGACAAGGCTTTGATAAGAACTGGAGATTCCACTTGTTTTAGCACTACAGTCCATATTCAGTGAAACAAATTCTTGAGAATTGAACAATTTAAGACAAACTGTATAATTTCATATTTATTCTCTGGAAATAATGCACTTGTTTCTCTTGTTTTTGAAGGTCTGTTTGTAAAACAGAACACCAGAATGCCATGTCGTTCCTCATACAATGCTAAGAAATGGATCAGTGGTAAGCCTTTTTCATTGTTACTTGAAAACCCTTAAAATATTGAAATGTCTACAAAAGTAATAAAATGATCACAGGATTATGTGGTGATATTTAATTTCTGTACAAGTTAAATACCACTGATAATTAACTGTTAGAAGTTTATTTTGAATTGACATTTTCCTGGAATACCAGACCTTTACAACATAATTAAAGGGTTTCTCATTGTAATGGTGTCCTATCACTTAGATGAAAGCACTCTAAATGTGTGCTTCTACCTTGTAAATTACTATACTTATACAATGATAGGAAAGCCATTTGTTTTGTTGTGTTCTTATGAAAAGCTACGTCCAGAGATTAGGTAGTGATATTTTCTTTTCTTGAATAGTATAATAGAATAGTAGCATGAGGAGCAGATTTCTAGAAAAGTACTTTGAGCAATCAATTCCTGTATTAAAAAAAAGAAAAATGATTATTTCACCCATTTTTCAATAGGAAGAAAAATCATGAACCATAGAAGGATGTGTTTAAAAGTTCACATGCATAGCTGTACTCCAGTAGACTGCAGTATATAGACACAATACTGTTATTGTTCCCCAAGAAGATGCTACCATATAGTGCTTGGAATATCTTGTAAAACTAATACTTTATGAGGATACTAGTTTTGTACCCATACAAAGATTTATGATATCAAAAACAGTGCATAATTGATATCATAGCTGTATCATATTGAATGAAATGAATAAAGGCAGCAGAGATGAGAGTAAAACAAGAGAATGGATAAAACCTAAGTTGCCTGGAAATCGCATGAAAGAGGAGAACAAGGACCAGAAGACAAACATCTATTATTTCACTATTTCAGTCAATCTCTATGACTATCTTCTGTATTTATTTTTTGGAAAATTTTACCAGGGATCAAATAAATAGGAATCGAAAAAGATTAACTTTCCTCAAGATTACCACCGTTCACTGAGTGTGATGCACCTGTTCTCTGTTTGAAGTTCTCAAGTAGGGATCTACCTCTCAGGGATTCCCAAATCATCTTACATTCCATGAATATCATAAAATGATAACGACAATTTATCTTGCAGTGTTAGGTTAATACAGTGTAATTATTGAAATAGAAAAAAATTAGCAAGCCAGGTGTGGTGGTGCATGCCTTTGATCCCAGCACTCTGGAGGCAGAGGTAGGAGGATTACCATGAGTTTGAGGCCACCCTGAGACTACACAGTGAATTCCAGGTCAGCCTGGGTGAGAGTGAGACTCTGTCTCAAAAAAACAACAACAAAAAATTAGGGCGGGAGGGATGGCTTGGCAGTTAAGGTGTTATCCTGCAAAGCTAAAGGACCTGGGTTTAATTCCCCAGGACCTATGTAAGCCAGATGCACAAGGAAATACATGCTTCTGGAGTTCATTTGCAGCTACAGAAAGCCCTGGCATACCTATTCTCTCTCTCTCTCTCTCTCTCTCTCTCTCTGCCTTTTTCTCTCTCAAATGTCAATAAAATATATAAAAAAATATTTTGAGCTAGAGAGATGGCTCAGCAGTTAAGGTGCTTGCCTAAGAAGCCTAAGGACCCAAGTTCAACTCTCCAGATCCCACATAAGCCAGATGCACAAAGTCATCTTCAAATGCAAGGTAGCACATGCTAACTAGGTAGAACAAGCATGTGGAGTTGGATTGCAGTGACAGGAGACCCTGGCACACCATTTTTTCTCTCTATTGCATGTGAACATGCATGCATGTTCTCTCCCTTATTAAAAGGAATTTTTTATCTCAGAAGAATCTGTTCATGCTATATTCTTGAGCTTCCCAGGCAGTGAATCAGAAAACAGAAAAGATCTTATATAAGTCTACTATGGTTTACATGGCATTTTGGACAAATGGATACTTATAAACAAAAGTATTTCTGTAGCCAGTAGAAATATATAAATAAAGACAAAAGATATATTAATCCAAATTAAAGTGTGTCTCATAAATCAATTTCAGGTAAAGACTTTTTTTAAAGGAATGTAATAAATGATAAACAATGTTTCTTGAGATTATTTAGAAAAAAGGAAATATGATCTCCAAGCAATAGTAGTAGGCACTCAGATCCCAGATTTCAACATTATTTAAAGAAAATCCAACAATAAAATTATATAGGGGCTAGAGAGATGGCTCAGTGCACTTCCTGCACAAGTAGGAGGACCCGAGGGGACCTGAAACTGCCTGAGTTCACATCTCCAGATCCCACATAAAACAGCTAAGTTGTGGACCCTATTCCCACAGGGAAGGAGAGACCTAGGAATCTTCAAAGCCCTACAAGCTCCAGAATTAGTAGAAGGAGACCATGGCTCAAAACAAGAAGAGGCAGAAGTGGTTCACCCTATATTCTACACCATGCTTCATAGATGAGCGTGTATGTGGCAGAGCATGGGCACAAACATGTGCAGACATCCCCCCCAAACACACACACTAAATTATATGCACAGCAAAAATTTATAAATTCAAAATACATTTGATGGGTCAGTTTCAAATATATTGAAATATATAACTGGATATATGGTATGCAACTGAAATATATAGAATAATTTTAAAGTGAACTTGGATCAGTAACAAATGTGTAATAGAAACTAATGCAAAAACAAATTTTGAAATAGAAATATAATTATATATTAAGATAACAGTTAACATGGAACAATAAAATGTTCACTTAATGCTAGGGAAATCCAGATTAGAAAAAGTAATAGAGGACAAATGTAATAAAGAAAAAAATACAGCTATACATACATATATATATGTGTGTGTGTGTGTGTGTGTGTGTGTGTGTGTGTGTGTGTGTGTGTGAAATATTAATGTGAGCATCTACAAAGTCAATGAAACGATAATGGTTGATGATGGTTATCAGAATGGAATGTAAAACAGCCACAGATATGTTATCAACAAGAAAATACAATTCAACAAAAATAAAATATAAATTCAAATGTCTTTTTCTTCACTATTTTGAAGGTACAAGTTTCATGGCCTTCTTACTGTCTCCAGCAGATGCAGTTTCCACACTGGTGATGTGATGCTCAGAAAACTCACAGCAGCGCTAAGTTTACTTCCTGCTTTTGTCCTCTCAAGAGCACTTCAGTTTCTCTCTTATTTGCTTAAATGATTATAGGATATATCATTTGTTAGCAATTATCATCTGTACTTTCAACCTTGGAATTTGGATTGTATTTATTTTTATAATAAATACATTTTATTAAATATTTCTTATTTTCCATTTACTTAACTTCTTTGAGCCTTATGGATGATGCATTAGTTTTACTTTACAATTTTCTTTAATTTTTCTTCCAATTGTTCCATCTCTTTACATCTTCACAATATCTTTTGGAGGGTTGTTAAGTATATAGCTGACTGCATGATTCTTTGAATTCATTTGCCGTTCTATTTAATCCATTTGTTTTTTATTCATTTAATGTATTTTAATATTTGCATTATTTATTTCAATTTGATGTTGCTCAAGGTTTTCAATAAATCATTTATATCTCTAAGAATATTTATTTTAATAATTTTACATTATTGTTTCAATCATTCTTTTACATTAGCCTAGACAAACCCATTGTGATCATTGTCTCATATCACATGGACCCTGTATGTAGATCATTCATTTCAATGTTAACCAATGGGAATCTATTACAAACAGCTTTTGTTATAAACTTATGTTCCTTTAGAACCATAATATGACCCTGTAATCAATTTCTTCCTGTGATTTAGAGGATGAATATGGTATCTTCCTCAAGGAGAAAGATTTTAGTGCTTCTACAGATCAATTCATTCCTATACTCTCACTGGAATGATGCATCTCCCTAAAAAACAAAACAAAAAAAAAAAAAACATTTTAGCTATTTGCATGGTCTCTTGATGCTGCAAAAATGAACATCCATCAAGCTTTACTTGGATGGCTGGGGACCTGAACCCAGGCTGCCTGGTTTTGTGAGTAAGAGCCTTGAGTCAGCTCTTGTTTGACCAATTGTTTTTTGAACAGGTACGTGCTCTTGTGATTGTTCCTAAGACAGCATTCCTTCCTGTGACAGTTGACACCATTTTTCTAAATATATATACTGGGAATTAAACTCAGGGCATGTGCTTAACTGACTACTCTACCACTGAGCTGTATCTCCAGAACACTAACCATTTTCAAGTCACAAATGAGAAAGAAGTCTCTCAAGTCACATCAGCACTTCACTGCAAGCAACCCATCGTCTCTGCTCTGAGGTTACTTTGATGTAAAGCTTGTCATTCTTTTCCTTTTTCCTGCGAGGAGGCAACACCCTGCTATCATCTAAAGACCATGTGGGCTAAACATAGGGTGATCTCCCTCAGCCGATTGGCACCCAATATATAAACTTAGGGTGCGCCATACTTTTGTAATTGCTGTGTTAGTCACTATTGCAGTTTCATGTAGCTGGGATGAACATCCAAACCAGGGAGAAAGGGATTTTTTTTTTCAACTGTACAGATCCAGGAAAGTTCCATCAATGTTGGAAGAAGCTGGCTCCCATTCATAAATCCAAGCAGGGAAAGAAACCATCACCAGCCAGCAACACCACCAAAAAGCAGCAATCACTAACGGGCAGCAAGGAAGACCCCCCCCAGACCTCGAGCTGTTCTCTTACAGTACATGGCAGGCAGCTTCAATGATGCGCTGAGGTGAGCAAGAACGATCATGGCAACTGGCACAGGACAGAGCCGAGCTGCTGCCTCCTAGAGACGGTGAAGATGAAGGGAAGGGCCAGAGAGAAGGGACACAGAACAAAATATAGCCATGTAGAACATGTCCCCAGTGACCCAAGTCCTAGAACTATTCCCACCTTCAAAGGCTGCACAATCATGCCATCGAATTATGGAGGCTCATTCACTGATTTTTCTCACAGCCCATATGTTCCAATCACTTGTGCATGGAGACCAAGTCTTCAACACATGAACTTCTCTGTATACTTCATGTAACCCTTGGAATACGTTAATTACCAAGGATGAATTTCTATTCTGGTGAAAAAACATATATGGAATCTACCAGCAGATCAATAAGCCTACACTCCCGCGAGCCACTGAAACAGTGAACACACACACACACACACCACACACACATGCTGGGTTGTTAGTCTCTGCTTGTCAACTTGACAGGATTTAGAATCACCATGTAGACAAATTTTTTGACGTGTATTTTGGAATTTTCTATATTTGAATAATTGAGATGGGAAGACCCACTCTAACTATGGCTGGAGTCCTGGACTGAATAAAAAGGAAAATCCAGTCTGGAGAGATGGCTTTTGCCTGCAAAGCCTAGAAACTCGTGTTCCAATCTCCAGGTCCTACGTAAGCCAGACTCACAGTCACACAAGAACTCAATGTTGCACATGTGCACAAGGGGGCACATGCCCTTGGAGTTCATTTGCAGCAGCTAAAGGCCCTGGCATGCCTATTCTCTCTCTCTCTCTCTCTCTCCATCCTTCTTGCTGATGCGACAATGTGACCCAGCTTCTAACTCCTGCCACTTCTCCCTTCCATAATGGACCCTTTCCATCAAAACTGTAAGCCAATAAATAAATAAATAAATAAATAAATAAATAAATAAGTTAACCTTTTCCTTTTTGAAGCTGTTCCTGGTCAGATATTTTGTGTCAGAAAAAAATGAGAAAGTAATGGATACCTACACAAATAAATAGGAAATCATTTTTCTCTGATTTTTTCCTCTTTGGCCAAATCTTGTTTATTTCTCAGGGAATGGTTCCTATCTTCCATCACATTTCTAACTTTCTCTGGAATATATAGTTGGAATAATTGTAAGAGTCTGTGGTGGTTATTATAGCTGCTTGATCGGATGATCGTTCATTTTGCTCTCCTTCTTTTGTTGAAAGGCATACCACTGACAAGAATGATCAACATAAAACTTACGGCTCGTTACAGTGTGCTCTGAAAAGTTATGATAATTAGTTATGCATATGTCCTGAGGATTCTGGATTAGGTGCCAGATTTTAGAACTTTCATTTTTATACTCCAACTGTCACTTTTATCACTTTCAGCTATTTCTGTGGATAAGAATTTACATTCAGATGCTGAGCTCATCAGCTTCCCATTGGTTACATTAAATACTTTGCTCTCACATGGCACTTCTCTTTAAAGCACTTCATAAATGCTAGTTAATTGTCATGCCCTCAGGAATTAGCCAACATTAACGCATCTATCACATATATTATGAAACCAACATGCAATATAGGTAAAATGCTTCAATAAGACCTCACAGTTGTCAGTATCAGAGGCCAAAACAAAATCCCTTCACTATGTCTTTTATAGTATTGTAAAACAAGTATCTGTTTCAGTGATCAAAAAATGTATTATATGTCTTTTAAGACAGACTTCCTGGAATTCAGTGATGAACCATCTTATTGATCTGGTCCTAGCTTCCTAGTTGCCACTGGGGTATAAGAGATGAACTAATCAAACTCTTGATGTGCAGGGAAATGCTCGCATACACGGGCTCGCTTGCTCTAAGGCCAGCCATCATGTCATTATCCTCCAGCCCTGCCACCTTTGTCACTAGCATTGCATTTTATTGATTTTAGAAACCAATTGTTATTCACATACATGACTTGAAGGCTGTACCTGGATATAAATATGACCTTCTTGGTAGCCTGTGTATCAGAGCACAGCTTAGGTCATGGAACAAGCTGCTTCTTTCTGTTATAGACATTTATCTAATATCTCTGGGGAAAGGAAAAAGAATGGTAGTTATTCTAAACTGCGGCTAGGAAACGTTCTTTTGTTGAAAAGTAAACACAATATCAATGTGTTTCGGGGCTCTTAGAACAATTTTCACCCAGAAATGGTAGACTGAGTATCACATTTCTTTTTTCTTCTCTGACTGTCACTGTATCTGAAAACTTGCATTAATACTTGTATTTAACAACCTTTATATGTTTATTTTAGCAAGGAATTTTAAAGGAAGCTAGCTCTGTTTACTTTTGCTTTTGGCAATCTTTCTAAGGCTTTGTTTTGTGAGGCCTATTATCAATTCACACATTTCTGTAGCTCAACATCAGAACATTATTCCTAATAAAATGAGAATAAATACTTATTAACACTCAAAGCAGTAATTGCTATGAATTTCACGTGCATAATGGTTCTGAGCCTCTATAATATAAGAGGGTCAACTAATACAATAAGATGGGGAAAAAAGCAGGAATTGTAGCATGAAAATGTTGAGAACAATATATTAAAGGACCCAACACCAAATTAGAGATGAGTTGTTACAACTAAATTCACAATTAAAGCATGAAAGATATTATGATGTGAAAATTCTGAGACAGAAGTACACAGCTACATTTAAAGCCTGGAAAGCATTTAGAATAAGAAGACATCACCGTGTTCCTTTGTGTCCATGTGTTTGTTAACAATGGTCCTCCGGGTGGCACTGTTGGGATGTGTTGTGCATGTTAGTAAGTGAAGTGTAGTTTGGAGGTCCGTAGGTCACCTAGCATATGATCTCCAAGAGCATCATAGGCCCCTTGTCTCTTCATCTTTCTTCTTTGCTTCCTGGCTCATAAAGTTAGCAGTTTGCTCCACTCTCAGCCCCAATGCCAAATTTCCAGAGATCTAAACCAATAAGGCCATTTAATCTTGGAACAAAATCCACCAAAACTGTGAACCAAAATGAATATTTTCTCTTTGTAAGTTAATTTCCTCTGGTATTTAATTATATATAGGCAATCTTATTCATATAGACTTTAAAAAAATTCTTTTAAAATTATTTTATTTATTTTTTGGAGAGAGACACAGAGAGAGACAGAGAGGGAGAAGGAGACAGAGAATGGGCGCGCCAGCAGTCTCTCAGCTGCTGAGAATGAAATCCAGATGAGTGTGCCCCCTTGTGGTCAAGTGCAGCATTGTGCCCTTGCGCCACTTTGCATCTGGCTAAACATGGGACCTGGAGATTGGAACCCGGTTCTTAGGCTTGGCAGGCCGGCTCCTTAACCACTAAGCCAGCTCTCCAGCCCTAATATAGACATTTTTTTGAAAAAAAAAAAAAACTACATTAGCATTTGCAAATGAACTAGCTCACCAGTGATGTCATATATTTCCTGTAACTGAGTTGAAAAACTCTTTAAAATAAGGATTGAGTTGAGTTTTATAAGGAGAAAGTTTGTATTAAAAGTGTTTACATACATTTGAGAACCCACGTTATGATTCTGATGACAGATTGCCATTACTTTATTATTTCTTCTCTCCTCCAATATTAACAACTGAAACAATACTAGGCATAGGACCAGGCCCGCGAGTCCTTACATTTATCAGTCACTCCTTCCTCTATGACCAAGCAGAACATTGACTGTAGGATATATTGCCAGTGACATACTAAATCATCTGAAATAAATAAAAATGCAATACCTTCAATCAAAACCTTTAAACCATGAAGTCAAACTTTACATTGCAAAAGCAAGTAAGAAATGCATGTTAAACTTCAATACACTGACATCACATGTAGATTTCATTAAATAAAATCATACTAAGAAATTCTAACTTCCCCATACCTCAAAATTTTATTTTATTTGGAATAGAATTATTGCAGATATAATTCATTAAATGAGATCATATTAGAGTAGGGCGAGCCTCTATCCTAATTAGAAAATAATTGCATGAAGGCTCACACACAAGGCCACTAAACACTTCAGAATGCTGAATTTCTAAGCAAAACAATGCTTGGGTCTACCAGAAACTGGGAGAGAGGGGTTGGGCAATTATTTCGTCATTGCTTTCTGAAGGTTGGAACTCCATATAAATCTCTGTGTTTTTTTTTCTAGAATTCTAGGAAAATATAAAAGGAATATTGTGACATTTGATTAAGTGAATATTTATTAGATAAGACACACAATGTAAAAACTCTGAAAGGCAAAAAATGTCTTTTTTAAAAAATTTATTTTATGCATGTATTATTAAAGGTTATACACTTTTCTCCCCTTCCCCCTTCTCCAGTTTCAATGGGGCCCTTCTCAGTGGAGTTATGGTACTTTCTGTGGGGTAATGAAGGCCTCAGACAGTTGAGGGGTGGCATGCATCAGGCTATTCCTACCCCCTCTGTAACTCTTAGGCTCTTTTTGCCCTCTCTTCTGCAGTGTCCCCTGAGTCAAGGCAGGCCTGTTGGCAGACTGATTTAATGTTGAGGTCTTTGTAACCTCTGGATTTCTGCTTTGACAGTTTTTGATTGCTACCTGTGTCTGTCACCGTCACCCTAGAGCTGGTTGTCAGGCAAGCAGGAAGAGCAGTGTTCATGGTGCTGCTTCCACTGCAGTTTCTCCTGGGCTCTGGCAGATGTGGAAGAGATGGAAAGTCTTGCACTGAGCAGTTGTCTATTTTCTTGTCTTACCAGTAGATCTTGGCTCTCCTCTGTTTTCTCTGCCATCTGGAAAGTAAAGCTGCTTCTCTAACCACGAGCGAGAGAAGCTTGGGTTAAAGGGGAAATACAATGTTATTTGAGAGGTTTTTGGTGTGCAAGCCCACTCCTCTTCCTGACCACGGGATTCTGACTTGGTTTCCAGTACCAGATGTGAGTTCTCTCCCACTGTGTGGCCCTCATGTCCAATCAGAGAACAGTTGGTTACCTGCAGAGGTTGTGTGTACTTCTTACTCCACTGGTTCATTTTGTAGTCTTCCGGGTCCCCTGCTTATTCATGCTATTGGTGACTACTGTCTTCCAGCAGCTCCCATAGAAATTTCCAGCACTATGAGGGCCAGAAGGAAGGGTGCTAGTTTCCCTTTCTGTTCCAGCATGCCAAGACATTTGATTACCTGCCAGAGCTATGGCTGAAGACACCACAGGCTGCTGTCACAGGACCTTAG
This sequence comes from Orientallactaga sibirica, assembly GCA_036365145.1. Taxonomy (NCBI): domain Eukaryota; kingdom Metazoa; phylum Chordata; class Mammalia; order Rodentia; family Dipodidae; genus Orientallactaga; species Orientallactaga sibirica. Next base: position 6,032,919 of record JAEOAD010001030.1, read on the forward strand.
AATACCACGCTGAAACTTGAAGGGAAACTAGCTCAATGTAACTTTATCGAATTTAATTCATATCTTCAAAAGAAATTTATAAGAAAAAGGAACCCCAAAACAGAAAACAATAGTTCATAAAACGGAGAGTTGTGATGCAGGAGAGAGCTCTATGTGGGCTTGGAACTTCCATACCAGCTACCATCAAGTCTCCAGTTCATGCACACATTAACAAAGAGTTAATGTGATCTCAGGGAAGGTCAATTATATGATTTATTTTATGGAGAGTTAAAATAGGAGGGAAAGTAACGCATGAAACTTCCCAGCTAAGGAAGTTCTCCTCCTTCTAAGTCTGGCTTCCTTTCCTAGTTGGAAAGCAAGAGAAGAAACCTGGAAAAGACTGTCTTGAAAGGACACACACACGATTCAGGTGTTTTGTTGCATTGATGTGAACCAGATAGCCAAGTAGAATGGGTTTCACCACCAGGATCAACTGTGCAGGGACCAGCACTGACTTAGGAAGCGCCAACCCATGGGGGCTAAGCCGTGAAATTGAGGAAGAAACAGGAAGCTGTTGCTGAGGATGGATAGGAGATTATTTGCTTGTAGCCATCTTGGAAGAGACTGGATCAGACGTCTAGGCTGGTCCATGTTTCTTTGGGCCACTCATTAGCTGACTACCTATCAGGATAAAGCCATCTTACTCCAAATCCATACCAGTTATATGTCAAATGCTAGCATTGTCAAGAAGTGTGAACAGTACTCCACCAATGAAGACAGAACATGGGAAATTTCACAGGGGATCTATTCAGCAGCATCATTCAATTAAAAAAAAAATACTCATTAAAACCCCAGCTGAAACCATAGAGTAACGGGGGAAATGGGAAGAAGTGCCCCTTTCTTGGTGAACCTGACACCAGAATAAGGCTGAAGGAGACAAACACAGAGAACATCCAACTCCTACTAAGCCAGATATCCAGAGACACAGAGGCTCCCAAGACCTCATCACTGAAGTAGAACTAAAATGAACCCAACATGGCTCAGGGAAATTCACGGAAGAGGGGGCAGGAAGAGTGTTAGAGCCACAAGTTGGGTCATTAGGCACAGAGACTTTGCCTGTCCCCCATAACTGTTGACTATTCCCATAATGCACAACCCACATTCCCCAATGATGAGGGTCCCTTCAGAGGGGGGAGGACAGGGGGGAGGACAGGGGGGAGGAGGCTACCGGAGACACCAACATGAATGTAAAATTAGAAATATATATATAGAATCCACAAGGAGATCAAGAGATTGGAAGAACGCTGGTTGTGTGGAGAAATGTGGGGAAGAATGGTAAAGATTGGCATTCAAGGCAGAAGTGAGCCAGGTTGTGCTTACAATGGCAGGTCATGGAAGCATCTTGACTTTGAGTGCAAGATTGGAATGATCTGAGTGCAAAATGAGAAACAGAGTCAGCAATACTTGTATTCATTTTCCCTTATTTTTCTATTTAACTATTCTTATAAATTTATTAAAGAGGCTTTATAGTGAAATTAGTCTTTTATATTCTGGGTTTTGCTAATATTTTCCATGTTATTTATTTTTGACCTTGTTTTTATTACTTTGCCATACTTGAAAAATTTAATTTTTGCATATGAAAATTTGTCACTCTTTTCTGAAAAAAAAAAATACAGTGACATACAGTGTGTACTTAATAGATGACAGAACATGAAAAAGGCCTAAAATATCAAGATCTGGTGAGAATGTAGAACAACTCTAACATTAATTAACTCCTAGTGTGAACACAAAGTCTTAAAGCCACTTCAAACATGACAGTATTATAAAATTATATATGCATTTACTCAGTATGATAGCAATGCCACTCCAGGGAAGAAAAGTGTGTTGAAAGTCCATACAGTGCCCCAGAACTGAATGTTAAGTGGTACTTTGTAATAGTTGAGGACAGGTGAGCTGTCACATGGCAATAAGTGATAAATAGGAAAAAAATATGTTTACAGTGAACTAATAATATCATTAAAAAGGAGAGAAAAACAGATCTATGACATAGCATGCCTTCATCTTGTAATATCCAATAAATAAAGAGACATTCACAAACCTTAAGAGGTGTTCAAAAACTAAATTTGTCAAATAAAGAAATGGGTTTCAAAGCAAACTGGTTTTTGTTTCCCTTCTTCAAGTCTACTCTCCCAATTTATGCTGGCCAACGCCATAGCCTTGGTTTGTAACTTTGGGGCCCCACGTTTTCTTTTGCTCTTCCTCATCACCTCTTTTTCCCCTCTCACGAGTTTCTATTTAGTCATAGCCTATATCCACCCTTGGATTCCCCTTTTTACATACATATAAAGACTGAAAGTGAGGATCAGAAGTTTGTCTTTCTGGGACCTGAATTACCTTAGTATAACAGTTCCAGCTCCATATATTTTCCTGAAAATTACATAATTTCAGCTGGGCATGGTGGTGTACACCTTTAATCCCAGCACTCAGCAGGCAGAGGTAGGAGGATCTCCATGAGTTTGAGGCCACCCTGAGAACTACACAGTGAATTCCAGGTCAGCCTGAGCTAGAGTGAGACCCTACCTCAAAAAAAAACATAATTTCATTTTTCTTTATAGCTAGATAAAATTCTCTTGTGTACATCTAATAGATTTACATTTTCTAGTTATCAGTTGATGGACTTTTAGGCTGATTCCATTTCCTAGCTGCTGGTCATACAGCAGCAGGGCATCGATGTGCAAGTATCTGTGTGGTCCATTACAGAGAACTTTGAGCACGTAACAATTGTTGAGAATATTCATTGTTGTGCATGATGTGAAAGTTAAGGGAAATGACTGCATGTTAAGTGTGGACCGTATTGGGACTGTGATAGATACTGTGAGATTACACAACCACTTAAATTGAGTCATGTAGTATACGTAAAATTGATAAATGTATTTCATAGGTATGTACCTGGTGGGGTTTGAATGTGTAATGCGCCCCATAGACTCTTGTGTTAAAACACTTGATCCCCAGCAGGTGGCACTGCTTGAGAAGGTTGTGGAACCTTTAAAACGTAGCGTCTCACTGGAGGAACGGGGGAAATGGGAGACCTCTGCTTCCTGTTCCATCAAAGTGTGAGGGGTGAGGAGTCTCAGCTGTACACTTCAGTCACTATGAAGCCACCTGTCTCTATGTGTCCCTTTATTAATTTTTTTCTCAAGAAATTAATAATTTCTTGTCAGGTATTTGATTGCTGCCAATAAAAAAGTGAAAAATACCAATAAAACTGATGAAAATAATTAAAGACAAAATATTGTTACTTATGTTCTCATTTTTAATTTTTTTTTTTTCTTTTTTGGTTTTTCGAGGTAGGGTCTCACTCTGGCCCAGACTGACCTGGAATTCACTCTGTTAGTCTCAGGGTGGCCTTGAACTCACAGTGATCTTCCTACCTCTGCCAAAATAAATAAATAAATAAATAAATAAATATTTAAATATTTTTATATTTTATTTATATATCTATTTGAAAGAGCTTCAGCGAGAGATTGTATGTGTGTGTGTGTGAGAGAGAGAGAGAGAGACAGAGACAGACAGAGAGAGAGAGAGAGTGTGTGTGTGTGTGTGAGAGAGAGCGTGTGTGTGTATGGGCACGCCATGGCCTCTAGTCACTGCAAATGAACTCCAGATGCATGTACCACCATGTGCAGCTGGCTTATATAGGCATGTAGGGTCTGGGGACTCCAACCTGGGTCTTTAGGCTTCCCAGGCAAGCACCTTAACTGCTAAGCCATCTCTCCAGCCCAAATTATTTTTTTAAATATTTTATTTATTATCTTGTATTTTAAGCATATAGTCTTTATAGTCTGTATAAACTTCTAAATAATAACTTTGGTCAAAACCAAGCCAGAAATAGCCCTGCTCTTATAGTTTCTAATACTATAAGGAGAAGGAAGGCCACTCTGAAAAGCCAGTGTTTGCATAAAATCTGAATGAGTGGAAGAGAGCTCTGTATGTCTGCACAGGCGTTTGACCTAGTATACGCAAAAGGAATGAGTTAAGATGTTACTAGGCCTGGATTTTCATTGTCTCCCCAAAATTCATATATTGAAGTCTCACCACTGATGTGATGGTATTAGGAGGTGGGGCTCTGAGGCAGCATTTGTGAGGGTGGAACCCTCATGAACCCTCCTAACAAGCCTCAGGGCGTTCCTGCAGTCCTTCACGAAGCGAGGACACTGGGACGAGGCACCTTCTCTGACGCAGGAAGTGCGTCCTCATTAGTCATGGATCACCAGTGCTTTCCCTATGGACTTCCAGCCTCCAGATCTCGGAGCAGGAAGTCCTGCTTCTTGGGCATCCAGCTTCAAATATTTTGTTGTAATATCTGTAAAAGACTGTGTCTATGTAGTTGACATGTTCAGGGGATGCTAAGAAACTTTGTAAAACGAGTTGTAGTAAGGTTGGGTGTAGTTAAAAGAGAAACAGAATAAAAGAGATGGAAAGAAACAACAAAGAGTGGAAAAGAAAACAGGCCAGAGAAAGGACTAAAAAGTGACAAAGAGAAACAAGGAGGTGTGTTGGAGAGCCTTAGTCCAGTGTTTGCATAAAATCTGGAAGGAGGAAGAATGGGAAATGCTTGAGCTGAGAGTGCATGGCATTAAAAAAAAAAAAAAAAAGACTTGGAAAGCCCTGCATGGTCCTGGGAAGCTTGTTTAGGAAACTACAGGATCAAAGTCAAGCAAGGAATGATGTTTACGTGGCTAAAAGGAATGAGTTAATTCGCACCTGAGTTCTGAACCCCAGCATACGTTGTGTGCCTGTGTCCCCAACTCCGGGGCTCAAGAGGATCCCTGGGGCTTACACACCAGTCATTTTAGCTAATCAATGAACGTTGGGTTCCCTGTGAGACCTTGACTCAGAAAATAAATTGAAAACCAATGGCCTCCACATGAGTTCTCCATCATGCTAAGCGCAAGAGAAATGGCCTGCTCTCCACAGGGCCAAGCAGAGAGAGCAAAGCCAACCAGCCAGCCAGCCACCACAGAGCAAAACTAACTACAGCCAAAAGGTCACACAGCAGACTTCAGGAACTCCTGCTAGACACATTTGCATATCTTTACAATGGAATCTCAAACCCATCACCACACCTTAAGACCGGGCCCCCAGTGACCTTGCCTCTAACAAGGTGATTGCAGATGCAAACTATAAACTAATAAAATACTGAATATATTGGGGGACATATATTCAAACTACCACATTCCGCCCCTGGCCCCCAATATATTTAGCTCCTGGCCCCCAATAGATTTATAACTATCACACATTGTAAATTGTACTCAGTCCAATTTCAAAGGTTCTCACAGTCTTGACCAACTTAAGATAGTCCTGTAAAATCAAACAAGTTAAATTCTTTCAATATGTAAAGGCACAGAGTAAACATTTTTAACTGTATAAGGAATAGCAAGGAGAAATTAGAACAATGCAAACTCAACCACCATCAGCCATCATCAAACTTCTGCAGTTCAAGTTCAATATAACCAGAGACTAACAGTCTCCATGTTTACCAATTCCGCCCCTCCAGCTGGGCAGAGTCACCAGGGAAAACTTTCATCCCATGCCAACACTGCACTCCATGGTAGCCCTTTTGCACAGTCCTGGTATATCCAAAACATCTTTAGGTCTCCATGCAAACCACGGTCCATCTTCCAAAAGGCTCTTCCAGCCTATTCCTCAGAGACTTCATGCCCTGCCTTCATGCTGCATCTCAGCAGCGGCTCCTGGAACCGTGTGCAACTCATGACCACTCCATGCATTTTTCATGCTTCCAAAACCAATACCAGGTGTGCAGGACACAGCCATATTTTTAATTCAGGGACAAAATAAACCATAGCCTTGAAAAGCAGGTTCCTTCTCCAGTCAGCTCTTTCCAAGAATTTGCATTTTTAACAGTCTTTCCTCAGGCATCCTCTCCATTGTTTTAATGTAAATCAAGTCAGGCCACCTTCCTTCCACCTTCCTCAAGATTGCTAATGTGTCAACAATAGCAGCTTAACCAGTCTCAGTGCCTCTACTTTTAGCTTGCTTCAGGTTTTCCAACTTAAAATCTTAAAATCTCAGTACAATATCTTCAGCCAAGCACATCAGTCCATTACAAATTTAAGTTTGATCAAACACTCTGGGCCTGGATAACGGAACGTAGCCATCCCTTATGCCAGTAGCCCAGTTCCAACAAAGTCCTCTGTAGTCTTTCTTTCCCCTTAGAAACCTCATAAGCCAAGCCTCGAAGTTCAATACTATCTGCACTTAGCATTCTCAAACTCTTGTCAGAATAGTCCATAAAACTTGGCTTACCACTCCAGAAGGCATCTTCAGTTGCAAGCACCAAGTCCATGCCCATTCCAGACCAGGCACAGTTATGGAGGATGGTCAGGTTCATCTACCCCACACTCCTCGGTACCACTTTACTTACAGATCCAGGGGAGAGTTCCATAATGGCAAGAGAAATGGCCTGCTCTCCACAGGGCCAAGCAGAGAGAGCAAAGCCAACCAGCCAGCCAGCCACCACAGAGCAAAACTAACTACAGCCAAAAGGTCACACAGCAGACTTCAGGAACTCCTGCTAGACACATTTGCATATCTTTACAATGGAATCTCAAACCCATCACCACACCTTAAGACCGGGCCCCCAGTGACCTTGCCTCTAACAAGGTGATTGCAGATGCAAACTATAAACTAATAAAATACTGAATATATTGGGGGACATATATTCAAACTACCACACATGCACTACTCCCCCTAACCCGGACACAATTTAAAAAAGACATTATAGGGATGGAGAGATGGCTTAGCGGCTAAGGCCCCTGCCTCCTAAGCCTAAGAAGGCCATTTCCAATCTACAGGTCCCACGTTTAGCCAGATGCAAAGTGAAACAAGGGCGCAATGCCGCACTTGGCCACAAGGGGGAGCACGCATCTGGATTTCGTTCACAGAAGCTGAGAGGCTGCTGGCGCACCCATCTCTCTATCTGTCTCCCTCTCCCTCTCTCTCTGTCTCTCTCCAAAAATAAATAAAATAAATAAAGAAAATTATATTTTAAAAAAGATATTATCAGCTCTGATAATATTTGCGATACCCTGACTGTCATGAGTTGTGACAGAAAAGCAGCACCACGGCCTCCGACACAAACAGCAAAGCTACAGGCATTGTTCATCAGCATATCCCCCCTTTTCCTTTAATTTCAACTCTTCCTAACATCTCTGCCCTTTTTTGGCATGTCCACCGGTTTTAAGTTCTTTCTATTCTAAGCTATAGAAAGCATAATGAAACGCCCACTACAAAACGCCCTCTCAGCCTCACACATGTTGGAAACGCTCCTTCTCCTTAAAGTGCTCAGAAAGCATTCTGCACTCACTGATTCCTTGCTTGGTTTATTTTCAATTTCAAAATTGAAGTATGCTCTTCAGTCCACTTATGCCTTGTTTCTGTGTGAATCATCCTGATAAATTAAGTGGAAATCCCAACAAATCTTAAACGACTTTTCAGAAAGTTTAGATATGCGTTTATAAAAACATAATGGCCAGAGACAAGTACCCCACAATCACCAAGGACTGTGTTCCGTAAGAGTCTTCCACCTTGGTTCTTTTGCTTGGTTTGGATCTTATTTTCTGGACTTTGAGGAAGCTGCCTCCATCAAGTATGTTTAACACTTGGATTCCACTTGAATGTTGAACTGCATTTGATGGAGTCTGTTTAATGAAATCTCTGGTTTAAACCTTGACTTTGGTTTCACCCATGCTTTACACTATGATTTTTGTGGGGAAGGTTCTGGGAAGGCCCCGCTACATTCTGCAAGTGACGTTTCCAGAGCATTTGTAATCAGTTCTCCAGACAGGTTTGGCTAATATGATTTCTATAATTCAGACTGACCTTGCTTCTCTTTCACATAAACAAAGGCTGCTACAGGTGCATCTGCACCGCCAGGGCCTCAGCAGCTTCACCTCCTAGTTCTGTGTTGCTGCTCCTTGTCAGTCACCAGGACCTCTCAGATCTGCTACCGACCCAATGGGATGAATCTAGCAAATTCTGTTCAATTTTGAAGTCAAATTCATAGTTGGATATTACTGATCAAAATTTGACAAAGTAAACTCTTGTTCCTTTAGGGCAATTAATTTAACTTCAGCAATAATTTTTTGTTTCACATTCATATCATAAGATTTCCAAATATTTACCAAAATTGATTATTGTTCTTTTTAATAAACATTTTTATTTCTTTAGTAGAGAGAGAGATTGGAGAGAATGGGCATGCCAGGGCCTCTAGCCACTGCAAAGGAACTCCAGACAAATACACCATCATGTGCATCTAGCTTACATGGGATATGGGAAGTAGAACCCAGCTCCTTAGACTTTGCAGACAAGCACCCTAAATGCTAAGCTATCTCTCTAGCCCTAAATATTTTATATATTTATTTGAGAGAGAGAGAAAGAAGGATGAAGAGAGGAGAGAGAAAATGAATGGGCATGCCATGGCCTCCAGCCATTGCAAAGAAACTCCAGACACATGTGTCATCCTGTGCATCTGCCTTGGGTACTAGGGAACTGAACCTGGGTCCCTAGGCTTTGCAGGCAACCACCTTAACTGCTAAGTCATCTCTCCAGCTCTTAATTATTCCCTATGTAGTAAAGCCCACTTATACAAACTAGAAAAGACTAGATATTGTCTCTGCTTTAGTAATATCTCTGAAATCTTCCATTTCATGATACAATTTTATTTTTTATAAATATTTTTATTAGTTGTGTATATAGTATATATACAGCCATGATGGTACCATCGCTAGCCTTCTCTCTGTCCTCCCCCCATAGGTAATGTGGGTCTTGCCTTAGGGGGTATCCATCAGTTATGCAGGAGAGGCAATGACTCTGCGCATAATGACCCAACTCATGGCTCTAACAAACTTTCTGTCCCATCTTCCAGGAATGTCCCTGAGCCATGTTGAGTTCATTTTAGCTCTATTTCAGTGACAAGGTTTTGTGAGTCTCTAGGTGTCTCTGGATATCTGATTTGGTAGGAGTTGAGTGTTCTTTGTGTCTATCTCCTTCACCCTTGTGCTGGTACCAGGTTCACGCATAAAGCAGCACTCTTGCTCATTTCCCCTATAACTCAATGACTTCATCTGGTGCTTGTTGAGGTGCGATGGGCTGATTCTCTCCTCGGGTCTGCATCCATCTGAAAAAGAGAAGCAGATTTTCCAATGGAGAGTGAGGTCAGTGCAAGACACATGGATAACCATTATTATTTTAGAGAGAATTTAATCGGTGTAGGCCCTCTTGTATCCCACTATTGGTGGGAGCTTGATATTGGAGAGCAGGCTCGTTTTTGGATATGGTTCTGACTTGTTTTCCATTTCCAGGATGGGTTCCATTCCACTGAGCAGTTGGTAACTCGCCATGGTTGTGTGCCACTATTGCACTTGTGTGAGCATCACGTCAGGTTGTTTGCTGCTGAGTAGCATCCCCCCGTCACTTACGTAGTGACTTCTGAGCCTAGACAAGCTGTCTGGGGACTGACTCTCTTCCAGATTCCCTCCAAGGTTTCTCCGTGTTCCGTCCGAACATCATATGATGTCTTCAACCAATAATCTTTGGTGGGTCATCAAGTACTCTAAACAGAAATCTTTCTTCTTTTGGGAAACCTTGTAGGTCTCACTGATCAACAGCTCATTGTGGATCTTAACCACATGCTGGTATTGGGGGTGACAGGTCAGTGCCAAGGGAAAAGAAGGAAGAAAAAATATAGGTAATATGAAAGGGAAAGGGAGAAAAGAGAGAAGAGGGAGTGATAAAGAAACAGGAGAAGATTGAAGTTAGTCTTCATCAAACCCTGTCCAGGCCCCAGGGATTCATGATACAATTTTCTTGAAAAATATCAATAAATGTTTGCTTTTTTTGTGAACTGTTTTTGTATCTTATTTCATGTTAAGAGTATATTTATTTCAATTTATTTGTTTACAAGGGGAGGAGAAAGAGAGAGAATATGTGCACCAGTGTTTCTAGCCACTGCAAATGAACTCCGCATTCATGGACCACTTCATACAGCTGGTTTTACATGAGGACTGGGGAATAAAACGCAATTATTAGACTTTTTAGGCAAGTGCCTTAACAGCTGAGTCTTCTCTCCAGCATTATTTCACTTTATTTGAATTTTTTGTTTTTTCAAATTATCTGCTGAAGATGTCACATTTATAGAATACCCATGAGTTAATTTATACATTTTAAAATCACAATTATTCTTAGGTCATTGAGCTTAGATCAGAATGACAAAGCATGACACATTTATGACTGTTATATAATGTGTAGTGTAACAAGATATTAATCATGGAATACCATTCAGAAATTTCTACCTGTGTGTTTCAGGTTTGAAGTTTCCTTTTGGATAAGTGTACCTTAGTTATCAACAAGGCATTCAAGTTTTCTTGCACTGAAGTTGGATGCGTACTGGTATTTCAAAAAAAACATGCATTTTTGACAGTAACTTTGCCTATAGATTTGCAAGCATTCCCCAAAAAAAAATCATTGGATTCATGATGGACAGCATTTGCTCAATGACCCCTCTCAACATCAACTAAGAATTGATTTTAAAGTAGATCCAGTTAGTCGACACTATCAACCGTTTAAATAAAAAGCCATTTTTGGGCTGGAGAGATGGTTTAGCGGTTAAGTGCTTGCCTGTGAAGCCTAAGGACCACGGTTCGAGGCTCAATTCTCCAGGACCCACGTAAGCCAGATGTACAAGGGGGAGCATGCATCTGGAGTTCATTTGCAGTGGCTGGAGGCCCTGGTGCTCCCATTCTCTCTCTCTCTCTCTCTCTCTCTCTCTCCCTGCCTATTCCTGTATCTCTTGAATAAATAAATAAATAAATAAATAAATAAATAAATAAATAAATAAATACTTCTTTTTTAAAAAGCCATCTTTTAGGTATGGGATGCTCATTAGTAATACCATAAGAGGAAATGGCCTTTTGATGACTGCTCATTAAAGCTGTGTATATTTGCATATTTGTATGTGCAGGTGGGCTTTATCTGCTAAGTATCCTCCTTGATCGTTGGAGTGATATATTCCTTCAGAGGGCAAGAAGATGTTTAGGCTAACAGGCTGTGGATAATTTGTTCAAGTTTCCTTGAGTAAGTATGATACATTGTAACATATGTTGAGTGTTAGTTTTATCTTTCCTTCCCATCATGCTTTGTAACTCAGTGTCTTTCCAAGGTCATGGGACAAACGTTAAGTCTATGGGCATTTGCTACTTCAAAGCAAACATTTCTAATACTATTGTCTGGTTTACAGAAAACTTTCTTGCTGTAGCCTTAATCCTTGAAAATAGCATTTCCTAAACATGGAAATGTTCCCAGACTAGGGTTTAAAATTTTGTTATCTTGATTCTCTAGACCAAGAGGACTCAGGGCGAGTGAAGATGACCAACTCCTCCCACACAGCGAGAGGAGAAAGAGGAGGAACCTTTGCAGTGGGCAAGGTGGTGCACACCTGTAATGCCAGCCCTGGTGAGGCAGAGGCAGGAGGATCTCTGGTTTGTGGTTGACCAGGCTGCATAGGGATGCCTTACCTCAACAAACAAACAAAACGTGCTATTAAAGCCCTTGGGAATTTTGAGTGTTTATGTTCCTAACCTGAAGGAAAGCTGATAAAATCATTGCGTGCATAAGGTCTCTTCCAGGCAGAGGAGCCTCTTGAGAAAATCTTGGGGATTTAAGAAAGTAAAGATGTACGTGGTGCAATGTGAAGCATGGATGAACCCACGAAGAGATGGGCACTACAAAAGAAGAAATTCAGTCCATGCTTTGACTCTTTGTCAGCTATGCTATTTTTTATTTTTTTACTGACAGTGCTGCAAATGCCACTTGATTTTCTGAATTTCTCTGCAATATATGCACTATAAATTCTCTCGTGTGAGAGAAGGCACTGCATCACCACATCCAGAAGTAATACTTACATTACTCTATCTTCAATTATCTTCTTTAATTATACAATGTCATTTGTTTTATACAATGGGAAAGCAAACTTTTAAAATTCATACTGGCATAATGATTTTTAAGCTTGACTTTCTTCTATTTTTACAATTTTACATATAAGCTCATATAACTTTAATGATATAGTATATAGTGGTATAGTCATTAAAAACATTCTGCTAATTTGCTAGTTTATGTTGAGCACTGACTTTTCCTTGAGTGCTTAATTTTTCTTTTCTTTCTTTTTTTATTTGTTTCTTTGTTTGTTTCTTTCTTTCTTTCTTTCTTTCTTTCTTTCTTTCTTTCTTTCTTTTTTTTGGTCTAAACATGTCACTGTTGATTCACAAATAAGAAGACACCAATACCAATTTTCTAATGGAAAAAAAGTACTTTGAAAAGTTACTGACTTTCCAAGGTTGGGAGATGGATGACTCAACACTTAAATGTGCTTGCTTGCAAAGCCTGCCATTCTGGGGTTCAACTCTCCAGTAACCACATGAAGCCAGGTGCACAAAGTGACACATGAATCTGGACTAACTTCGCAGCAGCAAGAGAGCCTGATACACCCATGGATTTTCTCTGTGTCCCTCTCTCTCCCCCATACATACAATAAATACCACACATACAATACATACCACACATACGATAAAATTTTTTTAAGTGTTACTGATTTCTAACAGGTAAACGCATACCTATTAAAATATAGAAATACCATTCAGTGCAAATAATTTGTTCTCATTTTTTTATGCTTCCCAATTCTTTATTATTAATCATAATATTGATACTTATAAACAAGATCATATTCTACATACTGTATTGACATATGACCTGTCATTTCCCTCCCATATGTTATGAAGGTTCTTCAGCATATATAAATTCTGCCCATTCTTTTGTCTGACTGCATGACAACTCTCATATTAAGCATTTTCAAATTTAATCAATTTTGGGCAATGATTACTACAATAGAATTGAGATAAATATATTTACAGAATCCCAGGTTTATATAATATAAAATTCCATCCTACACAAATGAGATTCCTCTTTATGGCATGTGTTCATGGATTTATATTTTCTATATCAATTAAATAGCTTTGCTAATAGGTAAACAACATATAAAGCCAATTTCTTTTTTTAATTTTTTTAATTTTTTTATTTTGGAGAGAGATACAGAGAGAGACAGACAGAGAGAGAGGGAGAGGGAGACAGATAAAGAATGGGAGCACCAGCAGTCTCTCAGCTGCTGTGAATGAAATCCAGATGTGTGCGCCCCCTTGTTGGAAAGTGTGGCATTGTGCCCTTACGTCACTTTGCATCTGGCTAAACATGGGACCTGGAGATTGGAACCGGGTTCTTTGGCTTAGCAGGCAGGCGCCTTAACCACTAGGCCATCTCTCCAGCCCTAGATCCAATTTCTTAATTGATTGATCTTGGAATGCAGGTGAGATTGCTCTGGGATATTTTCTCATTGTTTTGTGAAGATTCAACACAGGCCATCAGGCTTGTTGAGAATACACTTTAGCTCATCACCAGCACCAGGACTGTTTTTTTTTTTTTTTTCTCCTGTGTATTTTTCATTCATATAACCTAGTTCTGCTGGGATATATGAATGCAGCAGTTTTATTTATAAACCTCCATTTTATTATATTTTTTAATATTTTTATTTATTTATTTGTTTTTCTAAACAGTTTTTTTAAATTTTTATTTATTTATTTGCAAGCAGAGAGATAGAAGAGAGGCAGACAGAGACTCTGAGAGAATGGACATGCCAGGGCCTCTAGCCACTGCAAACGAACTCCAGATGCATATGCCCCTCGTGCATCTGGCTTATGTGGGTCCTGGAGAATCAAACCAGGATCCTTTGGCTTCACAAGCAAACACCTTAACTGCTAAGCCATTTCTCCAGCCCAAACTTCCATTTTATATCAAATATTTGTTCTACATGATAAAGATATTTTCCTCTACTACACTTTTGCTTAAAGTGACAGATACTTAAAATAATTTATAAAGTAAACAAATATCTTTTAAGCCAGATATTTTACATATTACATGTATGGTATAATTTTTGAGTGACATCTGTATGATGTTAAGTCAACTTAAACATAAAAAGAAACAATGTCATGAATAGGTTAGGAACAAGATCTTGGAAATTGGGCAAGTATTGGTTATATTTCAAGCTAGTGATAAATTGAGCAAATTATGTATATTTATCAGTCAATTGGAAACATAAAGAGAAATATTTATTTCTTTTAGGTGACTTAGGAAAATATTTAAAATGAGAAAAATAGTATGAATTTGCTCCCCAAGTGGTCACAATGTATGTTTTAGAATGAATATCTTTCTCTAATTTTGTTTCTCTTTGATGCAGTTTCTGTATCTATTCACATTTCTGAATAATCAAACAGAATTAGAAGAAGTCCCTTGTCAGAGAGCACATTAGAATTTTGATAAAAGGGGATAAAGTAGCATCAAACCAATCAATAAACTCTAGAAAAATAACTCTCATGGAAAGCTCTTCATACAAATGTGTTATCATGCTTTAACACCAATTCATTATATCAATAACTCATCAGTTTCTTCTGGAAAAATTAGGATTTATTATCAAATGAAGACTAGTAACATAGCTTAACAATGGCTTTTAATTTAATATGCTAACTGTATGCTTGTTAGGACACTGTGTTGAGAAAAGCCTTAAATCAGCAGGAAAGGGAGGTGGTGAGTTACTGAGGTTCCACTTGAAGAGTGGTTTGGCAGCAATATTATATGGCTCTAGTCTCTCTAATGTAAACAAAAACAGGTGTGAAATTTTATTTTGTGTCACCATTTTAATTGTTTTTTCCACACAACATTTTAAGCCTTCATAATTGCTTGGTTAGATTATAAGTAGCTAGCAGGAATGAATTGTCAGCTCTTTCTACCTGCTGGCACACATCCTTGATTTTCTTTAATAATAATTTTCCTTTGCGTCCTATTTTATTTCAAATTCATTAGCCAGCTTTCAATGATCCTAATGGTGAAAGAATGGTATGAACAGGGAATAGACATGACCTGAAATAAAAGGACATTTATTCAACGTGTGAGTGGATCCTGTCTGCCTCCACAACCCTTGTCATTTCTATATGAATAGTAGGATGTGTGAAGGGTAACTAAAATTGTTAAGTTAAATCTAAAAAAAAAAAAAAATAGGAACAACATAATAGAAAGAAAGTTTAAACAATAAGGCATTTTCAAAACTGAGGGAACCAGCAGTCTACATACAGCTCATGTTCTGAATCACTTCAGCTCATTTCCAAGAGTGTGTTTGTGAAAAATGATTCCATCTGCCATTTGTTCACGTTAGGAATCATTGTCCAGGAGATGGAACATAGAGGGCGCTGTGGGTAAAGGCACAGTGCATACAACACAGTGAAATGTTCCCCTAAAAGAATATTTCAAAACCTCACTTCTAAGAAAAAGGTTCTTAGCTAAAATATGAAAAAAAAATGTCACCATGGTTGGTATTTTTGGAAGGAGATTATAATAAAATTATTTTTATTAGAAGAGAAATGTCCATGAAAAAACTCAGTTATTTTACTTTCCAAACAAAAAATACCTTTAAAAGGCAGTAGACTCTACCATGGCTTCTAATTATAGTATGCCCACTAGTAAGTCTCAGATTTGTTTAAGAGCACATAACGTTACCTTATTCCTCAAATATTATTTTATAACTGCATAAAATATATCATTGTTAAGATATTAATTTTTAAATACTTTTGATTATACTTGAATAAATTGATGGTGTAAGTGTTACAAGATAGAGAAAACAAGTCTGAGATGGTCAGTATCATGGTGATTTATGGCCACATAATTGCTACAAAAATTCATTACTTGTGTGAGACAAAGAAACATTTGGTTAATGGCAGGTACTGAAGACAACATTCAAAAGTAATTGAACATATAATCTGAATTTGCACCACCTGGTTAGTTGTGAATTGGCTAACATGAATAATAAAATTTCCTGAGAATGCATGGCATTAATTAGTATTTGAATGTGATATGTAGAATGGATTGGTGCAGCACTAGAAAAATGAGTGTAATAAATCTTAAAAGAGATGTTAAACCAGCATTTTCATAAAAGACCTACTGAGTGCACTAAGACAACTATGTGTTCAGTGTTTGTCTGTGGCCATTGCACCGAGCACATATTTCTGAGTATTGGTTTAATCATGGCCAGTTGTCAACTGCTAGAATATCATTATTAGTGGTCTTGTCTTTTCTGTTGTAATTCAATAGAACATCTAAGAAGTGCAGATGAAACTACTCAAGAGATGGATGTCAAAAATGTGTTTAGCCCTGCTTTCTGAGACATGAAGTAAGTCTGAAAGCATCATTTTTAAAATAGGTTTTCAGTTCACCTTGCATTTCTTGCTGCAGCACCACACATTCTGTGAACTTCTTGGTGTAAAAATCTCCTTAATATGGGCCCCAACTTTCTAGGCTATAGTGTGATGTATTGGCAATAAAATTCACTTCTGAAGCAGCAACA
The DNA here is from genome assembly GCA_036365145.1 of Orientallactaga sibirica. Classification (NCBI taxonomy): domain Eukaryota; kingdom Metazoa; phylum Chordata; class Mammalia; order Rodentia; family Dipodidae; genus Orientallactaga; species Orientallactaga sibirica. Next base: position 6,049,417 of record JAEOAD010001030.1, read on the forward strand.
TTTACTGATATGCCTTGTTTGGTCATTTCTAGTAGAAACACTTGTGGGATTGTTGTACAATCCTGCTGAATATTGTTTTCTCATTGAAACTTATCTTCAGGGCTGGAGAAATAGCTTAGCGATTCAGTTACTTGCCTGCAAAGCCTTAACGACCCAAATTAGATTCTCCAGTACCCATGTAAAGCCAGATGCACAAAGGGACACATGTGTCTGGAGTTCGTTTGCAGCAGCTGGAGGTGCTATTGTGCCACTCTCTCTGTCTGCTTCTCTTCTCTCTCTCTCTCTCTCTCTCTTTAATCTAACTTTAATTTGTAAATAAATAAATATATATATTTAAAAAAAATCCTTATCTTCAAATTCTGGTTGTGAAAGCATTCATGATTAAAACTTTTTTATTAAATGTGCAATGTTTTATGTATCTTAATACCAATATTTTTATTGAATTTCCATGAAATGGGATAAAATTCTTATGGACAGATGATTTAAAAAATATTCCTGGGGGCTGGAGAGATGGCTTAGCAGCTAAGGCGCCTGCCTGCTAAGCCTAAGAATGCTAGTTCCAATCTCCAGGTCCCACGTTTAGCCAGATGCAAAGTGAGGCAAGGGCGCAATGCTGCACTTGCCCACAAGGGGGCGCACACATCTGGATTTCGTTCACAGCAGCTGAGAGACTGCTGGTGTGCCCATTTCTGTCTCCCTCTCCCTCTCTGTCTATCTCTCTCTGTCTCTCTCTCCAAAAATAAATAAAAAAATAATAAAAAATTAAAAAAATATTCCTGGGGGCTGGAACATGTTAAGGCACATGCCTGCAAAGCCTAAGCCTTACTAATAATAGTAAGCCATATGCACAAGGGGGAGCATGCATCTGTAGTTTGTTTGTAATGGCTAGAGGCCCTGGTGTGCCTATTCTCACTCTCCCTCTCTCTCGTTCCCTCTTTCTCTGTCTCTGATAAATAAATAAAAATAAAATATTTTTTAAAAAACTTTGAAGAGTATTGCTGGGCTGGAGAGATGGCTTAACAGTTAAGCCGCCTACCTGTTAAACCTAAGAATGCCCATTCGATTCTCCAGGTCCCACATTTAGCCAGACGCAGTGATGCAAGGGTGCAATGCCACACTTGCCCACAAGGGGATGCATGCCTCTGGAGTTTGTTCACAGTGGCTGAGAAACCGCTGGCATGCCCATTCTCTCTCTCTCTCTCTCTGGCTCTCTCTCCTAAATATATATAAAATATTGCTGGGTTAGCAAAGGAATGTGCTGAAATATACTTCCATGTTTCTTTATTATCCCTGTAATATAGATCTCTAAAAGCTGTAAATAAAACATATTACTTTTCATGTTTTTTGTTTACTGATTTTTTTTTTCTAAATGTGGCACACATATACCCTCTGCATGTACCACCACACCCGGCTTACATTTCTTAATCAATGTCCACATCTTGTGTGCTGTTCTGTGTGAACTGTGTGTGGATAAAACACGTGTATATGTCCTCTTCCTCATAACTCCACTGTTAGAGGAGTGACAGAATGATGGAAACACACTACTTTAGATGATTAGTTCAGGATTCCTCTTGCAGGGAAATGACATTTGAGCAGGAGCCACAAACAAACGTTATGCAGTCATAGAGATCAGGCCGGAGCATCTTGGCACACAAGCAATCGCCAATCAGGCAGTTTAATTGTAACAGACAGAAGATGAAAGAAATTCAGATTGCCAGAAACTATTTCATATGAGTCAATCTACACATAGTACTTCCTCATGAAGAAAAGATGAAGATTTTTGCTTAACAATTTGAAAGTGGCTATCCATGATTCGTTGGCCCATCAGGACTACATTGAGATGACACATCATAGAAGAAGAGTGATAGAGAAATACTGCTGAGCTCATGTCCAGGAAGCAAGAGATGAGGAGAGGAGAGGAGAGGAGAGGAGAGGAGAGGAGAGGAGAGGAGAGGAGAGGAGAGGAGAGGAGAAAGAGAATAAGCTCTCACAGTTATCTTCAAGGGCATGCCACCAAGGACCTAAGAATGGCTCATCAAAAGTCACTTCCTCAGGGTTCCACCAATAGCTCCTCCCTGAGACTAAGTCTTTTAACACACCAACCATTGAGTGATATTGGGGTGGGAGGGGAAGCCTTGAATATCTAAATTGTAATAATAGATTAAGGAATTTTTTTTCTAATTGAAGGAAAATCATGGAAAAAAAGATACCTGTACACACAAATTCATGTCATATAGAACAATTTGTTTACTGTGAGTGAAATAGTGCATGATTTTTTTTCCCCCTGGGAGAAGTGAGCGGACATCAATTTGCCTCATATATAGCACCAATGGTAGACCACAGAAACAGTCCACTAAGTGCAGCTTAGTGAACCTGCAGGTTTACAGGGATTATGTACAGGATTGTGGGTGAGAAACAATTTATAAGAGGGTAACTCATAGTCTGAATAATACTTATGTAAACCTAATTTTTTGAAGAATGGCACATCCAGAAGCTGTAGACTGTTACTAGAAAACTTTCAATGCCTGGGATGGGATAGCTTCCAGTGAGTTGTTGGCCAAGTAGGTCCCTGTAGTCTCCAGAACATTAAAGGCTATTGCCAAGACCCTTGGTTTCCCTTGAGAAACAGATGGAAAGACCCTATTGCTGAAGACATCTCTTGCCTGAGTGGCAAGGTCACTGAGAAATCAAGCTGGTGCTGAGCAGAAAGCCTTCTCCCTGTAGACCAGCCATCTGAAAGCTGGAAAAAGCTGCAGTGCATGCAGCAATATGGGACACAGAAGTCATCAGCAGTGAAAACAGTGGACACTGGAAACCACAAGTTTGGCCAGACAGGCCCAATGACTGAATGGGTGCAGTAGTGGCATGTCTGCTCTTGGGGAAGCCAACTGCTCCGTAATTGGACTGAAGGCCCTCTCTATGGGAGGGAATACATACCTGGTACTGAAGAACCTAAGCAAAAGTCTATGGCAGGGGAGGTCATGAGCCTTAGGGGTATAAAGCCTGTTCTTGTCTCGCTAAATGTATATATTATTCCCACCAAGCTGCCCTGAAAGCACTACACTTAATGTTCATATTCACATATTAATGCTACTCTCACTTCTAGTTAGAGAAGCTTCTCTTTTCAGATGGAGATAACCACTGGGATGACCCAAAAGGCAACATAGTGCTGAGAAGAAGGGATGGAGGAGTGTCCAGCACTGAAACATCTCTGTCACACTCCACAAGGGTTAGGGTCCATTGCGGAAGAGGGGGCAGAAAAATGTAAAAGCCAAAGGAAGGGTACGACTCCTTACACTGCAACTGTCCAGACAGAAATTGGCCTCGATATCCATGACCTCCCAGTGCCTAGCAATACCTTCACAAGACCCTCATAATAGGAGAAAAAGATGATGACATCAAGTTAAAAGAGAGACTAATGGAGAGAGGGAGGGAATATGGTGGAGACTGGAGTTCTAAAGGGGAATGGGGGAAGGGGAAGGGAAGGAAATAGTATGGTTTTTTTTTTTTTTTTTTTTGTCTGTAAGTATAGACGTTGTCGATAAAAAAATAATTTAAAAAAGAGGGTAACTCAGAAGCAGCTGCATCACCCAAAACCCTACCCCAGCATGGGTGACAACTCACAAGCTTCTTCCCTCGTCTCTGTATGACTTGTATGCATTCCCTGCTTAGAGTGTCTCCTTTCCATGGCAATTGTTACTGCCTCTACAGCTTTGGGGACATGTCCTTGTGAATCCTTTCACTTTCAGGAGCTTTGGGAGCCTTGTAAATGTTGATCACTTCCCTGGTGGCCTTGTGTGTTTCTTAGTCATTGATGAGGGTCCCTTTGGAAGAGGGAGGACAGGGAGGAGGATAATGGAGTCAACACTATGAATGGAAAATCAGAATAATATAAATAAAAATAAATTATAAAGAAGTTAAAAAAAAAAGAGTTAATTTGTAAAAAAAAAAAAAAAAAAAAAGAAAAACAGAGCTGTAGAATGTGTCACAGTATAATGTTCATTATTTTTTAAACTAAGTATCATGGGCACTGCTAAATTTCCATGAATAGTTATGTTTCATATTTCACTTTGCAAAATAAAAGACTTTAAGAGGTTTTTACTTAAAAAAAAAAAAAAAAAAAAAAGAAATAGCTTCACAATGGAAGAAAAAGTCTCACTTTTCATTGGCCAGGAGGGCTGAGATAGAAGGATCACAAAGAAAAAATGGTTTATGTTTCAATTCTATTTATTTATTTGAAAGACAGAGCCAGAATGAAATGGATGGATGGATGGATTCACAATGGAAGGGAAAATTAGGTACTATTTATGTATTTTAAAACATTGGTTTTATCCCAGCCCTCAGGAGGCTGAGATAGAAGGATCACAAAGAAAAAATGGTTTATGTAGACTTATGATAAATCTCTATATAGTCAACTATTTATTTATTTGAAAGACAGAGGCAGATAGATGATACATGGATGGCCAATTTCTGTCTGGATGCATGGATGGATGGATGGATGGATGGATAGCCACTGGAGGATAGATAGATCCCAGTGGTCATCACCATCTGAAAGATAGATCTCTAGATAGATGAGAATAGATAGACATGATAAATAGATAGATAGATAGATGATAGATACATTGATAGATAGATAGATAGATAGATAGGATAGATAGATAGATAGATAGATAGATTTTCAGTAGAATGTATTCCCTCCCGTGAGAGGGCCTTCAGTCCAATTATGGAGCAGTTGGTTACCCAGGGCCACTATTGCACCCGTTCAGTCATTGGGCCTGTCTGGCCAAACAAACCTCAGATGCTTTGTACCTTGTGCTTTTGGCTTTAGTTGGTTGCACTGGAGAAGGTTTTCTGCTCAGCCTGGGTCCTTTTGGTTTTAGGGTCTTACTATCTATTTCTCAGGCCAACATCTCACTGGAAGAGTTCCATCAGAAAAGATAGTCTCTTTAACAAGTGGTGCTGGGAAAATTAGGATAAACATAGATCCTTGTCTCTCTCCTTGCCAGTCCAAATTTCTATCAGCCCTAGAGGAAAAAGTAGGGGATTTTTTTTTTTTTTTTTAAGCACTAAAAAATGGGACCTTATAAAATTACAAATTTTAACAGTAAAAATGTGAATAGAGCAAAAGACAACCTACAGAATGGGAGAAAATCCTTGTTATTTGAAAATTTATCCACAAATACAAAGAACTCAAAAAACAATAACAAGAATTCAAACAACGTTTGAAAGAAGGACAGAGGGTGGCTGGGCTTTTTTTAAAAAAAAAGGCTCAAATTTTAACAGTAAAAATTTTACCAGGCATCTGACATTTGAAAGAAGGCTAGTGAAGTTGATTTGGCAGGAGAGGAAATATCTCTGAAAATGCTTAATTTCATGTTCAATTTAAGTAGGCAGAACCTACTCAAAGAAATGGTCCCTGGAGTGAAATTTTGCAGCTCAGAAATTATTTCAAATCTTTCCCATTTTGCTGCTAAGGTTTCTCAAAGTAAGAATAGGTAGTTTGGTTCACTTCTTGTTTTAGTTATATGTGAGGAAGAAAAGCCCTACTGATGCTGCCTCCTGTCTTCCTTTACTAAAGTCTTCATCACAGTTCCTAATAGCATGCTCTAAACCAAATGGACATGCTAGTCCATTTATGAGATTTTTCTCAGGGCTGACATGGCCCTCAATCCTCCTTTAGCATTTTCGCAAAAGTCAATGGGAACTCCGTGGCTGGATCAAGAGGGTATATATGGCCTCATGAGTTCACTGCAAATTTAAACTCGTTGAAAGAAAACATGAAAAAGCCAGAGGAATGTGGGGAAATGTGATGAAATGTCCTCAGCTGAAAACTGGAAACGAATTAAGGTACCACTAACCCTTACTGGGATATCAGATTTTATTTTTGAAGATTCAGTGAAGGTAATAAATGTAATCACATGTGAAAATAGCACTACTATATAATCAGAAACACCATTACAGACTAAAACAGAAAGCCCTTCAGGACATAAAGCTTGAAAGGATTTAACATCTAGATAAATGGTATGACTTACAGTAGTCAATTTCAGACTCATGGTATAGCCAGATATTATATTTTTAAAGCTCTCATCATGGTCCTATGTTAGAAACAGAATAATGGGCTACACAGGCTATTTTTTTTTTTTCTGATGGGTTTCGTGAATCAAATTCCCAATTGAATTCTGAGAGGGTTCTGAGCTTTTCTTTTACCGTATGAAAGTTACGAAGTCTTTCTCAGATACTCGTATATTTTCCTAAAAAGTAGAATGCCAGTTTGTATATTGGCTGGCACACAGTAAGCTTATTCTGATGGCAGTATTGTTTACATCAATTTCTTGGAATTGTTAGCTAAAAGTTCGGTGTAAATTGTTCTTAATTTGATGGCTGCAAATTCATGAAGTGAAGGCTGCTTCTCCTTTCACAAGTGTTGGTTCTCCACACTGCCGTGATCTGTTAAGAAAAACAATCATTTTAAGAGTCCATGGGCTGGAGAGATGGCTTAGTGGTTAAGCGCTTGCCTGTGAAGCCTAAGGACCACGGTTTGAGGCTCAATTCCCCAGGACCCACATAAGCCAGATACACTAGGTGGCACATGCATCTGGAGTTTGTTTGCAGTGGCTGGAGGCCCTAGTGCGCCCATTTTCTCTGTCTCTCTTTCTCTCTCTCTGCTTCTTTCTCTCTCTGTGTTGCTCTCAAATAAATAAATAAAAATAAACAAATTTTTTTTTTTAAAAAATGAGTCCTAATAATTTTATTCAGGAAGAAATCTATACTATACAATGGCCTCTGAGTTTGGTCCCCAGCACCATATTCAACAGGACATGGTAGTGTACTCTTATAAATCCAGTAGTCTGGTGAAGGAAGCTAGAGGATCAAAAATTAAAGCTTATTCTAAGTTAAATAACCAATTTGAGGGTATCCCATAATACATGAGACCCTATCTCAAAAAGTAAAATATTCCTACAACCATTGACTTCAGATGGTTGCTGGAAGCTACTGCAAGTTTTATTCCTCAAGAGAAAGACTTAGTAACCAAGGAACAAATAAGCCAATGGGCAAACAAATGAAGACAATGAAGAACTAAAGCTTGGGGCTTAGTTGAGTCTTGATGGTAGAATGCTTGCATAACATATTCAGAGCCCTGATTTCACTCTCCAGCACTACAAAAAAAAAAAAAGAAGAAAGAAAGAAAGGAAAGAAAGAAAGAAAGAAGGAAAGAAGGAAGGAAAGAAAGAAGGAAGGAAGGAAGGAAGGAAAAAGAAAAAATATAAATAAAACAACTAAGTTTAAAACAAATCTGTCTGGATCTGGTGTGCTCTCAGTGAGGAGGCAGAAGCAAGAGGACTGTGAGTCTGAGGCCCCCTGGGCTACACAATGAACCCCAGGCTATCAGAAAAAAAAAACTGCCCCCCCAAAATAAACAAAAAACAGCAACAAAAACAATACTAATTTTTCTTCCATATTATTTTATCAATCATTTATAGAGTTGTAACAATGATATTTATATGGAAAGAGATAATGGTGTGAGCCAGTTTCAATCACTCTTGCATCTAGGCTAAAATTGTCTAATTTGTGGCCTCTGAGGTTCTTTTCTGTAATTTGTTAATTCTTGGTCCAGTGTTTCATGATTGAGGGTGACCACGGGCTCTCTAACATCCTTGACCTCTGGTGGGCGTCGAAGCTAATCACAGATTTAACCTCAGCACTAGCACTCACTTGGGCATTGTGTGGGGTTTCCCACATTAACAAGGTGCTTCTTTTCAAAAGCAGTTTCTCTAGCATTTCATAATATGCCTGAAATACCACATTGCAATTCATTCCATGTAGAACTGAATTATTTTCACTCTCCAAAGAATTCTCTATTAAAATGCAGATGCGGCTGGGAGATTTAACACCTAAGGTTAATTTCTGAAAATCAACAAATATTTAGGGACATTGGGAGCAAGGTCTGATGCGAATGGAGCAAAGAACAGGGCTGGCAATAGTGGGGAAAAACATCTGAAGCACAGGTGAGAGAAGAAAGAGATTGGAGGTGGTGAGAGAAGGCACCAAAGACCTACCTCATCTGTCTCACAAGATGGGACGCAGTAGAAGGAAGAGGATCCTCTCGGGTGTAAAGAACCATGTCAGTACTGTGGTTTTGAACGGGCCTTTCTCAGAAGCATTTTCATGAGATCTCTGAGGAAACAAAGAGTTTTCCAAGCTGACACGTGACTCTCTCTCTCTCAGTGTGTCTGCCTTCCTTTAATTTCATGATGTATATCCACATATTCAGCACTCTGGTCATTTCATTTGAGTTTAACTTAGCTTTCATAAATTTGCATACCACACATTTTCTTTCATCACATGTGCATTAGAGAATTTATATCACACTAATTTATCAGCATTAAAAAATTTGTAGCATTTAAAGAAAATGATTTTAAATTCGTTTTTATTAATTTATTTATTTGAGTGAAAGAAAGAGGCAGACAGAGAGACAATGGGCATACAAGGGCCTCCAGCCATCACAAATTAACTCCAGATGCCTGCGCCACCTTGTGCATCTGGCTTTGTGGGTCCTGGGAAATCAAACATGGGTCATTTGGTTTTGCAGGCAAATGCCTTAACTTTTAAGCCAACTCTTCAGCCCAGAAAATGATTTTTTTTCCATGAGCATTCTTCTCATGATTATTCTGAGGTCTCAGGAAAGGACTTACTTATAAAATAAGTGCCTGTGAGCTGTTACATAATTTTAACTTATTCTCATTACCATTTTTAATACCAGTTCTCTGGACCGTACCACAAGTATAGAATTCAACCAACAGAACTAAGTAGAATTGAAACTCTAGATGGAAACATTTATATTAGGATAAATTCCTGAATTAAAATGAAGTAATTTAGCCAGGCATGGTGGCACATGCCTTTAATGCCAGCACTTGGAAGGCAGAGGTAGGAAGATCGCTATGAGTATGAGATTCCTGGAGCTACAGAGTGAATTCTAGGTCAACATGGGCTAGAGTGAGACCCTATCTCTTAAAACAAAACCAAAAAAAAAAAAAAAAGAAAAAAGAAGTGATTTAGAATAGTATAATTTCTAGGGTCATGGACTGAATGTTTCTATACCCCTTCCTCAAAAGTCACAGATTAAGGGTCTGAACTCCATGTGATGGTCATACACAGGAAGTAATTTTAAGAGAATTAATCAGTGTGGTGGCTAATCTTTGCTGTCATATTGAGTGGATTAAGAAATTTTTAAGAAATTAATAACACTTCCACGATGTATCTTAAAGAAAGATGATTCAGTTTCTCCATTAAGCAAAATTTTGGCACATAAAAAAGTTCCAGATCCAACATCCTATTCAATGGTCACCAGTGGCCTTTATTCAAACTAAAGGAAAAGAGAAAGTGGGCTTGGGAGATGACAGAGTGGGTAAAATACTTACTTCAGGGCTGGAGAGATGGCTTAGTGATCAAGGTGCTTGCCTACAAAGCCAAAAGACCCAGGTTTGATTCCCCAGAACCCATGCTAGCCAGATGCACTAGGTGGTGCATGCATCTGGGGTTCATTTGCAGTGAGGCCCTAGCATGTCCATTCTCTCTCTCTCTCTGTCTGACTCTTTCTTTCTCTCTCTCTCAAATGCATAAATAAGTATATTTTTAAAATACTGCACAAATATAAATACCTGAGTTTGGATCCCCAGAACCCATGTGTGGTGGTTTCAATCAGATGTCCTCTCCATAAACTCAAATGTTTTCAATGCTTGGTCCCCAGCTGGTTACAGATTTGGAGAGCAACCTTGCTGGACGAGGTGTGTTGCTGGCTGTGGGCTTTGCAGTGTCGTATCCAGTTCCCCATACCCAGAGTTCAGCTCACTCTCCTTCTGCTAAGGACTACCTGCTGTGGCAAGATTGTGATGTCCATCCTCTGCCTGTGCCATGTTTCGTTCCTGACATCAGGAAACTACCCCTTGAGACTGTAAGCCTAAATGAAACTTTCTCCCATCCGCTGTTATTGTTAAAGAGTTTTGTCCCAGCCAAGTGAAGGTAACTACAAAAATATCTAAAAGCCAAAGGCTGTGCAGGGCATCAGTAATCCCAGAGCACCAACAGTTAGAAGGCAGTTGGGGCCAGGAGAATCTGTCTGAAGCTCGTGGGCAGACTCGCCTGGCAAATGCAACATTGTAAATCAAGAGACCCTGCACCAGTCAAAATGGAAATCAATCATGGACACCCAAATTAACTATTGTAGGTAAATTAACTCTTTGTAGAAAATGAATTAAAGAAAGTATAATTGTGTGTAAAGAGTTTATAAATTAACTAAGTCAGGCATGGTGGTGCATGCCTTTAATCCTAGCATAGGGAGGCAGGGGTGGGAGGATCACTATGAGTTTAAGGCCAGTCTGAGACTACAGAGTGAATTCCAGGTCAGTCTGGGCTTGAATGGGACCTTACCTCACAAAACCAACAATAACAAAAAAAGAAAAATGAACTAATATTCCATATTCACAGATGGGAAGGCTTATTTATTAAAGAATGCTCTATACACAATTTGATCTACAGACTCAATGTAATTCCTACAAATTTCCAATATTCCTTTAAAAACTAGAAGTTTTGATAAATTTATAAAAATTATAGGAAAATGCAAGAGATTCACAATAAACAAAGTAACCTTGAAAAATAGCAAAGTTAGATATGTTATAATTCCTGGTTTTAAGAGATGATATGTAGTGGTTAAGGAGCTATAATCCTGACATAAGAATAACATATGACATAGCTCAATTAAATGTATGTTAGTTTCCTACATAGGCTTTCGATTCATGATCAAGTGTTTTTTTGGACAGTGATGTCAAGAAAACAAAAAAGTAAAGAGTATCCCTTGGAACAAATGATGCTGTTACAACTGAATATTCAGTACAAAAGAGTAAAACCATTCTCCCTGGTTACCATATATAAAAATTAAACACAAATCATATGTAAGCTATAACTAAAAGTCTTAGAATGGAATACTTAGTTCATCATTGATCTAATCAGTCTTATTAGATTTGATGTCCAAACAACAAAGATCACATGTAGACCCCATTAAAATTAGGGGAGCTTGTTCTTCATGAGCACTACTGAAAAAATAGATAACTCATTGAGTAAGTAAATATATCTGACAATCATATGTCTAAGAAGGATAAGAATTATATCTAGAGTACATGTCCTTACATCTTCATAATCACAAACAACTTTATACAATGAACAATTGTCCCAGGTGGACCTACTGTCAAACAAAAATATGTGGGAATAAAAAAAAAGAAAAGGCGCTTGTCATTAGTCATCAAAGTATGTGTCATCCACATGTAGATACTCTTCATAAGTGCTTTGATGACTAAAATTGAATAAAGAGGACATAACCTTAAAACGTGGAGAAAAGACCGACCTTATGAGTCAGAAATTTTGTCCCTAAGTATATATGAAAAATAATTAAATGAGGGTTGGAGAGATGGCTTAGCAGTTAAGGCACTTGCCAGCAAAACCAAAGGACCCAGATTTGATTCCCCAGGACCCACATAAGCCAGCTGTGTAAAGTGGCACATCCATTTGGAATCTGTTTGCATTGGCTGGAGGAACACGCTGGCCCACTCTCTCTCTAATTGCTTCTCTCTCTCTATCAGATAAATAAATTAAATATAGTCTAGAATTAAATGAGAATATCTCTGTATAGAGCATTTTGCAGACTTCCAGGTAAGCTGGTGGCATAGGAGCAAGCCAAACCAGCCCAGGGAGGGATTTAAGCAAAACCACAGCAAAGTACACACTTCTGGGCTGGAGAGATGGCTTAGTGGTTAAGGCACTTGCCTGCTAAGCCTAAGAATACCCCATTCGATTTCCAGGTCCTACATTTAGCCAGATGCAAAGAGACGCAAGGGCGCAATGCTACATTTGCACACAAGGGGTGCACACATCTGGAGTTCATTCACAGTGGCTGATAGGCTGCTGGTGCACCCATTCTCTCTCTCTCTCAAAAAAAAAAAAAATACACTCTTTTGAAAAATGCAGGAATATAGGTTTTTCATAGACACAGCAGAGAAGCAGGAGAGACCAAGATCCACAGAATGGAGGAAATGGCCAGAAGTCCCACTGAGGAGCTTGCGGCCCTGATCCACAGTGCCCTGATCCACAGGATCTGTGAACCCAGCACCACCTGCCAGGCACACGTAGCAGCAGTAGCAGAGCCCAAACAAGGGGACTTTCCAACCTCATCAGCCTCCTTGTGGAGTCAAGAAATGTAAATCAGCTGAGATCAACTAAGGAGCTACTGAAAAGATACAGCAAGATGGTGTGAGCAACTTCAGGCTTCCTGAACTCTCCCATCCCCAACCATCAGAACAGCGAACCTCCAGCATTCAGCCCCCTGTGGCAGTGCATCCAGCACAGCTGAACAGAACTCCACCTCCACAGCACAACACAGAGAGATGGAGGTGGGCACTCAGCATAGGTGAGATTGGAATCCACAACAAAAGGTAATGAGGCCCACTGACAAAAATAAAATAAAAAAAAACAGTTACATAGGCCTGCATTTGGAAATGCTAATGTCTCTTTCCATGTCAGGGCAGATTATGGGTTACATATTTTTGGTTGGCTTTACCATTTTCAAATAAGCTGTTCTTGTGGGTTGAATATTGCTGCCTTTAATGCTTTCAGATTTATAGGGCCTTTGACTTTTGCTTCTGTCATTATTGGGGGCAGGGTCTGACCCAGGTCCAGGCTGACCTGGAGTGCAATTCAGAACAGAATTCTCTACCTCCCAGCTGACAGGATTAAGGGTGTAGAGGAACACACACCCTTAGTGATTTTGGCTTTATAAGACTATCTGTTTGTTTTAATCACCACAGTTCTATACTCTGCTGTTTTTTTTTTTGTTGTTGTTGTTGTTGTTGTTTTTGTTTTTTTTGTTTTGTTTTGGTTTTTTTTTTGAGGTATGGTCTCACTCTGGCTCAGGCTGACCTGGAATTCACTATGTATTCTAAGGGTGACCTTGAACCCATGATCCTCTTACCTCTGCCTCCCAAGTATTGAGATTAAAAGTGTGCACCACCATGCCCAGGTCTCTGTCTGTGCTATATTTTTGAAGTTTAGACTTTTCCAGTAAATATTTCCACCCAGTCCACTAGAATACTTGCTTAGCAAGCAAACTCAACACCTAGGGTTACTTCTGTGGTTTGATTGGGGTTCAAGAGCTACACATAACACCTTAAACTCATATCCTGAAAGTATATAAAGGTAGATCACCATATCAAAGCACATTGCAGATAACAAGGGGTCTCCCAATTTCATCAAACAAACACTATTAGACTTAAGATCAGAGATAACACCAAACACAATTGTAATGGGCGACTTCAATACCCCACTCTCATCAGTTGACAGGTCTACCCAGCAAAAAATAAACAGAGAGACATCTGGATTAAATGATGACATGGAACAAAAGGACCTAATGGATATATACAGAACATTCCATCCAAATGCTACAGAATATACATTTTTCTCAGTAGCACATGGAACTTTCTCTAAAATAGACCATATATTAGGACACAAATCAAATCTTAACAAATACAGGAAAATTGAAATAATCCCTTGTAATCTATCTGACCACAATGGAATTAAACTGCAAATAAGCAAGAAGAAAAACTACAGTGCATACAGAAATTCATGAAGACTAAACTGTACACTATTGAATGATGAATAGGTCACTGAAAAAATTAAAAAGGAAATAAATAAATTCATAGAATCAAATGATCATGAGAATACAGCATACCAAAACCTTTGGGACATAATGAAAGCAGTCCTAAGAGGGAAATTTATAGCTCTAAGTGCCTATATTAAGAAGTTAGAGAGTTCACAAGTAAACAACTTAATGCTTCACTTAAGTCCTTTGAAAAAGAAGAACAAGGCAAACCAAAAACATTTCTACACTGTTGGTGGGAATGTAATCTGATACAGCCATTGTGGAAATCAGTGTGGAGGTTCTTGAGACAGCTAAAAGTAGATTTACCATATGATCCAGCTATAGCACTCCTAGGCATATATCCAAATGACTCTTCTCACTACCTTAGAGATACTTGCACAACCATGTTTATTGCTGCTCTATTCACAATACCTAGGAAATGGAACCAGCCTAGATGTCCCTCCACAGATAAATGGATAATAAAGATGTGGTACATTTAAACAATAGAGTTCTATTCAGCAGTAAAGAAAAATGCAATTATGAAATTTTCTGGGAAATGGAGGGATCTGGAAAGGATTATACTAAGTGAGGTAACCCAAGCTCAGAATGTCAAACATTGCATGTTCTCTCTCATCCTGATATGTCCACCACAAGCCATGGTTCATCTTCACTGCTCCATCTTTTAACCCTCCCTGACCACCATGCAGGACCCTGCTCCTCATCTCTGATCCTCAGTGGCCAACTCCAGAAAACCATGTTGAATTTCAATGATCCTCACTTTTCTGTATTTATCATATTTCCAAAACCAGTACAAAATGGATCCCACAGCCAAACACCTTCATCTGATCCGGTGGTGATACATTTTTGAATAATACAAATGTCCATCAGCAATAATTCCTTAGGCCTTCCCCTTTTAACAGAATGGCCATGCCTTCTGTTACCCAGAGTCAGAGCAGCTGGCCCAACTTCAATGGTAATGATCTCCTAACAATTGTAGCTGTAGTGTCCTCAAACCAGTCCCCATTTCTTTCTGTGTCAAACTTTACACCTTTCATGTTTTAGTAGTCTGTATTTTCCCCTGTTAAATACACCAATCCATTACTTTTTAAAATTCAACTTTGCTCACATTCTCAGTGCATAAGCAGAATGCAACAACCATCCACACCTGAAAATCACATGAACTGCCTCCAGTCCAGTGCTGAAGAAAGTCCTTTCTTTTCTCTTTGAAATGTCCTCTCTGGAAGTTGAGCCTTCACATGACATGGCTCTTTCCACATTGCAGTGTTTCAAAGTTATCAGAACAGCCCATTGCTCTGCATACAGCATTGCAAAGCTTCTCTACTAAAAAGTTACAAATCCTTCCATATTTCTCCCCCAAACTAGTTCCAAAAGACCAAAATTACATAGTTAGGCTTGTTGAAACAATGGCCCCACTTCTCAGTACCAATTTTCTTTCACTTTCAACTTCTCATTGCTGGGACAAAATATATTACCAGAAGCAGCTGATGGAGGAAAAGGGTTTAATTTGGTTTACAGTTTTGAGAAATTTTACCACGGTAAAGACAACATGGAAAAGCAGACAACTAAGTATCACATCCTGTGACTTCAGCTGGGAGGAAGCAGCAAGTTTTATCTGGTTATTAATCACTGGGAGCTGGCTGGACTAGAAAATCCCTCTCCTCATTGACATGCTTCCTGCAGCAAGGCTGACCAGATAGTGATTAAGTACCAGGATTAATCACAAACACACAAGGCTGTGGGAGACATTGTATATTCAAACCACTATGATATGTAATCTTATATATGGCCTATTATTTTCCAATAAATTCACTGAGGGTGCTAATCCATATTTCCATAGAGACTGACAGAAAGTATCTTAAAAGAAAAAAGCCAATTGCAATAAAAACACTCATTGTAAATATTCCACCTAGAAGAAATGTTCAGATAGGAAAAATCATAGGGATAAGAATGAAAGCAATGTTTTCCATATTATAAGTAATTACCAGTATATTTATTTTTCTCCCCCTCCTCTTCCTCTTCCTTCTTCTTCTTCATCTCCTCCTCCTCCTTCTTCATCTTCTTCTCCTCCTCCTTCTTCTTCTGCTTCCTCCTCTTCTTCTTCTTCTTTCTTTCTTCTTCTCCTTCTTCTTTCTTCTTTTTCTTTTTACTTCTGTGACTGAGCTTCTGATTGTGTGTGTGGTGTGGTGTGTATGGTGTTCTTATGTTTGTGCCCTAGTGGTGTCCCTCCTTCTGAAGGGGGAGGCAGATGGGGAGGGAACTCATCTGTGGTTGCTGGAGTGGAGTGTTCTTCTCCATTGTACTTCTGCCTCATTTTGTTTTTAGCCTCTTTTTTTAAACATATTAAAGTTAGATGGTGTAGATATAATCCCGCATATTTCACACTGAAAAGGGGTGATTTTCTTCATTTGTATAGCATGCCTCAGCATAACTATAATAAAAATTATGAAAGTAAATTTTCTCTGAAAAGAAAATGTCAGAAGTAGCAATTACTGCCAAACATTATGGTACTTTCTTTCCTAGCTATGATGGTGAACCTTGATTGTCAATGTCACCATGGAAACAAACATCTAAGGGAGAGTGCCCGAGATTTTCTAGATCAGATGAACTGAGGTCTGAAAAGACTCTCTAAATTTGGGCGCTATCATTCCAAGGGTTAGATCTTCTTAAAAAAGAAAATGAGGGCTGGAGAGATGGCTTAATGGTTAAGGCACTTGCCTCCTAAGCCTAAGAACGCTGGTTCCAATCTCCAGGTCCCATGTTTAGCCAGATGCAAAGTGACATAAGAGCTCAATGCCGCACTTGACCACAAGAGGGCCGCACGCATCTGGATTTCCGTTCACAGTAGCTGAGACACTGCTGGAGCGCCCATTTCTATCTGTCTTCCTCTCCCTCTCTCTGTCTCTCTCTCTCTGTGTCTCTCTCCAAAAAAAAAAAAGAAAGAAAGAAAGAAAGAAAGAAAGAAAGAAAGAAAGAAAGAAAGGAAGGAAGGAAGGAAGGAAGGAAAAAAGAAAGAAAGAAAGAAAGAAAGAAAGAAAGAAAGAAAGAAAGAAAGAAAGAAAAAAAGAAAATGAGCTGAGCACCAGCATTCATTTGTCTCAGCTTCCTAACTGCAGATGCAGTTTGACCAGCTGCCTCATGCTCCTGCCATCATGGTGAACTGTGAACAAAAATAAACCTTTCTTTCCTTCAGTGACTTTGTTCAGCTACAGCAGTAAGTAGCTAATACAATATTCTTTTACTCCAACAACAACAACATCTCATGGATATTTGAAAAACAGGTATATTTGCATTATGGAATAAATTATAAAACCACTCCATGTTCCTATGTCAAGATTCTAATAACTTGTATTACAATAATGAACAGTAATGAACATAATTTGGGAAATAAGGTCTTCACAGCAGCATTTGAGTGAAAATGAGACCTTTAGAGTCCATCTCAATCCACTGTAGCGGGTGTCCTTATGTGAACAGGAAGCAAGAGGAGAGACCCAGAATAGATCTAAGCAGATTCTCTCTGTTGGCCTTTAGAAGAAACCAGTCCTATTCATGCTTTGACCTTGGACTGACAGTCACCAAACCCAAATAAGACAAGGAAGTTCCACTGCTTAAGCTATTTGTTCTGCCATACTTTGCTGTGACTGGTCTAGCAAATGAATACAACAGCTTATAAAACAGTGAACTAAAGTCGCTAGGAAGTGACTTACAAATGGCCATGCACTTACTATAACTCATTTTTTACAAGATGGCACACATAAGAAGAGTTGCTGATTTGAGAAATTACATAAAGCTTTCATACAAGATTATCAGAGACAATGACCTTGGCAGATATGTCTAAAAATATTGACTGCCACCATTAGAGTTTATTCCCCAAATCTGTCTCACTGTAAAGCATAATTCTGAAGTGAGCTGACAATAGATGTGGGAGGTTTTAAATATAGTGTTAGGATTTATAGCGGGATAAAATGATAAACAAATAACAGATTTGGGAAGATAAACATGGAATTGAAGACTAGTGCTGACAATAAACTTACATTGCACAGAGGATGGAAGGAAAGATAGCTATTTATGTTTTTATTCCCCTATATACAATATTTTATTGTAATCTGAAACTCTCTGTCCAGATAGAAACTGGGAGTCTGACAAGGAAGACAGTGAGCTGTGTCTGACTGAGAGACTGGATGTATCCATCATCTGAGCAGTCCATAAAGGGAAACCTTCAAAGCCAGATTGCCTTTTAGTTTTTATAAAATCCCTTATAGAAAATTCTCATTCTTGTGACCTGTGCATATAAAAATTCTGTAATGGATAATTCCTGTGTTGTCTTGCAATAGCTAACCTTATAATTTGCTTGAAATATTTTCAGTGATTCTCTAAAGATAAACTAAGGCTCTTGAGATTAAATAACAGAAAACATTTTTTCTTTAATATCTTAAAACTATTTGTCTTTAGAATTTAGATTTTTTAAAAATATATTTTTATTTATTTATTTGACAGAGAAAGAGAGGGAGAGAGAATGGGCACACCAGGGCCTCCAGCCACTGGAAATGAACTCCATACATGTGTGCTCCCTTATGCATTTGGCTAACAAGGGTCCTGGGGAATCAAACTAGGTCCTTGGGCTTTGCAGGCAAATGCTTTAACCACTAAGCCATCCCTCCAGCCCAGAATTTAGATTTTATATTGAAAGATACATTAGAAATTTATAGAAGAAAAATATCAGAAAATATATGTTTATAATTTGAAGATTGGCAAATAATCTGGAGGTAATTATGTACCCCATCCTGCCACTAACATTTATATTTCAGTTAGAGTGACAAAAAGTCAGAACACATTCATTACATCGCTAATTATTATAATGCCTAATAGAAATTCTTATTTAATTCCTGTATTAATTCTCTGAGACATCTTGTATCATTAGGCTCTCATTTTTAAATGAGGTAATTGAGATTCATTAAGATTAACGATATTGTCAAATGATATAGGAATATGCAAAGGACTGAATTAATTGTTTTCTGATTATTACATATAACTTAAGTTTAATATATAAAATGTAAATTTTAATAAATTAGATTTTAATTAGTCTAAAACATGTAATTATATAATATATGTTATATATAGTTCATTACATCACTTTACAATTTAATATGCATGACCAACTAATACTCTAATAATTAATATTAGTTATAGCTATAATAATTGCTATAGTGACACATACAATGAAGAGGAATGGGATTGGAATTTTGCTTCTGTACTTTTTCCACTCTGTACTTCATTGTATTTTCTGGAACAGGTTGCATGAGCTTTGAAAGTTAACATTTCATCTCCATCTCACTACAACTTTCACATTTATCAACAGGAGTTTAGAAGTAGAAGATTACAGGATTATAGATTCCGGAAGACTACAGGACTAATTTTACAGTAATCTCATGTAATAAAATATTTCCAGTTTTTAATTCTTAATTGTGATGGTTAAGTTTGTGTCAACTTGATTTGTTTAGGAATCCACAGACATTCCTCATAAGTGTGTCTCTGAGGTTGCCTCTAGGAAGGATTAACTAAAGGAAGAATCCTTCCCCCCAGGGTGAGCCCTTCCCCCAGAGTGGGCGGCCCCTCTTGGAGCAGGGGGCTGGTTGATAAAAAGAAGCTCTGGGAAGAAAGGCTCGCTCTCCTCCCACCTGGCTGCCGGTGCTGCTCGCTGTTCTCTGCTTGGTGCTTGCTGCTTGGTGTTGCTGCTTTCCAGTGTGGACTGAAGACCAGGGTGGACTGAAGAGCAGCATCTCTCCAGGACACCTCCAGGCCTTCAGTGCCGGATTGGGACTGCTGAGGCATGTAGCCTCGTGGACTGAGCAGCTACCGGGTTCCTTGACTTTCGGACCTGTAACCTGCTATTGCTGGACTGTTGTAAGCTAATCCAATAAATTCCCTTTTAATACAATTAATTCTATCCATTCTGTTCCTCTAGAGAACCCTGACTAATACATTAATATTATTTACATTTTATTTGGGAGAGAAAGGGAAAGAAAGAGAGAGAACAGAAAGGGCACACCAGGGCCTCCCGCAAATGCTCTCCAAATACATGCACCACTTTGTGCATCTGACTTTACATAGTTCCTGGGGAACTGAACCTGGGCCATCAGACTTTGTCAGCAAGCACTTTTGACCACTGAGCTATCTCTCAAGCCCAGTTCATTGTTTTTAAACAACAGTATCTGTTTAGATGTTGGAGAAGATCCCTTATAGCTCAGTAAACTGTGCTTTACACGTAATAATCGAATGTTATATGCTGAGCAAAACAGGTAAACTTGTTGCTAATTTGGTATTTTTGTACAGGTTCAAATATTCAAAAATGTATAATACTAAATCTGGAAATACAGACCCTCACATATGTATGCCTATGAGGAGAACTTTTACAATGACTTTGAAACCAATCCTAGTAGTTTATACCTGTAAACCCAGTACTTTGGCTCAGACGGTGATAGCAAGTTGGAGGTCATCCTATGCTACATATTGAATTCTAGAGCAGCCTGTATGTCCAAGCCAGACTGTCCTGAAAACACAATAAAAACAAGAAATAGTCTCTAAAGATTTTTAGAAACTTTTTGGCCAATAATATTAACTTCTGCTAAAGATATTGCAAACAGCTTGCTGCATGTCTAAGAATGCACACGACCTCTACCAATATTAGATGAGTCGTTTCATAGAACCCTGTAAAAGGAATCATTAGGTTTTTGTTTTCTATGAACTATAGCTTAGTGGAGTCAATAAAGTATGTTTGCTGAGAACAAAGAGAAATAAGCTCTGATGAAATTGGAAGAATGACCCCCCAGCTTCCCATGCTAATGGCATCAGTAATAAATACATGGAAGTGATATTCCTTTACTTTCAGTTGTAGGGATAGAAGGATTTTGCAGCATGGAAACAGAGCCTCATAGCAGGAGTTTCAGGTGGACCATTGATTCACTGGGCTCTTATGTGGAGAGGTCTTAGTGAATTGCATCTTCCAATTTATTGTAGCTAGTTGAGGACCTGATCTCATGTCACTTCTCATTGTGTCTTATTATTTAGATCAGAAAATAATTGCTAGCATAGACACTCATTAACACAAAATTGTCATTCTTTAGGCAACATTACTGTTTCTGTACATATAAGGAAAAAGCCTAAAATAACAAAATGAGCTACTCTCATGAAGTGATATCATGGTTTCATTTATAAAGTAAATATGACCAAGCCATAGAACAGCCAAGATAATTGAAATATTCACACTTATTTGGCTTCTAATTTTGACCATTTTAGTTATTATACTTAACATGATGTCTAAGTTTCTGTGAAATAATAATTATTTAGACTTTTCTTTTGTAGTCCCCACCAATCACCCTCTGATGGAGGTCCTAATGAAGCTTGAAGTGATTTATGAGGGAAAATGAGAAGAAATTCGAGAAGAAATTAAGAGTTTGCATAACTCACTTGTTGGTTAACATGTATTGCTTTGTTCTCCATCAATGAGTGACCAGCAATCTTTAGTAGTTTTGGAGGACTTCAGTATTTGTGTGGGAATATTGAGGGAGAGACTGATTTGTAAATAAATATGCTTACTTCATTTCAAAAGAAGATGTAAAGAAGAAAGCAATAACATTGAGCTGCTAGATAGTTGTGGCAATACAGGCAATCCAAGCCAGATAATACAATGCTACTAACTTTATCACGACCAGACTGTAAACAACATCCTTGTAAGCAAGGGGATGAGGATTGATTAGTATGTCTTCCTCCAGAACAGGGTCTGTCACAGGACCTCACCCCAGACACACTGAGATAAATTAACCAGCACTAAGAGGTTGCTATTGTTTAAGAGCATCGACTCCTCCCTTGAACAGATCACAATTTTGCTGGGGAGGAAGTTTATTATAGTTTGGTCGGATGGTGTTTTCCTTCTCAAATGCCTACATTTAGAAAACATTAAGTTATCAAAGCAAAAGAACAAGAAGCTCCATATTATGCATAGCGGCCACATTATTTTCTAAACCTATAAACTGTGTATGGGAAATATCTACAGCTATATTGAATTGTGGCCACAAAATTTATGTCCTGGTGACAACTAATCCTTAAATGACTGCTGTCTTCTAAAAGTTTAGAAAGTCTTCACAAATTTTTTTCTCAAAAATAATAGTGTCCAGGGTGGTTTGCCCCCTCCTCACCTTTTCTAATAGTTTCCCTTGAGGCATTTGAAAATCCTTCTGATAATGTGGAGTAGAACTTTGAAAAATAGCCTACAGTTCTTCACTTTTGCTCTTAGGTGACAGAGCTGTGCGTCAATAAGCTGTGAGTGGTTGAAGAATGTCTGCCAAGGTTGAAATGGAAGACTCAGTGCAGCACATGCCTCTCTGCGAAGGGCAAATCTCCAAGCTGCCACAGAATGACACTCTCTACCTGACAAGTACTATGTGAGACTGAGGGAAGGCACAGTTAAGATGCTGTATAATTTGTGAGTTCTTACCCTCTTTGTCTGTTTTCTCATATGGCTATGCTGCTTGAGGTCAGTCACACAGCGTTTTAGACTAGGAAGTCATTACAATTCCTTAGTTTGAAAATTATTTTAACTGCAATAACATCATTTCTAATAGCGACACTTAAATGTTTATATTAATGACAGGAAAATTCTACTGACAAACAGTATTCTAAAAATGGAAAATAGTTGAGCTGCACTGATGGGAACAGGGCAGAAAGAAAACTGTTCTATTCTTCGCTCTCAGTCACTCTGACAGATGCCCAGAACTTATAAGGCCTGCTGAGCTATCTGAATGCCACTGGGTTCTGACAGGCTTGTGACATACATTACATGTTTGTTTAATACTTTCAGTAACAGAAATCTCACCACCTAATGAGCCTACTCATGCTGATAAGGGACAACTCCGAGTTTTAAATTGTGCTTCTGATCCTGAATCCAAATATACTTACTATTAACTTCCTTCTGGTTTTGCCAGTTTCTATCAGTGCCATGGCTACTAATTTTTCTGATAAGAGGTTTTGAATCATTTAACAGCTGGCATGATGTATAATATCAGTTTTATTTTCTTTTTAATAACTTTAAGAAGTACTGAAGCCTCCAAGTATGTAATAGATCAATTTATTTTCCTGACACATATGAGTTATAGACATGCTTTCTATATGGTAACCCACAATAACCCAGTGAATTGCTACTGTTATTTTTATTATCTTTCAGGGTTTTCAGAAGACAACCACATTTTCACAGTTGTATATTAACTCTTAAACCCAGAATTTAAACTTTATGTTTGTTTATAAAATCAACTTTATTCAATTTTAATTTATAGACAATGAAAAGCATACATTAGAATTATTCATTTTGATGAATTGGAAATATTTTTGTTTGTAGAGCTACTACCAAAATCTAGTTATCACTTTTTAAATTATTTTATAGTTAGCTCTAATGTCAGAGATTACCAATACCATACAAACATTGATAAGCCACTTTGTCCTATTTTTCATATAAATAAAATGATATGTCCTTATGTCCTATGTTTGTGTAAGAGAACAACAGTGTAACCTATAAAGAAAGCACTGTATGCATACATTTCTGAAAGAGAATATTATAGACAGAGTAATCTATCAAGAAAGCACTATATGCATATGATTCTGTGTGAGAATATTACAGATGGGAGTAATGGTGGTAAAAACCTTTAATCCCAGCACTGAATATGGCAGAGTAGTAGGAGGAACATTGAGAGTTCGAGGCCACCCTGAGACTACATAGTTAATTCCAGGTCAGCCTGGACCAGAGTGAGACCCTACCTCGAAAAACCAAAAAAAAAAAAAAAAAAAAAAAAAAAAAGTTACAGATGGAGTAATCTGTAAAAATAGTACTATATGAATATGTTGAAGTAGCACACAAACATTGCTAGTATGTACAATTAATATATGCTCATTAAAATTCTATTTTTGAAATTTTATATAAAAACTACTTTCTAAAAAATTGTTATTTTATCAGTGCCAGAGTGAAGGAGACAGACTCTGAGGATACTCAACACTTACCATAGCAGAGATCCAGAGGCTCCTAAGAGCTTATCACTGAAATAGACTCAAAACTCACCCACCACAGCTTATGGAATTTTGTGGAAGAGCCATAGGTTGAGACATCAAGCCCAGAGGTATTGCACGGCCTCAAAAAAAAAACCCTGCTGATCCCAACAATGCAAAACTCACAATACCATTGTGAATACTTGCAATCCCACTGAGGAGGGTCCCTAGTGGAATGGGGGCAGGCATAGGGAAAAGAGGCTACCGACATATGAAGTATCCAATCAAAATATGTTGCTAATAATAATTAATAAAAATAAATGAATAAATAAAAATTGTTATTTTAAAATAGCATTTTACTTGTTTCAGGTTAATATTCTCTATTGTGTGGATTAAAATAAAATTTGAATACTTATGGTTCATTTCTGATTGTCAAGTTGACAGCATTTAGAATTAACATGGAAACAAATCTTTTAGCAGGTCTGTTAGGTATTTTCTAGATTAGATTATCTGATGCGGGAAGAGCCAACCCTTACTATGGACAGCAGTGTTCATGAGCTGGGGTTCCTGGGCTGCAGAGACGGGAGAAAGCTTGCTGAGCACCAGTGTCCATGTCTCTCACAACTTCTTACTATGGACAGCAGTGTTCATGAGCTGGGGTTCCTGGGCTGCAGAGACAGGAGAAAGCTCTCTGAGCACCAGTGTCCATGTCTGTCACAACTTCTTACTATGGACAGCAGTGTTCATGAGCTGGGGTTCCTGGGCTGCAGAGACAGGAGAAAGCTCTCTGAGCACCAGTGTCCATGTCTGTCACAACTTCTTACTATGGACAGCAGTGTCCCTGAGCTGGGGTTCCTGGGCTGCAGAGACAGGAGAAAGCTCTCTGAGCACCAGTGTCCATGTCTCTCACAACTTCTTACTATGGACAGCAGTGTTCATGAGCTGGGGTTCCTGGGCTGCAGAGACAGGAGAAAGCTCTCTGAGCACCAGTGTCCATGTCTCTCACAACTTCTTACTATGGACAGCAGTGTTCATGAGCTGGGGTTCCTGGGCTGCAGAGAGAGGAGAAAGCTCTCTGAGCACCAGTGTCCATGTCTCTCACAACTTCTTACTATGGACAGCAGTGTTCATGAGCTGGGGTTCCTGGGCTGCAGAGACAGGAGAAAGCTCGCTGAGCACCAGTGTCCATGTCTGTCACAACTTCTTACTATGGACAGCAGTGTCCCTGAGCTGGGGTTCCTGGGCTGCAGAGAGAGGAGAAAGCTCGCTGAGCACCAGTGTCCATGTCTGTCACAACTTCTTACTATGGACAGCAGTGTTCATGAGCTGGGGTTCCTGGGCTGCAGAGAGAGGAGAAAGCTCGCTGAGCACCAGTGTCCATGTCTCTCACAACTTCTTACTATGGACAGCAGTGTTCATGAGCTGGGGTTCCTGGGCTGCAGAGAGAGGAGAAAGCTCGCTGAGCACCAGTGTTCATGTCTCTCACAACTTCTTACTATGGACAGCAGTGTTCATGAGCTGGGGTTCCTGGGCTGCAGAGAGAGGAGAAAGCTCGCTGAGCACCAGTGTCCATGTCTGTCACAACTTCTTACTATGGACAGCAGTGTTCATGAGCTGGGGTTCCTGGGCTGCAGAGAGAGGAGAAAGCTCGCTGAGCACCAGTGTCCATGTCTCTCACAACTTCTTACTATGGACAGCAGTGTTCATGAGCTGGGGTTCCTGGGCTGCAGAGAGGAGAAAGCTGAGCACCAGTGTTCATGTCTCTCACAACTTCTTACTATGGACAGCAGTGTTCATGAGCTGGGGTTCCTGGGCTGCAGAGAGAGGAGAAAGCTCGCTGAGCACCAGTGTTCATGTCTCTCACAACTTCTTCCCGGGAAGTGAAGAAGTGATGCCAGTTTCCTGCTCTTGCTGTGCTACATGCTGGAATCCCCTTGAAACTGTAACCTGAAAATAAACTCTGTCCCTCCTAATCCTCTCTGGTTAGGTATTTTGTCCCAGCAACAAGAAAGTAACTGATAGGGTGCCTTAATGTTCCTTTGAATGGAGATGCAAAGAGGGTGTTTTACGTCTTTCGTAAGGTATATGTATATATCAAGTAATATTGTTTACATCTGAAATAAATGACATGACCTTTCTTTGATGTACAGTAGAACATGAAATTAGTTCTTATAGTTCTGTAAACTGAGAAGTACAAAGTCAAGGGGCTGGTATCGGCCAGGGTTTCTTGCTAAATCATAACATGATAGAAAATAGCTCATGGCTAGAAGCAGGACAAAGAGAGGATGGGAACTCAACTTTTATCAATCCCTTATCCAGTCCTGTCAGGATGGAAGGCAGGGCCCTCAGGTTTAATTTCAACTTAAAGGTTTCCCTTCTCAATGACCTTTCACTTGAAGAACGTTTCTAACCCAAGACCTTATAGGAACACATTCAAACCATCAAAACCTTCGGCTTCCTTTGTGAACCATGAAAGTTTTCAGGTTTACCCATGTTGTTTTTATATTCCAGAAATCTGTTTCTTTTGATCATTAAGAGGTATTTTAGTCTGTGAATAAAATAGAGCTTGGTTGTACACTTATCTGTTAATAATATTTGGGTTGTTTCAAGATTGGGAAAACTTTTAGGGATGGAGAGATGGCTTAGCAGTTAAGATGTTTGCCTGTGAAGCCTAAGGACCCAGGTTTGAGTCCGCAGCACTCAAGTAAACCAAATGCACTAGGTGCAGTGGCTGGAGGCCCTGGCACACCCATTCTTCTCTCCTCTCCTCTCCTCCTCTCCTCTCCTCTCCTCTCCTCTCCTCTCCTCTCCTCTCCTCTCCTCTCCTCTTCTCTCCTCTCCTCTTCTCTCTTTTCCTCTCTCTCTTTCTCCATGCCTCTTTCTCACTCTCTTTCAAATAAATAAAATAAAATAAAACTCTTTCAAAAAAGATTGCGGAAACTTTTAATAAGTGGATTACAAATGTTATTGTTCAAGTCCTGTTTTTCACTTTTCTTGCTTAAACACTGAGGAATGAAATTGCTGGGTCATATAAGAGATGCATATTTGCATTTGTTAAAAGGATGAAAATCTTTTTAAAAATATTTATTTTATTTATTTGAGAGAGAGGAAAAGAGGCAGATATAAAGAAAGAATGGGCATGCCAGGGCCTTAAGCTGCTGCAAACAAACTCCAGACACATGCACCATCTTGTGCATCTGGCTTACACGGGTCCTTGGACATCAAACTTGGGTCTTTGGGCTTTGCATGAAAATGCCTTAACCTCTAAGCTATCTCTTCAGCCCAAAGGATGTAACTCTTTACAAAAGTGGTTGGATTGCATTGAAGCTTCATTTGTTTCCCAGCTTTATAATCACAAAAGATAATCCATTTAATTTTAATTCCTCTAATTATCAGTGAGGTTGAGCTTCTATGCTATGATTATTTTATCTTTTTTACGCTATTTATTTTGTGTGTATGTATGTGTGTATTTATGAGCACATCAGGGTCTCGTCCCACTGTAAGTGAATGCAAGATGCTTGTTCCACTTTTCAAATCTGGCTTTATGTGGGTGCTGGGAACTGAACCTGGGCTGAAATCAAACCTTAAGTATTAGCACTATTATCTTATTTAATTCATAGTCTGTTTATATTTTAGAGCATTTATTCCTGTTAAGATTATAATTTGAAAGTGTTCTATGTATAAGCTTAGAAATGGCCCCTTTTCATATCCATGCATCTTCTCCAAACCTGTGCTTGAATTTTTTATTTTCTATAAAATGAATCTATGATTGAACCTACATTTTCACTTCTTTTATGCATTTTACTACTTATCATAGTTTCTTCTGAACACAGTGTTTATTATTATCTGTATGTACAGAAAGCTCAGTGGCGGACACTCAGCCCAGCTTGGTGGCCAGTTCTTTGGCCTTTGCCTTTCCAGCTTGGCAATGGGAGCGACAGATTTTGGACCCAGGACTTTGCCCCCCAGTGGCGACGAATCTCATCATATCTGTCATTGTAACTGGTCCTGATAGCTTCCACCAGTTTAGCCAGAGCTCCTTTGTCTGCCGAGTTGACCTGTGTGCAGGCAACGCTTACGCATGTCTTCCTGTGCCCCAGCCTGGCTTCCCCTCTATGATGCACATGGGACCCCAGCCTGCCACACAGGGCAGGCGGGGACACTGCCAGCTCCATGGGATCCACGTCATATGCCATCACCAAGTCGAAGGACAGGGGTCGCTTAGCAGTGACGAGCCTTTGCCAGCAGCTTGTTCTCAGCCTGGGCCCACAGCCTCGGCTTCTTCTTTGTGGAGTCTCCACCTGTACCTGTGGGCGAGCTTCGGTGCCGGGGCTGGTGGCGGTTCAAAGCTTGGGTGCACTGGGCGATTGCAGGAGGCACTTTCAGCCCCTAGACAGAACAGCCCTTGGCCGCTGCTGCCCGATGCAACGGGCCACTGGACAAAGCAGGTGAGGTCCCTTTTCTGCTGAATGTCCTGTCCAGTGTCAAAATTCTTGGGCCTTTTCTCAGAGGATTTACGGTTTTGGCTTCCTGCTTCTTAAGGACAGCAGGCGCCAGGGCCACCTCCTTCCCCTTAGCCTTCTTTCCTTTCGACATCTTGCTTGGGTGTAGGAGAACTATCTTGGTTATTGAAACTGAAAATTTTGGTCTGAGGAGGTTGCTTAGCGGTTAAGGCACTTGCCCTACTAAGCCTGAGGACCCAGGTTTGATTCTCCATGACACACATGAGCCAGATGTACAAGGGGGTGCATATGTCTGGAGTTTGTTTGCAGTGGTTAGAAGTTCTTGCACACCCATTCTCTCTCTCTCTATCTGTCACATTCTCCCTCTCTCTCAATTAAATAAATAAATAAATAAATAAATAAAAGTCTTCTAAAGTAAAAAAAAAAAAGAAAATTTCAAGATTTAGCTTCTATGTTTAGAACTAATTCATGCAGTTAACATTCATTTCTAATGTGAGAAAGGGGTGCTATTGAAGGTGTAGCAGACAGCTTTAGGTTCGCTGAGATGAACTTTCAGACCAGGCACAGTTATGGAGGAAGGGATTTATTGAAGCTTACAGATCCAGGGGAAGTTCCATAATTGCAGAAGAAGCTGGACTGCTCTTACAGGACCAAACACACAGAGAAAGACCACAAGCCAAAAGCCACACAGCCCAGCACACTTCAGGAACTCCAGCTAGGCACACTTTGTATATCTTTAGATTGAAATCTCAAACCCAACACCACCTTAAGATCCAGATCTGCCCAGTGACATTGCCTCCAGCCAGGTGGATTCAGATGCAAACTACAAACTAATAAAACACTGAATATATTGGGGGCCATCTATTCAAACTACCACAGATGGTTTGTCTCTTTTCCAAATAAACAACCATGTATTCTAACAGTTTGTTGATAGAAATGTCTTACTTATCAAATCATTTTTGCACATTCTATTAGTCAGGGTCGTCGAGAGGAACAGAACCAATAGAATGAACTGTATAAAAACCAGAATTTATTGGATTATCTTACAGCAGTCCCACGATAGCAATGTGCGGGCTTAAGAGTCAAGAACCCGGTATCTGTCCAGTCCAAAGATGCCTTAGCAGTCCTAATCCAGTAATGAAGGACTGAAGGATTCCTGGAGAACGGCTGGTCTTCAGTCCAATTTAGAAGACTGAGGCAACTTGGTTCCAGTGCTGACAAAGGGTAGCTGAACAGGATAGATTCATGTACAAGTGAAGGCAGTCACCCGCCAAGTAGCACGGGCAGCCAGGCAGGAGGAACACGCTCCCAGAGCGCCCACGACTGGAAGGGTGTCTCACTTGTAAGCTTCTTACAAGTCTCACTCTGGAGTAAGACTTTCTTCTTCAGTCAATCCTTCCTGGAAGCAGGAGGAATGTCTGCTGAATCCTAATCAGATCAAGCTGACAACAGAACTTAACCATCACACAAATCCTTTTGAAATTAATTGGTCCTATTGATGCTGACATATATTTTATTGAATTTTTGTAGTTATTTTGAGGCAGGGTCTCACTTAAGCCCACATGGACCTGGAATTCACTTTACAGTCCCAGGCTGGCTTTGAACTCATGGCAATCCACTTACTTGAGCTTCTTGTGTACTGGGACTCATGGTATGCACCATCATGCCCAGTTTTGTATTGTATGTTGTTCTACAAAACTATATCCATTCATAGGCTAACATCATACTATTTGGTTAATTGGAGAATCTATGTTTTCTTTTCTAGGAGGTAGTAAAATAGGGGTAGAACCAAAATCCGTCAACATTACAAGAAAAGATAGCTGACTCCCTATCATAAGATGACCCATCTCTCACACTACAGCCAGGATCCAAGTGAAACCACAGAGGAATTGACATATTAAACAAGAATGATGCTCTCAAGGCAAGCCTGACAACCTGCAACAGGAAAATGGCAATAGATACTGAGGACACTCAAAACATATCAAAAAAGCAGAAATCCAGAAGTTGCTGAGACCTTAACACTAAAATAGATTTATAAACCATCCACCAAGGTTCAGAGAACATTGTGGGAAAGGGGCCAGAAAGATTTTAAGAGCCACAGAGTGGGAAGGAGTATCCAGAGTCATTGCCACTCCCACGATGACTGACTGCTGCTCTCATAACTCATAGCCTGTAATCCCATTGTGAATACCAAGAACCCCACTGAGGAGGGCCTTCAATGGAATGGGGGGCAAAGAGAAGGGGAATGGGGCCAACACATGATTTATCCATACTAACAAAGTTTCTATCTAATACAAAAAGTGTGTGACAAAAATAGCAATGAAAATTTAGGTAATAATCAATTACCACTATATACTATTATGCTGGCAAATGCCCAAAGCAGTGACAACACCAAAAGATGGAAGTACAGTAAAACAAATACACCTTCACTAGTGACAGAGCTGCTTTGAAGATAGTTTTACAGTTTCTTATGAAACTAAATGTATATTGTCATATACTTATATACTTAACTGAGAGAAAAACCTTCATGCAGATGCTTATAGCAGTTTTATGCATAACTGCCAAAACAGCATAACCAACCAAAACGGCTTTCAATAAGTGAATGGTTAAGTCTGTTGTATCTAGACACTGATAAAGTATTCCACAGTAAAAATGTGTTATCAAAGCAGAGAAAGGAATGAGGAAATCGTAAATACATTTCACAATGAGAAATAACTACATCTGAAAAGCTTACATACTGTGTGATCTCATCAAATGATGTTCTGAGAAAAGTAAGTCTCTTATGACAAAGATCACTGATTGCACATGGTTACAGGGGAAAGAGGTATGAGCTAGCAGATCTAAGAGGGATTTTATAACTCTAAAGCTGTTCTGAATAATTGTATAATGGAACATGCATATCATTTTAGTCAACACTCTACAAACCTCAATACTCACTGTGCAGTTGTTTCCAACACCAATATTGAACCTTAATGAACCAAGGGTGGACTTGGAAGAATAGCGTGAGATAATGTTCGCTCACCAATTTCAGTAAATTTCTTATGGGAAGATGAAAGTGAGGGAGGCTGTTAATGTGAGGAGTAGGAGGGGTAAAGAATTCATGTGGTTTTCTTTAAACTATATTGATTTAAATATGCATTATTCATATTCTTTAAAGGCCCCATTGTCTCCCTGACAGGTTGAGTCCTACAATTTTGTCAAATTAATAAAGACTTCTGTATCTCCATTTCAATCAAATTAACATGTCAGCTATGTGTTCACTTATGTAATTTCATTAGTTATTTTAAGAATTAAGAAAAAAGCATAATTTGAAAGACAGTATGGCCTTTGTGTCCAAAATGATTTCAATATACAGAAAATTTCCAGAATAATGCAGTTAGTTTTATACTGCTTGCCCAATTTACTCCAATTTACATTGTTGACATTGTTAGTAACCATGTTGTGTTTGTCAGAATTAAACTACCAAATTTGTGTATAAGTCATTGTGAACCAACTGTCCTCTAACTGTAAACCTATGAAATAAAACAAGGCTATATTTCCAAAATATAGTGATGGGGTAGACAAAGGATAAACATTCGCATTCTCACAGGACAAAGCAGAAAGAAGAGTCTCCAGTGATTCTACAACTCAACAAAGCAAACATCATGTGTTCAGATTGTAGACTAGGGGCCAAGGCTATGGCTCAGAGGTCAAGCCTGCACATCCTGGTTTGATTGCTCAGTACCCACAGAAAACCGAATGTACAAAGTGGTACATGCATCCAGAGTTTGTTCGCAGAGGCAAGAAGCCATGGTGTGCCCATTCTCTCTCTCTGTCTCTCTCTCTCTTTCAAGTTAAGTGAATAAAAGCACATGGACTGGTGCTGGAGAGATATTTCAGTGGCTACACCTGGCCCAGGTTTGACCCAAAGTGCACACATAAAGGTAGACACACAAAGGTAGTTTCATTTGCAGTGTCAGGAAGCCCTGGCATACTCCTACTGTCCCCCTCCTCTGTCAAATAAATAAATATGTTTAAAAATATTGAGAAAAGATTATACAATATTTTTACTTCATATTCTATCTGCATTGGGATTGGGATGGGACACACGTCCCCCAGGGCTCTCAACAGCCTTAACCTCCTGGTCTTGCTAGACAAAGACCAGGCCACAACTCTCATTGCTGGAATCTTGGACTGAGGGTCTTCTAGACTGGCATCATACTAGCATGGCTAGCAGTGTGGGATAATGAAGGCAGTCCTCTCCTACCTGTCTGCTGGTCTCACTTGTTGGAGCTGTCTTCAGGTGTCCTGGGCTCACACTGGTCATTGCTCTGAACTGTGACTTCATTCCCATGGCTTTGCTGGGGGAAGGGGATCTAGCAGGGGGTCTCTGCTGCAGGCCTGTCCCCATGTTAGTTCTTCAGGGCATCCCATGAAGACTTTGTGGAAGGTAGTCTTACTCGCATGGCTCCTGGATTCTGATCACTTGTGAGGACGATAGTTTAGAGTCTGCTGTGTTTCACTACAGGTGCCTTTTGGAGCAATGTCCACTTGGGTCACAGCAGGCAATGAGTGTCCATCTGGGTAGAGGCAGGCAGTACTATGGCAGCCTCAGGTAGAAAACACTGAGGTTTCACGGGCACCCTAGGCACCCCTTTTTAGAGACTCCTATGCCTTGGTCGGTAGTCTTGAGTTAGTAATGGGTAAGATACCAAACTACTGGTAATTTACTATGTCTTCAAAAGTTCATTTAACTCCATCTTCGGTGACTATTTTCTGAATATGTCTTTTCACTCTTAACAAGGTCAGACTAGAAATTTTCTAAATTTTTAAACCATGGTTCTCTTCAACACGTGTCTCCATGTTGTGCATTATTATAAGCTGTGGAGAGAAACCATGCTGCACCCTGAGCACTTTGCTTAGAGATTTTGTTCTGACTTCTCTACTTAAAAATCCTACTCCTCTGCTCCTGACTTCCTCTTTCACAAAACACTAGGACTTGAACACAATTCAGCCAAGTTCTTTGCCATTTTATAACCAGGATGACCTTTCTTCCACTTTCTAATAACGCATGTCTTATGCCAAAGGGAATGAGATTTTAACAAGGTGACATGTGGACAGAACTTGAACGTGGTGAGAGTAGCCACGTGGACACAGGTGGAGCAGTGATTCCTGTACAGGACGGTCCAGTCAGGACAAGGAGACAAAGGCAGGGCCATAGCATGCCTCTTGCTTGACAGGTATCAAGAACTTCATTGTAAGCACAGTGTAGGACCAGCAAGGAGAACAGGAGAAGAGAACTGAAGTGATGACAGCCAGGTCACAGATCAGCTGAGCACGCCATTTTTTTTTTTTTTTTGAAGAGAGAGGGAGAGGCAAAGAGAGGGAATGGGCAAGCCAGCAGCCTCTCAGCCACTGTGAACTAACTCCAGATGCGTGCGCCCCCTTGTAGTCAAGTGCAGCATTGCGCCCTTGCATCACTTTGCATCTGGCTAAACGTGGGACCTGGAGATTGGAACCGCATTCTTAGGCTTAGCTGGCAGGAGCCTTAACCACTAAGCCATCTCTCCAGCCCCCACATCATTTATTTTTTATCTCAATGGTATGGAAGTGATTAAAAATCTTCAAGATAGAAAATCACCCTGATGTGACATGCGTTTACAAGTCATGCTGACAGAATTCATTTATAGATCCTGTATTATCTATTTCTCCTTTCTGGGACAAAGTAGCTGAAATCAAGGAAGAAAGGGTTTATTTCAGTTGGCAGTTCAAGGTAACAATCCAGCATGGTGTGGGAAGTGGAGCAACAAGTGGTTGAAGAAGCTGGTCATGTTCAGTCCACAGTGAAGAAGTACTGAGGGATGCTAGTGCTCAACTCGTGTTCCAGCATAGCAGAGTGGAGATTGGTGCCTTCCTTCCCCCTAGGTTAAGGTAGGTCTTTCCAACTCAATCATGCCCAGAGGCTAATATAATCTCAGGTGATCCTAGGTCCTGTCAAGTTGACAATATAAACCATACTATTTGCATCAATGGTACTGGATGAAATCATTTAAACAGACCATGTACATAGAAGAGCAATGAAGAACCAAAACAGGTCTTTACCCATTTAGACATCTTCAGTGGAAGACCAGTCAACACTTAAGTCTTAGGAAGAAAAATAAATTTATGAGGGCTGGGGAGATGGCTCAGTGGGAAAGCATTTGTTGCACAATCATGAAGACCTGAATTTGGGTTCCCAGCACCTGCTTAAAAATGCAGCCATGACAGTGTGCACCTGTAATCCCAGTGCCAGAGAAGGAAAGACTGGAGAATTCCAGGTGCTCTCTGGCTACATTGCCCGGCTGAGTCAGTCAATTCTAGGTTCAGTGAGAAACATGATCTCAGAAAGTAAGGAGGAGAGCTACTAAAGATGCCAGATGTCAACCTCTGGCATGTTTGAAAATGTAAAGTGACTGAACGGAGCATGGAAACAACAAACTACAGTTAACTTACTCACGCACAGGCATGTTTGAAAATGTAAAGTGACTGAAGCCGGAGCGATGGAAACAACAAACTAGTAGTTAACTTAGTCAAATGTTGCTGAAAGTATCAGTGGAAATCAAAATAAAATTCATTCTTTGTAGCCGGGCGTGGTGGCGCACGCCTTTAATCCCAGCACTCGGGAGGCAGAGGTAGGAGGATCGCCGAGAGTTCGAGGCCACCCTGAGACTACATAGTTAATTCCAGGTCAGCCCGAACCAGTGTGAGACCCTACCTCACAAAACCAAAAAAAAAAAAAAAAAAAAAAAAATTCATTCTTTGTATGTCATGTAGGACATTGTTGATTTCAAGAGGAGCCACTTCGACTAAATGGTGTGGAAAACGGTGTAATTGAATTCCAATGAGGAGGGAAGAGAAGACAACAGAGACAGCTCAAGGGAAGTGCTTTCTTGTGGGGAAGAGTGGGACAAGCGAGAACCAAATGCTGTATGAGAGAAAGAGGAAGTTGGAGAAAAACAGTACTTGAAGAGATGAAATAAAAAGAAATCCAAGGGCTGGAGAGGTAGCTTAGTGGTTAAGGCGCCTGCCTCCTAAGTCTAAGAATGCTGGTTCCAATCTCCAGCGGTTCCAATCTCCAGGTCCCACGTTTAGCCAGATGCAGAGTGACGCAAGGGCGCAATGCTGCACTTGATCACAAGGAGGTGAACGCATCTGGATTTCTTTTGCAGCAGCTGAGAGGCTGCTGGCGTGCCCATCTCTATCTGTCTCCCTCTCCCTCTCTCTCTTTCTCTCTCTGTGTCTCTCTCAACAAAAAAAAATATATATATCCAAGCAAAAAGTAGAGAGAAGGAACTTAAATTTAAGCAGAAATGTTCTTTCACTGTAACAGAAGGAATAAGTGTGTGGGTAGGCCTGCACTTATGTCACACTTGCTGGTATTTTTAGATTAGATAGTTCTTTTTTTTTTTTCCCTGCTGATTCTGTTTTCCTTAAGAAGTATGCAGAGAAGTCCTTTGCAGAAAAGGAGGTGAAAGGAACTTTAAGAGGGAAGAGTAAACTAAGAATGCTGGGGCCTAAGGACACAGCTCATTCAGTACACTGCTAGTCTCAGGAGCGCAGAGACTTGCCTTTAATCTCCAGTACCCTACAGAATTCAGGATTGGTGGTGCATGTCTGTACATCCACTACGGGAGGGTGGAGATAGGAGGGTCTCTTACACTCGCTGGTCAGACAGTCTAGCCTAGTTGGTAAGCTCCAGGACAATGAAACACCTGACTCAAAGGAGGTAGATGATGTTTGTGTGGACTACATCTGTGGCTGTCTGTTCACCAAGTGCACATGCATTGCACTTACCCCCATTACATGCAAATAAATAAATAAATAAATAAGCATGTTGGTGTCAGTAATTCAAGTCGCTAGTAATGTTATCACTTAAAGTGTAAAAGTATATTGTGTCCAAATTGATATCAGTGCCCAGAAAAATTGTCCAATTTAATTTTCTGTTCAGAAATTTATTTGTTCCTAATGGTATACTTCATCTTATGTCCAGGTATAGATAAGTGAATAGTTAGTCTAACATGGAATTGAGTTTTTTTAGGAAGTGGAAGGGAGAAGGCTATACAAATGTGCTACAATATTGTTAGAATATTTTTAATGATATGTGAGGGATAATAATGTTTATAAAATTACCCAAAATAGAATAATGGATTTTAAAATAAATATTGGTCATGAATTTAGAGTCAGTCTGAGGAGGGAGAGATTGCAGTAAATTAAAGGAAAGGAGCTGGTAGTTTGCAGAATGGATTATTTGAAATCATTGGACAGCTGAGTTGGGACTGGGTGAAAAGTATATTGAATCTAAGAAAGACAAGCAAATAAAAGGTCAGGGTTTGAAGAGCTAAGGTCTCTATTGATCATGGGAACAGTAATACCAGAAGAGATGAAGTGCTCAATTCATAAAGGGTGTCTCCAGAGGCTTGAGAGAGAACAACAAAGGAAGGAAAGAAAGGTAAAGTCTGATACCTGGGAGGCCAAAGGACCCAGGAGTTGGGAAGAATCTAGAGATTGTTTTGAAGCAGCCTTGGAAAGAAGAAAGAGCTGATGTGTTAAAGACGTGATGAATGTGCCATGCAGGAGACTATAGGAAAGAGCCAGGTGGGAGAGCTGAGGTCACAGTACCCTGCTGATGAGGAAATAGGGACTTCATGAGACTGACACACTGTCTGCTGTGCTAAGAGAGTGACAGCGTGGATTAGGGATTTTAAAGGGCATACTGCAAGTCTGGAAATTAGATTAAGATGAAAACTGAAAGCCAGTTATAGGATGGACTTCTCATTTTTTTTATGACTGATGGTTAGAAAACACATAGCAGAAAACATAAGTTAGGTAATGTTAATTTTCCTTCATGGTTTCAGAGGTTGTTTTCCATCATGGTGGAGAGAGCAAAGCCGAGTACGTCACATCACAGCAGACAATAAACAGAAACAAGTGTGATGAGCACTGACGACCAGAGATAAACTTCAATGTCACATCTTTACTTATCTGTTTCCTTGAACGACATTTTATCTCCTGAAGCTTCTACCAACTTCAAAAATAGTCCCGTAGCTGTACACAGATCTTTCAGTCCATGGACCCTGTAAAAAACATTTAGTTTTCAAACCATCACATTCTATTCATACACCTCAAAAAGTCATGGTCCTATCAAAATGAAAAATGTGTGTAGTCCATCTCTAAGGAGTCTTTAAAACCTTGTTTCAATATTGTTAAAAATTCCAAGTTCAAGTTGGGTGTAGTTGCTCATGCCTAGAGTGCTTGAATTTGAGAAGGCGAAGCAGGAGGATCACTTTGAATTCAAGGCCAGACTACAGAGTGAAGTCTCAGGCCATCCTGGGCTACAGAATGAAACTGTTTCTCAAAGAATCAAGACCAGCAAACGCCATGGTGGGGAGATGGCTCAGTGGATGAAGTGCTTGCCCTGCAAACATGAGGACAAGATAAGGACCTACATATATGGCAGGTGCTCATGGCAGCGGCAGCCTGCCTGTATTCCTAGAAGACAGGAAGTGGTGACAGGAGTTCCAAGACAAGTTGGCTAGCTGTACGAGCTGAGCTGGTGAGCTCTAGGTTCAAGTGAGGGACCCTGATTCAGGAAGACAGCAACGTCTGCCCTCCACACACATGCAGAGTACACATGCACACAGACCCACACACATATTTTCACATTTTTCTACTATTTTTTTCCTCATAACTCTTACTGAAAATATGAGTAAAAGCAGCCAGCAATTGCCATGCCACAGCCTGAATACTAGGCTGCCTTGAAATTTCCTCCACATGGATAATTAGTTCATCATCTTTAAATTCAGCCTTCCTTCAAATTACAGGCTATAGACAAAATATAGACAAATTCTTCACCAGAGTGTAATAGAGGCAGCTTCTGGTCTAGTTCCCTGTGGAATGCTTGTCCCTATCAAAAGCTTAAGGGGCTTATTTCCTCTGTCTGTATTCCCACTGGCACTCGTCTTCTGAGCTTCCAACCTAAGAAGTTATTAAGCTCTGCCCTCAGCATTCTCGGGTTTCTCTAACCTACTTCTCTAACCTTTCGAATGGTTCCTGCCAACCAGTTCCTAAGCCTCTGAACAACACTGGCAGGAGTCACAGCAATTTATGCATTTCTCCGACACCAACTTTCACTTTCTGTTCTATTATTATTATTATTATTATTATTATTATTATTATTATTATCACTCAGAGAAAGGACAGAAACTTAAGGGAGGAAAGATGTATTTCAGCTCATGGTCTTATTCTACTGTGGAGGGGATAGAAGCAGAGCAAAGTGGTCCCAGGACCAGCTATAACCAACACAGTCAGGCGCACAGTGACATACTTCCTCCAGGAAGGTCCTACCTTGTATATTGCTCTCCCTATTCTATTAAAACAGCGTGGTGAGCTTGAGGACCAAGTTCCCAGTAGTGGAGACCATGCTTCCACTATAACACAGGACGCTCAGAGTAATAGGTGCTGTAAATTCTTGTGTTCATACATCATGCAAGTGGCCTGGTTCTGACAAGGGAAGTGATGATGGATGAGATGAAGGCGCTGGTCCCAGGAAACAGATTTTCAGTGACTGACAGCTTCGCAGCACGAGTCTCAGTAGCATCTGAGTGGGTGTCGGGTCTGTGTCGCTGTGTTTCCTTCCTTCCTGTTCATGATGCATTATCTTTGTTTCAGAGTTAGCTTGCATGATTTCGATGCTCTTTTACTTAAGGTCGTTTTCATTCTGTCGTAGATTTTTGTTCTTGTTGGCATCATGTTCTTGCCATTTCAAATTCTCTGTCCAGCGCCATTGTATTTAAGGTCAAATTTGAACCTCACCTCCTTGTGTGATTTCTAATTAAGGCTTTCATGATCCTTTTCCCCAACTACAGTTGCTTGATCCATCATCTATATGCTAATAGCCTTTGCCCGCATTGCTCTTGCAGCTTATATTAGGGATAGTTGCTCGCAGATCTTTCCCCTTATGTCATGTCATCTTTTACAAGTGTTCTCTTAGTCCTAAAGTTTATGTGTACACACACACACACACACACACACACACACACACATATATATATATATATATAATCTTTACAAATTTTATAAATGAATCAACTATTCAAGAACTTCATGAAGTACATATCCCAGTCCAGAGTCACTGTGCCCTTACCCTCAGCATAGCTCTTCTTCCCACTCAGGCCTAAGGCATAGTCCAACCTGTAGCAAAAGCAAAAGGAATTTGACGGTTCTCCAATCTCTATATTTCTTCAGATAATATGGAAGAGACTCTCTGGGTGTGAATTCAAATAAGGTGGAAGGGGTTCTGAGAGTAGGAAACTTATTACCTAATTAAATTCTGAATCTGTGGTGACTGTGTGTGTGTGTGTGTGTGTAGTATATGGACATGTGTGTGCAGAGGCATACCTGCAGAAACCAAAAGAAAATATTGTCCTCTTCACTTGTTCTTTCTCCTTGTGTCTTTGAGACAGACTCTCTCACTGAACCTGAAGATCAGTTTGGTTTTTTTTGCTTGTTTGTTTGTTTTTGTTTTTTCTGTCAGATTAGTTGAACATAGAGCTCCAGCAATTCTTCTGTCTCTAACCCAGAACTGGAGTTACATGTTTGAATAACCATACCTACTTTTTTATGTGGGTGCTGGGGATGGAACCCTGGTCCTCATGCTTGAGCAGCACGAGATCTTATCCACTGAGCCATCTCCACAGCTCTGACTCCATGTTTTTGAAAATATATTTTGTGTGGGTATTGATTGACAGAGAAGGAAAAATTAGACTTAAATTAAGTCTGGAAAAAATAAATCAGGATATAGATAAGAAACATAATTGAGAGTCCATTTTTGGAAGGTACATTTATTAACTATTATTAATAAAATTTATCTAAAGGCAGCTCATCACTATGACATCATTACACTTTCAAAGCTCTAATCATGAACTAGTGAAACCAAATCTATAAGCCACTAAATCTAGAATAGAAAACCATTTCACATGAGTCATACCTTGTGACCCCAGTTTTCCATTTTTCTCTTCCTGCTTCTCATTCTTATTCTCTTAAGAAAAGAAATTCTTGGTGTTTGTTACAGAATGTCTTACACGCTGAAGATCATCCGGTTTTGTACACACTGCTGTTGTAATGCAATGCCTTAACCATCCATGATTAATAATAATGAAGTTCAAATACTCTGGCTAAGTGACCATGGGTAAATTATTGCCATACTGAGCAAAAATATTTATAAGAAACTAGTCATTTTCATTGCCGGAGAAGTGGAGCTTATTCTGGATTCATAAAAATGTCTGTTTCCCTTTCATCTCTCATCTGCTTTATAATTATTTTTACTAACATGGAAAGAATTAGGTTTCATAATGCTGATGTACAAATTTTGAATTTTTTTCTTTTCCTTCTCTTCCATCACCCTTGCTATGCATGTCACACCAAGCCTCGTTTCTACCTCCATGCTACACGTTTTCACCCCTGCCCCCACAACCTTACTTATCTCTTGTTCTGCTCTTGCGGCCTCCTTCTCTGTTCTTTTCCTAATAGCAGCAGGAGATGGAGTCGACCTAGACGTCCATCAACTGATGACTGTATCATGAAAATGTGGTACATGTGCACAACAGGATATAGTTCAGCTGTAAGGAAAAATGAAGCTATGAAATTGGGAGGAATATGGATGGAACCTGCAAAAAATTATATTAACTGTGGTAACCCTGATTCAGACAAAATTCACATTATTTCTCATATGTCCCTCTTAACATTTAATGTTTTGGTGATGTAAGAGTGGGTCTATGATATGATGCTAGATAGGAGAGGGAAACAGGAAGTCACCTGTGATTTTTAAATAAAGGCATTTCTGAAATTCTGAAATCCTTTTTTAATTTTTATTTATCTATTTTATTATTATTACTATTATTATTTGGTTGTCGAGGTAGGGTCTCACTCTAGCTCAGGCTGATCTGGAATTCACTATGTAGTCTTAGGGCAGCCTCAAACTCACAGTGATCCTCCTACCTTTGCCTCTCAAGTGCTGGGATTAAAGCCATGTGCAACCATGCCTGGCTCACTCTGAAATTCTTTAAAGTATTGATTATTCAGTGAATTTATTTTCATTTATTTAATTGAGAGAAATAGACACAGAGAGAAGGATGCAGAGAGAGAGAGAGAGAGAGAGAGAGAGAGAGAGAGAGACAGAGAATGGGCATACCAGGACCTCCAGCAACTGCAAACGAACTCCAGATACATGCACCACCTTGTACATCTGCCTTACATGGGTACTGGGGAACTGAGCCTCGAACCAGGGTCCTTAGTCTTCCCAGGCAAGTGCTTAACTGCTCAGCCATCTCTCCAGCCCCTATTCAATGAATTTTTGAAAAAGAACATGTTAGTCAAGGGACATATTTTAATCTACATATTCATATTTTAAATGTATTCCCAAAATGTGACTTTTTAAAAATAGTTAACTACTGGAACCAACCTAAGATTCCATGATCAGAGAAAGGGAGGAAAAAATGTGATATGTAATATAATTATGCACACATATGTAATTTTTCTGTAATAGAGAACAAAACTCTGTGATTTGCAGGAAAATATATATATATTTGGAGAAAATTGAGGAAATAAAGGTAGTCTCAAAAAGACAAATATCACAAGTTCTCTCTCATTTGTGTTCCTCTATTTTGTAGACATACATCAATAAAATAACATTTATGTCTGTGATAGGAAAGGAGAAGGTAAATTGTGTTAAGGGAACATAATGAACCAAGGAGAGAGGGAAGGAGCATGGAAGGATGAGTAGAAGGTAAGAGGGTGTGAAATACAGTATATGTTTACAGTACATTACATTATTTCCTTAAAAGTTCTTATGTAACCCACATACCATGTAAAATGTAAAAATAGATCAATAAAACAAAATCTTAAAACATGTTCATTGTGAAATATTTTTTCA
The DNA here is from genome assembly GCA_036365145.1 of Orientallactaga sibirica. Classification (NCBI taxonomy): domain Eukaryota; kingdom Metazoa; phylum Chordata; class Mammalia; order Rodentia; family Dipodidae; genus Orientallactaga; species Orientallactaga sibirica. Next base: position 6,091,562 of record JAEOAD010001030.1, read on the forward strand.
TCTTCCCTACATCTTTCAATTATTACTTTTACATATTGTACAAATTAAGTTATTCCACTGTGACTCATACATGTATATGTTCATTCCATATTCATACACAGATGCATGCATTCAATATGCCCTTTGTCTACACTCAAATGTTCCCATGTCCTACTGTATTAGTCATGGTTTTCAAGAGGAACAGAACAGGTACAATGAATTGTACTAAAAAGGGGATTTATTGGATTAGTTTAAGGCAGCCCAAGAATCGCAGTGTGAAAATTCAAGAGTCAAGGAATCTGGTAGCTGCTGGGTCCTCATTGCCAGATGCCTCAGCAGTGCCATTCTCACACTGAAGACCTGGTGTCATGAAGAGCTGCTGGTCTTCAGCCACTGCTGGTCTTCAGTCCACGTTGGAAGGCTGATGAAGGAAAGCTGAACATGACAGATGCACGTGCATGTGAGGCACTCACCAGCAGCCAGGCAGGAGGAAAGGGGGACTCTTTTCTTCCAGAGCTTCCTTACATAAAGCCCCACTCTGGGAGGGCCCCCCACTCTGGGGAAAGGGCTCATTCTGGGGAAGGGTTCCCTCCTTCTTCCTGGAAGAAACCTCAGAGGAATATCAGTGAATTCCTAAACAGATCAAATTGACAACAGAACTTTCCCATCACACCTAGAAATCAATCAGTCTACAAGTGTTCTCATAGGACCATTCTTTAATATCGTGTTGGTAAAACCTCTATGCTTTTGTTTTCATTGTTGTGTAGGTGAACTCATTATAATTGCATCCATTCTTGATTTCATACATCTTAATTTTCCTTCACATACTTCATAGACTATATGCAACATTATTTCTTGTGGATATATAGAGTGAAATTAAATATTCATGAAACATGCCAATGTCCAAAGAAAAGGTAAAAACAAAATGCCAATGTCCAATTAAGTAAAGTAACCCCCCAAAAAATGATAAAAATAGTATAATTATCACTACTGTGATTTCATTGCCCAATCAAATCTGACATAGTATTTTGTTTTGTTTTATTTTGTTTTGTTGCATTTTTTTTCAGTGCAGGCCTCTGACCCAGGTCTTCATGCTTGCTATGTAAACACTCTGACACAGGGTTAAATCTCCCGAGTTTTTTGTTATGTTCTTTAACCATTTTTTAATGTGATACTTCACCTTTTCAACTTGACAAAATTTAGTATCACAAGGGAACCAATCTCCTTGGCATGCCTCTGAGGGAGTTTCTAGATTAGGTTAACTGAGGTGCCAAGATCCACCCTAATGGTGAACAGCACCATTCCATGGACTGGGCATCCTGGGATGCATAAAAATGAGAGGGTGAGCTGAGGACCAGCCTTATCACTCCCTGCTCCCTGACTGTGTACTGTGCCCAGCTGCCTCCTGCTCCTGTAGCCATGTTTTCCTTCCAGTGATGGATTATTGTCCCTAATTGTAGGCAATAAATAAAATAAATAAATATACAATTTTAAAGGAAAACTTTCCTTACTCAAGTTGTTTGACTCAGCAACAAGAAAGAAGAGTAACTAATATATTTCCTCCCTCGAGATAAGGACTTTTATTTTCTCAAGGTTTGTAATAGAGATTTAACGCAAAGGTATTCTGTGTTTATTGACCAATGCAACGGAACTTAGAACCGCTGAGACTTCTAAGAGGTGGGGTCTACTGAGGGTAAATCATGGGAAGCCCTCATGGAGGGATTAACATCTTTCTTGAAACACGTGGTCAATCCTCATACTGGATTCAGATTTGTAGAAACAGCTAAAGGCTCTTGTGACTGAGTTCATTATGAGTAGAGCAGCCTGTTAGAAGCTCGAGAGCCCCCTTATCTCTCTCTTGCACACATGTTCCAACTTTAGGCAGCTGCTGTTCCTTATCCTTCTCTGTCTTGTTGTGACACAGCACAAGACCCTCTGTAGAAGCTGAACATAGGCCAGTGTCATGTTCTTAGACTTCTAAAGCTTTGAGCAGAACTTGATGGTTTCCTTATGGTTATTTCACATTGAGGGCTTTCTTATACTAACAGAAAATGGACCAAGACTCCATAAGATATTTACTAGCATAGAAGAGAAGGTCACTGAGACTGGGATAGACTCTTCCCTTCTTGCACAACTGAGATAGTGACCAGTCTTCCCAGGGAATAGGACTCAGAGTCAGAATTTTATTTAAATCTGATACTCATCATTTTCTATTTGATGACCATCCTTAACTGTTCTTTGTCATGTAACCTTACCTGTTAATGGAGATAATAACTGGTCTGGAAGTGTAGCTCAGCAGTTAAAGGTGCTTGCAAAGCATTCCAGGAGATGTTCAATCCCCAAACCACAAATGTCAACCAGATGCAAAGTGTGGCACAAGTTTCTCGTGTTTGCAGAAGCAAGAAACTTTGGTGCGTGAAGACAGACAGACACACATGCACACATTTTTAAAACATGAAGAAAAAAGTTGCTACAACTTTTATGAACAACTTAAGAAAGTGAATAACAATTACGGAAATAGGGACTGCAGAGACGTCTCAATGAGTAGGGAAGCTTGTTGTACAAGAATGAGGACTTGAGGGCTGGAGAGATGGCTTAGCGGTTAAGGCACCTGCCTCCAAAGCCTAAGAACCCGGTTCCAATCTCCAGCGGTTCCAATCTCCAGGTCCCACATTTAGCCAGATGCAAAGTGACTCAAGGGCATAATGCCGCACTTGCCCACAAGGGGGCGCACACATCTGGATTTCGTTCACAGCAGCTGAGAGACTGCTGGCGCGCCCATTCTCTATCTGTCTCCCTCTCCCTCTCTCTCTGTCTGTTTCTCTCTGTGTCTCTCTCCAAAAAAAAATTAAAAATTAAAAGAAAGCATGAGGTCTTGAGTCAGATTCTAGTCAGATTCTAAGCACCGGTTTACAAGTCACGCATAGCATGCATGCCCTTAACCTCGGTGCTGAGGGGGCAGGGACATTAGTTAGATTAAGGCTTCCTTCTCAGCAATTCTAACCAAAATGAGACTCTGTCTCAGGGACAAAAGGTGGAAGGGCCATGAAGAAGGACATTCAACCTCTTCTGGCCTTTTCAAGTGTGTGCATCAGGTTCATGTATCTGCACACACATGTTCATACACAGATGCACACTGAATGTAATACCTATCTAGTGAAAATGAGAGACAATAGAAGAATAAATACTTGCATAAGTAGGTCGAAGCTAGAGAAATGGGAAAATAGCCCCACTCAACTTTAGCCTATGTACTAAGCAGATGGAATAGTTGAAATTTACAAAACATCTTACAAATAAGATTTCTCTTCTGAGAAAAGCCAGTACAGGTGATTCACAGTGCCTGAGTGAAAATCTTCTGGAAAATATAAAGGGCAGAAGACATCCAGACCTAGGTCTTAAAATAAATCTTTGTTAAACTGAAGAAACAAATTGGCCCAGAGAATTTGAACTACCATGGTCAAAATCACAACCTGCAGTCAGACGACTGAATATAAAGTCCCAAGCTGCTACCTATTAGTCTCGTGACTATGGGCAATTTATTTAGCAGACTTTGCCTCTGTGAATAGGAGATATTAGTCATAACCGCCTCCTGTCATTACAGTGCCAATTATGTTCACTAATGAACATTTAAAAATCCTTTGAAAAGCCTCTGGGATATAAACTTTACAAAACAGTTATTTTGTTTTCATTATTAAGAATTTGGAGAATGAATTGATTGGGATACAAACAAACATATTTGGCCATGACTTACATAGTTTGAACCACTTTGGATAGTGTTAGCAGTCATTTATTCTTTCCAAAAATCCTGCAGGTAAGTCAAGGAGAATGATTTGAAAGCAGATGGTCGGGAAGGACGACAAGTAACACGGTGAAAAGAAGGGATAATGGAGATGAGATGAAAGACTGTGTCACCAGAGTGAAATCACTCAGTCCTCATGGGGAGACGGGGCAGGCAGCTGGGTTCTGCTCCCATGAGAGATGGCCCCATTGAATGAATGATAGTGACTCTGGCTATCAGTGATGTCTGGCTGTGTGACTGATGAAGTCTTTTCTAATCTGTTCCCTCCATCTTTATGGGACATCCCAATGACTTGTGGTAAACTCGGTGTTGTTTTCTGCCAATGTTACACTATATTTAAAAATAAGCAATACCCGAGGTTCAATGGAATAAGAGAATCAAGTAGAGACAGAAGCACACGTGTAATTATAGGTATAAACACATTTCATTTTTTTCCCACCAATTCCTTCATGCCATGGCAACAGCTTCATGAGCAGGTTCGCCTTACAGGCAAGCATAGAGAATAGCTGAGCTACGCAGGACTCCGCTTACTATAGACAATTACACTTTCTTTTCCTAAGCAATGAACCTAGCAACTTGTTAGCAATATGAGGCTCCACATGCACAAAGCTGCATGCATGCCCCGCTAAGAACCACGAACAAGCTTTCTCGTCCCCTTAAGAATGATTCTTATGATCACTTTTATTCTAGTATGCTCAGGTTTGGAACAGCAAGGGCCTATCCAAGCTGGACTTGTTTGGGGTCTTGTACAGTGAGGCAAACTATGTCCTCTTAGTGAACTTTCAGGTAGAACCCCCTATTTACATCTTATACCTACATGAAAGTGGGTGTATATTAGACTCAAGTAAAGGGCAACATGGTAAGGGCATGTGCAGGAAAGGGTATATGACCCAAGCCTGCCAACCACACCAGAGACAACACAAACGACTCTCCTAGCAACTGGCCCATCCTCTCTTGAAAATCCTACAGAAGGAAGTCCCAGGCCGCTTCCCAGGGCTCTTGTGTGACAGCATTTTCACACCTTTACTATCACTTTGCTCTTAGTAAAGTTTCTTACCGGTTCATGATTTGTGTGCATCTGTCTTCAGTCCTTAGATGGCAAGAATCTGGAAAGACCCAGGTAGGGAACACCCACCTGTAACAGATTCTATGACTGTGCCAAGTTTATAATTTGACTTTCTGGAGGTAACTTACTCTTTTTTTTTCAAACATGCTTAGATATATGCACATAATTTTTAAATGGACCAGGGGGCTTATGGAATAAAAGGCAAGCAGGTCCTCAGAGAAAACTAATCTACTTTCTGTTTCAGAACTTCCTTGTTTTAATGTCAATCTATTGTTTTCATTTACTCTTACCACTGTTTGCTCACACTTACCCTTCTTCAAATAGAAATACAAAGTTCAGCCGATGGTTACGGAATTTTAAGGCAACTGGATGTCAGAGGTAAAACTGGTTCTAGACAAATGGTGAGTGACATGCAAAACTTTCACAGTAGTCTTAGAATACAAGAGGAAAATCTCTGTTCTTAAACTGAATTTTAGTTTAAAAATTACAGGTTTCAAAATAATGCACCAGAGCATAATATGTTATTAATTATTGTAATATTGTTTACCATTTAAAGTATTTAGGATCTGTTAAACAATAATTTAATGCTATAATTCATATATTAGGCTTAATATGCAGCCTAACCATTTAAAGTATATAATGATTTGTATAATTATAAAGCTATGTTGAAACTATGCTTAAGAATTTTTCTAAACTTCTTAGAACTTTGACTTCCTTCCTACCCAACCACTTAATGTATTTTTTCTTGTGATTCCAAATGTCAAATTTAAGGAAACATTACTTGTTCTCTTGATAATATGCCATTTTTCTTTATATATTTAATCAAATGAAATGTCAGCCTTTCTCTCTGTGTAATAGAGAAGAACTACTGGTACTTATGTGGAAGAAAATTATAGCTGGCATTAATACAGTATAATATAGGTTAATTTTCTTATACAATAGCTAAAAGTTTTATTTTACATTGTAGTGATAATTTATCAGTAACAACAAAGAAAATAATTTTATTCACAACTAAACTTTGGTGAAGTATACTTTGAAATAATATATATATATATTAAATTTATTATTTAGTTTATTATTTAATATAAATTTATTATTTTAACCATTTTCAAATTTTCACTAATGAGACATTATGTACATTCACTCATTGTGTAACCATCATTACCATTCATTACCACAACTTCTCCATCTTATAAATCTGAAATTATATAACCATTAAAACCTACCAATATTCTCCCTGGTTCCAAACCCATCTATATGACTTGCCCATTTAGGTAACCATATAAATAAAACTATATGATACTTTTCTTTTCTATCTGGCTATTTCACTCATTATGATATTTTCAAGGTTCAACCTTTTACATAGCATTCATCATAATTACATCCTTTTTAAGTGCTGAGTAATAGTGCATTGTGTGTACATAGACAATATATGCTACAGTATTTTTACTCATTCCTTTGTCAATTAACATTTGCTTTATTTCTATTTATTGTCTACTGTGACTACGGTTATGATAATTGGTGTACAAAGATGTTGGAGCCACTGCTTTCACCTCTTCTGGGTAAAGAAATCTAATTTACTCTCATAATTCATACATTAGGTTTCATATGTAAAATGAGTTCTGGGTTGAACGGTAATTGTATGTTTAATTTTTAATTTTGTCTTTCATAGAAGCTATGGCATTTTGCCTTCCCACCAGACACAAGGGTTCCAATTTTTTGTCATCATTGCTGACATTCATTATTTTCCGTGTTATTTTTTGTTTTAATCACTGTCATATTTATGGGATGTATTATTTCCTTTTGATTTGGATTTACTTTTCCCTAATGATTCGTGATGTGAGGCATCCTTTCATGCTCTCACTGAACAGCTCCCTGTCTTCTTCTGCAAATTGTCTTTAAATCTGAGTGCTACTTTAAAACAAAAAACATTTTGAATTTTTTATTTAGAATGTTGCATGTGGGTAATGAAATAACAATCATCACAAAGAAATAGGAAATTAATAAAACTACCTGAAAAACTACCTGAAAGAGTGCATATATATTAAATGTTTATTTTTATTTAGCATTGTGTGGAAATTAAATAGCATGGTATTAAAGTGATTTTGAAAAATATTCTATGGTATGGGAATAGGGTAAAGTTATACAGTTAACTAGAATAATTGATTTTTAAAATAATATTGTAATATGATCCAAATTTTATAAAAAAATAGAGATTAACAAAACATTTTAAGCTCCTATAAGTTGAAATTCAATTATAAAATAAATTATAAATTCATCTTAACTAAATAGTAATGAAAACATCAAGTGTTATGTGCTGATGTAGGAAAACATCTTTTCTAAGATGCATTTATTTCTTAAAATCAAAATGAATATTGCTTCACTTATTGGTTTCATCTATCAGTTACTACACAGCAAACTAACTATGATTTTTAGTTTGACTGTCTTCCTTTTAAGTTAAGGTATAGACAATGGTCTCCCATGCCTTCAAAAGAAAATGACATTCTTTTCTTAGAAACAAAAGAAACAAAATCACTAAATGATGATGATGATGATGATAATTAATGATGTGCAGTACATTGTTGGTATGTATTTTATGGGGGAACCAACTGCTCTCTAGTTGGATTTGAGGACTGCTCCATGGAAAGGAATTGCCTGGTACTGAAAACATAATCTATGGCATAAAAGGGCATAAAATATAAGGGGAAAACTACTATTGTTGCCTGAATAAATTAATATTGTATGCCCACCAAACTACCCTCTAAATACTTAAGGTCATGCCAATATATTAATCCTATTCTCACTTTGGTTAGAGAACCTTCTCTTTTCAGGTAGCAATGAACACTAGAGAGACTCAAAACTCACCAAAGTGCTGAGAAGTGACAGCACTAAATGAGCCATTTCTAGCACACTCTCCAAGGGCTAGAGACTATTACAGAAAACTTGCTGGAAAGAAGGTAAGAGCCAAAGGAAGGGCAAGAGAGCTTTGCAATGCTATTTCCCAAACACATACCAGCCCTTTTATTCATGACCTCACAGTGGCTGATGCGACCTACACAAGACCTGCATAAGAAAAGTGAAAATTGATGACATCAAAATAGATGAAAGTTTAGTAGGAAAGAAGAAGGGAATCTGGGGAGGGGAGGCTCTGGGGGAGGAAAAGAGGGTGGTGGGAGGGGATTATGGATCATTATGGTAGACTGCCTGTATGTGTGGAGATTGTCAATAAAATGTTTTTTTTTTTAAAAAGGTGACACTCTCTTTTTTGTTTGTTTGTTTATTTTTTATTTATTTATTTGAGAGCCACAGACAGAGAGAGAAAAAGGCAGATAGATAGAGAGAGAGAGAGAGAATGGATCCACCAGGGCCTCCAGTCACTGCAAATGAACTCCAGATGCATGTGCCACCTTGTGCATCTGGCTTACGTGGGTCCTGGGGAATTGAGCCTCGAACCGAGGTCCTTAGGCTTCACAGGCAAGTGCTTAGCCACTAAGCCATCTCTCCAGGCCCTACACTCTCTTTTAGTATTTTATTTTATTTTATTTTATTTTATTTTATTTTATTTTGCACTTTATTTAGAGAGAGAGAGAGAGAGAGGAGATAGACCGAGAGAGAATGGGCACAGCAGGGCTTCCAGCCATTACAAACGAACTCCAGATGCATGTGCCCCCTTGTGCATCTGGTTACGTGGGTACTGGGAAATTGAACCTGGGTCCTTTGGCTTTGCAGGCAAGTGCTTTAACCACTAAGCCATCCCTCCAGTCCCCGTGACGCTGTCAATGAGACTTTGAATACAAGCATTTGTTTACCAGAGATGAATTCTGGACCCTAAGCAAGCTTATGAAAACAAATATATTAAAATTTGACAGTTTGTAATGACTTGAACAAACGTTGAGTGTAGGATAGCTTGAGCATTGAACTTTTTAGTCACGGACACTGGGGGAGCCTGAGCCCATAAATTCTTCCTTATAGATGCCACCAGACACTCATGAAAAACACTGAGGGCAAAGCTGGCAGGTTCAGGGGAAGAAGCACAGGAAAGATATGTTGTTCAGGTATATAGTGTCTTTATAGAACCCCTGCAGAAAGACAAGAATTTTGGTATCCAGCATAGTAAAGTGATATAACATCAAACTCCTAGTACTGAGGAAAAAGTAATAAAATGTCCCAAGACCAGGTCATTAACAATCCCATACCAATTAGAGAAAGCTGGAAGTGAGAAGGCTTCACCTTGGTAATAATTTAAATTGGAAATGTCCCCAGCAGGCTTGTGTTTCAAATGATTGGTCCCCAGCTTGTGGGACTGTTTTGAAAGATGTGGAATGCTGTGGAGTATTAAACCAGTGGGGCCCGGCTGGCAGAAATAGGTCACTAGAGGGGGTGCTTCAAAGGTTCTGGCTTCCTCTGATGTTAGCCTGCAGCCCATGTTTCCTAGTCCATGCTATTGTAAGCTTCTGCCACCACAGAGACACCCTTGCAGCATGCCTGCTCTGTCATAATGGAAAGAAAATTCTCTAATACCATGAGTTAAAATAAACATGTCCTTTGTCAAGTATTTTATCAGAGTCAGAAAAAATGATATAATTCCCCAAGGCACAGCAATGACTTAAGAATAAGACAGAACAGGAAAAACGAAAGGTCCTCACCCCTCACATCAGGTTCATAAGCAACGAGTTAGAACGAACAACAGTCTAATTTAAGAAAAGGGGTTGGGGGGCAGGAAAAGGGGGAGACCTAAAGTGAAGGTAAAATGTATGCTAAGAATAACCTGACAGAAGACTTCCATCCATCCTCACCACAAGGTGATGCTACAGGGATTAGAAACCTTTGTGTATAAGGGGAACTGGGCCACCAGAAAACCCAACTCCAGCGAAGTAACTCAAAATCAAGACTGGCTAAATTTCAGGAATGTGCTATTCAGCTCATCTCCCCCCGTCACGTAAAATATGTCCAACTTCAAAACGAAATTATGAGATCTAAGATAAAGCAGGAAAATGCAAAAGCATGTGCTCAAGAGACAGACCATTCAACAGAACCGGGCCGAGGTCACGACGAGAAGGGGATTTGGAAGATGGCCATGCTAGAGGCACTTCACCAGGATGGCTGTGCAGAGGCACAGGCGGGAGTGGCAGCCAAGTGCTCAAAACATGGGCGAGGAACAAGTGGAAATGAGAGAATAAAAACGTGGTGAGTCTTAGTGTGTAGATGTGACTCTGTCCCTCAAATAACTGATGCCAGGAGGGGTTCAGGGGTGGGACTTTGGGAACGTAAACAAAAGATCATTACTTTGACCTAATCAATAGATCAGATGAGGTTGTCAAGAGGTCGTGGACAGTTAAAACGAGGGCCCTGCTAGGTGGAAGTATACCACTCTCAGCCTGTACCTCAAGAATCTGTTTTCTTGTCCCCACCTTCTCGTTGCTTCTCTGCTTCCTCGCCAAAATGCGGTGAGCAGCCTTCTATATTCCATGCTGCCATCTGTGTGTGTGTTTTTTTTTTTAACTCTCAGCAAGGATAAATGATAGACAAAAATATTCCAACACATCATATTCAAAATCTTGAAGGTTAAAAATAAAAAGTTAGTCTTGAAGATTAAAAAAAATGTCGCACTGCATATTCAGAACAAAAGGAAGAATGAAACAGTCTTATTAGAAACTATGAAAGCCAGACAATGGAATAGTATTTTTAAAAAACCTGGAAAAAAAAAAAGAATTCTATATACACACATACATATATTACCTTGAAAGTCCAAGCAAGTCTCTGAAGATTTCTGAAGCTGTGTCTCTGCATAATTTGTTCTTTTCCAGTACATTCCAGATCCTTCCTTATCCCAGACATTTGATTTCTCTAATCTCTCCGCAAGATCATTAGCCTGTCTCTGGGCTGCACTGCACTGCATTCTCAGAACTGACTGGAAGTGGGCACTTCCTTCATACATGCCCCTCTTACTAGCCATGGTGTGGCAGTGCAGCCTACTATCCAATGTGGAAATACTTATTCCCTACTTTCCCCAATGTTCCCCTAGCATAAGGATGATGTTTCTTTGTACGTGGTACTTGAGAGTTTTATGACTTAATTATTCATGGCCCAAGTACCTGTCCATTGATACTTTTCCATTTTAAATATATTACCAACACTAATTAGAACTTAAATATAATGGGTATTTTGCAGAAAAGCACTGCTGCTTTCTACTGATGTATCATTTCCCTAACATTACAAATAATTAGTAGAGCTGAAAACATTAAGATTGGAAGCAAGTACACATACTGGACACTTAAGCCGTCATATTTTTTTTCTCCCCACTGGTAACCATAACTCCTGCATAGCTATGAATGGATGATTTATAAGGCTTTATTTAACAATTGAGAAAATAATGTATCTGTGACTTTTATTGGTCTGGGTACGTGTTCTTTGAACCATTCTTATTTCCCTGTCCTGGTTATGTCATATCAAGGGCATTAGCTTGTCACTCACCCCTGCCAGAGTTTTTATCACAAACTGGAAGACAAACATGATTCGGGAATTTAGTAAACATAGTGCACTGAATAATTTGGAATAATTAGTATTCTTCCATACTTTAGTTTCTTATTTATTGCTTTTCTGCTGCATGCATCCCAAGAGAGCTATGAATGGAATCCAACCCATCTGAGGATGAAAACAGAATGTCACAATGTTGAAGGATTCGACAACCTTAGACAGCATTCAAAGATCCTACTGATGCAAATCATTGGTTTCTGATAACATTAAAATCTGATAATAAAAAGGAAATCATTGAATTAGTGTCAAAGAGACATTGGCTATGGATATTACATTAAAGTCACCCTTTTATTGCATATTAGGATAATAACTGCATTAAAACAACACATCTATCAATCTATTTATTTATTAGGAAACATTATAATATATGCCTCACAGTAAGCCAATAAAATAACCCCTGTTGTTATATCCTATGCAAGATGGTTTATACTGATTTAATATAATTCATACTTAATTATATGTTATCTAATAACTATTGGTGATAAAAATCATATTCACTAGAAACCAAGCAAATATTTAGCCGAGTATCTTCTGGAAGTTTGTTTAGCTCTAGTACAAGATGGTACAGACACCTTGCCCCATATGCACAGTCCCTGAAGGAGGCTCCTGTGGACAGTCCCTACAGACTTTACAGACACATAATTGCTCCGAGCACTCAACTCAGGGCTCCCATTGCCAGATTTGCCTCATCACTCCTCATTAAAACAATGACACAAGCTATGATGAGCAGGCAAAAGCTGTTTGGCACGTTCTCATTTTAATTTTAGACATTTTCACATTGTCAAAGCTTTCACTTTTACTTAGAACAAATGCTTGGAAGCACCTCCAAATATTTCACTGATGGAAAATATAAAGGCATCCAGTGGTTAGTTGACCCCAATTTAATTTTTCTCTCTGTCTTTAATAAAGGAAGAAATGTTCTGAAGTGGATGACACTGGGGCCTGCAGATGTCTTAAATGCTTAAGTGGGAGGCTGGAGCATTGATTTTCTAAGATCAATCTGCTAAAAAGTAATTCTTTATTTGTGATTTGTTAGGGAATATACTTTCATGTTAAAACTGTCCTGTGTGATCCCTATTAGTCATGCTTTTCAGATTGATTGTGCCACACAAAGCATTTGAAAGGTGAAGGTCATCAATGTCTATAGGCCACTAAGACCTTGATTCATGGCCTGGAAACATCAAGGATTTATTTGGTGTAATCTATAACCTGCTGCTGTTAGCCCATTGACAAGAGCGTCTTTAGTTTGAATTTAGGTTGACATCTTGAATAATGGCCCTTTATCAATACGCTAGGCTGCTGTGAGAATGTCACCACGGATCTATTGTCCATTGCCTAATTGCTTTAAAAATGTCTGCATATACACATTTGATTTTAGTCTTTCCCAATAGAGGGAATATATATTAGAAAAAGAAAAAAATGTAGAAACTTCTGAATATTGTCCACATTTCATTAAAGATTCTTTTTCTCCATATAATGGATATCTTTGGAACAATAAAACAATTTACACCTTCAAGGCTTTTGGAACACACCTCTCCTCTTCCATAGCAGAAGCTCTATGCTCCATTTTCATGTGCTTTACGAATAAGCTCTCTCTTTACACACCAAGTTGTATGATGTGTATTAGTTACTTAATTCATGGAAGTAATGATAAAATCTGTGATGTTTGTCTGGAATATGTTTACCTGGTGTGATAGTTTGAATAAATGTCCCCCAATATATTCAGTGTTTTATTAGTTATAGTTTGCATCTGTAATCACCTTGCTAGAGGCAATGTCACTGGGGGCCAGTCTTAAGGTGTGGTGGTGGGTTTGAGATTCCATTGTAAAGATATGCAAAGTGTGCCTAGCAGGAGTTCCTAAAGTGTGCTGTGTGACTCTTTGGCTCTTAGTTTTGCTCTGTGTGCTGTGCAGCTGGTTGGCTTTGTCTCTCTCTTGTCTGGTCCTGTGAAGAGCAAGCAGCTTCTCCTGCCTTTATGGAACTTCCCCTGGATCTGTAAGCTTCAATAAATAATATCCCTTCCTCCATAACTGCGCCTGGTCTGGAAGTTCATCTCAGCGAACCTGAAGCTGTCTGCTACACCTGGCTTTTCTTGCAAAGAAAGACACGCTAATGTTTACTTAAGATTCACTTCTGAGATTATGTCCTTAAGAAAGTCCTTCTCCAAAATTCCACAGCTAACTTTCCATAATATTGACTCAACTGCTCTCCTGGTCAAGATGTTCTTTGCTTGTGTTATTGCAAGCATTTTGAGAGCAAGAACCCTAATTTGTGTTTCATTTATCTTCATATTCACAGCCTAAATATATTGTCTCTGGAATGGTAGATGCTAATAAAATAAATTAAACTCCATCAAAGTAGCACAAGTAAGATATACATATCAAGAAAACCCCTAGGGAATTTAAGTAATTTGACTCCCCCAAACCAAATGAAATTACTGACATTAGTATATTTCCCTAATAAAGACAGAATGTGTCCTGCCTTTGTGAGGTACCATATGAAAACAAAGAGGAATTAAACATCCCTCCTCCCTGCCCTTATAGCCCAGATGCCTCATTGTGGATCTATGAAATGGTGCTGGGCTTACTAGTATTTTTGTTTAGACAAGGTCTTACTGGACAGCTCAGGATAACCTTGAACTCATTATGAGCTGATTTGCCTCCGGCTTGTGATCTCTCTGTTCCTGCTACCCACGTACTAAGACGACAAGAGTATCTCGTCAAGCCCAGTTTAAGCATATTTGAGTTTAAGACATTAATATTCTAATGCCACTGGGAGAGGTGAAGCATGTCTGCTGCTGCTGTTGAATGGCAGAGTTTAAAGCTGAGCATAGAACTATGCTACAGTGAGTGGACGTGGCAAAAACCACATTTTGCAGAGGTTCCAAACATCTCTGAAATTGTGCTTAAAGCTGTGTGACATAGTTTTTAATAGGTTATCCCAAAAACGCAAGAACTGCTCCTACAAAATCAAATACTCGCTGAGATTTTCTTTATTACACACTTCCATGGGCACCGGAGGACAATTTATTTATTTATTTATTTATTTATTTATTTATTTATTTATTTTTTTTTTTTTTTTGAGGTAGGGTTTCGCTCTGGTCCAGGCTGACCTGGAATTCACTATGTAGTCTCAGGGTGGCCTTGAACTCACTGGATCCTCCTACCTCTGCCTCCTGAGTGCTAGGATTAAAGGCGTGCACCACCACGCCCGGCTTCCAATTTATTTTTACTTTCCACGAAGCCCTAGGTTAAGTAGATAAAATCAGGGAAAACATCTTAGTAAAAAAATATGTGGGGCTGGAGAGATGGCTTAGTGGTTAAACACTTGCCTGTGAAGCCTAAGGATCCCGGTTCGAGGCTCGATTCTCCAGGACCCACGTAAGCCAGATGCATAAGGGGGCGCATGCATCTGGAGTTCGTTTGCAGTGGCTAGAGACCCTGGCGCACCCATTCTCTCTCTCTCTCCCTGCCTATTTCTGTATCTCTCTCTCTCTCAAATTAATAAATAAATAAAATAAAATATTTTAAAAAATATGTGTTGTATCAAATTTATTATAATTAATTTCACAGGTTCTTTTTTACTCAGAAATTGTGATACACTAAGGAAACAAAGATTGCTTAGAAGTTTTTATACCTCTGTATACAATATAAGACAATGACCTGAGTAGATATAAATATAGATTATGAAGGGTATCATGCTGTTTTCTCTACCATGTATTAAATATAATAAAATTAAGAACATCCTTTTACATTGTAAACATGGGCACCATTATTTAAAGTTAATTGACACTATACTACATTCCATTGTCCCACCTATTGTCTTGAATAATGCAGTTTTCATAGCAAGTCCTGAAATACAACTTTCAAAACTTCTTGTGGCAAATATATTTGGCTATTCTATGATACTTGAATTCAATATAATAATATCTGCAAATGAATACATTGGTGAGATTTGGAGAGAATATCTTGAAGCTATCATGGCTGAAATTTAATACTAATTGTATATTAAAACATCTATTTATAATCTTTGTAATTTAAAACAAATGGTAATTTTCCTTTTGCAATTTTTGTGTCATACTTGTTATGTGTGTGAAAATATTTTATGATATCAAGATGGCATGTGAATCCTATATTTTTATTTCTAATGATTTATTACTTTTAAACAAAAAATGTTATGAGTTTTTATATAATAATTATGTAACCTTGTTTTACTATTTTTCTCTAGAGTCTCTTTTTGTGGAAATCATAAATTTAGCATGTAAAGCTTTTGTCTACAAACCCTGGACATGCTTACTTCCATTATCCTAATATGCACACATCTGATTTCCTTTTCTCTCTTATGAGCATGGTTATGGTATCCAGTCCCTTGCTGAACAAAAGGTACCTAAGCCAAGACCAGTTAAAAAGAAATACAGGGGCTGGAGAGATAGCTTGGAGGTTAAGGCGCCTGCCTGCAAGCCTAAGAATCTGGTTCCAATCTCCAAGTCCCACTTTTAGCCAGACGCAAAAAGTGACACAAGGGCTCAATGCCGTGCTTGCCCACAAGGGGGTGCACGTGTCTGGAGTTCATTCACAGTGGCTGGAATGCCCATTCTCTCTCTCTCTTTTTCTCTATCTCTTGCTCTCTCTCTCAAAAAAAAAAAAAAGAAAGAAAGAAAGAAAGAAAAGAAAAAGAAACACAGGAGCTATAGCTCAGCTAGTAAAATATATGCAACATAAACCAAAGGACCAGAAGTGACTGTGCTACCCTGTAATCCCAGAGCTGGGGAGTTGGAGATGGGTGTCAAAGGTGCTAGGCACTCTATGGGGCAAGTAACAGCAAAAGACAGGACAGCATTCCTGAATATCTCCAGGTGAAAACAGAAATAATCTGAAGAGGGAAAATCAGTTAATTTACGGGGGGGAAATATATATATATATATTTTGTATATTTGAGAATGGCTCACTTTCTCTATAAGAGAAGGCAAAATACAGAGACAGGGAATATTTAGGAAACATGAGAACAGCCCTCCATCCAAGAGTCTGGTTGAAGACTCTACCAGCAAAGAAGCAAGAATTCTAACACAATTGATAATTGCTGAAGCCCTTTCTCTATTTTTCTAGCTGTAAAGCAATAATTTTCCCAGGACTCTCACCAAAATGTCATTTACGGTAAAAGCCATGACCTAAATCCCTCGTGAAACCCTGGTGGCTCCTGGGTTTATATTATCACATTGTGACAACTGCAGAGTGACCCTTAATGCCAATCATTAAAGCATCAAAGCAGGCAGCAAAGGCAGAGGGCCGGGTCCCCTGTAAATCAACTGAGCGATGGTTTTCCAAAAGGCTTCCACGTTCTATATATATAGTCAACACCTGGACACTTGGAAATGTGACACTCATAGAGAAGCCAACATCTAAGCTCTTGTCACCTGTTCAGTCTCTTTTAAAATGACTTTGTTTCTCCCAAATCTCATGCTTAGCAAATTTTCTTTAATAAAATCTGCAACTCTGCACCATACTGGCTCCTTCTGAAGTTCTTTTAAGCATAAAAGCCACAAATTCTGGGTTTAGTCTGGGTTGAGGTCCCTAAAGTTTTAGGGGAACTCAAGCTGTTGAGGGTAACAACTTGGAGCCAAATCTCAGTCCCTCAAAAGAGTAATATTTCTTTTAACTAGAGAGTAACAGTAACACAATTTAAAGAAAGAAATGTAAAGGTAATTCCAAAATTTCTCAGCATTGCCATAGCAAGGGTAGATTGTGTTAAATTAGAGTAATCATAGATTGCTTTGAATTTAAAGTTCTTGATGCAAAAGGTTAAATCTATATTAAAATGAAAAAATGGAAGAATTTAGAAATACAGCTTTCTCCCTTCAATCCATGATTTCAGTTACCAGTAGTCAATTTCTTCCAATAAATACAGTGTGGAAAGTTCCAGAAATAAATAGTTTGTAAGTTTTTCTGTGCATGTATTCGTGAGTAACACAATGAAATCTTTAGCTGCCCCACTGTATGGACCCTTGGAGGTAAATCAGCTCTTTGTCTACCCTATCCACTCCAAATATGTTACCTTCCTTCTAGTCAGTGGGAGAATTCTGGCCCAATAATGAAGTTCTTATGCTTAAACAGCCCTTGTTTTACTTAAGAATGGCCCCCAAATGCAAAGCAATAATATTGGCAATTTGGATATGACAAATAGAAGTTATAAAGTGTTTTCCTTATGTGAAAGCATGAAAATTCAACAGGATTCTTTACAAATACACAACATTTATAGAACTTCTGTTATAGTATGTTGTTATAATTGTTCTAGTTCATTCTTACTGACATTTTCTTACTGTGCTTAGTTTACAATTTAAACTTTGCCATGGGTATGCCTAGGAAAAATATAGTAAGATCTTCTAGAACTCCTGTTTCCATTGCTCATTGGGTTTCTTGGCTCATATCCTCAATGATAAGAGAGAACTTCTTCATTTTTGAAACTTAAAACAAAAACTGAATCTAAAAAATATGTTTTATCAGTGTATGAAAAGTAAAACACAAAGAATATAGGTTTCTAAAGGGATACCAGTAAGCATATAGAAAGATGGATATGTGGAGCTGGAGTGACGGCTCTGTGGTTAAGCCACTTGCCTACAAAGCGTAACAACCTGCATTGGACTCCCCAGAATGCATGTAAAGTCAAATGCACAAAGGGTGCATGCATCTGGAGTTTCTTTGTAACATCTGTAGGCCCTGGCATGCCCAAACACTCTCTCTCTCTCTCTCTCTCTCTCTCTCTCTCTCTGTAAATAAATAAATAAAAGTACAAATATAAAGGAAGATGGAAATGTGGGGAAAACACCCAAGTCATTGACAAAACAGTTTCAGTTTCTTAATGTGTGACTGTGTGTGTATATTAATGATTAATAATGATACATTGTTATGATTTTGAGTATCATCAAATTCAACAATGTACCAAAGTAAATACTGAATTATTTATGCTGCATTGTTTTGGAGTTTTTTTGAACGCTGTACATATATTACTAATGCATTTTTGTAATGTGGACTTCAGGGACACAGTACCGAACATCTAGAGTGACACCATCATACTTACGGAGTTGGATGTGCTTCTTACACATCACTTCTTACACAACAGTTGACTACTGGCTTCCCAGCAGTTACTGATGAAAAAAACAATTACAATTCTCAGACCCTGACCATCAAATATATCACTGTCCAAACACAGGACACATGTTTGCAGCAGAAGAATAAGAAGTGACAGAAGAGTCCCGTGTGAATGTTTTGGTTTCCCAAGATGCTATAGCTTGGATATAATCTTAGCAAGGGCAGAATTGTAGATTAAATAAGCAGAGACTCCGAGACATCAAAGCATGAGCCTTACTCTTTATCAGTAGGCTAGAATAAGAAGAGTTCATTATGGATTGAATGGGCTATATAGGGCTTCCAGTACTGAGGAGACAGAGTCACTGTGTAGGTCATAATAAATAATACAGTGTCAGCCATCATGACCTAGGATGATCCCAGTAACTGAATCAAACGGTAGAGAGATCTGCTTATGATATGGAAGGTGGTTATTTCCTTTTGGGGTCTGTTTCCAAGTCACGGAAAGTTCTAAGAGGGTGATGTGATATGAATACTATTTGATTAACTACATTTCCCATCTTGTTAAAACTTCTTATGTGAAGCATCTACTGGGCACAGCGCAGGGCATGAGGAAACAATGTGCTGAGAGGTGTGACAGACTGTGTGAGCAGGAGACGCACATGATTAGACAGCAGAGCGTCTCAGGACTCACTTCTTCTCTTCCTTCAGCTGGTTGCCATGGTTAGAAGTTGTATCTGTTACACTGCCATTGCTGGAACAAAATGCCTGACCAAATAAATAAACAAACAAATAACCCTAAGGAAAGGAAGATTATTTCAGCTTGCAGTTCCAGAGGGCAGAGTCCACCAGGGCAAGGAAAGAATGGCAGAAGAAGGAAGCCATCGACACATCAGCCCAGGGAAAGAGTAGAGAGAGAATTTCAAGCAGAAACAGGCCCATCCCCCGTGGCACACTTCCTCCAGTAAACCTCAGCCTCCTACAGGTTCCACAAGATTCCAGCACAGCACCGTCAGCTGAGGATGAAGCTTCCATACACGGGAGCATTTTATACTCAAGCCAGCACAATGTACCCAGAACGTTCTCTTCTGAAGAGCAGCTCTAAAGTTGTCTTTAAAAAAAAAAAAAAAAAAAAAAGACAGATGAAAGACATTCTCTTTCAGCTTACTTCAGATATTATTGGCATATCCTATCTTATATACATAAAGTTATATTCTGGGCAAATGGACTCGAAATTTTGCCTTAACCTATCATACTCAAAGCTAGGTACAATCAGTGATATTGGCAGAAGCTGGGAATTTACTAATATGAGATATGATTTACATGCAACGTTACGTTTAAAAATCACAGTTTTATACCTTTACATATGCTTACTGGTCCGTTTTAACTTGTCATCAACGAGAAGGAATATTCTTCATGGAAGCTTATTGAGCAAGCTTGAACATGAAGAACCAAAGACTTCACATCTCATTCTTGGTTCAATCAATTCCTTAATTTATGATCTTCCATAATGCTTGTCTTGCCTTAGCTCTGCAGTCTTAAAGCAATGAATTGAATTCCACCTTATAGGCCCATCATGTTATGGATCTCAGATAAAATCAGTTTTAAGGATGAGCAAATATCAGCATGATAGGATAAAAATAAGTAAAATGCTTGTGGTTTCTGTCCTCCACAGCAGCAATCCAGCCTGACCACCATCTAACCTTTGGACGCTTCGTAACAACGACAGAGATACGTACACAATCACATACTCATAAGCTCACACAATTCGTGCATAAACACTCACCAAAGCACTTTTCCCCCAATGACAAAAGCAAATGAAGGTCAAGGAACAATGAGTTTGTTCTTCCTGAATGATCAAAGAACAAGCATTTTTAAAAAGCGTTATAGATTCAACATATGTGCATGAATTTATTCATGTGCATTAAATGGTTGGCAGCTTATCAAGTGTCCTCTTCAATATCTAATGGACTGGTTTAAAAAACCGAGCTTAAGGGAAAGGATAGCAGAAATAATGCAGTGGCCCTTCTGTTCGGGTCCTGAGAGTGTCTCTCCAAGGATTCCCTGAGTCACGGGCTCGTCAACTCCTTCCATGAAAAGCTTTCTGGGAATTGTATTGCGTTTCTTTCCCCTTGCATTCCTCATGCCTGACTGTGGGTGGATATCAAGGAAAGCATGTTGTGTGTTTGATCCCAGGGTGACTATAGATTAAATCCTACCTCTTTAGATCGTGAGACTCTCCAGAATTGTAATGTAATGAACACAGCACTCCCAATGGCACGGGCAGCCTTGTCCAAAATCTTAAGACTTGAAAATTTTAAAAATATATTTTAAGAAAAATATAAGATAAAACTGGTGTTCAAATCATGCAAACTGTAAGTTTTCTTATAAAAGATTAAACTGTATTGCATATGTTCTTCAAACTATAACAGTACAATCAGAATTTTAATGCATCTGAAACCAAATAATATGCACTCAAGAGGTTATGGTATATGGTAAATTACTTACTGATATCAAAGTGTTCATGACACTGTGGGCTGAGGAGATGGCTCACTGGCTAAATTCCTTGCCAGGTAAACATTAGGGCCTGAGTTCAGATACAGCAGCACCCACATAAACGTCTGCACTTGTTGGTGCGTACACTTAGTGCCAGTGCTGGCAAGGCCAAGACAGACAGATCCCTAGGGTTCACTTACTAGCTAGTCTAATCCGGATTCCTAAGCTGCAGGTTCAGCGAGAGATTCTGTCTCACACAATAAAGTGGAGAGCTACTGAAGACACTGTATACTGACTCCTGGGCTCCTCAGGCATGCACATACATGTAAGAGGCCACGCGTGTACAAACACTTGTATATGCACATGGACACCACACACCACAGACAAACACCAAAACATGCTCGTAACATAATAAAACAGAAATGGGTGCTAATATACAAAGTTATTTGTATTGAAAATATAAAATAAAATTGAGAAAAAATACTTTTTAGTGTCTGCCACAAAATAAAAAAAAAAGGTGTTTCTAAAAATCACATTTTTTAGAATTGGTCACAGACTAAAGTAATCTACAGAGAGAATGTACTTTTCAATAGGTTTAATTTGCACCTAAACATTTCAAAAGTCTGTTGTAGTTGTCAGGTTCTCCAAAATGCAAACACATTCAGCAAAGGGCAGTGAATATCCTAGAACTGGCAACAGACTTAAAAAAACAATAGACCATTTAAAAATCATAAAAGTGGCTTATTTGAAAAATTAAACCACAGACTCTCAGGAAGTTTCAGAACAATAGCAACATGCAAGATTGATGGGAGAGCAGATGAAAAAGATAATAAGCATTGACTGCCTTTCCTCATGGACGAGTTAACAGATTGCTGTGCACATGTTAAAGGCTCGTTTGCAGGTGTTAGGGTTTGGGGAATTCACTGGACCCTCAGGGCTCTAACTTCCTCAGACGGTTAATCTTTTGATGGATTCACAATTTGCTGGGGTAAGGGGAGGTGATAGAAACTATGAGCTGTGGGGGCAGAAGCATATCCCTGGGGACTTGTCTCAGCTCCCTTACACTTTCTAACGCTTTCCTTTTGGCCACCATCAGATGAGTATATGTTCTCCTTGATGCCTTTCAGCCATGACATTGTCTCCATGCATAGTCCTAAAAGCAATGGAGGCTGCAACCAAACCGAAATAAATAAATAAATAAAAGGAATAGTATAATGTCCTCCAGCAGTTTATTTAACACTTTTTAATCCTCCTGCTCTTTAGAAATTCTAGAGAGGGGTTGGAGAGATGGCTTAGCAGTTAATCGCTTGCCTGTGAAGTCTAAGGACTCCAGTTCAAGGTTCGATTCCCCAGTACCCACGTAAGCCAGATCCACAAGGTGGCACATGCATCTGGAGTTCGTTTGCAGTGGCTGGAGGCCCTGGTGCTCTCATTCTCTCTTTCTCTCTCTCTGCTTCTTTCTCTCTCTCTCAAATAAATAAATAAAAATAATCAAAAATTTAAAGAAATTCTGGAGCGTATCATACTTAAGGTGTCATACTTAAGTTCCAGCACCCTGTGATATAAAATTTCCCCATAGAAAACGTGCTGGCATGTCATGACCACATTTTTGTTTGATGTTGAAGGCTCTGGTTCTAAAAGAAGTCATCATTTCTATTTTATTAATGTAACGGAAATTACAAGGTAGATTTGTATTTAGTACCTATTTGGCACAATGGATTCTATTGATATTAAATTATTATGGAAGTGGTGTGAAAGTTTAATGATTTAAGTTCATTTTATTTTTCATTCTAGAGACAGAGTAGACTTTGTTGCTGGTGTGTGTACTCCATGGCGTACCTAGTTAGGAATCCACTGAATACTGAAGTCTTTACCATATTATCTACAATATAAATTCCAAGACATTTTTTCTCTCGCTCTACCACTCTGCCTCTCCATGAACATGTCACTGTGCCAAAATGAAACCTTACCATTGTGAGTGTGTGTGTGCATGTAGGTTTTACCATACACATTTGTTGGTGAAACACTTGTAATATAACAAAGTCTACTTCTCTCAATAAAACAAATCATAAATCATTTCATTTTTTGTAATGTGTATAGTGCAGGTGGTGTTGTGTTAATGTTGTGTATGTGCAATTTTGTGTATATGCGTGTGCTTCATGTAGTGACAAAAGGGAAATATTCAGTGTCATGTACATTGTTTGTGATTTTGGTCAGAGTGGCTGGGCAGTGAGGCCTTTGATCCTTTAGCCTCACCGCCCACCCCAGCAGTGGTGTTTCAGGCATGAATGGCCATGTCCAACTTTTTATGTGGGTGTTAAGGAGTGACCCAAATCCGTTCAGACTCTCATGCTTGGGTGCAAGTGCTTTCAGCTTCTTAGCCACCTACCCAGCCCCAAACTTCACTTCTTAAGGAATACAATCTTGGTCTAGCAGGTTGATAAGTGTTTCATGGTTTACATTGCCTGTAGTCATAAAAGCAACACTAGACAGGTTGATCTCCTGCAGTTACATGATGTTGGTTATAGGAAAAGACTGACTGGCGCCACAGTACAGATGCGTGTCTAAGCTTTGTTTCAGTGGCATGTAAATTGAAAAGAACCTATGTTTTTGACCCTTGCATTCAGCTATTTAAATACTAATAGCCATCAAACAATGGACTCAAAGTTCAATGGAAAAATTGGAGTTGAGCTCAGTACACTAAATCAAGAAAGTTGAGAAGTTTATGAGAAATAATGTTACCTACTTCTATCTATAGAAGAAAATTGGGAAAATTTTCTTCTATCCAACCAGTGGCCCCTTATTGGTAGACTTACCTTATTTCACATTTAACCAAAAGGACTGAATAAGAGCTGAGGATATAGAGCAGTGGTAGAGTTCTTGCCTACTATGCACAAGGCCCTGGGGACTGAATCCCTAGTACTGAAAAATCAGTGCCTGTGAGGAAATGTCAAATCAGCATTGAATGTGGGGTGAAGGGAAGGAGCTTGAAGTGCTGAGCTCTGGTGAGGCAGCAATACACTTTAATGCAGGCTTGGCTGTTGCTCAGGTTTTCAGAGCCAGTTCAAATTGTTCTGAAAAAAGAACAAGGTATGGTCACCATGGCAACTCACATACCACAGGACATTAATACATTTTCTACTCCTGAGAAGAAGAAATCCCATTTTTAAAACAACTGTCACAACCTGAAAAATGTCTTGTGATAAACTTAGTCAAGTTTTTAACTGCTTCCCCAAGGATATCAAAAGTAGAATTTTAAAAGATGTATATATAATTTAATTGATGAGGGCCAAGAAAATTTTCAGAAATGTTGTTTATGATGTAGAAAATCATCTGAGCTCTTCTAAGAGCGAGACCTCTCATCATGTGGCCTCTCATGGCATGCAGTAATTGCCTAGCTGTTACTCATGTTGTGTCAGGGAAGAGCAGCTAGATGACTCTTTCTTAATAAAGCAATCAGATCTGGCCCATATCCTTCAGCAGAGGACGGACTGGCTTACTTGAAAGTGCTTAAGATTCTGTAACATTTACCTCTGCTTTCAAGTTTTTATAATTTACTTTCTTTATAATTTTTTTGCAGGAATACGTGCATGTGCGTGTGTCTGTGTGTGTGCGCGTGTGCATGTGTGTGTGTTTGGTGGGTATGTATGAGTCTATTCACTTTTGTATTGTGTGTGTGTGTGTGTGTGTGTGTTTTGTAGGCATGCATGAGTCTATACACTTTTGTATTGTGTGTGTGTTTTGTAGGCATGCATGAGTCTATTCACTTTTGTAGTGTGTGTGTGTGTGTGTGTGTGTGTGTGTGTGTGTGTCTCAAGGCCAGGTCAATATCAGTGTATACCTCAATTGTTCTCCACCTCATTTTTTAGGATGAGGGTCTCTCCATGAACCTAGAGTTTACTAATTAGGCTAGATTATCTAGCCAGCATACCTCTGGGATCCTCCTGTCTCTGCCTTCCAAATGCTGTGATTATAGTTGCGCACTGCAATGTCTGGTTTTTGTTTGAATGCTGAGGATCCAAACTCAGGCACTTACATTTGTGAGTTTGTAAACTCACTTTGCAAACTGAGTCTCTATTTATTTACTTTTTAAATAGCTCTATGCTACTATCATTGAGTGTCTCATTGTTAAGTGTTTCATTCATCCAAATACCAAGAAATTGCAGTGATCTTTCAATTATTTGACTGAAAAAGAGAACACAAATCATTTGAATTGGTGGATAGCCCTCCATGTCATGTACGTGGCTTTCATATTGATTTCCATTGTTCTCAAAATATTTTTATTCTTTAATTTTTGACAATCATATGCATTTATAATTTTTGATAAATGAATGTTTATATATAAGTATATATATCTTCACATTCATATTTATATAAAATCATAAATGAAGATTTTTTAAAGATTTTACTTTTATTTATTTATTACACTCGGGGGGGGGGAGATAGAGAGCAAATGGGCACGCCAGGGCCTCCAGCCACTGCAAACGAACTCCAGATGCGTGCACCCCCTTGTGCATCTGGCTTATGTAGGTCGTTGGGAATGGAACCTGGATCCTTTGGGTTTGCAGGCAAGAGCCAGCCCAAATGAAGATATTTTTTCCAAACATTATCAAATCATGGAAGACACCAGAAGACATTGTTATTGGTGAGCAGGAAAGCAGGTAGAAGCCTGGAGCCTTTCAAAGTTGACGTGGTAACAATAAGCACAGTTCCTCAGCAAAGGAGAACCAGTGAGATGAGAGGGGAGAAAAAACAAAAACGCTGTTCTGAAATACAAATAAATCGATTATCCTAAGTCAAAAGTGGCCAACGTTGCCAAAAGCTACTGTAAAGGCCTGAGCCATCTCCGTGGCATCAGCTTCAAGAGAAGTCGGTGCTGGTGATCAGGATGACCCTTCCATGGTAGTCAGAGAGAAGCAAAGACACAGAATTATAGAGTTTCTATAGGAATTTTCAAGCTTTTATAAATGGGTAAATTTATGAATCAGAACTAATGGTTTCAAGAGAATGTCTTTTTATTTCTGATGGGAAACATGAAAGGATGTGTTTATACTACAGGAATTAATTTAAGGACTAGAACCTATCTATAGACAGAGTGATTGATTTCAGAAATATAATGAAAAATCCATCTACAGTAAAATGGTGAAATGAAAGTGAGAAGTGGGGTGTGTGGTAGTGGGCATCTACAGTAGTTTTTATTCATTTGGTATGATTTTCTCCTTGAAAGAAGAAATTATATTACTGTCTAAAGACACTTTAAAAGGAAGTTTTTGAGGTTTGGAATAAAGCAGGATGTGACTTGATTATATTAATGTAACAGAACCCTCAGCAGGTTTAAAGATTCATCTGAGGCATATTCATAAAGTTTAATACAGGATTGTATGTTCATGAGTGTGCTTTTTTTTTTTTTTTTTTTTTTTTTTTTTTTTGTCCTTCAGCCTTATTCAGCTCAATGGAGGTAGATGTTGATCAGGAAAAGATGCATTGAACAAAGTCTTTTAAGTTTTCTAGACAGGTATAATCAAGTAAGAGAAGGGTAAGGAAGCAAAAAGGATTGCAGGAAGTAATTATAATAACGAACTAAGGGATACTGAATGATTTAAAAGATGAGAAAATATAGTTAGGGAATGAGAAATGGTGAAATGTTGATCAGGTCAACAGAAGAAGGGCCAGTTCATTAAAATGTTATAATTTGGGAAGCAGAGAGAATGAGCTGAAAACAGAAAACAGTAGAGCACAGGAAATGTGATTTCAGATTAGGGAGAAGCTACATGAGGTCTAGGTTTCTGTTTTGTTTTGTTTTGTTTTGTTTTCTTCAAAATTTTATTTATTTATTTGCAAGCAGAGAGAGAGGGGGCGAAGAGACAGACAGAGAGAGAACGGGCATGGCAGGTCCTCTAGCTACTGCAAACGAACTCCAGATTCATGTGCCCTTGTCCATCTGGCTTACGTGGGCCCTGGGGAATTGACCCTGGGCCCTTTGGCTTCACAGGCAAATGCCTTAATCAATAAGCCATTTCTCCAGCCTGAGTTCTACGTTTTAACGCAGAGGCTCTTTGTTGAAGATATTGTTAGGATGTGATATCATCAAATATGACACAGCTAAATATAAATGTAGTGACATGGCAGCAGCTATTTTTTTTTTCTTTTTGCTGATATTTGTCACACTTGTTAATGGCAAGAGTATCTTAATATGCATTAGCTGAATAAATAATGATGGATGAATGGATGAGAGGTTTCTATACCCTTTATTAGCAGATTGCTAAATTACATTAGGGGTCTTGCTATGATTGATCAGAAGTTGAGGTGCTGTTAACATTTACAGAAGATACAAGAATGTTTGCTGTGTTTTTGAATCATAGTCTCACACTATTCCGTAGGCAACCTTGAACTCATGTAGCTCAGACTGGCCTTGAATTCAAGAGAAATCCCCTGCCTCAGAGTTTGAAGTCCTAGTATTATAGGCATGGACCACAACATACAGGTCATTTCTTGTCTTGGAAAAAAAAATATATGTATATACATCTTAACAGGTTGTACTCTTTTACACCCTCTCCCTGGCTTGCATTGCCCTGGGGAGCCTCCTCAGTGGGGATCGAGTATTCACTGAGGCATCATGAAGGCCTCAGTCTGTCCCCAGGATGGAGCAGGGGAGAACATGCTTTAGAATATTGACACCCACTCGGCGGTTCTTACAGTCTTTCTGCCTCCGCTTCCACAATGTCCCTGAGCCATGGCAGGCCTGTTGGCAGTCTGATTTAGTGTTGTGTTCCTGAAGTCTCTGGATTTCTGCTTTGATAGGCTTTGATTGATCACCGTGTCTGCCTCCATCACCCTAGAACTGGTTGTCAGGCTAGGAGCAAGCACAGTATTCATGTTGCCACTTCCTCTACAGTTTTCCTGGGCTCTGGAAGATGTGGTAGAGTCTAGTCTCATGGTGGCTAGTTAGCTTTCTTCTTGTCTTACAAATTCATCTTGGGTCTCCTCTGTTCTCTCTACCATCTGCAAAATAAAACAGATTCTCCAGCCAAGGGTGAGAGCTGAGAGACAAGAAAAGTCATTAATAAGTCAATATACATCCCACAGAATGGGAAAATTTTCACCAGCTACACCTTCGACAAAGTTCTAATATCTAGAATCTACAAAGACCTGCCCCCCCCATAAACACTAAACAATGAAAGATCAAACAACTGGACTGGGAAAATGGATCTGTGATTAAGGTACTTGTCTGCAAAACCTAACAACCCTGATTTGATTCCCTCGTACCCATGTAAAGCTAGATGCACAAAGTGGCATATGCATCTGGAGTTTACGTGCAGTGGCTACAGGCCCTGGCAAGCCCATTCTCTCTTTTCTCTCTATTCTCCCTGCTTGCAAATAATTGTAAAACGTGCACTACAGATCTCAAAAGAGAATTTTCAAAGGAAGAAATACGAATGTCCATTATATACTTAAGGAGATGTTCAGCATCTTTAGTTATCAGAGAAATGCAAATCAAAATGACTCTGACCTTTCATCTCACTCCACTCAGCATGGCATTCATACATCACGGACCAACCAACACCTTCACCCTCTTTTAAGATGGCCAATCATGGGCCCTGGGTATGTGAGTTTCCCTCAGATAACAAAAGTCCAGCTCCCACGGGGGCTGATGGACTTTCCAGTGTCAGAATCCTCTCCTCCCAGAGGAGTCTATTATCTCTGCCTTCTTTGTCTCTAACTCTGAAATAAACTTTATTCTTTTAAACAACTTCAAAAAAATTGAATGACAGCAAATGTTGGTGAGGCTGTGGAGAAAGAGAAACCCTTGCCCACTGCTGCTGGGGGAGCATAATCACTCCTATAACCACTATGGAGATCATTATGGAGAGTCATTAAAAAGATCAAAATAGATCTACCATTTGATCCAGCTATACCACTCCTGGGAATACACCCCAAAGACTCCATTCTTTGTTACAGAGAGACTTGCTCAACCATGTTTGTGGCTGCTCTATTCACCATAGCTAGGAACTGGAACCAACCCAGATGACCATTAACTGATAAATGGATAATGAAGATGTGGTACATACACACAGTGGAATTCTATTCAGGGGTATGAAAAACAAAAATAATGAAATTTTCAGATAAATGGATGTAGTTAGAAAAAAATCATTCTAACAGAAGTTACACAGTCACCGAAAGATAAATGCCACATGGACTCTCTCATACTTGGTTCCTAAATGGGATCAACTGGAGATGAGTGCAAACAGTTAAGCACAAGGTATATGGGCATAAAAATAGAATAAGATCAGGACAGAAAGAAATAGGGTGAGAGGGGAAGACGAGTTGCCTGATAGATTAGGGGAGGGCACAGGTATTTTTAATTTACATTTACCATATTGCTAAGATATTAAACCATTTTGTATGTTTATTTCAATGTGTTATATTTTAAATCTGTTAATATCATTAGCTCATCTATTGACAAAATTGTTTGGGTTGGGGGTATTTAACTTCTTGAGTTTTCTACATTATCTACATAATATCTGTCAGATGTATAGCTAGAAAATATTTTCTCCTATTCTGTAGGCTTTTCAATTATATAAAATTCTACTTATCAAGTCTTGAGAATATTTTCTAATATTTTAACTCCTTTACAGAAAGACCATGGTTATGCTTATATCTTGAGTTGTTTCCACTATATTTTTCTGCAGAGTTTTAAATTACACATTCAAGTTTTTGATGTGATTTATGTTGATTTTTGTGCAGGTAAGGTATATGAATCTAGCTTCATTTTCCAATCTGTAAGTATCAAGCGTTCCCCACACCATTTCCTGAAGAGTCTCCTTTCTTGAATGTATTCTTTTGAAACTGTCAAAATAAGCTGGGCATGGTGTCACACAACTTTAATCCAGCCTGGGACTACAGAATGAGTTCCATTTCAGCTTGGGCCAGAATGAGACCCTACCTCCAAAATAAATAAATAAAATGACTGAAGTTATGTATATATAATTCTGAGTCCTCTTTTCTATTCCACTGATCTATGATGTCTTTTTTTTTTTTTTTGCCAATATACAATGTTGATTTTGTTACTGCGAGTCTGCTGTACTTCTTGAAACCAGGTATTGTTATAACACCAGCCTTGCTCTTTTTGCTCAGTATTGGTTTGCCTATTTTGAGACCTTTAAGTTACATATGAACTATAGAACTGTTTTCTATTTCTGTAAGTATCATAGGAATTTTTTTTTTCAGTGATGATGACCCAACCTAGGGCCTTGTGCTTGCTAGGCAAGAACTCATCCACTGAGCTAAGTCCCCAACCCTTCATGGGAATTTTTGATGGGAATTTTGATGGGAATTTTGAAGGAATCTATAGATACCTTAAAATAAGTATCTATTGTCACTATATTAATTCTATGAGCAACATGGAAGGTATTTCCATTTTCTAGTGTCATCAATTTCTTCCTCGCCCTTTAAAAAGATTTATGCAGAGGCTTTTCACTTCCTTGGCCATGTTTATGTCAAGGTGGTATATTATTTTTTGAAGCTATTATGAGTATAAGTGTTTTTCTGAATTTTTTGTCAATATGTTCCTTATTGGTATATAGAACAGCTTCTGAGTATTGCATATTGATTTGGTATTCTATTGCTGTGCTTTAAGTTTCATTAATCAGTTATTAGAGATTTCTTTTATTGTATTTAGAGGCCATTCTGTATAGGATCATACCATTTTCAAATAACAATAACTTGATGTGATGGTTAAGTTCTGTTGTCAACTTGATCAGATTAGGAATCCTCAGACATTCCTCTTGGTTGGGTTATATCTCTATCTTCTTCTCCCTCCCTTTCCCACTGGATTTAACCAGACACCTAAAGCATTACGACTGCAAGGACGTTTCCTCCTTATCCTTAGGTTTCATTTGCCCTCCTTAAACCTGGGAGATGTCTCAGGCTAATTTAAAGGAGATCAAACTTTCTGAGCTCTTGCCTGCCAAATTACTCCAACTCTATCCAAATTTGGCCACAATATTCTCTAAACAATGGCCAATACTGGCTTAAATTTGATATTTTGGATTTAAACGTTTTCACTGGTCTTGATAACTTTCTCCGATGACACAGCAAAAGGTAAGGGAGGTTCCTCCCCTGCTCCTGCCCTCCTAAAACTCCATCTCTCACCCAGTTCTGTCAACCGGCCATGGTTGCCAGGATCTCTCCCTTCACGCCAAATTCAACTCGTCTCACTAAATCAAGTACAACCTATGCAGTCCTAAAAAAAAGGGGGGGGGGCTGGAATATGGCTTAGCGGTTAAGGCATTTGCCTGCAAAGCCAAGGGATCCCAGTTCAACTCTCCAGTTCTCATGTGAACCAGATGTACAAGGGGTGCATGCATCTGGAGTTCATTTGCAGTGGTTGGAGGCCCTGGTGCACCCATTATCTTCCCCCCTCTTTCAAATAAATAAATAAAATAAAACAAAACAGTCATTACCGGGCTTCCTTAATTCCTGTATATAGATACCAAATTTCTCTTTCCTTGAATTTCCCTTTTCCTCCCAGAGAAAAATCTGCCGAGGAGGTGGGGCAGTAACAGTAAACCAAGGACTACCTCACAACTAGATAAAATAAACAAACACAGGCACCTGGGGAGAACCTTGCCTATGGCTAATGGCTAGTAAAAAGAAAGAAAGAAAGAAAGAAAGAAAGAAAGAAAGAAAGAAAGAAAGAAAGAAAGAAAGAAAGAAAGAAAGAAAGGAAGGAAGGAAGGAAGGAAGGAAGGAAGGAAGGAAGGAAGGAGGCAGGGAGGGAGGGAGGGAGGGAGGGAGGGAGGGAGGAGAAAAGAAAAGAAAGTCAGTTTTAAAATTCAAACTAAGGACAGCTATTGCCCTGTTGTTCTGGTGGCTGCCTGTCCCAGGTCCAAACCAAACCCCACACAGTTTCTGCTACATTCTCTCTCTCTCTCCTTTCATCATGATAAATTGCTTGAAAATTCCAACTCCCCTGGGCTCTCAAAGCTCCCAGATGGTTGGAACAGATCTCCAATAGCTGTTTAAAATAATTCATCTGCCCTACCTCCAACCACAGAGAGGTCATTTGCCATGTCCACTTCATTTTAGCCCTAAGAAGGGATGAATAAGCCTCCATCTGTCTGTCTTCCTAAGGTAGCTAGGAAGACAGACCTGGCTTCCTTGTCTTGTGCTCAGAGGACTGCCCTGAACGCCTCCAGTCAAAATGCCTGCTTGCCTTCTGAAGCCCCATCCTTCTCCAGGAGAAGGTCTCTGACCTCTGTCTTCAGATCAGGGACTCCTGATCCTCAGACGGATGCCTTGGCACTACTCACCCCTCTGTGTGTTCCCAAATTTCCAAAACTCCACTGGCCTCCCTGCTGGGTTGTCTCCTAACCAATCTTAAAATTCTTGGCCTAAAAAGAGACATAAAGTCCAATGCCTCGTTTTTTTTTACTACAATATGTTTTGGCCACAAAAAAGAAAAATTTGGACAATATTCCCTTTGGCAGAAAATGACACATTAGGCTTCCAAATTCTTAAAGATCTTGATAACTTCATAAATGGGATTGGCAACTGGCTCTGTTCTTCTACCCCGGATCCTTTCTCTGTCAGTTCTGCTCTCTGTCTCGGGCTCTCCTGAAGAAACAATCTTCCTTCCACCTCATGAAACAGTTCCTAACTAGTGATCCATCCTTCCTTAGCCCAAGAAGATGACCACAAGCCCTACTTTACCGAGCCACTACCAGTGACAATCTCTCTCTCATCCTAAACTGCAGTTGTTTGCTAAACCTGTCACTCTTCAAATACGACTATAAAACTGGATTTGAAAACGGCCTCCAGCCCATTCTCCAGATTCCACTGGTTTTCTTGCGCCTCTTGTTCTGCCTTAAAGTTTTCTAACACGATTTGCTGTCCTAGGAAGATCTGCCTATGAGCAACAGCCGCATGGTGAGATGAGGACTCTGTTCTCTCCCGCGTGGGCCTTCCTTTACCATCATAAACAGTGGCCACACAGATTGCTCTTTATGACTCCAGATAAAATCAACCGGACCTGCTCATCCACTCCATCCTTCCCAGAGGGCATGCAGGCCTCTCCCACATGTTAGAGTCTTCCTTCCCCCAAAAAACTAAAACTAAAATCTTCAGAAAAAGATGTCTCTGCATGTTTCATGCTCTTTGTCTTGTCTAATGCTGGCCAGCCATGTCATGTCCTGTGTTCTATGTTTCATGCAGTCTGTCTTTATGTGTGACTAAATTCATGGTCACTAAATCATTTCAATGCTTATGGTCACTAAGCATTCTGATGCTTATAGATAAATTTTAAGATAACGTTAAATTACTAAAACCAGGTCTATGATATATTTCTGACTTTACAACATGTTTATATTCCAGAGTTTGATCCTGCCTCTAACAATGCCTTCTATATGTTTATGACTTAAATCTTTAGAGAAATTATTAGCTTGGGTTTATTATATTTCTAATGTTCCTAGCCTATAGCATTCTGGATAGAGTATAATCAATGCATCTATGAAAATGTGTGGGTGCATCTGAGACTTTCAGTAAAACTTCCCTCTTCTGAAACTGCTGCAAGGAAGATTCCTTTATGATAGCTAATAGATTTAAAAAATCTGTAACAATTTACAACTAAAGTTAAACAAATAGAAACTGATTCCTGGGCCTGGCCCTTTTAGGTAATAAATACCTCATCTCAATATACCATATCACAAGAGATAGTAACCTGTCTTATTTGACAGAAAGAAATGTCTTAGCCATCACAAACCTTGAATCTCTTTTCTCTACAAGCACAGAAAATTCAAACAGAGGATTGTCACGGATGTGAAACTGACACAATCAGTGTTTGGGAACTCCGTACGTGAAGCTTGGGTAAAAGCTCCCCTCCCTCTGAAGTAAATTCTGCCTAAAAGTGAGTCTTCAGTTAAAATAAGATGGGTTAATATAAAAAGTTGCTTCTCTGTTCTTCTCACCTTAATTATTTATCTAATTCAAACTTAACTCTCTGTAATAAGTTGGTAAATTTATTTATAGTGCCATGCCTTATATTGAGATAAAAATTGAGGTTAGAAAATGTAAACATCCCTAACCCATGTCCTGTCTTGTAATAGACTTTTGTGTGATAATGTTCCACAGTGCACGGTCTTTTGTATTGACACTGTAGTTTTTGTACTGCTTCAAGACCATAATTTGTTTTACAGCTTCTGGCCTGTATTGAAAATAATTGTGTGTTTCTACTTACAAGATTGATATAAATGACCTTCTGGACCTTTACAATTCCACCAGTTCACCTCAGAGGGCGCTATAACAGACTAACTCTGTCTCTCAGGGCCCCTTTTGATGGCTCTCCAAGGCCTAAAAAGTTGAGACTCCCCCTCCCTTTCACCATCTCACTTGAGCTTGAAAGACTTAAACCCACCATCTGTCTTCCAAAAATTGGGGTCTCTCTTCACTGACATTAGACTTGGAGGTCATTAGAATAGAGACTCAATTTCCTTTGTCCCTGATAAAAATATTTAAAAATAAAATTAAAAATTAAAATTAAAAAATAAAAATTCCTCCTGCTCATAAATAAAGACATAAAATATATAATATGTGTTGATAGATTAAAAGGGTTGTAAAAGTATCTCTGATTAAGTTAACTAAGTTATATCCAAATGCTTAGCTTGTATGTTTTCCATCTGATTTTGTTGCATAAACACCTGTTTACAACACTTTTCTTAAGTGTTCTACATGTTTTCCCATAAAGTAAAACTTCTATTTGTTTGCTATAAACTTATTCCAAAAAAAAAAAAAAAAACACAAAAAGCTGGACCTAATTATATAAAATTTATTGTGCTTTTCAAATTAATCAAACTTTAAACTTTTTCAGCCTAATATACCTCCATTAGTAAAGCTAAGTCAGACATTTTGATCTCTGGACTAAGTAAATAAAAACTGTAAGTTTTTTGTAAAATATATTATATTTATTTATTTGAGAGAAAGAAAGACACACAGAGAGAGAGAGAATGGGCATGCCAGGGCCTCCAGCCACTGCAAATGAACTCCAGATGCATGCACCTCCTTGTGCATCTGGCTTATGTGAGTCCTGGGGAATTGAACCGGGGTCCTTTGGTTTTGCAGGCAAACACCTTAAGTGGTATGCCATTTCTCCAGCCACTATAAGCTTTCTATATTAAGAACTTAAGAAAACCTACCCTTCCTTTAGCTCTTAAATTCTTTCTGTCATATCTTGCACAATTGCCCCTGAGCCTTGAAGCACTACGGTGCCTTTTGAGTCATCCCACGGGTTACTTCCATCTGTAAAGAGAAGTTTCTCTAACCAAAAGTGAGAGTTGCCTTCACATATGGGCACGAACATAAGAAAAGTGTTTATCAGGTAGTTTGGTGAGCTTAACATATGCATTTAACCAGACACCAGCAAGCATTAGACTCCTAGGGCTCATGACTTCACCATCATACAAAATATGTTGTTAATAATTTAATGGAAGCAAACATTTACTTAAACCCAGTGATGAGTCTCAGTTTTTTCCTAATCTTGTCTATGAAATGTTCCAAATTGAATTTTAACCGAATCTGTTATTGTATGTAATAATAAGCAATGATAAACATCATTTCCATTAAGTTTATTTTTAATTTTAATGTCTCATTTCATAGTAGTACAGTTTTATTGCATTGGAGATATTATTAATGTTTTTAAAGGAAATTTATTATGCAATTTAATTATTTCTTCTTGACAGTATTTTTCAGGGAATTGTAGACAAATATTTGTTTGATATTTTATAATTCAAGTAAAGGAAGCAGGAATTAAAATCCATGTGGTGATATGGGAACCTCTTGATTTCTCCTTTACAAACCATTTAGAGAAGGCAAAACACAATTTCCTTTTTCTATTAGAGTAGGATTTATGAAAATAGAAGTATTATCCATTATTCTCCCTTTTGCTGTTTAATTTATTGAACTAAACTCTTGAAATTTTATTGTATGTTAATCTTCACATTAACATTTGTGGAAGAATAAATTAACAGTAAGTATGCATTTGTTAATATTAAGAAAAGGGCAAGAAGGTCTCCCAGTTGTCCCCCTCCTTCATCCTAATATCAAGTCACTAGGGTGTTCTGTTGATTTTCTTCCTGGAGTGGAAATGCCAAAAAGATTGGGGGCAGTGTCACAAAGCTCCCTGTGTCTGGAGGTGTCAGTATTTCTGGTAACAATTTAGATCGAAAGGGAATACATACTGAGATTTGGACCTACTAATAGTTCAGGTTTTCCCTAATAGAATTTAATATAAATAGTTGAGTAGGACAGTCTGGTTATTGAGACAGCATCTATTTACTTTCTCAGATCAATAGAATGAATAGCCAAAAAATTAAACCATGATCAAATAAATTTTTAAACATAATCCAAAGTCTGGCATGGTGGCACAGAGCTTTAGTCCCAGCACTAGGGAGGCAGAAGTAGGAGGATTGCTGTGAGTTCGAGGACACCCTGAGACTACATAGTGAATTCCAGATCAGCCTGGGCTAGAGCAAGATCCTGCCTTGAGAAACAAAGCAAAACAAACAAACAAACAAACAAACAAACAAACCAAAAAGCAGAATAATCCAAAATAACTCCTAAGTTTGATGGAAGGGAAAACAAGAATTCCAAATTAATACAAAAAAAAAAAAAAGATAAGCCATGGGGATTTCAGCAACAACTCACATTGATTCAAGGAGTAGATAATTGATTGAAAAATATAAAAAGAGTTCACTGAATATGTGATCTAAGTACCATGTACTAGTTGATTAAACCAAGGACAGATAAGAAAGTTTTGAAAGAGCTAGAATAAAAATAAAATGTAATGTTTAAATGGAGTTTATTTGCATGGATGGGACAGGAAAAGCCACTTCCTATAGGTGTAAGGTTGGAAAATGAAAATCTCAGTGCCATGTGTGGGTTACTTCCCATGAGTGCTTGGTCAAGGCAGAAGAGGTCTGATGTCACCCAAAACAATGCAGAGTATTGTCACTGCGATTGGTTGCCCACCCAAACGTGATTGTTAGACCATATTGCTAAAGACACTGTACAGTTTGGTTTCAAGTCATGAAGAAATTAAGCTGGAAGCTTTCTCCCTGCTGGTTAAGTTTTAAGGTGCTAGATGGTGCTATGGAGGTGTCGGGGGAGCAGAGTCACTGATAATTTTACGCAGCTGTGGATTCTACATACTATGCTACTGACCTTCCAGGCAAGATATACCCACTCATGCAATTGTGGCTTTACTGTTGTGAGGGTGTGTAAGATTGAATGAATGTCCTCAAATAGATCCTGTACTTTACTAAAGCTTGTAACTTGATATCACTTTGGGTAGATCCTCCGGTCCAGCCCTAAGGTGTGTTTGGGGGTGGATCTGAATTTAAGTCAAAGATATGCAGAGTGCTTGAGCTCTGCCTGGGGTTCCTGAAGTGTGCTTGCTTACCATGCTGCTGGTGGTATTTCTCTGTGTGTGAACCTGTGAACGGGGCCAGTTTATTCTGCCATTATAGAACTTCCTCCTGGATCTGTACGCTTTAATAAATCCCTTCCTCCCATAAAGTGCGTCTGTTTGGAGGTTCATCCCAGCAACATGAAGCTACTGTGACAGAATTGGTCCCAGGACTGAGGTTTGCTGCCTGATGAATTCAACCGTGTGGACTTTATTCCCTGGGAACTTTTATTTTGGCGGATTTGGAACTTGCAACCAATGACACCTTCCAGAGCTGTAAGCCAGGGTTTATAGACTATTCGGGTGAGTGTTTGAAGATGCTAAGTGCAGAGAGAATTGTATTTGGAGGCTTTGCCTGTAAACTTTCTAAGGGGACGGAAAGACTGCAAAGAACTTTGTTGTAACTGGGCTATTTGCAGAAGGGTTGGATGCATTCTGTTGCCTATGTCCAGAGTCTTTTATCAAGATTAAATTTGTAATGGACTGATATGCTTGGCTAAAGATGTGGAACTGAAGAACTTAAGATTTAAGTTGAAAAAACTCAAGCAAGTTTAAAAGTACAGGAATGGATACTGGTTGACGAAGCTGCTGTTGTCAAATACGTTAGCATTTGGAAGGAAGATGGCACAAGTACTTTACGTTGAAACAATGGAAAGGATGCCTGAGGAAAAAAATGAATGGAAGAAATGCAAACTCTTTTGAAAGGAGGTGATGGAAAGGAAGAAACCTGCTCCTCAAGATCACAATTTATTTTGTCCCCGAATTAAGAGCATGGCTGTGTCTTGTGCACTTGGTATTGACTGCAGAAGCATGAAAAGTATGTGGAGTAGGTCAAGAAGTGCATGAGGTTCCTGGAGCTGCTGCTACTGAGATGTGGAACAGAGGCAGGGCATGGTGACCCTGATAGGCCAATAGAGTCATTGAAATACGGACTGTGGTTTGCATAGAGACCGGAAGATATTTTGGATATACCAGGACTGTGCAAGGACTAACAAGGAGCACTGCTGGCTTGCGATGGAAGTCTTCCTTGGCTAGTCAGCCCAGCTAGAAGGGAAGAACTCTGAAGTTGGACTAAGTACAATTTACAATGTGATGAGATGGTTATGAATGTATTAGTGGAACTATTTGTGAAAAGAATATCAGAAGGTTTGGAAGAGGGATAGTCCTATGTGGTAAATGTGATCAATTTATATTATATATAGATATGAAATGTTGTAAGGAAACCCGTCAATTGCATTTCATTAACATATATGTTAATACAAATTAAACAAAACAATGTAATCACAACAAAGGTAATTAAAGTATACAACAAACTATAAAACATACTTCTAACTTTTCAGAATAAACTAAAATTTACGTCTTTAAATTATTTTAAATAGCACATATCATTCTTAGATTTTAGAGTCCAGAGTGCTGACCATTACACCATGGAACCCATACCATACTTAGATTTCAATCAAAGGAAAAGATCTAAAAATATTAAAAAGCCACAGATTTAACCTTATATTGTACAGAACATAGTCTGAAATGTTTTTGTATCAGTGACATGGTCCCTCCACAGATTTGAAATGTCCTGTGTCCCCATGACTTCACCCTCATGGATAAATTTGCAACAGAGTCACAAAGTTATTTATTACTCAGCAGAAATACTTTGCTAGGTGAAATATTAAGCAAGTATGCATTTTTGACAGATTAAGTCATCCAATTGTTAGGTAATAGAGAAAATAATAATAAAAATTAAAAATTAAAAAAATAATAATGAAAAAATATAGGTAGTCATTTCATAATCAGCAAATGATGAATTCTTGAAAGGAAAAGTTTCGATGAAGTAGCCCACATTGATTTTAAATAACCATTCCAAATAGTGAAGGTGACATGGCAATGTGCAAGGATATCACACAGATCAATTGAAGAGAGAATGAATAAAAGTGAAAATGAGAACAGGAAGCACAGAGCCAAAAATTCATTTGACGTCTATGAGACACAAATAGCAAGGCAGATGTCTTACATGCCCTGAAACAGAATTGTAACATCCAATTCTCTATTCAATG
The DNA here is from genome assembly GCA_036365145.1 of Orientallactaga sibirica. Classification (NCBI taxonomy): domain Eukaryota; kingdom Metazoa; phylum Chordata; class Mammalia; order Rodentia; family Dipodidae; genus Orientallactaga; species Orientallactaga sibirica. The sequence goes on from JAEOAD010001030.1 coordinate 6,131,028, forward strand.
TGTCTTCAGTTCACCTAGCAACATTATCAGTAATTACAAGGAAAAAGAATCACACACATTACGAAAATCCAGCTTTGACAAAAGGGACTCTCATATGATTCAGCCTGGTTCGATCCTGATGAGGGTCTGTGTCAGAGCATGAAAGGATTTTGTGTTTTGAATCAGTACTTTCTCCTCTGCCCTGTACTGTCATAGAGCGTGTTGTGCCTAATTGTATATTTGCCAGTGCAACTCATGAGTCAATAAGAATATTGAATTTCTGTTGCATATTTTTCAGTATCATTGCTAATGAAGATTATTTTCCTACTCATTTGTTCAAGTCATTTCCTTAGATTTATGTGTCAAAATTTTCCCCATTCTAGCTTTTACAGAAATGTCAACACTTTAGACTTTTAGATAGGTCCGGTTATTCAGTGCTTAGTTATAGACTGGAAATAATTCAGCAGAAAGTATAAACCAAGTGACCCACATTCCCCATTGATGAGGGTCCCTTTGGAAGAGGGAGGACAGGGAGGAGGATAATGGCATATCATTATGAATGTAAAATTAGAATAATATAAAAAATAAATATTTTTAAAAAAAAAAAAAAAGAGATGTGAAGATCCCAATGAGTTTCCTGTGTGACTTTCTTCTGTAACACAAACTTCAAAAATAAAATTGAGGTAATTTTATTGAACTTGAAAAAATACTGAATCTACTATCATTTTTCAAATTATCATTTTTGTTGGTTTTGGAACTCTTCCTTAGCCCTCTAAAACCACACCAATATCTTCCAATTGAAAGCTCTTTGTGAATTTCCTGATAAATGACTTTTTGCTTGAACAAAGAACAGAAATTTCTTCCTGATCTTATGAGTGTAATCTATGACTGATTAGATACCCTGTATACATATTTTGTAACAATGGGAGACTCATAGGAGCCCCTGGCTATACCTGAACTCTTATTTAGAAAAGCTGATATTGTTTTGAAGTGCCCCCATACATGTTCACCATCACCTCAAGATGACAGGGAACTAGCTGTGCATGCCCACTCTGGAGTTCTGGGGAAATGGGGCTTCTGCTACTAGGCCACTCATGTGGAAATGCAAGCCCACAGGTAAAGAGCAAAGGAGATGGAGTAAAGAAGAAATGGTTGTGCTTTCCTGGTGCTGGAATAGGTTACTTCTAGAATTATCTATCATCATCTTAAACTTTAAAATCCTTCCTGACTGGAGAAACAAAAGATGCATAGTTTAAACCCAAAGTAGCACACATTTATTTGAGTTTATTTAACTATATTTATTTAACTATATTCAGTATTAAAACAATTATTGTCAACTGTGTTTGATCATAGCAAAGGTGTCTAAAATGGATATATTATTTTTCTTGAAGGAATTTACAGTCTTGGAAAACATATGCATCATGTAATTTTATACATATTTACTGATTATGCAAGTTAAGTGTAACTGGATAAACAGCAAAAGAGGTCAACTGTGCTATGTGGAAGGCAATGATAGGATTAACATAGGAAGTGAGGACAGACTGTCTTGAGAATGAGAAGTTGGACTGAAATGTGAAGAGAGTGGAAATTAGGTGAAGGCAAGGTGAGCGGAAGCAGCAGGGAGAAGAGTCCTTGGGCAAGCCTGGATAGGTGCAGCCCCAGCTGAGCAGGGGGAGAAAAGCCAGCGCAAAATGACATGCAAGTGTTCATGGAAGTACGCATGCAGGTTTGCTGGGCTTTGTTTAGGAGCTTTGCCTTAATCCTGGGATCACTGGAAAGATATTAGAAGGATTTTAAGCATGTGATTTTCCTTCTGAAAAGATTCCCGTAGCTCCTGCATGTAGAATGAATTAAGACTTCTATATATGGCCACATTATAGAGGGCAAATTGTAAATATCTTCCAAATTATATATAAAATTAAAACATAGTTGAATTTGCAGATATAAATTGAAAACCTAGTTTAAAAAATTACATGAGAAAGAGAAAAACAGGATGACAAACTTAACATTGCAGAGGAGCCTTCAAACTGGTTGCTTTGAGTAACTTATAGGAGGAGAAAAAGGAAATTTCATGGCTTTGCCAGGCATTGATTTGATGATAAAACTTCATAGAAAGGGAATTCAATGGAAAATTTTTTTTTGAAAGAGAGATAAGTGAAGAAAAAAAAAAGTCAACCAATTAGTAAGAGAGAAGACAAGGTGGCTTATCTGTTTGCCATATGTTCTGGGAGCATATGAACATTAATGCTGTCAGAATTTATGGCTATGAATAACACTCATTATGAATATGAGGTTCAATGCTGTACTACCCAAAGGGACCACAAAACTTTAAATATGGAAGTAAACAAATTTATCACTAATAGAAACGGAAGAAACAATTCTCAGTTCTTTCTACAGATGCCCTCCTCTTCTGCCTTTCATAATATTTAAACAGAAAATAATCCTCTGTTAAGCACAAGGTTAAAATTTAAAAGTAACATAAAATCAAGCATTTTGAATATAACTAAAGAGAAAAAAGAGAAAGGTGGAATTAGACTTTCAATGTATTTTCCACAACATGTATAATATCAGTATAAATAATTATGTTTGAATTTTAAAAAACATTTTTTATTTATTTGCAAGCAGAGAGAAATAGGGAGGGAAAGAGAGGAAGGAGGAGAGAGAGAGAGAGAATGATCACACCTGGGCCTCTAGCCATTGCAAATTCCTGATGCATGTGCTATTCCATGCATCTGGCTTTACGTGGTTAACAGGTACCCAACCAAGGACATTATGCTTCACAGGAAATAATTTAATTTGAAACCAAGGCGTGAACCATATAATCATATGTAATGTCAGAAATTATTATTTTAAAGAAGTGATCATGACATATTAGGATATTAACTATACAAAATGTCAAAAATGAAGAAAATTCATCTAGTGTATTACCCAAAAGATAACCTATACAATAAGTCAATATCAAGTATCGAGATATTTTTTAAAGAAAGGTGATATGAGAACTTCATATTCAGCTTCATAAAAAGGATTCAAAATATGTAACATTACATTGTGGCAAGAATACAGAAGCAATTTGGCAAACATTATACAATATGTGGAGGTTTTGATTTATCAGAACTATTGATATATGATATGGAAAAATGAGTACTCCTCATATGAAATATATATATTTCATATATATATAATCCCAGCACTTGGGAGGCAGAGGTAGGAGGATCACCATGAGTTTGAGGCCACCCTGAGACTACAGAGTGAATTCCAGGTCAGCCTGAGCTAGAGTGAGACCCTACCTTGAAAAATCAAATAATAATAATAATAAACACCAGTAATTTAAGTATATAATAAACCTAAAAACCCATAATTAGAGATAATATGTTCATGTTAAGGATATACAGAATATTTGAAAAAATAGTGGTGTAAGCTGTAACTCAAACCCTTTATTTTTCAAAAATAGGTAACAATCAAGATTTGTTTGAAAATGTTATCAAAAATCAATGAGAAGATGAAGGGATAGAAAAAGCAGATCTTATTGCTAACAGATATCCTTTATAAGAAATACCGAAGATGGTTCTTCAAGCTGAAAGCACGTGACCCGAGAATACATCCACACCCACATGTAAGCACATACATGTACATGGAAAGACATGTGATTTAAAGAGTATTATAACTATAGATATTTTTTACTTTTTGTCCCCTTACAAAATGCAATTATATAACAAGAATAAAACTGCATCTAATAGATTTTCCAATAATAATTGTGTTGCTTTGAAAGAGATGTCCCCAAAAGTATACAGCATTTTGAATACATGGTCCCCATCTGGACAACTGGACAGGTGGAGCATTGCTGGAGGAGGTGTGTTTCTGGGGGTGTGCTAAAGGGTTGTATAACACAGTTCCTCTTGCCAATAAGAGCTCAGCTCACTCTTGCTGCTTTCTGACAGCTACTGTGGCAAGATGTGATGTCAAGTCTCTGACATCCTTACTCTGAATGGTCCAGCTTCTCCTTGAGATTATAAACCAAAATAATCCTTCCTCCCACCAGATCCTTTTGGTCAGGTGTTTTGTCTTACCGTGGAGAAGGTAACTCCAACAATAATACATGGAAGGAGACAGGAGCAAATCCCTGATTGAATAAGGTAATGACATGCCATCATAACTAGGCCACAGGAAGAAAACGGCAGATGGTAAATAAGATAAATGTAACAACACTATAATATACACTCACCGTTCTTCTTTTACTGTCTTCAAAATCACCTGAAGTTATATAAAGTACAATTGACAAAGCACTGTTGTGTCTGGGAAATATAGTCACAGCATTTATAATAAAATAATAGAAAAGGGAAAAGAAAATAGATCTGCATATAAATAATATTTTTATACCTATTTGTAAGTTAGGATGAATTTTAAAAAGATTTTAATGAGAATTTAGAATATCTGAGTATTACTAAGCCTAAGGAAAAAAGAAAATCATTGCCAATTATGGTGAACAAATCATTAAAACAACTAAATGTTATATGAGAATATATCCATTCAATACTAAAATAGGCTATAAAAGAGGAATTAAGGATTAAAAAAGAAAACTATAGTACCTATGGTATCATGGTACAAAATCCCTATCAATACAAAGAAAGCATTACTAAGAGGAAGAGAATTTTTTTTGAAATGAGAAAAGGGTAAATATATCAGGAATATGTAAAAATTATTAACACACATGAAACTAGTAATAGATTCTCAAAATGAATGCAGCAAAAGTCTTCACATATCAGACTGGGGAGATGGAGAGCAGTTAAGGCATTTGCCTGAAAAGCCAAAAGACCTAGATTTGATTCCCCAGAACTCATGTAAGTAAGATGCATGAGGTGGTACATGCATCTGGAGTTTGTTTGCAGTAGCTAAAGGCCCTGGTGTGCCCATTCTTTCTCTCTCTATATACCTCTTTCTCTCTCTCTCTAAATAAATAAATAAATAAGTAAATAATTTTAAAAGTCTTCACATATAAATACTTTTAATAACTAAAATTATACATAACCCTTCATACTCAGTGATTTAAGGCCAAAGGCTTTTACTCTATAAAGATTAGGGCATGACAAATATGGATGCATTATTATTGTTTCTATTTATTTTTATTTATTTATTGACTTGTGTGAGAGAGATAGACACATACAGAGAGAGAGAGAGAGAGAGAGAGACAGAGACAGAGACAGAGACAGAGACAGACAAAGAGACAGAGACAGAGACAGAGAGATAATGGGAAAGCCATTGCCTCTAGCCACTGCAAATGAACTCCCGATGCATGTGGCATCTTATGCATCTGACTTATGTGGGTTCTGGAGAATCAAACCTAGGTCCTTAGGTTAAACATGCAAATGCCTTAAACACTAAGCCATCTCTCCAGCCCTACATTGTCATTTCTTTTTAATATTTTAGTTCAGGCTTTAGGAAAGCTCATAAGGCAATGAATAAATGAGATAGATAGATAGATAAATAAATAAATAAATAAATAAATAAATAAATAAATAAATAAATAAATGGCATCACAATTGGCAAATATGAAAAACTAACAGCATAATGCACGATCACTTATATAGAAATTCTAAGCAGCCCATTGACATTATGTTATATAATGTATTACTTCTATATGTTGTAAAGCAAATAAATTAGTTTATTTGTTATAGCACATATGATGAATGTGCAAAATGTTTATGTGTCTGTATTTCTATAAATTAGCAATGATAATACAAAAATAAATTAAGGAAATATATTTACAATAACATCCACATTAGAAACATTTAGAAAAACATGTAATGCAAATGCAAACTTATTGTCTGAGAAATAATAAAACATAAAAAAAGAAGTTTACTAAATGTATGTGAATTTGAACATAAACTACAAAAGGAATGAAAATGTATGTACAGCAACTGAATAAACTTAGAAAAACAAGTGTAGTACTGGATGTGGTGACACTCTTCTTTAATCCCAGCATGTGGGAAGCAGAAGTAGGAGGATTGCCATGAGGTCAGAGGCAGCCTGAGGCTATGGAGTGAGTGACAGGTCAGCCTGGGCTAAAGTGAAACCCTACCTCTCAAAGAACCAAAGCAAAACAAAACCAAAATTTGATGTATTTAAATGAAAAAATAGTCTATCATTTTTCAAATGTGTAGTATTAAATATTTAAACATTAAAGGAAAAATAAGACATCTCATGAAAAATGGAAAAGGGACCCCACTGAAGTTCATTTATGTTCTTAATATGAACTTAACATCATATGCAGACAATGTCAGTAAAGGAAGGGAAAATTTCATTCTCACTTATGAGGTTAAACAATTAATAGTATCTGAGGCAAAAGTTATTCCATTTGAAGCTATAAAAACAGACTATTCAGTCTGTTCATTTATTTATGTACATGTTTTGTATCAAACTATATATACATTTTATTATTATAGCATAAGCTTGTGCAACAATATACCACCTAAACAATAATTAAAGAATTTTAATCAAAAGACAGTATTTCACCAAAAAGATATAGGTAGATTTAAATAAAATAGGAGTCACAGATCACCTGCTCTCTTCACTGCTCAAAAAGCTCTCCTGGTGTCCATCCCAAAAGGCAGACTTCGCAGGAGTTCAGGCTCAGCTGCAGTGGGCCCTGAAGGGTGGTGACAAGCCCGGTGCTGCATTTGAAGTGCCTTCTCTCCCAGGAGCCACCACACCCTTAACAAGGAGGAAGCGGGGTTTGTGGCTGCAGAAGTTGCGTTTCTACTGCAACAAGAAATAAAGGAAAGAGAGATGCTAATGCTAAAGACAGCTAGCTTTCTGAGAACTGCTCTGCTCCTGTTCTTGTCATGCTCCATCTCCTGGCAGGCCTGGCCCTGTGACCCCCAGTGACAGGGGCACTCCATGCCAGGGTGTCTGTCATGTCTTCCTTCAGGTTTCAGATTCTCTACTTGCAAAATCCTGAAGAGAATTCTGGATGATGCCCCTGGTACTGCACTCAGCCACCACAGCATACCTGCAAGCATCTCTAACCAATCCAGGTATGCTCCGCATCCCTCGCTGGCCCAGGTTCCTCAGGGTCAGACCTGTCCTATCTTGTGAACTGGACCTACCTTCCCAAGCAGTTCCCAGTATATCCAGAAAGCAACAGTGTGCAGAACAGTGATACAGAACTCAGGAAACAGCCTGTCAGCAGACCCTGCCCACCTGTCATCCCAGGCAGCAGGCCATGCTTCTTTCCCAGGAACTGCAGTTACATGCGCTCCTGTGCAAGCAGCTGTGGGAAAGATAGGGTCTATGTGAACCCCCCTGGAGCTGCCCAGCATGTCCTCGTTCTCCAGCCGCTCCCCACAAAGCCAGCACTGGACTTGCTTCCTGAGGGAGGGCTTTTCAAATGCCACTTTCAAACGATTGGAATTGAAGAAATGAATAGTGTACAACTAGGACATAATCTTACTTACATTCACAACCATGTGAAATCAAATCCACAAAAAGTATAGAAAGCTTACTTGGCAGTGAACACTAGTATTTAGTGATCATGACAGACAGACATGGACCTCCTGGTGTGCTTGCCTCAAAGTAGCAAGTAGAGCAGGGCCTGTCAAGATGATTCCCTAAAACCTTTAGTGTGGGGAGCACATGAAACTGTTAGACCATGCACAGTAGAGGTGCCAGGGTACCCACAAAATGGTCCTTACCACTTCAAAGTTGTTGGCTATTTTCTAACCCATGTTAAGGTACAGATAAAAGAATTGCTTAAATCAATAATGAAAAGCTAGCCAAGGAATTACTCTCTGATCAAAATTTAAGAAATAGGTACCTATAATGTTTTCTGCCTGTGATAAGCTGAAGATTATAAAATCCTTCAGTTTAGCCTGATGTAGGGCTGAGGACTGAAATCTCAGCACATGGGAGGCTGAGGCAGGAAGTTTACCGCAAGTTCAAGGCAACCTGGGCTATAAAGTAAGACCCTGGCTCAAAAGAGCAAAAGAGAAAATTCCAGTTTTCACACCAATTTTGCCCGTTCCAGAGAATTTTTGAGTGAAAAAAAGTTTTTTTTGTGTGTGTGAGGCCGATGAGGTGTCATGTTTGGGGCCTGTGCATTCTGGGGATCAGAGTGGTGACTGTGCACTGGAGGGCAGGTAAGGGGTACAGCATATTTGTGGTCTGTGTGCCCAATCCATGCTGGCTGTGCCCCTGCGATTCTTCCTCCCCACACCATGCCAGTGATCTTGGGCTGAAGAGATTCCAGACCTCCAACCATAGCTCTCATGGCAGCCCGAGCCCAGAGCTGCAGGCTCCATAACCCACAGGTCTTTGCTTCCAGTGCCATCCCACTCCATACTGTTCAAACCCAACATAGAATACTCACTGAAGATCCTACAAGGGAAAATGTTTGCTTCCTCCTTAACAAAACAGACTTTTATCCTAAGATGGGTAGCCCCTAATGCAAGAAAAACAGCATATGACAACAAACTGCAAGATCTCCACCAAGTTTGCCTATTTCCACAAAGGAAGTCTCCAATGGAAACATAGATGAGACACAGAAATTGAATCCCAAAATAAAAGCAAAATAAGCTTATTTATCCTGACCAAGTAAATGGCTGAACTGGAAGAAAAATAATAATAATAAAAAACCCCACAGCCACATAAATGAAACTCAGCAGAATCATAGCTTATAGTACACAGCTTTGATCACTGGGCTTAACTTAATTGAAAAAAAAAAAAGCTAGAATCCTCAGAAAAGATAAATGAATTGAAGGTGAGTCACCAAATAGAGAGGATCTTAATAACCACCTGATTAAAATTAATGAAGACATGATTAAATGCAAGAATGAATTCCAAGAAGCATCAAGAAAATCAAATCATAACCTGAAGTTGGTACATGGCAAAGGGATGGATAAAATACAGAAAAATGCAACAGAATACAAAAATCAAATAGAGCTTATAAAAGCCTCCTTAGAAACTTTCACTAAGAGAGAAAATCATGTGAAGGACAGAACCTCGCCTCTGGAAGACAAGACAGAAGAAACACTTTGGGAGTCTAAAAACTTTGATAAATTCAAAAAAATGTGAAAAAATATGAGGGAAGTGTGCGATACCCTAAAACAACCAAATATCCAGATCATGGGTATCCCAGAAGGAGAAAAAATTCAGGCCCAAGGCATGGAGAAAATATTCAACAAATTCATTGAAGAGTACCTTCTCACTCTCTCAAAAGAGAGATCCATCTAGATACAAGAAGCTCACAGAACACCGTGCAGCCTGGATCAAAGAAGAAACTGTCCGAGCCCATTATTAGTTAAAACTCTAGACAACAACAAACAAAGAGAATGCTAAAAGCAGCAAGAGAGAAACAACCCATTATACACAAAGCCAAGCCCATCTGAATTACCTCAAAATTTTCAGTGGAAACCCTGAAAGCCAGAAGGGCTTGTAATGGAGCACTTCAAAGTCTAAAGAACTATGCTTTACAACCCAAACTACTGTATCCAATGAAAGGACCCCTCATAATAAATGATGAAAGGAAAGCATTCCATGATAAAAGCTAGCTCTGTGATTGTATGAACACAAAGGAGAACCTACAGAGAATATTTCAGGGAATTCTCCACACAAAAGAGTCAAACAATCAACCTCAAGAGCCTACAAGAGGAAGAACACAATTACCAACACTAGAGCAGGCACGAAAATGTTTAAAGTCCAAGAAAGCACCAAACCCCAAAAGCCTCCAACATGGCAGGGATTACATTGCACCTCACAGTTACAACATTAAATATTAATGGTCTTAACTCCCATCAAGAGACACAAGTTAACGAGGAAGTTCAGGAAAATGTTCTCTCCCATCAGCTGTCTTCAAGAAACCCACTTCCGCTGAGAGTGATGGCACACTCCTTTAATTCCAGCAGTCAGGAGGATCAATGTGTGTTCAAGGCCACCCTGAGACTACATAGTGAATTCCAGGTCAGACGGTTAAGAATAAGACCCTACAACAAACCTCCCGCATCTCCTAAAACAAGAAAGAGAAATAAGCTCATTTCATAGCTAAAGATAGACACCTTAGCTCCTCAGGGTGAAAGAATGGAAAATGATTTTCCAAGCATTTTGAAATAAGAAACAAGTGGGTATTGCAATATTAATATCTGACAAAATAAGCTTCAAAACAAAAGTAATGAAAAAAGAAAAATAAGGACACTTTTTCCCCCCAAGGGAACAATCCAACAAGAGGACATCACAATTGTAAATACATATGCACCAAACATTTGTGCACCACAGTTTATAAAGCAAAACCTAATAGATAACAAATCAGAAGTTAATCCCAGTACCATAATAGTAAGAGATCTTATTATCACACCATTATCAATAGACAGATATCAAAGCAGAAAATCAACTGAAAAATAGTAGATCTTAACAATACCATAGAGCAATTAGACCCAACACACATCTACTGAACATTCCAAGCCAATTTCTACAGAACACACATTCTTCTCAGCAACCCAGGAAACCTTCTCCACAACAACTCACATATTAGGGAATAAAGCATGCTTCCATAAATTCAGGAAAATTGATACAACGTCCTGCATTATATCAGAGCTGGAAATTAACAAGAGAGAAAGAAAAAAATAAACCACCTCTTGGAGATTAAATATCAAGCTATGGAAACAATGAGTGGGTCATGGAAGAAATCAAATAGGCAATTGTGAAATTTCTAGAACTGAATGATAATAAAAATACAACATATGAAAACTTATGGGACACAATGAAAGCAGCCACTAAGGTGAAAATTCATATCATTACGTGCTAACTACAGAGAGATCTCAACTTAATAACCTACCCATTCACCTAAAGGTGTTAGAAAAACAAGGTCGATCGATCCCTAAGAATTCCAGACAAAAAGAAATTATTCAGATAATTAAGAAAATTTATGAAACCAAGAGCTGACTCTTTGAAAAAAAATGAACAAGATTGATAAACCCTGGCCAATTTGATCAAGTGAAAAACAGAGAAGTCTCAAATTAAGAAAATGAGAGATGAAAAGGAAGACGTCAGAGCAGACAGCAATGAAACCAGAAGAATCGTCATGACATATTCCAGGACATCTACTCCACAAAACTGGATAATCCAGAAGAAATGGATGAATTCCTAGAAACATACAATGTGCCACAACTAAATCCAGAAAAGATAAATCTCTTAAACATACCTATGACATCCATTGAAATTGAAAATATAATCAAAAACCTCCCCCAAAGGGAAAATCCAGGACCTGATAGAATTCTACCAAACCTTCTTGGAAGAACTGAAACCAATTTTACTCAAGCTTTTTCACATATTTTTCATATTGAGAACAGAGAATCCTACTCAACTCTCTCTCTGAAACTAGCATTACTCTAATACCAAAACCAGACAGAAATACAAGAAAACTATAGATCCATATCCCTGATGAACTTAGATGCAATTATCCTTAACAAATCCTCATAAAGGGAGTTGAGCAGCACATTAAAAGCATTATCCACCTCTGTTTAGCAGGTTTCATCCCAGGGATGCAGGGAGGGTTCAACATATGGAAATTGATTAACATAATACAGCACATAAGTAAGTAATCTTAAACACAACAACCACATGATCATTTCAACTGATGCAGAGAAGGCCTTCAACGAAATAGACCACTTTATGGCCAAAATACTGGAGGCACTAGGTATGGAAGGATTATATCTCAGGATAATAAAGGCTGTATACACAATAACTAAAGCCCAATCATACTGAATGGAGGAAGAGTAATGGAACCCCATTAATATTGGAAACAAGAGAGGGTGTTCACACCCATCACTGTTCCTCCATCTAGTATTGCATGCCCTAGCCCAAGCTAAACATAGGAGAAAGATATTAAAAGGATACAAATTAGAAAGGAATAAGTCGGGCTGGAGAGATGGCTTAGCGGTTAAGGCGCATGCCTTTGAAGCCTAAGGACCCCGGTTCAATTCTCCAGGTCCCATGTAAGCCAGATGCACATGGTGGTGCAAGCATCTGGAGTTCGTTTGCAGTGGCTAGAGACCCTGGCGCGCCCATTCTCACTTTCTCTCTGTGTCTCTTTCTCTCCCTCTCTCTCTCTCTCTCTGTCTCTAATAAATAAATAAAAATAAATCTTTTAAAAAAAGAAAGGAATAAGTCAAACTAGTCCTATATACAGATGGCATGATCATATACATAAGTGACTCTAAAATCTGTACCATAAAACTTCTACAGGTGATGAATTTCTTCAGGAAAGTGACAAGATACAAAATCCTTCCTATACACGATCGACAAATATACAGAGAAAGAAGTCAGCAAGGCTGTCTCATTTTCAATAGCCACAATAAAAGGAAGAAAAAAATCAAATGCCTTGGAATAACATTGACTAAGGAAGTGAAAGACTTGTATAATGAAACATTAAAACACTCAAGAAAGAAATCGAGGGGACACAAGAAGATGGAAGGACCTTCCATGCTCCTGAATAGGTAGGAATAATTTTGTGAAAATGGCAATTCTACCAAAGGTAATATACAGATTCAATGCAATACCAATAAAAATCCCAGCATCATTCTTCAGAGAGATATCAAAAATAATCTTGAAATTCATATGGAATGGCAAAAGGCCTTGCATATCAAAAATGTCTTCAGGAAAAGAATTACCTCAGGAGGGATCACCATACCCACTCCAAAGCTATACTAAAAATCATAGAAAACAAAAACAGCATGGAACTTGCATAAACACAGACATTTAGACAAGCAGAACAGAATTGAAGACCCAGCCCTTACTTCAAGTAACTGTAGCTACTTGATCTTTTACAAAGGAACCAACAACATGCATTGGAGAGAAAAAAAAACAAAAAACAAAAGAGTGTCTTCAGTAAATTGTGCTGGTCAAATTGGACAACCACATGTATTAAAAATGAAACTAGACCTGTTCCTCTCACCATGCACAAAAATCAACTCCAAGTGGATTAAAGACATGAGTAAAAGACCTGAAACTCAAACAACTGCATGAAAAAATAGGGAAGAACTCTCCATGAGTGGGGAAAGCCTTCCTGAACAATACCCCAGTAGCATAGGAAATTAAACAATCACTCAACCAGTGGTATATCATGAAGCTAAAAAGCTTCTGTAAAGACGAACATAACATAAACTGAGCCAACACTTTGGGAAATGGGAAAAATTTTGAGAATGGGAAAAATTTTTTTTACCACCTATGCCACCGACAAAGGCCTAATGTCTAGAATCTACAAAGAATTCAAAAATTAAGCAATTAAAAAAATCGGGCTGGAGAGATGGCTTAGCGGTTAAGGCGCCTGCCTCCTAAGCCTAAGAACGCTGGTTCCAATCTCCAGGTCCCACGTTTAGCCAGATGCAAAGTGACGCAAGGGCGCAATGCCACACATGACCACAAGGGGGCGCACACATCTGGATTTCGTCTGCAGCAGCTGAGAGGCTGCTGGCACACCCATCTCTATCTGTCCAAAAAAAAAAAAATTACTTACTTGAAAATTCATGGAAATGAAAAAATTAAATGAAGATGTTATGCAAATGTGGGAATGAGAAACAAACAATAGTGAAGAAATATAAAAAAATTACTCAAAGTAATATGTAATTTTCCTTTTTATATAATTGGTTAAATAAGTGGTTAGTATAGCACATTATTAAATGGAGAGGATAAATTCCAGAAGACTTTCAATGTAATTGTGGATGGACTATCATGGAAAGGAAAATTCCTTTGACATTCTATGAGCTCATGGAGGTGATTAAATGTTAGTATTTTGAAATAAAAGGAGTATAGCTGTTATAATGGAAGAAGAAAATATTGCAACAGTAGATAGATGGACAGAACTACAGAGAGGCCTATAAAGACACAGACATAACTGGGTCTCCTCAAATACACTTAGGTCAGTCAGTTTTATACTTAGTGTCATTGTATAAAAATCCTACACATAATTTTGAGATGTTAAAAGTTGATAGCTTAACATCATCATGTGTTCATAAAGGTTACTTGGCCAAAATCCAACAAAGAGCCCGTCTCTGCATCCCACCAGCTGCACAGAGCAGTCAAAAGCATGTAAAAGATTGGACATCAGTCTGGAGAGATGGCTTAGTAGTTAAGGCATTTGCCTGCAAAGCCAAAGGATCCTGGTTAGATTCTTCAGGAACCACGTAAGCCAGATGCACGAGGGGGTGCATGGATCTAGAATTCATTTGCAGTGGCTAGAGGCCCTGGAGCGCCCATTCTCTCTCTCTCTCTCTCTCTGCCTCTTTCTCTCTTAAATAAATAAATACATACATAAATAAAAACATTAAAAAAATATTGGACATCCCTTCAAAGGTACTTTTGGATAACATCCAGCATGTTTGGGCCACATGTCACATTTGCAAGGATTCTAAATATTTTTTTTTCCTTTTAAAAAATCTTTCCAGCATTAAGCACAAAGCTGAAAATTTCAGCTCTAGAGATTATTTTCTTTAAGAAAAACTCCTAAAATAGGCTTTAAAAATAACCAGTTTTCCTTTTAACACACAGAAGTGAAACAACACAAAATATGGTGATTATTTTTTTTTAAATCTCCATATAGGGTCAAAAGAGGACTTTTCCTCACTGGAAAAAGATTAAGAATACCTGCATAGAAGAAAATGGAAGGTTTGATTGAAGATAGAGTGCTGTGAACACGCGATGTCAGAAACATAGTCAAACATATTTGTGTCTTTCCTGAATGTTACAATTCGTTTAATAACAATACATTCAAAAAACATAGAGGTTTTGCTCACAGAAAATATCCAAATACCATGGCCTTACTTCAGTACACACAAGTGCTTTGATTACTTATTTATGTAAGTTACAGACTAGTAACAAAGCATTTAAAAGATGATAACAGAGTTTAAGGAATTTCAAAGAGGCCTAAGAAGCAGAAACTTAGAAGCTAGGAGGAGTGCAGTTTTTGAAGGGATAAGCTAACAAATCCAGGGACTCAGCTGAGCTGAAGCCCTGGAACTGTTGGGAATTCCTTGTATTTTAGTCTATTTAGGGTGTCCATATGGCAGATGTGTGGGGCTCTCACCATTAAAGTATTAGGTGCAGGCTGGAGAGATGGCTTAGTGGTTAAGGTGCCTGCCTGCTAAGCCTAAGAACCAGGTTCCAATCTCCAGGTCCCACGTTTAGCCAGATGCAAAGTGACGCAAGGGCGCAATGCTGCACTTGCCCACAAGGGGCGCACATCTGGATTTTGTTCACAGCAGCTGAGAGACTGCCGGCGTGCCCACTCTCTATCTGTCTCCCTCTCTCTGTCTGTCTCTCTCTCTCTGTGTCTCTCTCCAAAAATAAAATAAAAAATAAAATTAAATTAAAAAAAAAAGTATTAGGTGCCTTCTCTTCATGGAGTTAGGTGAGGGCCTTGCTTCCCTGTGTTTAATGAGTTCTGAGTCTGGTTCTGATATCTATGTTGTTCTATGGTACAAAATAATTTGGATAAATATATAGCATGACACCCTTCTAATTTCAAGAATAATATTTTTATTAATTTATGCCTTAGGGATGGCACAAAGCCAATAGTGTAGTTGACATGTCCATCAAGACGTACCATCATCCTCCCTTCTCAAAATAGAGTCAAACACTGTTGCTTGTAACTTGGAGTGACTCAGGGCAAGGCTCAGTCTGAAAAGTGTAGTTTTGGGCTGAAGAGATGGCTCAGTGGTTAAACGTTTGCCTGTGAAGCCTAAGGACCCTGGTTTGAGGCTTGATTCTCTAGGACCCACGTAAGCCAGATGCACAAGGGGGCGCACACATCTGGAGTTCGTTTGCAGAGGCTGGAGGCTATGGTGTGCCCATTCTCTCTCTCTACCTGCCTATTTCTGTATCTCTCTCTCTCTCAAATAAATAAATAAATAAATAATAAAATATTTTTTAAAAAAGAAAAGTGTGGTTTTGCACATGTTGGAGTAACTTAGCACCAGGGAAAGCTTGATATCATCATAAGCAACAGGTAAAGAAACAGTTCTTTTCTTTCATAGATTTTTCAAATGCACCAATACTTGGGCATGTTACCACAGATGTTTTTATGTGACTAGATATATTTAGCATTGCCAGCTCAGAATATAAATTGACTCTAGCATTATGGAAAATGCTGCATCATTATAGAATAATGTAATAATATAAAGGTTTTTGGATAAAGAGCATTTTAAAAATCTGTTATGTACACTTTTAGAAAATTACCCCGGAGACTAGTATAAAGCTGTATGAAAAAGTATATTTCTTTTGAAAAACAGAGAAGAAAAAACAGAAACAAAATAAAAAGAAAAGATAGAATTCAAATCTATTATGTAGGCCAGATACCAGTATTAATTGGTTTCAGAGGGGTTTGTGCTTAAACATAGAATCAAACCTTTATAGAAAATAAAGATATCTGCTGTTCATATGTAAACTAGGCCAGTCAGTTTCTTTTGGTGTGGACATAAAAACTGGGATAAGGATGCTACTCAAGAGAAGAGACTCTTGAGAAGAACCTTATTTGCTCTCAGTTTATTTTTAAAGTTTTAGCTTGATAAAAAGAAAAGCAGAACAAAAATTCAATAACCACAGGTATACAATAAGGCAACAATAAAGGAGACATTTTGATATTACACAACTCTAACAGTAACATTATTTTTTCCTTTGAAGTATATCTCAGTGTGAACCTTTTTAGTTACTAAAACTTGGCTCGTGAAGAGGAAAGAACTTGAGGAAGCATAAGTTGTTTCAGTTCTACCTAAAGGCAACTTTAAGTTGCTCAGTCAAATAAACACTAATTAGATACACACATAAATGAACCACTTCATTTGCAAGACATGTAATATATCTGTCAAAACTATGTAGTGTTATTAGTACTTAATTAGATTTTAGTTTCATAGTCTTTCTCCCCCCACCCTAAAGTGTAGGAATATTATGCAGAGTTCTTGTCATGTATTCGTGATTTACTTAGAAACAATAAAATATTTTTGAAGAAACTTTTTCTACATAGATTGTTTAGCAGATAAATCCCCTTTTTGGAGTCCCAACAATATTTATCTGATATATGAAAACACATCATTTGTATGAGAATGGAGGTAGCTTAGATATGTTATGATGAAAATAAACTACATCTAGATTAAATATTCATTTTAGTTAAGGCCAAGGTAAAACTCACATAGCAGTATTTGACACAAGGTGAGGAGGAAGGGAAGGAGTTTAAAAGATTAATAGACAGATGTTGGTCATTTCCCCCAGTCACGTAGTAGCAAACAACCTGATGTGATGCTCACACAAGTGTAGTAGTGGCACACAGCCATGGCGGGTAATCAACTGCTCTAGATTTAGCTAACAGATCCACTCAGTGGAATGGAACCCATACCTGGAAATGGGAAACAAGTCAGAACCATATCCAAAAACGAGCCTGCTCTCCAATATCAAGCTCCCACCAATAGTGGGATACAAGAGGGCCTACACCTATTAAATTCTCTCTAAAATAATAATGGCTATCCATGTATCTTGCACTGACCTCACCCTCCATTGGAGAATCTGCTTCTCTCTTTCAGATGGATGCATATCCTGAGGAGACAATCAGCCCATCGCACCTCAACAAGCACCAGATGAAGCCATGGAGTTATAGGGGAAATGAGCAAGAGTGCTGCTTTATTGGTGAACCTGGTACCAGCACAAGGGTGAAGGAGATAGACACAAAGAACACTCAACTCCTACCAAATCAGACATCCAGAGACTCACAAAACCTCGTTACTGAAATAAACCTAAAATGAACCCAACATGGCTTGGGGAAATTCGCAGAAGATGGGACAGAAAGATTGTTAGAGCCATGAGTTGGGTCATTATGTACAGAGTCATTGCCTCTCCCACATAATTGATGGCTATCCCCACAAGGCAAGACCCACATTACCCATGGGGGGAGGACAGGGAGAAGGCCAACAATGGTACCATCATGGCTGTATATGTACTATGTACATAACTAATAAAAAATAAACTGCCAAAGCACATTTAAATAAATAACATCAAATAGAAAAAAAAATAGTAGAAGGACAACATAGGCAGGGCACACATTGAGAAATAGTGAAGAATTGCATGGAGTTAACAAATTTCTATGTTAAACTGTTGGTGTATAAAAGGATTCCAGAGTTTTAGGGTCAACTAGTTGGGAATGTGGAAAGCATACCATCATAGATGATGGACAAGGCACCCATCACAGATATTCAGGAATGTTTTTAATTTTTTTTTTTTTTTAGTTTTGAAGGAAAGAATCTGGAATGAATCTTGAAAAGCATAAATAATTTAAGTGATGTCCATATACTGTCTTAACAGTCTCATGAGTAATCCTATAAGGAAATGAATCTGTCTTTCAAAATTCAAACTCTGATATTGGTTAATTTTACTGAAAAGAGGTAAACAGTCTCCATAAACATTGTCAAGTGAGCTTTACCATTCACTCAAGTCTGTCAGGCATTGTTATATCATGGTAAATATGATCAGGAAAATAATTGCTGAATTGTGAAAATTCAAAAATGAATGAGGAATCCTGAGGCAAATACTGCTTATATCTAACTGAACATGATACCATAAACCTTCAAGTGACATACTTTGTATATCAATCTATCCATGTATATGCTCACTTGAGTGACATGATTTCTAAGCAACTTTACATTTTCTCTACAAATGTACCCTTAAAAATGTGACTGATTAATCATCCAAGGATAGAATAGTCTATATTTTCTGATATGTGTTAATAAGATACCACATTAAAATATTTGCTCATGCAGTCATATTGGGTACTATGAGCAAATGATAAGGTGTGGGTTTTCTTCTGTATGGGGTCACAAAAAGAGAATGTGGGTGTTCAAGTCCTGACAGCCAAATCTAGACTCAACTCAGTGCACATGTTGGGCAGCTCCTTGGTGATCATCCAGCAATTCCATTGTTAGTGATTCTCTGACAGCACTGCAAGCAATTCCTTCCCAAATTAATATAGAGACTGGGGAGCAGGTAAGAGTGCTTGCTGTAGAAGCTTGAGGATATGAGTTTGAAAACCAGCACTTATGCTTTTTTAGAGCCTAGTGTGGCTGGGCACACCTACAATCCCAGTGCTGTGAAGTCAGAGACAAGAAGCTCACTGGGGCTTGCTGGACTGCCGTCTAGCCAAAACACAGCAAATCCAAATAGCATCTCCAGGTTCAGTGAGAGATCCTCTATGAAGGGAATACATCAGAAGAGCAATTGAGGGAATACCACATGTCCATCTCTGGTCTCCTCATGTGTGAACACAAGCACATGCATCTGCATACACATGCCCCTACATAGCATTCCCTAAATAAATAAAAAATAAATGAAAAGTACAAACTCCTGAAAGAAAGCACAGAAAACCAGTTTAATGAAAGGACATGAGTAAGGAAATAGAAATACTGAAGAAAACCCAGGTTGAAATCCTAGCTCTGAAGAATACAGACAGTCAAAGAAAAAACTCTGGAAAGTCTCACCAGTAGAATGGATGGAGGAGAGAACAGAATATCTAAACTAGAAGACCAGGTGACAGACCTAATACAGTCCAACAAAGAAAAAGACAAGCTAATAGAAAGGTATGAATGGGAATTCCAAGATATCCGGGACACTATGAAAAGATCAAACATAAGAATTCAAGGTATAGTAGAAGGAGAATTTCAATCCAGAGGCTTAGTAGGTGTTTTCAACAAAATCATAGAAGAAAATTTTCCCCAAATTGGGAAAGAAATGCCAATGCAGATACAAGAAGCTTTTAGAACACCTAACAGACAAAACCTGAAAAGAAATTCTCCCCGCCATGTTATAATTAAACTACTAAACATGCAAACCAAAGAAAATATATTGAAAGCAGTTAGAGAGAAAAAGCAAGTGATCTTCAAAGAGAGAACTATCAGGATCACAGCAGATTACTCAACACACTTTAAAAGCCAGAAGGGCTTCAAATGATGTATTCCAAGTTCTGAAAGATAAAAACTGTTGACCAAGATTACTTTATCCTACAACGCTATCTATCCAAATTGATGGAGAAATAAGGATATTCCACAACAAAAAAAGGGCTAAAGGAATTTATGGCAACTAAACCAGCTCTACAGAAAAAATACTTGAAGGCATCCTTCATGCTGAAGAGAAAGCAAAAAACAGCTGGAAAAGGAAAAAATAAGCCATACTGAAATAACAGTTAAAACAAGGGAGTAAAGAGAAAACAGGAAGCACAAAAACAAGAAGAATGGTGAGAATAAATACATATCTTTCAATAATAACTCTTAATATCAACGGCCTCAATGCCCCAACCAAAGACACAAGTTTTCAGACTGGATTAAAATGGCCAGCCTGGATTTCCATGACCTTACAGTGTCAGGCACTACCTACACAGGACCATTAGAACAGGAGGAAAATATGATGACATCAAATAAAAGAGAAACTGATTGAGAGGGGGAGGGGTATGATGGGGAATAAAGTTGTGAAGGGGAAAGTGGGGGGAGGGAATTATAGTGGTTTATTGTCTATAATCATGGAAATTATCATTAATAAAATATTACAAAACAAAAAAGAAAGGGAAAATATGGTGTGTTTGAACCTCCTACCCTGTAGTCTAAAATCAATATAAGAGAAAAGGTAGTGAAATAAATATAATGTAATATATATTAAACTGCTTCAAGATACTCAAATATATTCTTTTCATTGTAAAATTCTAGTGTGCATATATGTTTCTACTTTAATAATTAGGCCCAATTTTAGACTGGCATCTAAACCAATCTTCAATATTCCATTATCAGCTCTTCACCTTTTCAGAGTGTGTTGAAAACTCACTCAAGAAAACTGAACAAATAAGTAAAAAATGGTAAAAAAAAAAAAAAAAAAAAAATAAGCAAATGGTGAAAAGATGAACAAATAAGTAAAAATTGGTGAACCTAAAACCTTCTCCCCTTTTATAGACCTACTTATGAAATTTAACTATTATGGCTTGATGTCACACAAATCATGAAATCATGAGCACTATAAGCCATATAAACTATCCTCGGGCAAAACGTATGCGCTTACTAACCCAGAAGAAAGAGAGAGATTAGGATCTTGAACTTTAGAAATGTCCATTTTATGTGTAATAACAAGTAGGAGCTATAATCAGGATGTATGACAGGTCAGAATTCAATAAATGACAGGCTCAAGAGTAGGAAAAGCATCAAACATATACCAAAGTCCATTAAATTTTAAATTAACAATTATAGTACTTACATTAGCAAGGAAATGAAATAATTAGATACAAATCTAATAGAAGTTGTATAATCATAAACTAAAAGGACAACACTTCATTGAGGGAAAATAAACATGAACAAAATTAAAAGAAATATGCTACATTCTAGGCTGGAAATTTTGATTTTATAAAAAGTGTTAATTCTCCCAATAGAGGCAATACTATTTTCTTAATTTTTAATGATATGTTGCTGGTTCATTGAAACTTCACAAGCAGGCCTGGCATTGTGGTGCATTCCTGCAGCCCCAGCACTCATTCAGGCCTTACATTGTGGCACATGCCTGCAGTCCCAGCACTCATTCAGGCCTGGCATTGTGGTGCATTCCTGCAGTCTCAGCACTCATTCAGGCCTAGTGTTGTGGTGCATTCCTGCAGTCCCAGCACTCATTCAGGCCTGGCATTGTGGTGCATTCCTGCAGTCCCAGCACTCATTCAGGCCTGGCATTGTGGTGCATTCCTGCAGTCCCAGCACTCATTCAGGCCTAGCATTGTGGTGCATTCCTGCAGTCCCAGCACTCTTTCAGGCCTAGCATTGTGGTGCATTCCTGCAGTCCCAGCACTCATTCAGGCCTGGCATTGTGGTGCATTCCTGCAGTCCCAGCACTCATTCAGGCTTGGCATTGTGGTGCATTCCTGCAGTCCCAGCACTCAAGAGGCTTTGGCAGGATCCTGAGCTGGAGGCCAGTTCGTGAAATACAGTGAGACTTGGTTGCAAAACAAACAAACAAAAATCCCCAACAAAACAAGTAAAATGAAATTTTAAAATTTCATGGAAATGCAATGGCCTAAGAAGGACCACCTTCTTGTGAAGGCCTTAGTAAAAAGTCTTTCTCTTTTTTTCCTTCTTTCTTTAGAAACTCCTTTTTTGTCAATGGAGAACTTAATTCAAGAACATCCTAGTGATTTGATTATGTTTCCATCAACTTTGTCCTCTCACACCTATCGCCCATGCCTTCAGGACATTCGTCTTTCAAAGTAGTCCTTTCTCTATTTTTCTTTGTGTATTTCCTTTTGTCCTCATCCAGCCTTATGGCAAAGTGTTAACGAGGTCACTACTGTGTGTGAACTACCGGGGGATCATGCCCGCACCAGTCAGTTCATGTCTGATGGCAATGCCAAAACGACACCCACAGACACTATGGCTCTTATTTTCTTTTCAACCACTGTTGGATAACATTCCGTGAGCCTAAGAGGGCATGCTAGAACTTTCCTTTGGTGCTGAGCTCTCCATAGCATGTTATCTTTTGTTTTCATGAACTGAGTCTACTCAGTGTCTACGACAAGCTCCATAGAGAAGGTTCTCTGGCTAGCAGTAAGCAGCATTCATATTGAGTCTGCCACTTCCTTTGCAATGTTCTTTGAGTACTCCAGCATATGATAAGCAATGATTCCTCCATTGCTAAGCACTGGCATTCTCTTCTGGTCATTTTGGTAAGTCTTGGGTTTTCCACACTTCACACACACACACACACACACACACACACACACACACACACACACACAATGAGCATTCATCAAAGCCCTATACATATACCATTAGAATGACTTTTGATGGGCAGAATGTCTCAATTTATCCAAAGAACAGTGGATTCTTCCTTCTGGGGTATCTAAGACCTTCCAAAGCTTTTGACTCAGTTCTCCATACCAGGTATGAATTCCATCCCACTGAGCAGGGAGCATTCGCTGAAATTCAATAATACTACTACTCAGTAGGATGAATTCTCTAGAGAAATATGTGGATATAGGAACACATCCCAAGTGCCTTCATTGCAAACATGCTAAGAAACAACACAAACACTAGCTCTATAGTTAAACTGGAGTGTGTCATGGGGAGAATCCTCAGCTAGGAAGGGAATTGAACATAGTTAATGCAAGATAGTGCATGGATTATTAAAAACATTACTGAGTTAGTGATATAAAATGAAGTCAATCAACATGAAGTTCCACAACAATGTTGTGTTATTGATCATATCTATCAGTTAAAAACCCCCACAAAATCAAGGAAAATTTCACAAAAATAATTACAATATTTGCCTATATTGGAAAGGCAAAAAATTTATGAGAAAAATGAGCACAGGAAAGCTTTAGAAGTCTTGGAATAATCTATTCTTTTGCTCTGCCCAGAGGTTGTAACTATTATTTAACTAGTACAAATGTACAAATGTCTATAGAGTTAGGCCATTCTGTCCACAGGCTCAGTATTCATGGATACAACAAACTACATACCTAAATCAATAAAAAGAAACATAATAAAGGAAATGAAACACACATTTTAAATTGCAGGATAACAACCATTTATGTAACATTTACATTACATTTGTTTCACATGCAGAGTGGAGATGAGTTAAAATATATGGGAGAGTATGGATAAGTTACATGTAAATGCTATGCCATTTTATATAATAGAGCTGAGCAATGAAATATTTGGGTAGCTACAAGAAGTATGGGAAAACTTCATCCACAGATACTGAGGAATACAATATAACTTACAGTAAAAAGGAAAATCTATTTCATTATGTCTCAGATGCCTTTATATTACTCCATGCAAAAAACAATTCTGAAAATCCTTTATACAATTTGAATTCAGAGACTCTAATGACAAAATTATACAAGAGAGGACCTAGCTTTCATTTTACCATCTTTTCAAAAGATACCCATGAAGTGTGTGATTAAATTCAGCATAACAAAGTGAAGTTGTAATAGTTAAAAAGGAAGGATGGGGTCTTCTCAGCTTAATGACATAGCACTCCTAAGGTCCACTCAATACGCCTCTGTGATAAGCCAGATAGCTCCTAGTTTATGAATGTCACATTTGTTCAATCTCACATTCAGTTTTTAGGTTTATGAGAACAAGTAGCTAGGAGGCTGTGTGGCACCTAAAAGACTCCATCAGTATCAGTACAGTTTGTTTATATGCTAGCCAGAATTCAGTTAGGTAATTAAAATTGTTACCAATTTTTCTTGCAACTATCGACCCATTCCCTCAAACTGCAAGCCAAAATAAACCTTTCATCCCACACGGTCAGCACCAAGAAAATTAACAAATACAAGCTGTACACTTTTTACTTTTTCCATCACTTCTTCTTTCATACTATGCACGGAATTTCCTGGCAATGAATTAATTTGCCTGCATTCTAATTTTGCTATTAATTTCATGAAGCCACATATAACAGCCCAACACTAGCATGCTAGTGGTTTTATCCATTATGTGTCATACATATATTTCTGTAAAGTATAACATGCAGTATGGTTTATAATATTACCCACCCATATACCTTTGCATGAGTACACTTAGGCACTGAGAAAACAGAATAAAAGAACATCTGCACTCTTGTTTTCCTAGGACAAGGTAAACTAGGTAGATGAGTTCAAAAGGCTATCATGGATATTGGGGGCTGGGAGAATGGTTCTGTGGACAAAGTGCTAATCCTTGTACCCAAGTTCAATTTCAGAGCCCATGTAAAATCTGGAGTCAATGGCAGGTTTCTAACAGGAAGATAAGCAGCACAGGCCAAAGTTCCTGGAAGCTCTCCTGTAGTTCAGCAAAAAGAACAATAGCAGGATGAGACTGAGAGAATTTCTGCCTCAAACAAGGCATAATGGAGGAGTGGGCCTGAGAGTTATCCGTTGGCCTTCACACGCACACTGCAACATCCACACACACTCACATGAACATATGCACACATGCATGCACACACACAAAATCTAAATAATATTAGTAAATCAACCAAGAATACAGAAAATGATAGTTTGATGAAAAATCGGTAGAAATACCTTGATTTCAAGGATTTAATATCTAAGAAAATACTTAAAATTAGTGTGTTTCAAATATATTTTATTATTTATTTGAGAGAGGTGGTTACTATGGACATGCCAGGGCCTCTTGCCAGTGAAAATGAACTGTAGATGCATGAAGTACTTTGCAGCATCTGGCTTTATTTGGATAATGAGGAATTAAACCCAGTCCAGCAGGTTTTGGATGCAAATGCCTTTAACCACTAGGCTATCTCCCCAACTCAAAAATCAGTATTTAAAGATGTCGGTTCCCTTGTTTCCAAGTTCCTCCTTCTGCCCTCTTCAGTACAACTGGGAACCACCTTGAGAGCCATTGGCTTGGGAAGATTTAGCCACCGTTAAAAGACTGGATTCTAAACCTCAAGCAAAGCCCTTCCAGAGTCATAAATGGCTCCTTCCCTCTCAAAAGCCTCAGCCCTGCTAGTAATATCTATCTGTTTAATCAAGCAAAAACAAACATAAACAAAAAAAAGATAGTCAAGGGCCAGCTTCAGTCATCGCTGTTTCTTCACCCTCCACACACAGAAAGAGCAATCACCAATGGGTCCATCTTCATGATGGTCTTTCAATCCAGTCTTGTTCCATGTTTCCCACTTGAGAAAATTTACATTTAATTCCCAAATAATGGCAATGTGTCCCCAAGTAAATTTGTTTTCCTTCATTTCTTCTTCTTATGAATTAATTCTACCCAATGTTGTGTTTCAAAAACTGACATATGAAAGAGGTGTAACTTTTATCTAATGAAATATCTTTTTATGTAATATATTATTACATTTCCTTTGGGATCCCTTTGATTCTACCTACCAGTATCTCATTATGGATCACGTGTCTCCTCATGAGTGTAGCTTTTTCCCTTGGCACTTTTCAAATACTCTCACAGAAGTCTATCAAGCCTTCTTTAGAAAAAAAATGCAATATCTCTGTGTTGCTGTCTTTAATTTAAACATCAATGACAATAGCATTTTTATATATGGAGCTCTGGTGTTGAGTTCTTTTCTAATATTGCTACTCTTAAGTGATAACTAAGCAACCTGCTTCTCACGTCTATGGAGAAAGGTAGGCATGTAGAGCCCCCAGTAACACTTCTTGCCTTCATTCCTTGAGCTTGAGAACACTTAGTCTATTTTCTCAACATAGGTTCCTTCCCATGAAAA
The DNA here is from genome assembly GCA_036365145.1 of Orientallactaga sibirica. Lineage (NCBI taxonomy): Eukaryota > Metazoa > Chordata > Mammalia > Rodentia > Dipodidae > Orientallactaga > Orientallactaga sibirica. The sequence goes on from JAEOAD010001030.1 coordinate 6,157,230, forward strand.
GTTCCTGCTTATCAGGCTCAGCAAGCTCATAAAGATACAAGGTTCACATGGCCTCTCCCTAAGGTTACATATGTAATAACAGTTGCTAGGCAGAATACACTGTTGTGCTGCCCACGTTGCCTGAAAGTTATATAGGAAGCTCTAGGGATGTAATTTCCATGAGTTATCACTCGTGTGGAGATGGGCTGTTTGGTGATGATGCTCCCTCGGATCACCCATGTCCTGTAACCTTCAATTGTGCTCCTATACCTAACTCCAATAAAATCACTAGTTCACAAAATTATACTTTAGTGGACTAGAGAAATGACTCAGTGGGTAAGGCACTTGCCTACAAAGCCAAAGGACCCAGGTTTGATTTCCCAGGACCCATGTAAGACAGATGCACAAGGTGGTGCATGAATCTGGAGTATTTTGGGTTAGAAGCCCTGGTGCACTCTCTCTCTCTCGCAAATAAATAGAAATAAATACTTTAAAATGTATAAGATTAGACTTGAGTGGTATATTTTCTTTGGTCTGTCATTAGGGCTCTGTCTGTGGCAGATAGATATTTCTTCACATCTCCCCATGAAAAGTCATGCAGAACAATTTGCTCCCACATGGGGACAAACAGACTTAAAGCCAAGTTGACGAGGACTAGTTGCATGGCCTGTGTAAGCATGATGAAACATGCAGTGGATACTGACCAATTGCAGGGTGGGTGGCATGGCAGTGGGTCCTGTTTCAATACGGCTATCTTGGCCCATGTGTTAAGGAGCAGTGCCTCTCCTAGCTATCCTGACAATCGCATGCTCCCTGAGATGAGCAACAAGACATGTAACCAGACAGCCATCAGAGAGCATCTGGGAAGAATTCCATGGCAGCCACCTTAAAGAATGGGTTCTGCCTTGTGAATATGACAAAGCACCCTGTTTGCTTTATGGAAAAAGAACGTATCGCAATCCCTAAAAAGTAACACATATAGGGCAGGATTATAAGCATGTGGCATCAGCTGTTGTATGATCTTTGATATGCACAATAAGATGACTACAGTAGAACTTTCTTCTTAGAAAGACCTCATCTGTGTAAGAGAGGACTTTGAGGAGGAAGAGATATGTGGCAACTATCCTCTGCATTAATCTCCAATTTTGATGGGAAAAGATGGAGGTGGTGCCTTAACATTTCTTATAGGTGGCAAGATGCAAGAGAAAGAATGTCAAAATTAGATCTATGCCTAAAAGCCCTTTCTGGCATTCCAAGACTTGGAACCCACTGTAAGAATAGGAGAGTGAGGCTGGAGAGATGGCTTCACAGTTAAGGAGTTTGCCTGCAAAGCCAAAGGACCTTGGTTCAATTCCCCAGGACCCACGTAAGCCAGATGCACAAGGGGGCACATGCATCTGGAGTTCGTTTGCAGTGGCTGGAAGCCCTGGTGTGCCCATTCTCTCTCTATCTCACTCTGCCTCTTTCCCTCTTTCAAATAAATAAATAAAAAATATTTTTAGAAATTTTAAAAATAGGAGAGTGAAGGAGTGATATAAAATATGATTCAGGTCCCACCTTAAATACAGAGCAAGAAAAAATTCATGATTCAACATGCATATGGGGCCCTTAATGATGACCGAGTATAGAAATCTATGATAATCAGAAAATACTCGGATTCTGAATTACTTGAATTGGTAAATACATTTAAACAATGCTAAAAGAACCTCTAATAGCCTCCATCATGCAGTTGCCAGTCATGAGGGCAGACAGGATCAATCTGAGTGCCATGAAACAGAATCCAAGTCACATGACTACTCATCTCTGTGTAAGAAAAAGGCTGCACATTTTGCACAATTGGCAGCAACCAGGGAGATCACTCCTTGCTGACAGGCTTATGTGAGCAGTTAGTGTCGCCTGGTGTTCACCAGCTGAAGTCTGCATAAATATTATGGACTAGTAGGCAATGAGGAGCTGGGCATGGAAGAGGTGCTGTCTGATGTCTGGCTCACTGGACTGGACAATACTATGTTCCCTGGAGAATTTTAAAGCAAAGGAAAGGGCTGGGGAGATGGCTCAGTGGTTGAAGGAATTTGCTTTTTTGTGTTTTTAATAAGGGAAAGCTAATTCATCAAGGATCTTGTGATATGGGGCCAGTGGTAATATGTTAACTTTATGAAGTAAAGGAGACTTCGGCAGATCTCAATGACTAAGCTGAGCATGGAAATAGAGTTTATAAAATACTGAGACAATCAAAACACAATGAAGATGAAAAGGAAAAAAAAGACAAAGGATACAAGTTACTAGAAAACAAATGTGACAAGACTTGTGTTGAGTCAAAGTTTTTAGAGGATAATTTAACAAAAAGGCAGATGCGATGTTAATGAGCTATGGAAAGCAATCAAACCTGAGCAACAGTTCACGGAAGGCATCCAGGATAAAGCAGTGCACATCAAGGAAAGATGAAGCTTGTTCTAAGGGAAGCTGGCAATCCCCCAATGCATTCATCTTAAATTTTTTGCCCTGAAAAAAAGCAGATGGAGAGAGCAGATTGTTCACCTGGTACAGAGTTCCTTTAGTAGTTATGCATGATAGATAGAAAGGCAAGGGCCATAGAGCCTGCCCAAATCCTATCAGAAAACGAGCAAGCCAGCTCCAAACGAAGGCAAGGAAGACAAGAATGCAGAAACAGCAGTGCCAGCGCCTCTCTGACACTGTCCCAGGTAAAGAGATGCACATCGGCTCTGCACTAGAAGTGAATTGAAGTGAGGGTGGCAAGGTGGTTCTGGAAAATGACTGCAACTTGTGGAGAGCTGTGATAATGGCTTCCGTCTAGATCACTGTACCAAACATTGCTGTTTTTATGAAAGAAGTCACCCAAGTTATGAGGGATCTTTTTATGTAACACTGGACTTTTCTAATATTCCTTTCTCTCTCCCTCTCTCTTTTTTTTTACTCTGAGGAACATAAGAACAACTGACACTTAAGTGATCCTGCCCACATTAAAACGTTTCTTTATATAATGCTGCGTAAGTGTCTGTAGCAGACAGCTGCGGTTGCTGGGATGAACTTCCAAAACACCTAAAGTTACAGAGGAAGGGATTTCTTTGAAAATTACAGATTGTGTAATTGGTGAGTCCCATAATATGGCAGACTAAGTGCCCCCTTCACAGATCCAAGCACAGAGAGAAAAGCAAAAGACCATCACTACCACACCAGCAAGCGCACTTCCGGAGCTCCAGGCAGAACCCAGGCACTTTGCATATCTTAGGTTGTAATTCAGATCCTTCTTGGGGCTAGACCGCAGAATTCACCCCAATGACACCTCCTCCAGCCAGCTGGCTGCAGATCTAAATTACAAACTTTAATAACTTCCTTTATCTATTGCAGGACGTCCATTCAAACTACCACAGTGCCATACAGATTTGGATAAAACATCTGGAAACATATTACACTGAAAGTTAATACAAAAGATACAGAAGGAGGGCTGGAGAGATGGCTTAGGGGTTAAGGCACCTGCCTCCTAAGCCTAAGAACACTGGTTCCAATCTCCAGCAGTTCCAATCTCCAGGTCCCACGTTTAGCCAGATGCAAAGTGACGCAAGTGCGCAATGCTGCACTTGACCACAAGGGGGAGTACACATCTGGATTTCATTCGCAGCAGCTGAGACACTGCTGGCACGCCTTTATCTGTCTTCCTCTCCCCCTCTCTCTCTCTGTCTCTCTGTGTCTCTCTCCAAAACAATAATAGAAAAAAAAAATTAAAAAAAAAAAGATACAAAAGGATACAAAAGGTCAGTATCAGGAGCCATAAGGTTGTTGGATAAAAATTCCAAAGCCAGAGAGTGCCTGCCTTCCTCTAATTTGTTGGTCAGGTATTCCCTCCAGGACTCACACGAATCACTGGTTATTTCCACTTCTGTTGTTTGCAGGCCTGAACTAGATGGTAAGATGCTATTGGTGAAGGCACCACGTGCTTTGGCACTCACTAGAAATCAAGGTGAGACTGGCCTGGAAGCATTCTCCCTGCCTCCTGGCTTTCATTATGCTGGATGGCATCGTTGTGGCTGCTAAGGAAAAATATTGTTACCAACAGCCTTGCTCAGCGATGATTCCTGTAAGCTAGAGCGCCAACCTGCTATGCAGAATGTGCCACTGGTGCAACAGTGGCACAATTGTCAATGGATGCAACCAACTGCCTTCTGATGGCATTGAAGACCCCGCTGCACATGAAGGAACTCACAGCTGGTACTGTATACTGGGACAAAAGCTCTTGGCTTAGGATGTTATAGGCTACCATGGGAAGGCTACTCTGATTTTTTGCTGAAAAAAAATGTAATCTGCCTGTCAAATCGCCTACTAAACATTTGTGCTTATGCTCATAGATCACTGCCGCTGTTGGTCATGGGAGAAAACTTCTGTTTTCGCAATGGGAAGCGCATGGAAAACATGGGTAGCCAGACAACCTACTGAAGGTGAAATGCTGTGACACAGTGGTCTAGTGTTCAGCTAGATTTGAAAAACAAATATAATGAGAAATCTTTATTACTACCTCAAAACAACACATAAGGAAAGGGAGGCATGTAACAGCCAATGAAAGTTATAAAATGTTGTGTATGCAATTCCTTTGACTTGAAACAGTCTTTTTCAGGGAGTAGAGGAGTCCGTGAAGTTGACAAGGCTCTGAAGCTGAGAAAATTACAAATTTCACGAAGCTCCTCATGATGGTGATGTAAGCAGTATCAACTGATGGGGAGAGGAGGCTCTGGACCACTGAGCTGTCTGCAAGTTGTGCACAGAGCTATAGGGATAGAGAGTTCATTAAAAAAAAAAAAATCCCACACACTGGGATGGACATTTCAGTGATGCAGCTGCTTTTGAGTGAGTTACCCTTGCATAAATCCTCAAAGACTGATAAAAGTCCCTGATTATAATAGCTAACATAAATATTTTGTAGAAGGGTAATTCATGATGACAAAGTTTCCCCCAAAACAAAGATTGGCTTAATACATAAAATTCAATACTCAGAATAACCAAAATTTATTTATGATTTATAAAGAAGGTTCATAGTAAATTAGGAATAAAAGCCAGTGTTCTCCCTCTGTCAATTTACATTTATGAGTCCCTCAGCTGACATTATAATAGTAAATTTTACATAATATTTGGAAAATCTTATGGTATAAAAAAATTACCTACGTTTAATTAGTCCTATAGTTTCATTCAATATTCAAGCTCATTTCTTTATCGGATTCTTTAGGAATTCTTACTATCATGTGAAATACATTATTTTTCTAAATCAGGCATGTGGCACAAACCAATGAGAAATATATATATATATATATATATATATATATATATATATATATATATATATATTCTCTCATTTTGCTTCAGCATGACATTACTTGATAGTATGCTCATAACATATCTTTATTACTGGTAGTAACATACATACACTGCTCTTGGATTTAGACATTTTCCTCAGTATTCTTGCTTTTTTATTTGTCTATAAGAAGTTTAAAGTTCATAATTTAGTATTTTGAATATTTTTTGATTTAGTATAATTGAGTCACAACAGATGATTTCTTTTCATGTATATCCTTTATACATTAAGTTTTGAATGTCATGTTTTCCTAGAGACACATACCAGAAAGGAACAAACTTTCCCTGTGACTTAATATTATGTCTAAATAGATTGGTCAATTTTGTTTAAGCCATTTAAATGAAAATTCAGATAATTGTCTTTTGGATTTGGCAACATATATTCCTGCACTGTGTAACTTATGTATTTCAAACTATTTATCTGTTTTTTTTTTCACTATTGAGATGAGCCATAACTTATCTACATGGGTAAAATGGACCTGTATAACTTCTGGTTATGAATTAGTCATCTGTTTTTTCACTAATGCTTATCTCACTAGATTTTTTTTCATAGAACATTTTAAAAGTATTTTTGATCTAAGATTATTTATAGAAAATTCATAAATCATTATTTTCACTGTTGTGTTTATACTGCATTGTTCTGGAGATGATAAAATGAGCCATTTTATCCTCAGACAAACAGGCTTGATTGGATAGGCCTTTTCACCCCATAATAAGTATTTGTTATCTTCATAAGTATCCTCTCCATAAGTTTGAATTTTAAAATCACTTTTTCATATCCAGGGAGCAAACTGTTTTGTTATAAATTATTAAGAAAACTATAAACAGCTTCAAGGCTGGAGAGATGGCTTAGTGGTTAAGGCGCTTTCCTGTGAAGCCTAAGAACCTAGGTTTGACTCCCAGCACCCGTGTAAGCCAGATGCACAATGTGACCCATGCATCTGGGGTTCCTTTGCAGTGGTTGGAGGCCCTGGTAATTTATTAGATAGATAGTTTGCAAGTGTTTCCCCTGATCTGTGGTGTGTCTGCTCATTCTCCTGGTGTTACCTTTTGGAGAGTAGAAATTTCCCCTTGTTATGAGCTCTGGCATCACTGTTGTGTTTCACAGATGGAGCTTCTCTTGCCTCTGAATTAAAAAAAAAAAATCACTGCTAAACCCCCTGGCATCCACATTCTTCCTAGGTTATCATCTGGGAATTTTCTAGTTTTGCATCCTACATCAAGGTCTATAATCCACATTGTGTTCTTTTGTGAAACATCTAATGTTTGCCTTTATAATAATTTCTTTTTAAATTTATTTATTTATTTATTTCAGAGAGAGAGGCAGAGAGAGATAAAGGGAGAGAATGGGTGTGCCAGAGTCTCTAGCCACTACAAACTCCAAAACATGCACCACCTTGTGCATCTGGCTTTACTTGGGACCTGGGAAATCAACTTGGATCCTGTGGCTTTCCAGGCTAGGTATGCAGCCTCTAGAACAATTTTTGAATACATATGTGTATTTGTTTCAGCATCATTTTTTGGAAAAAAAAAAAAAAAAAAAACAGTTGTTACTCCACTGTAGCTTTGTTCTATTTGAGCTCTTAAAGAAATAACACTTTTGTTAAAGCTTTGAAGATTTTCTCTTTTTTCCCCATTGTTCTTAATTTTTGCTCTCAAGTTAATTTACTATTAGTTTTCTTTAGCTCATAAGCCTCAAGCACGCTCTGAGCAGCTATTATATATTCAGTAAAGACACAAGTAGTTTGGGGATAGAATTCTTGATAAGAGCTCTCATTATTGAGTTTAGTTGATCAAATATGTGTATTACGAACATGTGAATATAAGAAAATATTTCCCATAGGAATGGGTAAAATGTGACTGGCTCCCCAGCTGGTATCATTGTGAGTTGGGGAGGATTTAGAACTTTTGGACAAGAAGGTACAGCTGCTGTACACTGGTCATCGAGGTGGGCCTTTGGATGCCATAGCTGAGCCTCACAGGCATGTGGAGCTTCCTGCTTCCTGATTGGTGCCACATGATTATCTCTGCCCCATAAGCTTCTGCTGTTAGAAGCTGGGCCTCTCCAGTCGCCACATCTTCCTGGCCAAGGTGGACTGCTTCTGCTGAATAATGAGCCAAAAATAAACCTCTTCTGTTTAAAGTTGCTTCTGTTAGGAATCTGGTCACAGTTATAAGAAAAATAACCAATACATCTATGTAAACTAAGTACAGCAAGAATTCTGATAATGAAAGATTTCTATTGTTTCTTTGATCATCTTATCAAGTCAGTGCAGCTACATGGGCCATAATGAGCACATGAAGGGAATAATATCAAGACAGTTCCTGGTGAGTAGGATGTGCAACATCAGATCCTTGTAGGAAGAAAATAGATTAATCAGTAAACAGAATATGGAACAGCTGAAAATATGAGTTGGACATATGGATATGAGGCAACACAAAAAGGCACAGTGAGATTTTTATTTCTGCACCAAAAGTTGGATGACAATGTTTTTTGTTTTTTTTAATTAAGAACATATTTTGTATGGATACCTCCTTGGTACCATCTTTTTCCTCCTCCCTGTCTCCATTCCACTGAAGTGGAGGACATCTTTTAATAAAAGACATTCATTTCTCAACATTAACTGATTTACAGTAAATTGAGGGGCTGGGGGAATGGCTTAGCAGTTAAGGCATTTGCTTGCAAAGCCAAAGGACCCAGGTTCGATTCCCCAGGACCCATGTTAGCCAGATGCACAAGGGGGCGCACGTGTCTTGCGTTTGTTTGCAGTGGCTGGAGGCCCTAGTGTGCCCATTCTCTCTCTCTCCCTCATCTCTCTGTAAAATAGATAAATAAATAAAAATAAAATATTTTAAAGTAAATTGTGAAAAATGTTATAAAGAGGGCTTGCATACTTTCACTCATTTTTTCCTGTCATAATAACATCATATGTAACTTACGAGAGCTGAATGAAAGTTCCTCAGCAGATTCACAATGGGGAAGTCCACAGACTTCATTTCAAGTTCACCACAATTATGTTTACCTATGGCTATGGAAATGTGTGTGTATGTAGTTCTCTTTAGGTTTGATCTGTGCAGATCTGTGCAATAACTTCCATAAACAAGATATGATACTATTCATCGTGTAGTATCCTTGAACTGATAGTATATTAAGAGAATGTCTTATGAGGACCCTTGGCAATAGATTTGGTGTCAGTTTTACAGTGCTATAACAAAATAGCTGATAACTTACAAAGAGGAAAGTTTTATTTTGGCTCATTTTGCCATAGGTTCTAGTCCTGATCAAGTTGCTCCATTACTTACAGACTTCTGACATGTTTTCTGGAGAGCAAAGGTGAGAAGAAGCTGGCCGCGTCAAACTGCTCACATTATGACCAGGAAGCCAAGGATGGAAGGAAGTGACCTCCAGGCACACACCCTCAATGATCTAAGGACTTTTCATTAGGCTCCAGCTCTTAAAGTTTCTGTCACTTCCCAAAAGTACCATGCTTTAGAATAAGCCGATGACACGTGGGCCCTAGGAGGACATTTCAGATCTGAATGACAACAGATACTTTGACACTATAACCATAATTCTTTGAAATAGAATTTCATGACTACTCTGTAATATATATTAATCAAGGGACTATGTTTATATATTTATATAAAATAGATGATAGAAGTGGGTCAAGCAACTACAGCTACTTGATATTTGACAAATGTCCTACCAATGTAGACTAGAAAAAAGACAGCATCTTCAACAAATGGTGCTGGACAAACTGGACAACCATATGTAAGAAAATGAAACTCGACCCACACCTCTCTCCATGCACAAAAATCAACTCCAAATGGATCAAAGACCTCAATATAAAACCAGAAACTCTGCTACTATTGGAAGAAAAAAAAAATAGGAAGAACCTTCCATGATATAGGAGTGGGAAAAGACTTCCTGAACGAAACCACAGTAGCTCAGGAAATTAAACAATCACTCAACCATTGGGATCTCATGAAGCTGAAAAGTATTTTCAGAGACAATATACAATAACCAAAGCCAACAGATTACCCACTGAATTGGAGAAAATTTTTGTCGGCTATACAACTGACAGAGGCCTAATTTCTAGAATTTACAAAGAACTCCAAAGCCTAAACAATAAATCGTCAAACAACCCCCTCACAAAATGGGGCAGAGAACTGCACAGGGAGTTCTCAGAGGAAGAAATACGAATGGCAAATACACACTTAAGAAAATGTTGCATGGTGGTGCACGTCTTTAATCCCAGCACTTGGGAGGCAGAGGTAGGAGGACTGCCATGAGTTTGAGGCCACCCTGAGACTACATAGTTAATTCCAGGTTAGCCTGGATCAGAGTGAGACCCTATCTCAAAAAAAAAAAAAAAAAAAAAAAAAAAAAAAAAAAAAAAAAAAAGTTCAACATCCCTAATCATCAGGTAAATGAAAATTAAACAACTATGAGATTCCACCCTACCCCAGTAAGGATGGCTAACATTAAAAATACTATTGAAAACAAATGCTGGCGAGGCTGTGGAGAAAAAGGAACACTCTTTCACTGTTGGTGGGAATGTAAAATGGTTCAACCATTATGGAAAGCTATATGGAGACTCCTGAAAAGGATGACTATAGACCTACCAACGGATCCAGTTATTCCCTTACTGGACATTTACCCTAAAGGCTCCAAGCCTCAGATCAGAGACATTCGCTCAACCATGTTTATAGCTGCTCAATTCATAATAGAACCAACCCAGATGTCCATCATTAGATGAGTGGATAACAAAGATGTGGTATATCTACACTATGGAATTCTATGCAGCAGGAAGGAAAAATGAAACAATGAAATTTGAAGAAAAATGGTTGAACGTGGAACAGATCATCCTCAGTGAGCTCACCCAATCACAAAAGATAATCGCCACATGGTCTCATTCATCTGTGGCTCCTCACCTGAATCTGCTGAGATGCTGTCATATCTAATAAGTAGCTTGAGGGCCAGACAATAGGGAGGGTGGGATGGGAGGGGAGGGTAAGGATGGGAGGGAGTGTAAGGATGGGAGGGAGTGTAAGGATGGGAGGGTGTAAGGGTAGGAGGGAGGGCAAGGGTGGGGGACACAAATAGGGACCCAAATGGAAATGGTACCATAAAACCGTATATTCTGAACAACAGGTTAAAACATTGATCCTTCAGCAGGCCTCTAGAGGGAACAGCTGAACCACAGGGGAGGACATCATGAAGAGTAACCTTAATCTTTTCCTGTTTCTCTCTCCCCCCACGATCTCTTTGTCTTTTATATTACCTATCCTTTTCTTCCTTCACCTTCCTTGGTGCTGACTTGTAACTCCCAGTACCAGCATGGGGTTAAATTTCACAATCAACTGTTGATCAGAGAGAACTACAAGGCATCCCCGCAAAAGACAGATTTCTGTCTGAGTTCTTGATGACCCACCAAAGGTTAATGGTAAGACCCTATTGCTGAAAACACCATATGCTGTTGGGATGAAGCATAGAGTGACCTGGTTGGAATCTGGAAGAGGGTCAGTCCCCAGACAGTTAGCTCGTCTATTCCAGAGGGTGCTACATAAGCAACTGGGGGAAAATGACCAACATCTGCCCAAACAACTCACAGTATAAGCTACTCAGCAGTAAACAACCTGACGTGATGCTCAAACAAGTGCAATAGTGGCACACAGCCATGGTGGGTAACCAACAGCTCTTGATTTGGCTAACAGATCCACTCAGTGGAATGGAATTCATAGCTGGAACTGGGAAACAAGTCAAAACCATGTCCAAAAAATGAGCCCAGTCTCCAAGATCAAGCTCCCACCAAACGTGGGCTAGAAGAGGGCCTGTGCGTATAAAATTCCCTCTAAAATAACAATGGCCATCCCATCTATCGGGTACTAACCTCTCTCTCCATTAGAGAATTTGCTTCTTTTTTTCAGATGGACAAAGGCTGAACCTGAAGGAAGGATCAGCCTATTGCACCTCACGAGGGCCCCGGCTGAAACCATAGAGTAACAGGGGAAATGGGCAAGAGTGCAGTTTTCTTGGTGAACCTGACACCAGTACAAGGCTGAAGGAGATAAACACAGAGAACACTCAACTACTACTAAACCAGATATCCAGAGACACAGAGGCTCCCAAGACCTCATCACTGAAGTAGACCTAAAATGAACCCAACGTGGCTCAGGGAAATTCACGGAAGAGGGGGCCGAAAGAGTGTTAGAGCCACATTATGCACAGAGACTTTGCCTCTCCTGCATAACTGTTGGCTACCCCCATAATAAATGACCCACATTCCCCAATGAGGAGGGTCCCTTTGGAGGGGGGAGGGCAGGGAGGAGGCTACTGGAGGCACCAACATGAATGTAAAATTAAAACAAATAAATAAATAAAGTAAAAACTAAAATAAAAACAATAAAAAGAAGTGGACACTTATAATGATTAATCATTATTAGAAAAGTCATTCTGTAGGTCATTATGGTAGCTTGAATACTTTCTCCAATAAACTCAGATGTTTCATTAAAGCTTGCCTCCAGCTGCCTGGCTGTAGGAGGTGGTTCTGGGGTCTGATCCCATTATCCAGCCCTAGATGTTACTCTGGCAGTCTTATTTCCAGCCCAAAGGTATGAAAAGACTTCTGAAGTCTGTCTAGGTCCCTGCTGCTGGGTTCTGGGTTCCCACTCTTTTCTTTTCTTTTCTTTTTTTAAAGATTTTATTTTTATTTATTTATTTATTAGAGACAGAGAGAGAGAGAGAGAGAGAGTGAGAATGGGCTTTCCAGGGCCTCTAGCCACTGCAAATGAACTCCAGATGCCTGCACCACCATGTGCATCCGGCTTATGTGGGACCTGGAGAATCAAACTGGGGTCCTTAGGCTCCGCAGGCATACACCTTAACCACTAAGCCATCTCTCCAAGCCCTCTTTTGTTTTCTTTTTGCGCTTGTTTGTGGTGCTGGCTGTTTGGTGGTGTCTGTCTGTTTGGATTTATGAATAAGAGCAACTTCTTCCACCATTTGATGGAATTTCCCCTGGATCTGTCAACTTCAAATAAACTTCTTTCTCCCGTAAGCTGTGTCTATTTGAAGGTTCATCGCAGCAACGTGGAGCTGACTATAACAGTCCTGCTATGTTCTAGGAAGGAGAGACATAAATATAAATTGCCAACCACTTGAAATAGTAGAGAGACATCTGCAAATCAGTCGAGGAGCTGTAGCAAATATGTTCTCATGGAAAATAGCTCAAAGTCCAAATTTTCAGGTTTACACTATCAACAGGATAGAATAATGAACACTAGTTTGATGCTGCAACGGGACTGGCACATCTCAGCTCCTCTTTCATAACTAAGGGGTTCTTCACAGGATGAGCAGTGTTTGGAAAGAAGGGGAGAGGCAGTGGGAATACAAACTTCAGTTAATGTTTTATGGTTACTCCTGCTCTCTGGGACATCCTAACTCCTTTGGCATTTTCTGAGAACTCTGAAGAATGATGTGTAGAGATCCAGACAGTCTCTAAGCTATAGCTTTTTGTATTCAATATTTAGACTTCCCTCATAAATACTTTTCCTTCTCCATTTGATTTTTTCCACCTCTGTTGACCAGGTAGCAACAGCTCAAGAGACACATTAGGGTCACTATCACTAATGACATCCTATGAAAATCAGTTTCATTCTGCAATTCTGTTGGTGAATCTGAAAAAGTTCAGAAGAAGGCAAATAGCAAGTAGGAAGTAGCATGCACATAATATCTCACTTGACAAACTTCCACTGCTAAAAGATGGATTCAGAAATCCTGCAAAAAAAAAAAAAAAAAATAGCACTTGTATACCTAACTCTCTAGTTTCACAAACTACCCTCACCATGTCATGACTGGAAAGTCTGGTGTAATGAGCTGAATCATTCTGCCACCTCCCTTTGCTTTTAGCCAATAGAATGATGATCTGAAGTTTATACTGGACACAGTATGCATTAAATAAAGTATATCTGATTGCTCTTTCAAATCACACTTCTTCCTATAACAAGCATGAGTCATTAAAAAGAAGTATTATGTGGTGAGTCAGAAAAGGTTAAGAGCTGCTTGAATCGCTTCCAATTCCGAAACTCCTCTTAAAATGTATCCTTTTGTTAACCCGACATTGAGTACAGTCAGGGAACCAGAATGCATCTGTGAAGGAAAGCTGGAGGGATAAGGGAGAGATGGTGAATCACAGGGTGGGTATGTGCTATAAGCATTCTTTTATGAACTCCTACCCCTTCAGACAGACAAAATTGTCAAAATAACTATCTGCCTCTATAATGCAAATTATTTGTATAGGTAAATGGTGCTATTTGAAAATAGGCATTCAAAGGTTGCAGTGATAAGGAGAGTGCAGGCAGCAGAGCAGCCTCATCAGCAAGCGGCAGAGCAGGGTGTTTTCCACGCTCGCTCGCGAATGTAGCAGACATCTGCACTTTTCTCAGCGTTCAGTCATCGAATATGACACTCTGCTTTGTATTTGAGCACCAATACAATGTGACTTTAGAAAGTTATCTAATTATTCTAAGTTCAGCTTGTGCATCCATAAAAGCATTATAATAACAAGAACCTCTCCACACTGTGAGATTAAGGTGAAGCGATGGGCAGAAATGGCCTAGTTGCTGGAACATAATAGAAAAATCTGTGGGTATTACTTGTATGATAGTATATTGTGAAATGATCATAGTTAAGTACAATAGTCAATAAATGAAGAAGTAAATAACTAAATAAATAATGAACATTGCAAGAGTGCATACTCTTTTTGAGAAATATTTGTTTAATATCTGCACCCTGAACTAGATTCTAAGATTATGTTTTGTGGGCTGGGGAGATGGCTCTACCTCTAAAGGGCTTGTTAAAATCCCCTCAACCCACGTAAATGCTGAGTGTGGTGGTGTGAATGTGTAATGAAAGAATTCAGGAAGCACAGTCAAGGAATCGCTAGGATTCCCTAGCCAAATTGGTGTGGTTTTGGTTCAGTTACAGACACGGTCTCAATAATTAAGGAGAGCAACAGAAAAATACACTCATGTACAACTCTGGCATAAGCATGCACATGCACACACATAAACAGCAACTCACATATATAACACACACATACACCCCCCATGTTTTGCTTTCTGAAGTCCATAACTAGAGAAATAGCATTTTATAGGCATGATTTTAGTCTTTGTTCAGTGACCTTGAATTTTTTGTTACCATGAACCTGAAGTGAAACACTTGAATTCCTTCAAATGGACATATGTAGCCGGAGCTTTTACATAATCCTGTCTACTTCATACTATGGTGTAATTGCGCAAAGTCTAGAAATTCTATTTGTTTCCATGCATACCAACAAAAAGTAAATAGTCCAATACAGTGCACGGCACTGTTAAGATCTGTTCTGCTGCTTAACTGTTCAGGGTGAGAGTTTCACGTGATGCGCTTGATATTTCTTCCTTGGCCCTGTTTCTCCCGTTTGTGAACGCCTCTCGTTTAACTTAATATATTTTGGACGAAGACTGCTAGAAAGAGATGCTGAGCTATTGGTATTGCTAAGTGCTCAAACAGAAAACTACACAAAGTAAGATAATGTTGAATTTTGCTCTATTTGAGTGTTTCCTCCTTAGTAATGTAGCATCAATGGGAAGCATTGTTGTTGTTGTGTGTATTTTTTTTTCATACTCACGCTTTCAAGCATTGAAATAAGAACGTACTTCCTTTCAGGTATTCTGAGATTATGATGCACTCATGGCTTTAACTATGTTCAGGCAAAAGTAAGTACTGATTCACATTTCTCAAACCATCCATTTATATTATTTTTGAGGTTTCCTTCCAATTATCTGCTGAATTGTTTCTGAGACAAGATCTCAAGGTATCCCAGGTTGATATGGAATTCATGACAATCTTACCGCCTCTCCACTCCAGTATCTATGTTCTCAACATTTTGACATGACCTAGTCCTATAAAGAATGGTGACTTATAGTATTTATTCCCCTTCATTAAGGATTTCAGCCCCTTATTAGATTACTCAAGGGTAGGACATCTATGAATAATCTTATTCTATGTGAGGAAATGAGGCACATAGGAGTACAAATTAGAATGAATGAGATTTGAAAGAGAAGTAAGAAGCAAAGAAAAATCAAGGTTTTTGATTTTCATCAACATTGCAAAAAAGGTTTAATAAAATGAATGAACTAATAATCATAATGATTATTAAGTCTCCAGTATATAGTCAAGGTGAACACTTAGGCAACCAGTCAGGTGTATAAAAAATACTAGGGGAGCTAGAGAGGTTGCTTAGTGGTTAAGGTTCGTGTCTTCAAAGCCTAAGGGCCCAGGTTTGATTCCCCAGTATCCACATAAGTGAACTGTACAAGGTGCCACATGCATCTAGAGTTCCTTTGCAGTGGCTAGAGGCCCTGGTGCACATATCCTTCCTCCCCCCCACCTTCTTTTCTCTCTCTGACTTTTTCTCTCTCATGTAAAATATATATATATATAATATATATATATATATTTATTTATTTATACATTAAGAAGTCTTTCTCTATATGATTTCTTTTCATAATCTTAAATACAATTTTTATTCTTCTTACTCACCATAAACTACCACTGTTCATGTTTTGCTTTTCCCCCTGCTGTGTTATAGATGGGAATGGAAATTGTAAAATTATATTGCTATTATCATTTCATTGTTAGAGATGCTGATGAATTTTATATGCAAGAGTTAAAAATCTGCAGTTGTCACATTCATGTTGGCTGAGAGCTTCATTCACTTAATGTGTCATGTCTTTCCTGACTAATGAATCATTTTACTTTCTCTTACTTCTTTCTTTATTTTTCTACTGCACCTTTCTTAAGTAGGATTAATTTCAGTAATTACATTTCCAATGGTCTTTTTCAGATACATATCTAGAGTGCTGTTTGAATTCCAAATTTATCAAGCCTTCTTGGAAGGTTATAATGTCAATCTTTATGATCCAACAAGGATCACTTGCTAGTCAAGTGACTTATTCTGAACTTTGTCCTTTTAACACATTATGTTCATTTTATGTTTCCTCAGAATTATAACCCACTTCATAGTGGACTTCCCATGGATCATTGACAATTTTAAAAACCTGTAAGGTTAAATTAATGAATACCAAAGGCCAACTGTATAACTAATGTAGCTACAATGATTACATTTCTCAAAAGATATATTTAATGTTATTGCAAAATGAATGTGGTTATACATGTAACAAAATATTTACTAGAGAAACTACTATGATAAAATTATTTATTTTATAATCATATTTTATAAAAAATAAGGCATCTATCATGTTACATGATGGCTTACCAATTTGTGTTTTATATTTTAATTTAATAGTTTATAATAGCTACAAAGAATAACTGAATTAGAAGGTAGCAATAAATTTCCTTGTTTTATCCATTAAGATATACTCTTCAATATATTTTGAAATTTTATTTGTATCCCTCCATCTATCAAATATACCAGTTTGTGGGCCAAGCCACGATTCTGCTTTTGAACACCATTTTATCCTGAACACTGTGACTGAGGTTTCTATCTCACTTAATACCACATTCCTTCCCAGGGCTAATATTTTTGTAGTAAATAATTCCAGTTTTCTTTAAATTTCGTGATTTTTAAAGGAATAAGTGGGAGCCAGGGTGGGTGTTGGTGAAGGAGATGAAATGGTAAGGTGGATGGTTAACCAAAATTGATGAAGTATTTAAACAACATATGGAAACCGACTTCATTAAAGAGTTTGAACAGACATACGCTATGCGGGTATATAACACTGTACTCAGAAGTCATAGGTGCTTGCAGGATAATCCCAGTGCTAGCTGGGGTTACGTGCCAGTGTGTTGTTACTAAGGGAGGTGTCTGAGGACACCCAAAAAAGGCAGACGATCACCTTGGCTCTGTGATGCCTATAAAAACTAGCTGGACAGACCTTATTGCTGAAGAAATCACTAGCTTCCGGTGAAGAGCACAAAGAAAACAAACTGGGAAAGAGCCAGAAGTTTTTTCCCTGCCAGCCAGCTGCTACAGTGCTGATAGGTGCTATGCAGGCCTATAGGGGGAAAACATCATTAATATCTTCCCTACTGGTGAGTCCTATGAGCCACACAACTGACAAGCCAAGCAAAACGATACAATAGTTGTGGTGTAATCAAGTACTTTCTGATTGAATTTGTGGATATCCATGGGAAACAATTCATGTCTGATACTGAAAACATAATCAAGAGTCTATTGCCATGGAGGGGAAAGTGAAGTGGTTTGAATATGAATATATGCCCACCCCCCCCGTAGCCTGAGGTACTTTTGACTAAGATTCCCTGTTCAAAATTTGTACTGTATTTGGACCATCAACATTTTCATGCATGGGAAAAGAGGGTTAAAAACAATAAAAAAAATCATCATAGTAGAAAAGGAAATAGTTGAGTTAATTGGGAGGTTGTTGGAGGAGTGGAGAAAGAGAAGGCGGCAAGAGAGTGCTATGATGACTACACAATGTGTATATATAAGACAGTTGTCCAGATGTTTTTAAAACAGGAGTTGTCCACAGAACTGGATGGGAGACCCAATTGCTGAAGGCTCCACATGCTTGGGCTGCAGGTCACTGGGAAATCAAGAAGAGCTGAGCTGGAAACCTCCTCCCTGTTGGCTATCTGACAGGAAGCTGGAAAGAGGTATGGCTGAATGGAGCCTTTTGGGAGAGAGAAGTCATTGATGCTGTTAAACAGCAGCAGACTCTGCAAGCACTGGATTAATATTAGATACTCAGGCCAAGAGTGCCAAGTGGTGTGACAGCAACATGTCGGCTATGAAGGGAACCAGCTGCTCTCTAATTGGACTGGAGGCCTACTCCATGGGAAGAAATGCATGCTTGGAACTGAAAGCCTAGTCAAAAGTCTATTGCTGGACAGGTCAGAGCCCTAGGGGAGTAACACCTACTATTGTCTAGCTAAACGCATATATTGTGCCCACCAAACTGACCTCTAAGCACTTTTTAGGTTATACCCATATATAAATACTACTCTCACTTTTGGTTAGAAAAGCTTCACTTTTAAGATGGCAGTGACCACTAGGGTGATGCAAAAGTTGTTATAGTGCTAAAAAGAAGTGAATGTGGAGTATTCAGCACTGAGAATAAAACCCCCCAAGTCTCAGGGTTTGTGGTGGAAGAGATGGCAGAAAAGAATGTGAGAACCAAAGGAAGGGTAGGACTGCTTACAATGCAATCATCTCCACGTGAGCTGACCTTGATATGCATGACCTCAAAGTGCCTGACACTACCTACACAAGAGCTTCATACTAGCAGAAATAGATTATGCTATCAATATACAAAATAGACATATTGGAAAGAGGGATTGAATGGAAAGTATAAATGAACGGTGGACAATGGGGTGGGGGGAATTGTGGTTTATTGTCTATACTTATGGAAGCTGTCAATAAAAAGTTTTTAAAAGGATGATGAAGCCACCATTCAGTGGTTAGTTTTAAAACAGTTCCATTTTGGGTCCCTTAAGTAGAAAAAAAAAAAATGACTTTAGAGAGGATAAAAATAAAGGTCTCTTTGGACTTACAGTTTTGAGGGGAAGTTTTATAATAGTGGGGAAACCATGGCAAGAGCAGACAGCCAAGCATCACATTTTCATGTCAGCAGGGAGGAAGTGTGAAACAGGGCTGAACTATTGAACAGTCAAGGCCCGCCTCCAATGACACTTCTTTTAGCAATGCTCCACTTCACAAACATGCCACAACCTTCCTGATCAGTCCCATCAGATGAAATTAAGCATTAAAACACATGGTGTTGCAGTCAGGTTTGCACTGCTGGTAGAAATCACCCAACCAAGAGCAGCTTGGGGGAAAAAAAACGAGGTTTATTTTGGCTTACAGGCTCGAGGGGGAAGCTCCAGGATGGCAGGGAAAACGATGGCATGAGCAGAGGGTGGACATCATGCTCTGGCCGACGTAAGGATGAACCACAGCCACAGGAGAGTGTGCCAAACACTGGCAAGGGGGAGCTGACTATAACACCCATAAGCCCCCCCAACAATACTCTGCCTCCAGGAGGCGTCAGTTCCCAAAACGTCATCAGCTGGGAACCTAGCATTCAGAACACTTAAGTTTACGGGGGACACCTGAATCAAACCACCACACATGGTTTCCCCACTATTATAAAATGTTTTCTCAAAACTGTAAGTCCAAAGAGATCTTTGCATTTATTCTCTCTAAAGTCAAGTTTTTTCTCTATTTAATGGACTCAAAATGGAACTGTTTTAAAACTAACCACTGAATTAGTGGCTTCATCAAATATGCCTCTAGCACTTAAAAAGTATCCAAAACTATAAACTTTCCTCCAAAATAGCTGTGTTCCAGTTTCCTCTAATATCTAGCTTAGTACTATCTACCATAGAGTTTTCTAAGCCTAAAGCTGTATGCTCCCCACTTTTTACATCTTATTGACAGTCTAATCAAAAATCCCTACTCTCTTTTGTGGAGCCTTACAGCAAGTATTTAGTAAAATTTCTAAAATATAACATGCAAAAGTAAGAATGTGAAAGTAAGAATATCCAGAATATTTATGATCACTATGACATAGGTATTAATAAATCATAAACTAGTCCACATAAAACTACTGGTACATCTATTTTATAACAGCATTGAGTATGATCATACCACTCCATTCTTTATACATTATACTATATAGAATAAATTTATTGCTATAGATTTTTTTAGTGAAAATATTTTCCAGAACTATGATTCTAATAGATAAAATAACTAAAGAATAATAGATGAAATCTAGCATATTAGTTGATTAACAAGTAAACAGTTTGCCTACCTATGCCATATTCTGTTCTCACACCATAGAGACTTTCACTGTTTTTTGGTCACTATAATCTTATTTCTTTCTCTGTTTTGTTGATTGCTGTTATCTCTTATAGTGGTACATGATACTTATAAAGGCCACAGTAAATACTAAATTATTAAATCCATAGCTAAGTGAATAAATAGCTAAATAACTAAATGATTACATGAATGTAGGTTAAGTTTGTATGTAATTAAAATTAGCCATACTAATAAATTAATGAGCTGGCTCTTGTTGTGAATTGATATTCAGCTCTCACCAATTTTACAGCATTTCAAAGGCCTTTCCTTGTTACTTTCCCACCAAACACAACAGCTTTACATGCATTGTTTCTGGTACATAAATTCTAACCTACCGCTCACT
Organism: Orientallactaga sibirica; assembly: GCA_036365145.1. Classification (NCBI taxonomy): domain Eukaryota; kingdom Metazoa; phylum Chordata; class Mammalia; order Rodentia; family Dipodidae; genus Orientallactaga; species Orientallactaga sibirica. The sequence continues at coordinate 6,177,795 of JAEOAD010001030.1, forward strand.
GACTGCTCCTTCCTGAGCAGGCTTCATGTTTCCATTTGACTGGCCTTTTCCTTCCTTCACCAAATGCTTGTCAATTATTTTCCATATTAATCCCAAGAATATACAAATCCGTCCTGGCACCATGATTATCTATGAGACAGTAAGTCTTATAACACAAGATGTTATTCATATCTCTTACTATTTCCTCAGAATCCAGATGGAGCCTTCAACAGAGCTATCGACGAACCTTTGTTGAAACACATTTGTTAATTCAAGTGTTTTAAAACTTGTTAGTGTGTAAGTTAAATATATTATTTGTCACCTATTAAGGTCAAGAATGGAGAAAATGTGTAATAGCACAAGCCCTGCAGGTCACATATTTCAAGGAGGTAAGTGATATACACATGTGCAAACATTAGGAAAAAGGCTGTGAACTACATGCAATGTGAAATTTAAACAACATCACACATAGAAGCAGAAAATGAAGTTTCAGTAAGAGAATCATCACATTCAGACATGCTTTTTTCCTTTTAAAATATTTTACTCATTTTCCTCTATTTCTGTACTGTTCTTTTTTGGTAGCCACCAAGTACTGATGAAGCTAGAAGGCAGGTATTCCCTCTGCCTCTTTCTGAGCGCGAGTGTTTAGAACTCTCATTCAGTGGAGAATTGTTTTGGTATTTTTATCCTTTATTTCCTCATTTATTCATACCATTATGAAATATGGAGATTCATATTATATTTTGGATTATAATGAAACACTGTTTTTCTTGTTCAAACTTTGGTCCTTGTGAGTCCCCTTGATGATTCATATATTTCTTTGGCACAGCCTCATTGAAAGAGACTTTATTTCATTTATTCCTAAACATGAGCATTGTTCTTTTAGGCAATCTATGATGCATCAGTATTATATTGTATAATCCCTGCCCAAATCATAGAATTAGCATGTCTCCAAAGAGCCTTGCATCCTATGTAAGTTCTATTTTAGCTGAGCTTGTAAATTTGTTTTCAATTTGCATGGAATATGATTCATTTTTTGGACTATAGCATCATATTTTATCTATAATCATTAGATTATAAAGAATAGTTTTCCTTAGAAAATCTCAAGTGATTTAAGCATGTAACCATTCCCATAGTGATGAATATTCTGAAATATTATCTCTATAGTTTTGAATGTTTCATAAGGCCATATAAAATCTTATAAAATTGTATAAAATATATATAATATAAATATCATATAAAATATAAAAATCATATAAAGTATTACCTTCCCATGCATGCTAAACTTTGAAAAAATGTGCATTTAATTTCAATCCTGTCTTTTCACTTCTTGATAGTTTACTATTCTTTTATTTTATTTTATTTTTTATTTTATAGATAGATAGAGAGAGAGAGAGAGAGAGAGAGAGAATAGGCACATCAGAGCCTCTAGCCACTGCAAACAAACTCCAGACCCATGTACCACCTTGTGTATCTGGCTTATGTGGGTACTGGGCAATCCAACCTGGGCCCTTTGGCTTTGCCGGCAAACATCTTAATAGCTGAGCCAACCTGAGCCCTAGCTTACTACTTTTATGACTGAGTAATATTCCATTTTATGGATATACCACAGTTTAATACCTATTTGCCTTTATAGGGGCATCTTGGTTGCTTCTGGCTCTAGTTATTATAAACAAAGCTACTATGAACAATGATGTACAAATTCTGGACATAAGTTAACCCATATAAGTAAAAACCTACAACTCCATTTGTGAGATCATGTTTCACATGTTAATTGCTGCATAACTCTTTCAAAGTGCCCATGTGCTTGTCATTCCTCTTAGCAGTGAGTAAGATTTACTGTTTCTCTTCATTACTCAATTGATCCTTGTCGCAAATTTGGATTTCATCTATGCTAGTACATGGGTAGTGATAGGTTATATTGATTTGCAAATTCTAATCACTTATGATATTGAACATACTTTCATGTGGTTAGTAGCCTTCTGCAGATCTTTGTTGTGGCATGCAAAAAATATTTATTCATTTTTTTTAAAAAAATGGTTTGTTTATTTTATTTTAAAATTTTATTTATTTATTTATTTATAGGAAAGGAGAGAGAGAAATGCACAAAGAGAGAGAGATAGAGAGAAAGACAGAGGCAAAGAAAGAGAATGGGAGAATATGGATGCACTAGGGCCTCTAGTCTCTGCAAGCAGACTCCAGATGTATGCACCACTTTGTGCATCCAGATTTACATGGGTAATGGGGAATCAAGCCTGGGTCATTAGGTTTTGTAGAAACGTTCCTTAACCATTGAGCAATCTCTCAAGCCCTCATGTTCTTTAGTTCTAAGAGTGTTCTTTTTTGTATTTTAACAAAAATTTTGTAAGATATGTTAAACATTTTTTCTCCATTCCTGGATAATTTTTCATTCTCTTACCAGTGCCTTTTACACAGTAGAACTTTTTATTTTTAATGAAGCCTTACTCATCATTTTTTCTTTCTTTATGATGCACAATTATATAACATCCTTAACTCTGTGATAATGGTTGAAGCATTATCAAGTGTAAACTGAATTTTTAAAATTTTTTTTTGTTTATTTTTTATTTACTTATTTGAGAGAGACAGACACACAGAGAGAAAAGAGGCAGATAGATAAAGAGAATGGGCGCACCAGGACCTCCATATGCAAATGAACTCCAGATGCATGTGCCACCTTGTGCATCTGGCTTACGTGGGTCCTAGGGGGTTGAGCTTTGAACCAGGGTCCTTAGGATTCACAGGCAAGTGCTTAACTGCTAAAGCCATCTCTTCAGGCCCTAAACTGAAAATTTTCATAGTACCTCTTCTTCAGATGAAACTTCTTTCTTAATCCTCTAAAAATTAATGCTAACTTTTAAACTCTATGCCCAAAAGAATGTAATCACTAAAACCTCACAATAATAAAATATTTCAAAGTAAAAAACACAGTGTCACTATCCATTTAGTTAATAATAATGTTATTTTTGATTTTTATTCACTTATGTTGGAATTTTAAGTTAATCATTAATATTTATAATATACTGAACTTCAATTAGAATAATTCAAATATTATTTTAAAATAAACTATTGCCTTTAGGGAAATGATATTGAACTCATAACATATATATATATTCCAAGTTAGCTCTGTGTGTTTCAGACACAGAGAAAGTAAAAAAAATGTAATGATGAAAACACATTTGTTAAAAATTACTATAAATAACTGATTAATTAACATTCTTGAGAAATGTTACAAGGTATCTTAATAGAATTTTCACAGATACAGACATTTTAGACATCTGTAGAACTCCTTTGAGAGAAAATTGAGTAACTGCATAAATCAGGGAAATAAATTTAAGGTATGAATAATTATTAACATAATGAACCTTTTCTGATTATCTTGCAGTGATAATGAAGGCTGAACATAAGGAAATTTGAATTTATAGCTCATGTATGGAAAGCATAATTTGAATTAAACTGAACAGAAATGGTAAGGGCCAAATGAGATAAGTAGACATCAGCTCAAGTGTGTTATAACACATGGGGGAGGACAGTGTTGGCATGCATGTGATACAGTGAGTGGTAAACATAAATCAAAATTAAATTTAAAATTTTACATATGTGAAACAAATTTTGACATACTTGTAACAGCTCAACTGTATATGAACCATCATTTCTTTCTGTTTTGTGTTTGAACTCCTAAATAACTCTTAACAACCTAAAATATTTAAACAATCCTCATGCAATATGAGGCACATACATCAGCATCATGATTCTAGCAATCACATATCAGGTCATTGGACTGAATATCTAACTTTAGTAAAAGTCTGGTGAATCCATCACAGTGCAAATTTGATATGGTTTATTGATGGCAGACAAAGGCAGACATTCTCATTACTTTTCACCAGAGACAATTTCTGCAACTGATTTCCATCTGGAGTATGTTAGGAATAAAGTGAGGCTATATTTATAAGTCTTTTTCATTTTCTACATTGAACAGCCACCTAAACAATATGTTATTGATCCTGATAAGATGTAATTAAAATGATGAACATCCCAGCTGGGTCATTAGGTGTGTAGCAAGTGAATGAGTTGATTAAATGTTGGTATATATTATTGAAAAGGTCCCAGTCATCTAATATGAAAAGGTTTAAGAAATTTCTATGTAATTTTTATGTATATGATGGATAACAAGAATGTATAATATTTTCTTATACCCAGTTCAACATCTCATTCTATGCTCATCTACCCCCACAAAGCAAGACCCACAATCTCCATGGGGAGAGGACAGGGAGAAGGCTAACAATGGTACCATCATGGCTGTATGCACACTATATATATATATAATAAAAAATTTTAAAATCTAATAAAAAAAATCTAATAAAAAATAGGAAAAAAATAGTAGGTGTTAAAGAAAGGTAATTATGATATCATTATTAAGAAATAAAGCCAACCTTGAGCTATAATAAAAAAAACAGACAAAGATCTCAGGACCAATGCTGGAACGGAAAGACAAAGTAGTACCTGCCTCCCATTAGCCCTCGCAGTTCTGGAGAGCCCTATTGGAGCTGCCCAAGGACAATGGTCACCTAAAGCATGAATGAGGTTGGAGAGAAGGCTTAGCGGTTAAGGCGCCCGCCTGCTAAGTCTAAGAACCCGGTTCTAATCTCCAGGTCCCACATTTAGCCAGATGCAGTGACGCAAGGGCGCAATGCCATGCTTGCCCACAAGGGGGCGCGCACACCTGGATTTCGTTCACAGCAGCTGAGAGATTGGCGCGCCCATCTCTATCTGTCTCCCTCTCCCTCTCTGTCTGTCTCTCTCCCCAAAAATAAATAAAATAAAAAAAAATTAAGAAAAAGCATGAATGAGCAGATGCCCCGCAGACTATATGAAATCAACCAGGAAATGCACACTTGTACAATATGCATGTAGCCTCTACATGTAACCAGTGTAACTGACTGAACACGAGGCCAGCGCAGCGGGAGAGAACACATATTTGGAAACCCCGTCAGAATCCCATGGTCAGGAAAGAGTGGGCTGGCACACCAAAAATAGCCGAAACAACTTTGCATACCCCCTTGAACCCAAACTGCTCTCAGGCTCGGTTGGAGAATCACTTTTATTTTATAGATGGTAGAGAAAATGGGGGAGAGCCCAGATCAACATATATGTGGAAAATATAACATTTTAAGCCAATGAAAGCAACATTACAGTTGCATTTAAGATGATGTTATCATTCATATATATATAATAATATATTACTGAATTGAATTTTCCAAAGCTTGTTTCCAGGCTTCAAATAAACCTCACTTTCAAGGATTATGTGATTACTAAATCAGATTCACTCTTATTTCCCATAAGTAAAACACCATAATAGGAGAAATGAATAGATTGATAGGTGACAGAAATCACATTATATCTCTAAGTTAAAAAGAAGAATTGGTATAGAAAAGGGTTTGTTTTTAAGATACTTCCTTGTCTTTCTTTTTTTAATACTTTATTTTAATTAATTTATTTGTTTATTTATTTAAGTGAGATAGAGAGAGAATGGGGCACAATGGCCTCCAACCTCTGCAAATGAACTCCAGATGCATGCATCAACTTGTGCGTCTGTCTTACATGGGTCCTGGGGAATCAAACCTGACTCCTTTGGCTTTGCAGACAAGAATCTTAACCACTAAGCCATCTCTCCAGCCCTCGTTGTCTTTTGTTTACAGGCCAGACACTTTGCTTAGTTTACGTCAGTGATAGAAATAATAATAAATAAAATAAAATAAATAAAATTAAATATATACTCTGGGGCTGGAAAGATAGCTTAGTGGTTAGGGTGCTTGCCTGCAGTCTAAGGATCCAGGTGCCATTCCCCAGTACCCCCTTAAAGTCAGATGCACAAAGTGACACATGCATCTGGAGTTCATTTACAGTGGCTAGAGGCCATGGAGTGTCTATTGTCTCTCCTTGCGCATGTGCGCGCGCGCACGCACACACACACACACACACACACACATACACATATGTGATATAATGGCACATATGCCTCTAATCCCAGAATTTAGAATGTAGAGAAAGAATTGTGAGGTTGAAGCCACCCTGGGTGACATAGTGAATTCTAGAACATCCAAGACTCCTATATGAAATGAGCAAACAAACTACAAAAGACGAGCAGTGGGCTCAAACATGAAAAGGTCTTTCACATGCACATGCATACAAATTTGAAAGAACTGATAGCGGTGAATCGCAAATGTTTTGTTCTGTGAGTATTAAGGTTTGTGGATTTCACAAATACACATATAAAACTAAGAGTTCTGTTATTTGTTCTATTCTTCTATACCATAACAACCACTGCCATCCCTTGTCTGGCACTGTGAAATCCAGTCAGAAGCTCATAGCTGGGTTGTCATAAGTCTCAGTGGAGAAGTTACTGCTGCTATTTTGCTAAATGAACGAGCTGTTCCCCCACCAAATTGTCTCCTGAATAACTATATTTACACCCACTGATTATTGCTGTTGTCAGGTTTGATTAGAGATTCTCCTTCATGCAGGGGCTAGCAGGAGCTGCATAGACTTATAATGACATGAAAAACTGACAGTCAAATGCTTAGCCATGAATGGTTCATCTAATGCCCTCTTTGTAAAGGTTCAGGGAATAATCCTGAAGAAGGCACAGAACGACTGTAAGAGCTGAGGCCCCATACACAAAAATGGTTATTGCCAAGGCTCTTGGTTGTCAACTAGAAATAGATGTAAGTCCCTATTACTAAAGACACCACATGCTTCAGTTGCAGCACAATGAGAAATTAAACTATAACTGATCTGGAAGCCTTCTCGCTGCTCACTAAATATCATAGTGCCAGAAAGTGCTATATAGCCCGCTGGGTGAGAAAAGTCATCCTCAGTCTTAGCTAGCAGTAGTGCCTGCAAACTACACAACTGGCTAGTGAAGCGAGATGTGCCAATTAGTGTAATAGTGGCCTGTCATTTGGGGGTAACCAGTGGTTCTTTCAAAGGATTTGAGGCATGCTCCACAGGAGGGAATTCATGCCTGATACTAAAATCCTAGTCAAAGCATTATGGCTGGGGAGTTCAAAAACCCTAAGATGGAAACTACTGCTGTTGTTTGGCTAAATAGAAATATTATGCCACAAAATTGTCCTCTAAATGTTCATAAATCTGTATGTTAGGGCTGCTTCATGTTTAGTTAGGGAAGTTTCTCTTCAGATGATAATGAAGAGTGAGGAGACTCAAAACTTGTCAATGTGCTGAAAAGATGTGACTGTGCACCCTTCCACAGTAAGTGAAACGTATCTATTACACTGTCTAAGGCTCAAGGCCCATTGTGAAAGCGCAGGCAGAGAGAGCGTGAGAGCAAAAGGACAGCGAGGAGGGTGTTGGAAAGCTGACTTCCAGACACAAAGCTGTCCTCGCATTCACGATTGCATAATGGCTGTCATTACATGCACAGAACCTGCAAAATAGTAAGCCCATCAACATGTTGCCGTGGGTGATAAAGTGAAAGTAAGCCATCAAAATCGAAGAAGAACTAGTTGGAGAAAAGGGGGCGGTTCAGTAGAGGGGAATGGGGCACGAAGTATGGTGGAATGGGATCATGTCATTTTTTAAAATAAAAAAACTAATAAAAATATTTTTAAAAGAATGTAAGACACAGAAGACGGGAGTGGAGACACTTTGTCAGGAATTGCATGCCATGTGTACTCTTGAAGTCACTGGAGCTGTGATCCCCTGCACAATATCTTTACAAGATTGGGCCGTCCTGCCACATCCTGCCATGGAGAGACGAGGAGTTCACACTCCTGTCAAGTCACTGGAGATTCACACAGTTTATGATCACTGGGGCGGGGAGAAACATTTTCTTCAGTAGTGTAGCCCCTGGAAAGGTGCCCATGTGCCTGTTTACAACCTGGCACCTGTGTTCTTAGAAGAAATCTTAATGCTACTCCCTGGCTCATCTACAAACAAAAATAAAGATATGAAGGCATTACGGTGACCGGTTGGGAAGGGGGTGATGATCAGTGTGACAGGGAGGGCCATAAGAGAGGATAACAGGACAAATTTGTTCCAAACACCTTGCATGTTCTTATGACACCTATTAGGTATAATTAATATATGCTAAAAAGACAAAAATTATCTTCCTTTATTAATAGACTTTCAGGTTTTATTTGCTATCTTGATTTTATTTTTATTATTATTATTATTACTATTTTGGTTTTTTGAGGTAGAGTCTTGCTTTCTAGCCCAGGCTGACCTGGAATTCACTATGTAGTCTCAGGGTGGCCTCGAACTCATAGCGATCCACCTACCTCTGCCTCCCAAGTGCTGGGACGAAAGGCATGCATCACCAAGCCCAGCTTTTGATATAATTATTAACAATTCTTGATAAAACCTAAACCTTAAATGCCATTCAAATTTTCTGGTATGTATGACTGGATCCTCAGACCATAGAACTTCAAAAAGGTGATGGGATGTTCAAGAGATAAAGACTAGCGGGAGGAAGTGAGGCTATTGACAAAATGTCATCAAAGAGAGTTATGATAACATTATCTCTTCCTTCTTTCTCTACTTCAGTCTTTTCCATGAGATGAACAGATTTTCTGGCACATGCTGTGAAACATAGTACAACTAAATCACTATTTATCTGATATTTTTCCACAGGGCCCAAAGCAATATATCTGCTCAACTGTGGAGTGGAGTCTCTAAGACATTGAACAATAGTAAATGTTTCCTCTATAAATTGATATTTGTTACAATAGCACAAAGCTGACAAATGCAGCTGTATTTGATTCCCAAAGTTGTTTCAATTTAAGTGGAAAAAGAAAACACACGTGCATGCATGCATGTACACACACTCACCCACACATACACAAGCATGCCTCACATCAATGAATAAATTACATGTTATAAACTTGTATTGGTCCAATCAGAAAATTAATAGGAAAATCTCTGAAAACCTGAACTATGCACAAGTCAGAAGTATAGAATGGATCTTGGCAAAGATAACTTCTGTCTTTGCTTTAAATTTAAACGTGTCACTCAACTCACAAACAGTTCATGTGCAGATGTGGAAAGTCTTCCAGAAACAAAATACTTGGGACTAGGGCTGGAGAGAAGGCTTAGCGGTTAAGGTGCCTGCCTGCTAAGCCTAAAAACGCCCTTTTGATTCTCTAGGTCCCAAGTTTAGTCAGATGCAAAGTGACACAAGGGCACAATGCCACACTTGCCTACAAGGAGGCTCAGGCATCTGGAGTTCATTCACAGGGCTGAGAGGCTACTGGCATGCCCATTTTCTCTCTCTCTCTCTCTCTTACTACAAAAAAAATTATTATATACTTGGGACTATAAAACTTCTTACACATGTGATGTTGTTAAGTAGAGTGACTAAATGCTGAAAAAAAATCTAATTAAAGTAAAGCCTTTGAAGGGAATTTAGCAACTATATATCATTCAAGAATCAGAAATTATAATTTCAACATTAAGTTCACACTGACTTAGGGCCTCTAAAAAATAAATCAATGAACTTTATGAAAATATAAAGTATGATTAGAGCTGGTTTTTCCAATATGACTGCTATCCGGGTTCATAGTCATTACTTTGTTCATATCTATTTCTGTTGGCTTGCAGTTTATTAACACCAAGATAAGCTTTTGTCAAACCCACATATATGAAGCTACTTGTTCTACACTCCTGCTTCTAGAAAAAAATATAGTATTAAAAAAAGAGAGAGAGGAGGAAAGAGAGAGCTGCCATAATCATTAGATCTGTTTTAACTTAGGTGTCCAGGTGGAGGGAGCCAATGGAAGTTAACCTCCCACTAGAGGTACAAAACTTTACATTGACTGAATGTTTACAAAATACTTTTGAGTGTTTAAGTTAATTCACTGTCAGAACAAGGAGGTGAGCTCTTCTGAGAATGAGATAACAGAGCCCAGGATCCTCTCAGCATGATATTCACGAACTCTAGAGAGTTTACCAAAACCTCAGAGCATATGAAAAGCAGGCTAGGGCTAGAGAGATGGCTTAGCGGATAAGGCGCTTGCCTGGGAAACCGAAGAACTCATGTTTGAATCTACATGTCCCACATAAGCCATATTCACAGTGATACAAGCGCACAGTGTTCCACATGAGCACAAGGGGGCGCATGCCTCTGGAGTTCATTCACAGTGGCTGAAGGCCCTGGCACGCCCATTTCCTCTCCCTCCCTCTCTCTCTGCCTCTCTCTCTCCCAAAATTAAAAAAAAATTAGGCTAATGTGCCTCATTTGAAGATAAAATATAGTCAATAAATATTTAGTCAAAATGAAATGCCTAAGACAAAAGTCAGAAGGTAAATTCTGAGACATAATTATTTATTCACAGTTAGAAACAACTATGAAAATGATAAAATGTATATTACAGAACTGAGACTGTAGCATAAGTAGCTGGAAAGCACTATGGAAAAAATAAGTATAAAATACTTATGAAGAAATAATGATTCAATGTAATACACCCATGGAAAGATATAAAATTTCAAATTTAAAAAGTTTGGCAAACCACAGGTAGAATAAACAGAAAACCTTGCTTCTGCAAACCACAATTACACAGCTGAATAACTTATAAGGAGAATTCCGATGAATGGAAATCTTCCCTCCTGAGTAGAGCAAGAGGCGCAGGAGTCTCTTGAGGTCAAGTCTGAAAGACCTGAAACTTAAAAGGTCACCTGACCACTCCCCTTGCTTAGAGAAATCATAAGCAAGTGTTGAAGAGCAGACTCCTGCTAAGGAGCTTGTCTGGTGTTGTGTGACTGTACTGTGAGAAGAAAACAACTCTTTCCAGTTTTATCCAAAGCAGCTGCGACAACACACAAGGGAGTGCAGTGTGGTTGGCCCGTTTGACATTCCTCCATAGAAGGATGGACTTGAGGAAGGTCAGACCCTTACCTGAGGTCTGGTGCTCCCTGTACTGTCTATATGCAATGATCCAAGCGGTCTCCTGTCCTCAAGGCAGACAAGGTAAATAGAGTCTACAAGATCAAGGGACAGGGAGCTCCATGTAAGCCGCTATGGGGAGGTCAACATCCACAAAAGGATGAGTCTTTTTGATATTACAGCTGCTTTGGGGTCTCCATGCTGCTGTTAGCAAGCCCTAAACTTGCTTTGTAAGTGTGTTTATTAGTCAGGGTTCTCTAGAGGAACAGAACAGGTAGAATGACTTGTATTGAAATAGAAAATGACTTCTATTGATTTATTGGAATAGCTTATGGCGTTTCAACAATAGCAGTTTGAAGGCCCAAGAGTCAAGGAACCGGGCAGCTGCTCAGTCCACGAGGCTGGATGCCTCAGCAGTCCCAATCTGGCACTGAAGGCCAGGAGGCTTTCCGGAGAGATGCTGCAAGATGGCCTTCAATCCACGCTGGTCTCCAGTCCACCCTGGTCTTCCGTACACACTGGAAAGCAGCAAGCAGCACCTGTTCCTTCCCAGAGCTTCCTTAGGTGATGCCCTCCTCGCTCTAACCGGGGCCGCCCACTCTGGGGGAAGGGCTCACCCTGGGGGAAGGGTTCCTCCTTTAGTTAATGGGTCCTGGAAGCAACCTCAGAGATCACTGATGAGGAATGTCTGTGCATTCCTAAACAGATCAAGTTGACACACACATAACCATTACAGTAAGTAACTACGTTAAACACGCTGGTTCAGCAAAACTAAAACTTTCACATAACAATCAATAACAATGCCACAGGAAAACAATTGCTTATATTCAGGGAACATATAAGTTGAAGATCAATAATTTTTTTTGGCATCATTCTTTCTTTTAGATTTCAAAATAAATATTTATTAGAGACAGAGGAAGGGAGAGAGAGAGTGAGAATGGGCAAGCCAGGGCCTCTAGTCACTGCAAATAAACTCCAGATGCATGTGCCACCATATGCATCTGGCTTACGTGGGACCTGGAGAATCAAACCTGTGTTCCTAGGCTTTGCAGGCATGTGCCTTAATAGCTAAGCCATCTCTCCAGCCCCTTTTGCATCATCCTTTACCAACAATGAAGAAACACCTCTAAAGTTACCAATGAAAATTAATGATGTGATTAAAATGAAATAATGACCTTTTAAATGTTTTTTATATTTTGTTTATTACAGAGACAGAAAGAAAGAGAATGGGCATCAGGGCCTCAAGCCACTGTAAACAAATTTCAGATGCATACATCACCATTTGCCTATGGCTTACATGGCTTCTGGGGAATTGAACCTGGGTCCTTAGGCTTTGCAGGCAAGCACTTGAACCACTAAGCCATCTCTCCAACCTAATAATGACATTTAATAATGGAAGAAAACTGTAATAATTCATTGCCAAAAGACTGGCACTTAAATAGTTTTTAAGTAATTTCTTTATCTAAAGGAATATAATCCAGATAAAAATTGAACGTTGGTATTTTAAAAAATATTTGATTTATTTACTTATTTATTTCAGAAAGACTGAGGCAGACACAACACACACACACACACACACACACACACACAGGGAAAGAGAGAATGGGAGTGCCAGAGACACCAGCCACTACAAAGGAACTCCAGACATATTTGCCACCTTCTCTATCTGCCTTACATGAGTCTTGGGGCATTGAACCGAGGTCCTTTGGCTTTGCAGGCAAACACCTTTAACTGCTGAGCCCTCTCTCCAGCACCAAACATGGGTATATTTAAGAAAGAATGAAGATGTGGGTGCAACCCCTGTTTACTGCCTCCTTCCAATTCCCTGGCCTGGGTTCCCTGTCTGTGTGGGATGTGTGCTGACAGGCATGGCAGTATGAAGTAAGCAGGCCAGATCTCTGTTCCCTGGCTGCTCTCAGTCCCCTGGTCCTGGTAGATCCCATTTTGTCTTGCTTGGGGAGGCCTGTCCCTGTGTGAGCTGTGGAATCAGGCCTTTTTCTATGGTATCCTGACTGGCCGCTGGGTACCAACATCCCTGTTCACCTGAATCAGAGGGTGCATTGGCCAAAGGACAAAAACTTGCTTCCCCCTCAATAAAATAAAGAGTCTCCCTAAATGGGTGGACAGCAATGCAAAAAAAGAAAGGCAACAAAAGTCAGAAAACTGTGAGATCTCCACCAAGGAGGCCTAATTCTACAATGGAAGCCTCCAATGAGATCATGGAGAAATCAAGAGACGTTCATTGCCAGTGAAAACACAACCACCAATGAGGCCCTGATCAAAAAAAAAAAAAAAAAAATCACTGAACTGGAAACAAACTATCAAAGAACAAACATTCATATCAATGAAATTGAACATAATTGTCTCCTAGAGAGAGTAGGTTTAAATTGAAGGAAAGGCTAGAACTCCCCAACGAGATATGAATGAATTGAAGGTGAGTCAAGAAATGGAAGATCTCAACAACCAGTTGATTAGGCTTAATGAAGACTCGATCAAATGCAAGAATGAATTACAGGAAGCATCAAGAAAAGGAGAGCTAGAATTTGTTTTAAGTGAAATTGTATCCTAAAGGAAGACCATGAACAGTTAAAGATAGGCATTAAACACAAAATTAGCCATTATATATAAAATCAATAAATAAGAAAATGAATTTAGAATATCACATATGTGAAAGCATGATTGAACATGATACCAAAGAACAACAGCAACAAAATAGTAAAGAGATCACAAGCAAAAATGACTTAATTCAAGAAAAAACATTACATTAAATATGAATGGATTGAAAATGCTAATCAAAATAAAAGATTGAATATGTCGATAAGCAAATATCACTAGTTACTATTTGGAAAAGAATTTTAAATATTAAATAAAAGACAAATTAAAAGATCATTAAAAGTAACATTGTTTAACATTGTTAAAGCAGTAACTAGAAGACAAAAATGGTTTTATTAATAGAATGTATAATACGTGTTGATAGAATGTTCACTGCCAGACATACAAAGGATCTTCCATAAGAAACAATTAATTAGGAACACAAAAAAGTCATTACTGAGTGAAAGTCTAAAAAACTATATCGATAGATATATACAAGTTGTGTGGATGACACAATAGTTGATATTTTAAATTTTCATTCTCTCAGTACTTAGCAAAGTGGTGGGCAAATGTCATCAAAAGAAGAAAATGTCTGAAATATTCTGTCTGCTCCATTAACTATCTATTTTAGGGCACTATACTCAATAAATTCAGAAAAGTTATATCAATATGTATATTATTTTTAGAAAAATGTACCTTAAAACTGGGGTTTAAACCAGTTTTAAAAAACTTTTATACACTGAACTCATACATGCTGCATATTTGTGGATTATACAGAATGTTAGAGCAATATTTGAAACAAGCCAAATCAAAACAAAGTGTCATTCTACATAGTTTTTACAAGTGGCATATTAAGATATGCATTTATCTAATCTGCACAATGGTGAATCAAACACACACCTATATTCATACAAATACACATATGTGGTAAATTCATAACTCTTTTGGAAGAAAGTAAAAGAAATATTTCATGCTACAGAATGCAGCAATTATAGAAGAATAAGTGGAATATGTACTGTTAACATTAAAAATGTTTCTCCTCTTTAAAAGACTCTATTAAAATTGATAGCAAGTGACAGACTCATAGAAAAATATGTTGAAATGCATATTTTACAAAGGACTAGCATCCATGATATATAAATATGACTTATAGCAAAATGATATAAACTAGACAAACCAAGCAAAAAGTAGATGCACCCTCAACAGACTATTCATAATTTTAAAATTCACATATAAACCGGGCACGGTGGTGCATACCTTTAATCCCAGCATTTGGGAGGCAAAGGTAGGAGGATCACCATGAGTTTGAGGCCACCCTGAGACTACATAGTGAATTCCAGGCAGCCTGAGCTAGAGTTAGACCCTACCTCAAAAAACTAAAACAACAACAACAAAATACTAATAAATAAATGAAATAAAATAATAAACAAAATAAAAATTCAAATATGCATGCTCATGACAAATTATCAATGCTTTTATTTTTTTTATTTTTTGGGGGAGGGTTTCATTCTTTTGTTTTTCAAGGTAGGGTCTCACTCTAGCCCAGGCTGACCTGGAATTCACTATGTAATCTCAGGGTGGCCTCGAACTCATGGCAATCCTCCTACCTTTGCCTCCCAAATGCTGGTATTAAAGGCATGCACCACAACACCTGGCTTTTAATGTTTTTTTTATTATTTATTTATTTATTTATTCATTTATTTATTTTGGAGAGAGACAGAGAGAGAGGGAGAGGAAGACAGAGATGGGCACGCCAGCAGCCTCTCAGCTGCTGTGAATGAAATCCAGATGTGTGTGCCTCCTTGTGGTCAAGGGCAGCATTGCGCCCTTGCATCACTTTGCATCTGGCTAAATGTGGGACCTGGAGATTGGAACCAGTGTTCTTAGGCTTAGGAGGCAGGCGCCTTAAGCGCTAAGCCATCTCTCCAGCCTTAATGATTTTATTTTTAAATGTAGTGTAAATGAAGTCAGAAAAGTATATTATTCCACCAACATATAAGAAATAATATTATCTAGGGTGTAAGTTCAAGAATTTTCATGTCAGAAGATAAAATGATATTACCACTTTGAAATGAATTATGTCCACTGCTTGTGAATTAAACAAATTCCAATTATAGGATTTACTCAAGAAATGATGAAAATAAAAGAATTTTCATGTCAGCATTAATATAATTTCCACAATTTTGAAAACAGTAGTAGAACAAGTAGCATATTAGTTGATAGCAATACAAAAATCTTTACTTGGTCATAAAAATAACAAACTGTGGATTTACATATTGACATGTAAAATACAAAAAATACTGTATAATTTAATTCATATGCAGTAGTATAATTAAATGAACAAATGTAAGTAAAAATATTAGAATATCAGGTAGCTTTAAAGATATCATTTTTTGATATTTAAATCAGACTGGGAAAAAGCATTAGTAATATCTGTTCAATTATAATGTTCTATTTTTTTATTTTTTAATTTTAATTTTATTTATTTGAGAGAGAGGGAGAGAATGTGTGTGCCAGGGCCTTCAGCCACTGCAAACGAACTCCAGATGCATGTGCCACCTTGAGCATCTGGCTTACATTGGTCCTGGGGAATTGAAACTTGGTACTTTGTCTTTGCATGCAAGTGCCTTAACCACTAAGCAATCTCTCCAGCCCATAATGTTCTTTTTTAAACTAATCTTTGTGTATTCAAATGTACATATTTTTCCAAACTCAATGAATAAATACTTCATTTTTGCATTCAATTATATGTAAATTTTACCAAAAAGAAGAAAAGCTATAATTTTGTCATTAATGATATTCCTGCTTCTATATTTAAAAGTATGTTCACAGGTGTCTGAAATTTATGTTGAAATAGCTCCAAGACAAAATGAGTGGTGGATACAAAATTGTAAGGCTGTTTCTATAGATTTTTAAAAACAAGTGTTCTAAAATGCTAATGTTAAAATGTAGCTGGCAGATTCATGGGTGATAATGGTCACATTCTACCAAAGATTTGTCACTGTTTTAGGAACATTCCATTTCTTTTAATTATTATTTTTTTATTGACAACTTTTATACTTACATACAAAAAAACCCACCTCATATTTCCCTCCCCTCCCCCCCATTCCACTTTAGAACTCCAGTCTCCATCACATCCCCTCCCTCTCTCCATTAGTCTCTCTTTTAATTTGATGTCATCATCTTTTTCTTCTATTTTGAGGGTCTTGCGGAGGTACTGCTAGGCACTGCAAGGTCATGGATATCGGTATTAAATATAATTAGATTTCCCTATTTTCCCATAAGCATCTGCACACAATGCCTAGCCAAGTTACCAAAGATCATAGCCAAAGGGCACATGTTGAAATTTCACAGAATCCTTTCCATAAGCACATTACATCTCCTAGCTCTTTTATTGTATTTACGTTTATTTATTTGTACATGGTTGGGGCTGGGGGAGTGTGCCCTGGTGTCTCATCACTGCAAATGAATATGAGCAGCGTATACCACTTCACGTGTCTCTCTGGCTTTATGTGGGTGACAGGGGAGTGGCACCTGAGCAGCCAGTCTTTACAAACAGCACTTTTAACCACTGAGCCATCTCCGCAAACCCTCATCTTCTAACTCTGCCTATTCATCGGAGACCAAATTCAATCCTGACTTTCCACAACAATACCATCTTCCTTCTGATATAGGTCTAAGAAAGACACTTTTGTCATTCACGTTTTCACTTGGGTTTTAGTGAAAGAAGGTTTTTTCCCCTTGTTTATTTATTTTATTTATTTGAGAGTGACAGGGAGAGAAAGAGACAGCGAGAAAATAGGTGTGCCAGGGCCTCCAGCCACTGCAAACAAACTCCAGATACATGTGCCACCTTGTGCGTCTGACTTAACATTCCTCTGTGGCTGTAGTTGTGGCTTGGCTGAAGTGCAATGGGAAGTTATCTCCTTGGGCCTATATTCCTTCTGAAATAAAAATAAAAAAAAAAACAGATTCTCCAATGGACAGTGAAGTCAGCCTAATTTAAACAGGATAAGCATTATTAATTTAGGGAATATTTAATGTATGAAACCCCTCTTTTAGCAAAGACTAGTGAAAACTTGACACTGGAGAATACAATCTTTGTCTCTCTAGGATGGTGATCTGGTTCTCAATTCCAGATATGGTTCTTTGCACTGATTGGCTTAGTCAATCAGAAAGCTATTGGTCACCCACCAAGGCTGTGTGCCACTATTTCACTGGCATGTACATCCTGCCAGGGTGTTTCCTTCTGAGTTGCTTAGACCTCTGGTTGCTCAGACCATTATTGGCCACTTTTCCCCGACAGCTCATGTAGCACTTTCTGTCACAAGACAAGCTAACTATCTGCGGACTGGCTCTCTTACAGATTCCAGCCATGTCTCACCATGCTCTGTGTTGGCAGCATATGGTTTCTTTAGCAGTAGCTTTTTGAGTCAGGTGGGTAATCAAGTGCTTTGACATAAACCTGTCTTGTTTTGGGGACCTTGTAGGTCACTCTGATCAGTTAATCATTGTGGGTAGCAACCGATTTCTAATACTGGGAGTTACAGGTCAACAACATAGAACAACTGTTTAAGGTTAGGCTCCATCCCATGCTCTTCTTTTCAGATGCTTCCACTTCCTCCTATTGAGGGTTATATCTTTCAGTCTATCTCCAAGGATGAAGGTTTCTAGGGTACCAGTTCATTTTGGATTTAGTTTTGTGTTTTTCTTCCTCCACCCTCAATACCCACTCCCCATCAACCCTTCCATCCATATTGCCTGAACCTTGAGTTGCCTATCAGATATCAGCAATTCGAGCTGGTCCAGGTTAGGAACTGCAAATAAGGGAGACCATGCAGAGTTTATCTTTCTGTGATAGTGTGACTTCACTGAGTATGATCTATTCCAAGTCTGCCCATTTTTCTACAAATTTTATTGTATTGTTTTTTCTTAAGGCTGAGTAGAATTCCATTGTATAAATGTTCCACAACTTTGTTACCCATCCATCCAATGATGGGCACCTCTCAAAAGCTTCTAAATGTGATGAATTCCTTCAGTAAAGAATCAATACACAAAAATCAGTAGCATTTTCATATGCAAAGGACAAATATACAGAGAAAGAAATCAGGGAGGCTGTCCATTTTCAATAGCAACAAAAAAATTTAAATACCTTGAAACAGCACTAAGGATGTGAAAGACCTATATAATGAAAACATTAAAAAAAACTCCAGAAAGAAATCAAGGAGGACATCAGAAGGTGAAAAGACCTCCCATGCTCTTGTACAGGTAGAATTAATATTGTGAAATGGTAAGTTTACCAAAAGATTTAAGGTAATACCAATAAAAATTCCAGCATCATTCTTCACAGATATAGAAAAAAATGATCTCAAAAATTCATATGGAATGGAGTAAATACAGCATCTTCAACAAATGGCACTGGACAAGTTGGATAACTGTATGTTGAAAACTGAAACCAGACCTACTCATCTCACCATACCCAAAACTCAAGTCCAAATGGATTAAAGACCTCAATATAAGACCCAAAATTCTTCTCCCACTGGAAGAAAAAATAGGAGGGACTCTCCATGATATAGGAGTAGGAAAAGACTTCCTGAACAAAACCCAGTAAAACAGGAAATTAAACAATCACTCAACCAATGGGATCTCATGAAGCTGAAAAGCTTTTGCACAAACATGCCATAAGCAGAGCCAATAGATTATCCACTGCATGGGAGAAAATCTTTGCCAGCTATACCAGTGATAGAAGCCTAATATCTAGAATCTGCAAAGAACTCAAAAAGCTATACAATAAAAAAAAAAAAAAATCAAACAACCCAGTCAAAAAATGGGCCAAGAACTGAAAAGGGAGTTCTCAGAGGAAGAAATACAAATACCTAATACACACCTAAAATTTTTTTAACATCCATAACAATTAGGAAATAGAAAGTAAAGCAACTATGAGATTCCACCTTACTCCAGTAAGGATGGCAATCATTAAATGATCAAACTACAATAAATGTTGACAAGGATGTGGGGAAAGAGGAACCCTTATCTACTGTTGGTGGGAATGTAATCTTGTTCAACCACTATGGAAATGAATATGCAAATTCCTGAAAAGGATGAGCATAGAGCTATCAACAGACACAATTATTCCCTCCCTGGACATTTATCCTAAATATTCCATGCTTCACTACAGAGATATTTGCTCAACCATGTTTATAGCTGCTCTATTAATTATTGGTAAGAACTGGAATCATAATATATTTTCATTAGTATTGCAATACCCGTACCAAGTCCCCATGGATAGTGCATTCATCAACTCCCAGAATTTCAGTGAGGGAATAAAATGTGCAAATAAAATGTGATAGAAAATCTATTAATAGCCTCATTATTCCATTATTGGTGTGATGTATCTATCAAACTATGGCGAGTCTCAGGAGATAATACTTTATTGAAGAACAATTAAATTCTATTATGTACACAAATTAATCTTTTATTCTTTCAGTAGAATTACACTTTTAAATTAACTCGCATGTTCCTTTCTTGCCTAACATTGTGACTGATATAATTAAGCACAAAACCCTAAGTTTGGAAGTCAGTGTTAGGGAGACGCATCAGTCTTCTCAAGCCTGGAGAAGCTTGTTGTCTTCGGTAATCTGCTGAAGCATGCACTCCTTCACCACTAATGATAATGAATCCTTCCTCATCTCTGAGGGTGTGGATCCAAAACATGTCCATGAAAACCCTCTTGTCTCCTATATGCAAGAGACTACCCTCTGTTGGTTCACCTGAGTTGGGAGCAACTATGAGGAAGAATTTCATGCAATTGCTCTCTTCCCTCTATCTTTCTCTTTAGCTGAAAAGGTGCCTCAGCCACATTCAGGCAGGAAGTTTGGAAGGGCTTACAAGACTGTGGCTTGTGTGGTCTGTACTATGATTAGTGAAACCCAGGCCTTGCACCTCCTCCCGCTCGTCTTCCAGTGTGAAATCGGTACCCTTGTGTGTTTGTGTGGGATTCTTGGACCTTGGATCAATTAGCTAGTCCCCACAGACCTGATTGTGGGTTGTAGGAAAGGCAAACATACACTTCCACAGATGGAACATAGTCCTACAAATACATCTATGTCTATCCATATATATATGTATGTATGTATGTATGTATGTATGTATGTATGTATGTGTATATATATACTTTTTACTATTCAAATATGTTTTTTTTGGATAGAGCTGCTCTCAAACGGGACAGGAAATTTAAGGATGGGTGTAGCTAGCATGCCAGGGCTGTTGGAACCATGAACAGCCTCCATCACTGCTACCATAGATTATTCCCTTCATGTGCCCAGGGTTCCATATTAAGAATAATCACTGATGCAGACCGACCAGTGTTACTGTCAAAATACTCTTTTGTATTGGATTATTCAGTTCATGGCGGGGTGCCTTTTGTAGCCATTGGGATGAAATACACTACCAAGCTGTCCCCGTATGTCTATCAGTTTGTCTTCATCTAAGTTATCATTGTCTTTGATCCCATGGTCCTTTTCCAATAGGCACCATTCAACTAGCTATACCATTGACCAGTGAAAAGCAGACTGGATATTCCAACTTATGTAACCCTTTTATTTTAAATAAAGTTACTGACCTGTAAACTGATATAAGCTTCCACAGGACCAGGCAGCCTACAGCCAAAAGGTCACACAGCACACTTCAGGAAGTGGTATATCTTTACAATGGCATCATCACCTTTTCTTTTGTTGCTTTTCAATTGGGGTAACACAGTTACTGACCTGTGAAATGTGTGCATCATCATTTCTTTTGTTGCTTTTGTGGGGTCATTATTATTTTTTGTATGTTCATTTTCTCCTTACATCCATACCAAGAATCAATAAGTGATTCATAAACCAGTTAGATGCTTTTCTTAAATATTGTGCAGCCACAGGTATAACCCAGAAAAGGCACACTGACACAGCTGTGGGCGTTGATAAGATGACCTTCATCACATCCTAATGCATCTCCTGTTCCATAGGCCTGACCAGACTTGTTGTCAAGTATATGATTTTCTCGTAATGATAGACTTTCGCTAGAGCAAACTAATTTCATATGTTCAAAGAAATATGCTTACAATATACTATGAAAGATGAATGATCTCTTTGCTTTCTGGTAAAATATTTCCATAAAGCACAGATATGAGCAATGTGTAACATCCTGGATCTTTTATGAAGAAGCCTAAAACTCTGACAGACACTATTCATTCATATAGCATGCATGCCCTTTGTGACATGCCTCCTTTTCTCCACTGAACCAGGAAAGATTGTACATACCTGTTCAGAACATATGCATGTTTAATTCTTGAAAAAGGGTACCAAATGCCCTCTCATATAAGTGGATGGACTGATTTATTCTCTGGAGTATATCTCTGATATATTCTCTGGAGTATATGTAGCAGCTTTTGGATAATCTGTTTTCACCCAACGGTAAGATTTAAAGTACTTAATGAAGTGGATTTCTCAACAAATGGTTTTCTCTGAACATTATTGAAAGTTAACATACAGTTGTAGCTAGAATATGATTGCCAGTACTACTGATTAAGAGAGTCTATGACTGACTTTACCAATAGCCAAGTAAGGGTCAAAACCATGCCTGAGCCATTCATTCAAGCATGGGCCAGACTTTGCAGCTATGTGGGTGACCAGGGACAAGCCATTCTCAGAAAGGAACTATAATATCACAACAAAAAATGACAAGTCAGCAATTCAGAGTCATGAATCACTTACCCTTCAAACAAGGTTGCAATGATGTTAACTCAAAGACTTCAAAAGTGCCACTAAATTCCTATTTTGAATGAAGTACATAGAGCACATGCAACCTCCAATAATGCACTGTCCAGTTCAATCTTTTAAACAGGTTACCAAAAGCACTCACCGATAATAGAATGGATTGATTTGTTCTGTGGAGCTGTTAGCTCTAAGCTGAAGAACACTTACCAAAATAATTTTGACCTCGAAATACTTCATTTTAAATCATTATTTCTAACAGTAATTATATGGAAGTGCTGGCTTCCTCTTAAAGATAGCCCTAATTTCTGGTAATAAAGCCGTATCATTTAACTACAAGTCTGTTTTCTAAGGGGACAGAGAAGAACACTTAACTCATTCAAACGTAGAATCAAATCATCTAGGATCAGAAAACTGAGGTCAGGAACACATATCTCTTTATTATAAATGGAGCTTATGATCCATAGTATTATGAGAGCAGCCCTACTGACCCTGGTTCTTAAGGTATAATTAAGGTAACATTAATATCTTTCCATCTGTCATCAAAATTTAGAGTCAGTGTGAATTCACAGTAGCATTTTTAACAAAAATCACAATAGAATTAATAAAAATTTACCATGTATAGTATGCCTGCCATATAACAGTAACACTGTTTTAACCATATACTAGATCTATCTTTCTCAGTAAAGCCATGAAATAAGTAACCTTACCTCATTTGATAAAAGATGATCCAGAAGTATAAAGAGCATCTTCCCCAACCCATGATCCCCAAGGTCATACAACAAATAAGTACAAGATCCAGGGATGAAATTATTTTTTTAACTTTTTAATTTTATTTTTACATTCATTTTGGTGCCTTTGATAGCTTCCTCCCCACCCCTGAAGGGACCCTCATCATTGAGGAATGTGGGGCGTGCATTGTGGGGGTAGCCAATATTTATGGGGAAGAGGCAATGTCTCTGTGCATAAAGACCCAACTTGTAGCTCTAGCAGTCTTTCTGCCTCCTCTTCCGTGAATTTCCCTGAGCCATGTTGGGTTCATTTTAGTTCTACTTCAGTGAGGAGGTCTTGGGAGCATCTGTGTCTCTGGATATCTGGTTTAGTAGGACTTGAGCATTCTCAGTGTTTATCTCCTTCGCCATTGTGTTGGTACCAGGTTCACCGAGAAAGCTGCACTCTTTCCCATTTCCCTGGTTATTCTATGGTTTCAGCTGGGGCCTTGGTGAGGTGCAATAGGCTGATCCTCCCCTCAGGTTTAGCATCCATCTGAAAAAGAGAAGCAACTTCTCCAATGGAGAGAGAAGTCAGCACCAGATAGATGGGATGTCCATTATTATTTTGGAGAGAATTTTATATGCGCAGGCCCTCTTATAGCCCACAATTGGTGGGAACTTGATCTTGGAGAACAGGCTCATTTTTTAGAGATGGTTTTGACTTGTTTCCCAGTTCCAGCTATGAGTTCCATTCCACTGAGCAGATCTGTTAAACAAATCAAGAGCAGCTGGTAACCCACCATCGTTGTGTGCCACTATTGCACTTTTTTGTACATCCTTCAGGTTGTTTACTGCTGAGTAGTTTAGACTATGAGCAGTTTGGACAGATGTCAGTCATTTTCCCGCAGTTGATCGTGTAGCACCCTCTGGCACTAGACGAGCTAACTGGCTGGGGACTGTCTCTTCCAGATTCTAGCCAGGTCACTCCATGTTCACTCCCAACAGCATATGGTATCTTCGGCAGTAGGGTCTTACCATTAGCCTTTGGTGGGGCATCAAGAACTCTGAAAGAAATCTGTCTTCTTTTGGGAAACCTTGTAGCTCTCTCTGATCAACATATTATCATGAAAGTAAACCGCATGCTAGTACTGGGAGTTACAGATCAGCGCCAAGGAAGATGAAGGAAGAAAAAGATAGGTAATATAAAAGAGAAAGAGAGCAGAGAGAGAAGAGAGAGAGATAACCAGGAAAAGATTAAGGTCAGTCTTCATGGTGTCCTCGCCAGGGCCCTGTGGTTCAGTTGTTACCTCTAGGGGCCTGCTGAAGGTTCAATCTTTTAGCCTGTCTTTCAGGATATAGGATTTAATGGTACCATTTCCATTTGGGTCCCTATTTGTGTCCCCTCCCACCCTTACCCTCCCCCACTCTTACCCTCCCCCCACCCTGTCCCACCCTCCCTATTGTCTGGTCCTCAGGGTGCTTATTAGGTATGACAGCATCTCAGGCAGATTCAGATTAGGAGCCACAGATAAGTGAGGCCATGCAATGATTATCTTTCTGTGATTTGGTGAGCTCACTGAGAATGATCTGTTCCAGTTTCGACCACTTTTCTTCAAATTTTATTGTGTCACTTTTCCTTACTGCTGTGTAGAATTCCATACTGTAGATATACCTCATCTTTGTTATCCATTCATCTAATGATGGACATCTGGGTTGATTCCAGCTCTTAGCTATCATGAATTGAGCAGCTATAAACATGGTTGAGCAGATCTCTCTGATCTGAGGCTTGGAGACTCCGAAAAAGGATGACTATAGACTTTCCAACAGTTATTCCCTTACTGGGCATTTACCCAGCAATGAAATTCTATCTGTATCAAATATTACTACTTTTTTTTTCTTGATTACTATTTCCAGCATCACAAGGCTTCACTAATGTGGGAACATTTGTAGGAAAATATATTGTTTGCTTACCAACATGATAGTACATTTGTAACTATATATTCTAATTTATATTGGCCTCAAAATATATAATTATTGTTATTTCCCATAATATGCCCAGTCATTAGGTTGACATAAGCTTTTACCAACCTTAACCCTAATACAGCCGTCTCATGATTTCAGGCAAAAGGAATGCCAAAGTCATCACACAAAATATTTTTCTCCTAAGACATGATAGAGATCATTCGGATTTGAATGCAGATCTCCAGTCTCATCCGTTGTGACCAGCTGCTTTCCAAACCAAGCCAAACTCTGTGGAGTCTGTCTCACTTGCAATTCTCTGATGACTTTTCAGTAACAGATATTTTTATCAAAGAGCAACAGCAGTGTATTTTTTCCTTTGTGTAAATGAATTTAATGGACCCAATATTCAAACAATGCCAAAGCACTGCTTATCAGCCATACCCATGTTATATATCTGGAATCTTTATTTGTTGTACTTTGACACTCTCAGTGCATCTTGCATGAGACATGAGAAAAATGTTAAAGCCCAAACAGTGAAAGACAGTCTACACTGTTCGTATTTGTATATGTTAATATTTTCCTATTATCTTTTGTGTTCGGAAAAATCTGCAAAGAACATTGTCTGTGCTGTCTACTTTTGCCTAGAGCTATCTATTTGTTGTGATAATAAACTTGTTAAATGAGTGTTTTATAAATACTTGCAGGTTAATATTTCTTTTGTGATTGATAACATTTGCTTCTATTTTTGCAGTATTTGGTTCAATCTTGCTCATGTGTACTTGATAACTTGCTTTCAATTACGGTGCTCTGTGATCTATGATGTCTAAAACTGTGAGATTTTGCCTTCACTATTAGGATAATGTATCTAACTGTTGCCGTCAGCTTCACCTTGCTGGCAGAAATCACCTGATCAAGAACAGCTTGTGTGGGGAGAAAAAAGGTTTATTTTGGCTTACAAACTCAAGCGGAAGCTCCATGATGGCAGAGGAAAATGATGGCATGAGCAGAGGGTGGACATCACCCCTGGGCAACATAAGGTAGACAATAGTAACAGGAGAGTGTGTCCAACACTGGCAAGGGGAAAATGGCTATAATACCTCTAAGTCCACCCCCAATAATACACTGCCTCTAGGAAGCATTAATTCCCAAATCTCAATCAGCTGGGAACCTAGCATTCAGAACACCTGTGTTTATGGGGGACAACTAAACAAGCTACCACATTCCACCCCTGGTCCCCATAAACTGATAAACCATACATGATGTAAAATACAAAAATTCAGTCCAACTTTAAAAGTCACCATAGTTTTTGTCAACCCTAATGATATTCAAACATCCCCATAATTAGAGGTCTTTTAACTGAGTCATAGTACCAAAAATAACCTCAAAAAACCTATAATGGCACAGAATTAATATTCACAGTGCAAAAGATGGCAGTGGGCATAGCAAAGAATTCCTCACGCAATACATGATTTAAACAGGGTAAACAACAAATTCTGTAGCTCCAAGTCCACCAACTCTAGCTAGTGACAAGTCTCCAATTCTAACCAGCAACCAGTCTCTGGAATTCTAATTCAACCCCTCCAGCTAGGCTACTCACGGTCCTGGAAAACTTCATCTGAGCTGGCAGCTTTCCTTAGCAGCCATTTCATGGTCCCTACATCTCCACTGGATCTCCACTGCAAGCCATGGTTCATGCTCATGGCTCCATCCAGTCTCCATGCAGGCATCTAGCAAATCTGCTTCACACTGCCCATAGCTGTTTCCAAAACACAAGACTGTGTTTCCTTCCTGCATTTCTTATACTCCATAATACCAGGTAGGGTGCCAATTTGTTAGTCCAAGGGGGCAGTAAAGCACACTTTTTGAAGAATAGGATACTTCTTCAGCATCCAGGCCCCTTCAAAAGAGACTACATTCTTCCTGTCCCAGTGCAGGTCAGCTGGCCTAATTTCAAAGGTTGTAATCTCTCATAAAATTGCAGCTGAACGGGCAGAAGTTTTGGCCCACAGATTTAATTTTTTTCTGTGCCATATCCATCTTCTCACACCAGTCCATTTCTATGCAATGCAGCCCTGTACAAATCCTCAAGACACAGGCATAACAACAAGCCTCTCACACACACTGCTTCTAGCCCAGTCCAGGCAAACCTCCAGTCTATAGTTCTGACTGCATTCAGAATAGTCCACCAAGCTGTACTTACAGCACTGCACAGCATCTCTGAAGCCAAGGTTTCAATTCCTTCCACATTCCTCTTGAAAATCAGCTCCAAAAGGCCAAAGCCATACAGGCTGGTGTCTAGCAGCAATCCCACTCCTCCAGTACCAACTGTACTGTTGCAGTCAGGTTTGCATTGCTGGCAGAAATCACCTGACCACAAGCAGCTTATGGGAAAAAATGTTTATTTTGGCTTACAGACTTGTGGGGAAGGTTCACTATGACAGGGGAAATGATGGCATGAGCAGAGGATGGACATCACCCCTGGCCAACATAACATGGGCAATAGCAACAGGAGAGTGTGCCAAACACTGGCAAGGGGACACTGGCTATAATACCCAAAAGCCCGCCCCCCAAATACACTGCCTCCAGGAGGTGTCAATTCCCAAATCTCCATCAGCTGGGAACCTAACATTCAGAACACCTAAGCTTAGGGGGGCACCTTATTCAAACCACCAGAATAACTTAGCAGGATCTTACACTGCGTTTAGAGTTCTGTCTAACATGCTAATAGTCAAGAAGAAGAGCCTAAACATTTTCTTACTTTGGAAGTTGTTACACTTCTAAGATGCACCTTGAAAATTGTTTCAATTGATATCTCACAGGAGCCTATCAATTACAAAAAAAAAAAAAAATCCGCATGTAGATATTTAACATATTGTGTCACATATAAACAAGCATTTATTTCTTGCATAGATTGTAAGTTACATACATCTATAGATGTACATGAATTGTGTGGCATAAATATCCCTATGCTTTTGCAAAATGAAGCTCAGAGGAATAAAGTAAATTGACTATAGCACAAATCTAATACATTTTGGTTTGAAGAAGAACATTTGACTAACTTCCCCAAAATGGCTCAGGGAATTTTGCAGAAAAGAAGGTGGAAAGATTGTTAGAGGCACAAGATGGGCTGGGACATTATGGCACAGACATTGCCTCTTCCCCATAACTAACAGCTGCCCCCACAATGCACGGCCCACAATTCCCATGGGGATAACTGGCCTCCCCAATGAGGAGGGTCCCTTTGGAGGAGGGAAGGGATGAAGGTAATGATATTACCAACATGTGCTGTTTACATAATGAGTACATCCATAACTAATAAAAATAACTAAATAAAATAAAATATCAAGGTCAATTTCAGCACAAAGATAATAGACTTCAAAACAATAGGTATTTACAGAGTTGTAGCCAGGATTAAGATAAGAAAGTAACACAACATTTTGATTAAAAATCAAATAATAATGTTAGTATTATGTAAATTAGCTGGCAATTTTGCATCAGAAAGAGGTAAAAACCTACAAAAAATGAACAGTTTGTAGTATACTAACTTCTGTAATGTCTCATAATTTTAAAAGAGGAAGAAACTATGTTTGGCTGGGGGATAATGTATGCAGAAAGTATCCTTGAAGATGGATGTTGAAGATTAGGTAAGATTTCAACAGATCAAAAAGCTGGAAAATATGGAAGAAATTGACAAATTTTTAATACATACAAATTTACAAAGTTAAAAATGAATGATATCAAAAACGTAAGTAGACTTATCACCAGCAATGAGATTTAGGCTGTAATTAAAAGTCTCTCCACAATGACAAGACCAAGACCAAATGGATTTTAATATCAACTTTTCTCAAATTGTTCCATAAAATAAAAAGGGAATGAATACTACCAATTCATTTTACAAAGCCTATACTAACATAATTCCTAAACTAGATAGACACCACTAAAAAGAAAACTGAAAAAATCAACTTATCTGATAAACATAGGTGTCAAATTTTTCAATTGAATACTCACAAACCAAATTCAAGAACAAATTAAGAAGATAACTCATCATAACCAAGTAGACTTCACACCAGGGATGCAAGATATGTTGAATATATATAACATCATATAAATAAACTTAATGGTATAAATAACATGGTCCTTTCAATTGACACAGATAAGACATTTGACAAAGTCCAATATATCTACATGATGTCAATCACAAGTAGGAAGAGAGGGAGCACACCTCAAATAATAAAGGCCACATATGAAAACCCCACAGCCAACATTACACTAGATAGAGACAAATGGAAAACATTTCTGCTAAAATCTGGAATCAGACAAGGATGTAACTCTCACCACTTCTATTGAATACAGTGCTCAAAGTCCTTCCTAGATCAATAGAGCAAGAAAAAAGATACAAGAAGAATAAATATAGGAAAAGAAGAACTCAAACTATAATGATCTGCAAATGACATAGTTCATATGTAGAAGATCTTTAGAATCTACCAGAACACTTCTAGCTCTTTTTATATAGTTGCATGATATAAATAAATACACAAAATCAGTAGCTTTCATATATACTAATAATGAAATTACAGAGAAAGAAATCAAGAAAAACATCCCATTATCAATAGCATCAAAACAAGTACCTAGTACAATTTTTAAAAAAAAAATGCTGATGAGGCTGTGGGAAAAAGAATCCTTACTAACTGCTGTTCAAGGTACAAACTAGTCCAACAATTACATAAATTAGCATGGAGGGTCCCCAGGAAATTAGGGATATAACATCATGCCTGTCCTGTTCATAAGCCCTAAGGAGTCTACACACTACTATTGAGATACCTGAACACACATGCTTATTGCTGTTCTACTTACAATAGCTATGGAGTGGAACCAGACTCAATGACCAATGATAGATGAAAATATAATGAAAATGTGGTACATATACACAATGGAGATTTACTCAGCAGTTTGTAAAAATAAATTTTTGAAATTTATAGGGAAATGGATAGATCTGGAAAGAATTATATTAAGCAAAGTGACACAAGCTCATAAAGACCAAAGCCTCATACTCTCTCTGACAAGAGAATCTTAGCTTACAATATCCATTTCTATCATGTATCTATCTATCACCATTATTATCTATGTATCTATCATCTATCTATCATATCCATCATCTATCTGTCTATCTACAAAAAACTATATTTATCTATATACTTATATCTGATCTATTTATCTATCTACATCTACATCTATAGACAAATATGGATAAAATCTGTAAAGTTAGAATTGTAATGACGAGCTGGTATCAAGAGATAATGAGGAAGGTGTGAGGTAGAGTGAAGGGACATATGTCATAAGTAAACAGAAAAGAGAGAGGATACTGGTAGGAAGAAAAGAATTGGGTAAGAATAGGGAACACCATCTCCTAAAATATATTTGAAGTTCCAAAACAGAACTACAAATATTCATGCTAACTAAAAAAATAAAATATGAATAACTTAAACACAAATAAAACAAAAGATTTCAATTGAATAAGGTACAGAGAATAAGGTACACAGACTTTCCAGGCAGCAGAAGAACTTACAAAATTACATTTTTCATAGGCTAATTTCAATAATTTATGGACATTTAATTTTTTTACTTTAACACTACTGTGCTTTAATACTATTTCATATTGAAAGTTATAATAAAGAAAACCATGCTAACTTATTATGCACAATTTTCTAGTGGAAAAACTATAAATGATACCCCAAACAACATTTCCAGTCCTAAAGAACATGAGGTTTTGCTTTAGAATTGGAGTGATGAAACAATGAAACACGCTTAGGAAGCTTATAGCTAACTAAATGTCATCTCTGTGCTCTTGTCTGAACATATTTAAGTGTCAAGGGGAGGTCCTGGAGAATCAGGCTAAGCATCAGACAGTTATCATAAGGAAACTGACCAACAAACACACTTTAGAGCTAAGTCTCTAACATGATTACATTCTTCATTTCCATATACCATACCCATCAGAAAAGAACGAGTCTCTTTTCTTAATATATTTTATTTATTTATTTGAGAGCGAGAAAAAGAGAGAGAGAGAGAGAGAGAGAGAGAGAGAGAGAGAAAGATAATGGGTATGCCAGGGCCTCCAGCCATTGCAAACAAACTCCAGATGCATGTGCTCCCTTGTGTATCTGACTTACGTGGGTCCTGGAGAATCGAACCAGGATCCTTTGGCTTTGTAGACAAACACATTAACCACTAAGCCATCTTTCCAGCCCCAAGAATGAGTCAGAATAAGTCAGAAGAGAGAGGTCAATATGAATGGGTTATTTTCCTTTGAAGACTCAGAATCAACTACTTCATCTCACTTAAAGTGTTACTTTAATAAACCTGATCAAATTTCAAGCTGGAAGCACGACTGAGCACTGAAATCCATGTGAATGCTTCAAGTGGAAAATAAGAAAGATCAAGCCTACTAAAAAACAGGGGAATGCCACTAAAAGTTTGTGGGCAGCAGGGAATGTCTAAAAGGAATGTTATGGTAGGAAAACTAATGGGGCTCACCCACAGTCTGATTTACATCATCACACAGCTTAGATGGTATGCTGCAAGTCAATTTCACCATTCTTTGGAAGGATCACAAACAGGGTTTATGATGTTTGGGACAGAAAGATTGTATAGTCGTTAAGCCGCTTGCTTGCAAAGCCTAAGGGCCCAGATTCGATTCCCCACTACCTATGTAATATCTACCTCCCTCTTTGCTCTCTCTCTTTCTCTCTCGCTCAAGTAAGTAAGTAAATAAGTAAATCAATTTTATTAAAAACAATAGTTATGATCCTCACAGTTGGGGTAAAAAGGAGGAATATATAAAACACGCCTGGCTTTCCTTTTCCCCTTTTGAAAAAAAGTCCTGTTTGCACAGCATTTTAGTCAAGTCCTGTTATTAATCTCATTCATCTGTTTTTGACCTAAACTTCATTACCTGGCATATTCAACATTATTTCAGTCTTACCACATGGATTTTGCATTTAAATACCATTTTGTGACCATAGACAAATGTATACTAATTTATTTTAATGGGACCCTCCTCTAACATTTAGAATATCTTATATTTAACCTTATTAGTCCACTCTCGAACACTCTAAAGTGAATATTTTTAATGTCTACATCTCTTATTTTCCATTTGCCTAATATTCGTCAGATTAATTTAGCCAATCACTTATAACTCAGTTAATGAGAACAAAAGCCACATCTCAAAGCCTTTTTCTGTGCCTTGACTACAAAAGAATTCTTGGCATAATGGTCTCTTCTTCTGATAACTAAAAAAGTATTTATATTTCTTTCAACAGATAATTTAGAATAGAGATAGTTTGGAGATGTTATTAGAGTAACTCCTATGTAGCTCTGAAAATATAGGCAACGTTTTTTTTTGTTTGTTTGTTTGTTTGTTTGTTTGTTTGTTTTTAACTTAGAGAAAATATATGGCTCAGTAAAGAAAATCATTCTTCTCCTGGACACCCTAGTGGCCCAATTATAATTGCTGCAGGAACAGAAAAGAGAGGATAGGAACAAAGCTTTGTTGAACAGTATCAAACCCATTCGAAAGTGGTTGTCTTAGAGAAGAGTAAAATGCTGTGGCAGCAGTAAAAATATGTCTTCGACTGGGTGTGAGAATTATTATCTCTGAGAAAATTTGCCCACAAAGAAAACTCTCCATCCCTTTTTTCCTCTTCCTCCGCCTCCTCCTCATCTTCCTCTTCTCTCCGTGTATTACCTACAGGTATTCCTACTCAACAAAAAAACAATGAGAAATACACCCTATGAGAAGCAGCCATGACAATCTCACACCCCAGGCTATTAGAGCTGAGAACCACAATGTCTACCTCCACTGTCCTTCTTTGTCGCAAGCCCCTTCCCACGAAGAATTCTTTAGGACATGGAGTTCCCAGCATGATGATAGCATACCCATCTGTGACTGACAGGTGCCTCGTATCCCATTGTATTGAACATCACAGACACAGAGAAAGAGTTCACAGGAGAAGATACTAACCTCTAGCACATATGCAAGCATTTGTTGAAAAGAGATGGGGCAGATAAGGAACCACGTGGCGTTTTGAAGGGATCAGCACTGAGGAGGAAGTGTGGGATGGGGGTATGCCCACCAGAGCACTTTGTGCAAATACTTTAATATCCAGTGGAATGTTTTTTAAACATTTAAAAAATATATTTTATTTATTTATTTAAGAGAGAGAAAGAGGCAGGGAGAAAGGAAGAGAGAGAGAGGGAGAGAATGGGCACACCAGGGCATCCAGCCATTGCAAACGAACTCCAGATGCATGACCCCCTTGTGCATCTGGCTTATGTGGGTCCTGGAGAATCCAACCAGGGTCCTTTGGCTTTGCAGGCAAACACCTTAACCACTAAGCTATCTCTCCAGCCCTGGAATGTTTTGAATATGATCATATTTATCACATAGTCAGTTTCTTTTAATTTTATTTTGTTATGTATTATAATTCCTTTAATAACTATCACACTTGCACATAGCCTTGAGTGGTGGTCAAAAATGAGAGGGGAAATTAAGTAAAAAGAGAAGGACTTCTTATAGATGACACTGATCTGTGATGTGGAGAATTATCATTGAGTGGAAGGTTATCCTTCACAAAGGAGGAAATAAAGTGAAGAAGTCCTTGTCCTCAGAAACTTAGTATTCCCTGGGGAGCCAGTTTCTATATCAGCTTATTTATGCAAGAGGTGAGAGCAGAGATCTACCTCTTGAATCAGTTATCAACAAAAAAAGTGAGAGCATTAATTTAAAGCTGGCATCGCTGTTGCTCTGCAAGAGTGAGGATGAAGGGAACTAGGTATTTACTCTAAGAAAGAGGGAACTGGACCAAGGGTATGTGAAATATGCATAGCTGAGCTTCAGTGTTCAGTCTTCCCTCTAGAAAGGATCATTGTGCTCCCCAGAAGCTGCTTTCGTCTTACCACACATGTAACCTGATATGCAGGGAAGATTTCTCCCAGTCAAGATCAGTTCATATTGTCAAGAGAAGAGAAGAGAAGAGAAGAGAAGAGAAGAGAAGAGAAGAGAAGAGAAGAGAAGAGAAGAGAAGAGAAGTAACTTGTTCAAATGCACAAACAACAAAAGTAAATGTTAACTTTCAATATTTTTAAATGATACAATCTGGGAAACTTTAAAAATCTATATTAGTTAACCAAAAGGAAATGGTACACATTACTGGTCTGTGGATAATTCAATAATCATATAAAGAAATTCAAAAAGTTAGGAATAGACTGAGATATATAACCAAACTGATCCAGGAAGATAATTTGATTATATCATAAAATATTTCCTTTCTAACTTGAGTTTGATGACCAGAACCCGGATACTATGCACTTGCAATCCCTACACTGAGGTGGTGGAAATAGGTGGATCACTGGATTCATAAGCCAGTTAGTCTAACCTTCCTGTAAGCTCCAGGCCACTGAGAGACTACGCCTCAAAACTGTACATGCTGTTAAAGAGGAATGAAATTCAAGGTTGGTCTTTACACACACATGTATATACATGCATATGTAACCCCTAAACATGCATGTACCCACATATACATGCATAAATACAAATGTGCACACATATACACACAAAATACTTGAAATTATGGACAGAATTACTGATGTGAGAAATTCACTAGAAAAAATTAAAAGCTGAAGAAACTGAATAAAAAGATAGGCCATTTGAAATAATTCAGTCAGAATAGCAAAGAGAAAATGAGATTGAAATGTAGTAAGGGAAGCCTATGAAAATTATTAATGCCTTTGAGGGCAGGTAGATATTTGTGCCAAATACAAAATAAGAAAAGTTTCAGTTATGGAAATGAGATAATATGAATAATATCCAGAAAGGAATCTTTATTCTTTACAGCATAATTATCATTTGAAAATGCTAAAGAATTCATCAGTGTGAGATTCACAACATTGAAGTTTACAAAGCAAATATGCAAAAATCAATTGTATTCCTATATTGATAATGAACTCGGGAAATAAAAACTTAAAGCTCATATTCAATTGGGTTAAACCATGAAATACATATTGATATATCATATGGCTTTATACTGA
The DNA here is from genome assembly GCA_036365145.1 of Orientallactaga sibirica. Taxonomy (NCBI): domain Eukaryota; kingdom Metazoa; phylum Chordata; class Mammalia; order Rodentia; family Dipodidae; genus Orientallactaga; species Orientallactaga sibirica. The sequence continues at coordinate 6,212,798 of JAEOAD010001030.1, forward strand.
AAGCTGCACAAAATTGTTGAAATTCCAGAACACAAAATAGAAAGGTATACCAAGTTTATCTATTGAATCACTCAATAATGTTAAGTTTTTTCTATAAATTCTTCTATAAATTATACAAGTAGCTACAACAACTTAAAAAGAAGCTTTGAGATGGACAGATGGCTTAGCAGTTAAAGCACTTGCCTGCGAAGCCTAAGGACCCAGGTTCAACTCCCCAGAACCACCTGAGGCATATACATATGGTGGTGCATGCATCTAGAGTTTGTTTGCAGTGTCTGGAGGCCCTAGCATGCCTATTCTCTCTCTCAGTCCCTCTCTCTCTGTCTCTAATAAATAAATAAAAATAAATTGAAAAAAGAAACTTCTGTGACAAAAGGCGAGAGTAGCACTAGTCTATATTTATAAACTTAATGTATATTTTAGAGGGTAATTTTATTGGAATGCCTTATCCTTTTAATTGACCACTATGAGTGGCTTCCTTCACAGGGTTCTTGACTTTCTGAGCCAGAAGTTTTTAACTGGGTTTTCAGTACGAGGCCTGAATTAACTTCCATGAAACAACAGATCCAATAATAGTCATGTCCTTGTTTCATCAGCTGGCAACTGTAGCCTGAGGAGTTGTCTGTGTAACATGTAATGTGGATCCGTATTTGGTAATCCAAATGACATCTGCATAATGCCCTCCGAGACTCAGGGAACATTGTAGAAGTGTGGGGCTGGTAGAATGTAAAAGACAGAGGATGACAAGGACCACTTAGGGAGACGGCCTTCCCGGCACTATGTAGCTGTTATTTCATGGCCTGACAGCAACTGCTGTTACCTGGACAGGACCTTCATAATATTAAGCTCATCACCAGTGCAATATAGGATGGAGGAGGAGGAAGTCATTTAAATAGAAGAAGGACTACCTATGATGAAGGAGTTCAGTGGAAGGTGGACAAAAATGGGTATAAGGAGGGTGTTATGGTCGGAGTGCAAACTAGCAGAGCCATTATGGAAATCAGTATGAAAGTTCCTCACAGAGTGAGAAGTAGGCCTCCTGCACGACCCAGCTATACCGCTCCTGCGCGTGTGCCCTAAGGGCTCCACACTGCCCAGAAACACTTTCGCGTATGTGTTTAATAACGCTCCATTTACAACAGCTTAAAATACTGATCATCCTGGATGTTCATCAACAGATAAATGGATGATAAAACAGGGTGCATATGTGCAATGCAATTATATCCAGCAGCATGGAAAAATGAAATTATCAAAATTTTCGGAAATTAAATGGATCTGGGAAGAGTAACATGGCTCAAACTTAAAAAGATCAAAAGTACATGTTCTCATTGATATCTGGGTCTTAACTTGTAATATCTATCATCTATTTATCTATCATCTATCTATCTATGTATCTATCTATCTATCTATCTATCTATCCATTATCTATCTATCATCTATCTACCTGGAAATGTGGAGAAAACCCATAAAGATAGAATCATAACCAACAGTTATAAGAAGATGAGCTGGAATAATGAGAATGTGAGGGCAAATGGACACATAAACTGAGAGAAGCACATCTTTGGGACATAATAAAGCATACGCAGAGAGATTTCTGCTTACAAAGTCCCACAGTTTTTGTCATTCATTCTACGTTTGTGTATATATCTAAAGAAATAAAATATATGCTCTTCCGTAGGCTTGTATACAACTGCTCATAGTAGCTTTATGTATGATAGCGAAATATTAATAACAGCCCCAGCATAGGTTAATGAAGTTTTCATGTTACACTGGACACTCATTTCACCTTCCTAGACTGTTTCCTGCTGCAGCTTCAGAGGGAATTGAAACCCTTTCCTTTGGTCAAAGGCAGAAGGCTGGCTCTGGGAACACTCTATAATGTCACATAAGCTCAAGACACCTTTTCCTCAACTAGAATCAACGATGCAAGCTCTGTGGACTCTACAAGTCCCTGGTGATCAATTGAAGCATCTAATGTGAATGCATCTCATTGGCTTTCTCCTCAATGCTTTTTCCTTCATTCCCTTACATTTGTTCTTTAGGGGATGATCCCTACCTCTTACACATCTCACCAGTGCTGAAAACATTGCTTTCTGAGCAACCCTGATATATGCAGTAGTATTGGAGAACGTGCATGAGCTTTGCATACCCTCAGTTTGAGACATGAATGTTGCCCACAGTCTGTTTTCTACCAATTCATGGTTCTATATAACAAGTATGATGGGAACTGTAAAAAAAAAATGTACTGTGTTCTCTTCCTCCTTCGTCTTATACTTCCCTGTGCAAAGGAACATTATCTAATGCTGTTATATCCATACCACATAGACTGCCTGTTACAAGGCATTGTTCAATGTGTTTTCCTCATCACTAAATGCAAAACTTAGAACAATAATTAAGTCCTGGATTCCAAAATGAGTGGAAGTTATCAATGTATGTAACTGAAAAACATGTTATGGGAAGAATTGGTTTAAAGAAATCATTAAGCACTTTATTTCTTTCATTTTTACAGTATGTACTACTTGGACATAATGAGTTAGGACATTTCCATGCAGGTAGGTAAAATACTTAGTTTGCATTCACCTCTATTACAAGCTCTTGTCCAACTCTTGCTCCCACTGTCCTCTCCTTATTCCCAACTAGCTCCTCACCTAATTTCATGATTATTTTAATGGGTGACCAAATGTATTGCATTGGTTGCACTGTACTGCAAGTGCATCACACAGGAGTAGAGGTGAGGAGTTGTTTACAATTCATAGTCACGATATAAATAGCTACACCATTGTAGAAAATGTTTCTCCTCCCTATCAACAATTAACTTAGAGATCTTCAGGATGGGGTGGGGTTTTGTGAGCTCTTCCTGCCATGACATGACATTGTATATTTGTACGTCTTATTCACTGTTGCTTGGAGTATCAACATGTACATTAGTACATGCTGGAAATGTGTTTCTCTCAAAACTAAAATTAGAACTATCATATGATATAGCTATAGTGCGCCTTATCCTATACTTCCAAAAGGTTCTATAACATATCACAGAGATACTTGCATATTCATATTAATTGTTGCTCTGTTCACAATAGCAAAGATATGGAATCAGCCTAGATGTCCATCATCTAATGCATGGTGAATGCATACATACATACACACACAACACCCCCCATATATATATATGCATCACAATGGCATTGTGATAAAAGTATTATCCTGCACATTAGGAGATACATTGGTAATTGAGGTTAAGTCATCAATTTTGTGATAACTGTAATGATATGGGCATATAGGACTGCCAAGGTTAAGAACTTATAAAATCTGCTAGTTCAAATATATTGTTAAAGTGAAGCAGGTGCTTGTGCTTGCCATTATTACTGAAACTTGTTAAGTACTCAAAAATGAAATGTAATTTGTCTTTATTAAAAATGATGAAGTACCCTTGAGTATAGTTTCATCAGATGCATAATATTTATGAAAAATGATTTCTCTTTAGCATTCCCTGATTAACACCACTTGAATGGGATCACTCCCTCACTTGGCATTTGGAGTACTTACTAGACCAAAGCTAATTTGTGCTTATTTATACATTGCTTGGTAAAGAGCTTTAAAGCCAGGCTTGTATGTATGTTAGTAATCACAAAAACTAATTTTGAGTTTCTGAGGTTCTATGTTTTGGTTTACTTCCTTCCATTTCATTTTTAAATTTTAAAATTCTAAAAGATATAGCTTCATGTGTCAGACATGATTCCAAGTTCTTGGCAATTTTTTTTTCTCACTTCACTTTTATCATGACCTTTAGAGACAAGTACTTCTCTTTACCTCTAAGTTTAAGAAAAAACTGTTATGCTCTTAATGTAAGGCAACTGAGGGATGGGTGGTTTTCCTCAAGTTTACAAGTGTTGTGATGACAATGTGAGAACTCCAGCACAATAATGATTCTTCATGCCCTTGCTCTTAGCCACCATTCTCCACATTCATTCCATGCGGTGGAGCTCGACCACTGGTCAACACTGAGAGGCCTTAAGGGTCCCAAAGAAGCAATGAGATGCTACCTTATACCTTTCAGACACCAGTTGCAAATCATTGCATAAGTCAGTGCAGTGTTCTTTGTCCAAAATTTGCCACAATTCGTTTTTCAGCTTCATACAACAGATTTCATAAAGCTCACAAGAAGTATATTGCATTGCTATATACACAATACATGATGCTTGTTAATGCATGGATTCTTTTTTGATTACAAATAATTACATATACATTTAAAATTTTTATTAATGTCTATCATTAATAAAAATTAAAATTAATTTAATTAATAAAAATTAATTTAAAATTTAAAAACTGATAAAATGAAAAGGAGATTACACACACAACACACACACATACATACACACACATATATTCAATCAGTGTTCCCTAATTGTAAAATACCACATAAGATAGTGAAATAATAAAAGTACAAATGCAATATTCATTAGTACAATATTTTAAACTATATAACCTATTCCTATTTCCTAACTTTTAATACAAATGGTCTTATTGTTTTTGTCCTAGGTTCAGGTTCCTTCTTTGGGTCTGGCATATCGTTTCATTATTGAGCCTCCTTAAACTCCAGCAATCTATGAAAATGTCATCAACTCTATTTTTCCTTTATGGCTTTGAGACAGTTAGTTTGAGGCATCCCTTTCAGTTTGGGTGGGTTGCTGTCTCTTCGGGATTATTGCTGAAGCTGACTAGTCACTGCTAAGCAGACAGCGCCTTCCCAGAGCACTATGGTAGCTATGTATCGTATCAATATGCCATTACTGCTGAAGTCTCGTTTATTGATTAAAACATATCTCCCATGGAAATGAATAAATTATCTGAGGCTATGCAAGTAGACAATTACTTCTCAAACTTTAAATTACTATTTTTTCCTTTCCTTGTTGTCTCTTTCCCAAATAATTACTCCCGTGTTGCTATAGTAATGATGTCCTATTTCCTGCTCCTCCTAGATTAAATGGAGTTCTTCAAAAGGAGGGGCTGCATCTCTTCTTCCATTTATTTGTCATTTACATAGTCATAGATTTTGTTATAGAAGTGTTGATCATTATTTCATTTGGAGGGCATAGACCATTACTAATTGTGTTGTTTTGTAGTCTAAGGTGTTCCAGTTTGAGTCACTGGCTCACATGCTTCATTGATATGCCTCTATCTCTTGATATTATTCATTCCTCCATTTTTAACATATTTTTACACGAAGCTATTGGCACATCAATAAATTTTCCCTGCTCTAACGCCCGAACATGTCAACTCTTCAACACTGCTTCTGTTGTCACATAACACTTAGAAGCCAAGATTGGGAGTATGATATTCACATTAAGCCTGACACTCCATTGCTTCTATCTTTCTCACTTGACAAATCTTATGTAATGTACCTGTGGCTGTAATCCAGGATTATGAATATATATATATATATATATATATATATATATATATATATGTGTGTGTGTGTGTGTGTGTGTGTGTGTGTGTGTGTGTGTGTGTTATATGCCATTAATTCCTTTCCATCATTTAATAGTTATGAATACTTATGCCTCAATTTCTGACCATATATTAGAGAGTCACTGTATTCTTTTTTACATATAATGACCCTTTCTAAAAGCAAAAATACTGGATTTCATTTCCACAATGAAGTTAATTGTTCCAGGGTAGGGCTCCCTAATTTTAGAATTCTTGACTCAAAATGTCCGAGAAACTATTCTATGATTTTAAGAGTGAGTTTTTGTATACAGTTTGGCTTAAGCCTAATATTATCTATTTAAGATTATGTGTTCCAAATTGATAAGAGCACTAGATAAATCAACAGCAGCCTCATTACTGAACCCTCCCCCATAGGTGATGACTCACGGAAGAGACATCTCTGGCACACACTGCATGAGTTGCAGACAGCTCAGCTGGTCAGAGAATCTTTTCCACAAGCACTTGTTGAACCTCTATATAAACTTAGGGAGGACGTCTTACAACATTTTTTTTAACCAGGCTTGTTGATGTCCTCAGTCTCCTCGAGCTTCCCTTGACCCTCCAGGAAGTAATGTTTCAATTCAAAGAAAATTGCGATACAACACTGGTCAGAGTCAGCCATAAAGTTATTTACACTTCCTGTAAGTCTGCAGAGTGGTCATGTGATCTTGTAACTTCCAGTGCTCCCAGACTTGTTGAACTCTGGGCTCCCTCCTTCCTTCAGGAGGGAGTATATCAACTTGGAGGGATTTGCTGTACACAGCCACTATTGAAGTGAATTGAAGTGGATCCTTAGAGCTCCAGAATTATTATCTAAACAAATCTGTTTACTTGTAAATTTACTCAGCCTTGGCTATCTAATCATAATAACTGAAAGATTCACAGGTGGAAAGATACAGAACTTGTGTTTAATTAGACAGCTTGTTTGAGACACTGGACATACCTGGACAGCCAGGCTGACCCAGGCTTAAAATTTGTATGAATAGAAAACATCGCTAATTATTATAAATGCATGTCTCTTGTTTTCTTCATTTCAAGAAGCTTCCAACTTGCTGAGCAGTCACTCTTAGTATATATGTGAGTTTACTGCTTTAATGTGGAACACAATTGTTTAAGAAGCAATGACTAATGCGCAACAGCACAGTCAACTTCTGTAGCAAAACTGTAACATCTTCTCTCATGAATTCTGTCTGGTGAATGTGCCCCTCCTCTGGTGTATGTGAACTGAGAAGATTTTGGTGTAGCTGAGCTCATCAGCACTTTGCACTGCACAAGTTTTGCGGTGAAACTATGATGACTGATAGTCCTGACTTGAAGGGCAGAGAAGCCCATCAGAGACACGACTCCTTATAAACAAGAGAAATTGAAAAAGCTCATACTGCTTTTTATATATTCAATAAATAATACATTGATAAATGATATTTTAGAGATAATATCTTTCTAAATTTTGTCTCCAAACCTATTTCATAAATTTATGTTAGAAGCGGACTTGATATGCTACTTGAAACTTTCAGAAAATGTCTACTTTGCTTTCTTTGACTTACATTATGGAAAAATACCAAGTTATGACATTATGAAATGAACTTCCTAACATCAAAAACTGGTATGGTTAATTTTTTTTTAATTACTGAATTTGAAAGACTCTATGATATTCTGCCTTGAAGTAATGATTACATGGGAGTAGAGTTAAATCAGGAAATAGTATTCTGAAATAATTAAAATTGAAATGAAGAGTCCTGCCGTCATTCTCCTCTCCGATCCTCACTGAAGAGATAAGCAATGTCTGTACTTTTCTTGCTCTTCACTTGCCTTTAAAAAGTAGCAGGTTTTCTCATCACAACTGCATTTCACAGGAAGGGTGTGAAGATAAGTGAGTTACCATTTGTACAACACTTGAAAGTCAGAGGTGATATACTTGATGATAGTGAGAAAGTAGAAGGAGAACAGGTGACAACTTGCTGAAAAAGTCTGTCATCGTCCATTTGTGAATAGCATCAGGGTGGTTCACAGGAAAATCTTTATCCAGAGGTATTTGGATCTGTGTGCACAAAGTAGCATGTTGAGAGCCACATGAGGCATGCTAAACCCTGATTATATCACTCTTTCAGAATGGCAATAACAACACAGAGGGGAGCAAAAACAGTCCCATGCTGTTAAAATGACAGATCTAAACCAACTGGGGGGAATATACATTCATGGCAAAAGAAATTTTCTAGGACATAAAAGGAGAAAGAGAGGATGAGAGAGAGGGAGAGAGAGAGAGAGAGATAAAGAGTGATAAGTGTACATATCAAACTTTCCTCCATATGCTGCAAATTCAGTGGGCACCAATGTAAAAGTCAGCTTCTTGTTGCAGAGACAAATCACCAGACCAAAAGCAGCTTATGGGAGGAAAGAGTTTATTTCAAACTTACAGTTTGAAGGGAAGAGGCTGATACGGTCCTACATCAATGGCAGAGTGAATGCCCCACGTTGAGCTAGGTCTGTGTGAACACACAGTGGGCTAAACTAATCAAGCACAAGGTCCAGACACAGAAGACAACTCTCTAGTAAGCCTCCACCTCCCAAAGGTTCCACCATCTGGGTTCTAAGTAGGAAACTGAATCACAGGCTCTTGTGGCTGTAGGTGGCATTTTACATTCAAACCACTGCAGCCGAATTGGCTTTTGCCTTCCCTCTGAGGTTCATGTTCAGTAGTGCCTGTACTATGGATTCAATTATCTTAGAATGGACAGCTAAGCCATAATGCTGGCATTTTCTTTCTTTCAGGTATCATTCACCAAATCGTGACATATTTTCCTGTAAGTCTTATCAAGAGAAAAATACTAGGTTATTTTATAATTACTCACCTACAATACTGTAATTAATAGTAACTGACATCTTTACCTTTGAACTTTATCTTTATCTAGCCCCTTATATTAATTATGGTTTTCCTGAGATATTGAGCCAACAGAATACAAATATATTTACAAAAAAATTAATATAAAGAGGTTTCACTGATAATTATTGACTATCAAAAGTCACAAGATGTGGGCTGGAGAGATGGCTTAGTGGTTAAGCGCTTGCCTGTGAAACCTAAGGACCCTGACTCAGGCTCAGATCCCCAGAACAAATGTAAGCCAGATGCACAAGGTGGCACATGCATCTGGAGTTCATTCGCAGTGGCTGGAGGCCCTAGTGCTCCCATTCTCTCTCTCTCTCTCTCTCTCTCTCTCTCTTTCTCTCTGCCACTTTCAAATAAATAAGTACAAATAAACAAAAATTAAAAGAAGTCACAAGATGTATCAATACAACCTGAAATATGGAAGAGCAGGTGCTATTATTATTTTCAGTCTAAAGACCTAAATACCAATTTGCTGAGTTCTGCACACACACACACACACACACACACACACACACACACAATCTTGAGGTCACTGTTCATATAAAAATAATGATGCTAATATTTTTTTGCAAGTATGACTAATTCCAGAGAAGTTAGCATGATATAGCATCATATACTCCCTCTTGCGTACTTGTCTAAGAAGCTTAATGCCTTGCCCATCTCCTACTTCAGGCCAAGCTTTGGAGAGAGTGGGGAATTTATACTTACCAAGTATAACATAAATTACTGGCATTATCTTATGTGTACTGGCTCATTTTCTTCTGCAATTGTCCTTTTCTATACCTGGCCAGGTAAGGACAACTAAGTAAGATCTTCCCACTCAAGGTTCTTTAGAACATTACCTCTTTTCAATAAATTTTCCAATACTAAAAAAGCTTTCTCTATTTTTCTGAATCATTTTCTGCTACTGTACTTATTTCTTTGTATTTCAATTAGTCATACATGTTCATATACACACATATGTATAGATTACTACTCACATATTTTTGGCCTGCTTTCCTCCCTGTGATGGTAAATTTTGGTTGTCAAGTTGGTTGGATTAAGAAATGTCTACAGGGGGCTGGAGAGATGGCTTAGTGGTTAAGGCGTTTGCCTGCAAAGCCAAAGGATCCTGGTTTGATTCTCCAGGACCCACATAAGCCAGATTCACAAGGGGCCCATGCATCTGGAGGTCGTTTGCAGTGGCTGAATGCCATGGCATGCCCATTCTCTCTCTCTCTCTCTCTCTCTTCCTCCTCTTTCTCTTTCTCAAATAAATAAATAAAATATTTTTTAAAAAGAAATGTCTGTAGCTTTAGTGAGGCACGCCTGCTGGTGCTTTTGTTAGGGGTTTTCAAAGAGAATTAATCAAGGGAGTAGACCCACCCTGAATGTAGGCCACAGGATGAGCTGGAGCCTCAGGCTGAATAGAGAGGGAAAAGAGGAAACCCTTCTTGATGGGTGAACAGAGTAGGTGGCTACCACTGTTACAACTCTGACTGTTGTGATTGATTTCTTTCCTCTGAACTGTGAGCTAAAATGAACTCTTCCACCCTTAAGTAGCTTTTTGCCAGGTATTCTGTATTTGCAACAAAAAGTAACTAAACAAGCCCCGTGAGCTCTTTAACAGAAGAGCGGCTCATTTCTTCTCCAACGCAGAGCCCAGCATATGGTTCACAGGAGAAAAGGAAAAGGAGAAGGGGCACAGAAGTTATTAGAGGCAATAAAGGGAGGTAATGAAGATTGGCAGCTTATGTTGCATTTATGACAATGAAAATTGTAGCAGGAAACACCAACAGTAGAATTAGACAAAAATAAAATTGAGTTTGCAAAATGTTTACTATTTAAAAATACTATGATAGTTCAGTTATAATGCTAACATCATTGACAGTGTGAATAAATATAATAGTTTCACACAAGTATATTTTGTTTTAATTTACTTTTTATTTTTCCCCTTTATTATTTTTATTTTTTATTATTGGAAACTTCCATAATTTTAGAAAATAAACTATGATAATTCCCTCCTCCCTCACTTTCCCCTTCACAACTCCATGATATGATGATATCACCTCCCCCTCTCAATCAGTCTCTCTTTTATTTTGATGTCATTATCTTTTCCTCTTATTATATTGATCTTGTGTAGGTTGTGCCAGGCACTGTGAGGTCATGGATATCCAGGCTATTTTGTGTTTAGAAGAAAGTATTGTAAGGGCCCTTACCCTTCCTTTGGCTCTTACATTCCTCCCACCACCTCTTCTGCAATGGACCTGAGCCTTGGAAGGTTTAATAGAGATGTTGCAGTGCTGAGCACTCCTCTGTCCCTTCTTCTCAGAACTATGGTGCCTTTTGAATCATCCCAGAGGTCACCACCATCTGAAAAGAGAAGCTTCTCTAAACAAAAGTGAGAGTAGCATTAATATGTGGCTATGAACATTAAGAGATGTGTTTATCCAGGCAGTTCGTGAGCATAGTATATGCATTTAGCAAGACACCAGCAGGTATTATGCCCCTAGGGCTCATGACTTCCCTTGTCACAGGTTTTTAGTATCAGGCATGTATTTCCTCCCTTGGAGCGGGCCTCCAGTCCAATTAGCGAGCAGTTGATTTTCCACATAACAGACAGGCCACTATTGTGCCTGTTGTTTCATTTGGCCTAACTAGCCAAACTTATGGCTTGCAGTGTCCACTGTTGAGTATCTTCACTGGTGTTTTCTCTCTCTCCCATGGAGCTGCATATAGCATAGCTTTTCCAGCTTTCTGTCAGCTGGTTTACATAAAGTTGGTTTTCAGCTCAGCTCCAGAAAGATTTCTCAGTGACCTTGCAGCCCAAACATGGGGATTCTTCAGCAATAGGGTTTTACCATCTATTCCTGGTGGGAAACCAAGAGCCTCAGCAATGACCTGTAATGTTTTGGGGGCATCAAGGACCTCCCTGGGCAACAACTCACTGGAAGGTGTCCCCATCTCTGACAGTGAACATTGTCTAGTAATAATCTATGGCTTCTGGATGCACCATTGTCCAAAAAATAGGTTTCTATATGGCTTATTCATAACCTCTTAGATTTTGATTAACCCTCCCCTACCCTTCCTTTATTCAGTCTCCTTCCATGACCTCACTTAGGCCTTTCCACCCCCAGTAATCTGTTCTTCTACTTACATATATACAATACCATCCACTTAAGTCTTCCCCTCTTCTCCCTCCCTTATAGCCCCTTTCTAGCTTACTGGCTTCTGCTACCAAATTTTATTTCAACTCACATACAAGTCCAAACATTTGTAGCCAGGATCCACATACGAGAGAGATGATGCCATGCTTGGCTTTCTGGGCCTGGATTACCTTGCTAAGGATAATCTTTCCTTGTCCATCCACTTTCCTGCAACTTTCATAATTTCATTGTTCTTTATCACTGAGTAGAACTCCATTGTATAAATCGAACATATCTTCATTATCCACTCATCAGTTGAGGGACCTCTAGGTTGGTTCCATTTCCTAACTATTCTGAATAGAACCACAAGAATCATAGATGTGCAAGGTCTCTAGGGAAGTTCAATAAGTCCTTAGGACATAAGCCTGGGAGTGGTATAGCTGGGTCATATGGTAAATCTATTGTTAGCTGTCATTCACATCAGATATTTGTTCTTGTTTTTGAGAGAGAGTCTCACTGTAGCCTAGGCTGACCTGGAACTCATTGTGCACAGTGGAGAGGCTGACAACTCAAAAAGTGCGAGGCTGACTGCCTTAGCTGTTTCAATCGGGTGCTGACAGCCTGGAGTTTTCCTGGAGAGCCACTGGTTTTCTGCCATGTCAATGTTGAAAGGGTGAAGGAGCTGGGCCCCAGTGTCATCAAATTATGGCAGCAGCAGGGTAGATGCATTCACCAGAAAGGAGCAAAGGCAGCCAGGCAACAGCAACACTGCTTTTCCCTCAGACCCCTTACATCACAGCTGCGGCTGGAAGAGCTGCCTACTCCAGGCAAGGGGCTTCCTTGCTCAGTTAATTCTGCCTGTATATACTCTCTGAGAATGGTGCAGAGGACTGCTTCTTTGTCGATTCCTTTCAATCAAGTTGACAGTTCACATTAATCATCCCAGTCTCTCATACATGAATGAAACACTCCCTAGGAAAAATAATTCAGGGAGGAAAATGACATGCAATTAAAATAAGCTGTTTTCTAATGTCCTGGTAACAATGCCTTTAATTTTAGCTATTATTAGATACCAAGAAATCAAGAGGTTAGCAAGGTTACGACAACAATCTTCACACTGTTGAGTAAAATTGTTTCACATGATGATGGAGGCTGAGAAGTCTCATGTTTGGTTGTCTGGAAACTAAAGACCTGGACAATGTGGTGGTTTCGTTAGCTTAGCTGGGGAGTCTGAGAACTTCAGGAACTTACAGTGGCCATGGCAGTCTGAGAAAACCCATGTTACCACTCAGCCGACAGGCACAAGGAAATCCTCTTTCTCCACCCCTTGATCATATCAAGCCTTCAGTCGATTGCATGGCATCCACTTTGGCTGGGGAGGTCCGTCTGTTTTACAGAGTTAAGAAAGTCAAACGTCAATTTCCTCTGGAAACAACCTTATAGGCTCAGCTAGATGAAATGTTTGGCCAAATTTTCAGAGCATTCAGTGACCCAACCATGTTGCTATATAAAATTAGTGAACACATTGTTCAGAGCTAAATATAAAGCAATTGTACTGTTTTTCTCTTAGCTATTATAAAAAGGTTAGTGGTAACTTTTTAAAAAGTAAAGCGAATAGACCAGTTTTAGTTGGTAGCATCCATCACAAAAGATCATTCGGGGATCCTGGTGCTTCCTAAAGACACTTCTCCACACTCCTCTGTCCATGAAAAACTCGCCTACAAGGAAGACCACAGTCAATGTGAGGATGAACAGATGGGCTAAAAATCCAGGCCTGTAGGGATGGTTTAGTGGTTAAGGCATTTGTCTGCAAAGCAAAGAACCCTGGTTGGATTCTTCAGGACCCACATTAACCACATGCTCAAGTGGGTGCAAACATCTGGATTTTATTTGCAGTGCCTGGAGGCTTTGGTGCACCCATTTCTCTCTCTCTCTCTTACTTCATCTTTCTCTGTCAAATAAATAAATAATAAAATAAAATATTAAAACTCCAAAACAGTAGAAGCAGATGGCACAGAAGTTGAAATGTAGTGGGTGCTCTCATGAGCATCCAAGAGACCACTGATCTTTAATACCAAACACGTTTACCAGCCGCTTTCTTCTCAGGAATTCTCTCAAGGGGAGCAAGGCTCCCCACCTTCTCTTCAAGCAAGCAACATCTAGTGGCTGGTCAAAGCAAAAATCCACTGAGTAGGCCCCTGACCTCCACTGAGAATTTATATAAGGCATAATTCACCCTCAGGTATCAGTGATGTGGATAATGCTACGGACTTACTAACTACAGTATGTATAGCAATTGTAGAAACTGTGTATATTTTTATTATTCATCAAAATGGGAAAAATTAAGGATGATTTTAAATATAAACGATGGGCATTTTCAATATTTTGTCATGTACAAAATGAAACTGAGATCTAAAAGAGATGAAAAATATGCATTAGGCTCATGAAGTATGGTTGAAAAAAATCGGAATAAAACATTTATGCTTTTCTGGGCATTAAAAAAACTCACTATACATTTCTTTTCTTGAGTGGCGCTTGTCAAATTCCATTCAGCACCTGAATCACAGACAAATGTTTTTGCTTGCTTTTGTTCTTGCCAAACTCACCCTGCCCCCATCAAACTTAAAAAAGGAGAGTCACTTATGGGGATTTCCCAATAATCTCCATTTTTTAAAATTAACTTTAGGAACTTTAGGAATTTTTATTTTTGTCAAGCGGGTTCATGTATATAATTCATGGTAATAATCATAATCCAGCTTCCATAAAGGTGCAAAAATAATTTTGAAAATCAGATCTGCTTAGAAATTATGACAGAGTCTATACAAGTCTGTACAAGTATTTTAGGGGTATCATAATAACATAAACACCAGTAATTTAGGGCTGGAGAGATGGCTTAGGGGTTAAGATGCCTGCCTCCTAAGCCTAAGAACGCTGGTTCCAATCTCCAGCGGTTCCAATCTCCAGGTCCCACGTTTAGCCAGATGCAAAGTGACGCAAGGGCGCAATGCTGCACTTTCCCACAAGGGGGCGCACGCATCTGGATTTCGTTCGCAGCAGCTGAGAGGCTGCTGGCGTGCCCATCTCTATCTATCTGTCTCCCTCTCCCTCTCTCTCTGTCTCTATGTCTCTCAAAAAAAAAAAAAAAAAAACAGTAAAGAATAGAGGGTAGAAGCTACAAGTTTGATATATGCACATTGGCAGAGTTGGTTTCTTCTGTGAGTTTTAAGGGACAATGTGTTCTCTGTCTTTCCCCTGAATTCTTTTTTTGTTTGTTTGTTTATTTGTTTTAGACATTTTCCCTACCTGTATGTCTGTGTTTAAATTCTCCCTTTTATAAATACAACATCCACATTGGATAGAGGTCATCTCACTTAAGAAGTATGATGTCTCATTCACAAGCTGTCTCTGTAATTCTTTTATTTCAACACAATGTCATATCCTATAATAATTTAGATTAATATTATAACATATGGTTTGGGTAGAGAAATAATTCAGTTCATTACAGGAATCTATGATTTAAAGATATCCCAGCATGGTTTCCAAAAAGAGAAAGAAAGAACAGAAAGAAGTCAAGACAAGATTGAATTTGGTACAGAAAGGATCTAGTCTGTGCTACCTACTTCTAATGTCAAGATAAGGATGTAGGTGGGAGGCCAGAGAGCATTGTAGACAGGACGTATTTATTTCCACCCTGTTAAACTTTAGTGAGTGCATTTCCCTCCTTTTTAATTACATCCCTCGCCATGTTGGGGAAGGTTCTCTTTTCTCTTACGTCTCTCATCACTATGGCCAAATCTCTGACCAATGGGCATTAAGGGAGGATGTCCACGTTTTGGATCATGAGTGGGTATAAGTTCATGATGTCTGAGAAGTAATGAGGACAGGACCAGCTCACCTTTGATATTGGGAGTGTGATCCTGGCGTCTCCCAAGCCAGGAAGCAAAGAGAGTTCCAGAAAAAAGGTGAGGTTATGGCACTCAAGGCTATCACACAGAAAAATATTTCCTCTATCTAGACATTCCCTGCAAAAATAGCACCATGAGTTGGGAGCAAAGTTCAAACACAGATGCCTATGGAGGATATTTTACAATTCAACAGTAACAACGGTCTCTTCCTGTCAAAGTAGTCATTACTGTGAAATCTCAGGCTCCTAAAAGCACATTATCATGTTCATTATTAAAACTGTACTTACTAATATCTCACTGGTATTTTGTGATATTATCATTTATCATTTTTAATATTTGAGGCTCTTACAACTAACAGAAGTGAGCATTTCTTGATTTTCATGGTTAAAATGTTCTACACCTTATAGTACAATATGGTATATCTAATATTAATCAAATCTCAATACATTTTCTAACTAAAGCACAAGTTTAGGGCCAGTAAATATTTGTGAAGCTACAGAAGTGATGTATGTGATTACTAAGGTCACGTACAATGACTTTAAATATCTCTTGCATTCTTTTTTTTCTCTGAGGATTCTAGACTGTTTTTCTGAATGTCACATCAGATAAGATAAATTTTCATTGCCTCCTAGACACGGTCTAATAAAAGGGTTTGGTATCATTTTTGGAAGACAATCAATATGCTGACATTTTCCAGGAGGGATGTCTCACAGAAATTTAAGTCCTAAGTAAATAAATATATCCTGGCATGTACTAGCATGTCTATGCTTTAAGAATGCTTTTGCTAAAGACTCCCAAAAGAGTTAATTTTAATTTGCAGCATGCTAGAAAGTTAAACACTATAGAAGACCTTTCAAGACTTCAGTGGAAGAAAATCATTGGTTTATTTTCTCAGTCCTTGGAGACAAACAGCCAACGAGTGTTTAAAAAAAAAAAAAAAAAGCAAAGGTTAAACTAAAGGAGAATTTAAAATACAAATCTTGCTTGTTCTATTAATAATTTCTTCTGTACAGAAATTTTGCATTCTTTGTGCAGAAAGAGTCAGATTGACAAAGATCACTATAGGCTCCATAGGAAGTGAACTTTCAACATTTTATTTTAACATTGCAGTTTTTTTCCCATCCTGCTCATGAAATGAAATACTACCTCACTGGGGGCTTATCTGTTTGGTCTTCAATTTGAATATAGACTGTCAGAGCAGAACTTCTTTTGTTTCTCATTCTGCAGAATTAGGGCAAAGTGTGAGATGTAAGAAGTAAACTTGATTAAATTTTGTTGGAGTCAGCCCTCCACTCCTGGTCTTCTATTAATGGACTCTGGAGGATAAGGGAAGAGCCTCCAGAAGCCAATTTTATATATAGCCATTCTATATCCATTAAGTTTCTCAGTTGTATCACTGTCCCTGTCACTTAACACCCGTCACACTTTCACCATAAAAATTCAGTGTACGATCAACCAACAAAAGATAATGAAACTAAAGAATTTTTCTCCTTGTCATTCTCGTCTTGGCAATGCCACTTGCTTTATGTTGGTATTACAGCACATAAAGTCAACGTCCTTTGCCTCCTCTGCTTGGGGAGACAATGACAGTTGTTGTCATTGCATAGCTTGCTCTTCTGAGCTTCAGGTCCACATTTACAAATTTCTTCAAGGGTGTGAATCTCATGGGGTTTCAGAGGACCTGACGTTCTTCTCTGCAGGTCTGTTATATCTTTTAAATAGCTTCACCTGCTGCCTTGAAAAATCCCCCAGAAGCCTTCTGAGTCCATTTAGAGAGGCTGCTCACGGTAATTTGGAGTAGATGCACTTATGCAGAAAACAAGTGGAAACGATGAGCTGAGCATTCCTAGCTAATGTAGATACCTGCAATAAGCAGAGCAGTGCTCAGGGAAGGCTTAAAATCTGAAGGGCAGTAAGCTTTTAAGACATAATCATCAGATGCCCAATAAATTTATGAGGATGAAAACTGACAGTGCAACTCTTCTGGAAGGAAATTTCATAGCTTCCTTTCAGTTTATTTTGGCCATTATTTGACTGTCATCCCAGAGTCAAGATCAACTCTTAGACCCAACAAACCTTGTTTCTTCACATGCTCCGTCTGTGAAGAACTAGAAGCATATAGTCACAAGGGTCCTATGTTAAAACAATGATCTTTTGCCTGAAGTGCATTTGATTGCTCTCAGCTATGAGGAGGAAAGGTGTCCCGGATCAGACTTGTGAACTGCTCTGTGACTTAGTCAAGTCCACATTTGTATAGGAAAAAAGAAGAGGAAGAAGTAGAAGAGGTGAAGGAGAAGAAAAACTAACTTGAATGAAACTGTATCAGTGAAGATGCAGATCAGTGAGCACCAGGAGAATAGATAAGAAATTTACACCTGTTTTCCAGTACCTTCCCAGAAGGAGTAGATTGGTAGATTGTTTTCACAAATAAGATACTTTATTTTTTAAATATATATATTTTATTTGCAAGGGGGGAGAAAGAGACAGAGATGGAGGAGAGAGAGAATGGGTGTTCCAGGTCCTCTTGACCCTGCTAACGAATCCCAGACACACGTGACTTTGTGTCTGTGTCTCCATATGGATACTCTGGAAATCAAACTCAGGTTGGCAGGCTTTGCAAGAAAGCATATTTAACCTCTGAGTCAACACCAGAGCCAGTAAGTGGATAGTTTAATTTAAAATAATGATAAATACTGATAAATGAAGAAAATTAATGTTACATTTCAAAAACAATGCAAAAGGACATTCTATCCTGCAGTAACAAATATTATTATTTTACTACGTACTTTAGTGGTTTAAATTTATCTTTGTTATTTTCATGGCTTTTCTATGCTTATTCTACAGATCTAATATATTCTTTATACCCAATACTTTTTGAGTATCTCATGGGCATTTAAATTTTATTGTTTATTTGAGAGACAGAGAGAGAGAGAGAGAGAGAAAGAGAGAGAATGGGTGCACCAGTGGCCCTCTCGGCCACTGTGAACAAACTCCAGGCACATGTGCCCCCTTGTGGGCAAGTGTGGCATTGCACCCTTGCATCACTTTTTGAGTCTGGCTAAAGGTGGGACCTGGAGATTGGGACTGGCATTCTTAGCCTTGGCAGACAGGCGCCTTAACCGCCAATCCATCTCTCCAGCCCTCATGGGCATTTTTTTATTGCCATGTTGAGCTGTGAAAGAAAGTATGAAAACAAAAATTAGATTATATCTTATATATCATAATATAACTTTTATCTTAAGTAAGATTTCAGATGTATCCAGTCAGTTTTCCTTCCCGGAAACTGAAAGAAGTTGGGTTGGTAGAGTAACAGAGAGGAAACAGCACTCATATTGGTCAAACTAACTTGAGTGCAGGCATAAGCTTGGAAGAAATAATCTAGTTCCCACCCTAACATATAGAATGAAAATCTTACTCTCTACCTAGAAAAATAACATTTTGTGCATCATTTCCTGAAATCTTAAAGGTCTGAAGCAGTTTTTGTTGATCTATGTCAAAATTACTGGTAGAGTCTCCTCACAAAACTGATAAGAGCACCTTTGATATTCCAGAAAAGCTCCCATGTCTCATGATTTTCTTTCTGGGTAGTCTGATTGAGTAGCTATTTCTCTTCACTTACATTCAACTAAGTTTCTCACTTCCATCCCATCTCACCCATTTATTCATTAGATTTTACTAAGTCTAGTTCCTGTGACAGGAACTGTGATAGGTGCTTGAGAACTGAGATAAGAATTGCAGCCCAGCTATCTATTAAGAAGTTCAGAGTCTAGAGGAGTAGATAATCAAATAATGTGACAGTGATACTCAACAAGGCTAGACTGATATCACAGGTTGTTAACAGAATGAGTGAGGCTGATGAAGACTGGCCCAGAGCTAAGTGTTGGAGCATACATATTTACCTTTTGAAGAGAAAACTTAAAAGCATTTCAGTCAAGGGGGTTGATAAGCAAAGCCTGCATGCCCCCCTGAGTCCATACAAAAACTGAATTGTCAAAGTGAACTATCGAACATTGAAATAAGGAAGTCTTGATGAAGCCCTAGATAAAAGATCAAAACAGAAGACTAGTGCAACCATAAATAAACCTATGACAAGGACTAAATACTATAATAGAGACAGCATTAAATTCACTAAGAAATTACATAAAAAATGTACCAGCAAGCTTAAGACACTGTCCATTAAGAAGAACAATATTAGGCCAGAACACTAATTTTTTTGCACAAATATATGCATATATGGGAATAAAATCAATGTACTGATAGATCTAGAATAGCAAAATACAATATAAAGTAATATTTAAAGATCTTAGGAAGCAAACCATGAAATGTACCAAATATAGTTATGCATAAACATGTAAACATTCATATATACACATATATATGCATATATACATATATACACATATACACATAAATAGTGTGTTATACAAGTTAAAAATTCAAGTGTTTATTGTGAAATATTTGAAAACTATAAAAGCTGATGTTCCTTTAAGTTAAAAATCTTCCAAAATTTCATATAAATATTAATTCATGTTATTAAAAATTAACAGATTAGCAGGCTGGGCGTGGTGGCACATGCCTTTAATCCCAGAACTTGGGAGGCAGAGGTAGGAGGAATTCCAGGTCATCCTGAGCTAGAGTGAGACCCTACCTTGGAAAAAAAAAAAAAAAATTAACAGATTAAGGCTGGGGAAATGGCTTAGCAGTTAAGGTGTTTGCCTGCAAAGCCTAAGGACCACGGTTCAATTCCCCAGGACCCATGTACGCCAGATGTACAAGGGGGCACATGCATCTGGAGTTCGTTTGCAATGGCTAGAGACCCTGGCACACCCATTCTCTCTTTCTCTCTGCCTCCTTTCTCTCCCTCTCAAATAAATAAACAAATAAGTAAAATATTTTTAAATGAACAGATTATACCATTGAAAGCAACAGTACCCACTAGTAAATTTATGCAAATGTGACTTCCTATACTAAACAATCTTAAAATAAAGTACTTTTCACAACCTGATGGTCAATACCCAAGAAGTGTGGTTCAGGTGCAACAATATGGATGTCCATTCTCATCTGTTGTAGTGGGAAATGTTAGTGCATTGATGATCTTTATTACTGACTCAGTAGTGGCTCAGCTTTATTTTACTATTTTTAGTTTTTATTTCCTTGTTTTCATGTGGTGTACCTGCATTTGCATATGTGTATTTGTGTGGGTACACTTATGTACATATCTGGGAGCCAGAGTTAGGGGACTTCCTCAGTGGCATTATACCTTACTTTTTGAAACAAGGAATCTTACTGTACTTAGAGCTCATTAATTGGTTGAGAGTAGCTATCCAGCAAACTCCATGAATCCTCATGTCTCTTCCTTCCCAGCACTCTGATTACAGCTGCACACAGCCATGCTTGACTTTGATGGAGGTACCGGGAATGCATTATCTCTGTCTATTATAGTGCTTTACCAGTGATTTATCAGTTCCATTCAAAATAATCAAGTGGAGCATTGTTAAAATAAGTAGTAACTACTTCACTATTAGTCATTTATAGATGATCCTATGCAGTGATGGTCCTATGCAGAGAGATTATACACTATATTAAGTGATTAAAAGATCAGGGGTGAGCACTAGGGAGGCAGAGGTAGGAGGATCGTCGTGAGTTTAAGGACACTCTGAGAAAACAAAGTGAATTCCAGGTCAGCATGGGCTAGAGTGAGACCCTACCTTGAAAAAAACAAAACGAAACAAAACAAAAAAAGCAAAAACAAAAACAAACAAAAAGATCAGGGGTGCAAAGCATTTATGTACATCTATATAATTTATATTCATGTATGTCTATATACATGCATTTCTATATATGTAAAATATGCATATGTAAAATACAGATGGATTATATAATGCCTATTCATGTCATACATATTCATGCATATATATATACTGAGTAAGGTGACTAGAAACAGAATAAACCACTGACAGTGTTTTCTCAGAAGATGGTAAGTAGAGGAAGGGAATTAAGAGTGAACATAGCTGAATTTTGTGTGGAGGATTTCTATGCTTATAAAACAGAATGCAAAATATAAATTATATTATATATACAAATCAATAAGAAGACGTTTGTTTGCAATACAGAATACAGATTAAGGAATTCAAGTGAAGCAAATAATTACCAACAATGAGCAGACATCATTTTGCAAAAGGTACTTACTTGTACACACTGTAATGACTGACAATAGAGGAACTAGTAGAAGGCATTGAATTCTAAAGCAATGTATGTTTTTGGTAATTTTAGATTACATTTTAAATTTTTTAAAAGAGAAAAGGAAGTATTATAATGTCTTGTTCTTGAAAGCAACATAAACAATCAGACTAATGGTTTTTATTAGTATAACAAGTGAAGACAGGCTACAGAAAACAATCAAGAAGACGTAGAACATGGGCAGTGTGTTATCTCTCAGGCTACAGAACAGTTCGCAAGTAACGTTTAATGTGAGATTTTAAAATGCTGTCTTTTTTTCCCTGACAGTTATTATCAATCTTTACTTTTGAATTATATACTAAGACCTTAAATATCTCTACTTCAGCTTCCTTTTCTGTGTGTGGATTTTCGAAAGAGTACTTTATCCATAAAATGGAAAAGACAACTTTGAATAAAGGGTATTATTCTATTGAGTGAACACATCCCTGAGTCATTTCAGATAGACAGAAAATGGTCCTGTATTTATCCAGATCTCCTCAGCTCCATGATTATTCTGTTCTCTGTTTGTGGGTTTTTCTTAGTATCTGAGGTGAGTTTTGATAGGAAAAGGAGTTATTTATAATGTAATTGGAAGCTTAAAGTTAACTGAAATGGAGGAGAAAATGTAGAAGTAGTAGAAATTTTCTGTTTCTTTTTCTTCATACTTGGCAATATGATTTTTGTTCTTGAAGAATATTAACCAAAGAATAATTTTGTGTTGGCAAATAAATGCATCAATTATAATCTAAATGTCCAAGGTTAATGGTTGGAAATGAAGAGAGTTTACATTTTTAAAAATATTTTTATTTATTCATTTACTTATTTGACTGAAAGATAAAGAGAGACAGAGAGAGAGAAAGAGAGCAAGAGAGAGAGAGAGTTTGGCACGTCAGGGCCTCCAGACACTGCAAATGAACTTATACACATGTGTCACTTTGTGTATGTGGTTTACATGGGTACTGGGGAGTCAAACTCAGGTCCTTGGGCTTCTCAGGCAAGTTCCTTAATTGCTCATCCATCTCCCTAACCCCAGAGTTTTCATTTTGAAATGATTATGTACCACCCAAGTTTTATGAATAGGTCTCTCCAGGTTATGGACCTGGGTAGTTATGAAGGACAAGCACTGTTCAGAATCAGTAACTGGCAGCAGCTCCACAGGCTGAGGGCAATGCGTTACACATCCTATCTCTATTTACTTGTTTCCTTTCTCACTTTAGTGTTTTATTAACATGATACATTAGTATACCAACTAATGAGTTTCCTTATGGCATTTTCATACCAACATGTGATTTTGCTTTTTTTTTGTTTGTTTGTTTGTTTTTTTGAGGTAGGATTTCTCTCTAGTCCAGGCTGACCTGGAATTCACTCTGTATTCTCAGGGTGGCCTCGAACTCAGTTATCCTCCTACCTCTGCTTCCCGAGTGCTGGGATTAAAGGCGTGCGCCACCATGCCCGGCTCTGCTTGCTTGCCTGCTTGCTTTCTTTCTTTCTTTCTTTCTTTCTTTCTTTCTTTCTTTCTTTCTTTCTTTCTTTCTTTCTTTCTTTCTTTCTTTCTTTTTTTTGCCCTGCTCTATCTCTACTTCCCTTTCTTACTGGTCACCTTAGTCCTTCTAAATTATTTCCCCTCTGCTTTCCCATCACATCTGTTTTCTCCCTTGCCCTCTCTTTCTGCCTCATGAATCCACTCATACAGATTTTTAGGTGACGCTTTGTGCAGAATAATAAGAGCACACTTGTCCTAGTCTTCTTTGCAGTATATTTTACTAATCAGCACAGGTTACGTTCCCAATGCTTGCCAGACTGGAGAAGGCAGAGATCCCACACTCAGAAGTAAGGATGGAAATTCCATCTTTTCCTTCCCTAGAGAGAAATATGCTGGCCTCCAGGCAGTTCTCTTAAAAATAGTTTCTGTCTGCCCTGTGCCATTATTATCACAGATACAATTCCTATCCTGGCTGTCCAGACATGAAATCAGTCTCCTGAATTCAAGAGCCGCTGATCCATGCTTGAGTTACTTTTATATAAGTCACAATGGTATATGTCAGGTTGAGTTCTTGGTGTTTGCATAAAGTGTTTACTTTGGGTCTCTATAATACAGTTCAGAAAAGCAGGCAATAAAATGAACCTTTGTACCACGTTATCTCACTCCAACAAGGAACCTATCATTTTCGTTGTTTTGTCAGCTAAAGTAAAAATAGCAAAGGAGGTTATTTTATTCACTCTTGAAATGTAAATATCTTGTAGGATCCATGCATCAGTTGCCCTTGTATTTAAAATGATGCATTGATTGAAAAGAACAGCATGTGAAACTGTAGATTTCCTATAAGAAAGGAAACAACATGATTTAAATGAAAGTGGGCATGCATTAAAAGAAGCCCACACAATTTTCAAAATGCTACACTGTGCTGACACATAAAAGATAGAAATATATTTTCTTAATATGTTATTGGTTTCCTCAAAGAAATGCTTCAGAATATAAATAGAAAATGAAGTGAATTTTTGCAACAATTTCCCATAACAGAGACAAAAAGATATTATAAGTTATGGATAGATATAGATACAAGTAATTAAAATATGTCTGATACTTTCAGTCTCCTTGGTGATTATTAGTTTACAAGTACATAAGAAATATGGTCTAAAAAGGAATAAACATTTTTTTTTTTTTTTAAAATTTCGGATTCTAAAGTATCTTCAATGATTCTTCAAGAACCAGGGTCACATTATCTGTCTGCCTTGTGACTCACAGAATGATTCTGGTCAAAGAAACTTGATGTTTTCTAGACAAGTAGTTTTACCTACCCCTGTGGCTAGTGCTCTTGCCAGCAGGGGACTTGCCAACATTTTTAAGGAAATAAATGACGTCAAAAAATGTCTGCAGTTGTGCTTAAGAGTGGCAGAGCAGTGAGTGTGTTGGTGGCACCATTACGTGGTTTATAACTGCTTCTTAGATTTGGGATCATTCAGAACTTTGCTGGGAACACCTACCACAGCCACTCTGATTCATTCCTTACAAACTTAGCTTTCTGTTGAGCATCTGCCATCCAGGCCCTCACTGTCTGGAGGTAAAGGCACAGCAAAGCATACACCATAGTGACACATGGCAGACAACAATTTATGTGCAGGAAAGGGTACACCTTCATGTCTCTCTGTACAGCCTCTCTGACCATTCTTCAGTGTCTCAGGATGTATCCCCAAACAAAATTCTAGGCATATTCCTATCGCTTCAGTCTTTAATGTTGCATTTTTCATGGTTCTATTATTCATTCTAGCTTTGTCACTATATTTTGAGTATTGCTTATCCGTATACTAATTAACCTCTCAAATGTTGTTCTAACTTCTATTGTGTTTCATAATATAAAATAAATCTAATCCCTCTTCCTTCAACTTGGGCAGAAGTGGAAGTCATTTCTACTGTTGTTTCTAGTTGTTCTTTTGAAATATGAGAAAAGATTCAGTTGTTCTAAATTAAATAATCTTCATATTGTGGTTATTTGGCTTCAAAAAGTGGTTTCAGAATTGAAAGTTGACATATTAAAATCAAATTTCTAAGACCATGAGGTTAAAACCAAGACCAACCAAATACATTGATTCTATACACTCCAGATCTTAAATTCATAAATAGTAGATATTTTACAAGCTTAATAACATACAAGTTAATATGTAAGATATATCTAACTTATTTATCTTAGTTTAGGTGTTATTGTCTGAGATACCTGAGTGTTACAGTCATTCAGCAGACCTAAGACTGCCTTTAATTTGGAAGACTGCTCTGCAGTATTGTTTCCATGCTCCTTCTAAGTTGAATAGATTCAATTTTTTAATTTACTTTGCAATAGCTTTGGCTGTGTGGTAAAATAATCCTTTCTGCACTCTGCTCAGTGACACGATATCTATTACAATTTCATTTGAAGGTTTTTAATAAAGCTCACAAAACCTATTAATTCATAGAGCATCATGAAAGAAAAGCTTAAGGAAAATTGGGAAAAACGTAGTACCTTCTGCATGTCTGCAAGCATTATGCTTGGAGTAGAGTCCTAGTGAATAGATTTAGACAGCTCACAATTCTGCTGAATTATGCTGCAAGCAAAAGATCTAAAAATATTTTGATGCAAGTTTAAATCATTTTGTCCTCAAATCTAGATATGAGCATTTCTGAAGATATTGATTTCTTCATTGCTTTGTTGAAACAATGTTGAATTTATTTAGCATTGAGCTGAACGGTAGGTATACATGAATCTGGAGATTGTTTGCAATGGCCAGAGGCCCTGATACATCCATTCTCTCTTTCTTTCTCTCTCTCGCTCTCTCTTTCTCTCTCTCATCTGCCTCTTTCTCTCCTCATTCAAATAAATAAAAATAAATTAAATATTTTTTAAAGCTCCAGGGGAATAAATTGTAGAGTTAAGTTGTTTATCTAGAATTCACAGTGCAAAAGCTGATTTTCTGGGCTGGATGAATGACTTAGTGGTTAAGGTGTTTGCCTGCAAAGCCGAAGGACCCAGGCTTGATTCCCCAGGACCCACGTAAGCCAGATGCACAAGGTGGGACATGCGTCTGGAGCTTGTTTGCAGTGGCTGGAGGCCCTGGCGTACCCATTCTCTACCTCCCTTTCTCTCTCTTTCTCTCTGTCAAACAAATAAATAAAAATAATTTTTTTAAAAAGCTGATTTTTCTGGCTTTGAATAAGAAGAAATGGTTTTAAGAGACTCGCTGAGGAGAGATTTGTTGGCCAACTGATTATATGATAAGATACTTTGGAGTCTGGTGTTTTTGTTGTTTTTGAACAGCTATGAGAACATAGAAAAGAATAAAGGCAACATATTTTAAAACAAACACACCTATGTAAGAATAAAAGTAGCCAGGCATGGTGGCACAAGACATTAATCCCAGCACTCAGGTGACAGAGGTAGAAGGATTTCTGTGAGTTCAAGGCTAACCTGAGAATACATAGTGAATTCCAGGTTAACCTTGGCTAGAGCGAGACCCTCCATCAAAAACACACCAAAAAAATAAAAAAAATAAAAGAATAAACTTTTTTCTTCAACCTTATGTAAAGTCAATATGCCAAAAACAGAACTGTTATGCACATTGAAATGCATGTTAAATAGAAGCATGTGCTCCTGTTCTCATTCTGTCTCAAACCTAAAATTAGTAACAACATGGACATTGCTAAATGTTAAATGACGCATAACCAAACGTGGATGAGAAAGCTAAAATATGTCAATGAACATGAAAAGTGAGTTATGTAGAAAGGTTATAAGAAAATGAGTATTTTCAGGGAGGTTTGCAAATGAAAGATCACTGCCATCAGATTGGTGTCTGGAAAGGCATGCTATTATTTCCCCTATTCTTTTATCTGTTCAAACTTTGGGAATGTCAATTTTCATTTCTAAATATAAACTATACTTGACAAATGTATTCTATCTCACTTAGAGTGATCCATTGCGGATAAACTCAAGTATATTCTTTGCCCCATATGTACTTAATACAATTAAAAATAAAACTATCAACTATGTTCTGACTATTTCTGTGCATGAAATTACGAAGTATATAATAGATGCATTCAAATTTGCCTATGGCAAAGAAGCTTATAATCTTTTGACACAATAAAAACCCACAATGCTCAGCATAATAAGAATAAATGCATTCACCATGAATTACAGTTATTGTGAGAAATTGTCAAAAGAAGACAAGGCTTGACCCAAATGATGAGATGTTCTGACAGATCCAGAAGAAAGCAAAGGCCATACTACAGAATAATTTTAGAAGAACATTCTAGGACCTAAATGCATTCATACATACCCCTCATATGCATATACATATGTACACACACACACACTCACTTCTTTTCAGATAATTAAATTTTGGGCTCTCTGAATGCTTATTGTGAAGGTGATTTTCTTTTCTTTACTTTCTTTTCTATTTTTATTTCATGGACAAGGTTTATTCTCATTGACTCCTGCATAGATGTGAGACATCATCATAGAATGATATGATCAGTGTGGCCAGGATGATACAGGTTGCTTCCATAAAGACATGCCATTGTTCTTGACAAAGTTTCAAAGTAAATAACATTGGAAAAATTCTGCATGGAGAATATGGACAGTGGAAGGTCAATACTGACAAGAATTTTATGATTGATAAACCCATGAAAGATTTTTTTTTTCTTGTTTTTCGAGGTAGGGTTTCACTCTAGCCCAGGCTGACCTAGAATTCACTACTCTGTAGCCTCAGGGTGGCCTCCATCTCACAGCAATCCTCCTACCTCTGCCTCTAGAGTGCAGGGGGTATTAAAAGCATGTGCCACCACACGCGGCCCATTTCAGATATTTTGAAATGAAAATATGTGATTGCACACATACTTTTAAAAAAAAAATTAGTGACTGTCCCCAATATTTGGAAATTCTTCTCAATACAAATGTACTGCTGTTAATACTAAAGATAGGCATATGGTAACAGGGAAAGAGAATTTTGATCTATGTAGTACATGGGTACAATGCAAAGATCTTGAAAGAAGATAAATGGAATTTCCTTTAGTTTGACGTTCTTCTGTATTTCTCTCCAAAATGAAAATGATTGAGATAAACATCACATGTCATAAAACAGCACGCCATAACTAAAATCTATCCTTAAAACTCAAATTAAAACTACTAACTCGGGCTGGAGATATGACTCCATGGTTAAGGCACTTGCCTGCAAAGCCTAAGGACTCTGGTTCATTCCTTACTAGCCACATAAAGCCAGATGCACAAAATGTCGTATTCATGTAGAGTTCATTTGTAGCGGCTGGAGGACCTGTGGCACCATTCTCATTTGCTCTGCCTGTCTGTGTATCTGTCTGTCTGTCTTGTTCTCTCTCCTTGCAAATAAATAAATTAAATTAAAAAAAAAATACTAACTCCTTTGAACCTCATGGTTGCCCTTAGCCATTGATAATTTCTTGCATGACATTTTCAAGATGTTTCCATTTTTAGAATTCAATATTCCCGCAAAGCTGAGCCATCATCACACATCAACGCTTGATCTACTCTCTACAAGAACACCGATAGACTTTCGTTTCCCCTGCCAGAACATCCGTATGGACGTGCATGTGTGGAACCGAGGAAGATTGACAAGGGAAATACAATTAGGTTTAAAATGGAAATGCTCATATGGTACTTTTTAGGGCTTAATTGCTGCCAAGATGACACTATCAATTGTACTTTTAGGTACCATCCTCGGGGGCAGAGCAAGACGTATAGGTTTGAGTATCAATAATACTCTGAAGTTAAGTATTCACCACCATCATCTTCAGGTGGTGTATGTGGACTTCCCAAGCTTGCTTCTGCAGTTAACTGCAGTGTGACCTTGCAAGGGCCAGTGCTGTGGACATGGGGATGCCAGACATAGAGCAAAAGCAGTGCAGGTGATAAGGAGATGCTGTCACTTTTTTCTTCAGAAGGTCCAAGAGTAAAATTTGGCTCAGAAAGACTGAGAGTAATTAGTGTAAACTTTGGTAGGGCAGGAGTTTAAGTATGGACATGTGTTGGATCTTCATCAAAACTTTTCCTTTAATCAGTATGATGAGTGAAGTGTTGATTGCTCATGAGTTTGCTCAGGAAATTGGAAAAACTATGCCTCTTTTCCCCCAGAAAGTACTATTATGTTACATAACATTACATTATACCATAGTACATTACATATAATTTAGGAAGATGGCACTCACCATTTACATACATTATTTGCCTTATGCTGATGTTAAATGAGTGACACAGGGGACATACTGCCTACACGTTCAGAATCAGAAGACCTTATAGTGTCTGGGAAGATGGCACAGCAGTTAACAGCACTTGTTTGCAAAGCCTCCTCTCCTGGGTTTACTTTCCAAGCCACGCAATCTCCTTGCAAAAACTGGCACAAGTTTATTGTGTTCATTTGTAGTAGCAAAAATCCATGTTTCACTCCCTTGTCCCTCAAAAACACATGTGCTAATAAATAAATAAATGACAGTGGGGTCCCTGGGAGACTTGTTCATAACCAGACAACAGTGTCTCCTAACTTGCAGAGCATAGATTAAAAAAAGTTTCCTCTAATGAAGAATTTAGATGTACCACATTTGTGATTCTCCTGAGGTAGGTTCTAAGAGGGAAAATCAAGTTCCTGAAGTGTGGAAGGAAGAGAAAAATACTGGTAGAGGCTTGGCAAAGGAAATCAAGAAGGAAACACAGTTCATAAATTATATATCACCAAGCTGGCAAAACCTGCAGATGGCAAAAGTTTAAATTTAAGGACTCTGAACAACATTGCCTTAGATGTACCTCATATAGCAATGTATTATTTTAAAAAATTTTTGTGACACTATGAGAGAAATATCTAAGAGAACTTAAAGAGGAAATTTTTCTGTGTTTTTAGCTCATGATTTCCTAGCCCTGTATATCTGGTTTGGACATTATGTCAGCGGAAGCCCGTGGTAGGAGAATCTCCTTACTTCATGGCAGAGAAAGGAAAATGAAGGAAGTCAGGCAATATAAGACTCCACAGGCACTCCCCACCATCCCCCACGGCATACTTCCTAAAACTACATCCCACCTCCTACCTTTCATCTCCTCCTAATAATGTTATTGTATTTTGAATATAATCAAGAGATTGACCCATTCATTAAGCCAGAGACCTCTGGAATGACCACCACAGCTCCCTCAGAGGTATAATTCACTAACGCCGATGTTTCTCAAGCCAATCAAAGTGAGGGCTGCTTTAGGAAGTTCTTCCAGTCCTTGGCTGAGATCTGCTCCTAGATGGTGTGTAGGAGAGGGCACTGAGTGTCCACTACCAGCCACTGCTTGCACTGTGTGGGGCTTTGATCGTGCAGTGTCCCTCATGGCTTCCTGTTGTGTGAAAACGTGGTCTGCAGCGGGTGGCACTTGGGAGGTGGAGCCTTGCTGAAGTGATGTGTTGATGAGGCAGGCTCA
Source organism: Orientallactaga sibirica (assembly GCA_036365145.1). Classification (NCBI taxonomy): domain Eukaryota; kingdom Metazoa; phylum Chordata; class Mammalia; order Rodentia; family Dipodidae; genus Orientallactaga; species Orientallactaga sibirica. The sequence goes on from JAEOAD010001030.1 coordinate 6,243,366, forward strand.
GTGTTGTTATAGCCACTTTCTTTTTCCAGTGGAAGCTTGGCTTTCTCGTACTGCTTCCTTCTGTCTACTGGCTCCAGTCCTCTGCTTACCATCCTTTCCCTGCCAAGATAAAGCCTCCCTTCAAGACTGTAAGCCAAAACAAACTGTTTCTTTTCATCTACTGCTTTTGATATGGTTTTTTGTCCCAAGAGGGTGAAGGTGACTAAAACACATTGATTAGATTGGCTCTTGCCTCTAATGCTCTTCGTGGTGCCACTTACTTTTCAAGGTTGTTGCTGAACATAATTTCTTTTAAAATTATAAAAAAGAGAAGTTATAGGAACAGAAATGCTATTGGGATCAGCTGTGGTAATAAATATTCATTATCTAAGACATATTCTGTACCCTACCTCACTGGACACTATTACTAATAGCCCAGTCTTCTTACTCAAAATGCTACGGTTTCTGCAATCAGATGTAAAGTTATCAGCAGGCGTGGGAACATTCTAATGAATTCCATGTGTTGTACAGCTCATCTTCTCACTTCCCTTCAAGTAGCAGTATCCATATCTCCTCATGGTAAACAAAGTTCATTATTCCTTCTAGTATAGTGAACATACTCTGTTCACTATGGTTTTGATCCAAGGATCACAAAATCAATGATTAGGAAACATAATTTTTGCCTTAGTGGAATCTCTCTCTCTCTCTCTCTCTTTTTTTTTAATGCAGAGAGACACAGAGAGAGACAGAGAGAGACGGAGAGAGAGGGAGAGGAAGACAGATATAGATGGGCACACCAGCAGCCTCTCAGCTGCTGCGAACGAAATCCAGATGCATGCGCCCCCTTGTGGTCAAGTACGGCATTGCGCCCTTGCGTCACTTTGCATCTGGCTAAACGTGGGACCTGGAGATTGGAACGGCTGGAGATTGGAACCAGCGTTCTTTAGGCTTAGGAGGCAGGCGCCTTAACTGCTAAGCCATCTCTCCAGCCCTCAGTGGAATCTCTTTTTATCATCTCAAAGAAGCATACCCACTCAGAAAGCAGAAACCAGCTGTACACATGAAAGTAAGATAGTGGTTATCATGGTGAGTGGGGCCAACTCTACTTATATCCCTTAGTTTCTAGAACAACATTTTTTTATTTTTTGAGGCCACAACATCAAGATAGGATGTGGTTCAACTTTTCCTGAAGAGACATGAGTGCATGTCTGCTCACCCCAGATAAGGCCACAAAGGAAAGCCGAAACTATTTAGTAGAGTTCTGGAAGCCTGGGGAGGAGGTTACCGAGAGAAGTATGGGTGAGCCAAAACCAGTGTCAGCCATCATTGATGACAATCTCAGGGAAGCTGCATCACAGTGTCCCCTTCAACTATCCATCTATCTCTTATATATCCATTACAGCGCCTCTCAAGATCCCATGGCTCTGGGTGACAGAAAGCAGTAAAGGCTGGATTCCTAGCTGAGGATCATGTGACTCTCTTCTTTGCTTCTTCTAGGGAGTGTTAATAGTTCCATCACATTACCAGAGAACTATCTACCACCGTATTGTTCTGTTTATTTCCTTATCATGCCTAAGAGGCCCGAGACATGTCTGCTTCATGATGACTTTGAATAGAATGGGTAAGTTATGACCACAGGAAAACTACAACACACTACCCATTTCCTCTTGCTATAACAACGTGTGTGTGTGTGTGTGTGTGTACGTGTGTGTGTGTGTGTACATGCACATACACATGTGACTGTACAGACACCAGAGGACAACTTCAGGTGGTGTCCTCAGGAACTCAGGAACACTGTCTACCTTTTTTTTTTTGAGACAAGGCCTCTTCTTAGCTTGGGACTAGCCATTCAGATTAGGGTGGTTGGTTGATAAGACCCAGGGATCATCCTGCCTCTGCTTCCCCAGTTCTATGGTCGTAGGTGAAATCCAGTATGCCTGGCATTTTTCAAGGGTTCCAGCAATCAAACTCAGACCCTTATGCTTGTGAGACAAGCACTTTACTGACTACACTGTCTCCTGAGCAACATACCTCTTACAGATTCTTACCCAACTCTTGAAATGTTCTTGTAGCGGATAATGTGTACATGGTCCTTTTCTGAGGACTGGACCAGCATGTCGCAGCAATGGTCATTCATTACTGGCAGTTTAATCAGTTATGCATCCTGCCAACAGTAACTACAGTCCCTGCTAGGAATTTTTTCTGTAAAGACGGACAGGATTACTAATCTATGGGCATAAATACAAATGTTTAGAATGCATTTTGACAAGGACATCACTAACCATTCAATAAGATAATAATAGTTATATCCGCACTGGTGTCTATTACTTTCCCAGCCATTGGCTTTTACTTTGGATCACACTAGCATAGGTAAATTCCCTCCTGTTGCTATAGGTTTTTAATTTCAACTAAAAAATAGTTGGCTATAAACATATGAGCTGTGCCACTATTGTACCAGTGGGCACCTCTTGCCTGATATGTTGATGAAATAAGGAATGCAGGGTTCACAGCAGAGGAGAACTGTTGGTGATGATTTCCCCTCACAGTATGCAAATCACCTGGTGGCCTGAAGAAAGCTAACAAGTAGGAAGTTCAATTTCTCAATGTTCTGCAAGCAAAATTTGTGGTATATTCATTGTGCTTTGGACATGTAATCTATAGCCTTTCTGGTCTTTTGCTGAACAACAATCCATAGGGAGGTAGGATTTCCATTCAATGATATTATGACTTTAGGAATGAGTTTTTACACACACAATATTTTCTTTGATTTTTTTTTTTTTAATCCAGGCTGACCTGTAATGAACTATGTAGTCTCAGGGTGGCTTTGAACTCATGGCGATCCTCTTACCTCTGCCTCCTGAGTGCTGGGATTAAAGGCGTGTGCCACCACACCTGGCTCTTTCAAATTTTTTAATTGCTACTTTTTTACTATTATTGCAGGCCCTTATTCTGAAAGATAAGCCCAATGGAAGATATGAAAAAATGTCCTAATGAAATGGGAAAAAAAAACAAAACAGAAAGCAAGAGACAAATGAGTGCATTCAAAGAATTCAGAGGACATAATAAACACATTTCTGAAGACTACTGGAGCACAGAAAAATCATATAATTGCAAAGAGAAAACCAAACCAAGAAAGAAAATGGAACACAATAAAAAGACAGAGATGCTGAAGGAAAACAATGGAAATCAAAAATGAAATAACTCAGAAGGCTCCCAAGAATGCCTCGCCAGCAGAGTGGATCATGTGGAGAACAAAATGTCAGGGCTTCAGTAGGAGGCTGAGAAAAGAGATCAGAAGGCTATAATCAATGACAGGTTCAAACAATCATGCAAACAGAACTGAAGAGTGATGTGGAACAACTTAAAACGAGCAAATGTTCAAATCACAGATGTGCAAGAAGAGGAAGAACTACAAGGCAAGGGAATGGAGAAGAGTTTCAATTCAATAATGGAAGAAAAATTCCCAAATATTATGAAACAGGTTCATCCAGGTAGAAGAGACATATAGAACACCAAATAGACAGACACAGAGAAAAAATTTCCCAAATCACATAATAGCGCAGACACTAAACACAGAAATTCAAGAGTTTTAAAAGCTTAAATAGCAAAACATTTGGCCAATTACAAAAGTAAGTTTGTCAGAATAACATCCAATATTTTAATGGAAACTAATAAAAGCAAAAGAGCTTGGAGAATTTTAAATATTGAAAGAAATTGCTGCCAGTCCAAATTGCTATTTCCAGCAAAATTATTCCTCATAATTGAAAGAGCAAGAAAAAAAACTTTGCATAATAGAAACTGGCTACAATAGTGCATAAGAACAAATCTAGCCCTACAGAGAATCCTGGATGGTATATTTTGCACTACAGAGATGAACAAACATATGCAAAATGCTATAGGAAGGAGAAAACAATACTCAAAGGTGGAACAGTTATAAAAGGAAATGAAGATTAAGAAAAAAATCTCCACAAAGACTTCAATATGACAGAGATTAACTAACGGTTTTCAACTGTAACTGTGTATATCAATGGACTTAACTAATCAATCGAAAGACAGTCTAACAGGCTGGGTCAGAAAACTGGATCCAGCCGGGTGTGGTGGTGCACACCTTTAATCCCAGCACTCGGGAAGCAGAGGTAGGAGGATCGCCGTGAGTTCAGGCCACCCGGAGAATACATAGTTAATTCCAGGTCAGCCTGGGCCAGAGTGAGAGCCTACCTTGAAAAAAAAAAAAAAAAAAAAAAAAAAAACTGGATCCATTTGCTGTCTTCAAGAAATCCACCTTACTATTAAAGTCATACCATATCAGGGTAAAAGTATGGAAAAAGACATTTCAAGCAAATGTAAATAAGAAAGAAGCGAGTGTAGCTATACTAATATCTGACAGAGTTTAAATCAAAAGTAGCCAAAAGATATAAAGAAGGCTACTTGTATATTATTATTATTATTATTATTATTATTATTATTATTATTATTTTGGTTTTTCAAGGTAGAGTCTAGTCCAGGCTTACCTGGAATTCACTATGAGGCCTTGAACTCATCATGATCCTCCTACTTCTACCTTCTGTGTGCTTGGATTAAAGGCGTGCACCACTATGCCCAGCCACTTGTACATTTTTAACGTATTTTTCTTTTCTTAGTTGAGAGAGAGAGAAAGAGGGAATGAGAAAATGGGTGCACCATGCAAATAAATTCCAGAAGCATTTGAGAGGAAGAGTCCATAATGGCAGGGAAGGCCGGGCAGCAATAGTATAAAGCCAGGATATCTCAGGCATGGAAGGACCAGGGACTCCATTTTCTCTTTATGGCACAGTTGGGATCTTAGCCCGCGGAATGGCACCTGCATTCAGAGTGGGTCTTCCCTTCTCCATGCGACCTCTCTAGAAACATCTTGAGAGCCTTGCACTGGGGGAGCAGGGCTGGCATTCAGGAGAGGAGCCAGAGACTAGAACAAAGAAGAGTGCCTTAGGGCAAACCGTTGTCACAAGAGACAAGTGGAGTCCAGTACATCCAACTGACACTCAACATCTCTTTCCTGTCACTTCCAAATTCAAGAGACGCAGGTGAGTAAGGGAAGCAGCCACCACAGTCCAGGATGGTAACAGCTGAGAAGACGGCACGTCAGACTGCGAGGAGGAGCCACAGCCGTGGATGCAGCTCAGGCTTCCACGACTCCATGGGGACGTGTGCCATCAATGTACAGTGGAGGCTAGCTCACCCTCACTCTCCATTCCTTACACAGTTGTGTCCTGTTAGTCACCCATTCCGGAAAGTATGTGTAAAATTATGGAAAATTTCATTTAGCTTTGCCAAATCAACTCACTAGAGACACTGGAGTGGGTCCCTTGCACTTAATTATCTTTAGCTTTCCATGAAAAATATTATTAAATCATGATTCTGTATACTAGGATCCACTACCTTTCGTACAAGTTCAAAACTGCTGGTTGTCTCCCCAAAATAATTGATATGCTCTATTACATAATTGGCCTATCTTTCAATGTTTTGTATTCCATTTGAGTTACATATAATATAAATCCATAAAGAAAGTTTAAATAATATAACAAATTACTTTTTAATATGAACATAGAATATTAAAAATGCAAAAATAAAGAATTTGTTCTAATGCATACAAATATTTTATATTAAGACATAAACAAGATAACTCTAACTCTAGTCTCCTTTTCTACAATGAACCACAATTTCCTAGCTTATATTTAATTTATAGTTAATTTATATTACCTTCCCTTTGAGAATCAAAGACGTATGAAGGTTCTCAGCTAGGTGCTTCATATTTTCATGTACAGAGTCTAGAAAATTGAACTTTTTCTTAAATATTTGTTGTAATTTACCATTGACTTTCTCTAGGACATAGAAGTAGAAGATTGTTCCAGGGAATCTTTTACTTTGAAATGTCCAGTAGTCTTCCCTTGTTAGGTAGTTTATCTTTCCATACTGCCATTTACCTATTATCAAGAGGTAGTCAAAAAGTATTAAATGGAAAATTCCAAATATACAAAGTAATGGAATTGAGTTTTCCTGCCTTTCTTAGCAGCATGATGAAATCTTGTGCTGTCCCAGCCAATCCCATCTGGGATGAAAGTTGTTCCTTTGGTCAGTATATCTATGATGTATACACTACCCTCCTGCTTATCTTTTAATAGTTGTGGTCAGATTGACTAAATTTGGTATCACAGTATGTTTTCAGCTAATTCTCACGTACTCATCTAACACTATATTATTATGCCTATGTTAGAGATTTACTTTTATCTCAGCATATTGATCTTTGCATCATCTAGTAAGAAGAATGAGGAGGAGGAAGAAGAGGTAAAGAAAAAGATGAAGAAGAAAATGGAGAAGGTGAGGAGGAGGGGTCCTGTATATCACAATTTCTTGAGAGAAAAATCATCATAATATTTTATTAATTTATTGTTATAGTTTTTATTGTATTTTATTTTTAGAATTAATATCTTACTATACATGCTTTGTAAAGCTAATTTTATCACAATTGTATATGTACAGAATGAAACAACATAAAAATCTCGTTACTATCTATGAATTAAACAAAAATTGAGGGTCTTAAAATGCACAACCAATATTAAGAGGTGGGTACTGTGTTCTTTCTCTCTCCTACTGTTTTGGAAAGTTAGGGCATTCTTTGTTGTTAGGATAAATCCTCATAGTCATTAAAGTGACACTTTTCTTTTCTGTTATTTCAATGGCTTGAGGAGATCTCTATAGGCAATCTCTACATCCCGAACGCCATTGGTTCCCTTGGTAACTGAATCTTGCAAACAATAAGAATAGTGGTGGAGGCAGATGGCAATGTGTGTGTGTTTGTGTGTGTGTGGTGTGTTCATATGGATGCAGATTTATAAGTGTCTGTGGAAATCAGAAGACAACCCTGGGACTCAGGAAATGCTCTTGATATTATTTCTTTTGGTTCATTCATTGGTTCATACAGTGAGAGGTAGCATCTCACTGTATCCCACACTGACCTGGAACCCCCTTTGTAGTCCAGAGTGGCCTCAAACTCAGGATGATCCTTCAGAATACTGTAAGTAAAGGCTTATACTACCATGTCTGCCAAAGTTCTCACTTGCCTGGAATTCACCAAATTAGGCTAGATTAGCTGACCAGCAAGCCATAGAGATCCATCTTTCTGCCTCCTTAGTACCACGATTACCACTGTGCACCACACACTTGGCTTTTCTTTTTTAACATGAGTTTTGGGGATCAACTTCAGGTCCCCATTCTTGCAAGGCAAACACTTTACAACTTGGTCAAGTTCCTAGAATAAAACTTTTACAAGTGTTTATAGGTAAAGTAAGGGGATGAGTGACAGATTTCTATTACATGTTCTTCATTCCCGGGCACTACCATCTTGCTCCAAGTCTGTAACGTTGCCACTAACACAGCACCATTGTTTCATTGCCATTATGTCAGGGTGAAGATGAACCGAGGAAGAGAGGTGACTCCCTCATGCACCAGCTCACTGCCAGATCTAATTCTCTTCAGAGACCCTTTCCTTTTCAAAGCCAGTGCTATGAGGTGTGTGAGGATGATAAATGCTGAGGAATTTTATAAGTTTCTACATAAAAGTCCAACAAATGTTTTTGACAAAATAAGTATTTCTATCTAATGTATGAGCAAGCTCAATTTCGAACCAAAAGTAATCTAGCATAATTTCAAATAATGAAATAGCAAGTGACTGATTAATATTCCTTAACAAATTCTGCGTATTAGGACACAAAACTGGTTTCTGCTCCTGTCAGATTGGAAAGTGAAAACTGACTAAAGCAGAAGTCCATTCTGTGAGTCTATGGATAATTTACATTCCTATTACCAAGGTCACCTTGCTAATTAGCTTACTAAGTATGAACAATAGTGACCTGCGAAAGAGGCGAACTAATATATAAAAGTGGTTTATGTTTTTGACCTGGTTATTAATATTCCAGTTTATATGTGAACACAAACCTGGAATACAGGCATCTTTACAGTCAGTGATGATTTTGAAAAATCTAATCCAGGTCTCTTTCTAAACCCTCTTTGTGATAACTTTTCCAAATGTGTTTCTTCTCATCCTTAACCATTGACACAATCATCAGCCACTATCTGTGGATCCCTGTAGAGCCACACCTTTGATTACCTCTCTGATCAGTCAAAATGAACAGCACCAATACTATTTTGACATAGAGAATTTCCCTTCCATACCTTCTTCCATGATCACTCTCTCTGCAGATTGTGGCTAAACTAGATTGTGAGTATTACATGTAAACTCTCTATAGAAAAGATCTTGTAAGGAATAAATACTACTTATTCCTCAGCTTCCTGGTTGAGGAAAACTGCCTATTAGTTATTTGATATAAACCAAGAAAAGGCACCACAACATGAACAATGACTGTGGGCACGGAAGGCACATGCTCAGGCTTCTTACTAATGCTTCCAGGACCTGTTTGTACCTGACTTCATATGTGCTCTGCATGGTGTCAGAAATGGGCTAAGATGGTTATATAGAATTCTATGACTTTTCTTTGTAAAGTGCTCTCACTTAGATCATGTAGATATCTTCATATTCTGGAAGTCATGAGGAATTCGAAACTTATTTTGTGACTACAAAGGAAGTGAAAAGATTTAAAAATCCTTCCCTCTCCATCTTCAAACACACAAATATTTCAATGTAAAAATCCGTGGAAGATGGTAGATGAAGTAACATCAAATTCATTAAAAGCTCTAACTCTTCCTAAAAGGATAATTGATTTCTTTAGGTTATAATAATTATGTTACATATTATATAACTTCATTATATACTTACGATGTATTATTCATATAATTGTATGCAGTATAGCTACATTATATAGCATGTAACATATTACTCATATATGATATACTATAAGTAATATATAACTTATAACATAATATAATGATTATAGAATATAACTTATTCTAGAGGTTATACTTTGATTACATGGTAGACTTAGATGCACACGAATGATGAGGCTGTATTGTTCTGCTTCATTTAGAATGTGTTGACTAATAACACCTATTTCTGCTAGTATTCTTTTCCATGTTTCCACATTTCAGTCTTATCCTTTCCCTATGTGGATAATTCTATTGCAGTTTCCATCTCTGGTGTTAATTTATTAAAATTCTTTGTTTTTATTTACAACTATGTAATACATTTTTCAGAATTGTATAATAGTTGCCTCAGTGATAAATATTCATCTTTTTGATCTACATTTAAACTATATTTCTTTTTCTATATTGTCTATCTTTGTTATAGAGTCTATTGACTGGGGAAAATATATCATGTGTTCAGTCAACTTTCTTTACCCAGATGTTCAAACAGATGCTTTGTAACATGCAGGTGGAAAGCAATCTGAATCTTTTCTATACCACTTGTAAGTTAGGCATTTAGTTTTATATTGGCAAGTAAGAACTGATATGCCTAAAATGGTTATCAGAACCAACTCTAAAGTCTGCATATATAATACAAATACATGTGACCCAGAACCATGATATAGCCTTTAACTTTGTCAAACACATTTTATTTCCATATCTTTTCTGAAATTTTCCTTTCCATATTTATGTATCACATTAAAATGTTAACTATTTCTCTTTACAGATAAATTTTATACATTTTAAAAATTCTAAGGTCCCTTCAAATTTAATGTATTGTGTATTTGTTTTAAGTTAAATCACTAAAAAGATTCATTTTCTATAAATGTAACTATGCCCACCTCTATGTCATCCATAATTACTGAACTGTACTATATCCCTGTATTTCATGACTTTTTCTCCTCTCATAAAATTTATGGAAACAGGACATATAACCAAAATTAAGAGTAACCATAGGGCTAGATAGATGGCTTAGTGGTTAAGACATTTGCCTGCAAAGCCAAAGAATCTTGGTTCAACTCTCCAGGACCCATGTGAGCCAGATGCACAAGGGGACGCATGCATCTGGAGTTTGTTTGCAGTGGCTGGAGGCCCTGGTGAGCCCATTCTCTCTCTCTCTCTCACTCTCTCTCTCTCTCTCTTTCTCTTTCTCATAAATAAATAAATAAATAAATAAATAAATAAATAAATAAATAATATTTTTAAAAAAGAGTAACCATATATAAAATCTGGCTATAGAGTCAGTGATAAGTATTAAAATGACAGCTCATTTATATATGATGTGAGCTGAGAAATTCCAGTTCTTACCAAAGTTCAAGTAAATGTTTGAAAAGATGGACATTTATTCGGCTAAGTGTTTTGCAGAAAAACAGACATTTTTATACTGGTGTCATGTAGATTCTCTTCTCATGTTTCCTCCCTTACTTCCTCACTTCCTTCAAGCCATGACCAAGCAGAGCTTTCTTTTAAATGCCAATGTAAAAATCAAACTAAAAAATTTAAAAATCTCTAACAAGCTCTGACTGTGAAATCAACATACAACATCCTTCCATTTATTTTAATTTTTCATCACTGTTTGTTACTGCAATATTTCCATCCCAATGCAAATGCAGAAGCTTCCTTCTTTATGTCCAACAAGAATTTCCATAGGTATGAATGGTTTCATATGGGGATTGCAAGGCTATATATTCTTTTATATATTCATGTTGTCAATAGATAATTTTTTAAAAATAGATAACTTATATAGTAGTAAGATAATCGACATGCCTAAACACGTGCCTGATCGATGCCCTAACCATTTCCTAATGGTATTAAATCATCAATCAAAACTAAACATCATGTTAAGAAGTAGTGTTTTTAAAATTCTAATCTTGATAATTTTGTAGAGTGGGTCTTAGATTATAATGGCATATACAAACTGATATACTTAGCATTGTAGTGGTTTTATTGGAGTCACAGAATATTAGAAAGGTGATTCTAATTCACAATATAAAATGAAAGCTATTGCTATCTCTGAAACAACATATAATAGCTATGAAAACTATTTACAGATGTTCTATGCCCAAGGTAAGTTTTTTATTTCTGCCCAATCTATTTGGATAAGTGCATGAAATTTGATGTGCCCAACTTTAAACATGCAGAAGAGAGATTTTTTTTTAAGATTCATAGATTTTATTTTCCTTAACAGAGAATTAATAAGAGTAATGGAGGAACTAAACTCTTAGTAGAAATCACTAATGAATTTAATACTTCATGGAAGTAGATTCTGTACTAGAGATTAACTTGCCTAGGGGGAAATAATAAATTTAAGAGTAAGGAAAACCTTAATATCTTATAAGTTTCAATAATAGACAGATCAACAATTCTCAGTAATACTATTTGTATACTTAGAATATTCAGGCACATGTTAAACATTTTATATATAGTAGCTTATTTAACCAGTCAACAACTCTTCCAATAACAATTTCATGATTGAGAAAATATGGACCAGAAGATACTAAGGAATTTCACCAAGGACACATAACTAGTGAGTGTAGTCAAGCATCTATCAAAATAAACATCCCCAGAAGACTAATAGCACCAAATGCTATAGGAACAATTTACTTCCAAATTAACTCCATGTCATCTGCTGTCCTTGATGCTTGTTCTGTTATCTGAGTTACTACTCCTAAGACATTTCTGAAATCATGTTGTTGTTTTTTCCTCTGTGAAAAACAGGCATGGAGAGGACACTAACTTGTCAAGATCCTATAACTGATATGTGGCACATCACAATTAGAAATTCAGGTCAATCTCTGAAGACCAGTCTTTTTCATTGTATTTGATCAAATTTTGGACAAAAATGTGCGCATGTTCCAGAAGACTGGAAGAGATATTTTATTAACTATATGAAACTGAAAATAGATCATCTATGTCCACTAGAAAATGCAGTGAAATATTAGGTGCTAGTATTTGTGAATCTTCATTCACTACTGAGAATAGCAGTAAGACAACATTATATAGAACTTTTCAAACATGGAATTTGCTACCTCAGTTTCTCCCTTTTATCATCAGTTATTACCAAATGTGTACTTATGTCCCCGATGATCTGCCCTCCCTAATGATTAATGATAAATTCAATTAATTGTCCTCTATAATCAACTCCCTTCTAAATCTGTCTGTGATTTATTTTAATAACCACTGTATAACTTATATGTCATTCATTTAATATTATATTCTTTTAAAGGTTTCATTTCTGTTTACAAACTGTGCCATTATATTTATACACTAGCAAATTTTAAGAGACAATTGATTAAATTTACTGTTATTTAAAAACTTCATAGATTATATGCTATTAATAATTAAATCTCTTTTCTAAATTAAATATACTATCTTTCATTTTAACAACTTCAGAGGGGTGAGTTTCCAAATACTTAACAAATGCTCTAATCCCTATAAAATTAAACTTTTAGATATGAAATACTAGTTCTATTAAATGTGCAAAAGTATATTTACCTTAATATGGTTACTAGTTAGGGATCACAATTTTAGATAGGTTATTGTCTATAAGTTTAAATTGAAATCACAAGCCTCCTCAAAACATTAGTAAACTGAACAGCATTAATATTCATAAATCACTTCCAAACAAATAGGTTTATAATAATTTTTCTATTAAGAAGATGAGTTTTGGAACTGGGGTTGAGGGCTCCAAAGTTAAAGGTGCTTGCTTGCAATGCCTGCCAGCCAGGTTTAAATTCCTTACCCAGGTATAAAAATAATGATAATAAAAGTGGTGCAAGCATAGAGTGCTCATTTGCAATGGCAAGAGACCCTGGTGCTTGAATGCACGTGTGTTTGTGTGTGTGTGTGTGTGTGTGTGTGTGTGTGTGTGTGTGTTCACGCACACATAAATAAATAAACTAAAATATTAACATCAAGGAATATCAGACTTTGTCTCACAAGTTCTATGCTGATTTCTGAGTCTTTGTTGATGGAAGTTGTGCTCCGTGAGTGCCATTTCCTCTCACTGAATGGCGATGACATATGAAATAAGTCTTTTACATGATTATGTCTAATTTACTTACATCACACATAATAGGGCATGTCAAGTTGCCCCAATATTGTGAAGCAAAAATTTCATAGCTCAAAAATATATTACTCATGGGGGAAATTCTAAAATCACATATAATATGGCTTCATCTGGTCAATGAAGTGTACAAACTCCTGAAGCTACTATATGAATGATTATTTCACTTTGAGAAACCTGCATGTTCTCCACATTCTTCATGTCTGATAGAATAGCAAAACATTTACAAATATTGACATAATAAGAAAAAAATAATACCAAGAAATGTGGCTTTTTAATTATTTTCATGAATTTATTGGAAGTAAATTTCTGGGAGTTCCAGGTAAGATGGCAGCATAAGAGTCCTGCCAAACCAGCCTAGGGAGGGATTTAAGCAAAACCACAGCAAAATACACATTTCTTCCAAAAAGTGAAGGTGTATAGGTTATTATTGGACACAGAGGAGAAGCCAGAGAGACGAAGATCATCCAGAAAGGAGGAAACCGGCCAGAATCCCACCGAGACACTTGCGTGCCTGCCAGCCAGGGGCCAAGCTGTAGGGGCAGAGAACCAAAGAGGGGATTTTTCAATCACATTGGCCTCCTTGCAAAGTCAAGAAACCTGAAGGGGAGACAGCAGAGAGCAGCTGAGGAGCTGCTGAGGGGCACACAGGCAGGACCAGCTGAGCAGTTCCAGTACAACTCAAGCTTCCTGCACTCTCTCATTTCCCAACTTTCAGAATGCAAACCTTCGGAGAACTCATGCAGCCCCTGTGTCAGGGCATCCAGCACAGCTGATCACAACACCAGATCCAAAGCACAACAGAGAGGGATCGAGGTGGGCACTAAGTATTGATAAGACCGGAAGCCATCCCCCAAAAAGTAAGGAAGCCAACTGATACATAGGCCTTCACTGGAAGTGCTAATCTGTCTTTCCCTGTCAGGACAATTTATGGGTTACATATTATTGGTTAGCTCAGGCATTCTCAAGTAAGCTGTGTTTGAGGGTTGACTATTGTTACTTTTGATGCTTTCACATTTATAATGCCTTTGTCTTTTGCTTGATAAGGTTATGTTTGTTTTAATCCCCACACTTGCATACTCAAGTAAATGGGTCTAAGAAGCAAACAGGGGTTGCTATCCTAATATCTGGCAGGATAGACTTCAAACCCAATATTAGTGAGGAAAGATAAAGAAGGTCACTTTATTTTTTTATTTTTATTTATTTATTTATTTATTTTGGAGAGAGACACAGAGAGAGACAGAGAGAGTAGGAGAGGAAGACAGATAGAGATGGGTGCGCCAGCAGCCTCTCAGCCTCTGAGAAGGAAATCCAGATGTGTGAGCCCCCTTGTGGTCAAGTGCAGCATTGCGCCCTTGCGTCACTTTGCATCTGGCTAAATGTGGGACCTGGAGATTGGAACCCCTGGAGACTGGAACCAGCGTTCTTAGGCTTAGGAGGCAGGCGCCTTAACCACTAAGCCATCTCTCCAGCCCAAGAAGGTCACTTTATAATGATTAAAGGAACCTACCAACAGGAGGACATTACAATCCTAAACTTATATTCACCTTACTTAGGGTCTCCCAATTTCATCAAATACTATTAGACTTAAGGTCACAGATAACACCAAATACAATTGTAGTGGGTGACTTTAATACCCCACTGTCATCAAGTGACAGGTCATCCCAGCAAATAATAAACTAAAAGACACACAGATTAAATGATATCATGGAACAAATGAATCTACCTGATATCTACAGAATATTCCACCCAAATGCTGCAGAATATACATTTTTCTCAGCAGCACATGTAACATTCTCTAAAATAGGCCATATATTAGGACATAAAGCAAATCTTAACAAGTACAGGAAAATTGAAATAATCCTTTGTACTCTATATGACCACAATGGGATAAACAACAACAACAAAACAAAACAGAAATGATTCATTAACATTAAACTACAGTACAAGAAATGTATGATGAAGTTCTTATGGGAGATGTAACATACAAAACAGATGCTTGGAAACTTAAAAAATGCCACTAGAATTTGTTAACGTGAAGGATGTGAAAGACTTTAACTTACTGTGATTCCTTTAGAAAAAATTCACCTGTCTGAAGTACAAACAGAAGCCATATACTAATGTATTTATTGTTGATTAATAGATGTTGGAAAACAAAATGAAGAGTAACAATTCTACAAATGATATACAGTAGAAATTGAAATGAAATGACAACAAGGTTTATTGTACTGCTTTGAGTCATTATAATGCTATTTAGAAATAAAATGGTAACTAATTAAAACTGTGTATTGTGCCTCTTACAAATGATTATGAGTAATTTTTGTTGAAGTCTTAAATGTCTTAATTATGGTAATGTTTACATGAGTTTTGCAATTGTAAAATTCATAAAACTACACTCTAAAAGCATGCATTTATTCTATGTTAATAATAATAAACATAAAAAATAAAATATGGAACTGTATTTTATTATTACTCTCACAAAGACATGTAGTTTTATACCATTTGGGAGATAATATTTATTTTTATATGATTAATGGTCTGTATCTATTAGTGATTTTAGGAAACAGAAAATCCCACAGAGCTTCAAAGCTCCCTAACAAGTAAGCTGAGCATCTAGAGGTCATTAATGCAGAGTATTAAAGGAGACAGGACAACTTTTGAGGCCATAGGAAGATTGTTTTCAAGGGTCAAGAACACGGGTTTCTTTTATTTACATCTCTTAATAAATTTGTATGCCTACAAACATGTGTGTCCATAAAATGTGAAATTGCCTGGAAAGAGGTTTGCATGATATGTATTATTATTTCATTCTTCCATACTCTTATTTTTTCCTGCTCAGTTTGAGATCCTTCTAGAAGCATAGCAAAATCAGGGGTGGGCTGCATGGAAGGAAAAAAGCTAATGGAAAGTGAAGGTTCTTAATTGCACTTTGACTCCTTTTACAAGCAAAATCCTTTATTGAAGAGCTGCTCTGGGAACTCTTGTTTAATTTCCTGACGTTTCTAAGAATCAAATGTAACTGGTATGGCTCGATTAACATAGTTTAGAGAGGATGTTGTTTTTGTGGTCTCTTCTGACATGTAAGGGAGGCATGACTAATACTCAAATCTGATTAGATCTTTTGTTAAAGCAAATTATCTAAGCCAATCTTCCTTTCAAGGGAAGAGTCCCCAGCAGAGATCACTTTTATCCTTCCTCCCTTTTTCGTTATTTAGTTCGATATCTTGTCTTCTTTTGAGTATGAACTGAATAAAAAAAAAAACAAGTGTTTATTTTTGTTGCTGTTATGCTGTTTTCTTTTCTTTCTTTCTTACTTTTTGTTTAGTTTAAGTGTATACTCCTATACCTCTCATAATGCCTGGCACAAGATCCACATAGAATAGATTTTGAAAGAGAATGGATGAGTAAAGAGAGTTTGTAAAAGTTACTCTCCATTACAGTATGAGATTACAGAAGTCATCCCACATTCCTGGTGGCTGGATAGAAGGTTTTGGAGGCCTCACTAAAATATTACTATGAAGTAGAGGCATGGCCTAAATGGTGTCCCATTCCTCTGCTGTTGCTTTTGCTGTTTTCTGTGTTTTGGGTCTGTGGTAGTTTGAATAGATGGCCCCCAATATAGTCAGCTCTAACTCTCTCTCTCTCTCTCTCTCTCTCTCTCTCTCTCTCTCTCCTGGTCCTATAAGATCAGGCCAGCTTCTTCTGCCATTATGGAACTTCCCCTGGTTCTGTAAGCTTCAATAAATCCCTTCCTCCATAACTGTGCTTGGTCTGGACGTTCATCTCAGCGGACCTGAAGCTGTCTGCTACAGGGTCCTTTCTAAGATAAGCATACTCATGAAAACGTACTTAAGTTTTTCCTTTATATTTTTACATAGTTCAAGATTTTAGTTTTAAATATTGTGATTGTAGAGGTATCAAGAGGTATTTATTCTATTGCATGGAGATGACTATTTTCCCCAGAACTCTTTATTGAAAGGATCCTACTTACTCCGAAACACATTAACAGCAGCTTTGCTAATAGTTTTCTGTAGACATGTGTGTCTTCTGTATATCTATGGGTTACATTGGACTATGTGTTTGTTTTTATGTCAAATCATGTTCTTTTAGTTACTTCAGCTTTGTATTTTATTTAAGTCAGGTAGAGTCATACCTACTGGGTTCATTTTGCTCCAGAGTGTTAGGGTTATTTGGGTTTGGGGTATAGATTGAGTATGTTTTCTTTTATTTTTGTAATTCCACACCAATTTAAAGATTTGTGTGGTATTGCTATTTTAATAAGGTTGATTCTTCATGAACACTGGGTGCCATTCCATTGTGCGTTTGAATCTTTATTTATTGTTTTTGTTTCTACTTCATGCTTTCATTGCTAAGATATTTCATTTATTTGTTTAAACTGATTCCAGGGTATTTCACTGTAGTAACTCTTGTAAATAGGATTACTTTCTTTGTTTATTTTTTTTTATTTGAGAGAGAGAGAGAAAGAGAGTGAGGAAGAGGCAGAGAATGGGTGCACCGGTGCCTCTCAGCTACTGTGAATGAATTCGAGACACGTGCGCCCCCTTTTGCACATGTGTGATATTGCACATTTGCATCACTTTTGTGTCTGGCTGAATATGGGACCCAGAGATTTGAACAAGCTTTCTTAATGTTCACAGGCAAGTGCCATCTCTCCAGTTCAGGATTACTTTCTTGATTTCTCTTTTTGATAATTTGTATGGGCATCTAAGGACATTCTTCATCTGAGTATTCGGACATTATATCCTTTATCCTTGCTGAATTTGTTTATTAGTTACAAGGGCTTCTTTTCAGCCAGCAGTTAAAGTTTATGTTTCCTGCATACTATATACTAGTCTCCTTCAACATTGTTTACCATGGAGCTGGTAACGTAGACTTTATAGTTCTATTCAGGGATACAAAAATATCTAATTAAGCCAAAGAATAAAATATCTTATTGAAAACAACAATATTTTGGGCTAGAGAGATGGCTTAGCAGTTAAGGTATTTGCCTGAAAAGCCAAAGGATCCCAGCTCAATTCTCTAGGACCTACGTAAGCCAGATGCACAAGGGACACTTGCATCTGGAGTTAGTTTCCAGTGGTTGGAGGCCCTAGCATGCCCATTCTCTTTCTCTCTCTCTCCTCTTTCTCTCTCTCAAATGAATAAATAAATAAATAAATAAGATATTAAAAATTTAAAGTTGAATTCATTTTAAGAATATCCTTTGCTCCCTCTGCAGGCAGTTTTCCCCTGTAAATCTAGAATTTGATTACCTTTCTTTATAGTTTTTGCATAAATATGCTCAAAATGTGAGTGGCAATATAATAATTATTGTTTCTTTTGGCACAATTTTCCCCCTTCCTTTCTTTCATCTTTCTTTCTTTCTTTCCTTCCTTCCTTCATCCCTCCTTTCTCCCTTTTCTTCATTCCTTCCTTCCTCTTTTTATTTCCCCTCTCTTTTTTTCTTTCTATTTCTCTTCCTTCCTCCCTATTTTCTTTCTTTCATTCTATTTTTTTTGTTAACATTTACCCTGGGAGAGTAGGTGTGCGTTCATAATTTGTTTCAAATAGTATATCAGCCATAGATATTTTTCCACATGATATAGAAACATCCATACTTTTATATTTCTCTTAAAAATAACTACACATAAAAGAATATCTAGTGTTATCCTTCTGCTTACTTTTATAGGGGCAAAAATCACTTCTCTAATAAGTAAAAATAAATTTGTTTAATGTTTTTTGGGTTATTCTAAACCTTTTGTACTTTTTAATGGTTTTTTTAATGAAACATAGAGAATTGTGCATAGTCTACTCTTTAGCCACATTCTCAGCCTTATGCTCTTAAGACAGTCCAGCTGGCATTCTCTTCATAGTCATCTATCGATCTGAGCCATTGGAGTATGCACTATTGTGTCAGGAATTCAGGATGCTGTCTTTTTTTACTTAATTATGTTTACTTCAGATCCAGACAAAAATCTATTAATTCAGATTTTATATTGTAATGGAATATTCTGCCAGTCATCTCTAGAACAGTTGCCAGAGCCACATTGTGTCAATCCCATGACAGAAAGTGAGTATATTTATTTAACTTCACTGAAATTTAATTGTTTTGCAAAGTTTTATATTAGCAGAGGTGTATGACAAGCTTTTGTACAATAATTGAGTATATAAAATGTCCCAAAAGGTCCTGGTTCTGTGCACCAGACAGTGTGCAGGTGTGGTGTGAATTGAGTAGACCAGATCCCTGCTTCCCCACTCCTCCCAGTTCTCTAATACCATCAGGTCCCACTGTGCCTTGCTTGGGGAGGCCTGGTCCCTGTGTGAGCTGTGGAATCAGGCCTTTTGCTCTGGTATCCTGACTGGCCCCTATTTCACCTGAGTCAGAAGGTGCCTGGGCCAAAAGACAAAAACTTGCTTTCTCCTCAGTAAAATAAAGAGCCTCCCTAAAATGGGTAAACCA
Source organism: Orientallactaga sibirica (assembly GCA_036365145.1). Lineage (NCBI taxonomy): Eukaryota > Metazoa > Chordata > Mammalia > Rodentia > Dipodidae > Orientallactaga > Orientallactaga sibirica. The sequence goes on from JAEOAD010001030.1 coordinate 6,262,766, forward strand.
TAATGGGGAAAAAAGTCAATTAAAGTCAGAAAACTGGGAGATCTCCACTAAAGATGACTGGTCCTACAATGGAAGCCTCCAATGAAATCATAAGAAATCAACAGAAATTCAATCCCCAAATGAAAACACAACCAATGCAACCCTGATCGAAAGAATCACTGAACTGGAAACAAGTCATCAAAGAACCAACAATCAAGTCAATGAAACTGAACAAAATCATCTCTGAGAGTGTTCAGTAAGCTTAACTTGATTGAAGAAAATATCAGAACCCTCAAAAGAGATATGAATGAATTGAAAGAGAGTCGAGAAATGGAAGATATCAAAAACCGATTGATTAAGCATAAGGATTACTTGATCATATGTAAGAATGAATTCCAAGAAGCACTAAGAAAATCAGAACTCGAATTGAAATTATACCTCATAAGAGAGATGGACATGATGCACAATAACACATTAGAAAGCAAAAAGCAAGTAGAGCTTATAAAATCCTCTCTAGAATCCCTCACCAACAGAGTTCCTCATGTCGATCCCAGAACCTCTGAACTGGAAGACAAGGCAGTAGAAATTGATCGGGATGCCAAAAGCTTTGCTAAGTTCAAAAAGCCAAATGAACAGAATATGAGGGAACCGTGGGATACCCTAAAATGACCAAATATCTGGATCATATACCAGAAGGAGAGAAAAATCCAGTCCAGAGGCATAAAAAACATATTTAACAAAATTATTGAAGAAAATTTTCTGAATCTCTCAAAAGAGAGGCCCTTCCAGATACAAGATGCCCACAGAACACCAAACAGACAGGAGCAAAGAAGAAAGTCTCCAAGGCACATCATAGTTAAAACTTGTACCGATGAAAACAAACAGACTGTTAAAAGCAGCAAAAGAAACAATTTACAACATGCAAAGGCAATTCCATCAGAGTTATGTCAGATTTTTCATTGGAAACCTTGAAAGCCAGAAGGGCAGGGAATGAAACACTTCAAAATCTGAAAAACTATAGCTTCCAACCCAAGCTACTCTACCCAGTAAAAGTATCCCTCATAATAGATGGAGACAGGAAATCTTTCCATGAAAAAAGTCAACTCTATGGTTATATGAACACAAAGAAAAACCTACAGAGAATATGTCAGGGAATACTCCACACAAATCAAAGAACCAATCTCAAGACCCCAATAAGAAGATCACAATAACCAAAAATGGACGAGGCTCAACATACTAGAAAACAAAAGAAAGCACCAAAGCCCCTCCCCCAAAAAAAACCCTCATAATGGCAAGGATTAATTCAAACCTCACAGTAATAAACTTAACTATTAAAGGTCTTAACTCACCCATCAAAAGACACAAGTTATTAGGATAGATCAAAAAACTGAACCCTTCTAACTGCTGTCTTCAAGAAATCTACCTCACCACTAAAGATAGACACTTCCCCAGGGTAAAAGGATGGAAAATGATATTCCAAGCAAATGGAAATAAAAAGCAAGCGGGTGTTGCTATATTTTTATCTGATAAAATAGACTTCAAATTAAAAGTAATCAAAAAGGACAAAGAAGGCCATTTCTTACTCATTGAGGGAATGATTCAACATGAGCACATCACAATCATAAATACATATGCACCCAACACAGGTTTATGAAACAAAATCTACTTGACAATAAAACAGAACTAAACACCATCATAATTGGAGACGTCAATACTCTACTGTCATCAGAAGACAGACATCCAAGTACAAAATCAACAGGGAAATAAGAGAACTCAATAACACCACAGATCAACTAGACCTAACAGACATCTGCAGAACTTGCCACCCCAAGTCTACGGAATACACATTCTTCTCAGCAGCCCATGGAACCTTCTCCAAAATTGACCATATATTAGACCATAAAGTGAGCCTCCATAAAATCAGGAAAATTTAAGTAACTTCTGGCATCATGTCAGATCACCATGCTTTAAAGCTAGAAATTAACAAGAGACAAAACAACACACTTTTAAACAATGTATGGGTCATGGAAGAACTCAAAAAAGAAATTGTAAATTTCCTAGAATTAATGATAATGAAACACAACTTAACAAAAAATATGAGACACAATGCCTAAAACTGACATAAAGTAGTATGGTAGAAATGTCTTATAATTAGATATCCAGAAAAGTCCAAGTTATATGTATTTCAAGACTAACCTGGCTAGATGCCAACCATACATCTTCTGATGACTCTTTGCTATTCTCCAATTACACATACATTCATTTAACGGGTAAAGAATAGAACACCAGGGCTGGAGAGATGGCTTAGCGGTTAAGGCACCTGCTTGCGAAGCCTAAGAACGCCTGTTCAATTCTCCAGGCCCCACGTTTAGCCAGAAGTGACATAAAAGTGACACAAGTGCGCAATGTCACACAAGTGCACAAGGGGGCGCACATTTCTGGAGTTCTTTCACAGCCGTTGTGAAGGGGCTGAGAGGCTGCTGGCGTGCCCATTCTCTCTCTCTCTCTCAAATTAAAAATAAAAAGAATTCAATACTACTGTGTGAAATTTTTGACTCTAGATATATACTTCAGTGCTACTATCCCCATAAATAAGAGATCTTATTTTTTACTAAGGAGAGTATAAGTGTTTTCAACAAATGAATATGGAAAGATAACCATTAAAGTCTATACAACCTTAACATATGGAGGCATCTTCAACCATGGTCATATTCATATTTTTACTATTTTGCCAAAGTGTAATTTATATATCATAAAACCTATCCATCTGTTAGGGTAGGCTGTGATGTTTTTGGCTAAATTTACGGGCTCCTGAAACCATGCACATAGGCCAGTTTTCTAAATTTTCCATCACTCTAAGGATTTCCCTACAGCCCCTTCATAGACTGCCCCTACTCCCAGGGCCATATGTTAGCAAGTAGCTGATGTTGCCTCTGCAAAGTTTTCTTCCTGGAGCATATAAGAACTTTCTTTTTCTGTTTCACTAAGTCTTCCTTTGTAAATTCAGAAAATTTGGAATCACAGTTCCTATGAGAACACGAGAAGGAAGGAGGAGTTGTGAGTTAAGGACACACAGTTGTTTCAGTTGCCTGTTCTGCTTGCAAGAGGGCAGTAAAGTCAGTGTTGGAGTACCCGTTGTACCTGGGTGAGTGTTGAGGGCAGTAAAGTCAGTGTTGGAGTACCCGTTGTACCTGGGTGAGTGCTGAGGGCAGTAAAGTCAGTGTTGGAGTACCCGTTGTACCTGGGTGAGTGTTGAGGGCAGTAAAGTCAAAGAAATGTTGTACCTGGGTGAGTGTTGAGGGCAGTAAAGTCAGTGTTGGAGTACCTGTTGTACCTGGGTTAAGTGTTGCAGTCTCAAAGAAATGCTTGTGCTTAGGAAGCTGTCCTCCTCATTATTCTGTTAGTAGCTTTAGCAATCTTAACATACTGAGTCAGTAAGTGGGAAAAAGTACAAATAATTGCGAAACAATAGGTTGTACGGTTTCCTCAGCATGGACTTTTGGCCAGGGAGTGCTTTCTGTCATAGAGGCTTTTAAGGAGCATTGATTACTTACCCTTCCATGCATATAAGCGCATACATAAAAGTCAAGTACCACTTATAAAAGAACAGTAACTTAAAGTTCACCTGGGATTAATTTTTCTTCTCTTCTTTTCTTACATTCCCTGCTAAATAAAAGCATGTGAGGTATGTCAAACAACTGTGCCCTGCTGTGAATTTCTCTGCATTATTTTTTAAAAATGTTTTTGGGAATGCAAAGAAAGTCCTGATGAGTGATTTAGTTCCATTCTGATTAATGAGGACTTAAGCTGTAATTTCTGCCATTATGAATTAAATGTCACAGTTCATTAGAGTAAAGCCAGTTCAGTCCATTTCAACTTCATATCCATGTTTCCAATAGTAAGTCCCTTCATCATCATTTATTAATTTGGCATCAAGATGCCCCAAGTGTATTTTTTTTTTCAATTAAAGAAGAAAATATCCGAACATAGCTTTTTCAGTTGCATTAATGTTCAGGAAGACAGGTATGAGCTGGAGAAATAAAATGATCCCCATCTGATTCTAATGATTTTGGAAATAATTTATGATACTTGATGTTAGGAATTAACCAATCGCAAACAAGTTACTTTTGCTCATAAAATATAAGACCTGTAGATCAATCTGCTGTGCTCTCTAAGACAGTTACTAATTTTATGAAAACACATATTATTATTAAATGTGTCTTGCTTTTTGGCTTTACTCAGTATGAGTTCTAAATTATTGCCAGAAATGATCACTACTTATTTAATTCATGTTAAATGTTGACTCTTATTATAAAGCAAAGTTTTTGGCTGGAGAGATGGCTTGGTAATTAAGGTACTTGCCTGTGGAATCAAAGGATCTGGGTTTGATTCCACAGGACCCATATAAGTCAGATGCATAAGGTGGTGCATGTGTCTGGAGTTCATTTGCCATTGCTGATGGCCCTGACATGCCCATTCTCTCTCTCTCTATCTATCTGCCTCTCTCCTCTCTCTGTGTATCTTAAATAAGTAAATAAAGAAAATGTTTTTTTTAATTAAACAAAGTTCTCCTATATAATCCCAATATACAATGTAAATACAGATACTATGAAATATTTTTAAATTTTATAATTGCATATTTTATATATTTTTAAAATTGTACGTGTGGGAAGAAAATATAACATTTTTTAACCTGGGTGGACATTACAAAGTTCTTTTTTTTTTTTTTACAAAATTCTTAATATGCAATCAAATTATGACCTGTGAGTATAAAACTATGTTGCCACCTTAGATTTTAGGTTATAGTCATATTACTTCTTTTTTATTACTTCTTGAATAATTATCTTTCACATATTATAATGTATATCAAGTTATTATAATATGGACATTAGTAGCTTAAAATATGTCTTTCAGATAAAAATAGGAATTTTTATGAAAATAGGGGAATATTAAATTTTTAATGAATTAGAAAGAAAACTAAAGAAGCAATAATTTGTTAGAACAAATGCTTTCACAAAGATTCTCTCCAGGAAAAAAAATAATCACATAACTGTGTTTTCTTGTTTAGCAAGACTATTCAAAGTAATTTTCTTATATTTACCTTTCTTGACCATACCACTTCGTTTTCTGTTTTAAACTCTTTCCAATCAGGCTTTCATCTCAAATCCTTTTACTTAGCCCACCAAGTCTCTCATTGTGAGGAATCCAATAGTTAATTCTCAGACTTTTTTTTTTCTTATTGTGTTTCTCACAATCGATCATTTCCTTGTTCTTGAAACATTCTCTTCACTTTGTTTCCAGGTCAACATTCACTTACTTTTTTTAATTCAATATTGTGGTCGTTTCTGATAAACATCTTTGTACTGGTTTGTCTATTTTTTTTTTTTTTTATCTCTACACTTCTAATCTTGGCATCTTAGTGTGCTCAAAGGCTGCATTCTTAAACCTGTCTCTACTTTGTCTCCTATCATTATCTGGCTGATTTATCAAGTAATAATTTTTCAATGTCATATACATTAAGAGCGCATGTTGTTGTGAAGTGAATATTATCCCTCAAATTTACTATGATGGATTATTAAATCTCTGTACCTCAAAATACAAGCATATTTGTATATAATACTATATCTCCAATTTGTTCCTAATTATATGGACATAAGTTTAAAAATGAATGTTTGTAGACACATTGCAGATGTAATCACTTGGTATGAGTTCCGATTCAGGCACACAAATTCAATATAGTTGCTGTCTTGATAGAAAGGTGAAATTCGTTCAGAAAAAGTCAAAAACAAAAGATTTCTGGTGAAATTAAAGGGAAACAGGGATGTCATTTCTATCAACCAAATAACCCAAAGTTTTCTAGTCAAAAACATCAGAGATCAAGAGAAGGACAACTGTCTTCTTGCCTCTGAAAAAGTGCCAGCCCTCCCCCACTTGACAACACTCTGTTAGGTAAGCTGCATGCTGCCCTCTGCTTTGTGCCGGCGGTCCAATCCCCCCCTGTTCTGTTGTGGAAGCTCCACAAGGCACTGGGCCTTACTAGCGATTCCCACACAGCCCTCTGCTTTGTTGTGAAAGTCCAGAAACTTAGATTCTTAGATTTCTCCAGACACGAGCTCCATCACCTTGACATGTACTGCTCCATCAGGCTGCAGATTCCAGTCTTCTTTATGCAATTGTCTACTTGAACTTCTAGTTAGCATTTTAAGTGCTATTTCATAATTCCTCTATTCCTACTCCAGTCATGTTCCTCCTTGGCTATTTACATTTTAGCAAGTGATAGTTAATTGCTAAGGTGGAAAAACAACAACAAAAAAAAAAAAAAAAACCCTGCAATAACAAGAAAAAGAAACAACTTGGAGTCATTCTGTTGTTCAGGGCTCCTGTCCAAATGATCAACAGCTCTTGTAGAATACACTCGAAAGACATGCTCGCCTCAACCATTTACCGCTGGGGTCACAAGACAATATCAGAGTCCATGTGCCATTTCTTCCACTTGCCTACTGAGAACGGGAGTGGAAACGACGTTTGTTCACCATTTATTTGTCCTTAGTGTGAACCAGCCTTTCATTACTTTAAGAAAATACCTATATAAACAAGTCATGAAGAAAAAATTTGTGCATATTGACTAAGAGTTTGGGGAATTTCTGTTTTTTTGGCCTGTGGTAAGGCAGTGCTTCAAGGCAGGAAATTGACAGTGGTGTTGGGCAAACCTGCTCACCTCATGGTCACAGGAAAGAAAAGATAAAGAGTGAGATGATATTATCCCCTTTCAAGAGGACTCATCCCAAGATCAAAATCCCTCTCTCTGTGCCATATTTTTTAAAGTTTCTACCATCTGCCCATAGTGCCAAGCTGGGAACTAAGCCATTATTAACACAGTGGTGTCTAAGGGACGTGGGAGAGTCTATCTGTAGCACTCACTGTGATTAGTTTTTGCACAGGCCAATTGTTAATATTTTTTTAAAGTGAATTTTTATTTCTATTTACAAAAGCTGCCATCACCTTCTTATAAAACATTGTGTAAAGCCAGGCGTGGTGGCGCACGCAGGAGGCAGAGGTAGGAGAATCACCATGAGTTCGAGACCACCCTGAAACTACATAGGAAATTCCAGGTCAGCCTGGGCTAGAGCAAAACCCTACGTCGAAAAACGAAACCAAACAAACAAAGAAACAGAAAACATCGTGGAACAGTTTTTAATATTCTAAAGGAATGGTTTCCAGCTGAACATGGTATCATCCCACTTCCTTCCCCAAACACCAGAGCTCCTCTCAATATCTGAAGGCAGTTTTTAACTGTCAATATTGGAAGTGGAATGCTTTGGGTATCCAGAAATCAGAGATCTGGGGTTTAGACAAGCAGCCTTCAATGCACACATGACCCTAAATCCTAACAGTTCAGAGGCTGGAAAACTCCCGAGCTTACTCCTTTCTAGGCACTTCACATTCACTCTCATTCACACGTGCCAAAGGCAGTCCTGCCGCAGGTGGTTTGCACTTACTGGTAACTAGCTTTTGTGTAACTAACACTTAACCTCTGACTCACATAGCTCATCCATCTTCTGTTAGTTTTCTGTTAATCGTCCCCTCTTCATAAAGGGCTGCTCTCATGGCTCCATCTAAAATAGTGCCCCCTTGAAAGTCTACTGCTGAGCCTCTTTTTTTAATAATGTTGCCATTATCCTATATTTTCTTTTAAATTGAATATTTATATCAGCTACCCTTATCATCATCACCATAACCCAAATGAAATGTAAGCTCTTTAATTAATAGCAGGGAATTTTCCTGATTTTGCTTATCAACCTGCCGTTATCCATTAAGATATATTGGGGGCCATATATTCAAACTACTACAATACTCAAACATTTTGTGAATTAGGTAATCTTCCCTAGCCAGAAGTCAGGAGAGAATATCCATGACAGGAAAGAATGCAGGTAGTAATCAGTGGTTGGTTAGTACATACAACTTTGGACTGCTACTGGCTGCATTTGCTGAAGGAATCACTGTGAAGCAGAAGAGAATGAGAAGAAAACTTTGACATTATGAGATGTGGTGGAACGTTCCCCCAATCCCAGTACTTGGGGGGTGGGAGGCCCAATGGGAGGAGGATTGAGTAATTTCAGAGAAGCCCTGGCTACATAGTGGGTTCAAGAGCAGTCTGTTCTACAAAGCAAGCGTTTAGCTCACTGGCATACTGGCATGCAGAAGGTCCTGGCTTACATACCCAGCAGTGTAAAACAAGAAAAAGCTTTCAATTCTGTTTGCCAGAGTCAGTTGGAGGATTGAGTTAGAGATAAAATTAGACAAAACTAGATATTCAGAATAGAGCGTTTAAAATGGAACTCAAGCAGAGATATTATAACATCACATTTTCAAGAACTAACTATATATGACCATGACAATGAACAACATGGTCAGGACAGGACTCAAGATGATTACAGGAACGTAGGTTAAGGAGAAACTAGATTCTTGAAGAATGATCTAAAGATTAAAAGAATCACGAATCATTAAGGACACTACACAAAAAGTCACTTTGTCATTGAGGACTTCTCTCCTGGATTATGTAAACTTGAAGCCTTTCCCTCAAAATCCCTCATACCTTTCTATGCATTATAGTCTCAGTAATTTTTATCAACATATAACTTGGGTGTTACTCGGGTACCCTTTTCATTTAGGTTTTCTCCTTTACTGGAATAGGAATATTAAGAGAGCAGCAGTAATTTGTGTTCTTTCGTACTTTGCCCTATTACCTATATCTAGATAAATGCTGAATGGCACAGACCTTCATGAACAAATGGTGAGCGAATGTGTTTACATAAAGTTTGTCATGAGTTTCTCTTAAAAGTTAAAACTTGGGCTGGAGAGATGGCTTAGCGGTTAAGGCGCCTGCCTGCTAAGCCTAAGAACCTGGTTCCAATCTCCAGGTCCCACGTTTAGAAAGATGCAAAGTGACGCAGGGGCAGAATGCCGCACTTGACCACAAGGGGGTGCACGCATCTGGATTTCGTTCACAGCAGCTGAGAGACTGCTGGTGCGCCCATTCTCTATCTGTCTCCTTCTCCCTCTCTGTCCTCTCTATGTCTCTCTCCAAAAATAAATAAAAATAAAAAAAGTTAAAACTCATGTAAGTAAACAATTCAATGGTGGCTTTTCTAAACATCATTATAAATAAAACCTAATTTTCATTGATATAATACTTCACTAGCGAGGAGAAGAGAACATTTCTATTGGTATTATTTTGTCTTTAAAACAGTTTCATATATCTCACAGTAGCCTTTGACTAGCTATAAGGATGACCGTGAATTTCTGCTTCCCCTGCCTTCACTTCCCAAGTGCTGGGATTATAGTCCTGTGTCACCATGCCCAATTTACTGTTTGCATCTTTAGGAAAGAAATAAAGGACAGGTAGATTCATATATCATATGCAGCAAAGACTTAGGAATGGAAAACTATAGGGTAAATGTGAAATGTATAATCATGAATTAATAATAGCAAAAGTCTTGCTGAATAACAGGTGTTAATGCCAGAAGCTGAGAACAAAAATAGGTTATGTTCACAACTTTAAACATCAAGGAAAGCAATAGGATTTATTTGGTAAGCAGAAGGTCATTTATGAAGTTCACTATCACTGTGTAGCAAAACCTAACCTAGGTAGATATAACAATGTTTTCTCACTTGAATTAAAGCATGAAACAAACCTTTTTGTGACTCATTTAAAAAAAAAAAAAAAGAAAGAAACTGGTTGACAGACACAATTCCCCATGACAAATGTTTTCATTAACAAATGAATATAAATGACATGAAGTTATAAATAATATTCTGAGCGTTTTGCTGAGAGAAATTGGTTGTTTTTGAAAAAAAATTACATTATCGATTTCTCTAGTCAATAGTGTAAAACAAATGGTGACCTTTTCTTCATTTAATATTTCAAAATTATTGGATGGATACTAGAAGAAACTAACTGAGAGTGGGCTTTAGCACGGATCTTAGGTGCTTTATCTATTTTAAAATTCCAAAGCAATCATGAGAGAGTCAAAGCATATGTGAAAAATGACTACTAAAATCAGGTTAGATAGTTTGTATTCATTTTCTTTATGTGTCTAAAAGTTAAAGCCACACTAGTGATTAGACTAGGTCTTTGCTACTGCATATGTTAACAATACTTATCAAAGTGATAAGACACTCAAATGTAAGAATATTATTAATATCATGATTTAGCTTTCCATATTTGTGAAGTAACTTTTCTACATTATTTCCTAATGCATAGTTCTCAAAATAAGTATCATCAAAGTATTTTAAAGGGCTGGAGAGATGGCTTAGTGGTAAAGACATTTGCCTGCAAAGCCCAAGGATCACGTTTTGATTCTCCAGGACGCACGTAAGCCTGATGCACAAGGGGGCACATGCAAATGGAGTTCGTTTGCAGTGGCTGAAGGCTCTGGCATGCCCATTCTATCTCTCTCTCTCTTTCTCTCTCTCCCTCTTTCTCTCTCTCAAATAAATATATAAAAAATATTTTTTTAATTATATATATATTTTTTGTTTGTTTGTTTGTTTTTCGAGGTAAGGTTTCACTCTAGCCCAGGCTGACCTGGAATTCACTATGTAGTCTCAGGGTGGCCTCAGACTCGTGGTGATCCTCCTTCCTGTGCCCCCCGAGTGCTGGGATTAAAGGCGTGAGTCACCACGCCCGGCCATTTTAAAAATATTTCTAAATATTTTATTAATTTATTTATTTGAGAGAGGGAGAGAGAAAATGGACATTCCAGGGCCTCTAAGCACTAAAAAAGAACTCCAGACACATGTCCCACCTTATGCATCTGACATGCATGGGTACTGGGGAATCAAACCTAGGCCCTTAGGCTTTGCAGGCAAGGGCCATAACCACTAGGCAAATCGCTAATGCCCCAAAATATTTCTGAACCCACCTTAGCATCAAGAAATAGAATGTTAGCAGCTCCTCGCAAGCCTCTTTCCCGTTTCGTCGTGTTCTCTGATGCCTGGTTATCATTTCCTGTTTTTCTTTACGGACAGTTCACGTGCGGCAACACTACATCTAGTTTTGTCTGTGTTGAGCATCACGGTAATTGAGGTCTGCTGGAAACATTCCCTACTATGGCTTCTTGCCTCTGAATCATGTTTATGAATTTTTTTTCTTGTTATTGCCCAGTTTATTTTATTGTGAGAATTCTATTATTTGATTATATAAAATGATTCAGTTTTCTTTCTTTACTGGGGATACACACATTGGATTTGTGTCAATCAATACTGCTTGGATCACACCAAGGTAACTGAATTCCCCAAATCTCAGTAGTGTAAATCAACAAAGGTTTATTACTCTCTCATGCTTCATGTCCACTGCAAATTGGTTGGTGGATTGCCATTTCACTTGCCATCCTGGCTTCCTGAGTGTCTGGCAGAACAGCCACTGTCTGGCATGTTGTCTGATGCTGCCTGCGAGGATGAAGAATGGGGAAAAAATCACAAAGCATGTGCTAGCTCTTAAAGCTGCTACATAGACTTAACATATGACTTCTAATCATACTTGACTGGCAAAAATGTTACGTAGATTTGCTTGTCTTCAAGTAGTGAAGGAATGCCATCTGAGATTCTTTTCTTGCTCCAAATACTTGATAATTAAACCACATACTCAGAATATGTCAATTCTTATAATAATTGAGATAAGCTAAAATTTCCAAACAGTGCCTAATTTACACTCAAAGTGCAGGATCTCTGCATAGTGTAAAATTAATCACTGTCAGGATGGGTTTATGCTTGATGCAAAGAACTAAAAATGAGTGTTATGGAACATGAATGAACCTGCTATGCGTTGATGGCATGTAAGTTAATCATAATAAACTCCATTTATGAAGGAAGAATGGAAGATGTATAATGGTCCATAACCACTAATTACTGAACTCCCTTAAGCAGACACAAAGCAACCCCTATATTTTGGATGGGTAATTGTCTGAGACTGAATGTGAAATGACCATCACACACCTATACAGTTGAGGACTTGGATCCCTGCTGGTAGTTGTAAATTTTATTCTTTTCTTGCCTCCCTTTCTGCCTGTCCTTCATTTTGTAACCTTCTTGGGCTCATAAGATACATATGTTAATATCCCTTTCACCATGGTAAGGACAACATTTTAAAGAGTAACTCTATAATTTCAATATCTAGAGATCTGAAAAGCTTTGTTTTGGTTTTCTATGGTTTTTCTTACTTTCAATGCATTGTTTGTCTTCTTATGTGCCTGTTTATATTGCATACAGTCACATACTGTAGTTTAAAGTTGTACGTACCAAATATTTGCTAGTCACCATTAATGTGGGATAATATTTATTACCCAAGAAAGTAAATATATTGACTGTGGTCAGGTAGCTAAAACAATATAATAAACTCCAGTTGTAGTTTAGAGAAATGAATTAATCACAGCAAAGCAGAACTTACTCCATTGTGTTATGTTTTAATGTAACTTGTAGCTCAGGGCATAGATATTATTTTTACTTGTTTAAATTTTTTTGAGACAGTATCTCATGTTTTCAAGACTGTTCTTGAAATCAGTATGTAGCTCAAAATGACCACAAACTATTTGGTCCTATTTCATCCATCTCCTACTTGTGGAGATCACAAGGGTGTGTCACCATCATTCCAGTTTATATATTGTTGCTGGGAATCCAACTCAGGGCTCATGATGCTAAGCAAGCACTCTACCCACTTGATTATATCCTCGGCCCTATGTATTAGGAAACCCTAAACTTTTGGGAGAGAGTAAGTGGCTGATGTTATCCAATAATTCAACTTAATTCATAAACAGAAGTAAGATTAATGACCCTGGATCTTGGTTCTACATGTTTGTCCCAGTTTTCCACTGCACTGAAAATAATGTAAAAAAATATGGAAAACATTTGCTGTGGGAGTTTGAGCAGGATGCTTTTGCAAGATCGCATTCTCCCTACTGGAAAGATATTTGCTGTTCCATTGGCTCTCTTTGAGGTTCATTTAACACTGTGCCGCAAATCTCTTTATGTCCAAGAAACGATATGCCAGCCCTAGGCAAATTCTTTCAATCGAAAGATTTATAACATTTTAGGATTTCCGACTTAATGGAGTAAAACTTCTACAATACTGTTAACTGAGAACCAAGAGTACATCAAAATGTTTTTTTCAAGGACTTCATCATATGCTAACAAGCTTCATTACTTCAACAATTTGATGCAGACTACTCATGGACACAATCAAAGACCATGGCTACATTAGGCATGCCACTCACTCATTAATGCATAAATCAGTGTTTTTCTAAATGGCATCCTTGTTACCAATGACCAAGTCATTGACTGAATTTTGAGTTTAGAGGAAAAGTCATGACCATTTTGTCCATTTGGTGTCTCCATTAGCTGGCACATACCAGATTCTCCAGTTTCAATGACTGGAAAGAATGGCAGAGCCATCCTTCTTACTCATCAGCCAGTCTATGTGCCTCCTGACTCTGACAGAAGGGAGTCCATCTGATTCTTTACGGCCTCCAGGAGAGGCCCACCGCAGCCACCTCTCAGAAGCCCTTCCTCTCTCCTGGAGTCCAGCTGGACCTCTGAGTGCAGTCTGTTCACCAGCTGCCACTGTGCCCCACTCATCCGGCCAGCATTGTCCTGGCCACTTTCCATTTCAGCAGGCTCACTCCTTAATCAGTTCTAGAACAGCAAAGGAAACTGGACATATCCTGTCTGTTGCAGAATTCCTATTTATCTAATTGCCAAACATTAGAAAGTTTAGAAATAAAGACAAATGACTCATAAAACTACTCTTAAAGAAAATTTCACTTGATGTATTTGAGCAAATCTTATCACATAAGATTCTTCTTTAATTTCTGGTAAGATGTTCAGGTTTTATGCTAGGATGATCTTAATTCTGGCTTCAGATTTACTTACCATCATTATTCTCCACAGTATGTTGTTCCTGCTATTAAGACAAAAGCTCATCATTTGCATATTGAGATTGAAATGTAAACATATTGTCATCTTAAATTGATAGAACTTCTTAGCACTATTGTTTTGCTGTGGAAAACACAAGATTCAATGTCTATGAAATTCAATAAGGCAACTGTGAGGATTTCCAGGAATAAGTCAGGTATATGATGTCTCAAAGGAGAATTGTTAAAACTCTGAGTTTCAGAGTTCATGTCTGAGAAGTTTACATTTTACTGGTGGCATAACCTCTCTGGTATCAAAAAAAAAAAAGTAGGAAACAAAGGGAAATTTTACTGAGCAAAAAGATTAACTTTAATATCTGTTCAGCTTGTTTTTCTTTACAGCAAAGTAAAGTACAACAAAGTACAGGATCTTTTGTTTTCGTTGTTGTTGTTGTTGATATATATTGAACTCCTAAAACAGTGCTATGCATGTAGTCACAAAAAAATTGTGAACATGTTTGTCCATATACTTCTAAAACATAATTAATTCATATAAAACACTTATCGGATGATTATTAGGAAATTGTTCTCTTAACAATAAGATCTGAGATATATCTGAGTTCAGCATGGCATGTTACAAATCTGAAAGCATTCGTTAAAGTTATTCCAAAGGGCTTCTTGATGCAGGTTGTAAGGGCTATCCAGAGTTGAGAATTTAAAGTAACTTTTGAAGTGATGTTTAACCCTCCCCTCCATTAATAGTTTCTCCTCATGGAGAATAATCTAAGTATAAGAATGGCCTATTGATTTATTTATAGCAGATATTTTTATTGATTGCACAACCTATGAAACATAAGAAATAGAATGTTAATACCTATTTTCTTCACTATCCCTTTTAAATTAAGATTGGGGCAACAAACTCTTTTGTACTTGAATATAAAATTATGAAATATCATTATATTTCCTTTTTTCTATTATACAGCATGTAGCATAAGACCCTTGAGTGCAGTAATCTGAAGTCATGGAAACTTTGTAACATTTTTGATAACTCATATTGGAGCTATCATTGTTAGTAAGGCAGAACTGGATCTAAATTTTTTTACAACTGTAAATTTTTACATTTTTGCTATCTTAATTGATACTCTAATGTTAATATAAATACATAAAATCATACAAAATGATAGAAAGGTCCTTTGGAGATAAGGCTTCTTACTACTTAGTACATATCAGCAAATCCAGAAAACATAATAGAAATGTACATGACCAGGATTCAGCATTTGAAACTTATCCCAATGCTCAGAAATAGTGCAATATATATATATATATATATATATATATATATATATATATATATATATATTTTTTTTTTTTTTTTTTGACAGAGAGAGAGAGAGAGAGATACAGAAATAGGCAGGTAGAGAGAGAGAGAATGGGCACGCCAGGGCTTCCACCCACTGCAAACAAACTCCAGATGCATGTGCCCCCTTGTGCATCTGGCTTATGTGGGTTCCTGGAGAATAGAGCCTTGAACCGGGGTCCTTAGGCTTCACAGGCAAGCGTTTAACCGCTAAGCCATCTCTCCAGCCCATATATAGCCTTTTTAAAGCCTATTTGATTTAAGGGAATTGTTTTCTATCAAACAAGGTTTATGTTGTAAAGAAATAATAGCAGTGCTTCTAGTCTATAAGGAAGCCATTTTGCTCTCCAGGCTGTCTGCATGTGTAGCATAACCAGGTGAACCATTCTTCTAGCTAACAGTTCACAACACAAATTGTCTATTACACTCTACTAGTAATGAAGTACCTGCATGCTAATCTGAGAAGTTGGCTTGAAACTAGATTTCAGTTCTTTTCCTTTTGCCCTCATAATAGTAAATTATACCTAAAGCAAAGTCTTCAACATGAGTTTGGGCATAGCTAGAATATCAGAAAGACTTAAAAACAGATACTGCAGCAGGCAATAGGGTTCTTCAAACGAATACAACCTTTAAGTTGAAGAGTGTTCTTTCCCTTCCCACAGCACTCCCTCAGCAAAATCACAAGTTTCTCCCAGAATATTAAAAGGACTGTTCTTAATGTTTTACAAGGCAACCCACATGCTTGAAACCACTTTCAGAAGTTTAAAACATCTGTTAGGCTAAAAATCATAAAGATATGTTTAGCTAGTTTGGTAAAGTTTGTCTTTAAATGAAAAGAAATTTCATTTGAAAATGATATTAATAATAAATCTTTTCATATTGTTTATGATTAAATATTCAAATGAACATTTAGATGTTAGCAGAGGAAAGTTGATCAAAATCTGTCCACTCTGTTTTCTGGTCTTATGAATCAATAGTTGATAGTCACTCAATATAACTAGGTGGATATGTCATAATTACTAAATGTCCAAGCTAAACTGACTAAGATTACCTCTCAATCAGCTACCTGATGCTGTCACATGATATGCATAGTCTCCAAAGTTTTCTTTGCTGCAAAAGAACACTTCACAATAGTTTGGCAGTAAAACGTGATTGGAGACCGACTGCTCAAACCTTAAGAAAGCTAGCGAGTTAGGGAGTTCCACATTACAGAAAAAAGGTGTTACAGACAGGACAGAAAGACCAAGGGTGATCACAAAGGAAGCTGGGGGAAGATCCAGAAAAACAAAGACAAACAAACAAACAAACAAACAACCCAGGATGATATGGTCTCCAAGTTCATGTTCATTCTGTGGTGAAAAAGTCTTTGCACTGTTATCACACAGCCCACTTATGTGGTGAACAAGTCCATGGTCTCTGACATTTGCACTATTATCACAGACATATTTTCATGGCTTTGGGGAAAAAAGTAAACACATGTAAATTACTTGAATTTCAAACTACATTGAAACAATGCTGTGATCAAAAAACATTATACACAGGGCTGGAGAGATGGCTTAGTGGTTAAGGCGCCTGCCTCCTAAGCCTAAAAACGCTGGTTCCAATCTCCAGGTCCCACGTTTAGCCAGATGCAAAGTGACGCAAGTGTGCAATGCTGCACTTGACCACAAGGGGGCGTGCATATCTGGATTTCGTTTGCAGCAGCTGAGAGGCTGCTGGCGCACCCATTCTCAATCTGTCTTCCTCTCTCTCTTGGTCTGTCTCTCTCTGTGTCTCTCTCTCAAAAAAAATTATACACAGGGCTGTAGCATTGCTTATGAGTAATATTTATTCTCTCAATATTTCACAAGTGTTTAAGCCAGTCTTTTCCAATGATCATCAACTCCATTTATTAGAACATCTTTTTTTTTCATTTGTAGAACTATTACTGGTGTAACTGCTGCTTCTAAGTGCTTCCTAGCAACAGTAGCAAATGACTCAATATTTCCTCCAAGGAAAACTTCCGATTATTTGAATAGAGTATATTTCTACCTGTATTAACTTTGTGTGTGTGTGTGTGTGTGTGTGTGTGTGTGTGTGTGTGTGTGTGTGTGTGTCTGTGTGTTCTAGATATGCACCCTAGTGTTAGGTTGTTTGCAAACAGAACTGAAGAAATTTCTATCCTCTTAGAATTTATGTAAGTCTGTGAGTAGGATAACTTCTGTCTTTTAAGACTAGTTTAAAATTATTCCTACACTGCTTACCTAAACAGTGAACAATATCACTAAACTATTGTCTAGGGCTTTGTGAAAAAATGTCACATGACTGCAGCATGTTATATATAATACCTAAATATCTGTTTTATCTTTTTCCAGGTAGACTATTATTTTAATTATTTTAATTTTTTTACAAGATAGGGTCTCAGTGTAGCTCAGGGGGACCTGAAATTCACTCTGTATTCTCAGGGTGGCCTCAAACTCACAGCAATCCTCCTACCTCTGCCTCCTGAGTGCTGGGATTAAAGGCGTGCACCACCACGCCTGGCATGACTATTCTTTTTATAAGTCAAACCTTAAAAACCTTCATTGCACACCCAAGCTCCAAGCCAATTCTGTAATGTGCCCTAAATTATTACTATTATTTTCTGTTTACATTTTTGCAGAATTTTTGTCACTTCTTCAAAAATTAAACATTTACTTTCTCAATTTCGAGAGGATGATAGAGTCACTCATCCATTCAATAGATTCCTATTGATCAACTACTATGCATCCCATCTGTGCATAGGACGCGAAAATACCAAAAGGGAAAGTAAAAGCATAATGAATTAAAGACAGAAGTAAACCCTGCCCTCATGGTGCTTATGCCCTAGTGAAATGAGTCAAAATGTGTGTGGTGCTGTTCATCAAAGATGCCATTGACTGTGAGACACATCAAAGATGTCAGTGACTTTGACACTCATTGTCATAAGGACAATTAAGTTGTAAGACTCCATAAATTATATGAGACATCCCAATAGTGTTCACTTCCCTACCTTTCAGCTTTTCTTCATGCCATTGTCTTTAAGTATGTTTAGTTTCTTCAGGAACCTGCCATTGTACCTAAATTTTTTTTATTGACAGTCCTTTTTCTCATCTCCCAACTAAACTTGAGCTACCTGTTATTGGTCGATTCACTACATTTTTCATTTTTTATAGTGATGCTGAATATAGTCTTTCATACTTCCCCACTTCTCTCACTACACTGCAGTTCCCTTGCTGGCGCACGCACGCACGCGCATGTGCACACACACACACACACACACACACACACTATACATACGTGTTTTGGAACCAAGACATCTACTTGTAAACTTTGATTTCTTTTAACTACAATCACGTGATACAAAACTAACAAGCCTGTTGCAATTGCTTCATGATCTCCAGTAAAGGAGCTAAAAAATAAAATTCAACTTAACAGGTTACAAAGATATCTGAATGGGTAAAGTGCTTGCTTAGCAATCACGAAGACCTCAGTTTGATCCGTAGAACCCATGTAAAATGCTTGGCACATAGGCACAGACTTGTAATTTTAGGACTGAGAAGTTAAACTCCTTGAAGCTTCTTGGCCAGTTAATATAACATAATTGATGAGTTCCAGGCCAATGACAGACCCTGTCTCAGGAAGAGGTGGATGATGTTCTAAGCTAAGGATGACAATGGAGGTTGTCCTCTAGTTTGTTCACATGTACAAACACACACTTATGCACATTGTCCCACAGATGTGAACCCTGAAAACATGCTTGTATACATATATATAAAAGAGAAGAATTAAACTTGAAAATAAGGGAAAGCAATCAATCACAGAGCTTACAAAAACCAATGCACTGGGTTGTTGTAAGGTAAACACCTTTTTATTTTAATTTTTAATAATCGAAAAGTGAACTATTAACCCATGGGTACATGCGGTTAGGGTAAGAGAACAGTGAAAAGAGCTTGGTGTGCAATGTGTGTGAGCCTTTATGTACTTAAATAAGAATACTTTCTAATCTAAATATCTTCTAAAATACAAGCAACAGATTTTTACAGGGAAATTATAAAAGACTAATTCTAAAATACAAAAATAAGACAATTAAATCTTGATGAAAAATAAAACAGACACTAGGTCAGACTTAATCATGGCAAAAATAAATGAAAAATATTTGATATAGCATGTAGTGAAATAAAAAAATAAAGAAACTATAAATAGACTTTATTTCATTAGTGCACAATTCGTAGATTTACTATATTCAGTGCAAGATAATCACGGTAATCATGTACACACATTTGCTTTAAACCTTACTAGTGATGAACCGTGAGAGTCACACTGTTGGGATCGTGTCATTCAGTCCTTCACAGACAGCGTCCACTCATTGACATCATACTGAAATTAGATGAGTTCTATGAATTTGTTTTGTTTTTCCACTCAGGGTTCCAATAAAGCATTGCAACCATAAGCAAGAGCAACTGAGATGACTTCTGACAAAGTTCCTGTTCAATTGTATCCTAAAAATAAGCTGTCAACACTCAGCATTGTCATTCTGCCACATTTGTAGATAATTTTGAACAATTTTTATTTTCACATGTCCTTAGATTTTTTTTTTAAATGAACACAATGTACTATATGGTTTTACATAAATAAAGCAGGACACTTTATAATCTAAAAAGTCAAATCCTAGATTAAAAAAATATGCTTTTCATTTAAGATTTTAAGTTGATAAAGTTCACATGTGCAAATATTTATTGCAAATATTTATCTACTCTTTGGGTCAATCAGTAATTATACTTGACTGTTAAAAAAAAACCCATGATTGAGAGTAATTTAAACCAGTTAGCAGTATATTCTCTTTGGGCCACTTTGTCTCTTCACTAAATTTAAAAGTTCAAATCCCTAGTGCCTCAGTATGTATTTGAATTTGGCTTTAAGATATAGGTTGAAATGAGATCATTAGAGGAGGTCTTAATCCAAAATGCCCGGTATCCATAAAGAAGAGATTGAACAACACAGGGGCAAAAAGCATGGACACAGATACAGAAAATCCCACGTGAAGACCAGGCAAGAGGTGGCTGGCCACCTGCAAACAGGAAGAAGCTTTAGAAGAACTCTCTCTGGCAACTTTATCTTTGACTCCTACGTATAACAAAATTTATATAATATTGTGTGTGTGTGTGTGTGTGTGTGTGTGTATTTTGTTAGAGATCACGTTATTTCTCTTTTTTAGAAGGCTCCTTAGATCATTCTACAAGTTATTCTTTACAAGGACATCCAGAAACAATTCTGATACAAAAGTTTCAAATTATTGAGCTATTTCTATCTTTAGTTTGGAAATTCAAAACTGGCTGGTATATGTTACTCTCTTTATCCCTATAGATAACAGGGGTATGAATAAATATAGTGGCAAAGATTAAAGATTCCCTACATACAAATAAAGTACTTTGGATCCTCATGTTATGTATTGCATAGGGAAATCATTTAAAAATATACTCCTTCATTAGGGTTAGAAAGATGGATCAACGGTTAAAAGTTCTTGCTTGCAAAATCTCAAGGCTTGGGTTTGCTTCCCCATATGCTCATAAAGCCACATGCACAAAGTGGTGTATGTATCTGGAGTTCATTTGCAATGGGAACTAGGCCCTGGTGTACCCATTCTCCTTCTCTATTTGCAAATAAATTAATAAAATTATTTTTAAAAGTATACTACAATTTTCAAAAAATTAGTGTAACTATCCCTTACACTAGAATTTCAAAATAACTATAAAACTATACATCTAAGGGCTGGAGAGATGGCTTAGAGGTTAAGGCACCTGCCTCCTAAGCCTAAGAACGCTGGTTCCAATCTCCAGTGGTTCCAATCTCCAGGTCCCACGTTTAGCAAGATGCAAAGTGACGCAAGGGCGCAATGACGCACTTGACCACAAGGGGGTGCACACATCTGGATTTCGTTCACGGCGGCTGAGAGGCTGCTGGCGCGCCCATCTCTATCTGTTTTCCTCTCCCTCTCTCACTGTTTCTCTCTGTGTCTCTCTCAAAAATATATATATGTGTGTGTGTGTGTGTGTGTGTGTGTGTTATAATATTGCCTAGTTATTTTTGCCCAAACTTCTTATGTATTATTTAAATTTTTAGAACAACTCTTAGAAAATTTAATTACTTTTTATTTATTTATTTGAGAGGGAAAGAGGCAGATAGAGAGAGATAGAGAGAGAGATAATGGGCACTACAGGGCCTCTAGCCACTTCAAACAAACTCCAGATGCATGCATCACCATGTGCATGTGGCTTATGTGGGTACTAGTTAATTGAACCTGGGTCCTTAGGCTTCACAGGCAAGCACCTTACCCACTGAAATCTCTCCAGTCTCTGAAAAACTATTTATCTCTAAGTGATTATATGCCATACTTATGAAAATTTTTGAGTGTTTTATTACTAGATTTTTATTTCTTTTTTAAGGTTTTATTTTATTTTATTTATTTATTTATTTATTTATTTATTTATTTATTTATTTATGACAGTGAGAGGGAGAGAGAGAGAGAATAAGTGAGAATGGGTGTGCCAGGGCCTCTAGCCACTGCAAACGAAATCCAGACACATGCACCACTATGTGTATCTGGTTTATGTGGGACCTAGAGTATTGAACTGAGGTCCTTAGACTTCGCAGGCAAGTACCTTAACCACTAAGCCATCTCTCCAGCCCTACTACTAGACTTTTACCACTCTAAAACATACAATTATACTCCCTATATTTAAAGATTGAGAAATAGTACGGCACTTTATGAGTTATTAGAATGAAGTTTTAAGGTCTTGACCTTATCAGTCAAAGCTCTTGTTGGAGACAGAAGTCATACAGGTAGATTAAATGAGAGAACTTAATGTAAAGAATGTGAACTAAGAATGAAATTAACTAATGGAAGGGTAAAGAGAAAAAAACACTTAGGACAATGCAGTTGTCATACTTCAGGAGAATAATGGGAACAGAAAGGAAACAGCTAAATGTCAGACCTGTGACAATAAGAGACCCCTGCTGTGCTGGAGAAGAGCCCTCCCCTCGGTGGCTTTCCGGCATAGTGGTGTGGCATCAGTTCCTGCCAGTGCCAGAAGACAAGCAAAGGTGATTCAGCTCTGGTTTAGGAAAGGACCTCAGGTGTGAATGTAGAGAATCACCAAAGGTGGAGTAAACTCAACAGGAAGAAGCCTACAAGAAGCAGGAAGAGAGAGGGCATAGGGAGGACAGGATGGATGGGGAAGCTAAGGGAACGAGAAGGAGAAAGTGAGGAGGTAGGAAGAGAGACAATACCAAGTGCCTCTTGCCAGCCTGCAGTCTCCCACAACCCTCCCTTATTTGCAGAAGCTAAGAAGGAAGGAAGCCACCTGGAGAAACAGAATAAGGGTTTGCAGAGTTCTGATCAAATCATCCGAAAGAGGACCACAAAATGATAAGTTTAGCTCCGAGCAATAATTTAAAATTTGACACAAAATCTAAGTGGAAATGACAATGGGGCAGTGGTCATGGGATCCTGGTGTTCATGTGAACTTTGAATTTAAGATATACATGTACTTAACTATGTATGCAAACTACATATCCACATATATATGTTTGAGAATCTTCAGCATACTGAAATTATAACTGAGATTATAAAATTGCCTTGAAAGAAGAAACACTCACGCGATCAAGTCTCAGAAATGAAGTGAAGGGTCAATAGCCAATGAAAATGTGCCAAATCAACTAGAAGGAGTTCATTCTTAGAGGAAATAATGCAGAGAACTATTAGATCACATCAAAACATGGCAGAAAATATTTTTGAAGAGCACAGAGTATTCTACATAGTTAAATGCAGTTAAAAAGTCAAATGAGGGGCTGGATAAATGGCTTAGTGGTTAAGGCGTTTGCCTGGGAAGCCAAAGGATCCCGGTTCGATTCTCCAGGACCCACGTAAGCCAGATGCACAAAGGGGCATATGCACCTGGAGTTCGTTTGCAGTGGCTGGAGGCCCTGGCGTGCCCATTCTCTCTCTGTCTGCTTCTCTTCTATCTCTCTCTCTCTCTCTCTCTCTCTCTCTCTGCTTGCGAATAGATAAATAAAAATGAAAGAAAAAAAGTCAAATGAGTGAAAAAGACAGCTTTAGTGTTAGAGAAATTTTGTTCCTGGCGACTTTAGAAAGAGCTATTTCTATGTGATGTTCACAAAAACTGAGTGCACTTAAGGAAATCAATGGAAAATTTTCATAACTTTAGCTACAAATGAAAAAAGAACCAACATGATAGCTATAGTGAGAATATGGAATCAAAGGAGGACTTTTGGTTTGATTTTAAAAATATGATAAGGTTGAGCAAGGTTACCTATTCAATTACAATATAAAAAAGAGCTGGTTTTGCACACACAAGACAGACAGACAGACAATTGTAAGGGTGACACCTAAGAACACAGGAAGCACTAGATATGTCAGGCACAGGAGGAAGGAGGGGGAGTGACACTAAATATTTATGCCTATTTACTTTTGTTCGTAAGTGATATTTTAAATTTAATTATTTATTTGAAGAAGAGAGAGAACAGGCATGCCAGGGCCTACAACCACTGCCAAAGAACTCAACACATGTTCCACCGTGTGCATCTGGCTTACGTGAGTCTTAGGTAATTGATCTGAGGTCCTTTGGCTTTGCAGGCAAATGCCTTAACTGCTTAGTCATCTCTCTAGCCCTGGTAAGTGATTAAAAAAAAAAAAATCTCATTGAAGAAAACCAGTTTAGTGACAAAATGGTTAGACATGCATCAATTCAGTATTTTTAAATCCCTCATTACTTTCACTTGTGCTTTTTTTTCATATAAATGTAATTATCATCCGGGGTTATTCACCTTCAGCCTGAAAAACTTTCCTATGTATTTCTTGTCAGGAGTAAGAGATGGCAAGAGGTTTTCTCAGTTATTATATAGTGTGATTTTTTTTTTTTAACATTTGAGGCATACGTGTGAAAAAGATAACATTATTTGTTAACTTTTAAACCTCATTCCTTTGGATTCAGCAACATGACCTAAAAAATAGTATTGTTATCATTCTGTTTCCTAAATTGTTTATGACGGACAATTTATCCTAAATGAATCTCACTGGAAATTAAAATACTGACCAAATAAATTTCAGAGATTCTACTTTTGTCATTTTTCTTTAAAATGTTCCCAGATAGAAGGTTCTGAATCATGTTATTTAGATGTTCCCTTGTTTTCTTCCAATAGCTCTATAAATCCAAATTTTACATTTAAATTGCCAAACCAGTTTGTAGTTGCTTGTTTTTCTTTTTTCTTTCTTTCTTTCTTTCTTTCTTTCTTTCTTTTCTTTCTTTCTCTCTTTCTTTCTTTCTTTCTTTCTTTTTTTTTTTTTGAGAGAGAGTCAGACAGAGAGAGAGAGACTGGGGGGGCAGATAGAGAATGTGTGCACCAGCAGCCTCTCAGCTGCTGTGAATGAACTCCAGACATGTGCACCCCCTTGTGGGCAAGTGTGGCATTGTGCCCTTGAGTCACTTTGCATCTGCCTAGATGTGGGACCTGGAGAATCAAACGGGCGTTCTTAGGCTTAGCAGGCAGGCACCTTAATCACTAAGCCATCTCTCCAGCCCTTGCTTGTTTTTGTTATGAGACCTAAGCACCAATTTCATTCTCAGCAAAAGGATACACAGTTTTGCCAACACTCTGTATTGAAGGCACTCTCCTTTTCCCACTGTTTACTTACAGCTTTGTCAGGACATCACTTGACTGTAGAAGCCTGTGTTCACGTCTGTACTCCAACACTGTTCCACCAATCACTGGGTCTATTTTACGCCAGTGTGAATGATGCTATGCTGCTAGAGGTAATACAGTTGGAAATCAGGCAGTGTGATGCCACCATCCTTTTTCTTGCTCATGATTACTTTGGTTTTGGGGTGGATTCTGTGAATCCATATGAATCACAGAATTATTTTTCTTTTACCATTGAAAATATACTAACATCAGATTTTTGGTGAAGGTTGCATTGCATATGTAGATTTCACTGGAGAGTCTGAGCATCTTAACATTCATAGCTACAATTCATGAACATGTGTCTATTTATAAACTATTCAGTTTATTTATTACTTCATATAAAATATCCCAACATTGTTTTTCTTTGTAGCAGCTGTAATTGGGAGTAATTTGATTTCCATTTTTCTCAGTTCACGGTTACTGTATAGGAATTGGACTGGTTTTTCTGTGTTGATTTTTGTAGCCTTCAAACTTCTGTATAAAAATTATTAATTCAGACAAATGTTTCAAAGAACATTTAGAATTTTCTGTATACGTGATAATGTTCTGGTCAAACAATGACAACTTGATTTTATTCCTTCTGATTTGGAAACTTTATAAATAATCCTCTGTTAGTTGCTCTGATAGTGACTTCCAATAATATACTGAATAGAAAAATCAGTAACAAGCATGGTCTTTTCTGGATTTCAGAGGGGAGGGTTTTAGTCTTTCTTCATTAAGCATACTTTTTTAAATAATTCTAGTTGTTGAATTTAGGTCAAAAACCTTTTTGGGTAAATAGCCATGTTGTAGTTACTTTAATCTTACTGGAACAGAACACATGACCAAACCCAGCTGATAGGAAATGGTTCACTTTGGCTGGCGGACATGAGAAAAGTCATCGTTGGCATGGAAAGGAAGGTAGAACAAAGGCTGGGCATCACTTTGCACCACAGCATCTGGTAGAAAGCAGCAAGAGAGTGAGCTGATCTAAGGCAAGGGGGAGTTGGGCGTGACACCCACAAACCCACCTTGCCCCTAGCAACACACTTTCTCCAGGAAGGCTCCACCTCCCAAATTACACCTAATGCTCAAGGGACCAAATCATTTATGGGGACATCTGATTCAAACCACCACGAGGCCATTCCACATTCAAAGTACCACACCTTTATGCATGGCATACTCTAGTATCCTATGACGGAAGGCATTTAGGACTACAATTAAGAAACAGTGCTCTAATGGCATAATTGGCTGGAAATCATAAGTACCATCATCTGATCATCTTAAAGCATTTTCAGATTTTTACTATGTGTCTGGGTTCTCATTTTTCTGACACTAGACAATTTACAAAGGTTTTTTTTTATTTCCTAAATCCCTCCTTGGTTTGATTTCTAGATTAATAATTTAAATATAACTACAAAAAAAAAACATAAAAAATTTTTGGTACAAAACCTTAATATTGCCGGGTGTGGTGGCGCACGCCTTTAATCCCAGCACTCGGGAGGCAGAGGTAGGAGGATCGCCGTGAGTTGGAGGCCACCCTGAGACTCCATAGTGAATTCCAGGTCAGCCTGGGCCAGAGTGAAACCCTACCTCGAAAAAACCAAAAAAAAAAAAAAAAAACCTTAATATTATAGTCTCTATTGCCCCATCCTCTATTTACTCCTCCTCTTGGGCCTTCATGATTCCTAAGCGAATCCGGATACATGAAGGTGACCTCAAAGGAAGTAAACCCGTGGCTCTGTGATCTGTGTGTTACCTTACTCTGGAATAATTAGGTATTCTACACTGCATAATTATTCTTCTATGAGACAATAAAATAATAAAACCTTACTTCCTTCCCATAAATAAGGGTAGTATACTTCACTAAAAGGAAATTACAAGGTCATCTTTCCCTGTAGTTCCCAAAACCCACTGTTCAGTGGCAAGTTCTTAGCCATTTTGCTTTCTTTGTATTAAAGCTAGTTGTGCTGGTGTGTTCAACCTGGTTTATTATGTGTAAGCTGTTGTCTTCTAGAATCATGAGTTATTTCTCAACAAGGAAACTAATAACAAAAATTGTTATTTTCACCTTTATTACAGTTTTTAATGTGCTGTAGAGATGCATGATATTTGCAGAATTCTGAATATAATGTAGCTTTTTTTATTGGCAAAATGCAATTACACAACTAATTGGCTGTTATATTGCAGGGTGATACATGCTTGGCCAGCAGCTCTCCCTGCTGGCATTGCAGGGGTTGGTCTGGGCCTGCACCCCCCCTTTCAATATGCTTTATTATTTAAGCCAAGAGAATGGCCACTCAGTGGATGTGCTTGGCAACTCCAAGAAACAGATGCCTGGCTCTCACGTTTATCTTTTCCCCAACAGGAGCAATATGGTAATAAGTGCCTGATTTTTTGGATAAAAGTCAAGCTACTTGCTCAGCCCAGTGGCTGGATTTTTGGGCAATGGCAAACATACCTTTCTGCTAGTTGCATGTTAAATGGGTACTTTTCACTCCTGATTATTTTTGATAGTGGGACATCTCTCAGATTGATTTTAATTAGAGAAATTAACTACACTGAATAATTGCAGTTCTCCAACAATGTTATATTCCCCTTTCTTTACATCCCCTCTCCGCAAAGTTCTGGACTCTTCAGGAGTGAATAAAATATAAAATAGAGAAAACATACGACATTGGAAATGGATTATTTGTAATTTATTTACTCAAAATAAAATGTATTTATCCAAATTCTCATACAATTTTTTTGTAAAATTAGATATGTTCTTTTTATGTTTTATTTTTTTTTCATTTATTTGAGAGAAAGATGCAGAGAGAGAGAGAGATAAGGAGGAAGGGAGGGAGGGAAATAATGGGCCCATCAGGGCATCCAGCCACTACAATCGAAATCAAGACGCATGCGCCATCTTGTACCTCTGGCTTATGTGGGTACTGGGGAATTTAACTTGGGTCCTTTGGCTTTATAGGTAAGCACCTTCACCCCTAGGCCATCTCTCCAGCCCTAGACATGTTATTTTAAGCAGCAAGATGTTTTACTCAAAGACAAAGTGAATATGTAGGCGATGCTGCAAGAGAGCACTGAGTTCCTCTAGCTAGATCACTCAAAGAGCACAAATATCATTGTGATCATTTATAGGTTTTGATATGAAAGACCATTTTGGTTAATTTAAAAAAGTATTCAAAAGCAAATTATTAGCAATATGTTCAGCAGCTATAACCAAGATTTGTGTCAGAATAAATGATTTAATAAAACCTAAAGGACAAATTATTTGGCGATTTTAGCACGTTGGCTATCAGACATGTTCAAACAAGAGAAAGCAGTGAAGACAGACATATTGGAGGAAGGGAGCGAGAGGTTTCAGATTATATTTTCCTGTTATGCTATCTTGGTTTGTAAATGGCTCATAGACCCTCTTGATATGTTTGGATATGAAATGTCTCTCAGAGGCTCATGTGTTTGGACACTTGGTCCCCAGCTGGTAGTGTTGTTTTGTAAGGTTATAGAAAATAGAGCTGAGCTGGAGAAAGTGGGTAGCTGGGAGGGGAAATTATGGGCCCAGCTCCAGTTAAGGCTAGAGCTTTCTACTTCCTGATTCACTCGGGTGTAAGCAAACAGTCTGATGTCCCTGCATTCATGGATCAACATAACCCTTCCTTGCCACCCAGACTGGACTATGTTCCCATAAACAGTGAATGAAAATAAACTACTGTTCCCTTGTTTCTGTCAAGTGTTTAGTCACAGCAATGAAAAAGCAAACAATATTTCAATATTATAAGCAATGGCAGTCCTTGAAAATGGTGGCAAAGAATGTTTGCCTGATGTTTGAAAGGATATCTTAAAGTATGGGGACTGGTTGTCTTAGAGTAATAAAAACAGGACTGACTTCGGTTGAGAAATAATCCAGCAGAATAAGAAGGAGCTAGTCAGGGTTTAAGTTAAAGCAACAGAAGTGGAAGGAATAATAATTAGTGTGGATTCCAAAGCTATTTCAAGTTTGTGTTTTACATGTGTTCGTGTGTGTGTGTGCGCGCACCAGAAGATGACTGAATGTCGTCCTCACAAGTGCTATATACCGTTTTTGTTATTGCTGAAATGGAATCTCTCATTGGCCTGGGACACACCACCCAGGCTAGAATTGCCAATTAGGCCCTGGGATCCTATTACCTGCCTCCTTAGTGCTGGAACTACAGACATGTACCACCATTCCTGGCTTTTCTTGTGGTTCATGCTTGTGAGGTAAACAACACTGCATAAGTTATCTCTCCACACCTCCCCCCTTTTATCTAGAGAAAAACTGCAATGAGAATAGCTTGCCAAATGCTTTCTGGCCTTCTTTTCCCCCTTGTTTATCCATTACTATCTCCATGATAGACCAGTTTAAACAGAAGAAATCTTATATCTGACAAAGGAGTAAATTGGAGTGTTTCTTAGGTCCTGAATCTGGGGACAGAGCAGAAAGTATAGTCCATTGTCTGGAATCATGCTAGAGAGAAGGGAGGCAGCTGGAGCCTGCTGGTGCCCCTGACCACTGAGAGTGGGCACTACCAGGCCCCACACAGCAAGTCTTTGTCACCCTCACATCCTAACGCTAGCCCCACTCTTTTCAAAAGGGAATCATGAGCCTCACAGCCAGAGGGCTGATTTGCATGTTCACATCCCTTTTGTCAGAACACACATTAAACTCATATTAATCCTTATGACTTTGGCCCAGCCCCCAAAACCACTGTTTTCTTGGCTTCCTGAAAACTTCTTGAATCACAACAAAAGTAAAAAAAAATGAAATTAAACAGTGCCAAAGATTAACTAAAACCTTAAGACATATCAGATAGTGTGTTCTAAAGATAAATGAGCAAGAAGAGGAATTTATTAAGAAGAAAATTGATAATAAACTATGTATGTGATCAGATGGTGTTATGCAAAAACATACAAAACGTGAAGTAAAAATAGTCAATTATTACAAGACAAAGTAGAAAAAATATAAAGATTGTGAAAGAAAAAAATAAAAGCAAATTCTAGCTTTTTGAATACAAATAAAATAGTAGATGGCAAGTCTCTAAAAGATCCAAACTCAAGAAAACAGCTTCTTGAAAATAGATACAAAAGCACACATATTAAATGTACCAGCAAAGATACCTGCAACTTGAAAGGAATAAAATTACAAATCTAGGAGAAATGCAAATATTCCCAAATAAATGTCATTTGTAAAATTGACCAAGGGTGTGCTTGAAAATCTGGCAATACAATTTTAATAAAACATTGGAATATTTTCTTTAAAAATTAAGAAAATAGAAAAGTGTAACATTAAGCAATGTGCATCTATGCTTGAAAATGTTGAATACTAAAAAGCATTATAACTTCTAAGCTCACTAAAATAAATGAATACATTTTATTTATAGGACTGAAGAGAGGCTTAGTGGTTAAGGCACTTGCCAGCAAAGCTAAATGACCCAGGTTTGACTCCCCAGTACCCATGTAAAGCCAGATGCACAAGGTTTCACATGCATCTGCTGTCCGTTTGCAGTGGCTAGAAGCCCTAGTGTGCCTATTCTCTCTCTATCTACCTGCATCTTTCTCTCCTTCTCTCTCTCCCTCAAATAAATAAATGAATAAAATAAAATTACTTAACATTTTAGATATAGTAAATATACACATAATATAAAATTTTACTTATAAATAAAGTGTGAAACTTCCAAATAATTTAAATATAGTAAATATGTATGAAAATGTTAAAAGAACCAATTATTTTGTTTATCAGTTAAAAAATAAAATTAGCCATTACTATGAAAACATATATATTTATTAAGTGTTATTGTGACATGAATGACATTTTACCATATTTATTGTTTCATTATGTTTTAAATGTATTATAGTTTCTACAATTTTATATATTGAATATAAGGCTCTAAAATATTCTTCAACCCCCAAATACATAAAATGTTATTTTCTTGGGCTGGAGAGATGGCTTAGCAGTTAAGGTGCCAGTCTGAGAAGCCTAAGAATGCTCGTTCGATTCTCCAGGTCCCACATTTAGCCAGATGCAAAAGTGATGCAAGCATGCAATATCGCACATACACACAAGGGGGCATATGCATCTGGAGTTCATTCACAGCAGTGGAGAGGCTGCTAGCACACCCATTCTCTCTGTCTCTCTCAAATTAAAAAAAAACATGTTATTTCCTAAATTTAGCTGCACATTTTCATGTACTTGGTTTTATTTCCTAATGTAGAAAGTCTACTTAAATATAGCAATGGTTATTTTAATGTCAAAAATAAAAATAAAATTGCCTTTATGAGACTATTTCTGTTCAAACTAATCATGGGATTAAGAAGTCCTAGAAAATAAAAGATATAAAATTAAAACCTATAAAGCAAACCAGATATCTTTCAGATCTTGAGAAAAAATCTACATACATAAACAATATATAGAATCCAATAGCTGTTTGGTATTATTAGCAAGATGCAATTAAAGTGGAAACAGAAAAGGCAGGGAGTGTGGGAGATAGAAACTTTAGATAAATTTAAATTTTAAAAAGTCAGAATAAATAATACAATGTGAAATTAAAATATTTGCCAAGCTTTATCAAGGACTGAATGAGCATGGACAAACATTATCTCCCTGGACAAGAGTAAACATAAAGACTATAAAACAGGAGAAAATATTTGTTGGCTACATGTCAGATAAGTTTGATGTAAAGAATATGTATGGGCTAGAGAGATGGCTTAGCAGTTAAGGCACCTGCCTCCTAAGCGTAAGAATGCTGGTTCCAATCTCCAGCGGTTCCAATTTCCAGGTCCCACATTTAGCCAGATGCAAAGTGACGTAAGGGCACAATGCTGCACTTGACCACAAGGGGATGCATGCATCCGGATTTCGTTTGCAGCAGCTGAGAGGCTGCTGGCGCACCCATCTCTATCTGTCTTCCTCTCCCTATCTCTCTGTCTCTCTCCAAAATAAAAATAAATATAAAATTTTTTTTTAAAAAAAAGAATATGTAAAGATCTGGAAAACTACACACCGATAAAGCATGACTGCCAATACATATATGGATGAACACAATTAACAAACAGTACTCAAGAGAAAAAAAATATACTGGACTTGGAGGCACATAAATTTAATCCCAGCACTGGGAGGCAGAGGTAGGAGAAACAACAATTTTTTTAAATATTCAATAATTTTATATATGCAAATTAAAACCACTTTGATGTTCTATCTCACTCTAGTCAGAATCCTCAACAAAACCAATGACAGCAAATGCCAGTGAGGACATGGGAAAGAGGACCATTTCTTTGCCGTTGGTGGGAGTAAACCTGGTACAGACACTATGGAAATCAGCGTGGAAGTTACAAACAAAACTAAAACGTGAACTACCATATGACCCAGCTATACCAGACACGGGCTTATCCCAAAGGACTCTCTAACCTGCCACAGAGACTCTTCCATGTTTATTGAAGCCCTGGTCACAATAGCTGGGACAAGAAACCACTGCAGATGTCCACCAAGCAATAATTGAATAAGGAAAGTTTGGTATGGTACAAATACAAAATTAACTTTTACCCAGTCATAAAGAAAAGCACATTTATGAAATTTTCAAGAAAAATGATGGATCTGGAAAAGGTAAGTCCAGAAAGAGAAAGAACAAAGTCATGTTTTCTCTTACTTAAATGTGTTTCTCTTACATTGAATGTATATGTAAATAAGCAGAGATCAGAGAAGGCATAGGTTATAAAGACTGAGAGAAACGTGAGGGGAAAGAAGTGTGGAGAAAAGGGGACTGAAAAAGGTCACATTCTCATATGAAATAAAAGTGTAAAAGACACTATTGGAAGAGTTACCATGATGGGGGGATAAATGGGAAAGAAAAACAAAAATTGTATAAAAATGCCACATTGAAACCTTATCGTGTACATGTATTCATGCTAAAAATTAAATTGATAATCTGTGAGTTCATTTCCTAAAAAGGAGAGATATTGACAAGCATTTAACGTGTTAATCCTACTCAAACAATTTTAATCAGATTTCTAAATTGTGTGAAACAGAATCATTTTAAAGTTCATATGAAAAACTATTAGTGAGAAAAATATTAGAAAATAACGGAAATAATTAAATGACATAAAATCTCAACAGATTAAATTTAGCAAGCACTATCCACAGATTTCACCATGGATTCAGCTAACCTCAGATCAAATATATTAAAAGGCGGGGGGACACTTTACTTAACATATACAAGCTTTTCTTTCTCACAGTTTCCTAAGCAACAAAAAGTTATAGTTACTTACAAAGATTTTAGAAAATGCATCAATCATTGTAAATAACCTAGAGGTGATTTAAAATGTGTGGGAGGACGGACCTAGATTCTGTGCAGATGCTGTGTCATCTTTCATCAGGATCTAGTGTGTAGGTTGAGTTGAGCATCCATGGAGGGTCCTGATCGGATCTGTTGTGGACGACTGGGTTCAGAGCAGTGTGTACTACCAGTCACCAACCTCTACAGGAACAGAACAAATAGAATTGACTGGGTAGAGCTGGACAGATGGCTCAGCAGCTTGCCTAGAAAACCTAATGACCTGGGTTCAATTCCCCAGGAACCACTTACAGCCAGATGCACAAGATGACACATGAATCTAGAGTTCATTTGCACTAGCTGGAGACCCTGGCATAGCCATACTGTCTTTTCTTTCTCTTGGTGACTCTCTCTCTCTCTTTTTGGAAAGAGTTGGAGAGAGTGAAAGAGACAGAGGGAGAGGGAGACAGATAGAGAATGGGCGTGCCAGCAGCCTCTAGGCAGCTGCAAAAGAATGCCAGACATGTTCGCCCCCTTGTGGGCAAGTGCAGCATTGTGCCCTTGCCTCACTTTGTGTCTGGCTAAACGTGGGACCTGGAGAATCGAACAGGCATTCTTAGGTTTAGCAGGCAGGCGCCTTAACTGCTAAGCCACCTCTCCAGCCCTCTTGGTGTCTCTTTATCTCTCTCTCTCTCTCTTTCCCTGTATGCTTTCAAATAAAGAAATAAAACATTTAAAAAGGAATTGACTATGTATTATAAAGGGGATAAAGAAATAAAATATTTAAAAAGGAATTGACTATGTATTATAAAGGGGATTCCTTAGATTGACTGATAACATATAGTCTGGGCAGTCCAACAATGGCTGTCTGCATATTGGAGAATCTAACACCTTGGTAGCTGTTCCATCCACAAGATTGAATTCTTCAGCAGTCACACTATGATGCTAAAGACCTGAGGATCCCTGCGGAGCTGTTGGTCTTTAGTCTATTTCAGAAGGACAAAGCAGCTGGGTTCTAATATCAGCAACAAGGAAAAAGCGTTTGACAGTAATTAGCAAAGGTAGATAGGCAGAGCTTTTTCATTGACTCAGTCTCTTTATATATAGCCTGCCCCTGGAAGGGCCACTCACTTTGGAAAAGGTCTTCTTTCCTCAGTTAACCTTCCCAGAAAATACCTTTCAGCCCCCCCCCAAGGGTCATGTCTCTTATTTAATTTTCTGATCCAGTTGTGTTGACAATAGATATTAGTGGTCATATAGTGTTTTCACTTTGTACTTAAAAAAATAATATCATCTTTATAGCTTACTTTTTCATGATTCCATATTTGTAAATTCTTCTCAAGTCAAATATACTCAAAATATATAATATCTTATAAATATAAATGTGAAACTTCTAAATATATGACCAGATAGAAAAGTCTAGAAATTAAAGATTCAAAATTATGAAATATGTAATTATAAGTTTCAAAAGAAAGTTGACAATGTAGGTAGGGAATATAACTTCGTGATTTCAAGTAGCACATGTTTTAATAAAGACAAAGAGAATCTTAGAGATATTCATTCAAGACCATCTCCTAAAACACAGTGAAGTTAAGTCCCTGAAGAAGCCCTTGCTGCAGCAGATGAAGCAGATGGGCCAGAGCCACGACAGGCATTGGAGGCAGGGATTTGTGTCCAATGTCTACAGAGATCTGGAATGAGATACTAAATTACTGTGTGATAGGAATGAAATGAACCAGAGGTGGACAAGTTCTCAACAGAAAGTGAAGTCTTTGAACAATTTTAATCTCTCAAGTTGACTCAAGTTAATATAAGCCATCTAATGTCTCCAAATAACTGCAATATCCATACATGATAATATATAATTTTTTCTTATGAGAAATATATTACCATGAGATCAAAATATTTCCTAATAGCCAATCAAAGTGAAGAATGTCAGCAGGAAGACAGGATATGACCACTGGAAATACATCCAAAGTTAGCCAAAACCTGGAATGTTTTTGGGGGGGATTATACTTTAAATGAATCATCCATGACATATTTTTCTAAAGAATAATAGGGTATAAAGTTAAAACTTTTAGGAGAGAGCAGAAAACTTAAAAAACAAAAACTAAATAGAAACAGAATAAAAAACAAAATCAAGTATTAAGAAGTAGATTTCATAGCATTTAGAAAAAAAGTGGAGAATTAGTGAATGAAATTGAGTCAAAATAATATTCAACATTAATTACACAACAAATCCAATCTCTACAATTTTCCATAAAGAAACCTTCTTTATTTTAGTCTAGATTTTCAAAGAAATCTTGTAGGAAAGAAAGACAAACTAATAAACAAAGTGGAATTATAAAAAGAAAAAGCTTACGATGGAGGCTGAGAAGTTTTATGATAGGCTGTCTACAAGGTGGAGGCATGGGAACAACATGTGTGGTTCTGCCCAGAAGCCCCCCAGAACAGCCTGAGGCCAACAGGTGTTTGAATGAGACCCTGGAGGTAAGTTCAGAGTGTCTTCAGGATTGAGCAATCCCTTTTCCAGAATTGCTCTCCTACAGCTTCTTTTCTGCATTTGAGCCCCTGATGATCTCAGAGCACCTGCCCACATTTTGAACAGATCTTTCCCACTCCATTATGCTACATAATTAAATCTCTCTCTCCTCTTCCCTTCCTTTCTTCCTCTTTCTTTCTTTCTTTCTTTCTTTCTCTCATAGACAAACCAAGGATGTCTAAGCAATCTAATTAAATGCCAGGACAAAGTAGCACCTTTCAGCAGAAGAAGGATCTACTGCAGCCCAAGCAAACAGACTAAGTAGTATGTCACTGGCTCTCAGAGATCCCCATGATCACTCCCTTTCTGCACGCCTCTCTCTCTTTCTCTGAAATAAATAAATAAAATTTTGAAATATAAAATATTAATAAAGTGTCAAATTTGTGACTTATCAGAACACAGTTCAATAACTATGATATGACATATGGCAGAGATGAGGAAAGGAAAGTAGATCCATCTCAATGTTGAACAGAGAAGATAGTACAAAATTAAAGCAAGCAATGTATAATCAGCTAATCCATTTACCCAGTAAATGAAAATTGAATGTACATCCTCATCTCAACATTATTCACCACATGTACACATAAAGGAAGAAAAAAATATTGTTATTTGAACTGTTTGAAAGAGAATTTCATAAAGTGCAATATCAATTCATTAAAAAATAAATTATGTAATCTTTTCTATTGTTGACATTTAATACAACCTAGTGGAGGGTTCTTTAATTCCCACGTCTTTTTAACATCTTCCAATTACTTCCATCACTACAATATGTTAAAAAAGAAACATCACAGTTTAGGATATAAAAATATGTAATAGGGCTGGAGAGATGGCTTAGCGATTAAGGCGTTTGCCTGTGAAGCCTAAGAACTCATGTTTGAATCTCTGGGTTCCACAGTAGCCAGATGCAGTGACAAAAGGCATGTAATGTCAAACATGTGCACAAGCGGGAGCACCTCTGGAGGTCGTCGCAGTGGCTGAAGGCCATGCCACTCCCATTCTTTCTCTCCCCCCTCACTCTCAAAAATAAATAATAAAAATATGATAATATTTGATCATACATTCATGTGATTCTATCATGAAAAATAATCAATTGACCATTTACTAAAAGTTACTTTCACATTTTATTGAGTACAAAGGTAATGTTTGTTTCACATTTTTTCAAAAAAGAAAAGATTATGAGCCCTGGAGAGGGTAGGATAAAGCCTATCCTTAAAATATTTGGTACAGGGCCAATAGCAGAAATTGCTTACAACCCACATTGAGCTGTTGATAGGAGGGACCTACAAGGACCTAAAACAAGACAAGCTTCGGACAAAGCACTTGATTACAAATACGGTCTAAGGTAAGACGCTATTGCTGACAAAAGAACACTGAGATGTGGCTGGAATCTGGAAGAAAACCAGTCTCCAGAGAGTTAGCAATTCTAGTGCTGGAGAGCTCTCCATGAGCTACTGGGGGAAAGTGGCCAACAACAGTGAGAGCAAGCAGGATCGAAGCAACTCAGAAGTAACCAGAAGTATTGTGAGAAGATGCACACGCTAGGGCAATAGTGACATTCAGCCTTGGTGGGTTAACATTGGCCTTCTGATTGGCTAAGAGATCCACTCAGTGGGAAGGAATCCATATCTAAAACTCAGAACCAGATCAGAATCTTATGGAGACTAAGATTATGGTCTCCAACATCAAGCTAAAAGAGGAGCTACATCCATCAAAGTCTTCCTAAATTAACAATGCTTATCCCGGCTAACCTATGCTGACCTCGTTCTCCATTGCAGCATCTGTTTTCCTATTTCAGAAGGTAGGAGACCTGAGGAGCTAAACCACCTCTCACACTTCAGCCAAGGCCCAGGTGCAACTACAGAGGAAGTGGGGAGAGACAGCAGGAGTGCTGCTTCCATGGTGAGTCGATAATCAATGCCAGGGTGGAGACAGATGCTGAGGATACCCAGCACCTACCAAAGCAGTAATCCCGTGGCTTCTGGGAGCTCATCACGGAAGTAGACTTAAAACTCACCCACCGTGGCTCAGGGGATTTGGGGGAATATTGTAAGAGCCACAGATTAGGATGCTATACCCAGAGGCATTGCTCCCCGCAACCCCAATAACTGCTGATTTCACAGTGCATAATCCACAACCCCATGGGGAATACCAGCAACCCCACTGAGGAGGGCCTTCAGAGTAATGGAGTCAGGGAGGAGGGAAAAGTTGGTACCAACACATGTTGTATCCATACAAAGCATGCTATTAATAAAAAGGTATTATAAATGTTCACAATTACACATAAAAGCAATTGACACTTGAATTTATGGAATATTATCCAGAGAAATAAGTCTATGTTATTAAGGTGTTCACAATTATATATAGAATAAAATGACAAATCAATTTATATAATATTATCCAGAGAAAGAAGTCTTTAATAAGCCATGACATATACCATATTTATATATTGAAGAACTCTGTTAAAATGTCAGTTTTCCATAATCAATGCAATGTTTGAAAGTTACTCTATTCAAAGCCTGCATGCATATCAGCATATGTGTGTAGCTATACAGATAAGAAATTACTCCAAAAAATGCAAAAAGGTCAACAATGCACAAACTT
Organism: Orientallactaga sibirica; assembly: GCA_036365145.1. NCBI lineage: Eukaryota > Metazoa > Chordata > Mammalia > Rodentia > Dipodidae > Orientallactaga > Orientallactaga sibirica. The sequence goes on from JAEOAD010001030.1 coordinate 6,301,175, forward strand.
GGACATATTCAAAAGTTTTAGCCATGAAGTCAAATGTGAAATGTAAATGAAAATATCAATATTTGATATGAAGCTAAACATATTAATATAGTTTGACATGTGTAAAAACATATGTAAGTATACATGCAATGTTAGAAAGACATAAATACCTAAGGTGAATAAGTACAAGGAGGATAATTTGATGGTTGTCTCTTAGTCTCAGATGTTTCAGATTATGGTTGATGGATGCGCGCTCCCTTGCTTTGGTGCCTGTGTTGAGGCAGTGCTTCACAGGAGTGAGAGAGAGAGACAAGAGCAGGGTCCTCATGTCCCCTTCAAGATCACACTACCAGTAACCTAACTTCCTTCTACTTGGTCCAATTTCCTAAAGATTCCTCTACCATCATAAGTGACCATATCTGGAGCATATGGATCTTTTCAGGATGTGTAAGATCCAAACTACAATATCTATGAAGTAAAGTGAACGAGCAGAAAGAGAATTGCTGAGCAAAGCTTTTTAATAAATGTTAATACATTATGTGTCTAAATGAGATCAAAAACACTTTGATTCCTATATCACACATTATAAAAAAAGTGCATCAAGGTGTCACATGCATCTGGAGTTTGTTTGCAGCAGCTAGAGCCCCTGGTGTGTCTATTGTCTCTCGCTTTCTCTCCTCCTCTTTCATTCTCTCTCTCAAATAAATAAAACATATTTTAATAGATTGAGTGTAAATGCCATTTTAGATCAAAATCTGAAATAAAAATAACAAAACTTCGAAAAAATGTTTTTCCCACATATATGGAAGTATATATGTTGCATATGTATTTGTGTTAATTTGTGCATGTATACATGTTCATCTACACTTGTGAGCATGTGTACATATATATGAATGAATGTATGCAAGCATATGAAAATTAAAGGTGGATACTGAGTATCTTCCTCAATCAATTTCTACCTTAGTCTTTGAGTTAGGGCCTCTCTCTGAACTTAGAGCTCACCAATTTTTCTATACTGACTAGTCAGCAAGCACTAGGGATTCTTCTGTGTGTACAGCACTGTGGTTACAGGTGCACAATGCCACACCAGGCATTTTACATGGTTGCTAGGATCTGTACTCAGGTCTTCATGTATGTGTGGAAAGAACTTTACCCACTGAACAATCTCCCCAGCCTTGAACAATATTTTAGGGTCCCAAAAACAGTAACCATAAAACATTAATGCATTAATCACTGAAGACTATTGTCTACATACCAAATGATAGACATAAAAAAATATGAAAATATAACTTGAGCATGTAAGAAGGTATTTAAAACTCATGTTACTGACAATGTCTCTATCCACACTGATTTAAATTTTTAAAGTCTTAGAAATAAAAAAGTATTTGCTTTCTTTTGGAACAGTGTAATGTAGTCAAGTCTGGGAAAATAAATCCTATAAAATATGACCCAAGAAACTATCACAAGAGAAAGTTTTTAGATGATCAGACCAATTGGGAAGTAATAGAAAAATAAGTAATAAATAAACAAAATAAGTACAACCTTTCTAGTTATTATTAAATTATAAGTCAAAGAAATGATATTAGGTTCTTAATATCAGGTTTTCGAACTTCAAAAAATACGTAAAACTATCAGTTGTAGAGGATAATGAAAACACATGCATTACCTCATCTTGGGGTAATTTTGTAGTTATATAGTAAATTTTTGTTATAATTTCATAACCAAAACTATTTTGAGCTTCCTACCCCAGGCAAATTACATGTGGACACAAAGATATATTCGAGGTCTGGAGAGATGGCTTAGCGGTTAAGGCGCCTGCCTCCTAAACCTAAGAGCGCTGGTTCCAATCTCCAGGTCCCATGTTTAGCCAGATGCAGTGACGTAAGGGTGCAATGCCACACTTGACCACAAGGGGGTGCACATATCTGGATTTCGTTTGCAGTAGCTGAGAGGCTGCTGGCACACCCATGTCTATCTGTCTCCCTCTCCCTCTCTCTCTGTCTCTCTCTGTGTCTCTCTCCAAAAAAAAAATAATATATACATATATTTGAGGAAAATCACTGTACACTGTATTTATTAGTGATAATTTATGAAATACATGGATGAAGTCATTAATAAAAGAATGATTTGATAAATGGTAAAACACTCACATTATGCATTTCAGTTATAAAAATACTTTAGTTCTCTCATCATATTTCTTGAATTTAAAACTTAAGTTATGTACAACAAAATATTCATTTTTTTAAGTCCATGAGCTACCACCTTGGGCATGTGTATGTCAGCCATTGTATATAACGTTTAAGAAGAAGCATAGAAATAATATAGTTGATAATATAATTGATAACCTCCAAGGAGATAAAGATGTACTTGTAGGTAGGAAATGTTTTAATAATATGAATGCATGTATTATTTTTTAATTAATAGTTATTTTTAGACATTGCTTTGTTGTGTTGTGTTGCTATAGTTACATCTATCCCTGTGGCTATAAGAAGTCAATATTTTTTTTTACTGTATGACACATTGACACATTATACATATTTGGTTCCTCTGTGTGTGTGTGTGGCTCTGATTTTCATAATCTGAAAACTCACATCCACCAGGAAAACACAAACCATGTGTTTTAAATAGAAAACTACTCCGTTCCCTTCCATCCTCTCATTTCCTCATGTCTTCTTCTCTCCTTTTCTTTGAATTCCTTCCCAGGAATCTATCACTGATTTTATTGGGCCCCGGGGAACTATTTGACAGTCTCTTGAATTCTATTCAGGTATGTTTGCTAGCAACAGAAAGCAAGAGTTAAATGCCGTTACCTAAAAGCCCATTATCAAGAATTTGCAGGAAAAAAACAAAAACAAAAAACGATGGTTCGGTGTTTAAAGGTAACTAGTAACAAAGTACCCACATAAAGCCAGATTCACAAAGTGGTGCGTGTGTCTTGAGTTCATTTCTAGTGGCATGCCTGCTCTCTCTCTCTCTCTAAGAAATATTAAGAAGAATTTGGATGATTGTGCATAGAACTCAGTGGTAGAACTTTTGCCTAGAATTGATCCCCAGCACCAAAAACAATAACAAAAAATATATAAATGAACATGGAAAAGTTTTCAATATATTTAGAACATCTGCTGGGTAGGTATCAACATAAATTATATATATAATGCTGTCTAGGTGTCACACCCTCCTTTTTAGTCTTATTACATTTTTCTTGTGCCTTTCTTAATGAACTTTAACTTAGTGTGTTCATGAAATTTCAAGTGTTCATTCCGGTAATCAATGCCATTTTAACTTGATTTTCATTCTTTAGTTTATGTTCTTATCTTTCTTTTTTCCCTCCTTCTAGGGGTTGCTTTTAGTTATTTCCTATAATAACTGCACATTGTTAACTTTCATTTCTGTTCAGTCCTGATTCTTAAAACACTTTGTGTCCTATGAAATCTATGTGTCCTTTCATTTCTGTTTTCTTGGATTTCATCTTAGTAATTCATTATAAACTGTTTTTACTATAAAACTGAAATTAGTTAAAATTATGTTTCTTCTACACTAATTTACTTTTGTGTTTCAGAATTTTGATTTTTTTCCAGTATGTTTGGAATACTATAGGTGCTTGAAACATAAAATAGTTAAAATAGTCACCATGAGCTTTTGTTCCTGGTGATGGATGTTGATTTATAATGATATAGATATACATTGTTTGGTATTACTCTAGTTTTTTTATTATTATTATTTTTGTCCTTTTACATTTATTCTTTGTGTTTTCTCATATATATATATATATATATATATATATATATATATATATGTATATAAAATTTTTTTTTTTTTTGGAGAGAGACACAGAGAGAGATGGGCGCTAAATACCTTAGCTCGTCTTCCATCTACTCCCAACAATGTTTTTGTTTAAACGGTGCATGCCTCCTTGGGTGGAGGCTGTCTATCCTCCATGTCTTCTCTTACTGGATTGAGACTTTTTGTAGGTGGTTTGTTGGCTCCTGATTACTTTCCTCACATATTGAAATCCCATCATCATTTTATTGTCTAGTTTCTCTAGCCTTGGGCTGAACCTCACAGAGGCGTGCTATTTGGATGAAGTTCTTATCCTTAGTGATTTAAAAATTTGCTTTTTCCTGTTCATATAATATGCTCCTGTCGCTAATTAACAATGTATATCTACCTTGACATAAGTAAGCATTTTAATTACAAGGATAGTTTCATGTTAGTGGGGCAGCTTATTCTTTATCTTGTCACAGCTTACAGATTTATCCTGTAATGCAGTATAATAATTCATAGGGGATTAAGTATACAATGAATATTTTCATTTGCATATCTCAAACTGACATTTACCCTGTAATATTTAATTTTTAATTATTTATTTTCAAGCAGAGAGAGAGATAGAAGAGAGGCAGACAGAGAGAGAATGGGTACATCAGGGCCTCTAGCCACTGCAAACAAACTCCAGATGCATGTGCCCCTTGTGCATCTGGCTTACATGGGTCCTGGAGAATTGAACAGGGATCTTTTGGCTTCACAGGCAAAGGCCTTAACTGCTAAGCCATTTCTCCAGCCCTTCCCTGTAATTTTTAAAAGAAAACACTATATGCTATTTATAGAAGCATATTTATTTTCCTCCCATCTTCTTGAATTGGATGCAGGGATACAAACAAATTTATTTACAAAGAATTAGGAACATATGCATGAATTATTAGAAATAAGTGGGGGGAGTTATCAGGGGAAGAAAGGTCTTTGTTGTCATTATCTAGCTGATATAGTATTACAAGATGCCTGAGTATTTCCAAAATAAACTAAATGACTCCAAGCAATAAAATGAAAGAAATTACTGATATGTAAAAATTGCCAGATTTCCAATTGGTCTCATTTCTATGTATGTTGGAAAGTTCCAGTTCAAACCCAGCTTACTAGTAGTGTAAGTCAGATTTTTCATCACGTGATAGATTTATTGATTTCCTTAACTATCCCACAAAACACATACAATTAATAAACTGAATACTCTACAATAATACCCCTTCAGAACAGACCCTCGGCTCAAACTACATTTCAGGAGAATAGGATATCATGTATGATCCATCCTTTTCCATCACTTAGAAATGTTGGAAACAGCATTTCTTAGAAACCACCTTCCACTCACTTAGAGATCTTTGTCTGGCATGTGAGCATGATGGGATTGGCAAGAGTTTATCCAAGAAAGCACTAAAGGAAGACACTCGTCTTGAGAGGAGGTGTTTGAGGTGCAAGTCACAAATTTTGCACTTAGCATGATTGTTTTGGTCACTAAAATGAATATTAGTTTGAATCAACAGAGAATTATGCCAGTTGGTTTATTTTTAGATCAGTCTTTGTTTTCTGAAGAAGGTGACAATATTAGACAAATGACCCTGCATTTTATGTATTTATGAAGCTTTGTCCTTCATTGGATATGTCTAAAACAAATCAGAACAAATCCAACAAAGAGGCATAAAAATAAAATCTTTGTTCTTTCATATAAATTCACCCAAGCTCAGGCTTTTATTCCCCTCATAGGGATTCAGCACAGGAAATAGGACTGCATATTTTTGACATCAGAAACCTTTGACATCAGTTCACCGACTGAAAGATCCAAGCTTACAGCTAATCCTTCTTACTTATCCTATGATTCCAATTAAAAAGACAACACTACAAGACAAATTACACAAAGAATAAAGCATATCAGAACAGTTCAGCTCATGCTGGGAGAGTTAAAACACATTTGGTACTTACTATGATAAGAGAAAATATGACTAACCATACAAATCAAAAAGTATAGAAAATTATGAGTTAATCAATGGTTTCTATACCCAAAGAATATTTCCGAGAATGAATTGTTACAATTCTTTCTAGAGTGTACACTCTTCATATATTTTATACTACTTACATTATCTCTGGTCTTCAAAATTCTATGGGTTATCATGAAAACCATTTAGCTGTTTGCTGTCAACAAAAATCAAGAGTTAAATGCTATTATCTAAAAGCCTGCTGTCAAGAATTTACAAGGAAAAAAGAGATGGCTCAGTGTTAAAAGGTGACTGCTTACAAAGTGTGAGGTTTGATTTAAAAGTCCCCACATAAAGCCAGATGCACAAAGTGGTGCGTGTGTATGGAGTTCATTTACAGTGGCACTAGGTTCTGGCATGCCCATACTCTCTCTCTAAAGTAAATTTTAAACTAGAATTTGGATGGTTGTGCAGAGAACTCAGTGGTAGAACTCTTGCCTAGAACTGATCCCCAGCACCAAAAACAATAAATATTTAAATAAATATAGAATTTTTTTCAGTATATATATAATATTTGCTGAGTAGGTATCAAAATAAATTATAAATGTATATATTGTGTATGCTGTCTAGGTATTACATCCTCCTTTTTGTCTGATTACCTTTTTCTTGTGCATTTCTTACTGTTTTCTTTTAAGTATAGATAGAACTTTAACTAGTTAGTGTTCATAAAATATCAAGTGCTAATTCTGGTAATCAATGCCATTTTAACTTTGTTTTCATTTTATAATTTATGTTCTTATCTTTTTTCCCTCCTTCTACAGTTTGCTGTTTTATATAGCATATACTAATTGCACAGCTAAGTCATTGTCAACCTTCATTTCTGTTCAGTTTTGACCCTTAAAACACTTTGTGTCCTATGAAATCTATGTGTCCTTTGATTTCTGTGTTTTCTTTGATTTCATCTTAGCAATTCATTATAATTGTTTTTATTATAAAGAAGAAATTAGTTAAAATTATTTCTTTCCTCTACACTAATTTACTTATGTTTTACAGAATTTTAATTTTTTAATGTTTGGAATATTTTAGGTGCTTGAAACATAAAATAGTTAAAATAGCATGAGTTTTTGTTTCTAATGATGGATATTTTTTATAAAGATGTAGATATACAAATTGTTTGGTATTACGCTAGGATTTTTGTTGTCCTTTCCCTCTCTCGATCCAATAAATTCTCTCTAGATTAAAAAAATTATTCAGAGTGGGGCTAGGAGCGTGTCCCACACCTCTAATTCCATCACACAGGAAGGAGTCAAAGGTGGGAGGATCACTCTGAGTCCAAGGCAGCCCTGAGAATACATAGTGCATTCCAGATTAGCCTGGGCTAGAGCCAGAACCTACTTGAAAACAAACAAACAAACAAACAAACAAACAAGCAAACAAACAAAAAAAAACAGAGTGGTTATTTTAGGTTTCCCTTGAATGAGGGTGATTATAATTATGACTGGAGTGTAATATCTTGGGCTTCCTTTATTTATTTTTTTTTATTTATTTATTTATTTTTTAGGTAGGGTCTCACTTGACTGGTGGCTGACCTGGAATTAGTCTCAGGCTGGCCTCAGACTTGCGGCAATCGTCCTACCTCTGCCTCCCAAGTGCTGGGATTAAAGGTATGTGCCACCATGCCTGGCAAATTTAAACAACAGAATATAAACGGACCGGTGAGGTAAAAGTAAGGTGTCTGTATTAGTCAGACATGGCTCCCATGACAAAACATCATAGACTCAGTGCTTTAAACATCAGTTCAATTCTCACACCTGGAGGAGAGACCAATACGAATGTACCGCTTGATTTAGCTCCCGCTAAGATCTCTTTTCCGGGTTATAGAGGACAGATTCCTTAGTTGAGTCCTTATATAGTATTCCCTCAATGTGTATTAGCAGAGAGGGAGGAAGGGAGATATAGAAGGAGAAAGAGAATGCACAGGAAAAGAAAGAGCATGCTCTCTAGTGTTTCATTCTAAAAGCCCCTTGCTTATAATCTCACTCAACTCTAATTACCAGACAAAAGTTCTATCCTTAGATGCAATCACATTGCTAAATCAATGAACTATGGGGTGGGGTGGGAGTCTTCAATGTATAATAGAATTGAAAAGCTGATAGAAAATCTGTCCTCATTTTAATGTTAAAACAAAGGTATCAATTCCTCCTATATTTTTTTAACTTTTTTTATGCAGAGGGACCAGAGAGAGAGGGAGAAAATTGGCTTGCCAGGGACTCCAGCCACTGCATCCAAATTCCAAACACGTGTGCCCTTTTGTGCACATGTGTGTAACATTTCACGCTTGTGTCACTGTGCTTCTGGCTTATGTGGACCTGGAGAGTTGAACATGAGTCCTTAGGCTTAGCAGGCAAGCACCTTAACTGCTAGGCCATCTCTCCAGCCCTCACAGTTTTATATATGTTTTCTATTTTTGATATTTCCATACATGTATTTAATTCATTCTGGTCTCATTTTTTGCTTGATGCGTTCTTATTTGTCCTCCCAGATCGTCTTGATTCATCTTAACCCTGCAGGTATTTGATTCTGATGCATAGCAAAATGAAACAACTGTGACCAACTATTAGATTCCCAGTTCCATTGGTTAAAATACTGTTTTTCGCCTCATAACCTGCTGCCAATCCACAGGTTTCTTTGGTTAATATATCTAGCTGACTGCCTATTTGTCTTAGTATATATACAGCTGCACAGGTTATAAGGTCCAAAACTGGATAAGAAAACTGTTGATATCATTTTCCCCAAACCTTTCAAATACTTATACCAAGACTTTCAAGAACTTATCCCATGATTAACTTGCACCCATATTAGTATCAATCAATCTTTTATGAATAAATTTAAGGAAAATGCTTCACTTAAACATTTTGTATTTGCATTTTAGGAACTACTAATCTTCGATCGGTCCAAGATGAAGGAGGTTGAGAATTGTATCAGCTGTTAAAGACTGCACTTCTCAAATTGATATCTTATCATTTATATGTATCAATGTATCACACCCTCCACACATCAAACCACAATGTCACAGAGCAAGTGAAGAAGAAGACAGAATAATGAATTATGGAGGGAGAGGTCACATCCCATATTATTCCCCATGTTGTTTATTATTTTCTATTTAACCATATCTAATTTAAAATAAGTTTTGATTGGTCTGAAGAAATGGCTCAACAGTTAAGGCACTTTCCTGTGAAGCCTAAGGACCGGTTTCAATTCTTCAGTACTCACTTAAAGCCAGATGCACAGGGTGGCACATGCATTTAGATTTGGTTTGCAGTGGCTAAAGGCACTGCATGCCCATTCTCTCTCTCTCTCTCTCTTTCTCTCTCTTTTCTACTCTTGCAAATAAATAAATTAAATTAAATCCATTACTTTAAAATAAGTTGTTCTTTACTAATATAGACATAATCTACTTTTTAGAGTAATACAAGGAAACGAGGCAAGATACAAGCAGTATTTTTGGTCTTATAGCAACTTCATTAAAAGGCTTAAAAATAACACATTTACTGTATAATACTAATGGAGACTTTTGCCTCCTGTCAGTAGACACTGACAGAGAACCTGCACTTTTTGGATTATCTTCATATTGAAAAGGTAGAATTGACATGAAGTAAATTTCTTTTCTTACTTTTAGAAAAGTACACTCTTCAGAATGCATATTTTCTAAACAATTGGACTATATCTTTTCTGATTTAGGCTAATAGAATTTCTGAAGCTCAAGTCATGCATGTCAAATCAGAGTACTGGGAAAAAAGCTTCGAGAAATTCAGACATTTAAAGGTATTCAGCCTAATGGACTCTTGCTTTGCAAATCCAGCTTCATAAACACTGTTTTAATCTTGTAAATCAAAGTAGACTGTTATGTGACCAGGTGATGAGGGAAAGGTACACTGGATATTTTGTAAGAAGAGAATGCCAGTTATGAGTGTCCATTCATGGTGTGTATGTAACATGTAATGCACTTGCAATGTAAAAAGAAAATATGTATAGTTTACATAACATATAGTTTATGGAGAATGTGAAAGGAATCAGCTAATTATGTTTCTATGTAAAATCCTTTCTCTCTCTCTCTCTCTCTCTCTCTCTCTCTCTCTGTGTGTGTGTGTGTGTGTGTGTGTGTGTGTGTGTGTTTGTATGCATATGCATGTGACAGAATGCACATGTGGAGGTCAGATGACAACCTTGGGTTCGCTCCATTATATGTATCCTAGCCTTCCACCTTCCTTGAGGCAGGTTGTCCAAGTATTCACCACTGAATTTGCCCAACTCATTGGCCCAGGAGCTTAGAGAGGATTCATATGTCTCTCTGTCTCCCATCTCTGCTAAGGAGTGATGGGGTTACACATTGTATCAGGATCCAGCTTAATGTAGCTTATGGGAATCTGAACTCAGGTACAAAGCTTGCAGTTCAAGCACTATGTACCACGTTATCCCTTCAGACCCAAAATGTCTTTTTAAGTATGTTTTTATACTTGTTTTTAATTGGGTTATTATAATTCCCCACTCTAATGTATAGAAATAACTATCATATGGAATTATGTTTTACCTAGAGACTTTCTGCCAAAGACCTCATTATAACTAAAGTTTTTTATGTAGTTTAATAATTTTTTAACATAATATGGATTCAGAATCATGGAATTTTTATCAGGTCTTTCTATGGTCCTCAACATTTTATCCCAATAAAATTTATAGTTAATGTCATAGTTGGCCTAAATTTTATCAGTATACAAGGACAATGTATTGAAAGATTTGCAGAGTTATTTTATAAATGTGAACTTCTATTGGAGTGAAGATAAATAGTCATTCTTATTCTAGGTCAGGCTTGGTCCTTGGTAACATGCTTATAAAACATTACTCGTAGAAGTTGAATCAACATAACATCAACAAATTTCAGTTAAAAACTGAAAAACATCTTTCATATTCCATGAACTCATAAATATTGAACCCCAAGAAGAACTTTCTCATGGACTGGAATAGACTAAGTCACTAAGTCACTAAGTCACTACAGATTAAATTTAGCTTTGGCTTTAACTTTTAAAATATATGCAATAATGCCATTGATGAAGTTCATGATATACCATCTAATATATAAATACTGGCATTCCGGCTTAATGAGAGAGAAATTTCACCAAGACAGTGAGAAAAACACACATAAAGAATCACCTATCTTGGGTTCGAGAGATGGCTTGGCGGTTAAGGCGCCTGCCTGCCTAGCCTAAGAACGCTGGTCCCACGTTTAGCCAGATGCAAAAAGTGACACAAGGGCGCAACTCAGCACTTGTCCACAAGGGGGATCAAGCATCTGGAGTTTATTCACAGTTGCTGAGAGGCTGCTGGCACACCCATTCTCTCTCTCTCTCTAGCTCTCTCAAATTAAAAAAATAAATAAATAAAAGAATCACCTATCTCAAAGATACATAAACAAATGAAACAAGACAATGAAAAAGTATAGTCTTTAATATACTCTTAGCACATCTTAGTTTTCCTGTTTGGGTCAGCTTTTTCACTTTTGAAATGTAAGTAGAAGACTTCTGGGTTAAACAAGTGTGTGTTCATGTTCACACATGTTCTGTGGATATACATGTATGCACATGAGTACAACTATAAATGCCCTTACGTAGATGTAATCTTGAATTTCATTTCATACATTCTATAAATGAGCGTCTAAGCAGGCATCTGTATGTGAATATCCACATGCACACATTACTGTTTCTGGTCCTGTCGGGGGAAAATGTACTAACATAAGTTCATAGTAGAAGAGGTTCTGTGGGGTAAACCTATATAAAATGGAAAAGAGAAACAGCAGAAGTGAGCTAGTGAGAACCTTCACACTGAAATGCTGATCTGACATCAAGACAAGAGCGCATACAGCAAATGGCTTAAGAAAAACCTCAGACTAAAGATCTGAGAACTTCCTTTTCAGGCCACTGGGTATTTCTATACTCAAGATCGTGCATTGAGAGTGTTTTCATAGCTAACTAGTATTCCTTCTAAGCTGAGTCATTGCCTGAGAAAAACCCAGGGAGACTGATGCTTTGGCCCTGATCCTGAGGTGAATGCAGCAGCAAGGAACTTTCCATTAACTGGAGCAATCCTCTCTTGAAAAGAAATTAAGTGCTATAAATCCAATGCACATGCATGCAGCATGCATAAATATATTTTTGATTAGTAAATTGCTCAGGATATTGAGCCTCAGATTGATTATTTGTGATATTCACAATTCTTTTTTATTTTTTCTCAGGATTCTGAGATAATTAAATTGATTTTTGAAGAATGATATATATTTTCAAGAGAGAAAATGTGTACCACTGAAAGCACTTCACAGTTGTATTAGCAGATTCGGTATAAAGGTGGTACTTCATCGTGTGTGGTTCTGCTTCCAAGCACAGTAGTAACTCCAACATTTCTTTTGCCAAATACATGACTATTCCTGGACTCCAGCTGTGTGCAGTTGCATATTGCTTGTAGTTCATTGCTGTTGGATGCCTGTGATTAGAATGGCTCAGACAAATTATCCATTCAAAATTCCAGCTGACTTACTTGGGATGATAAGTCTTCTTCCTTCTCTTATAATAGAGTGATAATAAAGATAAAGAGTAGAGGAAGGGAGAACAGAAGGAAAGATAGAAAGGAGGGAGAAAGAAAGGAAGGATGGAAGGACAGTTGGAAGGAAAGAAGAAAGGAAGAAGGAAGGAAGGAAGGAAGGAAGGAAGGAAGGAAGGAAGGAAGGAAGGAAGGAAGGAAGGAAGGAAGGCATTTAGCATAGGGGTAGGGCTTCAGAGACAATATTATTGTCCCTATGGAAGAAGACACCTGAGCTTGCTCTCTGACACAGGAGAACACAAACAGAAGGAAGCAGTGTTAAAGGCAGTAAGAGAGCCCTCTTCCACCACACACCAAATTGATGGCATCTCGATCTTAACTCCAGCCTGCAGAACTGTGAAAAGTCGGTATGTTACTTATGCCGCCCAGTGTGTGGCCTTTGCTATGACAGGCCAGCTGACTAGAGAGCTCTGGATCATAGAAGCTAGAAGAGGAAAAGACAAATCCCCCATCACCCTTTCCAGATGACTCCCGTGATCCCTCGCAAAAATCTCCAAACTCCCTCCATGTGGCATTGTGCTGTGAGGGGCAGGCAGCGTAGACTGAAACTGTGGTAGAGCTCTGCAAGGACCTGCTGGAAGTAAGTGCATCAGCCTGCAGAGACAGGCTGAGAGTGTGCACCGGGTGGGTGTAAGGCTGTGCAATCACTTTCAACAGGGACTTGATCAACAGTGCTAGAGCAAGGAAATTGAAGGTATGAAGCTTTCTCCTCTTAGCCAGATTACATGCCAGTGGATGAACATGACTGTGATCTGAGGTTCCAGAAAGTGTACACAGATGAGACAAGTCTACTAAGTGTATGTTTTCATGTCTGGTTCGTGTTACTCGTGCATTCATTATTGTGCTCCTGGTTAGTGTTATCTATGTTAACATTGAAACTTTCCAGAACTTATATCATTGTGATGCTTTCTCTTGCCAATGTACGCTCAGAAGAAACTCTCCTTCTGCATTATCAAAAGTCTCTGAAGTGTAAAATAAAATGGGCAATTTATGATACTATTAAAGACAAATGGGAGATTTCGGATTTTAGTCATTTTATTTCATAAACTCTAGACATTGAGTGTAATTTTCATCGAATGCTAAATAGATAAAGCAAATGATGCTAATGCTATTTTTAGGGAGAATAAAGCCTTTATAACAAAAGATTAATTTCTTTAAAATTGGTGGTAACCTGAGTCTACATAGTGAATTCCATGTCAGTAGAGTGAGACCCTACATCATGAAACAAAACAAAAAATTAAAAAGGTGGTAGATGATTGATGAATAGATGTTAGATACATGATATGTAATAGAGATTGACAAATTGACTTCACAATTGCAAAAACTTATTCTTTCTTCTATAGATCAATATGTTCGTTGTTGCTATTTCATCTTGAGGAGAAAGTTGTATTTAGAAACCTCATAAAATTGTTCTTCAAAAGCTTCAGGAAAAAAATACCTGTTTTAAACCCACAACTTTGTGTTACAGAACAAAGACATCTGTTCCGATAAAGTACAAGTAAGCATCTGAATGTCAGGTGCCTCTTGCAATGGACCTGTTGCAATTTGCCAGTCTCTTCTACATGTGTGATGCAATGTAATGTGTGGATGTCTTCCCTGGATAAAGTCTTTGCACTCTGGCCTTTGACTCTGATGCATACTTTTTACTCTAGTTTGTTCATACAAAGGATGCCATGACACAAGGAAAGTCTAAAAACATCTCAGGAAAAAAAAAAAAAAAAAACGCAGTTTAAAAAAAAAAGATTTTCATTAGCACACTCTGTCTCTCTATATATGCATATACAGTCTTAAGGAATGGAGGATATATATATATAACTATGTGAGTTAGTTCATTTTAATTAAGTGAATGTAGCCTTTTGATCTACGGAATAAACAATCTAACAATAGGAAAAATGCAATCTGTCGAGACATATTTGAGTTGTTTTGCAGTAATTGGCTTGGCAGCAGCTTCAGTCACAGATTTCTGTTTCACAGATTGCCCCCAAATGAATAAAGGTTTGCTTTGAAATGTAATTAATATTACGTTCAGCTGCAAGACATTCACAGGTTGTCAAAGGAATGTGAAGGAAAGAGCTACAAAAAATGAACAAAATAAAAGTGAAACTGAAAAGTAAATGAAGTCAAATTAATGTGCAAAAAGTAAACTGCATCAATACAAAATGCACATGGAATGAACTAGATTTTATCCTTGGTCCAATCTCCTAGGGACATTAAAATTTTGTACATGCTGAATAATTTACAGGGTATATGTTTATCAACAATGATTGCCTCATTTTATCATTTAAACATGAATGAGTATGGGAATATAAATGCTGTCTTATTTTCTAATAAGATGGAACAGATCTGAAGCAGGTCTGTGCTTGGGGAGTCAGGATTCCTGAAATCAACACCGATTTCCAAGAACTACTTTTTTTTTTCTTCTTTTTCTTGCCAGTACTGGGGACTAATCTTAGATCCTCATACATGCCATCCACATACTCTGCTACACTGGGCTCTCATTTTACTTTTTTATTTTGAGACAGGGTCTTATGGAGTTAACCAAGCTTGCCTTGAACTCCCTCTGAAGCCCACACAAGTTTGCAACTTAACAACCATCCTGCCTCACCCTTTTGGTAGCTGAGTTCACAGACCTGTACCACCAGGCCCAGCCTCAAAAATTCTCCTTTCACTGCATAAGCATCACAGGCTGTTGCAGGATTTTAAGTAACCACTTAGATTTAGTAGTGAAAGGAATAGTTAGTAATTTAGTGCCTATTTGATATAGTACCTATATTCAAATTCCAGTATACTAATAAAACTTTTTCTACTTTTCTATAAATCGATGTATGGTACCTCAGTAGATAAATATGGGTACACAGAAAATACTCAAAGAAAAATCATGGAGAAAGTAGTTGCAGTGACTCATCCTCACAAGTGTCAGAAGATCCTGGATATTCCCAACAATAAGCCTCTTTTAGCTTGACTATTACATGTAAATATGAATTGTACCTACTTGGAATTTTATATATCTTCTCTCTCATTTGATAAAGGAATTTAAAATACATTTGCATTTATTAACTTCAAAAGAGTTGACTGCTATTTAATAGAAATTTAGAAAAATGCTTTCATTCATAAATAACATATGCTTTATTAAAGAGTAAACATAATATACTTATTTTGCATCTGGCTTATTGGCATTAAGGACACAACTTTTATAAGTATCATAATAGCTTTTAAAAATATACAATTCACAAATCAGGAGGTGACCAGTTGTCAATGAGAGCTTGTGCTGGGAAATTAATTAATTCTACAATCAAATATCTATATTACTTATTATTCACAATTAGCCCTGTCTTTTGGTGACATTTACTGTTATCTGTGTGTGACCTTCAATTAGCTTCAATCTGTGATACCTGGCGAATTTGATAATGACAATAAGATGCTTAGAAAGTATATTTTTAAAGGAAAGAAGAGAGAAGTCTGAAGATGTAGCTTACTGTATATCCTAAATCTGGCTGGAAGACCAGCTTTAGAACAATCTGTTATTTTCCACATGGGAGTAGCATCGCTACAGTAAAATGCCAGATTTCATCCATCATAATGTCAAGGCTCATATTAAAATGTCTTTGGGGACTGAAGGGAGGGATGGGCAAAAGACATCAAATAAATTTTCAGGCAATTGTTACGCTTTTCAGAAACTAAGTCCTATGTGATAGTGTTATGGCTTCACAAAAGGAGGTTATAAATAAGGTCCATACATCAAGGGAGGAAGTAATTTAGAAAAAGAAAGCTGGTTTGACTTGTGCGTGAGGAGGAACACATGGTTAGGGCTTGACCCAGTTATCATTCTGTAGGTTCTTACAAGAGAAAAGAAACAAGTCACCATTGAATGAAGTGGAGAAATGACCCTCCCACAAGACCATGGAACCTGACAGCTCCAAAGCCATGTAGCCCTCTTGATCAGATGAGAAGGGCGCAAGGTTATTTTGCATTGTCATCAGTATTTAATTACAAGAAAACCTATTTAAACATCATTATTTGGTAACCTTGGTAGCTAAGAACTCATCTCATCTGGACATGTCTGTCACAGAGGGCAGGACATGGCACTCAGCCTCATCAGGAGACCTGTGATACAAACAGATTTTCAATCATGACATCCCTTCCTTATGGAACACTTAACATCCAGATTTTTATAGGCTAAGGTGTTGTACCCTATATTCGTCACCTCCGTGGCTAGTCTGTAAACACTATATCTTTCAAGAACTCAGTCAATGTAATCGAAATATGCTTGTGAAAATTGGTAAGCAATGAAAAGTCCCTGTTTCAAAAAAATAAGATGGAATTCAATTAGTGTAAACACCTGATATTGACCTCTGCTCTCCACATGTGCACACACACACAGGGTCTATTAGAGGCCCACACTCCATGCGTAAATCCTGGAACACAGGATCTATTAGAGGCCCACACTCCATGTGTAAATCCTGGAACACAGGATCTATTAGAGGCCCACACTCCATGTGTAAATCCTGGAACACAGGATCTATTAGAGTCCCACACTCTGTAAATCCTGGAACACAGGATCTATTAGGCCCACACTCCATGTGTAAATCCTGGAACACAGGATCTATTAGAGGCCCACACTCCATGTGTAAATCCTGGAACACAGGATCTATTAGAGGCCCACACTCCATGTGTAAATCCTGGAACACAGGATCTATTAGAGGCCCACACTCCATGTGTAAATCCTGGAACACAGGATCTATTAGAGGCCCACACTCCATGTGTAAATCCTGGAACACAGGATCTATTAGAGGCCCACACTCCATGTGTAAATCCTGGAACACAGGATCTATTAGAGGCCCACACTCCATGGTAAATCCTGGAACACAGGATCTATTAGAGGCCCACACTCCATGTGTAAATCCTGGAACACAGGATCTATTAGAGGCCCACACTCCATGTGTAAATCCTGGAACACAGGATCTATTAGAGGCCCACACTCCATGTGTAAATCCTGGAACACAGGATCTATTAGAGGCCCACACTCCATGTGTAAATCCTGGAACACAGGATCTATTAGAGGGCCCAAATCCTGGAACACAGGATCTATTAGAGGCCCAACTCCATGTGTAAATCCTGGAACACAGGATCTATTAGAGGCCCACACTCCATGTGTAAATCCTGGAACACAGGATCTATTAGAGGCCCACACTCCATGTGTAAATCCTGGAACACAGGATCTATTAGAGGCCCACACTCCATGTGTAAATCCTGGAACACAGGATCTATTAGAGGCCCACACTCCATGTGTAAATCCTGGAACACAGGATCTATTAGAGGCCCACACTCCATGTGTAAATCCTGGAACACAGGATCTATTAGAGGCCCACACTCCATGTGTAAATCCTGGAACACAGGATCTATTAGAGGCCCACACTCCATGTAAATCCTGGAACACAGGATCTATTAGAAACTCCATGTGTAAATCCTGGAACACAGGATCTATTAGAGGCCCACACTCCATGTGTAAATCCTGGAACACAGGATCTATTAGAGGCCCACACTCCATGTGTAAATCCTGGAACACAGGATGTATTAAACACTCCTGTAAACTGGAACAGGATCTATTAGAGGCCCACACTCCATGTGTAAATCCTGGAACACAGGATCTATTAGAGGCCCACACTCCATGTGTAAATCCTGGAACACAGGATCTATTAGAGGCCCACACTCCATGTGTAAATCCTGGAACACAGGATCTATTAGAGGCCCACACTCCATGCGTAAATCCTGGAACACAGGGTCTATTAGAGGCCCACACTCCATGCGTAAATCCTGGAACACAGGATCTATTAGAGGCCCACACTCCATGCGTAAATCCTGGAACACAGGATCTATTAGAGGCCCACACTCCATGTGTAAATCCTGGAACACAGGATCTATTAGAGGCCCACACTCCATGTGTAAATCCTGGAACACAGGATCTATTAGAGGCCCACACTCCATGTGTAAATCCTGGAACACAGGATCTATTAGAGGCCCACACTCCATGTGTAAATCCTGGAACACAGATCTATTAGAGGCCCACACTCCATGCGTAAATCCTGGAACACAGGATCTATTAGAGGCCCACACTCCATGTGTAAATCCTGGAACACAGGATCTATTAGAGGCCCACACTCCATGTGTAAATCCTGGAACACAGGATCTATTAGAGGCCCACACTCCATGTGTAAATCCTGGAACACAGGATCTATTAGAGGCCCACACTCCATGTGTAAATCCTGGAACACAGGATCTATTAGAGGCCCACACTCCATGCGTAAATCCTGGAACACAGGGGATCATGCGTAAATCCTGGAACACAGGACTATTAGAGGCCCACACTCCGTAAATCCTGGAACACAGGATCTATTAGAGGCCCACACTCCATGTGTAAATCCTGGAACACAGGATCTATTAGAGGCCCACACTCCATGCGTAAATCCTGGAACACAGATCTATTAGAGGCCCACACTCCATGCGTAAATCCTGGAACACAGGATCTATTAGAGGCCCACACTCCATGTGTAAATCCTGGAACACAGGATCTATTAGAGGCCCACACTCCATGTGTAAATCCTGGAACACAGGATCTATTAGAGGCCCACACTCCATGTGTAAATCCTGGAACACAGGATCTATTAGAGGCCCACACCACCATGTGTAAATCCTGGAACACAGAGTAGATGCTGCACCACTTTTTAAATGTTTGATTTATTTTTTTAAGAGATTATACTCTTTCATTCAGTCTCCCCAGTTCCCTGGGGCCCTCCTCAGAGGAGTTATGGGATTCACTGTGGGGTCATGAAGGCCTCATTCAGTCCCAGTGGGAAAAATGGGGGAACAATGCCTTGGGTATTCCAACAAACGCTGTGGCTTTTACAGTCTTTTTGCCCCCACTTCTGCAATGTTCCTTGAGCCATGGAAGGCCTGTTGGCAGTCTGATTTAGTGTTGAGTTCTTTGAAGCCTCTGGGTTTCTGCTTTGATAGGTTGCACTTGATCACCATGTCTGCCACCATCACCCTGAAGGTGGTCTTCAGGCTGGAAGTAAGAGTTGTGTTCATGGTGCCAATTACACTCCAAGTTGTCCAGGGCCCTGCAGATGTGGAAGAGGTGGCGAGTCACATCGTTGGAAGTCAGTTATCTTCTTATCTTATTTGACTGATGGATCTTGAGTCTCCTCCATTTTATCTGCCATCCTTAAAATAAAGCAGATTTTCCAACCAAGAGTGAGAGCAGCTTGGGTTAAACCACTTTAAAGTTATAAAGTGTGATTTGCAAAAAAGTTAGGAAGATTAAGAAAATGAACCGCAACAACATTGTGCAAAACGTAGCTCAGTTGGAAATAGTTCTAATAGTCAACTGTGCTGGAAAATGTTCCTTTTGAGTTTTCAATTATGCTTTGTTCATATTCAAATCAGTAGGTAAGAGTCAGAAACTCTGAGAGGTCAAAATCAGTACAGAAAGCTCAAATAAATTTGAGTTGATGTAAATGTCTAGATTAACTGAATAAGAATAAAGTCCTATTATTTACCAAAACTGAGTGCTTGATGCAGCATTAGCATTTTGCTATGTTTAATTATGTAATCATTTGGGATTTGATTTTCAATTTTAGTAGATTGATGCAATGCAATTTTCATCTTATGCTCAACAGAACAGATTTATTCAGAATGCATTTGCTGTTTATGTGTTTATTAAGATCACAATAGAGTGAGTTAACTAAGTTTAAGGCTAGTTATTGATTTATGAGAAAGAGGAAGAAGAAATAACAGAACTAGTTTTGTAAAACCTTTGATAAAATCTTCTAAACTAACAGGGAGTTTATCAGTCCATGACCCTACTATTTGTTTATACTTTTTTTTAGAATACCCTATTCTAAAGTTTCTACAGACCATATAAAACATGTATATTGCTAAAGTAATCACCAATTTATCAATTCATTTTTTGCATCCATCTTAAATAATAAAGCATTGAGCCAAAGATTATTGCAAGTTAATGTTTTACTGGTTCTCTCCCAAACCGATGGATATTCTGATAGTTAAAAACACTATTTTTTTTTCTTCCTTTATGTAGGACATCTTTTTCTTTTTCATACATTTTACACTGGATAGCACCTTCAGTAATCTTTGGGGAAAACATTCAGTGTTTCACGATTAATATGTTTTTACTTTAAGGTTTTTTTAATAAAAAGTTATCCTTTTACATGGCTTCACCCATGCTCTCATTCCTCCAGGGCCCTCCTCAGTGGGATTACTGGTATTCGCTATAGGGCAAATTAAGCCTCGGTGTTTTCCTACCCACCTAGTGTCTCTTAAGATCTTTTCAGGCCCTCTTCAATAATGTTCCTTGACCCACGATGGGACTGTTAGCAGTGTGATTTAGTGTTGAGTTTTATGTAGCCCCTTCTGTTTTGATGTGTTTTGATGAACCACAGTGTCTATTGCCACCTCTGTAGTGCTGGTTGTCAGGTTAGCAGTGAAAGTGGTACTCCTGTTGCTACTTCTTCAAAATTTCTCCTGGGCCCCGTAGATGTTTTAGAGGTGTCCGATTAGGAATTTGGCTATATTTTCTTGTTATATTAATGCATCCTGGATTTACTTGTATTCTTTGCCACCTGCAACAGAAAACATAGTCTCCAAACAAGAGTGAGCAAGAGTGAGAACAACTTTGATTAAGGGGATATGCATAGTTATTTGAGAGACTTTTTTTTTTGAGGTAGAGTCTCACTCTAGCCCAGGCAGACCTGGAATTCACTATGTCGTCTCAGGCTGGCCTCAAGCTCGCAGTGGTCCTCCTACCTCAGCCTCCCGAGTGCATGCCAGACTTGGAAAGACTTTTTGATGTATGTGCCCACTCTTCTCATCCAGAGAGCAACAGGAGCTTCTCCCTGGGGTCTATCAGTTTCCTGTCCATGGGATTCTGACTTGGTTTCCAGAACCAGGTATGAGTTCTCTCCCACTGAGTGGGCCTCATTTCCAATTAGAGAATAGTTAGTTACCCACAAAGGCTATGTGCCACTATTGCCCACGTTTGAACTTCTTGCCTGGTTGGTTGATTTTGTAACTTGGAGGGTCCCCTACTTATTCATGCTGTTGGTGACCACTGTCCTCCAGCAACAGCCATAACACTTTCCAGTGCTGTGAGGGAAAGTCAAGTGGGAACCAACCGGCTTTGCTCTCAGTTCCAGCATGGTGACTTGATGTCCTGTGACAACAGCCCTGGGTGTCTTCTGCAATAGGGTTTTTTACCTTTTAGATTTGACAGTGAACAAAGTGCTTTGGCAATGGTCTTCATTATTTTGGTGACTTTGTGGATTTCCCTAACAGCTCATTACGTAGCATAACCCAGTGATGGGCCTGGGATTTACCAGCCAGAGCCCAGGGTTTTAGGATTAACTTTTTCTACCTTCTATAGGGAGTTTCTGCCTGGAAAATACTCCCTCCCCTTTATTGGAGATTATATCTTGTAGAATGCTATCCAAGAGGAAGAATTCTATGACACTGATTCACGTTGTCTCAAGTTTTCTGTATTTTCCCTCCCAACCTCTGCCATCACCTCCCACTCCCTATATCCTGTCCCTCACCTAGCCTGTCAGATATCTCCTTCTCTCCTCCTTCACTCTTTTTCCATATTTCTCCTGTGTTTAGTGTAGTGTTTGCCCATATTCCTGGTACCTATTACTGTTTCCTCTCATTTTCAGTTGATCTAAGTTAGGAATCACATATGAGAGAAAACAAGCAGTATTTTTTCTTTCTGTGCCTGGGAAACTAAACTTAGAAAGTTTTTTTCCAAGTCCATCCATTTCCCTGAAAATTTAAATATTTAATTTCTCTCTCTGAGTACAATTTCACTGTGTATATTACCACATCTTCATTATCTGTTCATTAGTTAATGGGCATCTGGGCTGATTTCTGTTCCTAGCTGTTGTGAATAGAGCAGCAATAATTATAGCTGAGCAAGAATCCTTGCAGTAAAATGTGGATTCCTTGGGGCATATGTCCAGGAGTGGAAGAGCTGGATCAAATAGTAGATCTATTTTTATCTTTCTGAGGACCCTCCATTCTGATTTCCATAGTGGTTGTATAAATTTTCACTCACAACAGCAGTGGAGAAAGGTTCCTCTTTACCCACACCCTCACCAGCATTTGTTGTCACTCAATCTTTTGTTGGTGAATGCCATCCTGACTGGAATAAGATGGAATATCAAAGTTGTTTTGATTTGTATTTTTCTGATGATTTAAGATGTTGAAAAAACCTCTTTAAGTATGCAAAATGTGATTTTTGTTTTTATAGCATACCATATTAATTCTTAATTAAGGTAAGTTTATACATAATACTTTGTTTTCAAATCATATTATGTACTTATTTGACACATAATTATGGAAGGTTTTCTGCTCAAATGTTATAACAGGTTCTTAGACTAGTAATGAGTCATTTTAAACAATTAATAATGAAAAAATAAATAAAAATTTATAAAAACAATGATTCTTATTACTGTATTTAACATTATTTGGCTATGTCAAGTATTTTATATACAAAATTTGGTAAATGTTTACAAAACTAACTATTATTTTCTTTCCTTCTTTTTTATACTTTTTTTAAATGAAAGATTAAAGTTAAACTTTGACAATTTAAGGAATATTACAAACCTAACAAGTATAAATTGAATCCAGGAATTTTTGACTTTGGATGTTGGCTGTCTCAGCTCTCATGTAATGGCATACAAGTAATAAAGAAAAAAAAGGGGGTATATATTTAGCACCAGAGAATCTCGAAAGACACTGAGAAAAACAATCACAGTGCTGGTGGGTCATGACTTTGAAAAAAGTTTAGATTGCACCATTACTGATAACTTTGAGAAGCTTCAACAAATCTGTATCTACTTTTATCATCTATTATATCAAAATATTTCTTCAATCTCATTATTTAGAAGAATGCTGAATCACTGGCCAAAATCTCTAAAGTGTCACTCTTTTGTTATGGTAAACTATGGACAGCACCATATTTTGGTATATTTACTTTCTCATTGCTAGGACAACCACTAGACTAAAACACCGTATGGGAAAGAAAGAGTTTTTTCAGTCTTACAGACTTTAGGTGAAGCTTCGTCATGGCAAAAGACACTAGCTCACATCATCATACATTCACAATTGAGAAAAGAAAGAGGTAAAGAGAACATCCAGGGTTCCAGCTCACTCAGAACGCATACCTTAGGGGTGGACTCAAGTTTTGACTCCAGTGACACACCTCCTCCAGTAAGGCTATACCTCCAAATCTTTTCAAGCTGAGGACTAAGTTAGAAACTTACTCACAAACACATTTGGCTATAGGGACATTTATATTCTAAGCACCATGCCTGGCTTGAAGATTACCATCCTACTGCAGTTCCACTTCAAACTTAGGAGCCAGCAATCCATCAACCCTCCTCACAGAACATGTAAAAGGTGTTCATCTGTGTGGAGACATGACAGACCTTGAACAAGTTTAAATATGGTTTGTCTCTGGGAGTAGGAAATAGCAACTGCTAGTGACCCCAGAACACGATTTGCTTTGTGCTCCATTGGCCAGAAGATGACCACTGGAGTAAAATATTGAAATAGGAATTTTACATGGTCTTTCAACTAGAAATTACACTCAAAGCATACTTTAACAATTGCCCACATTGTTAACCGTATTATGCCTTACATTACTATTCCTTTGATTTACTGAATTAAAATTAGGTAGGTGGGGTATTTTAATGATTGTATAAAAGAAAAGAATGTAAGCAATAAAAAGGCAGAGCATCTGGGTTTTAAGTGTGCGGTTTGCGTATTGGCTTCCCTGCTAGCTTTATGATCTTGGACAACAGCAAAATCACAAAATGGCTGAATTTTCTCAATCTAAATTGAAAAAAAAAAACACAATATAATCTTCCTCAAAGTTGTTTTTAGGATTGAGATAATATAGATGAACCCTTCAGATATAATGAATAGACAATTAATAGTTAAAATAGGAGTTGGGGTAATCACTATGGAATGGAAATTTACATTAAATGTTTGACTATCCCGAGTCATCTGGCTGCATATACATAACATGGCTGTCCATGAAGCTGGAAAGCAGGAAACATCCCGTGACAGGCAAGAGCAATGAAGGAAAAAGGATACAAGCTACCATGTTACATTATTTGTTCCCCTTGAGAATTTGAAAATTAATCATTTTCTTTGAGTTTTTTCTTTATTCTCTTTTCTTTTCCTAAACTGCAGTTTCTTCTCTCATCCATTTCTCATTTCTTTATTATCTGGTCATCACTTCTGAACAGTTTTTCCCTCTTCTTTTTTCTTATTATGTGCTATTTCTTTTAGACTGTTAACTTCCTATCACAGTATCAATATATGACCAGAAACTCTGCTACTACTGGAAGACAAAATAGGAGGAACTTTCCATGATATAGGAGTAGGAAAAGACTTCCTGAACAGAACCCTAGTAGCTCATGAAATTAAACAATCACTCAATTATTGGGATCTCATGAAGCTGAAAAGTTTTTTTCACAGACAAACATACAATAAGCAGAGCCTATAGATTACTCACAGAATGGGAGAAAAAAAATTGCTGGCTATACCACTGACAGAGGCCTAATTTCTAGAATTTACAAAGAACTCATAAACTTAAACAATAAAAAAGTCAAACAACCCACTCACAAAATGTTCTCACAGAGAACTGTACAGGGACTTCTCAGAGGAAGAAATACAAATGGCAAACACACACTTAAGAAAATGTCCAACATCCCTAATTATCAGGGAAATGTGAATTAAAACTACTATAAGATTCTACCTCACCCCAGTAAGGATGGCAAACATTAAAAAAATCTAATGAAAACAAATGTTGGTGACGTTATGGAGAAATAGGAACTCTCATTCACTGTTGGTGGGAATGTAAGCTGGCACAACCACTATGGAAAGCAATATGGAGACTTCTAAAAAGGTTGGCTATAGAGTTACCAACAGACCCAGTAATCCTCTTACTAGGCGTTCACCCTAAAAGTTCCATGCCTAAGTTCAGATATATATTGTTTCTCATGCATCAACATTCCTTGTTTTTCCAAATCACTTTTGGTTTTCTTCCTTTTCTTCACTCCATTCTAGTTTTATTATTCTTAAATAAATTTTGTTCCTGTATGCCTTTAATTTATTTTTTTACATCTTACATCTTAATTTTTACAAGAGCTCACAGTAGTATTTAACTATATCTGGTATTTTGTTAGCTCAGGGTAGGAGAAGCATATTTTTCAAGTCCAAAGTCTACATTAACATGTGCACAGTCATATCTCACTTGTGTTATAATTGCTAATTGCTTTCTTTCAATTTATGGGACCTATGGAATGAAACAACAATAATGGGAAAAGTTTTGATTGCTTTCCAAAAGGTGATATATAATACTAAAACTTTACATATGACATTACATACACACACACACACACAATGTGCTAACATATACAGCCTTTGAGTCCTTCACAAGAAGCCCCATGCTGAGAGGCTGAGAGAAAAGAGTAATAGCTACAGGAAAAAGACACAAGGATATCAGGGCTGGAGAGGGAGACAGAGGGACACTGCTACTCACCCTTCTTTGGTGTCTAAGAGGAAACTGGAAAGGATGACAGATTCCTTGAACTATAGTTTAATCCAAGAATTCAAGAATTGACCACATGACAGATGCTGCCCATTTGGAAATGTGGAAGGCAGCTGATTGTATGTGTCCTACTCCACAGCAGTATGGCTAATAGAAGAGAGCTGATCCGTGTTTTGTACTGAGAAAAACAAATGCCTTTGAAGTGCTCCGTGTTCCAGAATATCAATGGGAACAAAGGACCATTGCTAGAGACCAAGAAATCTAAGAACACAGGTAACAAGGAGAAGGGAACAAGAGGACCAGAAGTTCAGAGGTGTGAGGAGCCTGTAAAAAGAGTGTAGCAGACAGCTTCAGGTTTGCTGAGATGAACTTCCAGACCAGGCAAAGTTATGGAGGAAGAGATACTTATTAAAGCTTACAGATCCAGGGAAAGTTCCATAATGGCAAAAGAAGCTGGCCTGCCTTCACAGGACCAAACACACAGAGAAAAGCCGCACCAAAAGCCTCATAGCACAGCACACCTCAGGAACTCCAACCAGGCACACTTTGCATATCTTTAGATTGAAATCCTAAACCCGCCACCACACCTTAAGATCCACCCAGTGACATTGCCTCCAGCCAGGTGGCGCTGATGCAAACTACAAACTAATAAAACACTGAATATATATTGGGGCCATCTATTCAAACTACCACAAAGAGTATCTTTCAGAGTAGGTCCTTCATGTAGTTGTGGAAGAATTTGGAAATCTTTTAATCTATGGATATTGGCGCTAAATACCAAAGGCCCTAAGGGAACAGCACATCCCTGTGAATGCTAATATAGAACAGAAAAAGGCCAAAAAGTAATGTTTTCCCGTTGAACATTTCCACACTGTGGAAAGGCCAGAGGTTAGAATCAATGTAAAGCGGAGCAGGTATGGTGAGAACATTGCTGAATTTGATGGTGCATATCTAGAAGTGATTAGATTAAATATATATTCATAAAGCTGAGGTGGAAGCTTGAAATGATCATTAATGCAGTTGGAATCACACTGAGGTTAGGAAAGTATTACTACTACATAGAAACTTTTTCTCCCAAGTCTCCTATCCTTTACAACATTAATAATATAAATGGTATAGATTTTTACAATGTGAATTTATTTGGGCAGAGCTTTTTAATAGGGTAGTTCTGGTCTTACATTCTCATTCTTCTCCTTAAAGTTAAAGATTTTCTTCAAGCTCTTTATAGTATGTAGTATGCTGCAAGGCAATACATGGCAGCTAACAGGTCTTAGGCCATCAATAGTTGCTGGTTCATATTCATGCTTGATCTACAAAACTGTGTAATCTGCTGTTTCCACACCAATAATCACAAATCAAAATTCTATTTACAGACATTGGTCAACACATCACAAAGTTCATATTTCGTAGATTTGATGATAAATTTTTTTATGTGCCTCCCCATTAGAGAAAATGGTAAACTACTGAAAATTACATTAAGCTGATAGGATCATTCCAGGCTTACTAAGTTGGATGACAACTATATGTTTAAGAAATATTCACATTTTGAAATGCTAATGATGGTTAACTTAAAAATGAATTCGTGAATTCTTATTATTATTTATATAAAATTTATTTTTGTGGCCCATTTTTATTTTATTTTTTATTTTTTTTATAAGTAGTAAGAGAGAGAGAGAGAGAAGAAAGACAGAGAGAGAATGGGCATGCCCTCTAGCTACTGCAAATGAACTCCAGACACATGTGCCCCTTATGCATCTGGCTTATGTGGGTCCTGGGGAATTGAACCTCAGTCCTTTGGCTTCATAGGCAAGAACCTTAAGTACTGAGCCATCTCTCCAGCCCCCAAGTCCCATTTTTTTAGTATTTTATTTTTACTTACTTATTTGAGAGAGGGAAAGAGGTAGAGAGAGAGGGGAGAGAGAGAGAGAGAGAGAGAGGGAAAGAGAGAGAGAGAGAATGGGAATGCCAGGACCTCCAGCCACTGCAAATGAACTCCAGATGCATGTGCTACCTTGTGCATCTGGTTTACATGGGTACTGGGAAATCAAGCCTCAAACCAGGGTCCTCAGACTTCACAGGCAAGCACTTAACCACTAAACCATCTCTCCAGCCCCATGAGTCCCATTTTTGATTAAGATTTTTAATATTTGGGCTGGAAAGATGGCTTAGCGGTTAAGGCGCTTGCCTCCTAAGCCTAAGAACGCCGGTTCTAATCGCCAGCGGTTCCAATCTCCAGGTCCCACGTTAGCTAGATGCAAAGTGATGCAAGGGTGCAATGCCGCACTTGACCACAGGGGGTGACACACATCTGGATTTCGTTCGCAGCAGTTGAGAGGCTTCTGGCGCGCCCATCTCTATCTGTCTTCTCTCTCTCTCTCTCTCTCTCTCTGTCTCTCTCTGTCTCTCTCAAAAAAAAATAAGATTTTTAATATTTGATGGTTTATGTTGTAATTTTTTTCCATTGTAGTGAATGCAATTCAGATTTTATAAATGCTGGCAAATGCCCTACTACTGACCTATATCAGCAGTCCAAACATATTAAATATGTTAGCTCAATTTGTCTGAGTGATATAAATAAAAATGTGCTATACCAAGAGATATATTGCAATGTAAAAGACAAAGTGAGATGACTTTCCACTCCAAAATGTGAGAGTATTTAATGTTATTATAAAAAATAAATAGCATCTTTTTTAAAGTTTATGTATGTGTGTGAGTTGTAGTTTTAAAATAAAGTTTTCTATTAAGTTCTTAATTTCTGCTCTATAGAAAACACTGAAAATTCAATGCAGTATTTAAATCTTTGAAGATGTTACAAATTTGTCTTAAAGTAAAAATAAAATTTATTTCAGCTTTAAATCGCATTACTAGTTGAAAGGACTCGACTAAAACTGTAAAGTGTTTAAGTCCCTAGATTGAGTGCATCTATCAAATTTTTTATGTACACATTCTAAAATAATCCATTTTTAAAATGTTGTTGAACATAATAGCCATCCATATCTGTGAACCTAGGGCACATTGATGCATGCAGTATTTGTATGCATTTTTCTTCATTATTAGCCAGGTTCTAGGATAATGATGCTCATTGGAGGGAGTCAGGCCTTCTATCACAGAGAACATGGCTGCTTTTCTCAGTGTACCAAAAGTCCCCTTTGCATGCACTCTGTTTTACAATTCAACCTCCTGAAAATATAACCCTATTCATACCACACCAGACTCCAAACTGTATTATATAGTGAACATTGCCATGGTGCCAAGTAGTAAGTCAGATTTAGCTCCGAATGCAAGTCTGTTTTGGCATCACGCCTGCTGTCTTAAAGCTGATCTTGGTAGATTGGAGCAAGTTTAATGCATGAAAATTTGATCACATGGAGAAATCTCATCAGGCTGTGCACTTTATAATCACCATCTTCCTTCCCTCCCAAGAACTGCATGGCCTCTGTTCTCCCCTGCTTGATGGCTGTGCCATCTTTGGGCCTCGCCAGCAGTGCAGTCAGTGCCTGCTCTTTGTATTACTAGTCAAGGTTATGTCCTTAGTCTCTGATTGCACCGTTTGCTCCTCTCTGCAGGCTCCTTCCCCCTAATTTTCCATTTATTTTCCCTTCAAAGGCTTTTCCTAGTCACTGTTTGGCCTTTACTTGGTTGTCTGGTTTGAAAAGATTTACTTTCAGCATCCTGATATCTTTATCTTGATTTATTATGGATGCAAAGTGTACATAATTTTAACCATGCACCTCACAAAAGGAGGTGTGTTGTGAAAAATGAACAACACAGTTGAAATAAGCTTGGGCTTTCTGTTTAAAGCATTGTGTGTTTTTAGTCTTAAGCAAGTGACTGTTTCTGCCACGCTCACCATGAAGACACTTTGGACAGTAACTTCTACTACGCTTATTGATTTTCACCCCTCTAAAAACTCCACATTTGTGTTAGTGGCTTTGCCTATTGCTGAAGCAAATACCCAACAGAAACAACATTAAGAAAGAAACACTTGGGCTGGAGAGATGGCTTAGCGGTTAAGCGCTTGCCTGTGAAGCCTAAGGATCCCGGTTCGAGGCTCGATTCTCCAGGACCCACGTTAGCCAGAAGCACAAGGGGGCACATGCATCTGGAGTTCGTTTGCAGTGGCTGGAGGCCTGGCGTGCCCATTCTCTCTGTCTCTCTCTACCTATTTCTGTATCTCTCTCTCTCTCTCAAATAAATAAATAATAAAATATTTAAAAAAATAAAAAAAATTTAAAAAAAGAAAGAAACACTTGGTTTTGGCACACAGTTAGAGGATACACTTAGAGGAACCTGTTGGATGTTCAGAGCTACAAGAATGTGACAACTGGTGAACCGGCACCCACCCCCCAGTCAGGAAGAGGACTGTGATGAATGCTGATGCCCATTTCACCTTCTCGTACACCCAGGCCAAAGTCCATAAATGATGCCACCCACAGTTATGGTGGTCCTCCCACCTCAATTAACATAATCTAGAATATTCCTCACAACCGTGTCCAGAGACACATTTCCATGTTGATTCTGATTCCCATCAAGACTAACTTTCTCATCTCGGACAACACAATTCCTTCCTTTAGACATACCTTTTATATTCTACATGATTATTTATACTATCAATATGAATAGTGATTTTGAAGTTTCTTTTTAAGAAACACACTTTAGCTGGGTGTGGTGGCACAAAATTTTAATTCCAGCATGCAGGAGACTGAGGTAGGAGGATCGCTGTGAGTTCTAGGCCAGCCTAAGACTACATAGTGAATTCTAGGTTAGCCTGGGCTACAGTGAGACCCTACTTCACAAAAAGAAAAGAACAGAAACTACATGTATGCTTTAAAAAGCATGTTATAACATGGCTACATTTCTACTAGACAGGAAACCCCATGAGGGCAGGGTATCCTGGGCCTGGAATCCTGCCTACTACATATTAGTTTTTCCATAGAGTTTTTTTTTTTTTTTGAGAACAAATTACCATTTAAAAATTTGCTTAGTTGAAGACAAAGTAATGAAACATCAATTTTAATTGACTCTTATCTTTATAATACCCCTAAGTAACTATATACAGAGGATCAGTATTAGAGACAATAAAAACGAAACCCAGGAATTTTGCTTGTTTTATGTTTATCATATATGCCATAGTCATATTAAGAATGATTTGAACTGTGCATGGTGGCACACACCTTTAATCCCAGCACTTGGGAGGCAGAGGTGGGAGGATCACTGTGAGTTCGAGGCCACCCTAAGACTACATAGTGAATTCCAGGTCAACCTGAGCTAGAGTGAGACCCTACCCCAGAAAATGAAAAATAAATAAATAAATAAAAAGAAAAAAGGAAAAAGAAAAAAAGAATAATTTGAAAATATGTACTACTGAATATATAGAACTATTCCTTGGAAATTTGCTTAAAATATAACTCATTAATATAAAGATACACTGTGCAATTTGACAGAAAACAAAAGACCAGGTGTTTTTGTGTGTGTGTGTGTGTGTGTGTTGCACTGATTGGGTGGAGATCAGTGAGTTAGGGCTTCTGTACAGCTAATTTTCCACTCTAGCCTTTTTTAAAATAATATATCCAAATATAATGAGATGACAAGGAACCAGAGGAAGCCAGCTTGAAGAAGAGGGGTGAATTTGTGGGACCTGGAGTTGAGGCCAGCATCACCCCACACAGCGGGGACGTTGTTTCCATGGCCCCTTGATTTGAGACCTGGAGCGGGTGTGTCTGGACTAACCTAGCAGAGGTGACTGGTGGTAATACTATCAGCTTCCTTTGCACAAACCTGACTCACAAACAATAGTCTTTCCTCTCAAAATGTGGCTTTGCTTTCCACAGATTCAGATAGAGGAAGTCAACTGTAGTGCAAAAATATTCCATGGAAAATTCCATAAATCAATAGGCCTAAGTTTTAAATCATATGCTTTGTGAGTGGCATAAAGGAATTTTCCATTATCCTATTCTATCCTATCAATATGAGAATTACCCATGGGTCCTGAATGTCCATGCTGTATATGCTGCTCATCTATGTGTTACTTAGTGGCTGTCTCCCTGAGGACAGCGAATGTCTTTGAATCACAGTATTCTTATCGAAGTAATCCTTATTTTACTTAATCACATCCACAGTGTGCAGAAACTGATACTGGCACGGCATGCCCATTTAACAATCAGCATTAGTAGTTTCTCCACAAGGGCTTATGATCTCTCAGACCTGGGCTTTCAGCATGCTTAGGGTGTAGCAGGCGTGAGCACCTTCTAAATATTTATGTCCACGACCCCCAATTAGTACTGCTCTCAGCTTAGTCAGCGAAACTTCTTTTTGCAGTCAGTGGTAGTTATGACGGAGATTCAAGTCCAGGTGCAGAAAATAAGGGAGTTCTCCATCCAGATGAGACAGCTCTATCTCCCCGGCCAAGGTTCACAAGGTCCCACCTCTCCCTGAAGAGCAAGTAGAAGCTAATGGTTGCTGAGGGAGGGAGAGATATAGTCTTCAGCAGCATAGCTACTGGTAAGATGTCCGTGTCTCTAAATAACCTCCTGTCACACACACACACGTTTATGCAAGCAACCCTAATTAAACTCAGTGGGTCACAAAAGAGACATGAACAAGGACGGGGCTAGAAGGGAAGAAGGAGGGGTTCAGCAGCAGAGGAGGAGGAGGACTAGAGAGAGGAATGGAAGTGAATATGATCAAGGTACATAATATACATGAGTGAATTTTTCCAAATAGGATTAATTAATACATTTAAACACAACCATGCTGCAAAGTTAAATATGCCAACGAGAAGCCATAGTTTTGTTAACCTGTGCCTACAGTGCTCACTAACCTCCCTGTGGTTTGCATGTGTGGGAAAAATACAAGGATTTCTTACTATTTCCATTTCTGAAAGCCACCGAGGCCTGGAGACTACCCCTGTGACAAGGAAGAGCCTAGGTAACCGGGTCCTTCATTTTGAACTTCAAGTGTGCTCACTTCGTAAATCTCATCTCTACAATCCCATGACCCAGCAGGGCAGCAAAGTCTGCTCAGGGTTCCTTCAGGAAGTTACTTCCTACTTGAATCCATCCTAAAATTTTGCCTGGGTCCTACCAGAGGGGACTGAGGAGTGAAATCTTTCAAACATATAGACAAATTCTTACTAAATTTTCTATTTTCAGTCACTATATTGGGTATTTTTTTTCTTTTTAACAGCTGTTATATGTCTTTAGAAGACTCATTGGTGACTACATGTTTATTTAATGAGATGTTATGTTTATTTTTACACTCAATGTATGTGTCATTTTTGAAAAGAGGCTATTTCAGATGTAATAGTATTTGAAAAATGAAACCAAGTAAATCCTTATGGAAAAAGAAGTCTCTCTAGTGAAAGTAAATCTTTGTGCCGACTTACTCAAATTTAGATGGAAAGAACATTTTGTATACCAGTGGTTGTTAGACATGCTACAAAGTGTTTTTACAAAATACTTATTTCCACCCTCCACTTCAGCCAACTAAATTAGAATATGAGGTTTAGGAAGCTTTGGTCACTGAAGGAGTGCCTGGGTTGGGAAAAGTTATTGGACCTTTCTGTAATCCATAATTTCTGATGAAATAGCATTTCAAAAGTTTGTTGGCTGAACAATCGTTTGCATGTGGGAATACATTTTCCCAAATTGACGGTGTTATACAAGGTGGTTAATTCTCCAGGCCTTTCTATAAAAGCTTAATTAAGCCCAGTGTATCTGAAGCTTAGTACTCTGCTAATGGAATTATAGAACTTAATCACCATGTATAACAATGATTCCTGCAAAAATAGGCTCAGAATTCTAACGGGGAGGGGGAAGAATAAAAGGAAGATCCTCGGACTAAAGCCAAGTCCTTGCATTCAGGCTCCTGTTCACCCTCTGCACTACCTGCACCCTCCCATCTGTCTCCCCTCCTTCCGGTGCTCTGGAAGATGGGGATTCTCATAAGGGTGCTTCTGGTGTCCTGACATCCTTCTCCAGGTAGAAATTAAGGTGACAACTTCTTTCCTTTCTCATAACTATGTCTTCTGTAACTAAATTCCTTCTCCTCTGCATTTGTAGATAGGAATTTTCCCCTTTATTCTTTCCTTCTCTGTGTGTGTGTGTGTACTTGTATGTCATAATCACTGTTGCTTGCCATCTGTCTTAATCATCTTTGAAATGGTTTATATAAAATTATTTTTCTGATTCTACTTTTTCTCCATCAGTACTTTCACAAAGCTCATATCGTTTATCTTTCAAAATAGGTGTTTTTGAAAATAAAAAAAAAAGTGGAAGCCGGGCGTGGTGGCGCACGCCTTTAATCCCAGCACTCGGGAGGCAGAGGTAGGAGGATCGCTGAGAGTTTGAGGCCACCCTGAGACTACATAGTTAATTCCAGGTCAGCCTGGACCAGAGTGAGACCCTACCTCGCAAAACCAAAAAAAAAAAAAAAAGAAAAGAAAAGAAAAAAAAAAGTGGAGGAGGCTACATTATTACATAAGACATCAAAAACAAACCAAGACAACACTAGGTGAAAAAGAATGTTTGCCCCAAGTAAAATAGGCCATTGACTGTCCCCTGCTACCGCAAGATGGAGGCAGCATTCTGTTGCTGTTCACGAGGGCTTTCACATTTAGCATTGGAGGGGCCAGAGTAGGGGTGTTTACTATTATCAGAGATATCTACATACTGAAGGTGAAGGGAAGGGGCATATTCAGTAATCATCATCCTTCACCCTTCTCCACCCCAATTAATCCACAGCTCTGAATTAGAGTGATAATCAGTTATGAGGTGGGATGGGTGAGTTGAACACAGGAAGTGATATCCAGGGAACTGGCAGGGAGGTGGAAGAACTTATCTCTGAATAATCTTAGGAGGGAAAAAACAAAAAGGATATTATCCAGAGAAGTAAGAGGATGTTGTGCAGTCATTGAGTCAATGAGAAATATGACGCCTCTCTCAGAAGAGGACATTCTTTTATAAATGGTAAAAAAATGCATTATGCAAATGAAAAGGAGATTGTTCACTCAACCAAAATGTTTAAAAGTGAATATATATAAAATAAACTTCAGGGAACTTGAGCTCTTTTTATACCACTGTTCTTTGTCCAAAAATACCAAGATTTATTAAGCTGTTTCTGTTCCTTATTATCCAGATGTCTCTACACGTCTCCTCCTTCCAATTGTATGCATATGGTTGGCATATAGTTATTCATACCAAGATGGCAAGAACTGAGGCCCCCATTCCAGCTGGCAAGAGAGTCATCTCTACTCATGTGGGCATCTGTTAGAGGACATTTTTGTTCCTTTCTACATAAAAAGTTTGAAAAAAGAAGCTAGGGATTCAGTATGTGAAATGTCAACCTCATGGCACATTGGATTTTTGGATTTACTTCTTTGTCTCTCTGGGAATCTCACTCACATGACACTTGCCATGATGGCTCACTTCATCTTGTGTGTGAGGACACTGAATGCCTTCCAACTATGAGCAGGCTTGAAATATGTTCAACGTGATGGATCTTGTCATTATTTTCTTTCAGTTTGAATTTATGATCTAATGATCACTTTGGTGTCAAGGGAATATTTGAAATTGTACTGATTCTTATATATTTTTTTCTTTGATCCCATTGCCTCAATAAATTCTCTCACTATTTCTAAGATAACTGACAACCAATTTTTTGACTCGCAAAAATACTATTTATAAATATTAGTAATGACCACATACCATTATCTAATATTACTAAAACAATCTGCCCTAAATTGTTAAATAAATTTTCACAATATTATATCAATCTGATTAGATTTATATTAAAATTTTATCATATTAACCCAAATATCCAATTTGGTAAAATGCATTGAAAATCATATTCCTTATTTAAAACAGTTATTAAGCATGCACTCTTTGAAAAGGACTTCAAAGTTTGTTTATGTTCTGCTTGGTGTTCATGGTTGATAGAGCTCTGGACAAACTAGCCCAAAATATGGCACCTTGGTATCTGAGCACACACCAGAAACAGTGTGGTCTCTAGTCATTAAACTGGAATAACTGGACGTGTTGGCATGCTCTTGGTATCCCAGCCCCAAGGAGACAAGCAGATCCCTGGGCTCACTGGCCATGCAGTGTAGCTTATTTGGTAGTTTCCAAGTCAATTAAAGCTCCATGCTAAAAAACAAAAAATGTGGACAGTCCCTGAGGACTACAACACAAGGTTGCTCTCTAGTCTCCTCATGGACACACACACACACACACACAGAGAGAGAGAGAGACTCACAAATGAACACACTTATGTACAAACATACAGAAAAACTAAACTATAGAATTTTTTTAAACCTAAGAAGTATTTTCTTCCCTTCTGAAAGTGGCCATCAAACCATCCCAATTGAGGTGATCCTTCCCACGAATTGAGAAATGAAGTCAATGACTTAGGGATACTAAGAAGACTCTAAGCAGGCCTCATCAACATCCCCAGTTTAGAATCAAGAAGGCACATCCTGCTCCCATCCAAGATCTCTTCTGAAATATCATTCACACTTCCTTAAGCCTATCATAATTACACTTCAAATTATCTATATTTTTAATTCTTCATTTCCCTGTGGGAGAATGTATGCCATATAAACTTAAGCTAAATGCATCCTTTTTAATGTTTTTCTCTTATTAATCTGATTTGTGTTATAGAAACCTATTGCACGAATGTGAAATAGATAAAGAGAAAGATAATTTTATTTCCCTATAGTGATAAGTTCCTGAAGTAGAGGTACTTTATAGGAAAGGTAGCTCAACCTCAAAAGTGTTAAGCAATAATGCAAAGATTAAAAATACCAAAATCAGGGCTGAAGAGATGGCTTAGCGGTTAAGGCGCCTGCCTCCTAAGCCTAAGAACGCTGGTTCCGATCTCCAGCAGTTCCAATCTCCAGGTCCCACGTTTAGCCAGATGCAAAGTGACACAAGGGCACAATGCCACACTTGACCACAAGGGGGTGCATGCATCTGGATTTCGTTCACAGCAGCTGAGAGGCTGCTGGCCCTCCCATCTCTATCTGTCTTCCTCCCCCTCTATCTCTCCAAAAAAAAAAAAAAAGAATACCAAAATCATATACTGTGAAGAGGCAGAATCAAGACATTTTGCTATTTTCCCTAGTTTTTCAGACTCAAAAGACTTGGTCTCAATCACTGCATTCCTTTCTTAGCTACTAACATTTTTTTGTAATTTTTCTCTTTATATTGA
This sequence comes from Orientallactaga sibirica, assembly GCA_036365145.1. Classification (NCBI taxonomy): domain Eukaryota; kingdom Metazoa; phylum Chordata; class Mammalia; order Rodentia; family Dipodidae; genus Orientallactaga; species Orientallactaga sibirica. The sequence continues at coordinate 6,338,375 of JAEOAD010001030.1, forward strand.
TTCCAAAGAGCACTAGAGTTATTTATGCTCTTCATGTAGCTACTAAAGTAAAACCAGCTCTTTGACTTATTACTGCTATTATTCTAATTGTATTATTACTTTAGACTGGATTTTGCTATGTTCCTATCTTTGAACACAATCTTCCAATCTTCCTGTCTCTGCTTCCCATGTGCTAGAATTATAGGCATGTGCCACCATGCCCTGGAATAGGGATTTTTTTTTCTTGGAAAATATTCAACCTCTATTTGTGGTTTTAGGAACAACTTTCTTGAATATAATTCTGATCACTTAAGGATGATCAAATTTCTTTGAATTGCTTCCACGATGGTAATAAAGATGCCTGTGTGATACTTATTCAATTTTCTACCTATGGAAATATTCCCATAGAAGTAAATGAGGTTCCTAGAATATCCTGGACTTTCCACATATCTTCTTTCATCATTTAACTCTCCTGTAACTCTCATCCTTCTGATCATTCTAACTTAGTGGTTATCTATTCACTAATAGTGATTATATGTGTGGTTATCATAACTCTGTTTCCTCATCTCATCACCACTATATTTTGACTATTCTTTCTTAGATTGGGGAAACAAGTCCTGCCATATTTATATCTCTGCATCAATCACCATTCCTGGCATATATGACCTAGTTAATAAAGATGAGAAGAATAAAACAAAATTGAATTTACATATTAACATTTTAATGATTATGCTAGTAGCAATGAGAAAAATATTTGGGCTCTAGAATATAAGGAATTGATGTGAAATATTAGTGATTTCATATTATTCCCCTTGGAGCATTACAAAAGAAAATAAACTTCTGCTTTAACTCTAGGAAATACCTAAAAGTTAAGTTCTGCATAAAAGTTTTTCATTAGAAATTATAATGCTTTGAATATAATCATACTTAAATCAAGAGACTAAAAGGGGGAAAAGTGGAACAAAACATTTGTAGGAGGCAGAGGAACTGGGAGAGAACATGCATAGTCCCTCAGCAATTTTTATAGACATTTCACAACTAATCATTTGATTGTGAACTCAAACTAGCTTGCACAGTAGACTTTGAAAGGCAGTGACACAAGCCACTGATTTAATTAGAATAAACTGTCCTCCACATTAGATATTCATTACTGTGGCATACATATAATCCTTTTATGAATTCACCTGTAGCCTGAGACTAAGGGCAGACGGTGAACTAAGACCAGCTCTCTGTTGCTAGGGAAAGCCAAGTCGACCTTGGCCTTGTCCTATCTAGTACCTCTTGGCTCTTAGAACATGGGCTCAATTACGTGAAGTAGAACTTTCTTCCTCCCCTGACAACACACCAAGCAAGAAAGACCATCTGTTTTTCAAAAAACTGAGCCCCTGTCTATCTTTGGTGACACCATCATGTTCCTTCATGACATACTAACCCCTCTTCTTCCTGGAATCCAAAACTTCTCTCTCGGGCTTCTCATAACAAAATTTATTTCTTAAAAGAAAAATTATCTCAGCTGCCTATCATCAAACTAGCCTGCTGCTCTCCCTCTCCCTTTTTATCTGTCATTCATATATCTTAAGGTCCGTGGGGTGAAAAGGCCAACTTTTATTATTCTCCTTTGAATTCATTGAATTCTGGTCCTTGAAATAGTCATCTCAAGTTTAGATTCATTCCTCACCCAGGAATCCTTTAGAATGTTGAACACATTCATAATTCATAAACTATTACCTGGTTCTCCTCGTAGAAAAACAACTTCTGCTCTCTTCAGTCGTGGGCAATCCTGGAAAGTAGGCCTTTTGGAGGACTGGAGTCACCTGGAGAAGAATGAGGAAGACACTTCTTATCAGAAAAGCAGAGGTCAATCCTCCCAGCCAAGTTTATTGGCGTGTCCACATTTCCCACTTTTGACAACTGAGAGTTCATCTAATGTTAATGCAATGGAATGATCCTTGAAAACCAGTGGTCATGTGGTGGGTAGCACTTAAATACCAAGACACCATTTTCTTCCCAGGGCTTGTATCGTTCTGAGAGAGTTATACAATAGTAGAAAGATTGCAGCTGTCCTGTTTAAGATTGGTGTAACTTTGGGACAAATTTATTAGGTTTCCTATCTGTGTAAATGTACACATATACACACATGTGCATGAACACAAATACATATGCTTATGACAGTTGTATAATTATTTTAAAGTAAAATTAATTGGCTATCACAATAACCACTTTATAGATTTTCATCTTTCTTTAAACCCATATTTTTCATGCACTTTCTTTGAGAGATTGGTTGGATTCTAGGATACTTTTTTTTGTATTTGACACTGTTCATTTCAGGATTTTATACAAATAGTTTTCTATATTTTAGTGCCTGGCACTATATGCTATTTTGCTTTATAACTTAAAAGGCAGGTCACATGTCAGAAGCTGCTTATCAAGAGCCACTAATGATGAACTGCTAAAAGATTTAGAATTGAAAAGTGTTACATATTTAGGGCTTTGCAGTGGTAAACTCATGGGTTCAGATTTCACCAGTCATGTCTGGAAGTTTTTTCTAAACTCAAATTTTTGCTTCCCTACAGAAAGCATTGGGTATAACACGGTGTGTGGGGGGTGGTTATGAGACGTGAAAGGAGTTTTGTGCAAGTGCAGCAGAATAGCATGAGATTGCATAGATCCTGTATGGTCCACCATGTACAGTTGTCAGCTGAGTGGCTGGAATGTGTTTAAGTCACCATAAACATATTTTCTAGAGAGAAGCTGTGACATCTGGCAGTGTCCTCTTCCCACATCAAAAACAAAGTTGAAGTATGCTGTTTCATGAAGCAGGAGCAGAATGCTCACATCTCTGTGGAATTAGTAATCATGGGTTATAAGAGAAGGCTAGTATTACTGGAAGAGAAAGAGAGGAATCATAGGCAAAGCTTATTAATGACTTTTTGCATCACTATATCAACATTTCTGAAAGAAACAACTTAAAGGAAGAAATGTTTCTTTTGGCTCACAGTTTCAGGGAGATTTCAAGTAATTTGGTAGGAAAGGCATGGCTGGTGTTCATGACAGTGGGGTGTGGCAGAGTGCATCATATGGCAGACATATAGGGAAGCAGATAAAATGATCAGAAGCTGGGTCTGACTTTGTAACCTTCAAAAGTCTGCCCAGTGACCTAATTAGCAGCCATGTCATTGACCCTTTTAAAAGCACCACTATCTGGAGACCAAGTATGGAAGCACATGAGCCTGTGGGAAATATTTCAGACACAGATATTACACAGGGCTACACCACACACAGCATGACAAGAATCAATGACACGTCTCTGTATGAACTCAGCTGGGAACCACTGAAGTGACGTCATCAAGGAATGACTGACATAATCAAATTAGTACAAATAAATCAAAGATGAGTTAGAATGGGAATGGGGAGGATATTTAAGAAACTGTGATCATAGTTAAAGTGAGACTTCACAGTCCCCAACGATATAAAGGAAATGTCAGAGGAACAACACAGAACATGAAGGGGACTTGTTCTATATTTGTTAATTGGGTCAGGAAGATATTTAGAATGACATCAATTGTTCTGTATTAGTATCATTTGTGGAAAGCAGTTTCATTAGGTGATAAGGGAGCTCTGAAAGACAGTGACAGTTTGAAATGGTCGCTTGGGGAGTAATAATGTATCTCATTTTAGACATGTCAAGTTCGGAGTGCTTTTTAATAACCAGGAGTACTGCCGCTACATTATTAACCATATAGTCTTAGCTTAAATGGGAGGTCTGGGACAAATATTATAAATATGAGAGGCATCTGTGTATGGATAGTACTTAAATCCAAATTTGTACAGGGCTTCAAGATGAGGAGTGGAATGAGTAGATGAGGGGCCCAGTCACATGGCTGGAAGTATGTCATATTTAATGATTGACTGTTAAAGATGAATGATTTCAAAGCTATTTATATGTGAGTGTTCAAAATTATAGGAGACAAAAACAGGAACATTTAGGGTTAGAAAGCCAAAATAACAGAATTAGTATCAAGTATGAGTTCACAATTTCAGTTGTTATTGTGAAACCAGGTTAGATGAAAATGAAAGTTATCTGTTAAGTGAAATGAGATTCTCAGATAGAAGAAAGCTTAAGAAATTACAGGATGCAAGGCTAGATAAATATTTACTTATATTGTAAACACAATGTTTCATAATCTGCATTTCAATTTCACAACATAGTTCTGAGAATATTTCCAGGTTTTTAAATCTGTTTCCGGTTTATGTTAACATGGTTTATTAAATGCATTGCATACTGTTGGCTATTTAGTTTGATTCCAACTTTTCTTCCACCATAAACAACCCTATAATGAGCACCCTTGTAGCTATATCTTTATAAATATAATTGTGTCCCTAGGCTACATTTCGAGAAGTATAATTGCTAGGTTATAAGTTCTCCTATTTTTTTTTAAATAGGATTACATAATCATAGGAATTTTATTACCAATTCAGTCTGCAGCTAAAATTGCATATTGTCCAAAGATTATTTCTTTGAAATTTCAAGTAAGCTTTGGAGATTTTTTTCTGAAAACTTATATTTAGCATGATTCAAATGTGCTTCTCAAAATGATTTAATAAGGGCTACAGTGCTAAATCTTTGTCTTTAGAAAACAATACATTAATGACATTTGGTTCTATCATTGGATGTCTTTGAAACACAGGTAGATAGATGATAGAAAGATGATTAGAGCAATATGATAGATAGATAGATAGATAGATAGATAGATAGATAGATAGATAGATGATATATAGATAGATATAGATAGATAGTCATTTAATTCTGATAAGAATCTTCTCTCTTCCTTTCCCACTTCTCTTTTCATATTAAACTGATACTATGAGTTGAGTAAGCTTTTTACTTGTAAGCTAGGTAAAAATCTCATGCTTACTTCCTAGGAGAAATTCAGAGGACATATGTCCAAGTTGTGGTGACATCCTGTAGGGATGTGCTGGGAGATTAAGTGAGGGCTGTGCAAGAATAGTAGAAAACATGTATTTTTACAAAACTCCACTGACAAAATAAATGTCCGAATATCCCTAGTAATACATAAGTATCAGCAAAAGATGATATAAAACATTGAATTCCCTTTCTAAACATCAACAAAGTACTACGGAATAGAGAATATACTTTCTTCTAAGAAGGAATAAAAGGGTGACGAGTAGGACAAGGAGAAGATAAAAGACAAATAAAAGACAAGGTAAAAGATGAAAAGTCTTCAGATGGATCTAAAGTACAGCTCTGCCTGCTCCTCATTGGGAGCTACAGTAATTACTGAGTGGGCCATTGGAAGCATTAGACAAATGAGGTACTGGAGTGGATTAAAGGCGGGCATAAAAATTTTGTGCCAACCACTTAAAGTAGGAGATATTTGTAATATGCCATGTCAAAAACATAAACTGTGAAAATTTGCATCATATAGCACTGCAATAAGGTAGACTTTAAAGTTGTTATGGAAACAATAGAAAAAGAATTCTGTTGTTGACCAGTATGAGTTACATCTGTTTGAGTAATAGTGAGGAATACTGCCTCACTGCCTCAGCTCATCTAAGACCATCTGCCACTGACAGGTGTCAGTGACATGAAGGAACCCAGTGAACATTTGTAACCATGAGGAATCATGAGTGCTTTGGTTTTTGCAGTCAGTCTAGGACACTCATTGTCCTATGTGTCTCCACAGATCACTTTAGATCCAGTGTGTTTCCACAGTTGACATCCATAATCAGGTCTTGTCGAGAGCACTTAGAATCCCAAGAATAGAAAAGAAACTTGGAACCTTTTTATTTGTATAAATATAATATAATAATACTCTTATTTCCATCTCTTAGCATTATATTTTAATATTATTTTTATACATTTGCAATAAAAGACACAATAAACATGAGACGTTTAACTCATGGATGACCTACTGACATACAATAAAAATGTATTCCATATATAAATTGCCCAATCAATCATAGAAATTGGAAGATAGTAAGATAGTTTCTGAATTTTGTATGTATGTGAATATGCATATATTTTACACAATAACATTATGATGAAGAGTATAATTAATGTACTTTTCCCATGGTTTAAAATTAGCCTGATCACTATTTATATAACTTATACATACATTGACTTAGTTACAAAGATATTTGACCTATATTTTGCATTTCCATCAAAGGACAAATTCATTAAGACATAAATTGCTATTCTTGGTACCAACTGAAAATAAATAGCTTGAGTCTCATCTGTGCTTCCATCTTGCGAACATTTGCTAGCAGAGAAAGACTTCCTTACATAGTGAATGGACTTGATTTGCTTCCAAATAATATTCAGTGACACTGAATTTGGTTTCATAATTTTGAAGGCAACAGAAATAAGATGAATTTTATCTTTCCTGTTCTGAGAAAACTAGATTTGTTAATCTTCTGCTCAACAGAGTTAAGTTGAAAGATTCAGAGTTGAAGAAATAGTCGTGTTAATGCTTAGGAACATGTTCTTTCTGATTTCTTTCTCATTTATGTCACTGACATTTGAAGTGACCTGAAGTAAGTAATACAAATGCATCATTTTCCTATAGTAAATGAATATTCCCTGCAGTAAATGTATACTACCACTAACCTTCCCAAAAGTTTGTGTAAGCTGTTAAGTGTTCAGTACTTTCTCCTGGAAGGATATTTTTACAATTAGATACATTTTATAATTGATATTTATAAAATAGCTTATATATATATATATATGTTTCACAGTACAGTTTTACCTGAATATTGATACCTCCTTATTTGCTCCTACCTTAAGACTTATGCCGAGGAACCATTGTAGAGAAAGTGGAAAATATTTTGAAAGTTATGAAGTATTCCAATAAGTGAGACACTTTCTTAATATTATAAATCCCTAAATTATGCTACAGTTTCAAAACAAAAGCCAATAATGGAATGTACAAATGTATTTAGTAATCTTAGAAGCATTTTCTTGCCTGTATTTCTGTTTTGGGAAAAATATGCCTTTGGAAAAGATATAAGCTATTGGTGTTATAATAATTTTCTTCCCTTAGTGTTCAACTTTTTTTCAAATGTAAGGGATTAGTAACTATGTAAAGCAAAGTTCAATGGCATGGAATCTATTTCCTTTCTAGTAATGTGAGAGATGCTAACAGGGATGACATTCAGGGCCACAGACAGCAGTAGAGAGCCAAGTGGCAGAAAATGTGTCATTTTCAAATAGTGCTATCATGTCATTTTTAAATAACATTCAATTTGTCACACTGTATGCCAACGAAGTCTTATAGCTTCAGAAAAATAAATAAATAAAGTCTGCTTGACTTAAAATAAAATCTCCCCTTTTACTTTCTACACCTATAACACCTTACAAAGACATTTGATGCTTTTATTTTCTCCCTGGTCATGAAGCACTACTCCTTGGATTTTGTGACAACAAATTGAATTTTTGATGTTTGATGCTCTTTCCCAGGATCCTTGTCTCCCTTCTGCACCTATATTTCCTAGATAGCCACTCATCCTCATCTACTCCAAAGCCAGAAAATCCAGGCCAATCTTTTTCTCCAGATTTGAATCGATCATTCTAACACTCAAGGTGCTACTAATCTGCTCAAATCTTTCTTCATACCTTTACCAATGGTGAACCTCCTTTCCAATTTAGTATCCAGGAAAACTGACTGCTCCCCATCTCCCAGTGCACTGGTAAAATCCTATTCACCACCTGTCACCTCCTCCAGTCGGTCATGGCCCACTTGTCAATTCTTCATCTAACTCAAGTTCAAAAGCAAACAAAAGACAGAATTATGAAATATTTTTATTTATTTAAGAGAAACACAGAGAGAGAAAGAAAGAGAGAGAGAGAGAGAGAGAGAGAAAGGGGGGAGAGAGATGGGCCTCCTGCCACTGCAAATAAATTTCAGATACATGCTCCACTTTTTTATCTGGCTTTACCTGGTCCTGGGAAATCCAACCTGGCCCATCAGGCTTTGCAAGCAAGTGCCTTTGACCACTGTGTCACCTCTCCAGCCCCAAAGACAGAATTCTGGAACTTTAAAGACTTCTTGGCTTTATATTCCAGTTTTTGCCTTTAGGGGAAACTTTTGCAAATTCAAGTTAAGAAAAAAATGGGCTCAATGGATGAATGGATAATAAAGATGTAGTACATTTACACAATGAGGTTCTATTCAGCGGCCAAAAAAAAAATGAAATTCTGAAATTTGCAGGGAAATGGATGGAATATACTAAGTGAGGTAACCCTGGCCCAAAACAGCCAAATGTCGCATGTTCTCTCTCATATGTGGATCCTAGCTATAAATGTAGACTTGTGGGAGAGCTGCAACCAAAAACGGTAGCAGAGACCAGTAAGCTAGAAAAAGGTTATAAAGGAGGGAGGAGAGGGAAGGACTTAAGGTTATGGTATTGCATATATGTAAGTAGAGGAACAGATTACAGGGATGGGAAAGGCCTAAGCGAGGCCAGGGGAAGAGAATGTATAAAAGAAGGGTGGGAGGGAGGGTCAATCGAAATTCAAGATATTCTGAATAAGACATATGTAAACCTACTTGTCTGAATAATGGCACATCCAGAAGCCATAGATTGTTACTAAAAAATTTTCAGTGCCAGGTATGGGATACATTCCAGTAAGCCGTTGCCCAGGGAGGTCCCTGTTGCCTACAAAACATTACAGGCTATTGCCAAGGCCCTTGGTTTCCCTTGAGAAACAGATTGTAAGACCCTATTGCTGAAGACTTCACTTGCCTGAGTGACAAGTTCACTGAGAAATCAAGCTGGTGCTGAGCAGAAAACCTTCTCCCTGTAGACCAGCCAACTGAAAGCTGGGAAAAGCTGCACTGCATGTAGCCATATGGGAGGCAGAAGCCATCGGCAGTGAAAACAGTGGGCACTGGAAGCCTCAAGTTTGGCCAGACAGGCCCAATGACTGAACGGGTGCAAAAATGGCATGTCTGCTCTGGGGGAAACCAACTGCTCTCTAATTGGACTGCAGGCCTGCTCTATGGGAGGGAATATATGCCTGGTACTGAAAACCTAATCAAAAGCCTATGGCAGGGGAGGTCATGAGCCTTAGGGGTATAAAGCCTGCTCTTGTCTGGCTAAATGTATATATTATTCCCACCAAGCTGCCCTGAAAGCACTATACTTAATGTTCATATTCACATATTAATGCTACTCTCACTTCTGGTTAGAGAAGCTTCTCTTTTCAGATGGTGATGACCACTAGGATGACCCAAAAGGCAACACAGTTGAAGAAGAAGGGACAGAGGAGTGTCCAGCACTGAAACACCTCTGTCACACCCTCCAAGGATCAGGGTCCATTGCAGAAGAGGTGGCGGAAAGAATGTAAGAACCAAAGGAAGGGTACCACTCCTTACAATGCAACTATCCAGACAGAAATTGGCCTCGATATCCATGACCTAGCAGAGCCTAGAAAAACCTTTACAAGACCCTCATAATAGGAGAAAAAAGACAATGACATCAATTTAAAAGAGAGACTAATGAAGAGAGGGAGGGGATATGATGGGGAGTGGAGTTCTGAAGGAGAAAGGGGGAAGAGAGGGAAATATCATGGTTTATTTTCTGTAAACATAGAAGTTGTCAATAAAAAATAAAAAATTTTAAAAATGGGCTCAATAATTTTTTTTACATTCTGGGATTCTTTGTTTACATTTGATAATTCAACCAAACAATGCAAGCACAGTGCAGGCACTCAGTATATGTGAAGCATTCTTACCATACGCCATTGTCCTCTATGCCGTGTGCCGCACTCGCAGTGCTTGACAAACATCCCACCAGCCAGAAGCAGGTATGGGAGGAAAGGGTTGATTTCAGGTGTATGCAGTCTGGGGGAAACATCATCAATGAAGCTGGCTCACTTCCACAGGATAGGCATAGCAGAGAGAGAGAGAGAGAGAGAGAGGGAAAGAAAGAAAGAAAAAGAAACACCTTAAGGCTATACGTAAAATCCACCCCCAGTAACAACACCTTCCACCAGGCTGGCAGAGACTTAAGATACAAAATGAATCAAAAATACCTTAGGTTATGAGGGACATGCATTCACATTCAAAGCATCACACTATGTCAGTCCCCTCCTCCAAACATAGTGTCACATATGAGGTCACCGGAACAGCCTCTCCACCCATCTCCTGACTTACATTCCTTTGCATACAACCCGGCAGCATGAATAGGATTTATGAAACCAGACGATGCCTGTACCCTTCCCCATTTCATTCCTGGCATTTACAGCTTCTTCTCCAATCCAGTTCTTCAACCCAGAGGGCAAGGCCTTCTGTTACCCGTCTCTCACTTGCAGCTCCATCTTCATCCCAGGACACTTAAACTTTTTTTTGGGGGGGGGGGAGGGCTCTGGTTAACTGGACTGAAATTTCTGTTTCTAGAATTTTCCATGTATTTTCTTCCTAAATGGTAGCTATCTCCTCAAATGCTCATTCACTTGGTCAAACCCTTTGCATTCTTACTGTTAGATCCTTTTGCACAATTGGAAATGGGTGTCCCTGTTGCATGTTGTTAGATTTATTACAGTTCTTATCTTGTGGTTCTGAAAATTTTAAAAGGAATATCTCTCCAGAGACTATTCTTTTCAGCACCTATTTCTTGTACCTTTCCAGTGTCTTATACCACTAACAGCATTGTCTTCTGCAGAATAAATGACCTCCGAGGGTAAGATAACATGTTTGCAGTTAGAATTTCTAAAGTTGTCATTGCCATCGATGAGGACATTGTATGAACTGGCTCCCAGGAAAGTATATCTCACGTGTCCTTTCAATTTAAAATTTGTATTATACTTGTCATTGTTATTTTTTTTTAAATTTTTTTGAAAATGAGGAAACAGAGGAAGAGAAAAAATTTGAGTGACTTCCAGTCATTCCTCTGTCTAGAGAAGATCATACCACCATTTCACATTGGTTTGTAAGGATGAAAAACAGGCAGCAGTGGATGTAGCAGGCTGGAAAACTTGAGGCTAATGATGCCTCTATCCTGATGAATACAGTCAGACCTGAGTAGTTTATTTAGGTTTAGAAATCTGGTCATTCAAAGAAGTGTAACCCCCCGCTGTGTCCTGTACTGGAGACAGTGAAAATGGTGCCAAATATAGCTGTTTTGTGAGTACCTAAGACAAAATACAAAACATGATTCTTTTGTTAATATTATTTTTATTATTTATTTATTTGAGATAGAGAGAATGGGCATGCCAGGGCCTCCAGCCACTGCAAATGAACTCCAAACCTATGTGCCACCTTGTGCAGCTGGCTTATGTGGGTCCTGGGGAATCACACCGGGTCCTTTGGCTTTGTAGGCAAGCACATCAACCACTAAGCCATCTCTCCAGCCCCAAAGCATGGTTCCTTGTAGCAATAACTGCACACATATGCAACAGAACTGACACTGAGATGTCAACACCACCAAGTGTTGAGGCGTTTCTCTTCATGAGAACACTTTACATGATTTAATTCTTAAGTGTAAAAGAAAAGCTATCCTTGCATTACACATTAGGTATATTTTTCCTTAAAAACCCTCAAACTTGATTTGAGGAAAAACTCTGCATTTTTTATTACTTAACTAGAAGAGAATATTTTAGATTTTTTTTCAGCTCCGTTAAGCATTAGCCTTGACTAAAAGTGTATGCCTAGGTGGGTGCTGATTAACGGTGCTAAGAACACTTTGTGTGGGATTTTATGCTAATTACCCTTTATACCCTCACCCGTGTCAATTTTAACAATCTAAATTAGCATTTTCTCCTAGGATTCAGAAATGTGAGAATTGTGAAATTGGCTCAGTAAGCTGAGTTAGCAGTGAGAAAATTGAGATGTTCTATATTTCTATATTCACATCTGCTGCTTGTTCAAAGTGTGAGCCTTTCAAAATGATGAAGATATTGGGGGAAAGGGAAAGGCAATGGAGAAACACCTCATACTTCACGTTTTAAAAATTATGCAATAGTCTACTTCGTCACCGACACTTTCAATTGATAATGTCTAGAATATTGTAGTTTTGATACACAATGTTTGAAAAATTGATTGCATCATTTTATATAAATACTTAAGCTTCTTTTTGATTTTAATACCTTTTTTATAATACATTAAACTCTTAAAGACACTTGGTTATGAAAAAAAATCATAAAATTCCAATAAAATTAACTGTCATTTTGTTTATTTCAGAAGTAGCTCATTAGGAAACATGGGTGTTTCCAGATGGTTCTTTGTAAAACAAAATGCCAAATTTTTTCAAAAAAAAAAAAAGCATAATACACTCCTATCTCATAAAGTGAGATGTAAATCTAGACATTTAAATATCAGACATAGTAGTGGTTGCCAAGCATGATGGTTCATGCCTATAATCCTACGCTCAGGAGGCTAAGGCAGGATGATAAGGTTGAGGCCAGTCTGCGATACATAGTAAGATCCTGTCTCAATACAAACCAAAGACTGAGGACGCCACTCAGGATTAGAGTGTTTGCCTAGTGTGACCAAAGCCCTGGATTCAATCCCCAGCACCAAAAAAACAAATGCCTTTATGTGGCTTTATGGTTCTCTTCCGTATTGGTGAACAATTATGTTTCTTGTCAGTATATCCTGCAATTCCCATGATAAGGAGACACAGTATTAAAAGCAAAACATTTCAGCTTCAAACAAAATCTCATGCCATGAAGCCAAGGTATGGCAACGTGTCATCTTGGCTGCGCACTTACTTTAGTCAAGGCTGAACTGTATAGTGAGTGACTCTCCTCTCACAGTTCCCTGCAGCCAAAATCCTGTGAGCTCTTTCCCCAAATCCAAAAGCTGTCACTGCAGACACTTAGTAGCTGAAACGTAGAGGTATGCTGATTTGAATTACTAATTGAGTCTTCATCTTCTCTAGCATTCTAGGGATTACTCCATGGGGAACAAGAATGTTCGCTCCTACAAGTCCAAGTGATAGAAACAAACACAGAAAATGGCTGTCTCCATAGAGACTGATTTGAAGGTTGTACAGGGAGGCTACCGAGAAGTGAGTCTAGGCCCGAGCTCCTAGGAGCCTCTTGGAGCACCAGGACAGTGGCTGTTCATAGTACTGATGGTGGGATCTGCATGGAAAGAGGCCCTCTGGAAATCTTCAAGTGGTCAGCTTTCTAACAGTCCCTTATTGCCTTCCCTCCTCAGCAGAACCACATGCTACTCCCCCATCCCTTTGCAGTGTTCCCTGTGCATGCAACTTCCCTCCTCTTGAAATCACCTTTTAAAATCTCAGCAATGTTGTGTTCAGAGAAAGGTCATGATAGAGTCAAGTTAGGTCATGTAAACATTTGGAGCTGGGGAGATATTCATTGGATACTGTGCTGGCTGGCAATGTGAGGACCTGCGTTTCTATTCTAGAACGAACAGCCAGTCAGTGCAGTAGTGTGATCATCATTAATCCTAGCACTCTGCAAATGAAGGCAGAGACAAGAGAATTCCCAAAGTTTATCGGTCAGCTAGGCTGGCATACAGAGAAGACAGCAATGAAGAGAACCTGCCTCAAACAAGCTGGATGAGCAGGGAAGAGAGCTGAGGTTGTCCTCTCGTTTCCACATGTGTGCGTACACACACACACACACACACACACACACACACACACACACCACATACACAAAATGTTTAATTCAAGACAATTTTTAAAATGTGAGCTTTTAAGGGTGGAATAAGCAGCTAGAATATTTCAGGAGTGCATTCTGTAAAACAATCCTAATTTAGAATCTCCTTTGCACGAGGTTACACTTCCCAATATTTGCAATTATTGCTTCCTGGTTACATGATCAGTTTTGTAAACCTAATACTTTATTTGCCCTGAAACTTGGTCATTTCTCAAAAATAATCTTTGATACTTCAAGTATTCTGTGTTGGCAATTTCTTGCCATCCTTCTTTGATTACAAGGTTCACCACTAAGTGCACGTTTAGAAGACACAGGACATTTCAAATAATTTAAATTATCAACAGACTATTATATTATTATTATATTTTATTATTATATTATTAGCTTTTATTTTAGAGAGGAAGAGACACAGAGAGATAGAGATAGAGAGAATGGCACACCAGGACCTCAGCTGCTGAAATCAAACTCCAGACACTTGCACCACCTAGTGGACATGTGCAACCTTGCACTTGCCTCACTTTGTCCGTCTGGCTTATGTGCACTATGGAGAGTCAAACATGGGTCCTTAGGCTTGGCAGGCAAGCACCTCAACCACTAAGGCATCTCTTCAGCCCTTTATTCTTTTGTTTGTTTGTTTTTAGTTTTTTTTCATTGTCTATATTTCACGACAACTCCAGGCCTCTAGAGAGCCATTGTGGATGCTGTGAAGACAGGGTGGCACTCTTTGGAATCATACACATTTTGTGATGGTAACATTGAGCCATTTCAAGAGATATATAGCAATCAAGTCATTGAAATCAACCTGATGAGAGCATTGAAAAGGCATTGTGTGTTCCTTAAGCCATTTCACTTTCCCAGGATCTGCCAGAGTAGACTAACAAGAATGGATGGAAGGCACAAAGAATGAATGAACTTGCTCCTCTTCTGCTCTGTTCTTGGCAAGCTAAAATGTATGTGGGATCAGCTGTATTTCCCGTATGTGCTTGGGGCTTGCTAGGTATTCCAATAGTAATGAGCTTGGCCTGTGTCCATTCTTTCATTAAAATAAGGCAGCCTTCCTGCCAAGCCTAACTTTAATCTTAAAAATCTCTGTCTTCAGTATAAACTTTTGCCCTCTCTCCAAGCCAGAAAGACTTCAATCATCTTGCTTTTATTTTGAGGAAGAAATGCTCTCTCATTTTTCATATATAAAAACTGCAAAACCCTAAGAATCTTATTTTAAAAAGTAGATCATAGACTTTAAAGCGGGTTTACTAACAAAATCTTTTCTAAACAAATGCCAAAATAAAACTTAATGCTATTATCTGATTTAGTCATCAGAAATTAATTTTGTTAGATATATGACAGACTGATACCTGTAGTATGTCTAATGACCCAAGAAATGCAGAAGACAAACCACATTTCTCAGTATGTCATATGCATTTAATGAGGAAAAGGTGTGGTGCACATCTCCAAACTGCATTTTTCTTTATTTGTCATTAAGTTATATTCAGAACTGCACAAAGCATTTCCTTCATTCCTTTATTGGAAGCAGTTACACGTCTGAAGTCAAAGCTATTTCTTGCAAACTTGATCTTTATTAAATATATCTGATTTATGTTCTGAAGGCTTGAAAAAGGTCAGATTAATTTCATCATAGTTTCTCTTTCGACTGGCATCTGTTGTGCAGCGTGGTGGTGCTGTTATAAATAAGACTTCCTCCTAAGTAACAACATGGTGTCTCAAATTAGATTCAGCGCCAGAAAAGATTCTAGCTCCCATTCTAATCAGCGCCATGGCTCTGGCCTGTCACATATGGCCCCCTTTGAAATTTGTTCTAATATGTCTTTATAATTCAAAGACGTGCACATTAGAAGTTGATTTTCAAGAAAGAAATTCAAAGAACAACATAGCAAGTCATATATTCACCAAGAAGATAAAGAAATTGCAAGGATGAATTGCCTTGAATATATGCATGAACATATGTATACAACTTGAAGCTTAAAAAAAAATTAGTTGCCTATACCTCTACTGTAACCCATCAGTTTGCCTACTCAAACCAAGTGAAGTGTTGAAATACCTTGTGGGTGAGCTGTGAAGGATGCAAATATGAAAGACTCACACATGGAGCACAAGCAACAAAATCCAAAAGAAGTAAGGAAACTTGGAGCGGTTTGTCATGACCAGAAACAGAACAGGAGGCAGGGGGTGATGGTGATAAGGAGCAGGCACATAGAATTAACGTGCACTGTATTCTGGATTATTTTACTCCTTGTAGCGTTCCCTTTTTAAATTAATTCATTACTTAATTTATGAGAAAGAATGAAGCAGAGAGAGAGAGAGAGAGAAAGAGAGAGACTGGGGGAGAAATAGAGAGAGAATGGGTGCATCAGAGCCTCCAGCCATAGCAAATGAACTCCAGATGCATTCACCACCCTTGCTTATCTGGCTTACATGGGTCCTGGGGAATCAAACTTAGGTCCTTTGGCTTTGCAGGCAATCCTCAAGCCCATACCTTTGCCTTTTATACATGCTTTATGTTCGTATTAAATATTCCTAATTGTTACCTTATTAGTATATGTAAACAATTTTACATTATCTTGAAGCAATTACATCATTTTAAAGATATTTTGCACTTTTGAAATGATTCTTTGAAGAGCTCTCCTTTCATGTTTTTTTCTTTCAAGACATCCTTTGAAAATGATGGACAGTGCTTTTAGAATTCCTTAATCTTATCTTTAATAAATACCTAGAATAATCACAATTTAAATATTTTTTAAATTTTATTTATTTATTAGAAAGAGACAAGCACATAGAGAGAGAGAGAGAATGGGTGAGTCGGGGCCTCTAGACACTGTAAATGAATTCCAGGCATATGTGCCACCTTGTACATCTGGCTTATGTGGGTCACGGGGAATCGAATCTGGATCCTTTGGCTTTGCAGGCAAATGCCTTAACCTCTAAGCCATTTCTCCAGCCCTTAATCACAATTTAAAGGGTAGCATTCATGACAGGCCTTTGGTTCCAGTTCCTGTCTATGAATAAAGCTGTTGTGTCAATGCATACATACATTCTGTGCTAATCACTCTTGATGCTTTTTTGTTTCTTAAGTAAGAATCTCGCTTTGAAGCTAGGTTGGCCTAAAACTCACCCAGACTAGTCTGGTAGTCACAGCGCTCCTCCTGCCTCAGTCTCCTGGAGTGTTAGTGTACCAGACAAGATCCACTACGCCTGACTTGTTTATAACTTCTCCAATTATTTTTATTTATTTGTATGTTGTCTGCATATGTGTTCATATGCTCATCCATGTGCATACACAGGAGTATAGACCTGGAGATCTATATTGGGCTGGGCACTTGAACCCTGGCTAGCAGGCTTTGCAAATAGGTGCCTTTAACTACTGAACAATCTCCCCATTTCTTTGTTAAGGGTGCAACACCACACTTGACCACAAGGGGGCGCACACATCTGGATTTTGTTCTCAGCATCTTAGACACTGCTGGCACGCCCATCTCTGTCTTCCTTTCCTTCTCTCTCTCTCTCTCTCTCTCTCTCTCTCTCTCTCTCTGTCTCTGTGTCTCTCTCCAAAATAAATAAATAAATAAATTTTAAAAAAAGAAAAAGAAATTAGTTGTAGCATAGAGAAGTCCAAAAGCTAATACTATCTTCTACATAAAAAGATATAAGAGTTGTAGGAGAGACTTCATATTATTGATTTACTAGATGTGTATATGATGATCAGTAACTTCATTACTAAATTGCCATGCGTCTGTGTATGTATGTGTAGTATGTTTATACTTATGTGTGTGTATGTGTATTCCCATGTGTGTGGAGGGACACATTTATGTGTACTCATGTGTGTAGGAGTCAGAGGTTGATATGAGGTTTTTTCTTCACTCTCACTCCACATTATTTCGTGAGATAGGGTGTCTTAGTGAACCTGAATTGCAGCAACTCAGCTCACCAGCAAGCCCCAGGAGTATTTCTGCCTCTGTCTGTCCAGTCTTTGCATTGCAGGCACACTCTACTATGCCTGGTTTTTATATGAGTCTGGGGATCTGAACTCAGATCCTCATACTGGAGTAGCAAACACTTTACCAAATAAACTACTCCCCAACACCGTAAATTCTTTTAAAATGTTTTTTTTTTTAAATTTTATTTGAGAGAGGGAAAGAGAAAGACAGGAGAGAAAGAGATTTAGTATGGGCATACAAGGTCTTCCTGCCTCTGCAAACTTTGTGAGTGACTTTATGCATATGGCTTTACGTGAGGACTAGGGAATCAAACCCAGATCTTTAGGGTTAGAGGGCAAGCATCTTAACTACAAAACCATCTCTCTAGCCCTCCTAAATTTTTATATACCATAATATTCATTTTCAAATATGTTTAACACTTATAGAATGAGGAATCAAGCCTATAAGATCTAATGGCTCATGAAAAATTAGAGATATATATATATCCAAAGAGTAACTAATATTTATTTATTGGGGCACAAATAAACATAATTGTTACTCTTCATAACCACTTCAGTCCTAAAGCAACCACCAATATTCTTTATGCTACTGCTGCCAACCGGATATATAAATTTTTTAAAAGACTATAGAGAAAATTCACATTCATTATAAATACCTCAACATGAATGAAGATAGAAATTATCGATTTTATGGTTGGAAATTAATTGCAACAGTAGCTAGCTTTCCTGGCCCTGGTCCTGATTCTACCTGATTACTTCTAAAATGACATGGAAGGGAAAGAAAACATGGTGAAGAAAACTTGTGTTAATGTGTAAAATTCAGAGACCTGAAGTATAAAGGATAACAAAGGCTATGCAGAGCGCCATGCCATGCCTCCATTCTCACATAATGGTCATGCCATGAACACTGTCAACTGCTGAGGTAGAATTTTGATTGTAACGAGAATTTTATAAAAATGTTTAAGAATATGATGTAGCTTGAGACATAAATTAGTTTCCTAGAAAGAAATGTTGTCCTCCTATTGGGTATTTGAGCTACTCTCAATTATTGGTGTGTCCAACACACATGACACCAGACAAGGAAGGTAATTTTCACTTCCACTTGTCCAAAGCCTCATATAATTTGCTGCAACTGCCTAAGCCTTCATTTCCTTCTAATAATGGGGCCTTAATCCTGCCCTTTCCAGGGCCAGTGGAAGTTATTTATGATTCCTAAAGCACCACTTCAGAGAAGATCCTAGAGAAATAAAGAACATTGAAAAAGCACTTGCACACCACTTACCTGACTCTAGGCAGGCCTTCTTGAACAAGTTGTCCAATATTCTACACTATGGGGTTTAGAGTATTTTTCAATCCACCTTTTTGTTCAACTTTGTCAGAAATGTACTTTTATAGCTATACACATAGATAAACTATCTTTAACATCATGTATTCTAAAAAATTACAAAAATATGGACATGAATTTTACACATAAATGAAAAATAATAGTAAAGTTCTGCTTTTGTGGTCCCAAATCTAATAATATGCAAGACATAGCATAAAAGATGTGCTGTTACACTGTTAGAATCGCAATACAAAGCCTCTATATTTTAATAAATCACATCTGCATTAATTTCACTCTAACACCCATGTTTCTAGTTTCCAAAGACATTCTCTCTTAGTGGCAATTATAGTGTGCTTTCCCTAGAATTCCTACGTGAATCTAGATACGGGGAAATGGGTGAAATTTGTAGATGATGGTGTTTTCTATTGATAGTATTTTCTGTTCTTTCAACAGATAACCTCAGAGCCATTTCAATACATCTTGAATGTTCAAAGTACAAACTCTTCTAGACTTTGAATCTAAGTTCCAGTATTAATTAGCTAAGTAATTTTAAAAGAATTTGTAGCAGACAGCTTCAGGTTCGCTGAGATGAACTTCCAGATCAGGCACAGTTATGGAGAAAGGGATATTATTTATTGAAGCTTACAGATCCAGGGGAAGTTCCATAATGGCAGGAGAAGCGGCCTGCTCTCACAGGACCAGGCAGAGAGAGAAAAACCAACCAGCCACACAGCACACTGAGCAAAGCTACAGCCAAAAACCACAGCACACTTCAGGAACTCCTATTAGGCACACTTTGCATATCTTTACAATGGAATCTCAAACCCACCTTCACACCTTAATGCCCAGTGACATTGCCTGTAGCAAGGTGGCTGAGGATGCAAACTATAAACTAATTAAACTCTGAATATATTGGGGGCCATATATTCAAACTACCACCGAATTACTCAATTTATTTTATCCTTGTTGGTTCACATAGACCCAATGACATGTATGAATCTTAATACAACAGCTCTCCCACCTGCAGCATACACTTAATGCCTTGTCAAGTGAGTAGGGGCTGGATTTCCATGGAAGGCTAGGATAAACTTCACTGAAAAAGTTGAATCAGAGACAGAGACTGAATAAAGCAAGAGATGGGGAAAATTATCTCAGACCGAGAGAAGGGAGCATGGCAAAACCTGAATGGACAACAGGTTTACACTGCAATGAGAAAGGAAGGGCCCCAGGATGAGTGTGGAGAACCCAGCTGGTACCAGATATTGGAATGACTTGGTTGGATGGATTTGTTTGTGGTTTATTTCCTGAAATGAAAAATTTAAAAGATATCCTTCAGTCTAATTTGCAATAAACATTAATGGTATTTTTTGAGAAAAAGACTGAAGGAAATCCAGTAGAGAAGGCACTCAGGAAAAAGCTGGAGCAGAGATGCACGGATACGTCTAGTGAAGAAGTGGTGAAGAGGGCAAACGTGGGAAGAATGCATTTTCAGTCAGACAAAGAAATGGGCTTTGGGGGGTGGGACGAGGGATTATGGATGTGCTATGAATGTTCACAATGGCTCGTTTCCTTCTTGGGGAGGGAGTCAAGTGTCTACGGAGAAGCTCTTTATCATCATGACCAGTGACGTCCTCAGCACAGAACTGTTGCTGGATTCTGCACTCATCATTCCAATAAATCTGCTTGCCTGCCCTCTTGTGCACTTGCTTTAACAGACCACAGTTAAGCACCATGGCTGGTACTACCATTGCAAAGAATGGAAAGAATAAGAAGCTGATATTTATTTCTGAGATTGAGGACACACAGCAAACTGAAGAGTTAATACTTAGTTTTATGTGGTTGACACTTTCATGCATGTATACAACGCATTTTGATCCCGCCCTTCCCTCTCACTTCCCTTCCACAAAACCTTTCTTCTTCCCATTCAATCCATATTCTGTTTCCACTCCTTGCCTATTTCATCTTTTTGACATGCTAACATAAATTAAGGCCTCCTGCTTAATCATGGGCAAGAAGTTATTTACTAGAGTGGGCAATTCTGCAGTGCTATACCACTCAAGGGTATGGAATCCTTCCCCAATAATAATAATAATGATTCTATTATTAATTCTGGGAAGTGTGGGTCTCATGGACACCTCGCTCATCCACAATGCGCTAATGACAGGCGCGATCATGTGCAGGAAACCCCATCCCCTGGGAGCCCTTGAGTGCAGCGGAAGTGTATCCCAGGGACGGCAGGCTACATCCTGCTTGCTATCCTCCTGCCCTTTCTATTTCCTCTTCCAGGAGATTTCCTGAGTGATGGAGGGTATGGTTACGACGCCATGTTTAGGGCTGAGCACAAACTAGTCTGTCACTTGTTCTTGGTTGTTTGCCATCCATATATGCATCTCTTTTCTACCTCTATACTTTGCATAAAGAAACTGCTGTGTTTAAGGCTATTCATGGTACCAATCTATAGGAGGAAACATAGATATTTAGAAGGTAGTTTGATATGCTGTCCAATTCACATATCAAGAGTATCAATTTTTTTTCCTAATCATAGACTTTTTACAGAACCACATTTGAGTGGACCTCAAATCCAATCACAAAATAGTTGGTCATTCTCATAGCATAGTTGGTACTTTTGAAATGCCCAGGATATGACAAACCTTCCATAGATGTTGCTACACATATGTACATTGTCATAACATTCCAATCCAGTAGACATTTCCAGAAGACTTTTCATAGTATCTCTGTATGTATTCTCAGACATTATATTACGCACACTTTATGGTTTAGCTGAGGTTTTTCTGTTTCTAAGCCTGGGAAAGCACAGAAGGAAAGTGAAGACTTCTATAAGTGTTGGCTACAGGGAACATGTCTAAAGACCTCTTCACAAGAAGTCACTATAAGACAAAAGACTGTGCATTCACAGCTCTTACTGCAAACATACTGTAACGTCTCGAAGGTGGCATCTAAACATTGATTCATCTTGAGATTGTAGTTTTAGAAGATGAATTTTTTACAATGTATATTTGCTTATCGGTAACAATGGATGATACTTAGATTGATATCCTGGCATGCTGAAGTGTTCTTAAAATCTAACTGAAGCTTTCACTGCAGTGGTCTGAGGCTTTGTATGTTATTTTATTCTAGAAGGAAATGGGGGCCTGTCAATATTCTCTTAGTAATGCTCCTCAAAATAAATGCAAAACCTCTATTTCCTTAGCTAAAATCTCTTTGGGGCCGTCCTCCCTTTTGTCTGTTCTTCCATATATGGAGGCTGAAGCAAGGTTGAGTCCTTGCATAGCACGTGATCAATCTGCAGTCATGTGCAAATGATGACCAGAGCCCTTTTGATATAAAGTTCCACAGTGCCTGAATACTGCTTTATTTTTCGCTCCTACTGCAGTAAGCTCCAACTATAGCGTGGGCTTCCCGGGAAGAACATTCAAGGAATCATAGGGATGTCAGGGCAAAAAATTGAAAGTTCTTTTTAAAGGACATTTTTAAGTGAAGCTATAATTTGTATCCATAGAAATGTACTCACATTAAGGGTGGCATTTGATTAGTTTTGACAAATGCAGGTACTTGTGTAACCCACACACTTCCAAAGTGTCGATTATTTCCATCACTCTAGAGAGCTCACCTGTGCCCATTTCCAGTCAAATGGTGCCCCCTCCCAGGCATATGCTTTTCTAACTAAAATCACCATTGATGTGTTTGGTCTTAGTTCAAAACTCAAAGTAAGGTACTCAGTCTGCCTCTGTATACCTTGCTTACTTTAGACAACACAACTGTTGGGTGTATCACTTTCATTGTATACATTAAACATCGTTCTGTACGTTGTTGAATGATATCCAATAGCATGTCCCAAATTATTAATTCATCCATTAGCACTGTTTGTGTCGAAGTCTGCCAGTTTCCTGGTCGATTGCACATTATTCTTTTTGTTCTTTTCTTCTCTTCGCGATCCTTCACTGGAGGAACTGAAATTTTATTACTAGTTGACTTTGCTGTCTTATTCGATGTCTTTAATATTCACTTTATTACTTTAATATTTACTTTAATATTTTATTGATTGATTGATTTGAAAGAAAGAAAAAGAGAGGCACATATATAGAGAGAATGGGTGTGCCAGGGTCTCTAGTTACTGCAAAAGAACTCCTTGTGCTTCTGGCTTTACTTGGGAAGTGGGGTCCTTTGACTTAGCAGACAGGAAACCTAACCATTAAGCCACCTCTACAGCCCTGATGTCTTTTATTAACTTTAGTAATAATTATCCATTTACAAGCTGTTATATGAATAATGACGGTGACTGGCATCTAGCTTTCACTAGTGAAAATATCTTTATAAAACTATAATGCAATGTGAAAATTAGGGTAGTGTCAACAATACACAGAGTTTATCCACATCTTCCCAGTATAACTTGTACTTAAGTGGATAGGTGAGTATGTGCATCTCAGTGTAAAGTCACCACAGATACATTAGTTGTGTTAGCTCCGCATTCAATACGAAAATTGTTCCATCACCTCAAAGATGCTTCAGGCTAATCTTTTATAGTTATATATATCCCATTATCCTGCTAGCCTTAACTTTGTCAATCATAGCTATATTCTTAATCTCTTTAATTTTCCACTTCAATTCTTTTACGTAAGTGAGGTCATATGATACAAAACCTTTTGTGTTGGGCTTTAAAATTTGGCATAATTTCCTTAATATCCATTCATTTTCGGCCAAATATACCACACCATTCTTATTGTTGAGAGTATTCCACTGTGTGGGTATGCCACAATCTGTTTAAACATTCCCTCCTGGAAAGACATTCGGCTGGTTTCTGGCTGTTGGCTATCATTACTAAAGACCTTAATCAATAGGCTTTGGGGGTTAGACATAAGTGTGATTTTTTTTGAATAAATGCCAATCACAATTAACAAATATCTGGAAAGTGAATTTCTAAATTTATCAGAAACTACTTTGGAACTGCTTGAGCCATTTTACATCCCCATCAGCAAAATATAAGGGAGAAGATTTTCCATATCACTGCGAAATTTTTCTAATATAACCTTTAAGAAGAATTTATCATGTCTAATAGGTATGCTGTGATAGCTCATCATCCTACAATCTGCATTTATTAATGACTAATGATTTTGAATATGTTTTTATGTTCTGATTTTCCATTTAAATATACTCCTTGGTAAGACGCCTGTTCTTTTCTTTCACCCACTTTATAATTATACATTTTTCTAATTATTGAATCTTGACAGTTCTTTATATAATGTAGGTTTGAGGTCTTTCTCAGGTATGTGGCTAGCAAATATTTCATTCTGAACTTTATGTTCAGTCTTTTAACTCTACAAACATGACATAGCCTACATATAGGTAAAGTTTCAACTTTCATACTATGTAATTTCTTGATTTGTATCCTTTCAGAGTTCATGGTTTTGATGTCACAGATAAGAAATTCTTTATTGAACTCTTGGTCCAAATGAGTTTCTCCTATTTTTTTCTACCCCCTAAAGTTTTACTGGTTCTACTTTGAGAGTCTTATACTTTACTTTTAAGCATCCAATTATTTAGAGTTATTTACTTTTTACTCACTGAGATACATAGGTCAGAGTCCTGTTAGTCAGGGTTACACATGAGATCCCCAGGACAATGCAGGTCTTTGGCATAACACCTGATTGCCTGTCAGAATTATACAGTTAAGACCACATTGGTTAAGACACCAAAAGATATGTTCACAAGACATTAAAATACCATGCTGAAACTGAGGGGGAAACCAGTTTCCTTGTGGCTAGTCTTCATAGTGCTGAAAAACACTATGGCAATTTTTGGGGGCCAATGGTTACCAACAGCATGAATAAGCTAGGGACCCTGTGAGGTAAGAAATCAATTAGCCAGGTAAGAAGTAGATATTTGTGTAACAGTGACCCACAGCCTTACCAGTAAGTAACAATCCTCCAATTTGACATTAGGCCTGCTTAGTAGAGAGAATTCATATCTGGTATTGGAAACATAGTGAGAATTCCGTGACCAGAAAATTCATAGAGACCAAAAAGAAGCCCTCACTGCTCTCTGGTTAAGAAGAGTGCACTTGTACAGTAAAAGCTCTCCAAAAACCTATAAATATCTTCTTTATTCTAAGCTGCTCTCACTCTTGGTTGGAGAATCAATCTGTTTTATTGTGCAGATGACAGAGAAAATTGAGGAGATCCATGATCCAACAATACAACAAGAAAAGGTATCTGACTGGCAAGTGTAAGGCGTGCCACCTCCACCACATCTGCCCAGACCCAGACAAAGCAGCAACACGAGGATTGCCCCTCCCACTGCTAGCCTGACAACCAGCTCCAGGGGAACTGTAAAGACACTGTGATTAATCAAAACATATTAAATCAGAAAGTCAGAAGCTATCAGACTGTTTACATGTCTGCCAAGGCTCAGGTACCACTGGGGAAGAGGGGGTGGGAAGATGGAAAGAGCAACAGTATCCTGAGGCACAGCACTCCCCAACACCAGAGATGGACTGAATCCTTAATTACACAACAGTGCACACCGATAACCCCACTGAGGATGGTCCTCACGGAAAGTGGGACTGGAGGGGGGGGAATTATAAGACAATAACCTTCAGAGACCTGGCCAGAACCTGGAAGAAGGTCAGTCCCCACACAGTTAGCTAGTCTAGTACCGGAGGGGGCTACACGAGCAACTGGGGGAAAATGTCCGACATTGGTCCAAACAACTTGCAGTCTAAGATACCCAGCAGGAAACAACTTGACATAATGCTCATACAAGTGCAGTAGTGGCAAACAGCCATGGTGGGTAACCAACTGCTCTTGATTTGGCTAATAGATCCACTCAGTGGAATGGAACTTATTGCTGGAACTGGGAAATAAGTCAAAACCAGGTACAAAAAATGAGCTCAGTCTCCAAGATCAAGATACCACCAAATGTGGGCTAGAAGAGAGCCAACACATATAAAATTACCTCCAAAACATATATGGTTATCCCTTCTATCTAGTACTAACTTCTCTCTGTGTTGGAGAATTTGCTTATCTTTTTTTCAGGTGGACAACAAACCTGAAGGGAGGATCAGCTAACCACACCTCACCAGGGCCCCAGCTGAAACCATAGAACAACCCAGGGGAAGGGCAAGAATACAGTGTTCATGGTGATCATGACACCAGAAAAAGGCTGAAGGAGATAAACACAGAGAACATCCAACTCCAACTAAGCCAGATATCCAGAGACACAGAGGCTCCCAAAACCTCATCACTGAAGCAGAACTAAAATGACCCCAATGTGGCTCAGGGAAACTAGTAGAAGAGAGGGGCAGAAAGATTGTTAGAGTCACAAGTTGGGGCATTATGCACAGAAACTGGGGCATACCCCCCAGAACTCTTGACTAACCTCACAATGCACGACCCACATTCCCCATTGATGAGGGTCCCTTTGAAAGTGGGAGGACAGGGAGGAGGACAATGGAACCAATACTATGAATGTAAAATCAGAATAATATAAATAAAAATATATATTAAAAAAAAGAATACCAGCATAAGATTAGGCTATGGTCAAAACTAGAAATTCCTCTATTGAATATTTTTTAATTACAGTTTTCTTGTTAAATTTTGGCTTCTCTGGAGCTAATAACACATTTATCTTATAGTTTACCTTCAAAGAATATTCTACTAAGTTAAAAGGTAGGAGGAATGCTGTGAGTTCACGACTGGCCTGGAACTAGAATGAGTTCCAGGTCAGCCTTGGGCTAGAGTGAGACCTTACCTCAAAAAAAAAAAGGAAAAAGAAAAGCAAAAGAAACATACAAATATTACAGTGACATGCTTCCGATTACAAATCTTCCACTTTTTATATTCTTGTTATAGAATATACTAGTTCCCCTTGATCCAGTTATACTTTCCATTGTTTCAGTTAAATACAGTAAATTTACAATATTTTACTAAAATTTATTATAATAAAATAATTTAGAAGAGAATTTTCATATGCCTTTTCTAATAGTAAATTATTATAATATTTTATTTGTGTTACTTTCTTACCTTCCTAATTTTAAAAGTATTAGATATTAAAGTATTTAATATTGGAAAAGACATAAGTTGTTTCATTAATATCCATGATTTCAAGCATCCATTTGAAATGTAGCTTTTGAAAAATAAATTAGGACCGCTGTTCTGACTTTCTTTAAGTATTATTATCCACACAGTGTGATGCATTGAGTTTATTTTTGACAGTGGCCTTATAAAGAGGTTAGATAATATGGATGGATGACAGACAGGTAGATGAGAGATAGATGGATTGTGGGAGAGAGAAGTGATAGGAAAATATTTTAAATTCTTTATTATTTTCTACCATACTTACTTATTATCATGTCTATTCCTTAGTATAAACCCCATAATCTTTGTGCTATTATTTCTCTGCAATTTAAATAACTTCACTTAATGGCTCATGTATCTGATGGCTACAGGAGATAAATTCAATTTTCTCTATTTGAAAATGTTTTTAATTTCCCTTTGTTTTTGAAAGGTAGTTCATTTTATAGAATTCTTCATTGCAAGTTTTATTTTTTCTTCCTGTAGATGTGTGTTTTATTGTCCTCTGGCCTTTATTGATTCTTGAGAGAGGTCAACTGTCAGTTTTATTCTGAGTACTTTCTGAGCATGAACCTATCCTGGACATCTTCATTTTCAGTTTCCAGAAGTTTACTCTAATATAGCAAAGGTAGTTTTCATTTCATTCTATTTATCTGATTTTCTAGAAAATTCAAAGAAATTTAATATTATTAACCAAGTAAAATAATATTACTGTTTTTTTTTCTTCAAATTATTTTCTGAATTATTTAGTTTCTTTTCTTTGATACTTTCATGAAATAAAAAGAGTGGACCTTTTGATTTTTTCTTACAGATTTTGAATGCTCCTTTTCATTGTTGGCATTTTTTTGTTTTAATTTGGAATAATAATACACAGAATCAGAACAATCATGCCTGTTTTAGAGTTCTTCAAAGAAACAAATCAGTAGGACATGTGAGGAGATTGCTAGTGGAACACACAACTCTTGCTCCAAAGAGGTTAAACTGTAGTCTATTCTGTATCAAATATGAATGCCTCTGCCTGGAAACAAGTTATACTAAATGAAATATTCCATGGTAGAATCAGTTTGATGCTTTGTGTGTGTGTGTGGGGGGGGGTGGTCATAGTTGCCTTCCTGTTATTTGGACAAAACACTGGACAAGAAGCAATGGATTGCAGGATGATGTCATTTCAGTTTACATCTTGAAGGGCACCTTCATCCTGGGGAGGAAAGCACAGATTAGGCATCCCATCATGCCATAGCAGCTGGCAGGAAACAACAAGAGGGAGCTTCTGTCTACACTTTGACAAACTGGGCTACTAGCACTCACGGTCCACCTCCAGTGACACATCTCTTCCTGCAAGGAGCCACTTCCCAAATTTCCATCTGCTGGGACCAAGTATTCAAAACACAAGCGGCTATGGGAGCTGTGGTGGTTTGATTCAGGTGTCCCCCATAAACTTAAGGGTTCTGAATGCCAGGTTCCAGCTCCTGGAGATTTGGGAATTAATGCCTCCTGGAGGCAGTTTATTGTTGGAGTGGGTTTATAGGTATTATAGCCAGTGTCCCCTTGCCAGTGTTTGGCACACTCTCCTGTTGCTATTGTCCACCTTATGTTGGCTAGGGGGTGATGTTATTGTTTTCCCCTGCCATCATGGAGCTTCCCTTCAAGTCTGTAAGCCAAATAAACCCCTTCCCCCCTCCCCAAATCTGCTCTTGGTTGGGTGATTTCTGCCAGCAATGCCAGCATGACTGCAACAGTAAAGCTGACACCAGGAATGGGGTCATTTCTGCTAGACACATGACTGTGTGGCTTTAGCCTTTTGGAGCTGATTTTCAGGAGGAATGTGGAAGGATTTGAAGTCTTGGCCTAAGAGAAGCATTGCAGTGCTGTAAATACAGCTTGATGGACAATTCTGGTCAGAGTTGAAAGACCTGAATGCAATAAAAACCAGAGACTGTGAGGTTTGGCTTCTAAGGGTGAGAAAAAGCTTTGCCTGGACTGGGCTAGAAGCAGTTTGTGTGAGAAGCTTGCTGTTATGTCCCTATCCTGAGAACTTGTGCAGGGTTGCTTTGTGTAGAAATGGATTGGTGTGAGCAGAGGAATATGGCACAGAAAAGAAATCATTGGACTGAGACTTCTGCCTGTTTAGCTGCAATTATATGAGAGATTACAACCTTTGAGATTGGGCCAGCTGACCTGCACTGGGGCAATACATAGACTATAAACTCTTTTGAAGGGGCCTGAGTGCTCAGGGAGTGTCCTGTTCTTCAAAGTTTGCTTTATGCCCCCCTGGATTAACAAACTGGCACCCTACCTGGTATTATGGACTATAAGAAATGTAGGAAAGAGAGGATCTTGTGTTTTTGAAAGGGCCATGGACAGGTTTGCTGAATGCCTGCATGGAGACCTGATGGAGCCATGAGGATGAACCATGGGTTGCAGTGGAGATGCTGGGACCATGGGATTTCTGCTAAGGTGAACTGCTGTGCCAAGATGAAGTTTTCCAGGACTGTGAGTAGCCTAGCTGAAGGGGCAGAACTGGAACTCCAGAGACTGGTTAAAATTATCAGACTTGGAGATTTGATACTGACTAGAGTTGTTGAACTTGGAGCTACAGAGTTTGATGTTTGTCCTGTTTTAATTTTTTTTTATTGGTTGAATATTTCTTTGCTATGCCCAATGCTACCATTTGCAGTGTGAGTGTTTATTCTGTGTTATTATGGGGTTTTATGGGGGGTGGATTTTTTTTTTGGTATTATTGCTCAGTTAAAAGACCTTGGATTATGGGGATGCTTGAACATGACTGGGATTGATTGATAAAAATTATTGAGTCCTTTAAAGTTGGATGAATATATTATATTTTCTATCATGTATGGTTATCAGTTTATGGGGGCCAGGGGTGGAATGTGGAGGTTTGATTCAGGAATCCTCCATAAACTTAGGTGTTCTGAATGCTAGGTCCCCAGCTGATGGAGATTTGGGAATTAACACCTCCTGGAGGTGGAGTATTGTTGGGGGCGGGCTTATGGGTATTATAGCCAGTTTCTCCTTGCCAGTGTTTAGCACACTCTCCTGTTACTATTGTCCACCTTATGTTGGCAGGGAGTGATGTTTACCATCTTCTCATGCCATTGTTTTCCCCTGCTATCATGGAGCTTCCTCTCCATGGTAGAAGGTAGCAGTCAGCTAAATTAATATCTTTTGGTTTTCTCTGAAAGTCAGAAGAATGTTAGGTCAGATACAGAGGTAGGTAATAAATAGCTTTTCAATTGACAAAAAAAAAAAAAGGTAGCTGACAATAATTTTGTCTTTTGATCTACAACATACCACTCTGTACAACCACCAAAGAGTCAGTTTGTCTGCAGAATCTTCAACTCTGATGTGTCTATTTCAGAAAACTTTTTTCACAATATTTAATAGATTTCTTGTGGGAAGTGACTCATGCAATTATGCACACACATGAATCTTATAATCAATTGACTATTACAAACTTGTGAATGTCATTCACTGTGAATTCAAAGGCTTAATTCATGCTCCAATAGTCCAGTGAGGTCACTGGTTCAGTCCTAGAGTTCAAATGCACTGAACACAATATCTGATGGCTAGAGAAGAAAAATGTCCCATCTCAAGAAGAAAGGGAGCACTCATACCTGCCCTACTTGTTGTCTATTCTTGTCCTCATGGGACTGGATAATACACAACCACATCCTTTACTCGGTCTTCTGATACAAAAGCTCATATATTCAAGGAGCACCCTCATTGTCACACCAAGACGTGATTGAGGCATAACTTTGACACATGAAATTAGCCACCACTAATTTAAAAGAGATTCTCTCATTTTCTTTTCCCACCATCTATCTAGATAAGACCCTATGATTATGTACCTGGAACAAGTTTTTCAGCTTTTCTGCCCCATCCTAAATCATAATGGTAAGACATTGGTGAAGGCCAATGGAGAATGGTTAGCAATCGGCTTCAAACTCTTATTGGTTATGTGGCTCCTAAGAGTCCAATAGTGCTAAGTTAGCACATCCTTGTCTCTTGAGCATACAGTTAAGTTGAGCTATTTTGTTCTTACCCACGTCTATGGAAGCTTTTCTTACTCTGCCTAGGATGGTAGTAGCTATGAACATCTGCTGTCCAAGGAAGAGCCTTTAATTTCCTACAGCTTGTACCATTGCTATCTTTGCATTCTTATTTCTTTAATGGATCAAAATATGGCTTGACTGTTGTCTAATTTATTATAATTTTTTATATTTGACACTCTTTTTACAAATGTTTTTATTTATTTGCAAGGAAAGAGAGAGAAAGAGAGGAAGTGAATGAGGAATGGGTGCACCAGGGCCTCTAGTGACTGCAAACAAACTCAATGTACATGCCACTTTGTGCATCTGGTTGTATGTGGGTACTGGGGAACTGAGCCCAGGCTGTTGGGCTTTGTAAGCAAGCACCTTAAACACGTAGCAATCTCCCCAAACCCATTACCATTGTTTTATTGGTAGTGATATTGTATTTATACTTTCAACATTCTGTTCTTTTAAGTGTCACTAGTTTTATGATCTCCACATATTAGTGAATTATCAACAAACATTTATATTATGCCAGTTCAATCTTCTGTGGACTAGTAGAGCATCTATTACTAAAACTTCTGTATAGTATTAGTTAAAGTAGACTGAAAAATAAATGCAGAAGTAAAGTATTTTTACTCTGAAATCTTAATGATTTCAGTGAATGTAAACATGTATCTGATACACAAGAGTTGTTAAGAGATGGGATGGATGTTTTCCTCAATGACTCAGAATTCTGAGTTCTTTTTATTATGCACTATATAGAGAAAATTAGTATTAAGTTCTATTTTTAAGTAATCAAGCTTCCAAGAGATTCATAACTCCCACCTACACTGCTTTAGTCAGATATTTATCATCAAAACTTGAATATAGCAGGACAAATAGTTTATTTCATTATGTCCAGGAAGAGAAAATCATGTGGTAAAAATGGTCTCTTTGTCAAACAAATAATTTTAAAAAGAAATGTTAATTTTCATAATGAAGCTACATGGTTTATGCTATGCTTTCACTGCTTCCGAACTTAATCTATTAGTCAGTACATCAGTTCTCTAATTCAATAAAATAAGAAAATGGTCTTTCTTGTTACTG
This sequence comes from Orientallactaga sibirica, assembly GCA_036365145.1. NCBI lineage: Eukaryota > Metazoa > Chordata > Mammalia > Rodentia > Dipodidae > Orientallactaga > Orientallactaga sibirica. The sequence goes on from JAEOAD010001030.1 coordinate 6,370,509, forward strand.
TAGTCCTAAGCTATAGAGGACCAGATTTAGAGGAGAAACGGGTTAGAGTTGGCCACTGATGATAGAAATTAAACAGAAATGTAATGGCCAAAGGCAGGAGAAGGGAAATTGACATCAGCATATCACAAAGACAAGAGGGGTCAAGTGTCTCAGCCCTGTCTTTACTCATTGCTATGACCAAATTCTCGACAAGCAGCACCAAAGGAAAGAAAGGTTTATTCAGGCTTCAGTTCAAGATTACAGTTCACCATAGAAGGGTAAACATGGCAGCAGGATCTGGAAGCAGCTGGTCACATTGCATGGAGGTAGGAAGCAGAGAGAGAACAGGAAGTGACCAGACTCCAAGGCCACCCACAGTGCTGCATTTGCTCAAGTGAGGCTCCTCCTCCTCAAAGATCCACCACCTTTCCAAACAGTGCTGCCACTTGGAGACCAGAGTTCAAACACATGGATTTACGGCAGACATTTCACATTCAAAGCACAACTAGTCTTGGTCAAACTGTTCAAGCAGGCTGTCTATTCTGTTTATTCCTACTGATATCATGGCAATTAGTAATAGTTGAAAAGGGTAGTAACTTCGATTTCATGCTGAGATAATTGCCACTGTTACCTTGCAAGCTGAGGATGTGAAATCTACCAGCATTATTATTATTATTAATTATTTTATATGCAGCATGTTTAGGTGAAACTCATAAAGTGATTGTTCCTATTTCAGAGGCCAAGTTACATGGCTCCACTTTTCTGGGAAGGTTTAAAGCAGTGGCTGATGACTTCTAGGCACCACTACCAGCATCCAAAACTACACTGTACAAATGTACAGTTGGATGTTGGCTGAAAACAGCCTAGTCACTCTGACCTAGGTGTCTGCAATCATGAAAGGAATGGGTGATTACCAATTCAGATCAATACTCCCTCGGTGATTAGCAGGTCTGTCTGTAGAACTGAACAGTGATGTGACACAAACCTTGGTACTAATGAAACAGTGACAAACTGAAAGCCATGGAGCCTAGCTTTTAGCTACTTTTGGCTTCCTGTTGGACCTCAGTACAATGAACAAAAATAGCCTCCAAATCCTGTTGCATTTTGATCTGTTAGCAAAGTGTTAAACGCCAAGTAGAATTACTAAATTGAGTGTCACACAATTTGATGATGCCTTAAGCATTGCTTCTACTTATCATTAGTCATTATGCTAAGAGATTCTTGATTATTATATTTAATATTTTGGAAGCTATATGTGTCTTCTCAGACCAAATGTATCAAAGAAATGTTTTTTTAATTGATTTAAGATCAAATTTCTACAAAAAGATCAAAATTTTTCCCATGACATCCTCCTCTCTGCTCACACTTTAAAAAAAATTTTTTTTGGTTTTTCGAGATAGGGTCTTGCTCTAGCCCAAGGTGACCTGAAATTCACTATGCAGTCTCAGGCTGGCCTGGAAATCATGATCCTCTTATCTCTGACTCCTGAGTGCTGGGATTAAAGGTGTGCACCACCACACCCAGCTCTGCTCACACATTTTTAACTCAAGTGTAGCCATGGAAAGGAATACTCTGGCAGATGCAAGGAATAGGAGGTTGACAAAGGATGATTTGTGGACAGGAAGAAGAAGATATCTGTTTCTTTCCTTTTTATTTGAATAAAATGTATGTTTCTATAGCATAGGAACTTAGAGTTCAATCTAGCTGAGGGAATTAGTCTAGAAGGCAGACTAATTGTATGTGGGCATTTATGGGTAGGAATAGTGATGTAGAAATCAAGAAAAGAGAGAGAAGACGGACTCTTAGGTAGAAATTGAGAGAATTTACTTCCAGTGAATTGTGAAGAAATGAATGGAGAGACATCAGTTGGAGCAAGAGAAACCGGATGTGAGGAAATGAGAATCATGCAAGATGCAATTTCAGGGGAAGTCACATCGGATTTGGGAGGAAGTCCTTAGGCATAAGCCACATGCTTCTGAATTTCAGACATTAGGTAAAAGAGCCAAAGACGCTAGAGTCAAAGGTGTTAACTTCAATACTCTAACCATGGTCTTCTCCACTTTAGAAGATTGTATGCCTATCAGAGTTTGAGAGGAATTTAGGGTAATCCAAAGGTGCAACCTAGACACCAGCAAGAAGCTGAGTAAATGATTTAGAAAAGTTTGGAGAAATCATGGATTATAGCTGCTACAAGTGGTGATAGCTTAATAACCAAAAGAAAACCAGATGATGTACTATAGAGAAGGCACTGTAAGCAAGTGGAAAACAAGGATGGGTGTATTGTGCAAGAGTAAAGGTAGGGAAAAGGAGTACTTGTGATAAAGCGTTTCCTGAAATACCGTTCTTTCTTCATGAGTATGTCACCAAAACAGTCATCCATAGACTGTAAATATTTTCTTTGGGCTGGAGAGATGGCTTAGCAGTTAAGGTGCATGCCTGCAAAGCCTAAGGACCCCGGTTCAATTCTCCAGGTCCCACATAAGCCAGATGCACATGGTGGCGCATGTGTCTGGAGTTTGTTTGCAGTGGCTAGAGGCCCTGGCACATCCATTCTCTCTCCCTCCCTCTCTCTCCCTCCCTCTCTCTTCCTCTCTCTCTAATAAATAAATAAAAATAAAATCTTTAAAAAAATATTTTCTTTATTTCAGAAATAGGTTTTATATTTTCATTTTGATGTTCTAATTCTCAAAATTATTAGTGAAACAGTAACATGAACAAGTTTATCTCCTTGACTAAGTCAGAAAATAAAACTTCTCTTGACTGGTCAAGTAAGTACCGTGTGTGTGTGTGTGTGTGTGTGTGTGTGTGTGTTGTTTTATGATGGAGTAGATTTAATTCCAGTCAATCCCCAGTCAGATTAGCTTTACATTTCTGATGTCTTACTGGTGGAGAGCTAATGCAATTAGACTCCTGAAGCTTGTCATTTTTTCCTAATAGGCTTCTGGGTTTGCCTACAGCTTTCATAGCTGGAGAAGAATGTAATTCACTTGACATCAATGGGTTATTTATAGAAAATTGGCTCAGGAACTACAACCTATATAAAACTGAGCTCTTTTAGTTCTTGTATGAAGATGTGTTTGCTGAGAATCTCTGTGTGTTTGAAGTCTAAGGTGAAGGTTGACGAACTTCCTCCTTTTATATCAGTTTAATAGTCCATGTTCACAAAATTATAGGACAAATTTTCACTCTCAAAGTTAACTCTTCCACAGAGGTTATAATTACTGGTTTTGATTTTGTCCTTGTCACCTCTGTTCTGAATCTCCCATTTTATACGGTGTTTCCCACCTTTGGAAAACTTGTTTTTATTTCACCTATTCTTAAGGATCAAATTAAATTTAGCTCAATGGTTAATTCAATGATTCTCTAAGTATAAGACTTACAGGTGATGGGGAATTTTCCTAAGTTGCATTACGTAAACTGGGATAGATTACAAAGTTAAACATTACTAGTTTTGCAATCCTTTTCGTTATGCCTTTTGTGTTACTTAAACTTGTATTGAACTATCTCTATCACAGAACTTAAGCTTAGCCATCCTCAAACAGATTCTTTGAAATCATCACTTGAAATTCCTAGGTTGATTTTTTTTAAGGTTGATCATGTTCATTAAAATAAAATATTTTCCTATTACTCAAAGCATTTTTATGTAGAAATCAGGTATTTTTCACCTTCCTTATATTAATACTGAAATGTATCTGAAATACAATCAGATATGTATTGGCATACAACTAATATTTAAACCCCAAATGTATTTTGTACTATATAATAGGGGTTAAATAATTCCACTTTAGGTTTAGAAGCATAAAAATATCTGAGTACTCAGTCTCACCCTAAAGTCCTCATCTCTAATTGAGAATAATAAAAGCACTTACCCCTAAGCTTATGGAGATTAATGAGATAATTTAAGGAAAATTCTGGCCCCATAAATAGTAAACATTAAAAAATGATGGCTATTATCATTATACTCAATTGAATCTTTAAATGAATACAAATTGCCACTGTAGTATTTATTAATGTTTGTGGTAGGTATGTGTGGTGGTTTTAATGTAAAATGTCCCTCAGAGAAACATGTAGTTGTTATTAAGCTTCATATTTTATTGCCAGCAGCTGAGCCCGTGGGAGCAGTAGCCTTGCTAGACGTGGTGTGTCCCTGGTGGCAGACCTTGGTTTGATGCTCTTATCGTTGCTGTTGTTGTTAAAGAAGTGTCCTATATTGGTTATTACTTCTTTAGAAACGGATTTTATATATTGTCTCCATTTAGACTTTACATGCATTGTCCATCTGCTGCTGCCTAGCAAACCACTCCTAAATTGGTGGCTCGACACAAGAATGTAGGCCGCTCGCTAGTGCCATGAGCACCCTTTGCTGCTCCTCCCTGCCGACATGTGATGATGTGAGCCGCCTTCCTGCTCCTGGCATGCTTTCTCAGTCATGATGAAACTTCCCCTTGGAGCTGTGAGCCAAAATAAATGCTTTCTTTCTGTAATCTGCTTCTTGTAGGGGAGTTTTGTCTCCCAGGCAGACCATAGTGTCTGCAATCTCCTTTACCATATCATGTTAATTCTCAGAATCCTGCTGACACCTTTTATTTTGGAGCAACCCAAAGTCTTTGTTCCCCATAACTCCTGAGTGGCCTTTTGAAGGGACACCATAAATTCTTTTGTGTTTTGGAGAGCCATAGGTGTAAAACACTGAGAACTGAACAGCAAAAGGAGAAAAACAAGAGAGAAACACAAGACAAAGTGAAGACAGGAATCAGAGACAGAATGGTCTCTCCTGCAGGGGTTTGGTGGTTCTTTGTAATAGTTCCCCAGTTACCAGGAATTAATCATTGTTTTCATAAATCTGCCACGACAGTCCACACTCTAAGTCACTGGTTTTTTTTTTATTTCTCTTCCTACCCCTTTCTTTCCTCTTTTATTCCTTTGGCTACAGATAAGTTATATTGATTTGGGTTACTTGTAAGTTTATAACGACACACATATTTAAGATCAAAACTTTTTCAGGAACCATGAAGAAGTTACATTGAAAGCAATTTTTGGTACAAGAACAATAAAATTCATATTCAGGTCCTGCCTGCATTAGTGGAATGCTTGACATGGATCAGGCATTTTTACCTATTTCAAGTAATATCATCTACTCTTAAACGTCTGTATTACTATTTATATCTTATAGTATACAGTGTCCAAACTCAGAAAAGTTGAATTTTCTAATGTCATATGCCTTACAAGTGTGATTCAAATCCTGTTTTCTAGATTTTTTTCCACTTAATCTCTTGCAATTACTTTTTATGGATCAATGGGATTAAAATAATGATTTTATGAACTTTTCTCTTAATTTCCAATGTACAAAAACATATTTCAACCATGCAAAGCAAATTATAATCATTCCAGTAATAGTCTCATAAATATGGAATACTTAACTCCAGGTCTCAAACACTAAATGAATGGCCAGCAACCATATGAAGGCACCCTTTTGTTCCTTTGCCATGACATCTTTCAGATTATTGTTGCCTTGCTTGGGTGATTTGTGCAGATTCTTTTTACTTGGTTCATGACTCCCAACATTTCCTGGTATCTGACTGTGGTGCAATGGAGCCCAATCTGATTTATTTATTCATAACTGATTGAGCCTATCATAAGTACATTCAATCCATCTACTTTCATGTCTATAAGGAAAGTGTAAGAGAAAAGCAAAAGAGAACACTGGACTATGATCTCTACAGACAAGACTATTTATTAAGAGAAAACAGCAAGGGGCCTCAGCTTTCCTGCAGGTTGAAGGCTGAAATATTGGGCCAGGCTAGGGTGCAAGCTTATAAAGGGCATCCTAAGACAAACAGATTGTACCAGCTGCAGGTCCAAGGGAAGTAGATAAGGAACTGTAATGATTTGTGTCCTTGCTCAGAATAAGCTTTATATCCAAATTGTCTAGGGAGGATAACCCACTGGACAGTTTCTGTTCCCTCAAGGTTTTCTGAGCTAAGGGAAGTTTAGTTTATCATTCGGGAGTAGACAGACCTGTCAAGGCCATGCTCCTGAAATTTTATGGCTTGTTGGTCCTAGGGATAACCATTAACTCTTTAGTTCCCTTTAGTTTCAGGAAGGCTATTAACCCTTCAATGTCAGCTTCTCAGTGATCATAAGTATTAACAGTTGTTAAGTATATAGGCCCTTTGGTAAATCTTCAAACTCAAATTTATTGAGAAAATGAAAAAAAAATCTACCCATTTGGTAATCAGTCTTCAGTATTTACAAGTATGAAAGAAACATCTGCCAAGTCAAAGTGCAAACTCCAAATGACTAATTGATTTGTTTTTGGAATATCACTTTGCCCCTACCCATTATATCCCAAGCTCCACCATAGTCTTCACACACTGGAAACAAACATTACTGCAACATTAAATTCATGATCATTAAACTGCTTCTTGAGCATGTTCTGCCACACTGCAAGATGATTTGTGACCATTCAATTCTAGATACATGTTCCTACTTGTCTTGATTTGGTGGGTTGCTAAATACTAGCAAGTATGGAAATTTTCACTATTGGTGTGGTCCTCATGTCTATTCGTACATATGATTTTCCTGTTTCTTTCATGGCCAATTCCAAACTAACTCACATGAGCAAAGTACTTGATTGATAAAGCACAGGTCTATGTATTTTTTTCTTTTAGATTTAAGCATTTACAGATAGGTAGCTTACAATTCATATAGTTTTGTGCAAGTGCATCCTTGCTGCTAGATAGAATTGTTGTTGTTTTCTAACTTTAACATACTTCCCCATCAGTAGCTTCTAATTTCTATATTTTTTGAAATATCCATTCATGTCTTTACTGTGTATGAAACTTATCATGTTCATTTAGTAAGAACAGGAAACACATTTAGTGTCAGAACATTTTGACTTTTTTCACCTCTGAACTCACATTTTGATGTTTCGATCATCCCAAATTGGGCATAGTTTCAATATCTGAAGGATAACATAAAAATGTAAAAAATAAGAAAAGCTCATGTACAAAAAGAAAACAGCCAGGCACGGTGGTGCATGCCTTTAATCCCAGCACTCGGGAGGCAGAGGTGGGAGGATTGCCATGAGTTCAAGGCCACCCTGAGATTACAAAGTAAATTTTAGGTCAGCCTGAGCTAGCGTGAAATCCTACCTCTAACCCCACCCCCCCCCAAAAAAAGAAAGAAAACAAAAATATGATAAGATTTTGCTTCCTATAATGAATAAAAATACAACCTAAATTAAAGCCATTTAAATCTTATAGACTGACTCTATCGTATATTCAATAATGAGTGATGAACAGGTATTAAGTATGGGGAGGTACTTTTGATTCTGTTGATCTACTTGTAATTAACATTTTTCACTTACTTAAATACATAATATATGTTTTTAAAGCAATTCCATGTTTTTACTTATGAACCTGATAGAAACCTCTTATGTTTAGATTCATGGCTGAAAGAAATTTGAATTCTTTTATCAGTCCCTATGGTCCAAGGTCACTATTATAGTTCATTTGCTTCTTTGCATGAAAGAACTATTGCTATGCCTTAGGCTAGATACTTGGTTTCCCTGAAAGTGGGAGTAGTCCAAGGACATTGAGTTTGTAAGCTTACAAATGACTGCGTAATAATCTTCAGTCAAGAACTCTGATAAGAACTGGTCACACTGGGCCAAGGTATTCTATGAAATTAACCAAGATATAAACCCCATTTTATGTCATCAATTCTATAATGTCATCTTTTGTTAAAAAAAAATTGTCCTTGCATGGGATGCTAAGAAAGAAAGGTATCTGCTACCAATCTATAAAATACATTTTCTTACCAATTAAATTTTTGTAACTTAATTAAAGCTTCTTAATTGAGGATAGGGTTTTAAATATATATATATATATATATATATATATATATATATATAATCACTCTTTAATATTCATTAAATAGAAAATATATAGAAAGTCCACCAAGGTGTTCCTAACTCATCTTCATGCACAAAATTTAACCAGTCCAAAAATATGTATACAAATTTCAGTGTACTTCATGCACTATTATTCCAATATAATGTGATTATCTTTGTCATCAAAAATATCAATGAAGGGGCTGCAAATATAGCTCATTCTACAAAGTACTTACTTCACGATGTCAGACCCTGAGTTTGAACACCATGCCCCACATAAAGTGTCAAGCATGGTGGCCCATGTCTTTAACCAGTGCTGGAGAGGCAGAGAGAAGATGAACTCTCATCATAATAGATTGTCTGTAATAAATACGTGCTGGCTACTATCTAGCCATGAATGTTATCCAAAAAATTCAACTTCAGAAATATTAGATTATTTTAAAGGACACATTTTAAGGTCAATTAAATATGGTATCAGTTCTCATTCCTATAATCTTTGACACAGACTGTGTCATTCAAAGAAATTTCAGACTGATCCTCTCACAAGTCCATACATTTATTAGCATGTAGACTGTGGTAAATACCAGTAGACGCCCTGGAATTTAATCTTCTGGTATAGGACCTGAGATAAAAATTGTCCAATAAATAGCCACACTTAAGCCACATATATTTAGCATCAGCAAATTTCAACAATTAAAAAAATCGTTTCTAATAGCCAGCATGCTAATTAAAATACCACTGCTGTCTTGGAATAAGTGTGTAATTAGAGAACAAATGTTAACTAAATTCTACTAGGTCATAATTTAAAGACAAATTGGATGCTATATATGAGAGAGTTTTAAGAACAATTATAAACAGTATAAAAGAATTACAATTGATTAGTCGCTTTCATTTGGCAAAACAGGAATGTGTAACTGGAAGACTTGATCAACTCTGTACAAACTTCTATCGTTCCCTAACGACTAGAAAATCTGGAGCAAAATGAACACTGTTTCCCTTCCACTGAATTCACCCCATCTTAAGTAGCAAATACTGTAGTAGAATAAATTGCTGCTCTTTCTTATGTCTAAGGGTTATCTTTAGAATTTTTAAATAAACACTCAATGCGTAACCTAATATGATGAACAGTTTAATGAGATAGTAAATCAAGAGTTGAAGTTTTGGAAGCATAATATTTGATTTCTAGGAAGATATTCTTGGAATTTGTTTGCAATTTTGAAAACTCAGACCATTTCATTAACATCCACCATAGATTCTGGAACCTGAGCCATGACTAATAAACCACAGACGGTAGCAGGAGTCCAGGTGGACAGTGACAAGACTCTTTCCTCCAGGGGCCAGAAGCCTGTCTCAGCATCAAACACAATGAGCACAGGGCCAAGCACCTATGGGAACATCACACTGTTCCTCCCGCGGCCGCAAACCACCCTTCTCCTCCTTACCCTTTGGAAACACAAACGCCAAGCCACAAAATCAGAAACAGGAAATGTTTCTGCGGATAACTAAATATATTAGAATTTTCTTAGGAACTATAGCTGTTTTTGAAAATTATAGGTTATTGTGACTGTTAAACACTATTGTCAACTGGATCAGATTAGGAATTGAATAAAAGACATGCCTGCGGGTGGCTCTGTGAAGGCATTTCTAGGGAGGATTAAAAGAGGGAGGAAGACTTTCCCCAGAGTCAGTGGCTCTTCAGGTAGTGAACTACAGGCAAAGAAGGGCCACCTGATCAGAGTGCCCTTTGCCTGGCTGCCCAGGCTTCTGGGTGGTACATGCAGCTATCTTGCTGCTGTTCTTCATGGACATTGCAACCCAGATTTATCAGCCTTCCCACACAGGCTGAACACCACACGGTCTCCAGCAGTGCTCCAGTGCCTCACTGCCAGATCGGGACTGCAGAAGCATCCAGGTCTAAGATTCTCCAGCCTCCAGGCTACTACTGTCTCATTACTCAGCCCACAATGTGCAATACCATTGAATGAACCCCCTTATAACACACATTTATTATATTGGTTCTATTCCTCTAGAGAAACCTGACTGAAACAGTTATAATTTTGATTTTGCAGAATTAATAAAACCAACACAGTAACTTGGACCTGCAAAATCTTTAATTAGTATTAAAAGTGGCATGGGTAAATATTTTCAGAAATGTTGTATAAGTCATTGCTTCCTCAAGTTTACTTTGTGAAAAGTAAATGCTTTCACTTAAAGGGAAATGAGAGATATGTCCTTGCCATTCTTGCTCAGTGTGGTACAGAACAAAAATATCCCTTATTTTTGGCTGGATGTGGTGGTGGCTCAAGCCTTTAATCCCAGCACTTGGGAGGCAGATGTAGGAGGGTTGTTGCGAGTTCGAGGCTACCCTGAGACTCCATAGTGAATTCCAGGTCAGCCTGAGCTTCAGAAGGACCCTACCTCAAAAAAAAAAAAATAAATAAATAAATAAAATAAAATAAAAGTGTCCCTTATTTTAATTGCCGGGAAACAAAGTTTATTCCAACTCTTGAATTTGGTACATCGTACTTTCTACACATTCTAGTTACAGTTTTTCATTAATCTAGTTACTGTCATTACTTCTAACATTGTCTACTAGTAATTTTCCACTGTCTACATCAGTTCAGACCTAATTAATTAGTTCCTATACTGTAGACCTTATAACAAGCTCCCCTAGTGATTCCTTTTTCCAGCTCCAGTGGAACTCCTCTGAAGCCCATTTTACCACCAAGCTCTACAAGCCTCTCTCCAAAACTACACTCATCTCATCTTCTGCGTGACCTCCTCCAGATAATCAAAGCAAGTATTTAACCTAGTTTTATATTCTAGATTGATTTTAAAAAATATTTATTGACAAAGGTGCGGGAGAGAGAGAGAGAACATAGGTATGCTCGGGCCTCTTGTTTCTGCAAATGAACTCCAAATACACGCATTACTTTTGTGAGTCTGGCTTTATGTAGGTACTAGGCTTTGAACCTTTAACTACTGAGTAATCTCCCCAGTCCCTCCATTGCTTTTTAACTTTATACATTTTGAGTCGTTAATTGCATCATGAACCTTACCAGAGGCAGTTTTGCCCCTTATGTAATATTTATTCACCATCTGCAGATAGTTTTAGCTTTTAAATTCATGAGCACAATTCTACTCTGGCACATTGTGGGCAGAAGTCCAGTGTGCAGCTAAACACTCTGGCATGCATATGACAGCACACCCAAAAGGAATTCTTCCCAAAATGACAGTATTTCCGCAAACTTCCACCACATCACCCTATCCAAATACAAATATCGCCTCTTTTAAATATGGTTGCCATAGACCTGCATAACCTTAATTATAAAACATTTTATGGAGTGTTGAAAAGAATCTTTGATGATCTGTTTTCTATTCAAAAATATAATCATGCGTTACCTACATCTAGCATAGTAATGTGCATATTGTAACTGCTTAGTAATTTTTAATTAAATAGTCACACTTATTTGTATATTATGTGTGTTTGTTTACCTGAATAACTGAAAAGAATCAACATGTTTAAAAATAACTCTACCTTAAATCAATAGCTATGTAAATATTAATTACTATTATCCACAGAAGGGTTTCTCAAAATCATTGAAAAACCTAAAAATATGTTTATTTGTTGAATTATTGTGCATTATTCCTAATGATGGTTCAAAATGAACTACTGTGAGCCATAAGACAGTGTTACATTGATTACATTTTTATTAGATAACCATACTTTTCTACATCATCAACCGAAAATCTTTCAAGCCGTTCTAAATCATTTCCAGCTAATTGAACCAGACTTACCACAGTAATGGCCTAGGAATCAGCGTTACAAAGCAATGAAGATAGAGTTGGAAAGAGGATGTTGGCCCATAGCATTGCATGCAAGAAAAAAATAAATAAATAAAGTATGGTCACTCTCATTTTCCAATAATGTGTATGAGTGTACTTATATCCCTAATTCAGATCCACCATGGAAATGCATTTCTGAATTTATATAGAGAACCTTCACTTTATCATTGCAAAATATCACACCAAATAGTTTCATTTAATAAGTAAATATTCAATATTTTTAATTTAGATGCATAAGTTTTTTCATAGGTTATAGTCTTGTATCCCCTCACACCTAGTCTGTTCCCATTTCCCTCCTCAGTACGGTTCTTGATGTTCACTGTGGGGAAGTTAGGTCCTCGGTGAGTTTCCTCCGGGGAGGGGGACCGTGCCCCAGGATATTTCTATCCACCTGTAACTCTTACAATGCTGCCACCACCTCTTTCACAACAATCTCTGCGTGTTGGGAGAGTTAGCAGACTGTTTCTAGTTTTGAGTTCACTGTAGCCTGTGTACTTTCGTTATGCTGTTTTCAGTTCATTTCCATGTCTGTTGCTATTTCCCTAGAGGTTGTTGTCAGGCTAGCACTGGGAGCAAAACTCCAGTTGCTGCTTCTTCTGCAGGTTCTTCTGGACCCGCGTGAATGTGGTAGAGGTGGCCCATCTCGTGAGGAGCATCAGCTGACTTTTCTTGTTGAATTGGTAGATCTTAGATCTCCCCCGTATTCTCCAAGCAGGGGTGAGAGCAGCTTTGATTGAGAGGGATAAGCAGATAATTTTAAGAGACATTTTAATTGAGGATACACCCTCAACTTGTCCAGAGATCAATGGGAGCTTCTCTCTGGGGGTTGTGAGTTTCCTGCCTGTGGGTGCTGACTTAGTTCCCAGCACCGGTTATGAGTTTTCTCCCACTGAGTGGGCCTCATGTCCAATTGGAAGGCAGTTGGTTCCTGCAAGGGCTGTGTGCCAATACTGCACAAGTGTGTGCTTCTGGTCTATCTGATAGGTTGTGTAGCTTACACGGTCTCCTGCTCACTCTTGCTGTTGGTGACCATTATCACATAGTAGCTGCCCTAGCTCTCTTCAGTGCAATGAGAGTTTGAAATTGGTAAACTTCATCATTATACGACAGAAAAAAAACTGTGCCTGTACTTTATAACTTGTTCTTATTGCTAGTAATTACTAATGCTTCTTTAATGGCCTATAATGAATTCCATGCACTTTCTAAGAATTACTTTGCTTCCAGAGTTATGGGGATTAATTTATGTATATTTAATTTAAAAATTAGAATCACTTTGGAGATTTGTTTGTGTCCCTTCAATATTTCCCAAATAAATCAACATCCTTATGCTATTTGAAAACTGCATAAATGTACAAATACTCTCTAATGTATTTGTTTTAGAAAACAAACTGTGGGAAATAATTAAACTTAAGATGACTTCAGTTACCCAAACTTTACAAAGAATGTGAAATACAACTATGGGCCCAGTATATGTCTAATACTTTGTTCTGTATTTGGTTTGCATGTTCCTTAGGGTGACTCTAAATCTATGTTAATCTATGTTAATATCTAACTTCCTCGCCTACATTAAACCAGTGAATTCTTTTCAAGGTAGACAGTCTCTTGTGAAAAGAGAATGTGTACATCTTAAAGTATTCTATCATAAATGATTAAATTGTCTACCACATATCTAAATGTTCATAGTATACTAATTGTTTCCAGAATTGCTTTACCATCACTCCCTAGATTCAATAAGTTACATTTATTGGAGTGATATGCTAGTATTATCTTTTTTAGGGGATGAAGAATCATTTTCTTGATATATAATCTTATTTATTTATGTATTTATTTATTTATTTGAGGCAGAGTCTCGCTGTAGCACAGGCTGATGTGGAATTCACTATGTAGTCTCAGGGTGGCCTTGAACTTATGGTGATCCTATGTCTGCATCCTGCGTGCTAGGATTAAAGATGTGCACCACCATGCCCTGCTTGATATATAATCTTTTACTATAGTTTACATTTATCATGATGAGAAAATATAGATGAACAGATGAAGGTATATATAATCACAGATATAAAAAACAATTCATAATAAATGCAATGTGTAAGTTCTTGACTTGCCTATGGTGAGGAACCTTGCAATACCCTATGTATGTATAGTTAGTGAATGTTCTGTGTTATAGCCATGTTAACAGTAGGGGCTAGCTCCCACAGTACCAAAAATTCCATGTCTGTTCAGGCACTAATCCATATTATCAAAATCATTCAAGAATTTTAATATCATGTGGCCAGATTAAAAAAGGATAGAACAGGGCTGGAGGGATGGGTCAGTATAATTTGCCTGAAGCCAGGACCCTATTAAACATCTCCAGAACAAAAACCATCAAAATTTGGGTGGTGAGACAAGTGCCTTTTGCCTATGTCATAGATAAATGGTTTGTCCTGTCTCCATTCCTTTACCTGCCTATTTTTGTACATCTGAAACTACAAAATAAATAAAACAACTAAAATATTTGCCCTTATTTACTGAACAGTAATGGGTCAGGTATAAGGGACTGAATACACAATCTTTTAAACATGTGAAATCATCCCATAAAAATTTGAGCATCTGATCCAGACACATGCCTTTTGTCTATGTCATAGATAAATTTGGTCTGGAAGATGGTAACAATAAAAGAAAGTTAAGTTATAGAGAATTTTACTTACTAACAATGGGTCAAGCTCATTTATCCAACTATTTCTTTTTAAAAAAGTAACTATAGGGCTGAGAGATGGCTTCAGGTAGAAGGGAAGGAACACCAGCAATCTTTTGAGTATCTGAAATCATCCCTGTAATCCCCTTTTGAGCATCTGATCCACACACATGGAATTGTCTGAGCTTCAATAGGCAATAAATTTCTGTCTGGAAGATGGTAACAATCTCTCTCTTAAGTTATTCTGAATTTCTCTTACTAACAAATAAATAAATAATTTATCCAAATAATTTCTTTTTTAAAAAGTAAATATAAAATGTTTACACTAAAGTATTTCTCAAATTCTTTATCTGAAATGCTTAGGGATAACATACATATTTTTTAAGTAAGGGATTATATTGCCTAGGGAATCTGTTTTACCTTCCTCAAGTAAACAATGCATGCATAAGTACCTGATCAATATAGTAAATATCAAACCTTACCATATAGTCAGTAATGCACATTTACAGAATTTTATTTTATCTAGTTTTTGAGTGTTTTTTTTCATTTCTATTCATGCAAAAATCTCAAAGTCACTAATACATATATAATAAAAACTTTTCAAAATAATAGTGGGGACATTATATTCAGCAATTCCAACAAGTTCCCTCACCACAACATTAAAAGGTCTGATTATGTCTCAATTATTGACTTTTTTCAAGGAGTTCTAGGTAGTTCGTTTGCACTGGTGAAACAGTTCAAAGAACTTGGGGGCTGTAGAGATGCCTTAGCAGTTAAGATGCTGTGAAGCCTAAGGACCCAGGTTTGATTCCCAGTAACAAAGTAAGCCATGTGCACAAAATAGCACATGTGTCTTGATTTCATTTGCAGTGGCTGGAGGCCCTGGTCTCTCTCTCTCTCTCTCTCTCTCTCTCTTCTCTCTCATTATCTACCTCTCTCTCCCTCTTTCTCTCTAATAAATAAATTTTTAAAATTTTTCAAGAACTTGGGATAGTGAGTCATACAAAGAAGTCCATTAGAGCATAAATAAAATAATTTAATTATTTTCTGAATACCTCTTTAACTCAAAGCTTACTTATGATAGTATTCTCCAAAGGGCCCACCGAACTTTTTCTTTAAAGCACTGAAATTTGAAAGTAGGGTTCCATCAAAGTCCATTCAATGTGTGTGTGTGTGTGTGTGTGTGTTTAATTTTGTCCTTTTTGTTTCTTAATATATGTCTTTGTTTGTTTTTACCTATCCAAAATAATTTGTGGACTTCTTTTTCAATTATATATTCCTGCATATAAATTAACCAATGTGGACTGGTGGGATAGCTCTGTCAGTAAAGTTTGGTTCTTAAAATGAAGTTAAAAAAAAAAAAGCCTGGAATGGTGGTGTGTATTTTTAATTCCAGTGCTACAAAGGCAGAAACAGGAGGATAGCATGCCTGGGCCTCGATGCTTGGCAAGCTCTAGAACAATGAAAAGTGGATGATGACTGAAGTTGTGAAGTGTCTCACACACAAAATAGGCAAGTTGTTACTGAGTGGTATCCTCTGAACTCACATATCCCTGAGGACTAGGGGTCCTCTGATTTATTTGAAATGAGAGCATCTATGTGTCCTGCTTCCAAGAGCTGGTATTCCCAGTTTGAGTCTATTGTCTTTTATGGTCTAGTCCCTAAAGTTAAATGGTGATACTGTTTCTGCATCTGTTGGTGGAGACACTGAAAGATCTGTCCAACTTCCACATGAGGGGGTTTAGACCCTGCAGTTTGATGGAGGGATAGGAAGGCTCTAGAAGAGCTTAGGGATAATAAATATATTGTAGTCCTTATGCACCTGTCGTCACTCTCTAGGGGAGTGGGGACCCTGGGAATGTGCAGCACTGAAGAGAACAGGACACGGGGGATGCACAGCAGTAGAAGCAAATTCATGATTTTATTTCTATCTTTATTGCTTATCTTGCAAGAACAATAATAGTACAATAACAGTTTACTTAAGCCACTTGTTATTTTTAACTATTTCTTAAGCTCTCTCCTGATCTCTTGCTTCATCTTAAATATTAGCCTCTTGTTTTGCAGTGGTATTTTAAGAGTCTTAAAACAAAGCACTTTCTATTATTATTAGTGCAAAGTCTCAGGAGGCCATACTTCCTCTCCTCTCACACGTGTCTGCTCTGTCTGTAACATTGGGTTCTGAACAGAGAAGTTTCCTTCCACAAGATCTCAGTCTGCTGAGTTTATTCAGGTCACCCATGCTGCAGAACATCAACATGTATCAGAAATTCCAGTCACCCCATATGCACCATCACCATCAACCACATTTTCTTTCTGTTAGCACTGGGCAATTATTATCCATCAAGGCAATTCGGTTGGTTTAAAATAGTTTCCTCCTACTGTCCCACTTTGAACATGGTAGTGCTTTTCCCTTCTCCATCACTGGCTGCCTAAAGTACCTTGTAAATATTTTTTTTTTTGTTTTATCTATTTAGTTAAAGATGTTTTACTTACAGTCTTTGTATGAGCTCATCCTATGCTCTAAAGGCAATGCTGGAAAGCTCTTGGTAACTATCCTTCTGATCATACTAACATACATACATACTAACACAGTTCAAATCGACACATTGTGTACCAAGAGGAAACAACAAAGTTCCTGGATCCCTTTAAAGACTACTCAAATGTGTTCAGCGTGACACTCAGTTTGACGAATTGCCCATTTTCAGGCAAGTTCCAAGATGCTATAAAAGCATCAGTGTCTTCATTTTAGGTCTTTGTGTGATCATTTCTCACTTGGCCTTCTAGCACTAAGGGAGTAAATTTAGGGGAGAATCCGGGCCTATAAAGACATGAACATTTTTTTAATCAGGGAATGAATTTTCCATGAAATTAGACACAGTAGCTTTAAAATTTCTAATGCAGCCAAGCAAATATGGCTAATATAAAGAAAAATAGCCAAAAAAACATTTACCCACACTGTAATGAACACACTGTGTCCAGTTGTGATGGTGTTGGAAAATATTTATAGGGATAGTTTAGTGTTGTCTCTGGATTCAGAGTCTGTGCCACCTTTCTTTGCATGAGATGAGCTTTTTGGGGCAAAAAAATAATAATCATAGTTCAGTATAAGGCTTTCTAATATGACATCTAAGTACCTTCAGTGGACTACTGTGTTTGAGGCAAGGGTTTTCATAAAATTCTGCCAGTAGAGTTTAAAATACCTAAAATTTTATAAGGAAGTTATAATTATAAAGCTTGAAAGATCCTTGAAGTAGAATCAGCACAGAACTCATCCCCTAAACTAACCACAAAATATAAAAGTTATCTTTCACAATATTTACTTCATGATTGTTTGAGATTAGTCAAGACATTTTCTCTATTATAGTTTCAACAAACTCTCTTACATAACCATTCCAAGTAATAAACATTAAGTACACTATTTACATATATATATATATATATATATATATATATATATATATATATATATGGGACTTTGTAAAGGAAAAGTCATATCTCATTTAAAATAAGATACTTTCTTGCTTTATTCTGGCCTACAGATATAGGTGTAAATGCAAAGGATACAAAATAAACATTAATCAAGATTAGTAAAGGGATATTTGAGCATGAGTTAAGTCTAGCCAAATACAATCTATAAACATCAGTCTGTCCTACTTATTTCTGTTTAGGGTTCCTTAAGAGTGATCTAGAAAGCAATGAACGTGTACAGTATATAACATTCTATGACTTTCATTTACTTGAACATCATGGTATTATCTGTTGCTGTGAAGAAGTTTGTTTTTCTCATGGTTATCAATGAGACAACTACAGTCATTTGGATTAGTCTCACCTTCTGCACTTAGAAATCACATGATTATCTACAATGTTAAAGATGTCTCTGGGCTGGAGAGATGCTTAACAGTTAAGGTACAAGCCTGTGAAGCCTAAGGACCCAGGTTCGAATCTCCAGGTCACATGTAAGCCAGATGCCCATGGTAGTGCATGTGCTGGAGTTTGCAGTGGCTAGAGGCCCTGGTACATCCACTTTCTCTCTTTTCCTCTGTGTCTCAAATAAATAAATAAATAAATAAATAAATAAACAAACAAACAAATGTCTAGAAAAAAAAAGATGTCTCTAGCTGGAAATAAATATGTCTGGGATCATCACCTAGTAGCTAAATTATTGTGTCTTGGTATATCTAGTGAAATTTATTGTTAATAATTATTTTCTGAAAGAGATTACATAATTGATGCTGACACTACTAGAGTGTATGTGATAGTATTAATCCGCATACTATCTAACACTTGTTACTATCATTTTTTTTGTCCACTGTTATGTATGTGCAATAGTAACTATGGCCATAATTAAAATGAACTTGAATACTCATCAGCGTCTTCATTTTAGGTCTTTGTGTGATCATTTCTCACTTGGCCTTCTAGCACTAAGGGACTAAATATGGTCATAATTAAAATGACCTTGAATACTCATCAAATTGACTTTTTTTGACATTGTTTATTCTCAATTTCTCTTCTGCAAAAAATCTATTCAAGTCCTTTGCTAACTTTTATGCTTGAGTCTTGATTCGTGTCTTTTTTTATTGTATAAAATTTTCTTGGTAATGCTCTCTTTGAGGTGAGTGGCTAGTGTTTTTATTTATTTATTTTATTGTATAAAATTATTTTGGTAATGCTCTTTTTGAGGTGAGTGGCTAGTGGTTTTCACCTAAGAAATGACAGTTAATATGAACAAGCCACCATTTCACATTTTCCACAAAGAGTTGTAAAATTTTTTTACCAAATACATAAATATTTTATCCAAAAGAGATTGGTCTGAGAATATAATTTCAGGGAAAGATTCATTTTCATGCTCTTCCATAGATAAATTATGTTTTATTAATATAGATCAATAGTCATATTTTAATCCTTTTTGGTTGAAAAATGTTGCTTTTCTAAAATATCAGCTAGGATGAATGTGTTGTCTGTTTGAGAGCTGTGTATGCCTGTCTATGAGCACTGATGTGCTGTAACATACTTATTTCAGATTTTACAGTAGTGAACTTTGCTACTATTTATGTTATTTGAAACATCACCTCACTTATTTTTCTTAGAGAGTTCAAATACTTACAATTATACATTCCATATAAATTTTGTCAACAACTGTTGTAGTTCCATAGTAAGCTATGATGACATTAAATACAAGGATATTATAAAAATATTGTATTGTTTTGGGAAATTCTACAAAAATAAATATTAAAATTTTCTATTCATAAAGTTGTTAGGAATCTTTATCTAATTTTAATGAATTTCTGGAGATTGTTTTACTTTGTAGTCATTTTCACTTAGATCACTGAAAAAGCAGATTAATTTCTACATTAATAATCATTTATATAGTAACATTGCCAAATTCTGTTTTGGGTTCTAATCATTTATTTTATAGAATCTATTTTTATTTTATTTTTATTTATTTATTTGAGAGATAGAGAAAGAATGAGGCAGAGAGAGACAGAGAGAGAATGGGCATACCAGGGCCTCCAGCTACTGCAAACAAACTCCAGAGTCATATGCCACCATGTGCATCTTGCTTACTTGGATCCTAGGGAGTCAAACCTGTATCCTTTGGCTTTTCAGGCAAGCATCTTAACTGCTAAGCTATCTCTCCAGCCTGAGAATCTATTTTTATTGAGTAAGACAAATGAGATTTATTGAGAAAAAGATGGAAAAGATCCAGAATGTCATGGCAAACATGCCTAGGATTTGGGCCTGTATCCAATAAAAGGAAAGACAAGAAAAAAATACAATAGAACAACCTTTTACTATAACTTTTGACACTATATATATAATGTTATCAGAATCCCCTCCTATAACTTTCTGGGCTTCTTCTGTACTCCTTCCACTGACCCCTATTGCAGCTACCATCATGTTGCTGACACAGAGCACCTTCTGAGAAACAGCATGCAGAAGAAGAGGGTTTATTTTGACTTACAGATTTGAGCAGAAGCTTCATGATGGCAGGGAAAATGATGGCATGAGCAGAGGGTGGACATCACCTCTGCCACAGCAGGTGGCAGATAGCAGTAGGAGGGTGAGCCAAACACTGGCAAGAGGAAGCTGGCCATAACACCCATAAATCTGTTCCTAAGAACAGACCTCTAGGAGGCTCCGATTTCCAAATTGCCATCAGCTGGGAATCCAGCATTCAGAACACACTTAATTCAAGCCACCAAAATCCCCTTCCTATCTCCCAACATCCCTGCTCAGAAAAATGAGCAGGCTCCACAACGTTCTATAAACAACTGACCATATAATCTTTTAGATATATAAGAGACAGAATTTACATACAATTCGATATCGGCAAAGAGATTCTAATTCTGGCAATTGATTTCTTATTTTATTCTTAATTTTTAGTTATCCTACAAAATGCAAGGCCTTGCTATGAATTTTCAAACAAATATCACTGTACTTTGTGAATATTCAGCATTGCCAATTTTATTCTATTGCCTTTTCTACCTGGTTCTCTTTCCCTCCACAAAATTTGTTCCATCTGTGCCCCTGTCTTATAGATAGATAAATGATAGATAGTTGTTAATATATGATAGGTTGGTGATAGATCAATAATAAATAAATGATGATTCATGGATAGATATATAGACGGTTTAATGGAAAGATAATGAAATATCCACTTTCCCCAAATCATTTAAATTTAATTCTATTCTATTGATAAAGTTGATTTATTTGTTAAATTCAGAGCACATTTACTACTTTTGTGAAATGATATTTATGCAATGACTTTAATATGAGATATAGATAAGTCAATATGGTTCAAATAAATGAATAGTTTAATAAATCATACTAGGATATATCAATATCCACAAAATGATGTATTCAGAATCCCATGATCAGGAAACTCATAGGCCTCCCCTGCTAAGTGGATAAGTAGAATGAGCATACACATCAAAAAGTCTCTCAGATCACTATGCATACCCACCCTAATGAATGCTAGTCTTAGCCTTGATTGGAAATTCTGTTTTATTTCATAGATGGCAGAGAATACTGGAGAGAAGCAAGATCCGTCAATATGACAAGTTAGCTGGCTAACTACCAGGAAAAGTGCCACCTCTACCATATCTATCAGGGCCCAGGAGAAATGGTAACAAGGTTTATTTCTCCCATTGCTAGCCTAAACCAGACAGTTAACAGACCCACCACGGCTCAGGATCACAGGGGAAAAGAGAACCAAAAGATTATAAGAGCCACAGGGTGAGTAGAAATATCGAGACAACCGTCAAACAGAGACTGACTGGAGCCTTAATTACCCTACAGTGAACACCAGTAAGCCCACTGAGGGGAGAAAGAGGGACTAGGGTCGAAGACACATAACATTGTAGCTTTCATTAAGACTAAAAGAAAGAAGTAGAAAATTTCAAGTGCATTAAAATTCCAACTGAATGTTAAAAATCAAATGACTACAAAACTGTAAGTACTGTCTCAGAGAATAAGAGGTTTCTTATAAAGATAGGAACCAAAACCCATAATGAAACGGTATATATTTACTGGCATTAACCGTGACTTTCTTGGAGGTCTCATCTGTGTTTTGAACATGGAAGAAAGTAGTCCTTCTGCAATACATCAAAGCTCACTCCAAATCGTCAGTACATTCCCAACGGGACAGGACTTCTTCAGACACGTATGTCCTTGCCTGTGACAGTTACTCCTCAACCTACAGGGACAGAAGTCAATCTAAAGGATTTGCTTCTGGACCTGTCTGGGAGGATCTGTCCAGAGAGTATTAACTAAACTGAGGAAGACCTGCTCTTAAAGTGTTGGGGCATCTCCCCGTTGTCCATCCAGGGAAACAATGATAGCACCAGGCTGCCAGGCCTTCTTCCTGAATGTTAGAGCCTAAAGCTACTTACGTTGACATCTTCTACTGACACAAGACGGCAGCTTGATTGATGTTCCAAAGTGGAGGAAGTAAAAGACTGGCATTGAATAGATTTAAAAAAACATCTTGTAAACATGTTGCATGTCAATATAAGAATATTACTCATTGCTTTAAATGTGAATGGTCTAGATATGACAAGTAAAAGCACCGATTATAGAATGGACCCAACTATATAAAGAAAACTATTTTCAATAAGGAACAAACTTTAAAAATAAAATATGGATAGGTTGATAGTAAAATAGAGAAACATATGTAATGGGAACACAGCAGAGAAACTAACATCATCCATCCCAGGAAAAGCAGACGCACTAGTTCCTCCTGTTTTCCTTTGTTGATTGTCCTTGAGGCAGGGTCTAGCAAAGTAGGTAAGGCTGGCTTTGAACTCACCACTCTCCTGTAACCTCCCCTATCAGATGCTAGGGTTTATACACATGTATATGGAGTCCAAATCACACTGTAAAACCATGAAAGTTATGGGGAGGGTAAAAGAACATGTGTGTGTTGTATATTCCTGAAAATCAATCAAAAATGAAATATAAACCAGTGTGGTTGTGCACGCCTTTCATCCCAGCACTCGGGAGGCAGAGGTAGGAGGATCACCATGAGTTTGAGGCCACCCTGAGACTACATAGTGAATTCTAGGTCAGCCTGGGCTAAAGTGAAGCCCTACCTTGAAAAACTACACACACACACACACACACACACACACACACACACATATGTACATATATATATATGTGACATATCGTCTGCTATAACTGCAAGAAAAGACAAATGAACTTATCAGTTGAAGAAAGTAATTGGTAAACCTAGTAGGCTGAATATTAGTAATAGTAGTGTCATAATATTTCAAATCGTATATTTTGATAAACAGGACACAAGACAGGTGATATTCTGGGCTATCCATAAACAGTTTGTATGGTAATGGGCATATTAATTACTTGAGTATAATCATTCCACAATACATACATGCACAAGTACGTCCCATTGTGCCCTCAAATGTACAACATATTATTTTACTTTAAAATAAACCCAATTAAATATGCTGTTAACACTCCTTACCAAATTTAAAAGAGTAAAAATCAAACAAGTTTTGTTTCAGATTTCAGTGAAATTAAATCATCAATCTATAGACTAATGGTAAGAAATCTCAGGATTTTTGAATATTGAAATATTATTTTAAAATAATTTATATATCAAAGAAAATATTTCAATGCTACATTTAAGCTTCCTAAAATAGATAATAAAAAGCAGAAATTAGAAATCAGTAGAGAAAAGTAAATCAAATATAGCCTATTAAAATTATGGATTTAAAATCCTAAGTCTATCCAGGCTAAGAGAAGAGCAAAACACTACTTCTATTAAGCACAAAGGACCCTTCACTAACTAGTGTCTCAAGGATACTGTAAAGATAAAAGCTAAATTCTGTGCACAATTCATTGCCTTCATATTTGAAAACCCCAAATAAATAAATCAATTCTTTGAAAGGTACAATCTTCTAAAACCCACACAAGGAGAAAATGACAATATAAAGAAAGCTACAGCATTAAAGAAATTGAACCCATTATTAAGAACCTTCCAAAAAGAAAGCAGTAAGCTCTAGTTTTCACTAGTAAATTTCACTAGTAAATTCTATCAGTCATTTACAGAAAAACAAAACAAAAAAAAAAAACCTCCAATTCTCAAAAATCTCTTCCAGAAAATTGAAGTTGAGGAAACACTGTGGAACTAATTGTGTGAGGCCAGTCCTAACCTACTACCAAAACCAAGTAAAGAAATTATAGGAATGGAACACTGTAGGTTAGCATTTCTTATAAATATTGGACAATCTCCATATTTGTTTGCATGTTCAAGGTATTGGTGTGATGATAACAAAATAAAATTAAAATATTTAGTAATTTATTTCCAAATCATTGCACCAAATGTGTGAGGGTGGTTCAACAATTTCTATGATTGAAGCTATTGTAAGAGAAATAAGAGAAATCCCACAATTATATCAATAGATGCAGAACGTGTGCTTCCTAAAGTCTAATTCGTGTTAAGAACACTTCAGAATTAGGTCTAGATGTGTGACTTTGTGATATAGCACTTGCTCAGCATGTACAACATGAGTTTCATCTCTGGCACCACAAAGAAGAGCAGTAATGTCTAGAATTTTAAAAACTTCCTCAAATTGATTAAGAGCCTCTATAAAATTCACATGGCTAATATCAAACTTAATAGAAGAAAATTATTGGATATTAAACTTTGAGTACTGGAAGTGTACACAGTAAAGGAAAATTAATGAAATTGTTTTTGTTCCACAGATGTCTATACAGAAAATCTAAAAGATCAACAAAAATACCCCTTTACCCAATAATTATAGTACAGTGACAGGGAACTATGTTGCATACAAAAGCCCATTAATTTCATATGTTACAGTACAAAGACTTAATTTAGTAGGTCAGGGTTATTCAAATGCCACATTCCCATTAAAGGATTGCCATTATGGCTGACAATTCACTAAATCCTGAGAGTTGAACTTTGAGCTCTTGGACTGTTATACCTGATGAAATTAGTTTTTAGTAGCTGTGGCCTAGGACCATGCTATACATATTTGGTTAGGTAGTTTATGCTTAAAATGTGTTTTATAATAAACATCAATGTTTGTATTCTTAAAGTCTTGAAACAACATGATAACAAATTAATTACATAATTTGTGATAATAAAAGGTTACTTATGATGAAATATTTTAGCTCAGGGCAGCTTGGATTTAAGTAATTGAAGTTGGTCGTGCAAAATCTGCAGGTTTGCACTGACATACCAAAACGTCACTAGCTACTAAGGCTCCAGTGACATTCCTTCATTAACAACAACTGGCACACATCACATAGTTGCATCTGGGAAAACTGATGTATCAGTGAGATTAAACTAAAAACCAATATGCAGGTAGTGTCTGATCTGCTAAGAATCATGTCCCATATGCCTCTTTACTAGTTTTAATAATTTTGCTATATAATAAACCATCTCTATGATTATACTAGCTATTCTAAGTCTTGAATGTCCTAATAATTAGCTAGCCATGGGTGTGGTCAGACTGTTGATGACTTTCCTACCACAACAGCCTGTAAAACACTTTTCCACATTATATCTTGCCAGTATGGAGGAAGCTAACAGCTCAGTTCCATTTTGATTATTCAGTATTCTGCAATGATCACATGTGGTGTCTTTAGCAATAGAGTCCCTTCTACAGTAAACTGATTATTATTTTTTTAATTTAAGAGAGAAAGAGATAGAGAGAAAGAGAATGGGTGTGCCAGTTGCCTCTCAGTCACTGTGAACAAACTATAGATGCACGAGCCCCCTTGTGGGCAAGCGTGGTGTTGCACCCTTGCGTCATTTTTTGCGTCTGGCTAAATGTGGGACCTGGAGATTGGAAATGGGGTTCTTAGGCTTGGCAGGCAGGCACCTTAACAGCCAAGCCATCTCTCCAGCCCTAAACTGATTATTTTTGATGCAATATTTTATTGTAATTTGAGATTGGGATTGGGAGAAAGAAGGAGAGGAGGAAGAGAAAGAGAGAGAGAAAAGGGGGATTGTCCATGCATCTGAAGCAGGAGGGCTGAAAGACCAGTTAATTTTTGTTAAAGGAGTA
The DNA here is from genome assembly GCA_036365145.1 of Orientallactaga sibirica. NCBI lineage: Eukaryota > Metazoa > Chordata > Mammalia > Rodentia > Dipodidae > Orientallactaga > Orientallactaga sibirica. The sequence goes on from JAEOAD010001030.1 coordinate 6,396,457, forward strand.
AAACCAATCCAAAAGAGAAAAAATGGCTTTTCAAAAATTATCTGGGGACAAATGGCCATTCATATGAGAACATGAAACTGGATACATAATTTTTCCATTATACACGCACACACGTGTACACCCACACACACACACACACACACACACACGTGTACACACACACACACTCAAATGGAACATAGATACAAATCTACAATCTAAAAAAAACAATAAAATGTTTAGACAGTCACTTAGGTGAAACTGTGATGTTTGGTGATGTTTGGTGATGACAACAAATGCATGACTAATAGAAACACAAATAGTATGTAGCACTGCATTAAAATTAAAATTCTGGAAAAGATGTTCAGGTAAGTGAGCATAAGTGAGCATGCAAGCCACAAATTAGGAGGGGATATTTGAAGGTACATGTATGATGAATGTCCAGTCCCTAAGATATATGAGTGACTCTTAAAATGTAACCAAAACCAACAAAAAATTTGAAAATGCTTTTTTAAAAATTAAGCCCCTTTAAAAACAACTACACATGGGCTGAAGAAATGGCTTAGTGGTTAAGATGTTTGCCTGCGAAGACAAAGGATCCTGGTTTCATTCTCCAGGACCCACGTAAGCCAGATGTACAAAGGGGCACATGAATCTGGAGTTCGTTTGCAGTGGCCAGAGGCCCTGGCATGCCCATTCTCTGTCTGCCTCTCTTCTAGCTCTCTCTGTGCTTGCAAATAAAAAAACACTGGACATATAACCAAAGAAGATAGAGAGATGGCAATTAAGCATAAGAAAAGATGCACAGTATCATTTGTATTTAGGAAATTTCAGGTTGAAACTGCAATGAAGTACTCTTGCATAATTCTTGCTGATGACGTGAGGGAACATATATTCATGGCTTGTGGGAAAATTTGAAAGTTTACCCTGAGGGGATAGTTTGGATATTGATTTTTGGTTTGTTGTGGTTTTTTTTTAATCATCCACCTCAGCAGTCAGGCACCAAGATATTTATGCAATTAAGTTGAGAAGATGAGTATATGATCATTTGTAGCAGCTTGTTTATAAATATCAAAATGGAAGGCAACCAGATATCCTTGAATATATAACTGGATAAAAAGTGGTGGTTCACTCATATAATATTGTCAACTAAAGTGACCCAGTTTGGAAAGGTGACTTACTACTGAATTCCAATTTACACATTCCGTAATAAGCAAAACTGTACAGACAGTAATCTAATGTCCAAAAAGATATCATTCCTTAACCCTTTTGTTCTGTATTTGTGAAATGACTACATCCAACATGATGGAGTTAAGTGTTAGTTAAGCCTGTTCATACATTCGTGGGGGTACTAGAATGAAACAAAATGCAATAGAGAAAAGAAGTAAAATTTCTCCCTGAATAATCAAATAAAATTTTCAAATACTAAATATTTCATAGCTATTATCCAAGTTATAAGGAACTTGTGTATAATACTTGGAAAATGTTTTGTATTGCAAAGATAATTAACTGAACTTGAAGTACAGGTTACAATTGATATCCCAGACAAATGTCTTCATTCTTGCTTTAGTTACAGACAAAGCCAGGAAGGGATACATACAAGTGAACTTTAGAGTAAGGATAACCTATTGAAACAATTTCAGATAGCAATTATCTGAGTGAATTTTCAAAATATTGTTTGAGATATATTAAGAATAGGAAGATAGAACTGGCAGTAGACCTGAGAGACAGATAGACATGTTCATAAATGATAGATGTTTATCTAATGAAAATTACCTAGGAGCCTTGTGTTTTCTTTGCTGAATTTTGTAACCTGACAGGAGGAACAGAGACTTCCAAGGTGAGGACTCTGCTGGCATAGAAGGGCCACAGAAGGTCTACAGTCCTTCTGAGAAGACTGGGTTGACACTGCTTAAGAAGTCATCTGTCTGATAAATAAATCAACCTTAAGTTCTCTGCTAAGTACTGATTGCGGTAATAACTCTGGGTAATACAATTAAATTTGATGCATTCATAAGACATCTAAGAGTTACTGTCAGATGCACTTAGATGACAGAAGTTAGAATTTCATGATAAAGTTTTACTTAGAAAATATGGTAGTCCTTTAATGCTATTAAAGTAGGACAAACAAAAATAGGAGCAAACAAATACCCTCAAGAGATAACAATAGTGTTGGGTAGATCCGTAGGGGATATTCTCCTTATCAAGCAATGGTGGCCAGTAATGATCCTAAGCCAAATCACCCGTTTGATTGGCAAATGCACAACAAGCCATTATCCATTTAAGAAATTTTCTAATATTTTAGTAGATGTATGCTGTTAATATTGATATATATATGTATATATCATTGACCCATTTAGTATATGAGATGTGAATATTACTATGTTAAGAATATAGAATGTACATGGTATATTTGGTATGTAAAATATGTTTACATTTCAGAATATTTGGTATATAAAATATATGACCATATTTGAATAGGTTTAGTATATGGAATATACATGTATATTTCCCACAAGTTACCTATGAAAATATTGAAAATAACTTATTTGTGATTAGAGTATAAATACCTTCCAATAATTAAAACACAAGAGGTTTTGTTTTAAATTCATATGAACACTTTTCCAAATTATGATACACGCTAGAACAAGAATTAATTGGTTATATCTCAAAACTTAGTTTTTTGGTTACATTCAACATAATGTATATCCCACATTCTGTAGGATGAAAGCCACTTCTCCAGAAATTTTATTAATACATTAATTTTCCTATCAACTAAGTTATTTTTTAACTACTGAACCATATGGAGGTAAGAATAGGATTAATATATTCTTTATAGATCCTATATAACATTCTAGAATTACTCTAACACCATAAATGTGTGTTGAAATGTTATAATAACTATTACTAAGTCCTCTGTAAAATTAAAAGGCATTAAAACATTTCTCAGATGCATCTTACAATCTCAAAATTGTAAAAAAAAAATCCAGGCAACACTTAAATTACACCTGATTGGCAATTTAAAAATGTCTTCAAGAATGATTTCATTTCCTGTCTTCTCATTAAATAAGGTAACATAAATTTTTATTGAGGTTTTGCTTTATAGAGATATCAATAAAGTTCAGTATGGCTTTCAATGGGATTTTTTATTTCTGAGCACCTTTAAACAAGAGACATCACAAGCAATAAAACAAATGCCAGCTCAGTATTTGGCCTGGGTTCCTCATATTAAAAATGTTATAACCCAACAGTTTTATCTTCAGTAATATATAGTAATGATTTTTTAATGCTGCATTCTGCAAAAGTAGGAGGAACCAAAATGTCTCTAAATTGTATTTGTATGGCCCTAAACATAACCACAGAAAAGTATTATTCATATTGTAATACAGCTTTATGGTACCAATTTAGCTGAAAGAAAGTATATGTATATATCTTTTGTGGCATTTTTCACTTCAGAGGATTAGATATGACTTGTTTGTGTAATTCTGAGTGGGATTTTTTTTTTCCTGGTAGGGAAACTTGCTATTAGCAATGCTTAATCTTACAGGATGGCATGGATCCTGACGAAGAGGAATCATATCACAGGGAAGGCAATATCGGGCTTGGAAATATATGGGGAATACTTGTGAGACCAATTTCAACTTCACATTATGAGAAAAGGGGAATTATAGGAGTAATTTTTTAGACCACCAAATGTTTTCTTAAGCCACATAAAAAATACTTAGAAATGAGGGTAATCGTTAGTGACGCTACCCTTTTTTTATTTTTATTATCTATTTTTATTTTTATTATCTATTTTTATTATGACAATAAAGAGGCTGTATTTTCCAAGTGTTATGCAAGACCTATTGAGTAGAGAAGGAGGTTGGTACCTTTTCAACGCAGTGTGCCACTCACTCTCCTTTTGCTTTATACTTTTTTTTTTGATAATTTTATTTATTTATTTATTTATTTGAGAGAGAGACAGACAGACAGACAGAAATAGGCAGGTAGAGAGAGAGAATGGGCATGCCAGAGCCTCCAGCCACTGCAAACGAACTCCAGATGTGTGTGCCCCCCTTGTGCATCTGGCTTACGTGGGTCCTGGAGAATCGAGCCTTGAACCGGGGTCCTTAGGCTTCAAAGGCAAGCGTTTAACCCCTAAGCCATCTCTCCAGCCCTGCTTTATACTTTTTTAATAGAAAATTTAAGGTCTCTGAAAACAACAGCATCTTTTGTGGTGGTTCCTTGGAATGTTTGCCCGTTAAACCCTTCTTCCTCTTTTCTTTCCTCTCTCCCTTCTTTTTCTCTTTAAAACCATTTCCTTCTATTTATACCATGTGGCATTTTATTAATAATTTGTCATGGGAAAATGACAATGATTCCTCAGGACACGTTAACATATTATATGCTGCTTCTTAGTAGAGCCCTTGACCTTCACTGTGCAGACTCCAGAACCCAGCGCACCCTGTGTATCCATGATTGGCTTTCTCAAGTCTAGGTGACAACACTGCTTCCTCAGAATGTTCATAATGTCTGGATGAATACAGACAGGTCAGGCTCAATTCAATTTAGTATCTAAGCAAAATGATAAAGGGACTTTTTAAATTGTGAAGCTGTTCAGTGCCTTTTATATTATATTTATACAATAATAGCCTCAAAGAAAGTGTGATATTCCAAGTGGGAAGCTTAGAAAGCTTATTTTTCATATATGACCAAAGGATGGTTTGATGGTGGTGGTTGGTGAGAAAAAGTGAGAGAAAGAGAGAAAGAGAGAGAGAGGGAGAAAAAGAGTTAATTTGGGTATGTATTTACAGAACAAATACTCTATTTAATGCTCTAAGAAAAAGATCCTGATGCAGAATCTGTCATCCCTTAAATATTTGGACCATAACAAAATTTATGTCATTAAAACTCATGCTAATGAAAAGCAAAATGATCTCTCTCCTATTCACCCATTCCAATGACACTTACTGAGCTTTGTGCTACATGTCAGGTGATAGTACAAATGCTGGAAAGACAACAGTGAACAAGAAAGGGTAGGTGTCTCCGTAACTCATTCACATCACAGCGGGAGATGAGGGAGAAGAGGGCAAACATGCAGTGTCTTTGCTGATGCACTGGGCATCAGGTATATTTCTTAAGGTCTTTGCTCTTGCAGATCCCTCTCCCTAAAATATTCTTGCCTAGAGATGCTGGCTTAGTCAAAGCATATTCATTCTCAGCTTTGGTGCAGGCTGCCAAATAACTTCACTGTAGAATCAATGTCTCTTGCTTCCAGAATGGCAGTAGTGTGTATTTCTCCAGATCATCCGCAACGTTTGTGTGCTCCTCTTCATACCTACTCTGTTCACTTCCTCTGTTGAGTTTCCTATCAGTTGTCTTGTCATTCCCTGAATTTGTTGGACTAACATTTCTGTCATAATCCTTTCCCTATTATTAATATCTTCTTATGTAAGATGGATTTCCTTGTGCTAAAATAACAAATATTTTCTCCTAAGATAAGTTGTAGAATGCCAATTGTTTTATTACTAACATTTGGATGATAATCATTCTGGAATCTGTGCACTGTGATATATAAACCAAAGTTCAGTTTTCCATGTGGCAAAACAATGACCATTTCTCGAATAGACCTTCCATTCTCCACAGCTATGTCTATGTGTGTGTGAGATTCTTTTGACTATTTTAGGTATAAAAATCTTTTTATTTATTTGTGAGTCAGTGGGTGTATATCTGGTGTGGCCACGTGTGTGCATGCATGCACCGAAGTCACTTGCCACTGCAAATGAACACCAGATGAATCACCTCTTTGTGTCTGTCTTTGCATGGGTACTAGGGAATTGAGCTCAGGCCTGCAGGCATTGCAAGCAAGCACCTTTAACTACTAAATCTTTTCCCCAGCCTTTTCTTGACTATTTTATTGGTCTATTTCTCTTGCGTTTATTCTTCTGTTGCTTCATAAGTTTTGTCATATTATTATATAACATAATCACTTTACATTTTCATCTTCTTCAAAATTATACTTGCTTTTCTTAGTCTGGATATTGTTTGGGGTTGTAATTACTATGCAAATCAACTTGAAAAAACTGATAGTTTTATAATGCAGAGTTATTCAAATCATGACATATACTTTAACTTATTTAGGAATTGAAAATTTTCTCACAATAAAGTTTAGTCTTAATGTAGTACAATTTTGTTTTAGTTATTAATAAACATTTGATATTTTATATGGATGTTTGATAACTTAGTGTCATCATGAATGGCCTCATTTTAAGTTATCTTCTCATAGGAAACAGTACTCCAACATGAAGTTGAGGAAGCAAAAAATGGGAGCCAAAGAGATGGAGAAAACATTAGCAGTGCCCATTACCTATTAAATGTAAGAACTAGGAAGCCCAATAATAAATTGACTGATAAAACTTATAGAATTTAAGAACTGAACCACTGCATTTGCCAATGAATCTATTGGTATATTTTCTTCTTATTCTTTGCTTTCCCTAAAGGTATTTACTTTTTAGAACCTTATATTTACTATTTATAAACCATTTTTTAAGTAAGGCTACTAAACACTATATAATTAAATAATGAAAAAGGAATGTCTTTCATTCTTGTTTTATAAAACTAATATCACACATTATAATCTCAGTTTAGTTTCTTTGTCATCCAAAATAATTGCTTCTGTGATTCATCCATACTATTCCATAGGTGAATGTATGTTTATTTATTTACAACAATATAAAATTAAATACATTTTTGTACATTTCATTACAATGTACATTTTTTACTATTTCTATATTGAGCTACTTTAACTAATATTGCTCCCCATGATACTCTATATATTTTCTTGTACAAGTTTGCTGTAATTTAATTTAAGAAATAAGATTGCTTTAAAGTGGGATCTGTGCAAGTTCTTCTGTAAAGGTGACTACTTACATAGATATTTGTCTACTAATATGTCAGAATCAAGTTATAGAAAATGAATGCTTAAATAACTATTAATGTCTCATTTATCTTCTTTTTAAAAATTATTTGATTATTATGAACTTTAGAGTATAAACATATTGCACGTTTGTCATATAACCACTGAGTTATACTCCCATACCCCCTCTCTGCCACTGCCGTTCTACTTGAAGGCCTGCCTCAGAGGCTTGTTGGTGTTCACTATAGGGTTATAAACTCACCAGTCAGTCTCACTGGAGGAAGTGGGGACAAGGCCTTTGGATACTCCTTTCCACCTTGTGGCTCTTATAATTTTTCTACCCCTCCTTCTGGAATGTTCCCTGAACTTTAGAGGATTTGTTATAATTTTTTTAGGGTTGAGCTCTCTGCACCCTCTGAATTTCTGCATCAATGAAGTTTGAGTGTCTACTGGCATCTCCATGGAACCGTTTGTTGAGACAGCAGTGAGAGCAGCACTCATGTTTAAATCACCACTTCTCTGTCATATCGCCTGGGCCCCGACAGACGTGATACAGACGACTCCACTTGTTCTAGGCAGTCAGCTCTCTCGCCTTTCTAGGCAGTCACCTTGTCCTATGGATGGACCTTGGTTCTCCCTGGTATTTGCTGTCGTCTGGGCCTTGGTTACCCAGAGCTTCTCACTGCCCTAGGCTTGAGTGAGGTCAGTTCCCGAACTCCAGCTGATGCCTCCATTTCCCTTCAACAATATTCTATCTGCTTTCATTTCGTTCTGTCAGAGATTTATATAATAAACTTTATCATGAGCCATTTTCCCATAGAATATTGGTAAAATGTCCTTAAATATGAGCACATCAGTGCTAACATACTCCCTGGCAGGAGTAGAAAGCAGTACAGTTTATGCAACAAGTTTGGCAAAAATGTAACAAACGTAGTATTATATTTTTTCTTTTTTTATCCAAAATTTTCAGAATTTTTTTAAAGTTCATTTTTATAAACACAAATCAAGAGTCTTATTAATAGAAGTTATTTTTTAAATAAACTGTGGCATATACATTCAGTGAAATGTTACACAAATATAAAGAGTTGAGGTGATGGAAATATTTTCAGAAATTAATGACTTAAAAAGAATAAGAACATACATTTTTTAAAGTTTTCTAAATGCTACATACAAATAGTGGGAATAATATATATATATATATATATTTATATTTTTTTCTTATATATATATATATATTTTTAATCAAGCAAATAAAAAGTAATGGGAAATGCGAAACTAATAATGGTTACCTATGGGAAATAGTTGGGATGGTCCAGAATAATAAGATATGAATAATACAAGCTTTCATTTTCTGTATAGTTTTGAATTCTGACAAATTAACATACTGGTTAAAAATTATCTAAAACTTTTGTTAAATCAATGATAAAACAATTCTTTGTGATTATATTGAAGTCACCGGTATCTTACTTCTAAGCAGCCTTCAAGTTTATAGGCAAAATATTTTGGTCTCCTTTCTTTCTCCCAGGCGAATTCAATACCACAATCAAAATATATCCATGCTCACACTTGAGTGTCTCCAGGTTGCAACTCTGATCACAGGCATCCATGTCTCTTATATCAATTATCACAAGTCTCCAAAGATTCTCCCAGGTTCTAATCTTGACCCCTTGCTCAGAGATCATTCCCAAATAAGTACCAGAATTGTTCTTTTCATGTTTAATATACATTAGCATTCGTCATCTTAGAACCTCCAATGGCATCCCTGTACGTGGGAGAAAGGGTCAGAATTTCCCAGTGGCCTCCGCAGCCCGAGAGCTTCGCCTTTCCTTTCTCACTGTGCTTCCAAACTGCATTCTTCACAAATCACAGACACACTGGTTTCCCAGAACTCAACCCATGCACTTCTGCTTTGGGCCTCTACCAATTCCTAGCATGCTCATGCATAGCAATCTGTGTTGTTTTCATGAATTTCTCTTGACTTCCTTAAGTGTCTGCTGTGAAGTTAACTTTTGTCTATGAGAAAAATGAACTTTTAATATGTTATGTAGTTTAACTGATTTAAGAATGCCTGTCTTCCATAGAATGAATGTGCAATGAATAAAAGGAGTTTTGCCAGTTTCTTCAGAGCTAAACTCTTTGTGTCTAGAATAACAATTTCACATTAATAAATAGTAAACAATAATTAGGTACTGAGTAAATATTCAGTTAAATATATCAATACATATTATTTACAAATTCATTATACCTGAGTTTTATGTTAGAAATAACCTAAAAATTTGTCTATTAACCAGAGTTTTATGATTGAAAATTATATTAGAATATGTAAAAGTAAAGCAATGTATTTCATAATTTACTTTTAATTTATTATTGTTAGAAATTAGCAAGCACTTAAAATATATTGATGATAATTAGGAAAAGAATAGAAAGAAATACTTTTCAAGACACTAATTAAAAAGAAGTTTGCATTATAGTTACTAGAGCCATAGAAAGAAAAATATAGTAAATCAAGTTATAGCAAAAATGTGTCTAAATAATTTTAAATAGGTTTTGCAATTCATTAAAGGAATTGAAGTAATATGTGTTCAGCATAATTTTGTGACCAGGTCCTATGTGACATTTTCTGTTCTTGGTACTGCTGACATACTGAAAAGTAACACAGTAACCACTGGTTTATTGTAACTTACATTCCTATTGCAACTTTCATTCCAATGGGGATGTGCAGTCTACTGTTCTTAAAATAACTTGTCTGTTGGGCTGGAGAGATGGCTTAGTGGTTAAGGCACCTGCTTCCTAAGCCTAAGAACGCTGGTTCCAATCTCCAGCTGTTCTAATGTCCAGGTCCCACGTTTAGCCAGAGGCAAAGTAACACAAGGGCGCAATGCTGCACTTGACCACAAGGGGGCAAATGCATCTGGATTTCGTTCACAGCAGCTGAGAGGCTGCTGGTGCGCCCATCTCTATCTGTCTCCTCTCCCTCTCTCTCTGTCTCTCTCTGTGTCTCTCTCCAAAAAAAAAAAAAAACTAATAATAACTTGTCTGTGACAGCAGGTAAGTAGACTTGCTAGACACAAAATGATCTCCATTTAGTGTGCTCTGGTTTAAAGTAATATTATCAAGCGTTGGTAGTCAAAGCTACATGCACACACCCTTCCCAGTTGCATACAAATGAAAGAACCAGTTACCCACACATGAACTTAATGCTTGGAGAAATAACCCAGGATGGTTCCACCATGAGATAAATTATGTAAAACTCATTTCCCAGAGACGGTATTTAGTGATTTTAAAAATAGCTGTATTTAAAAGCATTTCCACAGAGCATAAAAAAAAAAAATCTCTGTATCTGAGGAACTTGAAATGTAACAAGTAATTCATCACCCTTTGCTTAAGGGGTCACCAAGCAAACGATCACACAGGCTTAGGGACCGTGCCTTCCAATCTTGTTAGAAAGGTTTCCTCAACAAGACCCTGTCATGAGAAGCAATACCAGAAGTTAGAAATGTGACTGCTGAGAGGTTTTCCTGACAGCACAAGACAGAGAGAACACTTTTTACTGAAATTCCAAAGGTTAGAAAATAGATTTTGAAGTCAAAGTGTAGGTAAAATTTTCTTTTACTTAACTCTCTTGCTCAATGAGTCAATGCACATTGAAATCACCGAACCATTGTGAACATCTCGCCCTGCACAGCTCAGGCATTTGAATCAAACAACATAATAGCCATTTGGGTTAGTCTTTGAATGTGCTTGTGTGTGTGTGTGTGTGTGTGTGTGTGTGTGTGTCTGTTAAAATGAACAAAGCTCATTTTCTAAGATATGAAATATTGTCTATTTAGTACAGATATGACTATTTCTACTTTCTATTTATAACATACAAAAATGATTACAATTATATACCCTGACATTTTACTTGGAAATAACATAAGACCACATTACCAAGATCCAAAAGCAAATTATTTCTGCTACATGTGTCTGCTGTTTTCTCACACTTTGAGAGGAATATAAAACTATAACCCATTGGCGGAGTCACTGAAGATGCCTTCTTTATGAGATGGCATTCTGTTGATGTAGAAAGTCTTTTTGAAGGTATTAAGTAAATTATATACATAATTAAATTATATATTATATAATTATGTATATAATTTACTTATCCTCTGCTATTTTGTCATTCTTTCATGAAAATCTTAGATGTCTATAAAATTTCATCTAATGCTTTAGTAAAGGCTCAGAAAGAGAGCAGAAAGAGACCATAGAACGTTAAAATTAAAAATGCCATTTTGATGCATTCCTGCAAGTCTGAAAAGTCTGTGTACATGACAGTATTAGGGTGTTCAGGTCTGGTTGTTTCCATAAAACATATTCCAGAGACCATATACTAGAAGGCAAAAATTAACAAAGATCAGAAAAGTACAAAAGGGCAAATGGCTGTTGCTTAATTTTGTTTCAGATTTTTTGCACAAGCGTGTTTCTTCCACCACAGATATAATTGTCTTAGGTGTCATTTCCCAGCACACAGGTCACAGTGCCGTGTTCTTCCATATATCTTCATTGACCATTTTTTTATGGAACCTAGATTCAAGTTGTCATATTCGATATCTGGGAAATAATGTTAACCTTATTTTTTTCACAATTAAATTCTATAACATGTAATCTTGCCAGAAATGGTTACTAATAAAATAATAATTGCACCATTTTATTTCTAAGAAAATTATGCCAAAGCATTGAAATCTGTGTCATTTCTGTGGCCACTTTGCTTTGAAAAGTGCCATAGAATTTATGTTGGCATGTTTATATTGTTAGTTTTTGCATGATTTCTACTTAAATATATATCATACACATGAGTGATGGGCAGAAAAGGTGTTGTAGAAAGCAAGGAAGTGAGTGTTACTACATAATACATTTCTGACATGAATATTTAAGTTCCATGTTTTTTCTGTTTGGCAAGTGTGAATGTTTACTTACAAGGCTGGAGAAAATACAGAGAGAGTCCTGTGCCTCCTTAAATTCTCATTTATCATTAATCTCACTGAAATCCTAGAGAAGAAAGCCTGCAGGAGACTCAGTGGGAAAAACTAGTGGGAGGAGCTGGACCCAGGTATGGCTCTGAACAGAGTAGGACAGGCTGATTCCGTTTACTGTCATTCTCACATTGCTTGCAACTTTCTGACAGTGTCACTTCACATGTTTTTTCTTCTTTCTGTGATATTCTTAGGACTTCAAATTTCCTTCTTTTAACATTGCTTCTTATCCAACATCAATATTAATTCCCGAGTTACTATCTGCTCATAGACACACGAAGTTCCTGAGAATCTTCATATCCCATAGCCATCAGTATGCATTCTACTATGTGACCTGACGTCTGTGGCTCTACATTCCAAGTATCCCAGTCATCAGTATTTCAAATGAGCAAGGAAAGGGACATGAAGGCTCTTCTGGTAACCCAAAAAGATTTCTCCAAAGTTCCCATTAGTATTTGAAACTGGTTTAGCACAGCATGGTAAAACCCACTCTACATAATAGTGAGAGCTGTCTTGAATTGCTGTGGAACCTTGGTTTCCTTACTTGTTATCTCCCTGTGATGCATTCACTTATACAAATATTTGTTGAGGACTGTGGAGTATAATCATAGGCAGTATCAGCTTTGGGGCAAAAGCCATGCTGCTTGGTGTCTATCTAGTTAACAAAATGTTTTGTAATTAAGACTTTATATATGTGATGATATCTTTCTATCTCAGCACTTTCATCTTCTAAATGGATAAAGAAGTAATACCTACGCTACAGTGTGCTGATGATGAATCATTAATAGGAGGAAGAATCGAGAAAACCTTGAGCATTCCTGTAGTCAAGAAGCCAGTACTTAGTGAAAGTTTGCTTTCCTTAACACAGTCAGCGGCCCGAATACTATCGCTTAAAAATACGTTTAAATTCAATCCCAGATATTCTTATTTAAGTAATCTGGACCAAGGTTTTCCTATGACTCTAATTTAGGAGTTCCCTTTTAAAAGTAAGTAAACCCTTTTAATTCCTAAATTATAGCAATCATGTTTTCCATTTTCAGTTGTTTAATTAGGTCTTTGTACAGTGCTTTAAAAACTATCAACAGACTGAGAGAAATGGACCAGACACTAAGCATCAGAACCCCCAGAATAAGACCTCCCCGTTCTCCGTATCGCCAACTGGCCCCAGCACCAAGATCAAGGCCGAAGACCCAGTGGTGACACAGCCCCAGCAGCTCCCCCGCATCCCCAGCCGACTCAGACTCATCTGCCCCAGGCCCAGCTCCCGTTGACGGGCAGCCAGCTCGCTGGGGACATACAGCAGCTCCTCCAGCTCCAACAGCTGGTGCTTGTGGCAGGCCACCACCTCCAGCCACCTGCTCAGTTCCTGCTGCCACAGGCCCAACAGAGTCAGCCGGGCCTGCTACCGACACCAACTCTACTCCAGCTACCTCAGCAAACCCAAGGAGCTCTGCTGACCTCCCAACCGCAGGCCGGGCTTCCTACACAGGCCGTGACCCGCCCCTCTCACACCCGCAGCCCCCCAAATGCTTGGAGCCAGCATCCCACCCGGAGGAGCCCAGCGACCTGGAGCAGTTGGAGCAGTTCGCCCGCACCTTCGAGCAAGGCCGCTTCACGCAGGGCGATGTGGGCCTGGCCATGCAAGCTCTATGCAACGATTTCAGCCAGACGACCCTTTCCCGCTTCGAGGCCCTCAACCGGGGCTTCACGAACACGTGCAAGCTCAAGCCCCTCCTGGGGAAGTGGCTCCACGACGCAGAAACCACGTCTGTGGACTCAAGTCTGCCCAGCCCCAGGCAGCTGAGCAGCCCCAGGCTGGGTTTCGACGCCGCGCTGCCGGGGCGAAGGCGCAAGAAGAGGACCAGCCTGGAGACCAACGTCCCTTCGCCTGAGAGAAGAGCTTGCTAGCGAACCAGAAGCTTACCTCCGACGAGATCCTGCTGATTGCCCAGCAGCTGCGCGTGGAAAACGAGGCGATCCGGGTCTGGTTCTGCAACCGGCGCCAGAAGGAGAAACGCAGCATCCCGTGCACGCGGCTCCCCTGCTGCCCAGCCCCGGCAGGCCCGCCAGCTACAGTCCCCACCTGGTCACACCCCGAGGGGGCACAGGGACCTCACCATTGTCCCAAGCTCCCAGCAGTCTGAGCACAACAGTTACGACCTTATCCTCAGCTGTGGGGACACTCCACCCCAGCCGGACAGTTGGAGGGGCTGGGGGGGGCGGGGCGGGGCGGGGCCCCCCCTCAGTTCCATCCCCTCTGTCACTGCCCCACCCCCGGCCACCACCAATAGCACAAACCCCAGCCCTCAGCTATTGGCTTGACGGCCTGAACCCCAGCACCGGAAGCACAATGGTAGGGTTGGGCACAACCCTTTGGCCACTATGCAAGCCCTGGCCTCTGGTGGCACCCTGCCCCTTACCAGCCTTGATGGCAGCGGGAACCTGGTGCTGGGGGCGGCTGGCACGGCCCCAGGGAGCCCGGTCCTGGTGACATCACCTCTCTTCCTGACCCATGCGGGGCTGCCCAAGCTCAGTGCCCCGCCCGGGGTGGGTCTACTGTCTGCAGCAGCTGCGGCCTTGGCGGCCTCCACCTCCAGCAAGTCACCTGCCCTCTCTTCATCCTCTTCATCTTCCTCCTCCTCTTCCTCCTCCTCCACCTGCAGCGAGGTGACAGCCCAGACCCCTGGAAGCTCAGGGGGGCCCGAGGCTGGGTCCAAGGCTGAGTGAGGGCCTGCCATATGCCCGCCTCGCGTTCCTCCGGACCCCACCTTGGTTCCCACTGTCCGGGATGAAGGTGAGGAGGCCAGTTGGTAAGGGGTCCTCCGAGTGACAAGAGAGAAAAGACCAAAAAAAGGAAAAGAAACTAACCACAAAAGACAAAAACAATCACAACAGAAACCAGCTGCCCTAAGGGAACCAGAGATGAAAACCAAAAAAAAAAAAAAAAAAAAATTCTCCCCCACCCCCAGCAAAATCAAACAAACCAAACCAAACAAACAACAACAAAAAAAAACCAGTCTCCACCAGATCTGGGAATACATGTGCTCACACTTGACTGCTATGACACCAAATAGCCCGGGGCCAGGAACAGAGCAGTCTCCTCCAGGCCGGACCTCACACCTCGGAGAGCCCTGGCTATGGGGCCAACCCCCACTCTTACCCCTCCCCCCTCCAGAAATGGGGGGACAGAAGGAGCAAGAGAATGTGCCAGCCTGCTGCCCCCCTCCGCCCTGAGCCCCAGCCCTGGGCCAGTGGAGACAGGGCGCAAGCCTGGGCAGGCAGGAGGGGCACCAGGGAGGGCAAACTACCTGCCAAATGGTCTTTTCCAGAAAGAGGAAGAGCCTGAACAACTTCATCCAAAGGATGTACAGAATTTTTAGCGTTGTGCTTAACAGAATGTGTCCCTAACATGTGTCCCCCTTTCCCCCCTAGCTCTCCCCAGTAGGATAGGGAGGCGGGGGGTCTTGCTTTCCTCCCCACTCCCAGCCTGGGGAGAGTTCAGAGGAAGGCCTGGGAGTGACTTTTGTTCATTCCTTGTACCTCCTCCGCCCTTTTCCCATGAAGGGTGGGCTAGGCCATTTTGCCAACTTCCAGCTCTCATGAGTCTCTTCGCCCTCAACCCTGTCTGCTCTTCTGCTCTGGAGTAGACCCCCTCCCCCCACAGACTATGGGAAGGTGGTCATTGCAAGCAAAAGGGGATGAGGTGAGGGCTTTAAAGATGTCTTTCTTTCCATCTGTTGGTCAATTTCCCTGAAAAAAAAAAAAAAAAAAAAAAAAAGAAAATTTCATATTCCAGTGGAAAAAAACTAGCAACAATATATTTGTGGGACAAAACTTCTTCATGTTATAGTAAGTGTGCTTCCAGTATCTACATTTCAATTTATTTCTCTTTTTTGTTTGTTTTTTATCTAAATATAGAGCTCTGGCTGACACAGGACTCACTATATAAATAGAAAAGGCTAACCTCAAAGTCAGGGGCAATTCTCCTGCCTCTGCCCCCTCCTGAGGGCTATGATTTCAAGTGTGTGTCACCAGGCCTGGTTGTGATTAATTTTTGATACCCAAGAAATGTAAAGTTCCAAATGTAGATAGAAATAAAATGTTTATAAATTCCAAGTAACAGAAAGATTTTTAAGATATAAAATGATAATGTTGACGCATACTGTGTATGCAAACTGTACAAATATATAATTGTAAACATATAAAATAATACTATGCAGAGCTGGAGAGATGGCTTCCCGGTTAAGGCGCCTGCCTGTTAAGCCTAAGAATACTGGTTCCAATCTCCAGGTCCCACTTTTAGCCAGATACAAAGTGATGCAAGGGCACAATGGCGCACTTGCCCACAAGGGGGCGCACACATCTAGAATTCGTTCACAGAGGATAAGAGGCTGCTGGAGTCCCCATTCTCTCTCTCTCTCTGCCTCTCCCTCTCTCTCTCTCTCTGTCTCTCTGTGTCTCTCTCCAAAAAAACAAATAATAATAATGATACTATGCAAATATATATGTGAAAATTAATTCTAGTCGGGCAAGACTTTGGCGCATGGTTCCAATCAGAGAATGCAAATCCATCATATGAAAGTTTGGTCTTCGTGGAGCTTTCCAACTGTAGGATTCTTAAATAAGTTACCTGATATCATCTAACTGTAGATCCAGAAACTGACTGGTTATCTATCACATCAATATTCAATAAATATTTACTGAATTAAATAATAAATATATTTTTCTTCTGGGACATAAGTCATATTTCAGCTCCATTTTTATAGCCCCAAAGTGAAATATTTGGTTCTCTTCAGCAACTGAATCATTAAGTTGTTAATAAGCATTGTATAGCATTTCATTGCAAGTGTTACTTAAGTACCCATTTAATAAAAGGAAAACATATTCCACTTATTCAGGGCCATTAGGTCTTAATAACAATATCCAAGGAAACATTCATGTGTAGGCCATTCTTAAATACATGAAAATATAACATTAAATCAATAATCCATTACACTGTACTTGATGATTTCATGTTTTTCTCAGTGCGAAAGTGGGATTTTGGAAACCCTCTTGTTTTCCAACTAATGCAAATGAAGGTAATAATTGCAGGCCTTTACCCCTATTCTAAACTGAAACATGTATGTTATACCTGGAGCTGCAGTAGGCACCTTGAAAACATACTTAGTGAGATGGGTACTGAAAGATAGTTTGCAATGATTCAAAATCTGTTGGCTCTGATGGCATTATTGAAATTCTCAGTCAAGGCCAGGAGCCAATTAACTACACAGTCATTTTATATCAAGAAAAATACCCCTGTCTTAATTCAATTAGGATTTGCAGAATTTCCTGATATTAACAGCTCTGACATAAAAACTGGCAGGCTTTCTAGTGCCTTGGCTGGTACTGTGGTTAGCTTTGGGTAGCTGGGACAAAACACCTGACCAAAAGCAGCTGATGGGAGGGAAGAGTTGATTTTGGCTGACAGCCTGGAGGGGAAGCATCACCATGGCAGGGAAAGGACTATGGAGCAGAGGCTGCTTATTGTACCTGGCCACAGCTGCTGGCAGCAAGCAGCAAGAGTGAGCTGAGCTCTGCTAAGTGGGAAGCTGACTATAAAGAACCCTAAGCCTCATCTTAGCAACACACCTCCTCCATCAAGACTCCACCTTTCAAACTGCCACCAGCTGGGGACCAAACATTCAAAGCACCAGTCTAAGGGGAGGATCTGCTTCAAATGATCACCTCAAGCACTTGGATTCTCTCAGTGTAGAATCTAAATAGTGGAGGCCAAAAGGATTCTGCTGAAATAGGAGAAGGGACTATGGGAAACAGATACATTTTGGAATTGAAAGTCAATCAGTTTATTTATTTATTTATCTAAGACAGGCAGGCAGAGAAGGAGAGAATATAGGTGTGTCAGAGTCTTCAGCCACTGCAGATGAACTCTAGACAAACTCCAGATGCATGCACCACCTTGTGCATCTGGCTTACGTGGGTCCTCGGGATTCGATCCTGAGTCCTTTGGCTTTGCAGGCAAGCACCTTAACTGCTAAGCCATCTCTGCAGCCTCACAAATCAGTCTTTTTAACAAAGACACAAAGATAATGAATATTGGAGAAAAATAAGAAAATCTTCACAGTGAATTTGGTGAATACTTGAGTGTCTTGAAAATTTTTTTTAGTGCTTTAACTATGGTCTATTAGCCCATGCTTTGGTTAATTCTTATATTTTATTCTGAATATAAAATTGTATTTTACACAAATAACAGTGTGATTCTTCTTACACATGTACAGTTAGATCTAAAGATCTAGAATGAAATAACTTATTTTTCTGGTGTATTATCCTCCATTTCCCCTTATAAAACCGTTCCCTGAGGAAAATTTTTACGATGATTTTAAATAATTTTGAAACAAAGGAAAATGGTTGGCTTTTGTTTTCATGCAGAAATTACATTGGAACTAATCAATTATATATTTTTGTCATTATTATTTACTTATTCATATAACTTCATTTCATTTTAAATGTAAAAAAGGATAATTATGGACTTTTTGATGACCAGTTTTCATGAATATTATAGGTTCAGTATACTCGTTTTTTACTTCACTGGACTGAGGGTTAGAGATTATAATTAAAACAGCCACATTCTTTAGTGTATTAAACAATGAAAATCTCTCTTGATGATGACACAGGAGTTCAGTCAGGCCTACTCTTGTGCCTTTAGTCCTAAAGGTAAAGGTACAGAAAGAGCACAGGCCAAGTCCAAGTGATGACAGACAGCCAGTCATCACTTCCAAGAGTTGAAAGATCTCTGGAGAGAAGCTGAGGAAGAAACTCAGTTGAAAGTATTTGTAAAGGGAAGCATGCAGCCAAATTCAGAAAACGGGACTGCATTTTCAAAGTTATGGCCTACAACTAATCAGGAAAATGATACATCTATGAAATGCTCCTCAGATTATTATTATCATTATTATTTGTTACTATCATCTGCCAAGAGTCTAAGTATGTCCCCCATCATTTAATAATATAATAATTTTTTAAATTTTTTTATTAATTTATTTGCAAGCAGAGAGCGAGAGAGAAAGAGAGAGACAGAGATAGAAGAGAGGCAGACAGAGAATGGACGTGCCACAGCCTCCAGCCACTGCAAATGAACTCCAGACGCATGTGCTCCTCGTGCTTCTGGCTTATGTGGGTCCTGGAGAATTGAACCGGGATCCTTTGGCTTCCCAGGCAAATGCCTTAACTGCTAAGCCATTTCTCCAGCCCTTAATAATATAATAATTTTAATACCACAAATGAACTTTATTCTCCTAAAACATTGCCTATACCACCTACCTCCACCATTCTTAGTTCCAATTCTTGGTTAACTTTATGGGATCATCTCTGTGCTTGGGGACACTTAAGTATTTTCTATGTATCATTTACTCTGTCAATCAAATGTGGCAGTTTCTGACCTAAAAATAGCAGAAACTGTGTGTTTAAACATTCTCTCACAGCTTTGGAGGACTAAATTCTGAAAGCAAGAGGGAAGCTAGGGGGGATTTCTCCAAAGATTGTTGGGCAATATTTCTTACTTGCCTCTTCCGTGTTTCTAGCTATCACCGGCCATCTTAACATCATTTTGCTTACCATAGAGCTTCACATTGCCTTGTCACTGATCATGTCTCTGTGACCAAATCCCCTCCTTTAAGGTTAATAGTCATTGGACTCGGGCTCACACTTTGTTTTTACCTGACTCCATCGATTTCCAAATTAGTCACAGAACAGTGTTTTGAAAAGACATGAATTGTTGTAAGACACAAAACAATCTGGTTTTTTAAAACACACACCGAAAGGTACATGTTTTATATAAAATGTGATCATTTGTCCACAATACCCTACAAGCTCCAGATTATACTCTTTTGTGGGTAATATCACATATTGCACATGATCTAAAACAGAGGTAGGCAAAGTTGGGCCCACAGTCAAATATGGACCACCACTTACATTTATAGTTTTATTTGGATAAATCCATGTACACTCAACTTTGTTTCTGCTTCTGTGTCACATTGTTAGAATAAAGGACACAGAGACTATGTAGCCCTCAAAGCCTGACAATTTAATACCCAGCTCTTCAGAGCAAACAATGCACATGCCTTGCTATCTCATCAGGATTGAGAACTGGATGTAAAAAAGTATTTCTGTTCACAGAGTGACAACTTACCAAGTTACATGCTGGTTTTATGATTTCATAATATTCATAGGGCCCAAGGTATTGCCATAGTGGGATGTTCATTACAGTGGAACAAAAGGAAAGTCAGAGAGGCCAAGCTAATTCCAGGAGGCTATCTAGCTTGGAGGGTGTTTTTAGATATTATGAGCTTAGATGGAATTGATCAGGGTCAAGGGTTTTAAATAATATCAGCGGAATCAAGCAAGTGCCACAAAGCAGAGAGATTGAATATAACGCCAGGTATTTTGCTTAGATAGGAAATGGGAAATTATTGGTTTCAAAACACACACAAACACTTTAAAGCAAAGATAAGCTGACACTAATAAAGTAGAAATTGGTAATAAACATAATGGTATTAATAGCTAGCACTTACCCAAAATGATATTTTTTGAACAGGCATTAGTCTAAGAATTTTCCTTGTATGGACTTATGAAATCCTCAAACACAATGAAGTGAATCTTATAATAATATTGTTATTAAAATATTAGGGAAAGGATTTCGTGTTAGTTTACCACCTACTGTGCAACATAAAGTCTCAGTGATGAGTCTGCAAGCTCGGCTGTTGCTCTCCACTCCACAAATGGAGACACAAACGCCTAGAAGAGGAATTAGCACAATATCAATGAGACTCAGCATAAGGCTTGACCAAGACAGGAGACTAAGTCCTCCTGCACAAATGTGGATTCATTCCTGCTTCTTCAAATCCCTCAATGGGTATAGACAGATAAGAACCCGAAGTCCTGGAACAATAGAAGCTAGCATCAGGACTTTTGTTTTTGTTTTTGGTTTTTCCTCCTGGCAGTTTCTTTTCTCTGTATCATGCTGTTATCTTGTGTGTCTGCTTGGGCTTCTAAATCTCTTAGGTATGTGCGGATACTAGCAAGGACCAGTTACAGTGACAGATAAAGACACAAACTTCTAAGTAATGCTTGGAGGTGCCACAGCCTTTTCACTCCTGATTAATGACAGTGACTGATAGGATTTTAGACTGATAAGAATTTTCAATGAACAAGAAATGCTCAACCCCACCGTCTTTATCTTATCAGCCAGAAAATAAAGCATTAGTGTTTCATTCAAGTTATTTAACAGGTATTGAATATCTGCCTAGATCTTGATCCTGCCCTTTGGTGTCAGGTACTGAGCAGGGAACTGCTATCCCTCTTGGCTAAATCCAGAAGAGGGGGCAGAGTAGGAAATAATTGAGAAACCATTCCCTGTGCCTATTTTTATATATTTATTTTATATATTTTATATATAATATATATTTTTATATATTTATATCTGCTGTATACTATTCATGAGAAATTTAAGCCAAGCCTCTCTCTCTGTCTCTCTCTCTCCATATATATATATATATATATATATATATATATATATATATATATATATGCACACACATACATACTTTATCTCCTTACCTCACACTGTCTTGTGTTAACTATTTTTTCAAATACTCTACATATTTCAAGGAAAGCAAAAGGAAAGATAGCAAGAGAATGGGTAAAGGCAGTTGTTCAGACCCTTGGTTTACACCCGGAGCCACAACTATTTGGGATTTTTCTGTTATTACTGATTTTCAAGATCAAGTGTTTCGTCCCCTGATGAATGAGGAGCAAGTACGGCTGAAGGGCAAGCAAGCAATGTTTTCTTGAAAGTGAAGAAAGCTCTCTCTGACAGAGAGGCGACCAGAATAATGGGAGAACTGCTAGCATCCTGGAATGTGCTCTTGGTGCACCGAGGAAGAGTCTGTACTTGGCCCTTATGGAAATGAGGCATTCAGTTAGGAAGAGGCTTATTGGTTACGTTTAAATACACATAGAGGATTTTGATTGGTTGGTGGACCCAAAAGCCTGCCAGTGGGGAAAACGGCATGCTCAAAAAAAAAAAAAAAAAAAAAAAAAAATCCTGAAAGGAGGAAGAACCAGAAGGTAAACAGAGCAGAAGTCTCTCCTGTTGCTAATTTTGTCAGGTTTAGTGTCAGACGTTATGTGTCAGTTCCCTTCTAACCTCACCAGGGAAGGTTGATTATTACATTATTTGGGGCCTGTGTCCCTAGCTAGCTACCTAAAAATGAAAGCTACCTTGCTCCAAATCTATCCCTGGGACCACAATTTGTCACTGTGAGCATGTGTCTGTAAATGCTATCTTTCCCACGTACTAATGTGACCGCTGTGGTCTAGCTTCCAGAAAGGAGGAGGCCGGAGTCCATCCAGAATTCTCTCCTGGGCCTCATTCCAGGATGGGTCATTTAGGTGCTTCAGAAGCAGTGTTCAGGTTCACGTGTTCATTTCTGGAAGGGTGCTTTGTACTTGGCAGAAAAGCCTACCCTTTTCCCCAAACATGAGCAAGTGCTTTTCCCAAAGCCTTTCAATGTGTAACCTCATGTGGAAAAGGTACTTTGTGGGTATGATTGACTTCAGGATCTTGAGAAGAATCGATTACTCTGGAATGTCAGATGAGCCCAGTATGATCACCAGATTTTTTCCAAGAGAAAGTGAGGTAGGAAAGAGATAAAGACAAAAACAGGCAACTAGTAGTAAGCTTGCTTCTTCGGTTTTGTCAGATTGAGACACCAGCCCAAACAACTTACGCATTATCACCCTGGTGGTTCCAAAAGAACACGACTAAGAACTTGATTCTCACCAAGCACAGCATATTCTAAATTGCTCATTTCCAGATTGTAAGGTAATAAATGATTGCGGCTCTGAGTCACTAAGCTTGTGGGACACAGCAACGAGAGCATGGTGGAAGCCACCTGTCCTCACTAGTACACAGCCACGAAGGTAATGTCCCTGGCTGTCTTCTCTATTCCCCTAGATGCCTCATAACAACCCTTCTTATATCTGAAGTAGACACACATTGTCTTTCATTGCACCAAACACAATGGACATGGCCAAGCAGACACTTGTTGTATTTTTAACCTGAATTAAAATTTGCTAAAGTTCAACTTGCCCAATTCCTTTCTAAAGAGGCGGTCCTATGTACCGTTGTTGTTCACAAGTGACATGTAGCTGACCATGATGCCGGGGACCACTTCAGGGGGAGTGCCGTCTCTAGTAGTTCGCATGACCATATACAGCTCTCAGCTTGACGAGTGGGATCACCCTGTCCTCTTCCAGTGCCACAGAAATATCAAAGGACCCAGTGTGTGGAAATGAGACTGGAAGGAAAACATATTCCTATATTTGTGTTCTCACTTCACACAGATGGGTTAGATTTTAACTGTTACAGACCTAAAGCCATGCCTTACAGGAAAGAAAGTCAGAGATGTTTTTAATTCACAGCTGTGATGTTAAACCTACATCTAGTCTCACTCTCTACCTTCCAGACAGTAGGCACCACCAGGTCTCTCATTAGCATTTGTTCCCAGAAAGCTTCCATATTTTCTTTTTAGAAATCCAAATGGAACCACATCAGCCACTGTTGTGTCGTCTTAAACAAGTCAAGCTTTCTGTTTTTGAATTCTTGCTTGACTGTGTTTAAGACAGGTACTCCCTATTTTGTGCAGACTGATTATGACTCACTATGTAGCTCTGACTGTTCTCAAACTTGCTATCCTCCTGCCTCAAACCCCATACTGCTGGAATAACAGGGAAATACTATCATAATCAACGTAGTTGAATCTGTTTCAAAAGAAAATTAGAAATGTTTTCATGCAGGGTCAGAAAGTTTATGGAAAATGAGCTGGAGAGATGGCTTAGGGGTCAGTGGAAGGGGTACAGAAGAAAGAGTTATAGGAGGGGATTATAGGAGGGGATTATGATTATATATAATATATATATAGTGTCAAATGTTTTAATAAAATATTGATTTTTAATTGTATTTTTTCTCGTCTTTCCCTTTATTGGATGCTGGCCAAAATCCTAAGCATGTTTGCCATGATATTCTCAGTCTTTTCTATCGTTTTTTCAATAAATCTCAATTTCCTTACTCAATAAACATAGATTCTCTGTCTGGAGAGATGGCTTAGCAGTTAAGCTGCTTGCCTACAAAGCCAAAAGACCCAAGTTTGACTCCCCAGGACTCATGTAAGCCAGATGCACAAGGTGGTGCATGTTTCTGGAGTTCCTTTGCAGTGGCTGGAGGCCCTGGCATACCCATTCTCTTACTCTATCCTCCTTTCTCTCTCTCTCTCTCTCTCTCCTGTAAATAAATAAAAAGTAAGAATATTTTTAAAAATTAAAAAAGAAATTTTTACACAATGATTCTGCTAAAAAGGATTTGAACAACTGTATTTCCCTTGCGTCATCCACACCTTCTACACCTATTATTATACTGAGAACTAACTGTCACATTCCTGCTCTTCAACCAAAATTGAGTACACAGTGAGTTCACTTAGACCACTTCTACAAGCTTTCATCCCAGCAAAGGAAATAAAATCTGTGTATAAGCTATAAATAGATTGGATTTGGCAAGATTTTTTTAATCATGATTCTAGTATGATTGCCTCACCCCATTATATTCCTCTATGACAGGCTTTCTCAAGCTTGGAATAAACAACGTTTTAACAGAGATACACAATTTCTGGTCACAGGTAGGTACGTGTGGCCTGTAGAATGTTTATTAACAGAACCTCTGATCTCTACCCACAAGATATCTGGAACACCCAACAAGTTATGACAACTGTTGTCAATACCTTCGGATATTGAGAAATGGGCCCTGGGAAGCAAAATGATCCCCAGTTGAAAACTATTGCCACAGGAACATGAGGATCAAAAAGAAATGCTGGTTCTGAGTTTTAGGTCATTCTTCCACTGCCACCTATGGGGAAATGCTGACCACAGAGATAAATTATTCTTCATAGAATCAGAAAGCTATGTTAGTCTAGAGAAATGGCTCAGTATTAAAATGTGCTTCCTGTATTAGCATGAGGGACAGAGGGGACCTGATACCTCAGAGTTTTATTTCCCATCAGCCACAAGTAGCTGAGAATAACCCCATTGCTATGAGGATCAGAAACTGGAGAATCTCTGGGGCCCGTGACAAACAGCAAGTTCCAGAACCCTTGAGAGACTCCATCTCAATTCAAAACAGGCAGAGGAGCAATTGAGGACATCAGATGTTCTCCTGTGGCCTCCAAAAATAAGTACAGAGTGTGTTATGTCATCACATACATGTGCATATGCCAGGCATGCACATGAGCATGCACACACACACACACACACACACATCTACACAGCATATGCTATGCACATAAAGTAAAAGAAAAAGAAGGGAAAGAAGAAAGCTATTTATTAAACCCCTGAAACAGCGTGGAAGCCAAAGACTCCCCTTGGAACTTTTAAAAAGCTCAGCTCAGAAAGGTTGAATTACATTTTTCTTTTTACTTCATGCATAGAGGACCCGCAGCTCAAGAAGGTACAGTGATGAGCAGAGGTACCCGTCAGAGGGTTGTCAGCCTGCAGAAGCCTTAGAAGAGTGAGGCCTCACTTTAGCTGTGGTAATCTGAGCATGAGTCAGGCTGTAAACGCTCTGACATTTGCATGAAGGCAGAAGATGCCTAGAGCAAGTTTCTAAAGTACTGAAAAATGAGTGCCTCATGGGATCTTAGAATGAGCCGCGGTTGCAAAACAAGTTTAAGTCAACAGAAGAGATCGGTGGCTGTGGGGATTTTATTGAGGCATCCCTGATAAACTTAGGTGTTCTGAATGCCATGTCCCCAGCTGTTAGCAATGTGGGAATTAAGCCCTCCCGGAGGCAGTGTAGTGTTGGGGGTGGGCCTATGGGTGTTATAGTCAGCTTCCTCTCACCAATGTTTGGTGCACTTTCCTATTGCTGTTGTCCATCTGATGTTGGCCAGGAGGTGACATCCACCCACCCTCTGCTCATGTCTTTGTTTTCCCCTGCCATCATGGAGCTTCCCCTCTAATAAGTTGCTCTTGGTCAAGTGTTTCCTGCCAGCAGTGAGAACCTGACTTCAAGAAAGTAAGGAGCAGTAATCTACAACTTAGGACAGGTGATTGTTTCTCAGCCCACACACATTTGAAGGGCTGGAAGAATGACTACAAGGAGTTGTTAGGTCACTAGAGAACCTTTTAGATCGTAATGAATGCAACTTAAGAAAGGCTCATTTGAATCTATAGGCTATGGAGAACTAGAAAAGAAACTGAAGTGATCTGTGCAAATATCAAAGAAGTATCATTTACAAATATTTTAGGCAATATTTTATAGATGCTGGAAATATATGGATAGAGTAGTTAGAATTATTAAGAAATAATTTTAGAGCAAACTTTAGTGGCTCTGCTATACCTCATGCTTATGAAAAATAAAAAAAAAATCAAATTGATTAGTAAGTCATGGTTTCATGTCTTCCCTCATTTAATAAATTTATTCTAGAATAAATTTATGGCCTTATCAGTGTCTATTTGAAGTTCACTTGCTCCTTTGAAGGAAAATGAAATTATTTATCAGTGATTAGGTTATTCATGAGGCTTGGCATAGCTTAATTTATAATTAAAGTATAATGGGCTCACACTTAGAATGTTAAGACTTTCTTAGCATTCAGTCTATCTCATACTGGAGTGTTTGAATACATTAGGGAGAGCACAGCTAATCAACCTCACTTACCATATAGTAGCAATCTTAAACAAATAGTACACAAAAAGGATACACGCAGCTGATAGCAACATGAAACGTTGTATAGGGCATCGTGGCTATCCATGTTGATTTCCTCCCCTTAGCTAAATTTCACTGAACTAATAGCAAGATAATAGTAAGGGAATAAAATCACAGGACCAAAAAAATAGACCATATGAGTTTAACAATTTGTAAACTACAAATATGGTGGAGGAATGATAGTGGCTTTGGTGGAAAGTTGTAACATTGGTGGCTTTAGAAGGTGATGGTAATAATGGACAAATCGGTTTTCCCAGTATAAATATCTAAATACTTAGGAATTGGAATGTGGCTTACCTTAGAGCAGTAATTCACAGGCTCAATAATTGAAAATGTAAAGATGTGTTAAAAATAGAGACATAGGGCTGGAGAGATGGCTTAGCGGTTAAGGTGCCTGCCAGCAAAGACTAAGAACACCCATTGAAATCTCCAGGTCCCATGTTTCGCCAGACACAAAAGTGACACAAGGGCGCAATGTTGCATATGTGCACAAGGGGCTGCACATGTCTGGAGTTTGTTCACAGAGGCTGAAAGACCCTGGTGCACACATTCTCTTTCTGCCTATCTCTCTCTCTCTCTCTCTCTCTCTCTCTCTCTCTCTGTCTCTCTCTTTCTCTCCACTCTCTGTCTCTCTCAAATATTAAAAAAAAATAGAGACATAAAACGATTAGACCAGATGACTACCCCTTCTAGAGAAAGACTAAAAATGTCAGGAAGACAGCACTGAGGCTTTGATGATTTCCAAGAGTGTTTATAAAGAATTGTGGGAGAAGAAGAAGAAGGAGGAAGAAAAGGTGTTGAAAATAGACACTCAGAAAATAGAAATCACAGATATTATGGCTCAGTGCTCTCTCAATTTCATTCCACAAGGGAAGTACCTGGGATTATAGCTCATTTTACTAGACCATGTTGTCTAAGTACTACATTAGCTAAACCGATTAGGAAAATGTGCATATTAACAATTACATATTGTCATAACTGTAAAAGTTTTGCTAGAAAATGAAAGAAGACTGTGAAAGTGAGGCGTAGTACATAAAAGGAATATAGCAAAATGATTTACTATAAAACTTCTAAGAATTCCAACAAAGAAAAGTTCTTCAAGATATCCAGAGAAAGAATGTTTACTGATAAAGGGAAAACAATTGAAATAATAGCAGATTTCTCATCAGAAACTATGACTGCAAGAAGAAAATAAAACAGGTTTCCACTACAAACGCTAGAGAGGTTAAGAATTCTATACCTAGTGAAAAGATGCTTTAGAAATAAAAGAGATATCTACATTCTTTTTTTTTTTTTTTTTTTTTTTTTTTTCGAGGTAGGGTCTCACTCTGGCCCAGGCTGACCTGGAATTAACTATGTAGTCTCAGAGTGGCCTTGAACTCACAGCGATCCTCCTACCTCTGCCTCCCGAGTGCTGGGATTAAAGGCGTGCGCCACCATGCCCGGCTCTACATTCTTATATAGTTAAAAATGAAGAGATTTTTCATGTAAAAAGATCTAAGTGTTAAAAGTGCCAAAAGGGGTTTGAGAGATTGCTTAGTGATTAAGATGCTTGCTGGCAAAGCCAAAGGACCCAGGTTTGATTCCCCAGTACACATGTAAAGCCAGATACACAAAGTGGCACATGCAGTGGCTAGAGGCCCATTTATCTATCTATCTATCTATCTATCTATCTATCTATCTATCTATCTATCTATCATCTATCTATCTATCTTCTATCTTCTATCTATATATCTATTTATCTACTTATCTATCATGTAACATCTATCTATCTGTCTATCATCTATCCCTCTATCATCTATTTCTCTATCATCTATCTCTCTCTATCATCTATCTGTCTATATGCCTCTCTTGTAAAAAATAAACTATCTTTTTAAATGCCAAAAAAGATTTTCTAAACAAAATGAAATCTTGAAAATTCTGGAAAAACATAAACTAAAGACAGAGTAAATGGGGTAATTAAAAAAGATTTTTCTACTCTTGAGTCATCTAAATTATGTTTGAAAATTGAGGAAAAAACATAATAGTATATTAACTTATTTTTATCAAAATTCTAAAACAATGAAGAGGTAATATTTGTTTCCAAGCACATGCATGATACAGGGGAAGACCAAAAGAGGCAGATTTTCCTTGCTTCCCTTGAATGCAAAAAATTCCAACAAACTTTGGTAAGCAATAAATATAAAATAAAATAACAAAAACAATTGTTAAGAACCTACACAAAATGATATCCTCAAAAACATTGTACAATCTTTTGGACGTGATTTTGACTTGTTTCCCAGCTAGGAGGTCCATTCCACTAAGTGGATCTGTTAGCCAAATCAAGCTTCTCACTCCGTTGGAAAATTTGCTTCTCTTTTTCAGATGGACGCCGAACCTGAGGGGAGGATCAACCTATGGCACCTCACCAGGGCCCCAGCTGAAACCATAGAGTAACGGGGGAAATGAGCAAGAGTGCAGCTTTCTTGGTGAACATGACACCAGCACAAGCTGAAGGAGATAAACACAGAGAACACTCAACTCCTACTAAACCAGATATCCAGAGACACAGAGGCTCCCAAGACCTCATCACTGAAGTAGAACTAAAATGAACCCAATGTGGCTCAGGGAAATTCACGGAAGAGGGGGCGGAAAGATTGTTAGAGCCACAAGTTGGGACATTATGCACAGAGACATTACCTCTTTCCCATAACTGTTGGCTACCCCCATAATGCACAACCCACATTCCCCAATGAGGAGGGTAAAACTAAAATAAGTATATATATATATATATATATATATATATATATATATATATATATATATATTGTACATATATCAATATGGAATATTTTGAGAGTCAAGCAAATAATCAGAGAGCATGAAAAAAGAAACAAAAAATCAGAATAAAGTAACAAAAGACAGTCTAAGTCTTAATATATTCATTATAATTTATGTAAACTCTCAAAATAAACAATCATAATAAATATATTCATGGCATGTACAATGGTTCTATTATGTATTTTTAATTATTGACAGTTTGGTGAAGGGTTGAGGTATGGTCTCACAATAGTCCAGGCTGACTTGAAACTCATTCTGTAGTGCTAAACAGGATTTTAACTCATAGCTAGTTCCCTACTTCTGCCTCCCAAGTGCTGGGATTAAAGGTGTGTGCCACCACATGTGGCTTTTCTGTTAATTCATACATATATATATATATATATATATATATATATATATATTCATATTATGATATAAATATATAATTCAAATATCAATCCATGAATTGCAGTGGTAGCTTTTTATTTGAACTAAAATGGGTTTCATTAAAAAATTTCCTAGGAAAATGAGGAGGATTATATAGAGAAAATAAATAAACAAATCTAACAAAAATATATAGCCATCTTCATTATGGTTACACTTACCCAAAGGTTGTTACTATATATAAGGCCATAAAAAGTGATCAAAATAGTCCATAATTACAGTTATAAATTTCAAAGTTGCTCTCTTAGTAATTGGAAGAACAATTATAATAATAGCAGGGTTATACAAAAATATAATGATAATGTTAACTAATTATATTTTTATTGAAGATCTTACCCAACATCAGCAAAAGGCACATTATTTTCAAATGCTGATGGAACATACTACATGATAGACCATATTTCATGCCATAAAAATGTGCATTAACATATTCAATGAAATGAAGTTGATCAAAACAAATGTTAAGAAAATTATAATACTGCCCTACTTTTAAGAAAATTAAAAAAAAAAAAAAAACAGCATTAGGAGCTGGAAAAATGGCTTAGCGGTTAAGGAGTTTGTCTGTGAAGCCAAAAGATACCTGTTTGATTCTCCAGGACCCATGTAAGCCAGAAGTACAAGGGGCACATGCATCTGGAGTTTGCTTGCAGTGGCTAGAGGCCCTGGTGTGCCCATTCTCTCTCTTTCTGCCTCTCTACTATCTCTCTCTCTCTCTCTCTGTCTCTTTCTCTCTGCTTGCAATTAAATAAATAAAAATTAAAAAGAAGAAAATTATTATACCATAAAGTTAAAAATAAGATCTTAGAAAGTAAGAATTAAAAACATAAAATAGAGTTGTCAGAAAATATCTGGCCAGTAGCATCTTTTGGAAAGAATGGGTTTATTTTAGCTCATAGACTCAAGGGGAAGATCCATGATGGCAGGGGAAAACGATGACATGAGCAGAGGGGGAACATCACCTTGTGGCCAACATCAGATAGACAACAGCAACAGGACAGTGTGTCAAACACTGGCAAAGGGAAGCTGGCTAAAGCATCCATAAGCCCACCCCAATAGTACACCACCTCCAGGAGGATCCAGTTCCCAAATTGCCACCAGCAGGGGACCTCGCATTCAGAACACATAAGTTTATGGGGGGACATCTGAGTCAAACCACCAAAATAGTCATCACAAAATCTCACAAAGGGGAGATGCAATATGGATACTATTTAGGTGAATGTGAAGAGAAATATATATTCTTGTATGTTCAATTGTGCAAAATATTAGAACAAGAGCCTTAATATGTTTGGAGGATCTATCTCAGACATAGAGATAGATGATAAACAAATGTTTGATAGGTGATAGAATAACTTGTGTCAGTTTTTTTTTTAATTTTTTAAAAATTATTTTATTTATTTTTGGAGAGAGACACAGAGAGAGGCAGACAGAGAGAGAGGGAGAGGGAGACAGACAGAGAATGGGCGCGCCAGCAGTCTCTCAGCTGCTGTGAACGAACTCCAGATGTGTGCACCCCCTTGTGGTCAAGTGCGGCATTGCGCCCTTGCATCACTTTGCATCTGGCTAAACGTGGGACCTGGAGATTGGAACTGCTGGAGATTGGAACTAGCATTCTTAGGCTTAGGAGGCAGGCGCCTTAACCACTAAGCCATCTCTCCAGCCCAACTTGTGTCAGTTTTGATGAGTAAACAAAGAGTATATTAAAATAGTATTCATTCTCTAAGCAATATCAACTTTGTATAATGTACCCAACAATCGTCTTAAATAACAGAGTAGAGTACACAAGATCGTCAGGTAGATTAAAGGCAGAATTTGTAAGTAGTGAACATTCATGACAGTATGGCCCAAATATGAAGAACTAAAAGTAAAAAGTGCAGTCGCCGTGAAGGGAGTGCATGAAGGTCTTCCTCAGGCTGTGTGGCTGCACTGAGAAGAGAAAGAGCCTGCACAGGTTCACAAGCACAATATCTGATGAATGACTCCATGAGAGAAGCAGCCGTGAATGGTCCACACCGTGTATTCACACACACTAATGAGCATAGTTCAAAGAAATGCAGGCTCCTAAATAGAACTTAGACTCTCGCCTTTTAGTCATTAAGAATCAGAAGAATCATTTTTAAAAGAGAAATGCAGAGAGGGAGAGAGGGAAAAAGGGGAGGATGAGCACACCAGGGCCTCTAGCCACTGCAAACAAATGCCAGGCACATGCAGCACTTTGTGCAGCTGACTATATGTGGATACTGGAGAATCAACCCCAGGAGTCAGGCATGGCAATGGATGAGCCATCTCTCTAGCCTGGAAGAATCATTTCAGAAAGAACAACATGTAAGCATTATCCTGTTACTAAAATCTGGATGATACCTTGGAGTATATGAATAGATTAAAAAGGCATACAGTGAGGCTGGAGAGATGGCTTAGCCGTTAAGGCGCCTGCCTGCTAAGCCTAAGAACCCAGTTCCAATCTCCAGGTCCCACCTTTAGCCAGATGCAAAGTGACGCAAGGGCGCAATGCTGGACTTGACCACAAGGGGGGCACACATCTGGATTTCATTCACAGCAGCTGAGAGACTGCTGGCATGCCCATCTCTATCTTTCTTCCTCTCCCTCTCTCTCTGTCTGTCTCTCTCTGTGTCTCTCTCCAAAAATAAAAAAAAAAAAATTTAAAAAGGCATACAGTGTTGGAGCTAGAAAAATAAGGACCATGAATAATACATAAGATAGACAAAGTGTTGTAAGGGAGCTGACAATAATTGAATTAGTAAAAATAGTGTCACATGCTAGAAGAACTGTGAGTACCTTCTTTTTTTTTTTTTTTTTTTTGGTTTTTTCATTTTTCAGTTTTTCAAGGTAGGGTCTCACTCTAGCCCAGGTTGACCTGGAATTCGCTATGTCATCTCAGGGTGGCCTCGAACTCATGGCGATCCTCCTACCTTTGCCTCGCGAATGCTGGGATTAAAGGCATGTGCCACCACTACACCCAGCTGTGAGTACCTTCTGATTGGAGATTTTGTAGGGGTTTCCCAGGAGTGCAGGGGATTGGCTCAGATGCCATAAAATCCTTCTGAGGTGGCAGTAGATTCTTAGCATTTGCACTTGTTCTTGTGACTTATTCTCATGGAAAAGTGAAAAGAAAGTTGCTC
This sequence comes from Orientallactaga sibirica, assembly GCA_036365145.1. Taxonomy (NCBI): domain Eukaryota; kingdom Metazoa; phylum Chordata; class Mammalia; order Rodentia; family Dipodidae; genus Orientallactaga; species Orientallactaga sibirica. The sequence continues at coordinate 6,429,535 of JAEOAD010001030.1, forward strand.
ACAGTTTGAATATAAGGATTTTCTTGCCTATGGTTCTCTTAAGAGCAGCCTGTTGGGGGCCTTTGAATACGTTCAGTTTCTGTGGAGACCTTTTATAATAAATTGTGTTTCTCATGTTAAAAAGAAAACTTCAAAAGAAAGTGTTAACATAATTGAGGCATGGTAAGTTTGACAGTGAGTGTCATTATCAGAGTTACACTGACAGCTTTGTGAAGCCCAGAAAGGAAAAGAAAGTCTTCCTATGAAGAAACAGAAGCCTCTATCAGTACAGTGTTTAAACAATTTAATCACACAGATTAATAGTCTAGAACTACCCCGCCATTTTCAAGGTTACCCAAGTGAAGTGGTTTTCATACATTTTTTTAATCTATTGAACAAAGATAGAGGAGAAATGCAAAAATCTTAAAGGTGAGATTAACAATAAAAATTCGTGAAGACAATCTCAAGTTTGTCTTATTTCCTTTGCATTCAGCACAGAGTGTACACTAAGCCACTATGAATAACATTGGTGCTAGAGATGTGGAAAAGGTCTCTCAGTACAAATCTAGATGAATTCAGGATTGGTCAACAATCTTTGCTTAAGTTTATAATAAAATTGTGATGTGTTTTCTAAGCGAATTTTTCTCCCATTTCCTTAAAATGTCATAGTTCTTCATCAGGGAATTCATTCCTTCTATGTAAGAGATACACTTTCACATAGTAAAGACTTTCTTTATCTTGTTAGCCTTCTGGATTTCAGAGATCTATTTTATAAAGAACCTACTAGTAAAAGAATCTTGGAACTTCTGCTTCTCAGGTTTTGATTGGTTGTTCAGGAGAAATTAAAGGAAAATTCTAAGTAAGCATTTTTTTAATCAACATGTTACAGAATTTCCATTTCCTGTAATAGTAGAACAGATTGACAAGGAAACTTAGGAAATAATTTTCTAAGCTCAGATGTAGAGCAAGCAGCTGAAGTCAGCTGAGACACAGAAAACAAGGAGCTGAGCCTGATGTTTGGGCTGGTTTCTCCTTTGGGGCTGCTTGCAAAACTTAACAAAAAATGCATTTCTGAGGAAGTAGGATTTTTAATATACTCCTGGTGTTATGAGAACAAAAATTTGAATATCTAAGCTAGCCTAAATGTTGCTTTTGGTAAATTCCTTGTGCCTTGTGTCAGGACTCTTGAAAGTTGAACCATTGACAAAATGAGTAAACAAGAACCCAAACAACTTTCATAAAGGGCTAAAATCCAGGCTCCAAATCCTGTCACCCTCAAAGTTAATAATCAGTCATTAAATGGTGGTATTTCAGAGTGCCTACCAGGAATGCACTGAATTTAGTAAAAATATCTTCAAATTACATCTAGAAAGTGGGTTTCACATAAAATAATTTGTCACGACTTTAGAGATGGAGTAGTCAGTAACATCTTTGCTTTTAAACATAAGGACTTGGAATGTGGTCCCCAGCTCTCCCATATCACCCAGATGTGGTGGCAAGTTGCTGTGATCCCAGCACTGGGGAAAAGGAGAAACTCTAGAGATTTCTGCCTACTCCAGCCAAACCAGTGAGCTCCAGGGTCAGTGAAGGACTCTGACTCAGAAAACTAGGGTAGAGAACAACCGAGGAAGACACCCAGTGTTGACCACTGGCCTCCACAGGCATGCGTGTACACACATGCACGTGTGCACAGTTGAACCTATACTCAACGAACACACTATACTATGGTATCCCACACGCTCATACGCTTACCAAAAATTGTCAGAAAAGTTAAAAAAACAAGTACGAAAAATATAAATAAATTGACCCATGAACTAGAATTAATAATACAGCTCCTGATATTCCTGCTCTGCTTCAGGAGGAAACAAAACAGTCAAAATCCAAAGAAGAAGGAGACATAAACAACTTTGATAAGTCATATATATATATATATATATATATATATATATATATATATATACACACACACATACATATGAACTGTAAAATGAAATAATCCAACATAGGAGATGTGTGTGTGTGTGTGTTTAAAGGATTTTACAACAGATTCACCATCTGGAATGAGAAGATAACCACAATGAAGCAAGTGAGGAAGTGAGGAAAATAAGGGAAAATCAAAAAGGACTCAAAGCATAAAAATATCACAAGAGCATATAAGCAAGACTTTCCCAAAAAGTAAGTGTTCTCACAAATTATGTCTTATAAAGAAAACATGAAACAGTTTGATTAAAAGTATATATGAAATATAGCAAGTTCCTGATAAACATAAAGCATCATGGGTAGAGAATTGGGAGTTGCTGGTGCTCACATTACTCAGACTGCAAGAAATTGCTTTGTATTATCTAGGCTTCATCTCGTCCCAGTGAAATCTAGAGGCAATCGCTTTATGCTTATTTTTGTCAAATGTATGATCTCCCACTGTGACACACAGTGCTATACTCACAACGCTTTACCTCTTTGGAAAATAATTGTATTGAAGCAACACAGGTGTTCTTCCTCTGAATGTTTTGGTTCCATTTCTTCAATGGTGGCTTCATCACGACTCTGTGTTAGTTTACTGTGGCAGTGAGACCATGACTGAAGCATTCTAATACTTGTGTGAAGGAATTATTTATCTTTGTTTAAGTGTTCAGGGATTTTATCCATGGTTGCCTGGGTCCATTGCCTCTGAGCCTGCAGCTAGACAAATACCTCATACGACCAAATGTATGTATGTGTATGGTATATATGGAACATATGGGGGGGAGGAAACTTCTCATGTCATTGATGGCATTATGACGGAGGAAGAGAGAGGGAAAACAAGAGGGAGAGAGAGAGAAAGAGAGAGTCAAAGTGAGATGTTTTCCACTTTTCCCTTCAAGGGCTCACTTCCCAGTGACAACTTACTTCTCTGAAGTCGCACCTCCCATAGGTTCTATGATGTCCCACTGATACAATTGGCTGGTGCCAAGCTTTTAATACATGGATATTTGAAACACAGTTAAGAATCCAGATAATAACATTCATGAAACTTCATTAACCACAGTGCCTCCCCTAAATATTATTTTCAAATTACTCTATATCTACTTTCTTAATGATAAATGTTTCAAGTATTGTCCTGATATGGGGGAAAATGTGAACAATAACTAGTTGTATGTGTGATAAGGTGTGACACCATGAAAGACATACTGTCCTGTAAGATCAGCAGAACGATCCATTCAGAAGACTGGTTATAGGGGGCCAGCAACGGGGCCATAGAGCAGCCCTAGAAGCAACAGTCCTGAAAATTTTATAAACTAGTTGAATCTATTGAATTGATTATTAAATAGTTGACATAAGCTTTAAAGCAACATTAAAATCCTAGAAAATAACTGTGGAGTTGATGAAAATATAATGGTTTTCCTGAGGAATGTACACCTTACAACTCAAATTGATATTGTGAGAAATTATAATGAATTAGAAGGAAGGTTTATGGCACTGGAGATTACACCTATGGAGAGGAGTACAGAGTATCTTCAAATCAAGTTTGAAAGCACAAGTTAGAAGACAGTAGTTATACTTTTGGCATAGGCAAGATGAGACAAAACAGATATTAATTTTGCATGACATTGAAAGTTCTAAGACAAGGTGAAGTGGAGTTGTGGATGTGGAAACTTGATTGGGAGAGATGTGCAGAATGAATGCTATTTGTGGGAAAATATGGGAAGAGCCATCAGAAGGCTAATACACCCCACCCCCCGCAGGTAATATGAAGGAATTCTTTTGGAATGGTATATTGAAGCCTTAATTCTTCAAGATAGTACAACTGTAAAAAAAATATAACCAGATTTCCAAATCTTATATTAGTAAAAGTTTTGATATTCTCATAAAGACCTTAGGAAAATGGCTGAATTATATTGCAATTCCTCAAGTACAGAGGTTAATGATTGACATAAACCTTGTCTGAAATGAACTGAAGACTCATCTGAAGCCAGCACCTATAAACATATGTCTGTCCTAGTTTTACTCTTAATATGAAAGACTCCTTGGTTTATTAGTGTCTCTTATAATTGTTAAAGTGATTCCAACTCACAGTATTCCTGTAGTCTAATGAAAAAGAAGTCTTAGAGATTGCCAAGGGCCATAAAGCATGAGGTGACTAAGTTAAAGTGTTAAGTGAGAATGATTTTTCTTTCTTTAGAATCCCTATCACTATGGCAGAGAAGTCAGCAATAATTTTCTATGTCAATGAAAAGTTTTTACATGAATAGATGCTGTCTTTTCCAATCATGTCATTGACAAAGCTGTTAAAGAATTCAGTGTTAAAAATAATTATACAATCCTGGCATTATTGTAAGTAATGAAATGGTGAAACAAAAAGATAAAATTTTTAAAATAGACTATTTTCATGCATGCCTATAGTACCAGCAATTGGTAGGTAAAAGAAGGAGAATCAAGAGTTCAAGGCCAACCACAACTACATGAGTCTAAGGTCATGTGTCTTAACTGAGACCTATCAACAAATAAGAAAGAATTAAATTGAAAATAAATTATATTAAAATATTTTCAAATGGCAGTAAATATACATATATATTGCTCCAAAATATATTTAAGATATTAATGATATTCTTTCATTCAAGCTATGGCATTGCTTATATTAAATCTATTGTCTGCATTGTAAAATTATACCCTAGGGCTGGAGAGATGGCTTAGTGGTTAAGGTGCCTGCCTCCTAAGCCTAAGAGCATCTGTTCCAATCTCCAGGTCCCACGTTTAGCCAGATGCAAAATTACACAAGGGTGCAATGCCACACTTGACCACAAGGGGGCGCACGCATCTGGATTTCATTCACAGCAGCTGAGAGGCTGCTGGCGCCCATCTCTATCTGTCTTCCTCTCCCTCTCTCTCTGTCTCTGTGTCTCTCTCCAAAAATAGATAAATAAAAATAAAAATATATTAAAATTATACCCTAGAAAGTTGAGTTCAGTTTTTAAAATCACATTAAATATTAGAAAGACATTGGCCTTATTACTTATCAGAGAAATACTAATTAAACTGTACTACCACTCCAGCTGACAGTATAAAGAACTGGAAAATAAAAATGTGGACAAAGATTTGCAGCACCCAGAACTAACATAGGAAACTAACTAAAAATGAACCTGAACTTATAGTTTGTAGGCAGCACAGAAACAAGTGAAAATACTTAATAACACACATCTAGAATTTTCAGTGAAGGAAGAATTTTAATTTGTCCCAATCTGAAGCTACCAAAACTTTCAATGATAGTAAATGAACAAACTTCTTTTATTCATACAAGGGAAGGTCTTTAGGCATTGAGAATGTATAATCTATAAGTATGTGCTCAATTTCTTAGCTATGTTCTTGCTGCCGTGAGCAAACACATGGCAGGAAGTAATGTGAAAGAAGATTTTAATTCAGCTTGCAGTTTGAGGGGACACAGTTGATCCTGGTGGTGGCAAGTGGGAGGACAGCTTGATTAATAGATCATGAAGCTCCGTTAGCTTTCTCCATTTTATAGAAGGAAGAATGAAAAGAATTCAAGACTGAGTCTAGGAATTCCCACAGTCAATACCATGGAAATGTGACCAGTCCACAAAAAAAGGGGGAGGAAGAATTTCCAGAAATGTGGCAAGAAACATGTGCTATGCTTCAAAGGTCAGAGGAAAGAAAATGCCTGTAAGTTGAAGACCATTCAACACATTAACAATTAATGGAGAAGACAAACTGAGATAATGCAGAGAAAGGATAGGGGATTGTATGGAGTATAAACTGTTTATATTCATTTCTATTTTTATGGAAGAATTAAATATGCTGGACAGCCAGTGAGGTCATCTATTCAGAGGGAAAGTGGAGGGTAGTGGACCTCTGAAGTTACTAAATTCTGTCTCCCTCTTTGTTTCCTTATCTCCCTTTTCCCTCCTCAGTCTCTGTCTCTATAGCCTACCCTCCTTGGCTCCCTCTCTGAATATCTCCGTATCTGCTTCTTTCCCCCCCCTCTGTTTCTCTCTCTCTCTCTCTCTCTCTCTCTCTCTCTCTCTCTCTCTCTCTCACACACACACACACACACGCACAACTTTACTAATGTATATTAGTACCTTGTTATTTAAACAATATTGCATTACTGATTAAGCTGAATCTTGTTACTATAGTAATTGCCCATTTGTATTCCTTTGTATGGGGACATGAATTACTTGTTCATGTCATTAGCATGTTATTGTACCAAGTATTCAATTTTTCCTATGAGAGCTCATGACATTATTAAAGGTACCTGTTTGTATTTATTCATATTTTAAGTGTTTTACATTTTATCCTGCCCTTCATTGTTTTTATTGTATAAATCCTAAAATATGTAATATAAACTTCCCATCTTTTCATTTTTAGTTTCTGATTTCAATACCAATATAATAAAAACTTTTCCCATCCAAAATTATGAATACTCAGCTTTATCTTTTTACAGTAATTGGAATGCCTTATTTTGTCTTTGAATTTTGAATACATCTGGTATTTATTCTTGGAAAATATGTGATAGAAATTTTACTTATTTCTTTTACTTAAATTTTTAACCAATTTCCAAGCACTGTGTATTTTCCAAATTGAGATGTCGAGTGCTAAATTGGCTTTGTCACTCTGGGTTTCCCTGTGCTCATGACTGTTACTTAACTTTTGGAAGAACGCACACAAAGAAAGTGGATTCTTAATTCCCAACCTGCCCTTCACAATTTTCTCCTCAACTGAAGTCCAAAAATTACCTCACTTCAGAAAAAGCCACCGAGCAAGTTGCCCTAGTCCAAAAGTGCCTACCTGTTGAAATATGGAGTATGCTTGTGTTCTAGTTATCCATTAGCAATGGCACGTGCGGGAAGTAAATAAATTCAGTGGGTTTTAAGTCTTTGGATTTTTTAGAGGTTAATAGTATTTTCCATTAGAATTTCTTTTTGTTAATTACATATTAACTTTACAAAGGCATGTATTTTTTTCAAACTTTTGCTTATTTTTTGAGTCATGTAGTCCAGGTTGGACTGGAACTTGATATGTAGCTGAGGCTGTCCTCAAACTCACTGTTCTCCTGCCTCTACTTCCCAAGTGCTGGGATTAAAAGCTATAAATCACACCTCACAATGTGTTTTATTATAGACAAACAGATACTTTTGTTTTTTTAACTAAAAATATTTAGATAGGGTTGGGGAAATGTCTCAGCAGTTAAGGCTCTTTCCTGCATAGCCTAATCACCTGGTTCAATTCCCCAGGACCCATGTAAAGCCAGATGCACAATGGTGCACGAACCTGGAGTTCATTTGCAGTGGCAGGAGGCCCTGACTTGCCCATTCTCTCTGTCTCTCTTCTATCTCTTTCTGTAAACAAATTAATTAATAAATTAAAAATATATTTATGGGGGTAGTCAAGAGTTATGCATGACCCACATTCCCCATTGATGAGGGTCCCTTTGGAAGAGGGAGGACAGGGAGAAGAATAATGGAGCCAACACTATGAATGTAAAATCAGAATAATATATATAAAAAATAAATTATATAAAAATAAATATATATATATAAATATATATGTGTGTCACTCTTTTGTCCTTCCCATTCTTAACTGTACATGTATAAAGTTCTTTATTACTAGCAAATTCAAAAACGTGTTTGGGGCTGGAGAGATGGCTTAGCGGTTAAGGCATTTGCCTATGAAGCCTAAGGACCCCAGTTGGATTCTCCAGGTCCCACATAAGCCAGATGCACATGGTGGCGCACGCGTCTGGAGTTTGTTTGCAGTGGCTAGAGGCCCTGGAGTGCACCCATTCTCTCTCTCTCTCTCTCTCTCTCTCTCTCTCTCTCTCTCTCTCTCTCTCCCCTCTTCCTCTATCTCAAATAAATAAATAAAATTTTTAAAATCTTTTTAAAAAACATTTGTTTGGCAAAGATTTTATCTCTCTTTTTTTATGTAAATGGTGCCATAATGAATAATTTTTCACTCAATTGTCTGGAGGACTTAAAAGTTTTAGAAGAGATCTACTTCATTTTTTAATGGCTCAGTTATCCATAATATCTTATTTAGCACTATCTGTAAAATAATACTGATGAATTTCTGGGTATTATCTTTAAATTACCAAATATTCAACACTGTGGCTCTCCCTGTACCTACCCTGGCCCCACAATGTCTACCTGACTAGAGTGATTAGAATGTAGCTCCAAGAGCCTCATTAGTGCCTGGCTGACAATTGCACTCAGAGCCAAGCCACATTCATGCACTGGCAGGTAGCCTCTGCATTGTATGGATTTAATGTAACTTCCATGACCTCATCTCCTGTCTTATTGACATTCACACGACATGGAATGCAGGTTTCTACATTAGAATCTTTACAGTTAGGGTCGGCTGTCAGGAACACTCCTTTATCAGTATCCACATAGGTTTTCCTCTTGTCAAAGATTTTCTCCAATGCCATCATCACCAATCATGGGATATTGCCCAAATCTTTTCTAACTACACCCCTACTTTATTTGTTTTGCTCATGAACACTTTAACCATTTTATATATGAATTATGTGTTATATATTTGTGTTGTTTTTATCTGTTTTTTTATTATTTTTTATTTATTTTTGGAGAGAGAGAGAGACAGAGAGAGATAGACAGAGAGGGAGACAGAGATGGGTGCGCCAGTAGTCTCTCAGCTGCTGTGAACAAAATCCAGATGTGTGCGCCCCCTTGTGGGCAAGTGCACCATTGTGCCCTTGCGTCACTTTGCATCTGGCTAAACGTGGGACCTGGAGATTGGAACCGCTGGACATTGGAACCAGCGTTCTTAGGCTTAGCAGGCAGGCACCTTAACCCCTAAGCCATCTCTCCAGCCCTTTTTATCTGTTTTAATCACTAAAGGAATAAGATTTGTGGCTATTTATTGTGCTGTTTCTTCTATCCATAATCTTTTAGAAGCATGTGCACAACCAATATTTCTGAACAAGAATCATGCTCACATGTGTGTGTGATTAACAGGGGAGGTTGGGCATTTGTATTCTGATTATACTCAACTACAATGTCACTTTCATTTACCCCAGAACCAAGGATACTATCCATTTCTTCACAAGTTTGCCTATACTGCATAGCAATCACTTTAAGATTTGTCTATTTCATCAACATAAAATTATTTTGATGTACATTTTTCCTTATATTTCATTAACTATACATTTGTTTTGGGATGTAAGTCTTTTGACAAATGCCTAGTTTTTAAATAACTTCTCCCATGAAATTACATGATTTTAAAATGATTGTGGTTTCTTTAATCACGAAGATATGTCCCATCACTTTTTTACAGGTTTTCTTTTTCTTTTTAAATGTAATCTGTGTGGTGTGTTATGTATGATAGTGTCCCCAGCTCTGCAGGTAGATTTCCTTTCAATGCTTCTACACATGGGTATTTAAGTTTATCTTTAACACCTACCTGGACTTTGTTGCTATTGGTTTTAGGGCAGAATGTAGGAATGGTACGACATGGCCACTTTGCTAAATTTTTAAATAATTGAGAGATTATCTCAAAATGATATTCATGTACCACCTCCTCAAAGGACTTAAGTTCCAAGTGCTTTCGAAAAGAAATAACTGGCATCTGGTTTGGGTGTCTGCCACACATATATTATATGCACCGTAGTAGAACAAAGACATTATAGTTTATATAAATTTGAAAGAATTTTATTAAAATATATTCTCTCCTGTTTCTGACCGCTAAATAGGCCTTCATAGAACAAGACTGGCCATTTGTACTTTGATTTTTCACAATGCCTTTCTTTATTCAATAGGTCCGGAATATTGATTAACACTTACAAGTTCAGCACAAAGCATTTGTGAGAGGTTAGAGAAAGCCCAACGTAAGTTTTTCATGCCAGTTAAAATCTAAGGTGTAATGAAAATCCCCACTGTGTCTGTCACCTTATCGGCTCCATAAGTCATTTCTCACTTGGTTCCTGCATTGAGGAAAGCCATTTCCACTTCAAATATTACATAGACAATGAGGAAAATGATATGGCACTAATATTGTATTCTTTAACCAGCTGTGGAGAATGGACTAGGCCCCATTCAGTTGTGATGCTCTTTTGAAAGTGTCTGCCCAGGATTCATGGGCAATTACAAGGCCCTGTTTGTTTTCAAGTTGTGGGCACTGGGGACTGACAATTGATTCACTACAGAAGTCGTGAGCATTTGCTTTAGTTTGTTGACTCTACATACTTACTGCCCCAGCCATGTGGAGCATTGAGCTGTACTTCCTTCTTTCTCTCTAAGTAATTGCTTTCACTTCCCCCTTGCTAGACTTGAAAGATGCTAGCTCAAGAACCTGGGAAATAACTCTAAGACTTCATTAAGGTATTTCTAATATCATTTTAATGTCACTGATTTTGAAAATACTTGTCTAGTTTTCTCCTTTAGAAAAATATCTATACAATTTAGAATTTTACTTTTCAAGAATTTTCATATTCTCTTTTTCTTACATGACATAAAAGTATTCTATTTGAGATTTAACTGTAGATCATAGTAGAAATCCTGGAACTAGGATTTTCACCTAGGTGGGACCTAATTAATCTCATAGAGTTTGTGTTTTGATAGGGTCATTAATTTAAGAAATTAAATATATCTAAAAAGCATTAAAAAAAAGTGGGGTTTGTTCTTCTTGAAATAGTATAAGAAAGGCTTTTCTTCCTGATGAAGAATAAAACTTACATAATTATTTTAAATGCCTGTGCATGTATTTGTGTATATATACACTCTCCTCCATAAGAAAGTGTCAGGAAAGATTCAGAGGTGTTCTGGAGTCAGTCTTTTCCCCTCTTTCACAACTGTTTGCCAAAGGCTAGACACAACACCATTAAATTCAACTATTTTGGGTTTAATTAATTTGTCCCAGTTTTCATGGTCTTAGACCTTGGAGTAGATTCTTAAAGTGAGAGGGGATTTATGGACTTGCTTCTGTAATGGCAAAGCAAAAGTGTTTATGCCCAACTACTCAAAGGTTTTAAGGCCTCTCTAGAGCTGACCTAAAGAGGCGGAGAGTAATCTAGGAAGGAGATCCTGAGGACCGAGCCCACAGAGGCCAACCAAGCACACTCAACGAAAAGGTGCCTGAGAGGCACTGGCCAGGTGTCATGCGTCCTCACAGACAAATGGCTGCTTGGAAAACCGTCTGCCTCCACGCCTGTAGAAAGCACAAAATTGAGAACTTTTGTAAAAGACCCACTTCCATAAGTTTTTAGAAAAAGTAGCATAACTTAGGGGAGCAAAAGAAGATATTGAACAGCCAGCCATGAGGCAAACCACTTATATATTTTATTTATTTATTCATTTGAGAAAGAGAATGGGTGCTTCAGGGATTCCAGCCACTGCAAATGAACTCCAGATGCATGCACCCTCTTGTGCATCTGACTTATGTGGGTACTGAAGAGTTGAACTGGGATCCTTTGGCTTTGCAGGCAAATACCTTAACCACTAAGCCATCTCTCCAGCCCCACAAACCACTTTTAGGTGCCAGTGCTTTGTAAGAAGGTTACCTTGAATCTTTTGTCCTGTGCTATGGATTAAGTATAAAATGTCCCCCGCAGACTCGTGCGCTCGGTGCTTTGTCTCCAGCTATTGTACCACTTTGGGAGAGCGCCCGAGCATTGCAAGGAGGGGTCTAGCTGGAGGAAGTAGACTGCTGTGAGCAGATCCATGCCCGCTTTCTGTTGTGCTCTCTACTTCCTGGTCAGTCGTGAAATAAAGAGCTATCCCTTCCATACATCCTCCCAATTATGATGTTCTACCTCACACAGGCCCAGCAACCATGGACAGGACCCTTTGACGCTGTGAGCCAAAACAAGTCTCTCTGATTCTAACGACTCTTCTGTGAGGTGTTTTGCAATAGCCATGAAATGATAACTAATACAGCCCAGCTGTGTGATGCTACTCCTTCTCCTTCTTTTTTCAAATTTTTTTAAATTTATTTTTGGAGAGAGACAGAGAGAGAGATAGAGAGCGAGAGGGAGACAGTGATGGGCACATGAGCAGTGTCTCAGCTGCTGTGAACAAAATCCAGATGTGCGCGCCCCCTTGTGGTCAAGTGTGGCATTGCGCCCTTGCGTCACTTTGCATCTGGCTAAACGTGGGACCTGGAGATTGGAACCACTGGAGATTGGAACCAGCGTTCTTAGGCTTAGCAGGCAGGCGCCTTAACTGCTAAGCCATCTCTCCAGACCTCCTTCTCCTTCTTAATGCTTAGTATGAAATGCCTCTTCTTGCTGCTTGGATAGGTGGACTTTACAGGGGTGTTTACAGCTTGCTTTTACTGAGGTAAAATTTTTTTGCCCAAATAAACATTGACTAAAAAAAAAAAAAAAAAAAAAAAAAAAAAAAATCAGGATTACTTAGCCTTCTAAAGGAAATAAAAAACACACATCCTGATGTTATTTCTATATAACTCTCATCTCCAAAAATAGATATTTTGCACCAATACACTCCTAACATAAAATAAAATCAAAACAACAAAAATTAAGCCAAATAAACAAACAAAGAAGCATAAACATTCTCAAGACGTTTCTACTAGCATTTATCTCTGTGGTATTTGGACTTATCTATAATAAAGTCAGAGCAATTTTAAGCATGTTGACATTACCAAAACCCAGTTATGCTGTGGGCATGGATTCTAACTGTTTTGCTGTAGGCAAAATTTTTAAATAAGCTACAATTGGATGATTTGGCATAGGAATATAAATCAAATATAATAAATGCAAATTGCTAGTGTCAAATATATTTAGCCAAGAATAGAATAAGGTGGAAGGGGAAGGGTGTTTTCCCCCTTTGAATTTTGTTTTGTTGTTAACCTGTTTCAGATAAAAGTGAGCTTCTTTACTTCATGGAGTGGTAGTGTCTGTGGTAATGATGGTGCAGGGGAAAACATGATCGAATGATGTGCAATCTTCCCAACACACTCAGCAGCTGCTCATGCCTGTGGCCCAGAGCAACTATCTTTTTCCTTTATCAGTATCTTCATACACATAATCATCAAAAGACAGAAATAGACAAAGGTCATATTCCAAGAACCAGGGGAGCACAGAGAAAACAAAGGTCCAACTAGGGGTGATGTTAGGAAAATGGGTCTGTGTTAAACTTGCTCAGCACGGCCAGGTAGCAAAACCTGTGGTGTGGGGGAGGGGGTGCCTGCTTAGCACCAGGTTACACATAGGTGATCAGATGAGGAGGCTCCTCCGCAAGGGCAAGGGTCATCTGACCTGTGCTCTTTCATTGTTATCCAGGAGGTGATTTTCATACACATTGCAATAATAAGAGACTGCTTAAAGCCTTCCCCCTCAGAGCTGCCTTTATTAATGTAAGCCATATCACCATGGAAAAGACACGGAGGGTGTAAAAATAAAATAAAAAGATAAAAACAAATAGAACTTCTTGAAAATTTTTAGGTATCTCTTTCCAAGAGGATACAGTATGAGGCATTACAATAGGGATTGGGCCATAGAAATGATTTTGCCTGCAAAATGTTAGTAAATGCTACACAGTACCCTTTTGTTCTACAAAACAAAGTTTAGAAAATGGGAAAAGGCTTTTCTTCACAATCACTGTTTGACTTCACCTCTATTTTCTAGGAAATCAGAAGTCAGAACATAGAAGACCCCAGGTGGAAAGCAGGACAATTTGTTTTGTTATGCTTGGTTTCTCTTATTTTCTTTCTTGTCTTTGTCTTTGTCTTCAATATTTTGGGGAGATTCTTAAGTTATGTTTTTCATTTTGTTTCATTTCATTTAACTTAAAGAATTTTGAGATGTATGTTTTGTTATCATTGATGTGTGAGAGATAGTAGCACCCTTAATGCTCTCTAAGACGTAGGTATTATGTACCAGTGGTAATATTAAAATGAAATCCTAGTACTGAAGCAAACATTTCCCAAATTGAACCTGGGACATCACAATAGGAGGAAGCTCTCTCTTCCTCTCGCTCCCTCTCTCTCTCGTTCTCTCTGTCTCTTCCTGTGTGTGTGTATATGTGTGTGTGCATGTGCGTGTGTGTGTGCCGTGCGTGTGTGTGTGTGCGTGTGCGTGTGCCGTGCGTGTGTGTGTGGGTGTGCGTGTGTGTGTTTGATTCCTCTGGTCCGGTGAACTTCTTACCCCCATAGCCTAGTGTATACAATTATATTTAGTAGATTCTCTCTTGGATTTAACCATTTTCTCGATGAAGACTTCCGGTTCACTTGATTTTTGACAGAAACAGCTTGAGGGTTTTAAGAAAAGTCAACACTCTTCTCTCCAGATGTGGGGAGAGTAGGAAAGGTTGGATGGGAAGAAAAATATTAAAGAACTTACCACTAGAAGTCTGCTGAACACTGGCATGGCATTGAAACAAGTCACTTTACTTCTATAAGAATATCTCTTAACAGAAATGTAACTATTTTGAGTACCCAAGAGAATGCTTTTCTGTTACAGAACACTGCCAGTGCTCAAGGTAGAGAAAATACCACCTTCTAGCTAGACATGAGATATGTGTGCAGGCTCAGCCGAGTTGAGCTGTGCAGCACTGGGCTATGCTGGGGCAGGCAGGGCTCAGCAGCCCTGGGGGGTGAGTGCTGAGTGAGTGACACATTCCTACATGCAGATAGAGGTCTACAGCTTTTCCATTTGCTCATAATGATTTTGTTTTATCAGAGAATTATTGTCTTTTATCACAAGTTCCACAAATAAAATCTCTGGGAGCTATTGATAGAAGCCAAGTGAGAAACAAGAAATGCAAATGATGAGAAGGCTTCAGGGCCCCTGGATCATGCTGGCATCCCTCGAAAGGCTGGGCAACAGCTGGGCTCTGCACTCTTCTTCCTCTAGAGCTGGGCGTGGGCCCATTATTGGCTGCACCAGGTCAAGCAGACATCTGTGCTCACTGTCCAATATGGCTGGAAATCGCAGCTTCCATGCTAACTTGAGAATTACCAGTTGTTCTTGTTTTCTGTTGTGGCTTCAGTTCCAAACATGTGATCGTTTCCAGTGTGTATAAACTACCTAATTCTTATAGGCACATGGAAAATGCAGGAAGTATGAAAACAAAAGTACTTTGAACAAAGTGGTCACGTCTTTTGAGTCACTGTTCGGCATGTCAAGCAAACGCGTTTCATTAGCGTCCAAGTCTCTCATTAGACTGGCAGATGCTTATAGTTTTGGTTCATTTAAAAGGCAGGTGAGTTTTCAAAGCAACAAATAAAAAGCACTACTAGTTGTTACATTTTTAAAAAAATACTTTTATTTATTTCCAAGCAGGAAGAGAAAGACAGAAGTGAGAATGGGCATGCCAAGGCCTCTTTCCACTGCAAACAAACTCTAGATGCATGCACCACTTTGTACATCTGGCTTTATCATGGGAACTGGGGAATCAAACCGAAGGTGTCAGACTTTGCAAACAAGTGTTTTAAACTACAGAGCCATCTCTCCAGGTCCTGTTAATTTTTTATATAAGCATATCCATCATTTCTAATTCTGAGTTTGATCATATAGATAGCTAATATAGATAAAATGTTATGCACTATTTATTTAATTTTATCAGCAATATTATACATATTTTAAAATCAAGAACAAACACAAGTGAATTCCTCAAAGTAGAGAAGAAATGTAAAAGTTGTGAGATGAGTGCATAGGGGAAATTATTTGAGACAGGTCATTAAGGGGAGGGGGAGTGTTCAGTGTGTAAGTGCTTCCTGTGCAAACAGGAGAACCATGTAAAAGCTGTGTAGTTGCATACACCTTGAATGCCAATGCTGGGGAGGCCGAGACAGGAAATATCTAAGTTCAGCAAAGAGATCTGTTCTCAAAAAGTAAGGTCAAAGCTACTGAGGAAGGCATTTGATGTCACTGCTGGCCTTCAGCAAGCATTCATATCTGCACACATATGTGCCCACAAACATACAAACACACATACACACATATATGCACACCACACTCAAGTACATAAAGGTAAGAGGTCAAAGAGCAAGGAACCAGGGTGGACTTAGGACGCTGGGTAACAGGTCCTAGTCTTCTGTTGTTTATATAGAATAAATATATCTCCTATTAATTTAATGCATTTTGGACTGTTCTATCTATTCTGTTCTTTTTAAAATGAATTTTATTTATTTGCAAGCAGAGAGAGATAGAGAGAAGAGAGACAGATAGAGAGAGAATGGGCACACCAGGGCCTCTAGCCACTGCAAATAAACTCCAGACACATGTGCCCCTTATGCATCTGGCTTACATGGGACCTGGGGAATTGAACTTGGGTCCTTTGGCTTTGCAGGCAAACACGTTAACCACTAACATATCTCTCCAGTTCCTATTCTGTTCTTTAAGGGTAATTTTTTCCAAATTTCTGGAACTTATGTTATGCATAGATTGGATCTCTGTTTACATTCCCATGTCACTATCATTTTCTCTTTATGTTTTCTTTTCCTTTGTGTTCATGGTACATTTTCAACATTTCTCCTCCACTTTAATAAAAGTGTTCATTAATCATTTGTGTTGATATCTATCCCAATTTTTAATTTGGTAGTTGATTTGTTCCTTCTTCTCTAAGTATTGACTTTTTTATTTTATTTTTGTTTGTTTGTTTGTTTTGTTTTCTTTGGTTTTTCAAGGTAGGGTCTCACTCTGGCCCAGGCTGACCTGGAATTCACTATGCAATCTCAGGGTGGCCTTGAACTCACGGCGATCCCCTACCTCTGCCTCCCGAGTGCTGGGATTAAAGGCATGCGCCACCACGCCTGGCGACTTTTTTATTTTAAATGACTTGAAATAGTTTAACTGATATATTGTCTCAAATTTCCCTGGAATGCATTTAGAACAAATCTGTCTTTTCTGCTTCATACAGCATGACTCTTTTGGACTTAGTTAACTTTTTTTTTATTTTTTTATTTTATTTTTTTTGGTTTTTCAAGGTAGGGTTTCACTCTAGCCCAGGCTGACCTGGAATTCACTATGTAGTCTCAGGGTGGCCTTGAACTCCTGGTGATCCTCCTACCTCTGCCTCCCGAGTGCTGGGATTAAAGGCGTGCACTTAGTTAACTTTTTATAGGTGTGATGTATTTTGCTGTCTTCCCACCTACTGGCAAGTACAACTGCACTAGTTGTTGTGAAATATGGTCACTTTCTGAATCTTCTATTGAGTGGTGCTACCTGCTACTCAGTGATGTCCCACCAATACCTTCCACACTGTCCCCATGCACATCAAGTCACCTCCAATGCGAAGCTTCAAGGCTATCTCCAGGGGGTGGAGGAAGCTCAGCCAGGTCTCAGAACAGAGGTTATTTCTGTCTTCTCATGGCCTTCTCAGCCAATGGGACTTGCGGAGGGAATATTTTGTCTCTGTCCTCACTTTATAGCATTCCAGTTGCACTTTAAGCCTTTGTCAGCACATCTTTATCCACAGCCTGACATGTTGTAACCATCCTTCTTAATTCTCATTGCAAAGAGATACACTATACCGAGAAGGGTTGCTCCCCAGCTGCATTGAATCACCTCTTCCCTTGGAGCCAGAGAGTATCCCATTCTTATTTTCCCTCTTTCTTCTGTTTTTAATAGAACCACAGATTTTGAAAATGCCCAAAATTTATACATTGAGTCTTGTCTTCCAAAGCAATAATCCATGAATATGGAGCCTTTGAAGGCAACTGAGCCCAGATGAGGCTTACTGTCTCACAATATAAATAAAGAGATACATAAGAAACTTCCTCTCCCCCTTTCTCCTCTCCTCCTCTTTCTTTCCCCATTTCTCCGCTTTCTTTCCCCATCCTTCTTACCCTCTACTTTCTCTTTCCCATCTGAACACATTGCAGGAAGTACATGTAAATTAGTAAGTCAGGAAGAGAGCTTAGAAACCTAAACGTCATACATCTAATCACCAAAGCTATGTGAAAACCAATTTTCTCTTAAGTTCCAAGATTAATGATTCAGTGTTGGCAGCCCAAGCTGGTGCAGATTTACTTCTTCTCAGCCAGTCATTTCTTTTCAATCCTTGAGAAATATTTGTTGGCCTTCAGGTGTGGCCAAGTTCCTGTTGTAGGCAACGAATAAAGAAGGGAACAAGACAAGACTTCCAGCTCTCATAACGAGTAATTGTAGATGGACTATCTAACGCGGGGTGGTGACATGCACTGTTGAAAACTATGAAGCCAAGAAAAATGCAACTAGAGGCAAGAGGTTAAATCTTAGAGTAGTTTAGGAAGCCTTGCCTGAGTCTGTGGTACTTGCATAGGGAAATGAAATTGGGAAATTGTGAGGAGGTAGTCAAGTGAATACCAAGGAAAAGACTTCTAGAAAGGGGAACAACAAGTTGTAAGGGTGCCTCGGAGGATCAGTCTTGGTATGAACAATAGGGAGGCCCCATGACTTACCCTAACATGAAGGAATGAGGGTGGGGACATCGTTAGAACTACTGACGACGTCTCGTGGGGCATGGCAAGGGTGATGCACCTCTGCTACATAGCTTCGGTGGATTACAACTGAGCAAAGAACAAGCTGAAGATTCTTGAACTTGACATTCAAACTCCCACTTCACCCTGCTTACACAAATGTTTCCTCAGACAAGTCCACGTGGATCCTTAAGTGTTGCTACTTTTCCATGATTTTCAAAGCTGCCTTCCACCTGATTCCTTCCTCCGACAGTCTTCAGTAAGTTCAATCTCTCCTGGAACATTTCTTCTATAACTCTTAAGCTTGTCTGTAGTGTAAAGTTTATTTTATATCATATATCCTTTGCATGATTACATGGCAGGTTATCCTACTAAATTAGAAGTTTCCTGGGGCCAAGATACATTGTGTCTCAATTCATTTTGTTGATAGAAAAGAAAAAAAAAACAAGTAACTCAGAACCAATTTTCTTACAACGTTTCAAAATCAAACTAAGTGACATTTGAACAAGATTCCTCAAGAATTTTTTTCCATAGGCAAAACTGTCTTGATGCCAGAGAGAGTTGCGAGGAATTAGAACTGCCATGCTATCAGCTCTCAAATCTTGCGTTCTTGTTCACATGAGCAAAGAACTGAGACTGTGGACTCAAAGAATGGCAAACTATGAGATTTATTTTAAGGAAAGTTAGGTAAGAGGGACCGCACGGAAGGAAAGCACCCAGGCCACGAGATGCTCCTTCCTGACCCCAGCCATGCTGGAAAGGGCGAGGGGAGACTGGGAAGAACTTGCTCTCATGGGGAAAGGTCTCTAGACCAGAAGAAGCCTCTACAGAAGGGACGAGAAGGGATGGAGAAGAACAGGACTTACACACATTTCAGGCCCATTTATATGAATCAGACATCCAATTAGAAAGAGCCTCACCACGAAGGGAGGGACCTGATTGGCTGGTTTGTCTCAGGAAGACCGCTAATTTAGGAAGGGCCAACCAACAGGGGCTAAGCTTGTGAAATTGAGGAAGAAACAAAAGCTGTTTCCGTTGCTCAGAAGTTGCTGCCTTCAGTTATCTTAGGCGAGACTGAATCTATCCCTGTCGGGTTGCAAGTAGCATCTGTGAGTCTGTGGGCCAGACCCTAGATAATTTTCTATCAGGAAGAAGCCACCTTGCCCTTAATCTGTATCTTTTCCATAAAAGCAATGCTGCATTCCCACAGGCAGTTGCAGAGATGTGAAGTCTGACTGTAGATTGTCCTCCTTGGTCTTCAAGGTCATTCACACTGAACTGAAAAGAGTCCCTGAGGACCCACTGTCAATAAGAAGTGTGATCATAGGCCCTGCTTCTGAAAAGCTCAAATATAAAAATCCATAACAAAGCATGAAGTCTTCATGCTTGTTTAAAAAAAATAATAAATGAGAGGAGGCGTTAGAAATTTGCATCTGAATCACTGTGACTGTGGCTAACCTCAAAGGAATATTGTTCACTGCTGCCAGGTAAACAAGGATGCCAGTGGTTTAGATGGACCAAATAATTGGCACCTCCTTAGGAAGCATTTAAGATATCAGAGAAACACCTGCCACTGTTCCAGGAAAAGAAACATTGCTGAAGAATTCCTGCTGCCTACATTTCAACTTCTCATGTCAGCGTGGACCTAGAGACGCCTGTAGATCATCTCACATCTTTTACAATGGAGAGCGGCCCATCTCTGGAGGATTTGGCAGTAAGAATGACAAAAATGAAAATAACAAAACCAAACGAAAATAACCAAGTTCAAGTGTTTATCTTCAGTTTACACACACACACACACACACACACACACGGTTTATAATTTTTTTTTTTTTGTCAAGAACCACTACATGAAGAATTGGGAGTAAAGAACAAGACACATGGGAATTTATCCACATCTACAAAAATACCTTTCTAAGAGGACATGAATAGTGAGAATAGTGAGTCTTATTATCAGTGTCTGCTTCTCTTTTATGGTGATACTTTCTCCCACTGTAGTATGAGTGAAAAGCAAACTTTGCAGCTACAACCAAGATAATGTAGCACTAGCTTGAAAAAAAATTGATATAGTTGTGTAATGTTAAGCTCAAGGACAAGGAAGCCACTAAACAGAAAGCATGATCTGGTTACCTCATTCTTTTATAATACACACATGTACACCCAGAGTGACCCCTATGTCGCCACAGTGTGTTTTTTTGTTTTTTTGGTTTTTTTGGTTTTTTGAGGTAGGGTTTCACTCTGGTCCAGGCTGACCTGGAATTAACTATGTAGTCTCAGGGTGGCCTTGAACTCATGGCAATCCTCCTACCTCTGCCTCCCAAGTGCTGGGATTAAAGGTGTGCGCTACCACGCCACGGCTGACGACAGTGTGTTTGAAATTCAGCACTGCTGGAAACAATGTGTTGCCTCAGAGTTTCATTCAGAAAGTATTCTCATGCAGTCCTGCAGTTGTAGGAAGATGTCATGCAGAAGGAAGGACAAAAGCATATCCCTGTAGACTCAGAAAACTCAAATGTTTCAGTTCTTGCTAAATACCCAAGATTAATGCTATTCATGCAGAAATAAAGGCCTTACCTTGCAAAATTAATACCCTAAAGATTATCATTATCAACTTGGGAGTGTGATCCTTAACTTAGGGTCCAGCATGAGGAGTTATATCTCTTTTTAAAGCTCCCCATAATGTTTGATGTAGCCAATATAAATTGACTCACACGCTGCAGAAATAAAACTCAGAGCACTAAGTGGAGCCAGCTATGAGGTAGGCTAGACCACCCAGTTAGAAAGAGACTCCAAACGGGAACTGTAGCCATTTGACATATTTGCCTTAACCTTTTTGTAATGTGAATTTTGGAGTGTATGGTCTTTAAACCCTGGGTGTTTTGTTTTAAAAAAAAAAAACAAACAATGGAAATAAATAGACTGCGAAGAATGGATTACAAACTGTTGCATTTATTTGGGGGAGCCAGGGTGTGCGGAGGAGTGCAGGGACCAAGGGAGAGGCTGGATTCATCCAAGCGGACTGAGAGCCGATGTGGGAGCTGAACATGGGCCTGGGGAACATGTAATGAGGATCCTGTCGAGAGGGGACTTTAAAGGGCTAGAGCTTAAAATAAACTGCAAGGCCACAGGAAAATAGAGAACATCTTTTCCTACTCTGACAGCCTGAGTGCTGGAGTGAGAAGGACATGGTCTTACATGTCCTGAGCCAGGGGATTCAGTCATGGAGAGATGAGCAGCCAAGAAAAAGAAAATAGACAGAGGAACGTGCACCCCCCACACACACACTCATAAATCTCTATTTATTTGTGCTGAGGGGTTTGGCTCAGGAAGAGGTCAGCACACCTGGGTAAGATGCCAGAGAGAGGTGATGGTATAAGACTGGATCACATGCTGAAGTCCAGTCCTGCTGAGATCTTCTTGGCTCCTAGCATTTTTGATTCTTCCCCTAACTGGCTACCTAATAATAAAGCTAACTACTTCTCTCTCACTGTAGGAATTGGTCCGTTAGAGGATTAATAGGAGGGATTTGAAATATATGATTTCACAGTGTTCTCAGCTCTAGAATTTTCTCTTCAATAATGGAGAGGTCAGCCCAAGGAAGGCAGTCGTGTTCATATCAGCAGGTAATTGATAGACAAGCAATTTCTGAGGCTTCATCCCTGACACATGACTCAGCAGCTCTGCAGTGGGCCCCTCAACCACCACTGGACAAGCCTCCCTTGGAAACTGACTGGACACTCATCTAAAGTACTGATCATCTGGAACATCATCACACCCTCAGTGCATGGGGTTGATATGACAATGGCGCTAATTGAATTAGAACAGTGCTGACCCTGGAGCGAGAAAGGGCGGCAGATACAGACTGCAAGGTGAAGAGCCCTCTAAAGCATCCAAGGACAACAGAGCCCTATACAAGTGAGGGTCTGAGCAAATGTTGACAAGGTTTAGTGGTAGGCTTATGCTTGCTTTAGAGCTCACGGTGATTTGGGTATTGAAAAACAATTCAGGGCTTGAGAAATGGTTCAGCATTTAAGGCACTTGCCAGCAAAGCCAAAGGACCGAGGTTTGATCCCTCAGGACCCACATAAACCAGAAGCACAAGGTGGTACATGTGAGTGGGGTTTGTTTGCAGTGGCTGGAAGCCCTGGCATACCTATGTTCTCTCATAAATAAATGAATAAATAAATAAATATTATCAAAAAGGAAGGAAGGAAGGAAGGAAGGAAGGAAGGAAGGAAGGAAGGAAGGAAGAAAGAAAGAAAGATCAGCATAGCACAGAAATACTGGTTTAAGCCGGGCGTGGTGGTGCACACCTTTAATCCCAGCACTCCGGAGGCAGAGGTATGAGGATCACCATGAGTTAGAGGCCACCCTGAAAATACATAGTGAATTCCAGGTCAGCTTGGGCCAGAGTGAGACCCTACCTTGAAAAAAGCAAAAAGAAAAAAAAAAAAAAAAAGAAAGAAAGAAAGAAATACTGGTTTAACAAGCATAGTTTGAGAACAGCTGAGACCAAACACGAGAGACCTGGCCAAAACCTGGAAGAAGGTCAGTCCCCAGACAGTTAGCTAGTCTAGTACCAGAGGGTACTACATGAGCAACTGGGGGAAAATGTCCGACATTGGTCCAAACAACTTGCAGTCTAAGATACCCAGCAGGAAACAACTTGACGTAATGCTCATACAAGTGCAGTAGTGGCAAACAGCAATGGTGGGTAACCAACTGCTCTTGATTTGGCTAACAGATCCACTCAGTGGAATGCAACCCATTGCTGGAACTGGGAAACAAGTCAAAACCAGGTACAAAAATAAGCTCAGTCTCCAAGAGCAAGATACCACCAAATGTGGGCTAGAAGAGAGCCAAGGCATACAAAATTCCCTCCAAAACATACACGGTCATCCCTTCTACCTAGTACTAACTTTTCTCTCCATTGGAGAATTTGCTTATCTTTTTTCAGGTGGACAACGAACCTGAAGGGACGATCAGCTAACCATACCTCACCAGGGCCCTGGCTGAAACCATAGAACAACGCAAGGGAAGGGCAAGAGTTCAGCGTTCATGGCGATCATGACACCAGAAAAAGGCTGAAGGAGATAAACACAGAGAACATCCAACTCCAACTAAGCCAGATATCCAGAGACACAGAGGCTCCCAAAACCTCATCACTGAAACAGAACTAAAATGACCCCAAAGTGGCTCAGGGAAACTCGCGGAAGAGGGGGCGGAAAGATTGTTGGAGTCACGAGTTGGGGCATTATGCACAAAGACTGGGTCCTACCCCCCAGAACTCTTGACTAACCCCACAATGCATGACCCACATTCTCCATTGATGAGGGTCTCTTTGAAAGTGGGAGGACAGGGAGGAGGACAATGGAACCAATACTATGAATGTAAAATCAGAATAATATAAATAAAAAAAATAATAAATTTTAAAAAAAAGACTTTCTAGTGAGTCCTCAGGCAGATTTTAGAAGAGAATTTTAAGCGTCTAATGAATTTATTGAAATTTCCTTTGAGTGTCATTTTTAAATACTATCTTCTCCAACAAGCTTTCCATGACACCCTGAGACTGGAGAAGCTGCTCCTGAGGTGCTACTCTATGTCATGTCACCCTTCCTCACTGCCACTGTCACCGTGGGAGGCATTGTCACTGTGCACTTGAGCCTGCTGTTTCCTTCTAAGCACTTCCTTTCTGCAGTGGGTGTGGCCACGTGGCGTGAATAGGCTGGTGATTTGCGAACAGACTTGAAACACAACATCTCGGCGCTCAAACCATCTTTCCCTCACCCTGGTCATTCACAACCATGTGCTGAATCTTATAGATTACGTATTGTTCCTACAGTGTTGTACTTAATTCATTATTTTAGTTGGCATAGAGATATTTAAGTACCATTCATTCTGGCACTTTTTCACAATTTATCTTAAATATTTTTTATTTATTTGCAAGGAGAGAGAGAGAGAGGAAAAACAGAGAATGGGCCCTCCAGGGCCTTGAGCCATTACAAAGGAACTCCAGATGCATGGTCCACCTGATGTGGTTACTAGGAAATCCAACTCAGGTAGTTGGGCAAGTGCCTTGACCACGGAGCCATGTCTCCAGCCCAACAATTGATTTTAATTGATTGTCCCCCCCCTTTCCAATATTCTTCCTTCCCCACTTTCCTTTCCTCCACTATTTTATAAGTGCCAAATGGATCTCCTTGGCTTCTTCTGGGAACCCAGACTTGGACTAGTGAACAGAGAAAATGGCTGAGTGGTCTTGTGACTGTCCACGCCACACCAGTCTATGAGCTTCAAATTTTGCTCTGCAGAATAGTGAGTGAGATGCGTGTCATGGGTTGGAGGCTGATTCGCAAACCATCTTTCATACATGGTTGTGTAACAAGACCTTAAGTCATGGGAATTTACTTAGGATTTTTGGGACCCAGTCTCCCACATCTCAAATCATCGATCAGCCCTGCTGTGGCTGGGAAGTCCCTTTCATCTGCTGAAACCCTGTGTGCTCTTTTAGCAGCTCTCCCGGCGTCCCGCTGTGCCCGTGCTGCTCCCACAGACCAGCAGTGTCTCATTAGCCTATCCACATGCTAAGCCCAATGTCTGTGGACTCCAGCCGCCAGCACACATCATGGGTCACGCTTCTGTTCTTGGTGTCTGATTATTTTGTCAGTGGCCCAGATTGAGTCCTACAGATGGAAGGCAGCCTCCTACAGGAGTGTTTTTAAACCTGTGCCATTCTAATTTACTTTGGGAAGAGCTGTCTGAACCTACAATATGTTCTTTCATATTTCATGTCACATCCGGTTACTCAGGGCAAAACATGTTAATATTTAGCTATTCTGGGATTAGGAAAAGAAAACATAATATGGTCACTGCTCAGCCCGATCAGGCAACCTTAATGAGAATATATGCACTATGCAGGTGTGTATCCTTTCCTCTTTTAAGAAGTAGCTAACATTACAGCTAGCCAAAAAAAATTTTTTGAGAAAGAAAAATAGAGAAACTGTAATATCTTTTGTGAGCTACATTCACCCCATGGCATTTATCATAAAATGCACTTTGTTTCTGATTACATCACTCTGACAGCTTGGATGGAGAAGCAACCACATTGGGAACTTGTCAGAAACAATCACAAGATGCTGTTTTATATCAGTTTCATCTATTTTTTTTTCTTCTTCTGACCAGAAAACCCTTAGTTCAATTCCATTTGAATGTCAAAAATAAAAAAATATAGCAAGGCCTTCATGAACAAATGTTCAAACTTCAGGGGAGAATAATCAAAGGACTAGTTATTCCTATGTACTTGCCTAAAGATACATAACACTGTTTGATGTGCACATACAATTTAATATAAACTTCTACAAAGCTAAAATGATCCGAATGAAAAGATTCACCATTTGAAATAATTGGCAGAAAACTTTTATGTCATCCCTTTAGTTGAAACTTTTTAGAACACTGGCATTCCCAGGATATATAGAAATCGTGTATTTCATGTATTTTGGTAGAAATACACATTTTAAAATGTCTTCCCAGTCTTTTTTTTTTTTTTTTTTTTTTTTTAATGTTGCAATGGGAAAAGAAGGAAGTCAATCTGAGCTTTTTGTCTGGTTTTCTAAACCAGGCGCCGAAATGCAATTTAAGTAGATAAACATGACAGCTCTAGGTCATTAGTCATTTCTAATGACCACTCTTATTTTGACAATGAAGGAACAGAGACACAGGTGGTAACAAGTCCAAGAGGACCTTGTTGCCAGCTCGTTGCACCAGATAAACTGAATCCCAGTGGTCTCTTCTTCCGGGGCTTTAGCTGCTGGCCTGTATGAGCTTCTCATCTCAGATGTGTCCTGGCTATACATTTTTAAAGCATATAATAGCATGCAGCCCAGCAGGGTTTGAATGTGATTAGACCCAGGTGGAGCACCATTAAAAACAGCAGACATGTTCAACTGACATGACATTTTGAATGAGTACTGAATGTGGACCCTGGAGTGTTTGGCTTTGTGTTTGGACTTGTTTCCTTGATTCCTAAGCTGGTCTCTTTTCAGAAGAAAATGTGCTTGCCTGAAACAGCTAATAGGATGCTTCATAAGTCACATGCTATTTTCAGTACCTGAGAAGAACAGCATGTGTTTTGGATGAAGTGAAAAACATCATTTCTGAGTCTCTAAGCTTCCATAAACTTGGGTCAAGTCATTACCTTTGATTTCACTTTTCAGTTGTTATTAAGTGCCCTCTCTCTCTCTCTCTCTCTCTTTTTTTCTTTATTGACTACCTTACTGGTTTCTGCACCAATCAGTCACCTACTGGATCTTTAAAGATGTAATACACTACTCAACCCGAGTCTTCTATTACCAGTTGGGAAAGATCTGTCCTGTGATTGGAATGCAATCAAGTCAATGCAATAACTCTTTATGCTCTGCATAACACCCATGTCAGTCCTGCCAACGTTACAACCTGCTGAAAATCCCATGTATTATGTGTCCTCATAACATGAATGCAAATGAATCTCTGGGCACTTTTATTCACAATTGATTTATACTTTATTTAGTCAAAAAGTTTGGCAGTTTTATTATTTTGAAAACCATTTGCTAGACCATCAACAATATTAGGAAACCTACTTTGTTCATTTCATAACCTGGCTTTTAGAAATGTAATAATTTCCCACCAACTGAAATATGATATAAAATTGTTCAATATGAAGTAAGGAATAAAATAGTTGATGGTTATAGCTCTTATAAAGTTGTCATTCAAATACTGGCATGATCAAATCAACACATTATATGTTAATAATGGATCTACAATCACACATCACGTTGTAGGCAGCATTGGGGTAGGGCACTGGCACTTTTTAACTGCCTTGTATTACCCATGAGTTTCTAGCATGCTTCTTTTAGAAATCTTACAACTAATGCCTACTTTTTGGGGTTGTTTGTTTGTTTGTTTGTTGTTCAATGTAGAGTTTCACTCAAGCCCAAGCTGACATGGAATTCACTATGTAGCCTCGGGCTGGATTTGAACCTCTGCCTCTGCCTCTGCCTCTGTGAGTGCTGGTATTAATGATGTATGCCATCATGCCCAGCTTAATGCCCACTTTTTAGAAAAACTTATTAGTGAAATCAAATGGATAATTTCATACCATTTTACTCAAGAACCTGAAGTTTTACAAATAACAGCCTCCTGTGATTAATGGGCACATCTTGCTTCTTGTCCCCTCTGTTGGAAGGAAGCTGGGTTGGAGATCTTAATCTGAATATTTATTGTATGAATTTTCTCAATTTTATCGCCACATGAATATTTTTCATTTTTGGAAATCACAGATTGTTAGTTTTGGTTTGATCTTAAATAAATCAAAATGAGGAAAAGTCAAAATGACCTCATTTTGACCAATCACATTAAGAACAAAATGCTTTTATTACCCTTGCAGACTTTGAGAATTCACGAAAATATTTATCTGTTATGATCACGTTTTTGCATGCTTTTACCACATAGAATTCTCCTTGCTAAGTGTAAAATGCTGCATATGTACAGCAAACTTGTCAGCTGAAAGTGCTTGAGGCTTTAGTCTGCATTACAACAGGATGTGTGCAAGCAGATGTTTGTCTCCACACTTCATCAGTTGAGACACCACTGTGTAGTTGTGCTGTGTAAAGAGTGCGCAGATAATAGCAGAATAGATGAGGAGAGAACAATGGGGGACAGTGTTACCCTGACTGCATGAAAAATGAGTAAACAATAATTCAGTTTTCCATGTGGTTGTTCACTATGTGCTCCTCTTTGAAAATGAGATCCTTAAAAGACTTCTTTAACAAGCTCCTAATAAGATGATAGTCAATGGCTCCTACAAAACACACTTTAATTAAGCAATGCAACCTCATTTAATGTTTCACATCTTTGAATTTTTTTCCCAACTGTTTGTAAACAGTTGGAATTTGGAACATGGGCTACTGTACCCAGTATCACCAAGCTGGTAGGTAGCAAATGCAGAACTCAGGTGTATGTAATCCTTCATTCTGCTGGACCATTCAACTCTTACAAACACTGTGATATTATTAAAAACCAAGAGTTGGGCTGGAGAGATGGCTTAGTGGTTAAGGCGCCTGCCTCCAAAGCCTAAGAACGCCGGTTCCAATCTCCAGTGGTTCCAATCTCCAGGTCCCACATTTAGCCAGATGCAAAGTGATGCAAGGGCGCAATGCCACACTTGACCACAAGGGGGCACACGCATCTGGATTTCGTTTGCAGCAGCTGAAAGGCTGCTGGCACGCCTGTCTCTGTCTTCCTCTCCCTCTCTCTCTGTCTCTCTCTATATCTCTCTCAAAAAAAAAAAAAACAAAAAAAAAAAAAACAAGAGTTAGCCCAGCGTGGCGGAGCACACCTTTAATCCCAGCACTAGGGAGAATCACCGTGAGTTCAAGGCCACCCAGAGATTACAGAGTGAATTCCAGGCCAGCCTGGGCTAGGATGAAACGCTACCTCGAAAAACAAAAACAAACAAACAAACAAAAAAAAAAAAAAACAAGAGTAAAAGGGGGAAACAACTCTTTTATTATATTTTATTATAAGTCACAAGGTAGATGGACATAGCAGACACAAGGAAGTTAGAGTCAGAAATGCTGTTCTAAACAAGTAATGATGCATAGACTAACATACCAAGAAGGATTTCTGCTACTAACTGGAAATAGAGGTACCAGCACAAAGTTGCTCAGTAGAGCCCCCAGGCACATAATGGCACTGCTCATAGAGTCTTGTAAGTTCACTCTTGAGAGAAAGAACATGTCCCAGAGCGTCAAAAACATGTGCAATTCTCTTTTACAAGAGCCTAAAAAGATAAAATAGCAGATGGTTTCCATAGACAGATGTTTTCCTCATTGCCCTCTTTCTCCATTCACTGTTGTTCATTATACTTTCATTTGTATTTCTTTATTTGCCTCGATAAATATTGTTGTGTTTTCTATTGCTATGTTCAGAACTTTTCACTTTCTATTCTTCTTACTCATCCACTTGTGAAGCTATCATTTTGTGAAGATATGTGACTTCGTGTCTGTTGCATTTTCATTTCTGAAACTGGCCATCGCTAGTGTGTGCAGCATCACCCCTAAAGCACGGACGTTTTCCTTGTGTGTCACCTGCTGAAACTGTACCACTACAGCATCTTCATCCCTTCCCTCACCTTCAGACACACCTGCTGGCCAGGGGCAATTGTTTTATGTCCTACCTTTTTCAACATTTCCATCCAAACCTCCATATCTTCCCTATCAGAACTTTACATCAGCTCTTGTCATCACTAATGTTGATAGGTTTCATGCTATCCAAGTAGATCTCACTGTCTCTATGCTCACGTATTTCAGACCATCCTTCACACTGCTACGGGAACATTTCCCTAGAAGCCCAGAGTTGATTAGTGATGTGCCACTCTTATGAACCACTTCTTTTCAATTCCTAGCCTTGACTTTGATGACCTGTAGGTGATTCTGGTTAGGGCAACATCATTCAATTCACTGGGAGAAAAATTAGTGTCAACATTAAACCTGTGTACACTATTTGCAAATAAGCAAGGAAACCAGTCTTTAAAAGCTTCTTTCTGGTAAAATGAACCTTAGGATGGACATTAAAAAAAATATTATCTATGGAAGAAATTTATGAGACCAAAATTATAAATAACTAAATGCAAAGACTTTGACAGAGCTGAATTAAAAATCCAGGTTAAAAAAAAATCAGGGCAGCACCTCCTAAATTAAATTTAATTGAACTAAATTAAGCTGAATTAAAATTGATTAGGCTTAGCCTGGCATCATTATGAGTTTTAATAATAATAATTAATAATGTTCATTGAACACCTGGTTGGTATAGGGTAAGACACAGTCCCTTCCCCTGAGTTTACAGTCCAAATTAAAGAAGAGCACGAAGAGTGAGCTGTAAAACAGAAGGTTCTTCCTGCACTTCTCCACAGAAGAGCTCCAAGCTACAATGGAAATCACTGTATAGAATGGAGGGCTGCTTCTAAATATTTAGGATAAGTTTCTGAAAATGTATCCTACATAATAGCTACTAATAAGGTAGCAAGTCATTTTTATCATCTTGATGGAAAAGTAAATTAAAAATTCTCTTTTACAAGAGCCTAAAAGATAAAATAGCAGATGGTTTCCATAGACAGATGTTTTCCTCATTGCCCTCTTTCTCCATTCACTGTTGTTCATTATACTTTCATTTGTATTTCTTTATTTGCCTCGATAAATATTGTTGTGTTTTCTATTGCTATGTTCAGAACTTTTCACTTTCTATTCTTCTTACTCATCCACTTGTGAAGCTATCATTTTGTGAAGATATGTGACTTCGTGTCTGTTGCATTTTCATTTCTGAAACTGGCCATCGCTAGTGTGTGCAGCATCACCCCTAAAGCACGGACGTTTTCCTTGTGTGTCACCTGCTGAAACTGTACCACTACAGCATCTTCATCCCTTCCCTCACCTTCAGACCCACCTGCTGGCCAGGGCAATTGTTTTATGTCCTACCTTTTCAACATTTCCATCCAAACCTCCATATCTTCCCTATCAGAACTTTACATCAGCTCTTGTCATCACTAATGTTGATAGGTTTCATGCTATCCAAGTAGATCTCACTGTCTCTATGCTCACGTATTTCAGACCATCCTTCACACTGCTACGGGAACATTTCCCTAGAAGCCCAGAGTTGATTAGTGATGTGCCACTCTTATGAACCACTTCTTTTCAATTCCTAGCCTTGACTTTGATGACCTGTAGGTAATTCTGGTTAGGGCAACATCATTCAATTCACTGGGAGAAAAATTAGTGTCAACATTAAACCTGTGCACACTATTTGCAAATAAGCAAGGAAACCAGTCTTTAAAAGCTTCTTTCTGGTAAAATGAACCTTAGGATGGACATTAAAAAAAAATATTATCTATGGAAGAAATTTATGAGACCAAAATTATAAATAACTAAATGCAAAGACTTTGACAGAGCTGAATTAAAAATCCAGGTTAAAAAAAAAATCAGGGCAGCACCTCCTAAATTAAATTTAATTGAACTAAATTAAGCTGAATTAAAATTGATTAGGCTTAGCCTGGCATCATTATGAGTTTTAATAATAATAATTAATAATGTTCATTGAACACCTGGTTGGTATAGGGTAAGACACAGTCCCTTCCCCTGAGTTTACAGTCCAAATTAAAGAAGAGCACGAAGAGTGAGCTGTAAAACAGAAGGTTCTTCCTGCACTTCTCCACAGAAGAGCTCCAAGCTACAATGGAAATCACTGCATAGAATGGAGGGCTGCTTCTAAATATTTAGGATAAGTTTCTGAAAATGTATCCTACATAATAGCTACTAATAAGGTAGCAAGTCATTTTTATCATCTTGATGGAAAAGTAAATTAAATTAAGGGAATATGTTATAAAAATAGTAAACAAGGGCTGGAGAGACAGCTTAGTGTTTAAGGCGTCTGCCTCCTAAGCCTAAGAACACTGGTTCCAATCTCCAGGTCCCACGTTTAGCCAGATGCAAAGTGACTCAAGGGCGCAATGCCACACTTGACCACAAGGGGGCGCACACATCTGGATTTCGTTCACAGCAGCTGAGAGGCTGCTGGCGCGCCCATCTCTATCTGTCTCCCTCTCTCTCTCTCTCTGTGTCTCTCTCCCCCCAAAAAAATAGTAAACAAGAAGGGAACCTGCTTATATTACTTCAGTTGGTGAGGAATAAATGTTCCAAAGATATATGAATAACATTTTCTTATATGTTTCTGCAACAACTTAATTGTCATCATGACTTATCAAATCATACCACTGTATACAAAAAGTCAATTGTGTTTATTGAGTTTTGGTTTTAATGCTAAGTTCAGTAATATTTTTCCAATAGTCATCATTTTGAGGCATGACTTAAAATAAAGCTGTACTATTTTTCTTGTATTATTATTAATACCAAGAACATAATTACAGTTCTGAGAAGGTCTTGCACACTGGGAGCATTGTGTTATTAAGTAAGTAGATTTTGAGAATGTTACTTTGGAAAACAAAGCTCACTATACCTCATTAGAGCGTAATCATTTAAAAATAAGCCTGAACTTCCTAGGAATGGGGCTTGTATAATTTTCTCTTTTTCTTAAAGGACAACTGTGCACTAGCACAGAGGTGTTTTCTGTAAATGGATAGCCTTCCTCTCTTGAGGCACACTGGAGAGAAGATGCACCATGCCAATCATCATCTTTCACGGATGGTCTTTAAGCTATTCCTTAGAGATGTCTGTTGTTTATTTATTGGGATGTCAATCACTGATTCAGGTAGAAATGTTCCACTCATAAAGGAAGCCTTCGATAAAGCACATGATATGATAGCCATGGCTTTGTGGGATTTCAATGACCAATGCCACAGTTTTTTAGCAGACACTCTTCCTCTCTCTTTCTTCCTTATCATAAAGTTGCACTACTCCACTTCAAAACATTCCCTGAAGGGCTTTGTAAGCAAAGTGCAGATTTCGTCTAGCATCAGAAATCTTGCATATCTTCCCAACAAACCTAGCATGAATTCTCAAAGTGAGAAAAATACAGTGTGGTGTGAGTCAGAACTGAGGTGGGACAATCAAATCATTCTGAAATCAGACATGTAAATCATGAATTTCTGTCTTGCTTTGCCACTAACAGTATAAAGATTACAGAGGTTTAAAGATGAAACTACATGCAAAATTATAATATAGCAGAAAACCTTGGTGACTTCAGAATTGGGAATGGATTTATAGTTCTAATATCCACAGCACGTCCCATGAAAGAAAACTAAATGGTAAGCTGATTCTCATTAGTATTAAAATGATTTTCTCTATGGGGCCTGGGAAATGGCTCTGAAAAGTTGCTGACCTGAGTTTGATTTTCAACACCCACGTAAAACCAGATCCAAAGTGATGGATCTTGTGCAATCTCAACCTGCCTGTGGCAATGGGAGGTGGAGCCAGGACGATCCCAAGGCCCAGACTGGAGGTTGCAAAGTAACAAATTGAGGGAATCTGTCTCAAACAAGGTACCAGGAGAGAGGTAGAACTTGAGGGCATCCTCTCACTGCCACATGGCTGCTGTGGCATATGCATACCTAAACATACATACACACACACACACACACACACACACACACACACAAAAGGCTTAAAAATTCTACTCTGTGAAGGATGCTTTTAGGAGACTAAAATCCTGAGCTATAGGCAGGGGAAAATGTTTGAAAAATATGTACCTTGTTAAAATAGTTGATTATAAAATTTACAAAGATCTATCAACCCTGAACAATAAGAAAATAACTCGATTAAAATTGAGTAGAAGATGTCATCAAAGAAAATGCATGCCAAATATAGGTATGAGAGTTGGAGTGATAGCTTAGTTGTGAAGGCGCTTGTCTGTGAATGCTAAGGACCCACGTTCAATTCTCCATGACTCACGTAAGCCAGATGCGCAAGGTGGTGCATGCATCTGGAGTTTGTTTGCAGTAGATGGAGGCCCTGGCATACCCATTATCTCTCCCTCTCTCTCAAATAAATAAATAAATAAATAAATAAATAAATAAAATAAATAAATATTTTTAATATATAGGTATGACATTAAGCCGCATAAATCATTAGCAAATGCAGATGAAAACAATGACATCCTACTGCACGCTTTCTAGAATGGCAAGCAGTCCACACAGGGGCAACATTGAATGGCAGTGAGGATGGAAAATGACAAGGGAATCTTGTTCATAGCTAGTTAAAAGTTACATGATGACATTTCTTTAGGAAAACATCTGGGAGTTTCTTTCATTTTTTTTATTGACAACTTCTATACTTTCAGAAAATAAATCATGATATTTCCCTCCCCTCCCCCCACTCCCCTTCAGAACTCCACTCTCCATCATATCCCCTCCCTCTTTCCCTTAGTCTCTCTTTTATTTTGATGTCATTATCTTTTTCTTCTATTATGAAGGTCTTGCGAAGGTATTGCTAGGCACTGGGAGGTCATGGATATTGAGGCCAATTTCTGTCTGGACAGTTGCATTGTAAAGAGTGGTATCCTTCCTTTGGCTCTTACATTCTTTCTGCCACCTCTTCTGCAATGGACCCTGAGCCTTGGAGGGGATGATAGAGATGTTTCAGGGATGGACACTCCTCTGTCGCCTCTGCTCAGCCTTTTGGGTCATCCCAGTGGTCATCACCATCTGAAAAGAGAAGCTGCTCTTTCTGGATGGCTTTCAATGCTGAGTGCCCACCTCGATCCCTCTGTGTTGTGCTGTGGAGCTGAGGTTCTGTCCAGCTGTGCTGGATGCCCTGCAGCTGGGGACTGAATGCCAGACACTCTCTGGGAGTTTCTTATGTAGCTTATATGTCTTACCATACAATCCAGCACCTGTGTTCCTTGGCGTTTACTCAATATAGTTGGAAATATTATGTCTACAGAAAATTCTATACATGAATGTTTACAGAGGTTATATCGGCAATGTTCAAAATTATGATTTAAAACCAATTAATATATTCTATAGCAGATGAAGGTCTGTAGTATAAGGATAGAATGGGATACTATACAAATGATAGGAAATGGTCTATGGAGCCACAAAAACATACAGAGAACCTTAACTGCACGTGTCTTAAAGAAATAATGTGATCTTAATAAGTTTATTGAATCAGTGGACATCTAAGATGTTCAAAACAAAACACCCACCTTCCACACTATTCTAATGGACAAAGTAGAAAATGTTATTATTTTATTGCCTCTCGATTAACTAGCCTCTGAGGAGTTTTATCTTTGTTACAAAAGATAAAATCAATTGGAAGACTTTGGACATACAATGAACATGCAAACCTCATGAGATGGTTCCTTACAGCAAAATGAACAGTGAGGTGAACTGAATACAGATAATGTGGAAGACTGTAGTTACTTAATAAACTAGATGTCTTTTTCCTGTTCAGATGAAGGTATGGTCATTGGTATGTTGTGGATTAATAAACTCCAAATCCATATTCTCAAAGACCTTAGCTGGCAAAGCCTGCCATCATCAGTGTGTTCATTCTGCAGTCACCGTGGGTGTTACTACCCACCCAAATATGATGAAATAGTTCAAAATAGTGCATGGAGGGTGTTTGTACCAAACTCACATCACTTCAATGCCACAATCCATTGACTTGGTTTATGGTATCATGTGAGCAAAGCTAAATATAAAAGAGGTGAGGAAATATGGAGACAAAGGAAGTAGACATTGAATAAGCGTGTGTGTATATTCAAAGTACATATATTTTATTCATCTTATATAATAAGTAATGCATATGATCATAAGATAAAAATATAATTGAAA
This sequence comes from Orientallactaga sibirica, assembly GCA_036365145.1. Taxonomy (NCBI): domain Eukaryota; kingdom Metazoa; phylum Chordata; class Mammalia; order Rodentia; family Dipodidae; genus Orientallactaga; species Orientallactaga sibirica. Next base: position 6,465,197 of record JAEOAD010001030.1, read on the forward strand.
ATGAAAACATAATCATCTTTAATTATGTATGTGAAAGCTAATTAGGAAACCTACTAAAATTGGACAGATTTCTTTCTCAACTTGTTGAGAAGAGACATCACAAACTCTTACATTATTTTAAGTTCCATCACATTTTTTCCTTCTCCCAGGAGAGCTAATTTCTTACTGCACTCTTGTGTCATGACAGATAATTAGGAAACCTGGTCAGGCTTTTGTGGCACCATATTTCTGCAAATTTATATTGTTATAAAATAGCTTGAGGGGAGACACACATACAAAAAAATGGATGATAAGGTTGAGAGTGCATTAGCCTAAAGTATAATTTTATTGTTTTCCATCTGTTGTAATTATGAAAATAAACTCTTTTGTACCCACATCAGCAGGATAAGTCATCAAAAAGATGCTGTGTCTAGCAACATATCTTGTTACATGTTATAAATAAGAACATCTTATCTGTACGGCTGTTCTTCTTTTCCCCTTAGGAACAGAGCCCTTGCAATCTTCCCATTAAAAGAATCATTCCCCACTCAAACCAACATAGCTTGAGGGAATAATATTTGTTTCAACCAAATCATCCCTGCATATGGGATTCAGATTTGCATTTGCACGTATTTCCAAGGTGACTGTGAAAACATGATTTAAAGAAAAGAACAATTTAAATATCATAGCGTGCAGGATGTGTTTTCTCACTGCATACTGAGGAAGAATAACGTGGTGTTTTCTTCTGAGTGTGACAGAGCCCTGTGAACATCCTTCAATTAAACTGCACGGTGACACACAAGCTGAGCCAGGACGGAGAGGATCTGTTCTTCCTTGCTCACACTTCCCCAGCACCTACCCCACACAGTGTTTGTTTTTTCAAAGCTCTAATTATTGTAAACTTTTATGGATGATTTCTTTCTATTGAAGAGAAATCACATTATTACCTGATTTTGCTCAATAGCTTGAGTTAAGAACATAACATGCATTGAAGATATAATGCTTTTCCAAAACTAGGATATATATATATATATATATCCTAGTTTTAAAGCTATGGAAAATTAATATTTTATTGACTTCTATTGTATTATATTGACTCCTAATGTATAAAAACAAAAAGTAGATGTTAGATTTGTTGTTGTTGTTGTTGTTGTTGTTGTTTTGTTTTTTGGAGGTAGGGTCTCACTCTGGCCCAGGCTGACCTGGAATTAACTATGTAGTTTCAGGGTGGCCTTGAACTCATGGCGATCCTCCTACCTCTGCCTCCCAAGTGCTGGGATTAAAGGCGTGCGCCACCATGCCCGACTAGATGTTAGATTTTTGAAAGGACTCTAGAGAAAAATATATATATTCCCTAGCAAAGTTTTTAGATCTAAGCTTGCAAATCATTTTGAGAAAAATTTTGGAACCTTTTTATTGCAAACAACCATAAGTATAGACATCATACCATGATCATAATCCTCTCCCATGACCCCCATTTCACTCTACCTCCCCCTCCACTGAACCGCTCCTTCTCTCCAATTAGACTCTCATCTATTTTGATGTCATTCTTATGCATGTCTCATGTAGGTCGTGTCAATCACTATGAGGTCATCAATCGCAAGGTCACTTAGTGTCTGGAAGAAAGACTAAACACTCCTCCCCTTCTTTGGCTCTCACATTCTTTCTGTCACCTCTTCTGCAGTGGCCCCTGAGCCTTGGAGGGTGTGATAAAAATGTCTCACTTAGTGCGCTGAAAACGCCACTATCACTTCTCAGCACCATCATATCAAAGGAGAAACTTTAAGCAAAAGTGAGAGTAGCATTTATATATACATAAGCATTAGTGTTTAGAAGGCAGTTTGGTGGGCATACTATATGCATTCAAGCAGATAACAGTGGTAGTTTCGCCTCTAGGGCTTATGACCTCTCTAGTCATGGCTTTTGACTGGGTTTTTCAGTACCTCCAATGGAGTGGTCTTATTAGACCTCCAGTCTAATCAGAAAGTTGTTGGTTTTCCCCAAAACAGACGTGCCACACTATTGCACCAGTTGGCTCATATGGCCTGTCTAGCCAGCTGTAAAGTTTTCAGGATCCACTGATGGTTAAAACCATGATGTCTTCTCTCCCCCAAGAGTCTACATGCTGCCTAGCTCTTTCTCACATCCTGACAGCTGGTCAACAGGGAAGAGGCTTCCAGCTCAGCTCCAGCTTCATTCCTCAGTGACCTGCAGCCCAGTATGTGGAGTCCTCAGCAATACAGTCTTACTGTTTAGTACTTGTGGGCAACTAAGAACCTTGGCAATACCCTGTGGAGTTTGGGTAGCCTATAACAACTGGAAGGTATCTCATTCCTGGCAATGAAAGTTTTCTAACAATCTATGGTTTGGGGGCACAGTATTCTATACCTCCACAGAATACTTCTGCCCAAGCTTTCTCTGTTTTGACATAAACTATATTATATATGAATATATAATATATTTTATATGAATTATTGACTAGAAAAGAAGTGGTTTTCGATATGGCTTATTCAGAAGAACTTAAATTTTTGTCAGTGCTCCTCCCAACACTAGTCTCCCTCCCCTCCCCTTACCCCACTTAGTCCATTCCATCCCCACTACTCTGGCCCTCTTTACATATCTAATATCTACTATACCCATCCCTCTTCTCCCTCCCTCATAGGCCCTTTCTGATTCCTGGCCTCTGCTCCGGAATTTTGTTCTAGTTCACATACAGATCTAAATTTCTGAAGCTCAGATCCATATATAATTGAGAACACATGGTGTTTGACTTTCTGACCCTGGGTTACCTCGCTTGATATAATCTTTTCCAATACATACATTTCCATACAAATTTTATAAATTTGTTTTGTTTTATAGCTTAATAAAACTCCATTGGATAAATGTGCCACATCTTCATTATCCATTCATTAGCTTAAGGGCATCTAGGTTGGTTCCATTTTCTAGCTATTGTGATTAGAACGGCAATAATTTAGATAAGTAAGTATCTCTATTCTATAGTAATGAATAGAGTCCTTATGGGATGTGCTGAGCAGTGGTACAAATGGGTTATACAATAAATCTATTTTTAGCTGTATCAGGAATCTATACACAAATTTCCACAATGGCTATACCAGTTTACATTCCCATCAACAATGGAGAAGGACTCCCCTTAACCCACATCCTTGCCAGCATTTATTGTTATTTGTTTTCTTGATGATAAACATTCTTACAGGAGGGAGATGGACTCTCAAAGCAGCTTTAAAATGCATTTTCCAGATGGCTAAGACTGTAGAATATGTTTTTAGATACTTATTGTCCATCTGTATTTTTTCTTTTGAGAAATCTTTATTCAGTTCTATATCCCATTTTATTGGGTTGTTTTTTGAGAAAATTTTAAACACATACTCATCATCCTGATTTATAGAAACATCCATGCATGAAGCCCAGGAAACCGTTTGCAAGTGTTTTAAATGTCTCTATTGCTCAGGCAGACTTGGGATCTACTATTCTCAGAAACTCATAATCTTTAGGAATGTGAGACACAGATTACTGAGGACATGCAGGAAAGGAGTTGAACAAGAACAATTAAGAAAAGAGGAATTTTGGTCCACCTTTCTCAGGAGTAATGAAATAGGTGACAGCAGGGTCTTACTGCTTTTACCCATGGCAAGTGCCTGTAGCAAACAGGAGAGCAGTTATCTGCTCTCTGACATTTCTGTACCATGTAAATGCCCCACCAAGTGGTGGCAACTTAGCCTCAAAGGGAGCTGAGTGAACTGAACCTCTCGAAAGACACCTCTCTAAATTACTTTGGATTTACTGTTCATTGTCCCTATCAATCCCAGAATTATTTCCTTTGATCATTAATATGTGTCAGTATGAGATATTTGAGAAACGGGAGTCATATACCATTCTAAAAAAATTAAAAACCTAAATTTGAGTATAGTTTCTCAGAGACTGATTACATACTTAGGAGAAGGACCAGGAAGATGCCACTGAAATTCTGATAGAGCTATAAAAAAATGGGGGGGGGAGGCTTCTCATATTTACTGATTTCAATTTCTCTGAAAAAAAGACAATCAAATGGATTAACCCTTGTGTTTCAATATTCCCTCTTTTCTTCAGATCCTAAGAACTCACTCTGTTTAGGATGATGGATTTAATTGACTTTTAGGACCTATAACAAGGATGTTTTTTAAATGTTTCATTTAAAGCAGTGTGAATGTTTACAGCAACATAAAACTAGGAACATAAGTTTTGTTTTACAAAATTATGGAAAAAATAAAGGCCCCTCTCATCTCAAATCACTGAGCCCTGGGTCTCTCAAAGTAGAGGGAAATACCAGTCCCCATGACCTGGTATTTATTAGGGAACAGATTGTAAAAGTTTTAAATGCATGGAAGAACAATAATCACAATATGATCAAAATGAACCCAAGGGACAAGTAATTATGTTAAATATGATTTTGTGAACAACATAAAAAATCTCTTCAATCTCCAGAGATGAATAGCTAGATAAAGAATTTGACAGGTTTCAGGTTTCATGTGCAATTTGAAAAAAAAAAACAAGTATTCTTATAAGGATTGTATTGCAATTATTATTATTAGAGTTGAAAGACAATGTACTGGAGATGACTTCTGGTTGAGTTGTGATATGTGTAGACTTTTTCACTGTGTTGCTGAAGATGGATCGTATTTGCAGAAGTGGAAGAAGAATGGAAAGGTGCATGTTGGTAAAACAATGATATAGACAAAGGCAATAAGCTCCAAGTGCCTGCATCAAGTGAGGAGGAAGCAAAACTTGCTGATGCATGGGGACAAAAAAAAAAAAAAAAAAAGAACAGAATCAATCTGCAGATGCCTATAAGCTTTGTAAAATATTTTTGGGGTGGTAAGTAGTAGGAATCACTGATTCATTTTAGTATGTGTATTGCGTGGATAGCACTGTGATTTCAACAGTTTTTCCAGCAAAAGAAAGGGTGATAATGCTAACAGAAAACACTTGATGTCTCTACCTAATGAAAAGAGGTCAGCTTCTCATTGTTGGGACAAACATCCAACCAGATACAGCTTATGGGAGTGACGGGTTTATTTCAGGCTTACAGCATCCAAGGGAACACCATCAATGGCAGAAGAAGCTGGCTCCCTTCTTCAAATGCATGGGAGAAAGACATCATCAAACATCCAACACCACCAAACAGCATGAATAGCCACAGCTCAAAACTGCACTCCATTCAACTATTAGGGCTGGACTCAAGATCTGCCCCTCCAAACACACCTTAAGGATGGACTCCAAGATCTGCCCCCAGTGACACCTCCTCCAGCTGCTCTGCTGGATGCCCAGGTTACAAGCTCCGTTTTTAATCAAAAACACCTGAGTCTATGGAGTCATACATTCAAACTACAATATTCCACCCTTGCCCCTTATAGACTCATGACCATTGCACAATGAAAATTGCATTCAGTCAAACTTCAAAGGTCCCATAAACTTTACCAACTTTAAGACTGTTACAAAGTCCTGAGAGTCAATACTATATGTTAACTGAGTCTTGTAAAATCAAAACAAGGTACATACTTCTAACACATAATGGCAACAAACTTCCATTGTAAAAAGGCTTAACAAAGATTTCAGCTCTGACACCCATAACTAGTAATGGCAGTCTATGGATTTTCTGCTCTGCCTCTCCAGCTGGCCTGAGTAGCCCAGGAAAAACTTTCATCCCAAGCCAGTAGTACTCCATAGCAGCTACTGTACAGTCTTGGTATATCCAAAACATCTTTGGATATCTATTACAAATCATGGTCCATCTTCACAGCTCCATACAATGACCTTATTTGTCCTCCATACAGGAATGTTTTCCCATGCAGCATCTCGGCAGTGGCTTCTGGAATGGAACTGGGTGCACTTCATGCCCTATTTCTATGCATTTTTCATGCTTTTAAAACCATTGCCAGGTGTGCAGTGGCGTAGCCAATTGTTAATCCAGAAGGAAATGAAGTTTGACCTTGGAGAGCAAGCTACACCATTAGAATTCTTCCTTTAAGTCACTTCCTTGTAAAAGAAGTTGTATTTCTACTCTGTGAACATTCCCTGGGCAGATTTTGCCCATCAGATGGTTTCCATTGTTTAAATGAAAACAGCTAGCCCACCCTTAATGGTGGTAATCATTTAAACAATTACAAGACAGTCTCTGTGTCCATAACTTTAAACATGTTTGATTTTTTTTTCTGTGATAAACCTTACATCTTTCATCCTTTTGTTTTATATCTTCTGCTAACTACACCAGTGCATAACTTTTTTTTTTTAATTTTATTATTTATTTATTTGAGAGAGAGAGAGAAAGGTACAGAAACAGACAGAGAGAGAGAGAGAGAACAGGCACGCCAGGGCCTCCAGCCACTTGAACTCCAGATTAACCTTGTACATCTGGCTTAACGTGGGTCCTGGAAATTGAGCCTCGAACTGGGGAAGGCTTCACAGGCAAGCTAAACCTTTGTGCCAGTACCCATTTCCAACAAAGTTCTCTGCTGTCTTTTCTTCTCTATTGAAAGTTCTTAAAGTATGCCTTCACAGTCCACAATGCTGACTGCATTTAGCATTTCCAAACTCTCATCAGGATAGCCCACAAAATTTACCTTACCACAGTGTTAGGCTTCTCCCGTACCAAGTACCAAGTTCATGTACATTCCTCCAGCACCCAAGTTCCAAAGTACCAAAATCCACATAATCAAATTCATTGCAATAAGGACTCCACTTCTTGGTACCAATTTACTACTGCAGACAGCTTCTCATTACTGGGGTTAGCATCCAGCCAGAAACAGGATATTGGGGGAAGGGGTTTATTTCAGGCATACAAATGCTAAAGGAATACCATCAGTGGTGGAAGAATCTGTCTCCCTTCCATAAATGCACAGAAAGAGACACCATCAAATCGCCAGCATCAACAAACAGCATGAACAGCCAGAGCTCAAAACAGCTCTCCATATACCAAGTATCATTAGACACAAGATCAGCCTCTAAACATATCTTAGGGCTTGACTCTATATCTACCCCCAGTGACAGCCCCTCCAGCCAGGCTGCTCCATACCCAAGTTACAAGCTCAGTTTTTAATCAAAAACACCTGATTCTATGGTCTATGGTGCCATACAGTCAAACTACCACAAAAGACAAACATATTACTGAGTTGCAGATTCTCAACATCTTCCATTTTGCTAAATAATATATATCATTTTGCTATTTCATGGTCCCCATTTTTGTATATGCCCAAGCCTGCCTCATACTTAATATCTTCTTGTTCTTCTTTGTCCACATGTCCTCGAGAATGCAAAGTTGCTCATATGGTTTTCTCATGTTCTAAAACAAAACTACTATCATGCTTCTTATTGGGTAATTACAGTACCATAAACATCAGAGAGGGAGTAGGAAATAACAATTTCCATGTTCTTATATCTAAGACAACCACAATTAACAACTTTATACATTTAAAATCAGTATGAACAATATTTAGTTTAACCCAAGTCTGAAAGTATAGCATACATAGAAATGACTCTCATCTTTTACTTTAATCTTAATATATGTTGATATGAGTGTTGTTCTAGCAATTTAGTCTATCTATATGGATTTTCTCTTTGGTTTGTATGAACTCCGCTTACACAGTGCAGTCACCCTCAAAGTGTGGCCTTCTGCTTGGTAGCAGTGAATTCCAGGCCAATCTGGGCTATAAAACCAGTATCTTCCCACCTCCTTAAAATAAAACAAAACAACACAACAGCAAAACATAAGTGCCATAAATTAAGCATTAATACATTCATAACCCTCCAATAGGCCTCATTTCTCAACATGGCTATTCCAGGAATCAAGCTTCATATATGTGAATTCTGCGAATGAACAAACCACATGATATTTTAAACTGTCTTTATAACCAGGCTAATGTTGAAATGGGCCCACTGAATGTCAACTTTCTGATGCAAAACTGCCATATCATGAGTGTCCACACATGGTATCAGACAGAGGTTGCTTAGGCACACAGCTTTCACAAAAGGGTTCAACTCTACATGAAAAGAGAAATCTCATGAATACACAGGTAGGTGGATCTATAGATCTTTTTCTGGGTTTGGTCCCAAAGAAACAGTGAGGGCTGATTTATTTTGACTGGTTTTTGGCTTTTGTAAATCTAATATATTTTATATTTAATGGCATATATAACCTTTCATTATTATTGTTTTTATTAACAACAACATATTTTATATGTGTGCATTATGGATTAGTTCCCTCTTTTTCCTCATCCTTTCCCCCATTCCACTAGGGACCTGCCTCAATGGGGTTGCAGGTACTACCCATGGGGTTGATGTTATGAATTGTGGGAGCAGCAGTCGGTTTTATTTTTTCTTTTGTGGGGAATGAATGCCTCTGGGCATGTTGGTTTTAATTAAAGTCCTACATCAATGAAAAGTTATTAAGTCAAGGTTCACATTGCAGGAAATTTGGATGAAATATCATAATCTTTCTAAAAGATGACTGAATATTTTGAGCAATGAATAAGAGTTCAAGACTGAATGTGTAGTGACATAATCATGAGTTTTTCTACACAAAGGTTGTAAATTTAAGTATTATTAGTTGATATGTAGGTATGACCAGTAAAGCACAAGAGGAATTTCTTTTGTTTGCTTTCTGGTTTTCTTGTTTTTCATTTTTATTTGTGTGTGTGTGTGTGTGTGTGTGTGTGTGTGTGCACATGTCTGTGTGCATCTATGGGCCTGCCGTGATCTCTTTCCAGTACAAATGAATGATGGTCTTGTCCTCATGTGAGGGGCTGGCTAACTGTACCCAACCAACTGTTTTTAACTTCTTAGCAATTTCCCCAGCCTTATGTATGTTTTTGAGACAGGGTCTCATATAGCTCAGACTGAACTCAAACTTGCTATGTAGCCAAGGTTAACCTTGACCTGTCCCTCCTAATCCCACTTTCCAAGGGCTGGAATTACAGGTTTACCCAACCATACTTGGCTAATACCAATGAAATTTCTTAACCATTTTAATAGAAACAAGACCTGAAGGTAGTGATTTTATTTTATTTTATTATTTTGTGCATGGGTCATATATAATATGGGTAATATGTAGTGGGGTGTTGGTTTGTGTGTGCGCACGCGCACATGTGCACGCAATGTATGCATGTGTAGGTGCTGATGTGAAATGTCACACTTGCCTATGGCAGCAGGAGAAAAGTGTCCACTGTCCCCCTCCATCATTCAGCCACCTGTTTTTCCTTGCAACAGAATCTCTTTCTGATTTTATGGTCTCCATTGCCCCACAGGACTGGGGTTACAGAGAGCCAAGCTCAAATCTATACATGGGTTCTGGAGATTCAAACTCAGGCAGCTGTAGGCGCCCTCAAGACTTCACGCTCATGCAGGAAGAATTAGTTCCCTAAATAAATATACAAATACCAAATATCAAACTATCTTTCCAGGCTTAGTTTATCTTGTTTTTGTTTAATTATGTTTTTTTTTTTTTAATGTATTGACTTTGGTTTGTTATTGTTGTTGCTCTATGAGTCCAAAGCCAAGTTTAAGAAGTGATGAATTTCTAGTTACCAAGAGGGAAAATTCAAACAGTAGTGATCAGCGTTTTAGAAATTACCCATTCTTAGGCAATGAGATGACTCAGTTGTGGCTGCATTTTGTAACAGGAGAATCAGGTAAAAATTGACAGCCTCGGGAAGGCTTGAAGGAAGCATATCATTTTTTTTTTTTTTTTTTTTACCTGAAGTCAACATTTAGCTAACCTAACCTCAGGAAGACACATTTAACTTTGACGACCCTGTCTTCAGCCCACATACTCAGCAGCCATCCTATCAATCCTACCACAGAGATGTCACCCTATTTATTAGAAAACCAATCTATCATTCAGTCTCCTCAAATTATAACTTACTAATCACCATTCAGCAAAACAGGTAGAAGTATAAACAGCTACCATTTATCCTGCCTTTTTAGATTGACATATAATAATTGCACATACTTATGGGGCATGAGGTGATGCTTAATGTATGTATTATGTAACAATCAAATTATGTCTTTGAAAATTCAGGGAAGGCTTTGCAGGAGTGGATTGTCAAGTGCTATGAACTGTTAGGTTAACCAAGCACCAAGAGAAGTCGTATGTGTGTGGTTTGTTTCTATTCTGTTTTACTTATGTATATCTTATGTAGAGGCTTCAGTGCGTTCATGGGCACTTGTGCATATACTTCTCTGCAATTGATCCCCACTCCACTCAAATATCTTCCATGTTGTTTTGCACAAAATACCTACCTTGCTTCAATCTGTTTTTAAAGATTACTTAAAGTAGGGTATTTAATGAATTGGATGTGTTTATGGTTGGCATTAATTACATTACATTTCAGCAATTACATTATATCATCCTTTCTTGAAACCCTGTAGACAGCAAGTCTGAAAACTTTATTCTACAAACTTGTGTGAGTTTTACAGAGGGAAGGTAAATATATCTGTTACTTTTCTTATTGCTGTGACAAAATGCCTGAGACAAACAACTTAAAGGTAAAGGCATAGCAGTGGGAGTCATATGCCATCCTCCGTCAGAAAGCAGAGAGAACGAAGGTTCCTACTTGGCATTTGTTCCTTCTATGAGGCCCATGAGATTTTGTCACGCATACTCAGTGTGGGTCTTCCCTCTTCAATTTCTCTGTAAACTCCCTTACAGACATTCTTAGAGGTGTTTCCCAAATAACTTGAAATCCAGTCAATTCTTCACTGAAAATTAACCACCACACCAACTCACCATAATGTGTCACTCTGCCATGAGGTATAGGTGTGTCTGGTTTAGAGGTCTTTAAAAGACAATGGAAAGTAATTCATGCTTGGTGTCTCCATCTCTGATAAGGAAAGCCTTGACTTATAGGAATTCTTCCATGGCTAACTGGGGAAGTGCCATCCTTAGGTCTTCCCTCCTGTGATAGCTTATTCTACCAAGTGATGGTGCGTTTTAGAAATGGGGAAGGAAATCAAGCCCCTAGATGTCATATCAGATAAAAGCTTACACAAACCATAGCAAGGAGAGATGGGACGGCTTCATGTACTAAGAACTGTCCTAATACCTGCAAAAGAAATAGGAAGAAAGTGGTCTGGCTCATATATAGAGTTCTGGGTAAATATGGCATATTTAATCTACTTTCCAAGAATGGTGAGGATCCACATCATCTTAGCCGAGGACTCTTCATAGGAAACAAGGCATAATATTTCCAAGTAATTAGGACCTCCAAATAAATCCATAAATTAATATTATATATGCTTACTCCTATCTTTATTTATAATAAATATTTGTTGGGACCAAGCAAAAATAAATCATAATAGAGATGTAGACATTTGTTGCCATAGCTCTGATAATTACAGTCATCCCTTATTTAAAAATCATGCACATTCATTTTTATGAGCTGTAAAATAATAGGAATAGTTCAACTAGAAGTGTCTTTAAGGAGTTTGGCACTATTCCTGTAATCATTTGTCATCTGTGTAGAGTGTACCAAATACACAGAAGTATTGAAATTTCACTGTTTGAGGCTGTTTTTAAGATGAGAGAAGTGGGTGGGATTTTTCTCCTTTGAATACAACAGAAAAATCTTTCAGAAGTATGAAACCAATAAAACCCACAATGATCAAAGAATACCAATATAAAATTTCTTTAATAATGGACTACTTGAATAATTAGGGGTATTTTTGATGTGTAATAATTACATGAAATTCAAAAAATGTAAATATACAAAAGAACCTGATTTCATTTTGCCACATTTGTCCAGGAAGAAATTTTATTAAACCTATAGGAACACCTTTTATTTGCACTACCCAGGAATAAATTGCATGATAGAGACTCACTCACATCAGGAGCTTTGTTGATTAATCTTGACTGTGAATTTGACCTGCCTTAGAGTCACCCAGGAAGCACTCTACTGGCCATGTCTGTAAAGGCATTTCTAGAGAGATTTAACTGAAGCGGGAACAATAACCCTAAATGTGGGCGGCACCATTCCCTGGGCTGGGATCTGAGCCAAATAAAAATGAGAAGGTGAGCTGAGCACCAGCATCCATCCCTCTGCTTTCTGACTATGGGCACATTATGACCAGCCCCCTTATGCTTCTGCCACCATGTCTTTTCTGCTATGAATATTGTTTTCTATGGTTTAAGTTTCAGATATAATTTGTGCATTTACCATTACTGACGTCTTGAAATACTTTTATAAATATGATAAGAAAATAAGTAAATTTCTAATATTTATAGAAATAAATCAATTTAGTTTTTATTCTTGCTATATTCTTTTTGTTTTAGTAGTCCCCACTCACACATTTTTAACTTCTTTGTGGCCTCTTCCCAAAAGAGAAATACAGTCAGCCATGCATGGCAATCTCCCTACTGATTTAAGTACATGGGAAAATCGATGTCTCAGACCCAAAAGTCATTTTTGAAATAATAGCAAAAACAACTGATTTTTTTCAAAGTTCTCAGTCTAAGCAAAAATAGGATGAACAAACCAGTAATCTATGGGTAGCCAGTCCTGGTATATATGGAAAATATACCTACTTGGCCAACCAAGATTTTCTTTATAGCTAATGGACCTGTGGCAGGAAGTGAGATTTAAAGGAATTCCTTTCCTTGTTTATTATGAAGTCTAATAACTGAAGTGTTAGGCTGTTTTATCTCCTTCCAAAAAAAATTAGTGCTGTGTATTATGTTGTATATTTCCATTTTTTTTTTCTTGTTTTTCGAGGTAGGGTCTCACTCTAGCCCAGGCTGACCTAAAATTCACTCTGTATTCTTAGGGTGGCCTTGAACTCATGGTGATCCTCCTACCTCTGCCTCCCGAGTGCTGGGATTAAAGGCATGCACCTCCACACCTGGCATTAGGTTGTATATTTCTTAACAACCATTAAAGATCTTTTGATTGATTGAATTCATTTGATGATGATAAAATATTTTCAGTGTTCAAACACAGCAAATTGACATTAAAACTGTAAGAAACAGTAGAAAGCATTGTATGACATGATAAACATGGAAGAAGAAATGTTCAGCATAGAAGAAGTCTGCTGCTTGACACTCCCACTGGAAAAGGCCTTTTTTTGTTTTGTTTTGTTTTCTTGTTTTCTTTTTCTTTTTTCTTTTTTTTTTTTTTTTTTTCTGAACAGTATTCTACAGCTCCCTAAAGAGCTATGAATCAAGGATCTGCCAAAATAGATTAAGCAGTTGGTTTGGGAGATAAGAGCTCTACAGGGAAAACATTTAGGGTCCAATTAAGTTTGGATGTCGGCAAAACTAAGTGGAAAAGTGGTCCATTCTGCCAGCCTACTAGGTAGGATTTACAGTGACTGAAGATTGCTTGATAAGTACTAAAATTGCAGGTCATCTCTAAGACTGCTTCATCTCTGAGCTGGGCATCTGTTCAATTGGCCTTTAAGTGTTACACAATTATTACCACAGATTCTTAGAGTCCTAGAAGGTCAACTCACTGTCTTTCTAACAAGTTCTAGAGCATTTTCTAAATATCCTAACAAAATTGGTTACCACTCTTGGTTTAAACCCTTCCAGGAATGAAGAGTTTACTGACTGCTCCAGGAGGCAAATAATATTTTTCAGTGAGAATTTCTAAGTTCTTAAATCAAATTGGTCTTACATGTTCCTTATGCTTAATGGGTTATAACTCAGAGCTATAATGAAACCATTTCAGACAGAAAGTAATGCAATTAACATGAGATATCTCAAACATCTGGAGACATGCTAGGGCTTGAATGTCAGCTTTTCTATGCTCCCTAGTGGTGTATATTCAGGTACTTTGAAAAATATTCTCCTTTCATATTCTTATCTTCAAATCATGAGTAAGTACTTATTTCATAGTGTCATTTGGGATTAAACACTCCCGCGTAGGAAATAGTCAACTAATTTAAAGTTAAGCTTTCAATAGCTTCTTCCTTACGCCTGGTACTAGAAAAACAAGGGTAAAAAAATACCTCTAATCCTATGGGGTTTCTTAAATAATGAGGAGAAAGCTTGATGATACAATATCAATAAATATCCTTAGTGAAGACATATACCACTGAAGCCTTTCAGCAAGATGACCAGCTTAGCTTAAGGAGACTAGAACAGTTGGGGAACAACTGATATTTAAGGTAAGATTTGATGGATGACACACTGAGCATGTGGAGAAATGAAATTGAGTGCTAAGGACACAGAATAACATGGCTAAAATGAAACAAGAAGTGATGGAGTGAGAAATAAAAGTTGTCCAGTGTAGTAGCTTACCTGTAGTGAGTGTGTCACACTATTAATAATAGTAAAGAATGGCAAAATTAAGAATTTTTGAGGCTCACAGGCCACAAATAACTGTATGGGACACATTAATTGTAAAACATGAGAAACTATTGGGAAATATCACATAAAGCAGCAAAGTGACCAGATTTGTTCAAGAGTTTAAGTGGAGATTTTTGTGGTAGACCCATACAGTGTGAGAGAATGAAGTTGTCCAAGTTTCCAGCCCCTGGGATGCCTAAGTAGGATGGGGAATGTATACTGTGGAGCACTTCAAGGCACTGTATGTGCTATAATCTCTACACAAATAAGGACAAAGTTACCTAGACTATCTATTCCATTATATTTTCAGAAAAGTCTCAGTTAGTATCTGTAAGTATTCATTATTTTAATTTCAGAATTGTCCTAGATTTGGTAAAAATTGCTTAGTCACTGGGCCTCATAATCATAAAAGCTGATTCTTATTTATCTTCTACTTTTTCAGGATGCCTGTGAAAGTGACCATAACTGTCCAAACAAGCTCTGAAATATTTTAAAGTTTACCAAGTTGTTTGCATTATAACCATTGTTTTCAATTTTTTGGTAAAGGAAAAATATTACATGAGTATAACTCTGCTATTTCTTTATTCTGTTCCTAGTAAGCGAGTGAATGAAAAGTAAACTATATCTATGTTCTAGCAATACTTTCTTTGACAGTCGGATATTATCATTTCATAGAAGGGAACATCTCTTGTTTTGTTATACCAAAGCTAATTGTGTGTGTGTGTGTGTGTGTACATATGTATTTGGAGCTACGTTTTGCACATTAGACATAATAATTGTCTTGGAAAACTGCTCCACAGAACCTAGGTAAGTTCAGGAATGGCTACTATAGAGACCAGGCAATGGAAGCAATGGGACAGAAAACCTGGTATTAGCTACACATTGCACAAGTTTTGGATAATAACAAGAATTAGACTGGAACGAAAATCAGAAGGCTTTTGTGAAAGTATTTAATAAGAGAGAGGGACATTGACCAAAGTCAATTGGGAACAAAGAGGTGGGAGACAATATGCCTAAAGACTCTGTCCTGCAAAATAGTAAAAGAACCTAGAAAAGAATAGGGAGACATGGGCTGGAGAAATGGCTTAGCAGTTAAGGCATTTGCCTGCAAAGCCAAAGGATCCCGGTTCAATTCTCCAGGACCCACGTAAGCCAGATGCACAAGGGGTACATGCATCTGGAGTTTGTTTGCAGTGGCTGGAGGCCCTGGCCTCTCTCTGTGTCTGCCTCTCTTCTATCTCTCTGCTTGCAAATAAATAAATTAAAAAATTTAAATAAAACATTTTAAAAAAAGAATCAGGAGACGTGGTCTGGAAATGGAGATGAGGTGAGGAGCTTTCAAACAAGACCCTCACAAACATACACTAAGGATAACAGCCTTGTTTTGACAACATTAGGAAGTGAAAGAGTTGTTTACTGAAGAAGCAATGCAGGCAGCAATGCAGTGAGAATTCCGTAGAAAAAGAAATAATTTAAAGGAAGTTTGAGTTAAGAAAGCAGACACGTAAAACACAAAATAGAAATAAGAGATGATTCTGGTTTCTACATTATAGCTAAGCTAGAAAAAATAAAGATGGTGGTACACAGAGATTAATTGTATTTATAGTTATAAAAGAATTACCTCAAGCCCCAGTGAGTCCTGAAGCCTTCCAGGTTGTAATCTGGCTTCCTAGAATGGGTTTAATCTCTACATAAGTTCAACTCTCCAATCACAGAAAGACCTCATATGGAGTGAAATAATCTACAATCATATTTTAGGTGGGGGCTGTGTATGCTAACTATAATGGTTCTAGTAATTATCTTGCTATGTGCATATAAATAAAGCGCATTGTTATACATATTAAATATTATTAAAGAAAAACATTCCTCTTTATTGGTGTGTTGTGTGTGTGCAGTATGTGTCGATGCCAAAGGAAGACACCAGATATCCTTCTCTGGCTTCCTCCCACCTTATTCCTCTGAGGAAAAGTATCTCATGACACCAGAGTCTCCGTGTGTTTTGGTAACTGACAGACCTGAGAGCCCCAGTGGTCCTCCTATTTCGTCCTCCCTCGGCCACTAGGATTACAGCATGTGTGATCATGCCTGGTTTTATACGTGGGTGCTGGGGAAGGAACTCATGATCTCTTACATATGCACCAAGTGCTCTTACCGCCTGAGACATTTGTCCAACCCAGAAATATTCTTTGAAAAGAAAGATCTGGGGGGATGGAGACATGACTGAGCAGTTAAGGCACTTACCTATAAAGCCCAAGGACCCAGGTTCAATTCTCCAGAACCCACATAAGCCAGATGCACATGGTGGCACATGCATCTGAGGTTCATTTGCAGTGTAGTATTTATAACTGCCTTATCCTCTACTTCACATGCATCTGAGTAAATAAATGTGTTTTGCTAATTATCTATTGTTTTTTCCACCCATTTCCAACCCCAGGTGTCTAGCACAATTGCGATGATATCTTCAGTGAATGCATGCAAATGGAACATAGAACCGGATGGCACACTAGATGTACAGAAATGATCAAATGCTTGCTAAATGAGGACTGCGCATATTGTTTCGAATGTTGAGTTGAATCCAGTGCTTAACCATTCTGACTTCATACACAGAACAATGTGATGGCTGTATACATCCCCTAAGTTTAATTCCCTTCATTCTGTTTCCCCAGAAAGGTACCCTTTCAAACTACAGAAATCCAGGAACCTTTCAATGCAAACTCTATTCTGTGCTAGAGTGGGGATATTGAATGAAATGTTGCCAACTGACCACTGCAGGAAGCTGGATCACACCATGGCGTTATCTGACCCTGATGGCAGATGCTCAAGAGTCAACTTAATAAAATCAGTAAATATTTCAAAGGACCTGAGGAGAAAGGAGAGTCTGCTAACAAAATGGAAGCTGATCTTTTTGGAAACTATGGTCTGCATTGTACTAGATCTCCAGTAAGCAATTTTGTCTCTGAAAAATTTCCAGGTATGTTTGCTGAGGAAAAATGATGACCCTCACAAAATATGGACATCAATGTTTCCTTTGTGAAGAGAAGGGCACTGGGCTTCAGACATAAAGCTCTTACATTGAACACATCTTGTCACACACTCAACAATATAATTAATTGATGATCAGGTTTTACGGACACCTTCTCTTTCTTTACTCCTTTTAAGCAGACGTTAGGTGATCATTTCCAAGGTGATCTTGCTCATATTTAGAATCTACATGCAAAAATACCAAGGATTCTTTTGGTGGTGGTAGGGATTGGGAATAGACTACGAGTTTGAGTTGAGAACAAAATGGAGTGCAGAGAATGATTTAATTTTACCCTGACCAGCCGATAGTATCCACCTTAAACCATTTTATTGTCACATGAACTTTTCTGTGTTCTTTGAATGTTAACTGTTTGGTTAATCTCCTCTCAGTTTGCATAACGTCACCTATAAATCTATAGAGTTGGTTTCCTTTATGTACTCATGCACAAAGATTGAAGTCTCGGGCACTAATTGAGAAAGAGATAATGAACACTTGGCTTCAGTTTCTAACATTTGTTTCTGTTTACACGCAAGAGTTTTAGTTTTTGAGGTGGGTGGTGTGTCATAACCACACTGTGTTCATCAACTATAATGGTATAAGTCATAAAGACAGACTCAGCTATTTATTGAGTATATTGCTTCAGCCATTCTTTAATTATGAATTGATGTTAATAGCATAGGACAACATGCAGGTAAAATAAAAAGGTGTCAAACCCTTAAGAAATCAGTTGGTTATGTACACTATCTTTAACAAACTCTCCTTATCAACCTATTGTGTGGAGAACTACTGAATGTTATTAAGTTTTGAATAGGTTGGGCTCCACCCAAAGGTTTTTTGTTTTTCCTTTTGAGCTAGCTGGAAGCCATTTTTGGGGACAGGATATTCTAACACACTACTTAGCAGAAGCATATCTGACCTTTTCAGTCTTAGCCTCCCTCTGTGCTTCAGGCGGATTTTCACCATGATATTGTCAGCTCATATTTGTTTTCTGAATTGGACACCATTTGTGATGTACTGCACAGTTTTCAATTCCTTGTGGGCCTTAATAATTATTTTTCATGATCAGCAAATGCTTGGTTTCTACTCAATATTTGATCATTTGCGAAGATATCATGTTCTAGCAGACCTCATACTAAATCTTTGCAGGCTCCCTGAGTGTTTGTTCCCCACTTGAAGTAAGGTCATGTCATTCCTCATGTTTTCTGTGGCCTAAAATGCCTTACTAATTCTGTACCCATGAGGCCCTGTTTCTGTCTAAACAAATGAAAACAGTAAGTAAACGTTAATAATTTCAAAGCCACCGATCATTTTGTGCTTCAACAGTGAAATGTACTCTGCATAGTACTCTCTCTGAGTCTGCCCCAAAAACTATTATATTATTATCTATTATTTGGAAATACACATGCCCAAGTCCCTAGTTCTATGCTGATCCAGGTTGCAGACAGTCAAAGTTCCTGATGTTTTCGATTGCAGCATAATATGGAAGGGGAAACTTTCCCTTCACTTCTTCACAAGTTTAGAACTGGGCTAGCTGGTCAGAGTGCTCATGAATTTCTGTATTTCTGCTTTCTGAATATCAGAAATAAAATGGATTTTTAAAAACACTGTTGTCATCTTCCAACATATCACCTTCCCCATTCCAGAAGACTTTTCAAAAATAATTGCCCATGTTCCAGTAAGTTTATTAACTAATCCCTTAACACTCTAGGGAGTCTGTCAACCCAGAGCTGTGGAAATGATACAATTCAATAATTTGAGAAGAAATTGGGGTCAGCTGCTCAGACTTTATTTTCTGCTTTCTTTCCGCTTTTCACCAAATTCTGCTATTTTTCCATTTTATTTTAACCTCCTTTACCCATAGATCTTTTTCATACTAGGACTTAGCTCTCAAAATTACGGTTCTCAGATTTTCCACACAATGAGGCTTTTCTCTGACATGCCTCTTCCTCCCACTAGTTAAACAAATGGTTGCACCTTTTCAACCATTAGCATGTTATCTGAAAACCTGAGTAATTCCTGTGTCAATTATCTTGAAACACTTCTTTCTTCTTGGTCAATGGCATAGGTAATTTTCACTAGATGAGAAATAAAATGCAGTCTATCTATTTCCAGTATCAAACTGTGTGTAAATACTATATGTTTACTCATGCAGTAAGCTTTTAAATATTTCTTTCTAAAAGTGATATTTTCTTACTGGTATCTTTTTCTGACAAATCCACATTTATGAATTATCTTTAATAATATTTGGAAATGGGAAAAATTAAACACTAAATTAAAAATAGCATGAATTATCTCCTTACTGAATGTTTTCAAATTGCAATATTTTACTGAGCTCTTAAAAATTATAAATGTCATTGCATGTGTCACACTGAAGCTTGCAAATAAAGATACTTTAAGATAAATACTCACTAGAATACTCCCTTCACACTTATCTTCAAAGGGAAATTTTATAACAAAATCTTGCTTTGAATTTCTTCATTACACAGTCCTCTAAAGCTCTAGAAAAAGAACTACCTATTCTTGGACATCATTTGTTGGTAATTTTATTTAATTCCTGTATTTTATGTAATTCCAGCATGTATAAAGAACCTAATTGGAACTGGTGGAACAAATAGAGTAGTAAAAAGTATTGTAAATTTGGAAAAAAGTAATTCTAAAACATTCATTGATTTATTTATTGATATTGGAGTACTGCATCTTGAATCCAGGACTCCTTGCATACTCAGTATGGGTTCTGTCACTGAGTTAAATCCCATTACCCATACACACACACACACACACACACACACACACACACGGGAGAGATACAGAGAGAGAGAGAGGAAGACAGAGAATGGGCGCGCCAGCAGCCTCTTAGCCGCTGTGAATTAACTGATGTGTGCGCCCCTTTGTGGACAAGTGTGGCATTGCTCCCTTGTGCCACTTTGCATCTGGCTAAACGTGGGACCTGGAGATTGGAACTGACATTCTTAGGCTTAGTGGGCAGGTGCCTTAACCACTAAGCCATCTCTCCAGCCCTTATCCATATATTTTATTATGCATAACACTAAAATATTGTAGTGTGTAGTCAAATTAAATGAACCAACTATCTCTGTGTAATATATCTACAATTCTCAACCAGAGGACATTTTCATAAACTTGCTAAGTAATCTTTAAATTGTTAACTGACAACAATAATTTAGAGGGTAGACTCTTGTCACTTGGATAAAACTGAAACCCATGTCATCATGACTTGTTACCTCAGCCCCTCAGATCTGCATGAGCAACAATTAAGTCATATGACATCATTCATAACAAAAACTCTATTATATGTGTTGAATATTATTTTCATTATAAGTGACTTAATTTTGTACAAATCATGCATTTTTATTTAAATGAGATTTTATGCATGGCTGTTAGTTCTACTATTAATAACAATGATTTTAGTTCTAGAAGAGAAATATTTTTGTTGATAAACTTTTAGGAACTTTAAGTTCCCAGAAAAAAAAAAAAAGCATGTAGAAGATATGGAATTCTCAGGCTGGAGAAATTGCTAAAAGGTGAAAGATGCTTGCAAAGCCTGAAAGCTCAGGTTTTATTCTCCAGTACTCATGTAAAGCCAGATTCACGAACGGGGGCATATGTCTGAAATTCATTTGCACCTCACCAGGGCCCCAGGTGAACCCATAGAGTCATGGGGGAAATGAGCAAGAGTGCTGCTTTCTTGGTGAACCTGGTATCAGCACAAGGGTGAAGGAGATAGACACAGAGAACACTCAACTCCTACCAAATCAGATATCCAGAGACACAGAGACTCCCAAGACCTTGTCACTAAAATAGACCTAAAATGAACCCAACATGGCTCCAGGAAATTCACAGAAGAGGGGGTGGAAAGATTGTTAGAGCCATGAGCTGGGACATTATGCACAGAGACATTGCCTCTTCCCCATAACTGATCAATACCCCCACTATGAACCATCTACAATGCACATGGGGATAACTGACATCCCCAACGAGGAGGGCCCCTTCAAGGAATGGAGGACAGGGAGGAGGATAAGGATGGTACCAACACGCGCTATTTACACACTGAGTATGTACATAATTATAAAGAAAAATATGTAAGTATGGAGTGCTCATCTACCTCCTGAGCACACACATTATTTGTTGGTGCTCCACTTTGGCAGGCATATTTATATTATCAATGAAGGCACACTGGCATGTTATTATTATGCAAATGTTTACATTGTTGGTCACTACTGGCATTATAAATTTGTGTATTTTGACAAATGTACAATGACATGTACCTAACATTACACACTAACATACAGAATAATTTCAATAACTTTAAATTCCTATTCATCTCACACACACCCTTAGCCCCTGGCAACAACTATTCTTTTGTTCTGTCTGAATTATTTCTTTTCTTTTCCAGAATGTGGCACAACTGCCTCATGCAGTGTGTAGCCTTTGGAGATTGGCATACTTCAGTTAATATTAGGTTTCCTGTATATTCTTTCATGGCTGAGAGTTCATTACATTTCAGTGCAAAAATATATATATATACACACATTGTGTCGTTCTAAGCCAGTTCTCATGATCTGAAGCTCTAATTCACCCAGAATTCAAGCCTGCTATAATAAAAATATTAGTTTCTAAGAGAACTCCAATATACCACAGTGACAGACCAACCATCCAGGCCAGGGTGCCACAACAATCACTGTGGACCTTCAGTTAGCACACATAATCTTGAAACTCAGGATTACAGCCATTAGAGCTGCCTCAAGAGCAAGCCAGCTATCCTAGCCTCAACTATAGACACCTAAATGCTCCCAGGTTTCTGGTCTACGTGTGCCTGCCAGTCCCTATTGACCCAAATTTATGGCTCACTTAGTTACCAGACCAGTCTCTGTGCCCACTGGCTTCAAGTCCCAGTGTATAAACACCCTTGTGGAAACAGACCACAGAGCTGTTGCTACTGATCCTCCAACCAACAGGTTTAGCCCACCCTGCAGACTTGAGGACCAAAGTCCATTCATCTGCTGAACAAGACACCACTTCCTGGAGGTCTCCAACAGCCCTCCTATGTCACATCCCAGAGGGCCTGCCCAGAATCTTTTTCAACACGTTAAGAGTGAAGAGGTTTTGTTGTTATTGTTGCTATTGTTGTTGGTTTATTTTAGATCAAGCCAGTCTCCAAAAACTGGAGTAAGTCCCTTCAATAAATATAAAGACACAAAACACAGGCACGGAAATCAAAAATCAATAAAGAATAGTCTGGAGAGATGGCTCTGTGCTTAAAGGCACTTGTCTGCAAAGTCTGACAGACCAGGTTTAATTTCCCAGTCTACATAAAGCCTGTTGCACAAAGTCGCACACAAAGGCGTGCTTCCTTTACAGTGGCAAGAGGCCCCGGCACAGCCCCTCTCTCTCCTTCTCTATTTCTCTCTGTCCTGGCAAATAACGAAATAAATATTTTTTTTAATCAATAAAGGAAAAAAGACAGTACCAAAAAAAAATGAAATAAAAGCAGCCCATCCTAAAGAAATGGTTTAGGGCTTGAGAAAGACACCATGTACAAAATGCTTGTTGTGCAACCTGAGACCTGAGTCTGAATCCCTAGAGTCCACATAAAGGTAAGTGTGGGAAGGCCAGCATCTGTATTACTGTGTTCCTGTGATTAGACTGGAGACAGATATAGGAGAACCCCTGGAAGCTTGTGGGTCAGCTAGCCAGAGAACACAGCATTAAACAAGAGATCCTTCCTCAAACAAGAAAGAAGGTGAGGGCCAACACCTCTGATGTCCATTCATCTCTACCTGCACTCCATGAGCTCCACCTAGACACACATAAGCACACACTCTCACAGAGAGAAAGAGAGAGGAAAGACGGAGAGAGAAAGAGAGAAAGAGATTAAAAACAAATACACGGTGCCAGAGACTACCAAACTACAGAAATAAAAAAGGAGAAATTCCTCATGACTTTGGTCGGAGCAATACTGTGTGGTTATGACTCCTGGAGCATAGGCAGCAAGAGTTATAATAGAGAAATGTGATTACATAAAACTAATAACACTTTTGTACAGCAAGGGAAACAATAAACAAGAGTCAAGAGGCAACCCATGCACTGGGAGAAAATATTCACAAATCGTACCCCTGATAAGAGATTAGTATCTGGGATAAATATAAAGAGCTGAGTGCACGCAATAGCAAAACTAATAACATAAATAAAATAATCAAAGGATATGAATAGGCATTTCTCAGATGAAGATCAACAACTTACCAACATTAGAAGAAAAAAAAAGTTCAACATCACTAATCACCAAAGAAATATAAATTAAAAGCACAGGGTGATACACTTCACTTGTAGAATGAGTATTATTTTAAAAATAAAGAGGAAACATTGGCAAGGATAGTAAGAAAAGGAAACCTATCTTTACAAGACCCTCATAATAGGAGGAAGAGACTATGTCATCAAAATAAAAAAGAGACTAATGGACAGAGGGAGGGGATACGATGGAGTATGGATTTTTGAAGGGGAAAGTGGGGGAGGGGAGGGAATTATCATGGTTTATTGTCTGTAAGTATGGAAGCTGTCAAAGAAAAGGAAAAAAAGAAAAAATATATATATCAGTACAGCTAAATAGAAAATAAGTGTTTGTGGTTCCTCAAATAGAGAATAATAGAACTCTCCAGCCACCCCTTACAGGACATATACCCAGAGATACAAAATCCTTATGCTGAAGAGGCATCTGAACTTGCTGTTCCTTATAGCATTATTGATAATAGTCAGGATATGATATCCACTTATATTTCATTAGCAGAAGATTAACATAAGAATAATAAATGTGACATATATACACACAATGGAATAATTTACTGCCCTTATATTTTTTTAAAAAAATGAGAAAAAACATGTAATTTGCAACACTGTGCCTGAATCCAGAAGCCATGATACTGAAGAAATAACAGCCACAGAAAGACAAACACTGCATGATCTCACACCTGGATTCTAAAATCGTTGAATTGCATGCAGAACAGAACAGTGGTTGCCAATGTCTTGTGACATTGTGACTACTGGAAACAAATCTCCATCAGATAGGAACAAAGCATTTATTTAAGGTAACTATTATACAACGTGGTAAGCCCAGTAATAGTGCATTGTGTTCTTAAATGTCACTGGGAGATTTTAAGTGTCCTAGCCATTGAAATAACTATACAAGCAAATGCACATAAAAATTAGATCCATTTATATCACATTGCATACAGTAAACAAATACAAATCGTGTCTACAAATGTGAACATGATGTTAGAAGATATTGAGAAGATATTGGTGAGTAGGCCTTTACAGATGAGTTTGTATCAAACATGGGGAGGGAAACATTACCAGTGGTGTGATAAGGTCTCAGTATTTGGTGAGCCTGAGTCCTACACTGTGAACCTCACACATGCTTCTGCGGTGCCACTGCTCTGATGAACAAGGTAACAGGATGACACAGAGTTGAGAATTACTTTTCTTCTATGTGTGGCCCATGACAATCCTTCTTCATTCAATGTGGTCCAGAGAGGCCAAAAGATTGGACGCCTCTGCTCAGCCATTCAGGTTCTGATAAAACCTGGCAGGAAGGTTCTAGATAATCATTATCTTCTGCTGCAGACCCATTAAGAAGGACAAGAACGCTCTGTGTTTTGCAACTTGGCTTCTTTCCCAGATAGTAGGAGAAGAGTTTGCCCAAGATTTCAGTGTGAGAGCCTCAGGGAGCTGGAGAGAGAAAACTCACTGGAGTATCCCCTATGACTGAGATGCCTTGACGTTTTCCTCCCTACAGCTTGTCCGCGGCCATGCCAGCCTCCCACAGTCCCACGCTGTTCCTGCCCCTGGCCTTGCTGGGGTAAGCTGTGCTTCCCTGTGCCATGCTGTCTGCTTCTCCAGGTTGAGAGGTAGCATTATTCCCCGTGTCCTCGTTTCTCTGACAGATCTAAGAGGACTTGATGATGTTTTAGTTTGTCCTGCCTTTTGACTTGCTAACAGTACAAAGTGGACACTTCTGAGGTCCTCACAGGCGGGGCTGAAAGTGAGAAGTCACACGGGCTTCTTTATACACAACTTTGCTCTGAAAACTCTAAACCTCCTTTCCTGATGGCCTGTGTAGGAGTCTCTGGCACTTTGCAGAATGCTTAATATGAACAAATTACAGATAGCATTGAAAGCTTCACATAGATATAAATTATTGTTCAATAATCAATTGGAAAACAAAAATTAAGATAGCTTACAACTAGACCTGCTTCAGGGGTTGGACATTTTCCATAGCTGTCTCTGGACTGCATTATTCATTACATGGTGGTCTCATTACAGGTCATAAAGCAGAAAATGTCTGCACTATCTGTACCACATACTATAAAGTGGTGTCTAATGAGGAACCTGAGATTAATTTCCTTGTCTTGCAACCCAGAAGACTTAATTACATTTTTGAGAGGCTCTCAGAAGACTGACTACCAGGGCTCATAGTTAGACATCTAGGAAAGCAAAGGAAGGCAGTATTACATTTCTCCACTGACATTTATAGACAACAGAGCTATGCTTCCATGCTCTGGGAGGAGTAGAGGACTTCAAAATACAATCTTAATTCAGGAACTTACATTTACTGAAATCTCTATAAGTGGAGGAAGCATACAGAACTGGTTCTGTTAGAGCCAAGCTTTGAGGAGGCAAAAAGATTGGAAGAAGGCGTGACTCTCAAAAGCATTGTGTTGATGACAGAAGGATCAATGAGATCACCCTGACCTTAGAAAACTCCAAGTCCTTTCACTGGTTGCATTAATAGTTATGTTACTTAAAAAAAAAAAAAGATAACTCTACAAGCACCGGTGGTGCAGGCTTATCTATTCCAGAGGCTGAGGCAGGACAATTGATAAGTCAATGTTCCTGGGAAAGATAGTGAGACTCCATGTCAAAATAAAACATTAAACATAAAAAGTGGTCTAGCCTGGTGTGGTGGCACATGCCTTTAATCCCAGCACTGGGGAGGCAGGGGTAGGAGGATTGCCATGAGTTTGAGAACACCTTGACACTATACAGTGAATTGCAGGTTAGCCTGAGCTAGAGTGAGACCCTACCTCAAAAAAACAAACAAACAAACAAACAACAACAAAAAAAAAACACCAACAAAAAAACCCTGTTATCTAGAGAGATAACTCCCTGGTAGAGTGGTTGCCTTAGCATGCAAGAGGCTTGAGTTCAATTCTCAGTACCAAGCACACACAGAGATCCATCAGTAGATTGGGAAGATAAGCAGAAGAGCAATGAATTCTAGGCTGAAAGAATGAGGTCCTGGTTTCTTTGGTATTGTAAGGCCACTAGAAGATTGTCATGGCTTAGCAAATAAGTAAAAAAGAACATTAATATGGGCTGACTAACACAGTTTTATATTATTGTATTTGGAGAATCTGAGAAGAAATCAGTCCCAGATGATATTCCAAAACAGTTTGTACAAGCATTACCAAGGAATGCAGCATGACCCTGAATCTCCTCCCTATCTATGCAGCTGCACCCTGCTTGTATTTTATCCGGTTAGTGCAGCCATAGATACAAACGCCCCAGAACAAACAGCTTTGTATGCACTTTCTCATCATTGATTTATTGCTAAGGAATTTTCTGTTTGCGCCCCAAAATCATGTAACCTTAGAAACTTGTAACCCACCAATAGTATAGTGAAACTGCCTGTCACACTGTCTATGATGCCCCTGAGCTATCAGAGCCCAGGACTCGGGCTTTGGAAGTTTATTTCCCTGAGTCCATGTTGACATGAATAAATTTTTGACTCTGCACTCTACCTCTGGTGCCTGCTCTGTGTGACTCCATTTCACATAGCAATATGGGCTGACTAATAACATTTTTATATTATTGTGTTTGGAGAATCTGAGAATGAGATGTTAATTACCATGGCCACGATTGTACATTAAATTGTGAGGAAACACAATTCTAAGTTAAAAAACATCAGGAGCAGCCCATCATCTATGAGCTGGAGTAAACTGTAATGTTTTGGGGACACTTATTTAATCACAGGTGGGAAGGTTTCAATACTGGAACAAACCTTCTTGTGAACAGGTCTAATCAAGTACCCAGCAGTTTCATCTTAATCAATCGTTACTGTTCTATTTAGTTTTCATAACCACTTTGGAAGATATGTTTTATCACTTCCATTTAGCTGGAACAATATTTTCTCTTGTGAAATAAATGAATTTGGTTCTTGAGGAAGGTCTCGAGTTAGATCTGTGATGCCCAGCAAGGAAATACTTTAATGTTACCAACTTTCACTATGTCAGTTAACTTTTCTTATTGTGATATGATTAGAGACAAAATTTGGAAGGATATTCAAATTTTAGTTTTGGTATGTGTGTGATATGTGTATATGTGTGTATAAGTGACCAGATGTGTGCACACATGTTTTGAGGCCAAAGATTGATGCCAGGTATCTTCCTCAATCTCCACCGTATTTTTTTGAGACAGGGACTCTCATTAAAGTCACCATATTTACTAGAATAACTAGCCAGTAAGCCCTAGAATCCACTTGTCTCTGCTTCTCCACTACTAGATTACAACCTCACGCCACCCCACCCAATATTTCTATCTGGGTGGTAGGAATCCAAACACAGGCACTCATGCTTGCATGGCAAGCATTTTATGCACTAAGCCACCTTTCCATCTCAGTGGAAGAATTAGTTTGACTTCAAATTTCAGAGCAGTCAGCCAGAGCAGGGAAGGCATGAAAGAACAGGTCAGTTCACGTCATGGCTGGCCAGCTAACAATGAAAGAGAGAATGCGGGTGTCCTGCTGGCTTTCTCCTTTCCCCCTATTTATTCCACCTAGGCTCAGAGTCCATGGGTTGGTGCTTCACACATTCAGGATGGGTCTCCCCAGAACTCAGCTATTCTTCTCTGGAAACATCCTTATAAACACACCCAGCGGTGTGCCTCACCAATCTCTTACATGATCATGTGATTAAAAATCCAGTCAAGTTGGCAATGAAGATTAACTATGGAACTCATGGTAATCTTTCAAGCCACTTTTGTCAGGATTTCTCCTCTTATGACCTATTGTTTGTTCCTTTATACAGTTAATTTCTAAGCACCTAATTCACCGAGTCACCAAACACTCTTACTCCCCAGGGTGACTTCCTTCCTGTTTACTAGCCATAACTCTCTTCTATCCAGCAAAGTCATCTAAATAAGGAAGCATGACTCAGTCGTTGCTCTCAGGTTGTCAGCACCATACTTCTACCATGCTGATACATTGTAGGGGTGTTATAATACACCACACAGTTTCTTCCACGCAGACTGTGAAAGAAAGACTCAAGAAAAGCTACTTAACATTAAAGGTCTGAGGAATACTACTGGGGACTGAATAAATAATACAGAAAACAGGCATCCAGAAAAGGTTGTTTTACTGAGCTGAGCCAGTGACCACAGTGGACATTAGATGTCTGAATCCTATAGGAACACTTACTATAACACACACACACACACACACACACACACACACACACTCGGATTATAGATATTCTCTCTTTGGGGGAGGGGAGTGTGAACGAGAGCCTTCTCTAGCACTTCTTACCCATCATTGATTGGCAGAGTGTTAGCACATAAGTACTTGGGCACAGTGCCAGCCTACAGAAGCGAGCTGTAAAGTGCTGGACATCATTCCTGGGCACCGACTACAAAGGCTGACAGAGGCGAGCTACACACAGCTGCTAAAGTGGGCAAGAATTCATGGTGGTCATCATTGGTAAATAACCAGATATGGAAAGTGCAAGAGGCTATGGAATTGAGAGAAAGGAGTTGCACTACCTGTCTGGTGAGACAGGACAGACAAGAGTGCTACATCTCAGTCAAATTATCACACTCCAGCAGAGAGAGCCCTTGTGCGAAATGCTGAGCCGCCACATGCTAGCCTTTTCGTATGGAAGACACTGTCTTTCCTGCCTTGTCAGCAGGACCAGAGCACTGGGCTGTTGTTAACAGTGGTGCTGGTAGGTTTGTGTCAAGCCAGATGCACTCCATGACCTTGCGTTGGATGGCTTGATTAATTGTGAACAAATGTTCGCAGAGATGTCAAACCAAAATGAAAGGGAAGAGAAAGAGCTAATGAGGCATAAAGATCCTGAAATAACCTGCAAATGAGTCTGATGTTCTCCTTTCCTTTAAATAACGACCGTCGGCAATGATTGGGAATATCTGCTGATCCTTCACACTGTCCACACTCAAAGTGACACTTTTTTCTATCCTTGGAGCCCACAGTAGCCATACAGTCTAACTGGACAGTTACGCTTTCAATCACATGGGACTATTTAAGGAAGATCAGTTTTGAGTTTTGCTGAGAAGTACTATGGAATTTCGCCCTGATGACACGTTGTGAGTGAGAATTAACCATCACAGCAATGGACAATGGTTTTGCTCGGGTAAAAAAAGTTCATGATTCAGGGCTGAAGAGATGGCTTAGCGGTTAAAGTGCTTGCCTGCAAAGCATAAGAACACTTGTTCAAATCTCTAGGTCTCATGTATAGCCAGATGCAAAAGTGATGCAAGTGTGCAATGTTGCACATGCACACAAGAGGGCACACACATTTGGAGTTCATTCACAGCAGCTGACAGGCCCTGGCATACCCACTCTCTGTTTCTCTCTCAAAAAACAAAAAAGTTCATGATTCATTAGGAGATGGAACCTCATAGCTGTGTCCAGCAAACTGGCTAACTTCAGCATGCCACTTACATTTGTTGTGTAGCAGATTCACCTTAATTGAGGTATTCTCTCCTGACCAGAGAAAGGAGGCCTTGACTCCGGAAGTTAAGTCTAGGGGCCTGAAACTTACTGTTCACATAACCACTCTCCAAGGTTATGTTAATTAGAAACTGAAACATCTTTCTTGTGGGTTGGGGAGGAAGGAAATTCTGGAGACTCGGGATGACAGTAAGTCTGAGAAAGGGCTGCAGGACACTAGCCTGAGGCTATCTAAAGAGAAAGCCATTGCTTGGGGGCGAGACTCTCCTATTGACCCCGTGCAAATCGGTGTACTGTGCTCGACTCTGATGGCTGAGCTGCCTGCAGGTTGTGCAGTAAAAAGCTCTGGAGATGCAGCTTCTGTGAGTCACCACCTTATGCTGGGGGGGGGAACATTTTGGTGATGCAGCTACCATGGAGGACATTGCTTCTGTTAGCAATCCCTCTCCCTGTTTTGTAAGTAACCCCAATAAAACCAGTGATTTTGGTGCAGACGTTCTGTGGTCAGAGGAGGGGACTTGTGTTCACATCTATCCAGGGGAAGTTTCTGGCAACAATATGCTATGGTAAAAGTTGTAATAATCCTCCAGGTAGAAACTACCAGCGGTGCATATATTATACCTTAGTGCTTTTTTAGAGATGTGTTTATCCTTATCCAATTTGATACAAAAATTATTTTATCAAAATTTATATTCCCCAAGTTTTCTCTTCTACAACATTGTAAAGTATTATTTTTATTGTATATATGTGTGTGTGTGTATATATATTGTATTTGTACATCCTAGGATGAGATTTTAAGATTTTAATTAAGGTTAAGCTATGTAAATGTAATGATCAACATCAATTAAAGATCATTAGTCAGGCTAGGGTAGTCTCCACCCTCCTTTAATTGCTTTAGTTTCTCCGTCAATAAAAAGGAACTATTGGTTCAATATAGGAAATAACCATATGATGATAATCTGTCAGTTTGAAGAGCTGGAGTTAATACTGGGGATAGATATTTCTCTAAACTCAAAGCCCTTACAACTACCATAAATAATTAAAGGGGATAGGCATTTTTTTCTAAGAATTTCAATATATGTGTTCTCCTGGGAAATACTACTTAGAATTAGAAGGATCATTCTAGACTAGGTGTACTGTTCCTCTTTGTGTCTGTCTCAAATAAACATAAAAACACACAGAGACATCAGACGACTCACGTCTGTGGTGTGCTTTCATTTGCTCATGACAAGTACAGGGCTTCGCCAGGTCACAAGTGGACATTACAGCCATAAACTCATGGTGTTTCTTTTCCTAGTGTACTTCTGGCGTATGCTTCCAAAAGTACTATTATATCTTAGACTTGAAATTGGACATGTCCAGGGGCCTAGTTTTGCTGTTCAGAAGATGTGCTTGGACAGGATGTATTCTTTTGGGAATGAAGCATGCCATTCTGGAACACATCCCTCCAACTCTTTCCTCTTCCCATGGCCATTGTGACCAGAGATGTTGGTAAGAAGGAATTACCTTGAACTATCACATGGAGAATAATGGCATCAGCCCACAACAAACTTTGCATGTATATGTCACTAACTGCCATTGGCTTAAGTCTATAGAGAGTTCAGAGCCTTCAGGGAAAGATGGTAACTCAGTCTACACTGACTAATGACGATAGATATAAAATTCACTGATCTGTTTGTCCCAAAAGTAGTGTCTTGAGTAGGAGGCATCGTCTCAGTGTTCAAGCTCTGCAATAAAAAAGGTCAGATTCCATAACTTTGAGATCACTTACGTTGTTTCCTTCTTCAGGCAGTGCTCTGACTAGTAGAAATATGAAGGGATATAAACCCATGATTAGATTTTCTCATCTCTAAGTGGAAGGTCAAACTTGATAATCTCATTATCAAAAGAGAAACCCAAATAACAAATGTCTCAGAGGGCTCTAAATAGATGAAAGCTATTTTTCAATCGCAATCTATTTTTCTTACACCATGATAGTTAAAGAACACTTCCATCGCATCCTTGAGATTTTAGTGTTTCCAAACATTCAGAGTCCCATTTCATTCCCAGCAGAAAAATAATATTTTCATAGGCAAAAAAAAGCGTCTGTGTATTTGTTTGCTATGATATCAAATTGCAATGGTGATTATTTTTTCACCCTGTTGGGAAGTTGTGTTTGGAATATTCTATCTTAAATTACAGACTTTAGGAAATACTTAAAATTCTCATTGTAGGGCTCTCATTAGCATCTCAAAGACATGGGCAGTCCCTCTTGAGCAGCTGAAGTAAAGTACAATGAGTGGCCCTTCACATTGCCAAGATGCAGAGAAACACCATGGATAGGAAATATAAATAGTAATTTCAAATCAGACTTCAATGTCTAAAGTCAGAAGAGCAGATGCGACAGCTTTCTATGGCCATATCATGAGTTTCGCTTTACCATTAAGGTGTTCCGAGGGTAAGTGTCTGAACTCTGCTAAAGACGTTATTACAGCACAGACTGATTATTTTCCTCTTTGATGACACTGAAGAGACTAGTTCGATTTTACATGAAATAGGAAATAGTCGATCCTCTACATCAGTTTCCTTCCGTCTAAGATAAATACAGTTGATAATACTTCTGGCCACAAGCCTTTGAATTTTTAAAAATTCAGAAGTTATTAATCTTTTTATTCAAGATGAGAACATTAGTTTTACTTTTTTACCTGTGTGTGCTCCCACCCGCCCCCCACCACCTTCCCTCCCTTGACCCTTTTATATTTATTGTGCGGTTGGGTTTTGGATATACTTTGGGGAAAACATCCTCACTGTTTTCTTCATGTTTATTACACTTCTTCCTTTAGAAAGTTTTCAGTGTGTGTCACCAAGGCTGGGGACTTCCTGGATGGCAATGGTTGCTTTACAGGGTTTAAAGATCCTGCTTTTAAAGAGCACCTGGATTACTCCTTAGGTATTACTCTAGGAGTGGTCCCATGGTTATTCTAACCTTCACATGACCATTGTCTTTGTGCCTTTAGACCTTGAGTGTTAGTGACCTGGTGTTTCAGATAATGACTAGTCATCAAATGGTAACTTTGTAGTTTTCTTTTATATTTTTAGTTAAATATTTGCAAGCATAGAGAGTTAGAAACAAGAAAGACAAAGAGAATGGGTATTACATGGCCTCCAGCCACTGCAAATGAACTCCAGATGAGTGTGCCACTTTGCGCATCTGGCTTTATGGGTACTGGGGAATTGAACCCTGCTCATTAGGCTTTGCAGGCAAGCGTGTTAACCACTGAGCATCTCTCCAGCTCTGTTTTTGTTTTTGTATCCAGAACAAGCTCCACCAAGCTGGCCCCTATAACATGCAGTGTCATTCTTTTAAGAATCTATGGAACAAGAGACAATGTTTGGCAGGGACACACAACCAATATGTACCTGGCATGGCATTTTGCCTGAATTTGGTGCCAACCAAAGCTGATGTTTGGATGAGTCACACAATTCAATCTAAGACAGTCACAGAGACCTGGGTTAAAACACACATATCTGGGTCATTTTAAGACGGCCCCTAATCCATACACATGCGCTCAGGAAAGGCCACTTAGCCAAACTTCTGATTTAGGTCAGTTAGAACTATTCAGAGGCTTGGAGGACCCAGACAATGCATCCCCCAGAAGCTGAGATCAAAGCCCAAATGATGCCACAGCAGTAACTGCACAAGCTTGCCAGCACACAGCAGAACGGAGAGCCAATCAAAACAAGAGAAGAAATAGCCCAAGGCACTGGTCATTTCTACACATATCACAGCAGCAATTACTGTAAATTGAGCATAGACTGCACAAAGTTTTGATTTGGATGTCAGCATGGACGTTATCACACACGTATCAGGAAAGCATGACAAATGTTACCACTGGCATAACAAAGGCTGTCCAGTCAAGGAACAGCAGGCTACCGAAGCTGGACTACCATGGCTTGACAGAAATGAACAGAGATGACACTGGAATTTTTTTTTTTCTGGTATTGGGTGAGGGTTTCTGCATGAAGAAAGGGGTTTTTGTCTTTGACCTTGCTCTGATAAGTCTTACATAGATATATGATGAGGAGGAGATGAGACTTACAAACTGTCAGTCATGAAAACCTCAGAAAGCAGAATCATGCTTCAAAGCAGATATACATGTACGTTCCAAACTATAAAACCTTCAGGAGGAAACATAAGACACACTGTAGTGTGGACAGGAGAGAGGAAAGGGGGATGGTGGAGGAAGGAAATTATGATCATAGTATGTTGTCTATATGTATGGAGGTTGGCATTAATAAGTTAAAAAAACATTTGAAAGACACCACGTAAAGGAGATGGTTCACTGGGTAAGTTTGCACATGAGTGTGGATCTGCAGACCCCATTTAAAATGCCAAGAGTGATGGCATGGGCCTGTATGCAATCCCATCCGTGGAAACTTAAAGACAAGGAAGGAATCCCTGGAGCTAAGGACTGGCTAGTCTCTCAAATCATGGAACTCTAGGTTTAGAAAGAGACCCTGTCTCTAAAAATAAGGTGGAATTCCAGGCCTGGTGGCACACACCTTTAATTCCAGCAGTCTGGAGGCAGAGAGAGGTAGGAGGATCACCGTGAGTGTGAGGCCACCCTGAGACTACAGGGTGAATTCCAGGTCAGCCTGGGCTAGAGTGAGGTCCTACCTTGAAAAAAAATTTTTTTTTAAATGCAACCTTGGTGATCTAGGTTTAAAGAGTAGTTTTGTCAAAATATTAAAAGCATGTCCATGAAAGGAAAACCTATTATTGTGAATGGTTAGAATTAAAATTTTCTACTCTGTGAAATATCGGTTAAAGTAGTGAAAGCACAAGGCACTGGGGTGAGGGTTTAGCTCAGCTGGTAAAATGATCCTGTAGCATGTATTAGGCCCTGGTCAACTGGTCCAATCAGGCCTGGCGTTGGGCACCAGGAATCACGTCAGTCAGAAGGCAGAGGCAGGAGGGTTCAAGCATTCAAGGTTCAAGACCAGCGAGGGATATCGTAAAGCCTGTTTCGGAAAGAAACATCAAAAGAATAAAAGTATGAGAGCCATAGAGTAGGAGACAATATTTCTTGTTTAACAGATGACTTGTATCTGAATGTAGATGCTCTTAGAAATTAAGATGGGCACCCCACTTTAAAATACACAATTTTACCTTATAGTCCTGCTATTATCATGCTTCAAAATATTTTCATATATGATTTAAAAACTGTCCACACAGAAGCTGCATAATAAATGATTACAGCTGCTTTATTCAAGCTAGAAACAATGCCATTGTTCCTCACGAGGTACATAAGTACATGAACAATGTTATATACATAGGATGGAATAATACTCCAGGCTGAAAGATGCACATCAAGCCATGAGAAGACCTGAATGAAACTTTTTTCTAAGTAAAAGAAGGAAGCTTGAATAGATGACATAATGTATATCTATAATTACATAGACTCTGGAAAGGCCAAACTATTGAAAAAGCATAACAGCAATGGTTATCTGGGTTTTTTTTTACTGGAGTGTGAGAAATCAAATTCATAACATTACATATTTTTTTCAAGCCCAAAGAACTTAACAGCACATGGAATAAGCCTTAATACATGGAAATTTTAATTTTTAAATCTGATAACTTAATTATTCAAGTAATGACTAGTCTCCAAATAATAACTCTTTTTTTAAAAAAATAGAAACACCACATAATAGGTCCCTATGAAACACTCTGTCATCCTGTTGAGAATGTCCTGGTCAAGGGCAGGGATGTACAACCAATATGTACAAGGTAAAGTGCTTTGCCTAGGCTTGCCATCAGTGCCAGCTCATGCCAGGACTGAGGCACGAAGTTCTAAGATACTCACATGAGCTTGCATAATGGTTGCTGCTTTCCTTCAATAAGATGAAGATGAACACATTCAGGCACAAAGAATGTAACAGTATTACACATGTGTAAAAGAACATCAGTAAAGAGGGCTAGAGATTTAAAAAATGCTATACTAGTGGTCATTGCCATCTGAAAAGAGAAGCTTCTCTAACCAGAAGTGAGAGTAGCATTAATATGTGAGTATGACCATTAAGTGTAGTGCTTTCAGGGCAGCTTTAAAAAATACTATACTGAGTAACTTTGGAAATTATTAAAAGCTATGAAGGTAAAGATAAAAATAAATGATGGTAAACAACACACTTCAGTTGAAAGTTATTTCTTATTAATAATTCTAATACCAACATAATTTATATTTAACTGAACAATTAAATAAGTGAACCATACAGATGGAAAGAACCAGTGTTTCCACAGCTGAAGTGGGAATTTACAGATAAGAAAAATTACTCACATGGTAATGGATTTAGATGGAGGAATCTATATCAATTCATACTTAATCTAGTACAGTGGATTTCATATAGACATGTTAGTACATATATGTAGATATATGTAGTAGTATCTGAACATATAGTTCCATGTTCTTGCCCTGGGGAGCATCATGAACAAGTAGTCCCCAAAATCCATTATGAATACCAAATCCACAAATATGGTTTCTTACATTAGTCTCCACGAAGCATAGGTCTGAAATCTTTAAATAGTGCTGATTCTGGCTTAGTGGTTAAGGCACTTGCCTGCAAAGCCAAAGGACCCTCATTAGACTCCCCAGTACCCACGTAAAGCAAGATGCACAAAGTGTCACATGTATCTGGCATTCATTTGCAGCAGCTGGAGGCCCTGGCATGCCCATTCTCTTTCTTTCTATCTGCCTCTCTCTCTGTCTTTTTCCTCTCTCTCAAATAAAGAAGTGCCAATTCTAATGTGAATCCAACCTAAGATTAAAAAAAAAAATGCTTCTTCCCTAAGAATGACATATGCACAGTCATATCATTCTAAAGAATATGTTTTAAGAAGGAGAAAAAAGAAAAAATGTATCATGAGGAAAGATGTCATACACTAAGTCAACCAAGATGTGAAAGTCACTACCAAATTACTTTAATGGACCCTTGATACAATGTGACAAAAATGTTACTTTAATTCTGTTTTTTAAAAATATATATTAAATAAATATTAAATATATAATAAAACCCACAACCTCAAACTACTCATATGACTCATGAGAATAATGTCGACATTTAGGTAGTATAGTATTCTATAACATAAAACACTTACACTCCTCTAAATTCTTAAGAAAATTTAAAATTTGGAAAAGTTTAAGAGTCACAGCTAAGAAAGCCTAGGAAGATATATTGGCTGAATAAAATGTAATATCCTGGATCAAATAATAGGACAGCGAAGGGACAGTCCTGAGAAAGAGAAATCCTAACAAAATCTGAGCACAATATGGATATAAGGACATTATTTCTTTACTAATATAGTTATAATATGTGAAAGAATAGTAATTACTGTACTGTCCTTTCCATTTTCCTACAAAAATAAAGTTTATTAAAAATAGCCAGGTGTGGTGGCACACGCCTTTAATCCCAGCACTCAGGAGGCAGAGGTAGGAGGATTGCCGTGAGTTCAAAGCCACCCTGAGACTACATAGTTAATTCCAGGTCAGCCTGGACCAGAGTGAGACCCTACCTTGCAAAAAACAACAACAAAAAAAAAATGTTTTAATGGGACTGGAGAGATGGCTTAGTGGTCAAGGCGCCTGCCTGCCAAGCCTAAGAACACAGTTTGAGTCTCCAGGTTCCCCGTTTAACCAGACTTAAATTAATGCAAGGGTGCAATGCCACACGTGCCAACAAGGGGGCAGAAATGTCTAGAATTCGTTCACAGTGGCTAAGAGGCCACTGGCATGCCCATTCTCTGTCTCTTCTCTCTCTCTCTCTCTCTCTCTCTCTCTCTCTCTCAAAAAAATGTTTTAATGGATATTTCCCTAAAATTATTAATAAATTCAATGGCTGAATGAACGTACATAAAAAAATTTACTTTATAAATGAGCACAATAATATTAAGTCTTAAAATATTAGGATATTGGTTTCGAGAAATGCAATATTTTTCTTTATATCAATTTACTCAATGCAAGTGTAGGATTATCATTTTATAAATATTGAAGCTTTCCCTTATTATATTAACATTTTACTTTCTTTGAACCTTGTTTTACTGTTCAATGTAAAATATAGGTCTCATTTTCAAGAGCCTATATGTAGCTTAGTAATTACTCAGGAAAATTTACAAATTTAAATTTCTCTTCTGGGCATTTGAACTCTGGGCCTGAATCAGTGACCTCACTGCTATTGGAGCATGAATTAAGCCTTTGAATTCACAATGAATAACATTCACAAGTTTGTAGATAGTCAATTGATTATAAGAATCATGTGTGTGCATAATTGCATGAGTCATTTCCCACAAGAAAGCTATTAAATATTGTGAAAATGTTCTCAGAAATAGACACATCAGAGTTGAAGATTCTGCAGACAAACTGACTTACTCTTTGGTGGTTGTACACAGTGGTATGTTGTAGATCAAAAGACAAAATTATTGTCAGCTACTTTTTTTTGTTAATTTAAAAGCTATTTATTACCTATCTCTGTATCTGACCTAACATCTTTCTGACTATCAGATAAAACCTTGGTAAGATATTAACTTAGCTGACCACTACCTTCTACCAACTCAAAAGCTAAAAATGTCTTAAATAGCATCTGAATCCTATAGCAGAGAATGTTTTAATGTCTCCTTCCTACCTGATGTCCTACCATTTTATTTTGAAAATACATTATTTTCATATATATATAGCTTATTTATTTATTTGAGAGAGAGAAGGAGGGAGGAGAGAGAGAGAGAATGGGTGTGCCAGGGCTTCTAGCCATTGTAAACGAACTCCAGTTGCATGTGCCCCCTTGTGCATCTGGCTTACATGGGTCCTGGAGAATTGAAATGGGATCCTTTGGCTTTGCAGGCAAATGCTTTAACTGCTAAGCCATCCCTCCAGCCCCTGAAAATGCATTACTAGTGGATATATTTTATTAAGTAGAAACTTTGTATGGACACTTCATATGTTGGTACTCTCACTTCCCTCGTCTCTGCCCACACTCCACGGAAGACCCTCCTTAGTGGGTCTTAGTGCATTTGCTGGTATTCACCATGTAGTTGTAGGTTATGAGTTGTGAGGGCAGCAGTCTGTCATTGTGGGGAGGGCTGTGTCTCTGGATATTCCTTCCCACATTGTGGCTCTTACATTCTTTCCACCCCCTCTTCAGCAAACTTCCCTGAGCCTTGATGATATCTTTTGTTCTGTGACAATTCAAAAAAAAAAAAAATGTAACCCAGGAGGTGCAGTTAGTAAAGTGTTTGCCTCACAAACATGAGGATCTTCCCATTCAATTCCAAATACCCATATAAAAATGCCAGCCGTGGTGGCGCAGAACTATAATCTTAGCACTGGGACAGCAGAGGCAGGAGGCAACTTGGTGCTCATGGGCCAGCCGTCTACCCTAATTTGGGAGAGTGTCTGTCTCAAAAAGATAAGCAGTGTTTCTGAGGGTGACATCTGAGGTTGTATTCTCTACACTTAGACACATACATGTAAACATACATGTGCATACATGTGAATATGCACAAAATTTACATGCACATACACAAACACACAAACATATACATATGCTTGCTGTGGCAGGTGAATGACATGGCTCCTGTTGCAGTCAGGTTCGCATTGCTGGCAGAAATCACGACCAAGAGAAGCTTTAGGGAGAGAGGGGCTGCTTTTGGCTTAAAAGCTCAACAGAAAGCTCCATGATAGCAGGGAAAACAATGGCATGAACAGATGGTGGGCATCACCCCCTAGCCAACATAAGGTGGACAATAGTAACAGCAGAGTGTGATGAACACTGGCAAGGGGAAACTGGCTATAATACCCAGAAGCCCACCCCAACAATATTCTGCCTCCAGGAGGTGTTAAATCCCAAATCTCCATCAGCTGGGAACCTAGCATTCAGAACACCTAAGTTTATGGGGGACACCTGAATCAAACCACCACAGGAATCATGTTGGTGGTTTATTATTGTGTTTTTAAATTTTATAACTGAAGTTTATTAGGCATTTGCTACATGCCAAAATATAGGGAAGGCTTTCAGACTCCCTGTGTGCAATATTGGTAGAAACAGGAATGAACTAAATACATTAATAAATACATAAGGTAATAACACGTTACATCTGCATAATAGGAAGAAACAATGGAGGGATTTGTATTCAAAAGCATGGAGTCCTTGGGGCTGGAGAGATGGCTTAGTGGTTAAGGCGCCTGCCTCCTAAGCCTAAGAACACCGGTTCCAATCTCCAGCGGTTCCAATCTCCAGGTCCCACGTTTAGCCAGATGCAAAGTGACACAAGGGAGCAATGCTGCATGTGACCACAAGGGGGCGCATGCATCTGGATTTCGTTCGCAGTGTCTGAGAGACTGCTGGCGTGCCCATCTCTATCTGTCTTCCTCTCCCTCTCTCTCTCTCTCTCTCAAAAAAAAAAAAAAAAAAAAAAAAAAAAAAAGCATGGAGTCCCTGGTTCCTCAGCTTCTGGCTTTCTTTTTGTTTGAAGCAGGGTCTCACTCTAGCCTAGGATGAGCTGGAACTCACTCTGTAGCCCACGCTGGCTTGGAGCCTTCCACACTGGGATTAAATGAGAGGGCCACGTGTATGAAACAAGCTCATTAAATCATTAAAGAAAAAGAATGGTGATTTTGCACTAACTTTCTCTTCAAACACCATGAGGAACACACACATAGTAGTGAATATACTGGGTTTCATTCTTGTTGCAAATAACCCACCTGCCACCAGGAAGCTCAGGGTATTTCAGTGAGAAGGAGTGAGACAGGACTGACGAGACTTCTAAGAATGTTTGCTGGAACATGGATGCCAGTGACTGGAGACTATCATATTAAGTAAAAAAAAGCCAGACTCAGAAAGACAAATAGTA
The DNA here is from genome assembly GCA_036365145.1 of Orientallactaga sibirica. Lineage (NCBI taxonomy): Eukaryota > Metazoa > Chordata > Mammalia > Rodentia > Dipodidae > Orientallactaga > Orientallactaga sibirica. The sequence continues at coordinate 6,506,160 of JAEOAD010001030.1, forward strand.
TACATTTTTATGTTTTTGTGGACCCTGGATTGTTCTTTAAACTAATATGTATATATACAAATCATGCACACACATATACACATACTGGAAAGAAGCAGGAAGACTAAAGGAAGTAAAGAAACCAGCTGGAGGGGGAATGGAGAGTGGGGAGAAAGGGGAGAATATTGTGAGGTAAATATGGTCAAATGACAAGATATACTTAAAAGAAATTATGTTTTGAAAACCGAAATTACATAAAATGAATAAATAAGGAATTTGGACTTTATTTAAGTGATTACTGTAAAGATTCAAGGAATTATCTATTTACAGGTGATATCCAGATGAATTCTCTATTGACTATGTCAGTAATTGTTCTCAGGTAAAACAACGATCTGATGGAAGTTACAGCTAGAGTTGATCACAGCACAGCAGTTAGGTTAACCAGCAAGTGTGTATTCTGAGATGTATACTTTTTTAAATCTATTAAACTGAAACATAAGGTTGTTTTACCCTCATTTGATCATAACCACATGGCAGCCTTATCAAATGCCATTATTGAACAAGATGGTTTATGTTCAAGAAATGTCAAGTCCTACTGGTGGGTGAACTATGAAGTGTAAATGGATTAGGTGTATACAGACAGATAGTTATAGTGTACAGACCTCACAGTGTTCAGATTTCACTAAAACAAAAAAATTAAAGATTATAATTACCAAGGAAAGAAGAGATATTGACAAAGAACTTTTTAGATTCTGAACGCTCCTTTAAAATAGGAGAGTGCAAACCCTGACTTATCTTGCCTTCAAAATAAGAGTTATAATTTTTGCTTTCATTTGCTCCCAGAAAGAAAGAATTATCCATTGCATGTTCATATGGGAAGTTCTGAGAATATATGGTAGAAAATTTGAGTATCTTTCTGGCAACACATAGAAACAAGTGAAGGAAATTTAAGAGGGAGGTGAAAGATTAGAATTCTTAGCTCATAAAAATGACTGAGAAGAACGAGTTTGAATAGAGCAAAGCTGAAGCAGTGTTTAAGAAGACGAAAGTTAGTGGGTGGGGAAAGTGGGACTTGGCAGATGACGAACAGTAGGAAGTGGAAGAGGAAAACTTAGAAGTGTGGTCACTTTAATATGAAGCCTCCATAAATGGAACTAAACTCACGTAAGTGCTCTTAAGGGCAAAGGTTTACCAAGGGCAGTGGCCAGCTACCACTTGAAGACAATTTGTCATTTTATCCTTTTCTTGTGTTGTTACAGAAAATCATTTAAAATCCCCTGTAAATGGACTGCTGTTCCTTCCGACCTGTGTTGATGTGGAGGATACTGCTGTAGGCTGAACGTGTGCGGTGCATTTTGACTGAAACAAGGACGTCCTCCCGCTCACTCTGATATATTCTCTTGAACAGATGATCACTGAGCTCTGCACACAGCTGTGTGGTATCATTCATGCTCAGAAGTGAACGCATCCCCTTTAACATTTTTGATGAGACTCAGTGACCTGTCATTTACATTTAGTGCCGCAGCAAAATGATAAGAGAAACATGGACAAACGTGCTGCGGACTCACTCTTCTTGTCAATTCCTGGAGGTGGTAAGAGAGAACACCCCGAGCCAGGGCTGTTTCTGGAGTGCCTGAGCATATGTTCAAGGGCAGAGGAAGCTCTGAGGATAAGAAAGCAGCTTGAATATCAGGTTTCTGATTTGCAATCTTACCTGATGACCAGGCCAAGGGAAGGGTAACACCACAGAGATTAGGGAAACCCCTACAGTACTGTCTAATAAAGTGAAGCTCTAAGCCTATCCTAGAAAATTAGCAAAGAAACAAAGAACTATTTACAATTGACCAACCGTGATTTGGTACATTGAAATTTAGCTTCCTATAAACGGCCACTTATCAACATATTGAGCAGAAAAAGCAGCTGTGAAATCCAAAATATGATGCCTCGTTTTTCATCTGCAAATGTTAATGATAATAAAAATAAAAACAGTAGTAGTTTTTATGACTTGTTGGGCTCTGTAAGGAATTTTATGGATGCTATAATTTGTAGGACGATCATGCATGGTTTTATAGATGATAAAATTAAAGTTGAGGGGCTGGAGAGATGGCTCACTGGTTAAAGGTACTCACTGGTTAAAGGCACTTGCTTGCAAAGTCTGCCAGCCCAAGTTCAATTTCCCAGCCACTCACATAAAGACAGATATTCCAGTGCAGTGCAGCAGTGAGATATCTTGATGCACACATACACACACACTCACACATACTTCTTCAAATTTTTTTATAAAATATTAAAATAAAAATACAATTGAAGGATATTAAGTTAATTTACTCAAAGTAAAATGGTAAATGATGTTCCTAACTTGTCTATGTAACGGTGGACTTTGTCCTAATTCATACCAGTGCATTGATATTCAGGTAGACTTGGACTAGAGTGGTTACCTATTTAGTGAGTATTTATTGAGCATGAAATTTATGCTAAGCATGTCACTAAGAGTTTTTTTACATGAAAATCATGATGTACAGAAGAAAGTAATTTGAATAAAATTCTTTAAATCATTGGGGCCACCACAGGAAATCAGCTATGGAAATGTACCAGTGATGTGTCAAGCCAGGATGAGAGTTTGGAGGAGGCTGTGCAGAAAAATCTCTATGCAGGATCTAAATTCCATTTGTTCTGTTTTATTTTTTTCCTTGCCAACAGTGACTCAGCTGATAGAAAGCAGAGTTCACATCAGTGAGACGTTCTCTTGAAGATGTAACAATAATGCAGAATAAGCCTCCCCTCAAATAAGCTGCAGCAGACTCCTGGAATAACACGTTAAGCGGTTACATTTTCCCACCTCCAATTTACTACAAACAAAAATGCTCCTTTATTGCTTTCTTTAAACAAAAAAACATGAATAAAGCATATTCAAATGCTTGAAGTATTATTGTGCAGAGATCCCGTGCGTGTTTGCAATTACTTTTCCCCACCTGCCCGTGCACAGATTCATTGTGTGAACGGATGAGGTCTTCTGATAGATAGCCTTTCTATTAACACTGCTGGTGCTGAAAGCCAGTTTTGTGAGATTCAAATATCTGTCTTTCCACACCAGTGCCTTTCCCATTTTTGATCATAGAAGCCTTAGAAGGCTGCTGCTCTCCTGATTCTCGGAGAAAAGCTCACCTCTTCTGATCTGGCACTTTAAAGAGAAAGAGATATTCCTTCATTTTCCAGTTTATTTCAAGATGTAGCATTTATATTCTAATAGTGAAAGGCTAGAGAGCTCTGATGTGAAGTTTTTTTCTCTCTGACATGGTTATCTTTTTATTGCTGGTTTTGATCATTCCTTTTTCTTTCTTTATGCAATAAAAACAAAGTACTCCCTGCCCCCATCCCTCAAAAATGAGATTTGAATGACTGTATTCTCAAAATGTTTCTTTAACACTTCTTTTTCTACCTTAATCAACTTAGAAGCTCCAAAAATTGAAAGCTTAGATTTTTAGAGTGTCATCTTCAAAAGCCAATTTCTGACATTAAATGAAAATCATATCCAGCATAATAGCTGGCTTAATACAACCTGTTATATTTATAGAGGCCTCTACTTTTATTTCTAAAGTCTACTCAACTTCTGCAATCATGAAATGTACCCAGAATTAGAAACAATTCTTAAATCTCAGGATATTAATACTTAGTAAAAATAATCATTCTATTTTTGCTTTTTAGTCATCTGTCTATAAAAAAATACTGATTTTTAGTTTGCTTGTTCATACACTAGTTATATATATAACTATTACTATAAGGAAACATTTTATGAAAAAAATGTGATAATTTACATTATTGGAAGATGTGTGGCTTTGCTTTTACTTATATTAAATGTCATTGTAAGATTTGTTTCTATGGGTTATATTATCAAAATTCATAAACTTTAGATTTGACTTATATGGAACATAATTTATTAATATTCATTATTTTCATTGAATCTGGGACAAAATGTAAATTTATTTTAATACTTATACATACTGTAAATGCCATCAAGTTTTAGTGATGTTATATAAACAGAGAAATAAAACAGTATTTTCTAATTATACAGCTTCATACTTTTGGGATCTATTGTGTATGTTTTGGTTTGATACATGAGTGAACTGGTTATGTAAATTAGGTGTGAGCAGTAAAAACCGACTCAGGATTAAGTATTGTTTTGATATAACTTTTTTCATTTTCATATTTTACATTATTGGATGATTGGTGTTTTTGCTTAGATTTGTTTTATATGTCATTGTAAGATTTGCTCCTATGGATTACATTCATTATCAGAATTCCAAAATTTTAGATTTGATTTATGTTAGAGAATATATTATGTTATATGTCTATATATTTACATATAGTTAGTTACTTTACTCATTGCTGCAATCAAAGACCAGGCTGGAAACCAATTAAAGAAGGAAAGAGTTTACTTTGATCTACAGTTTGAAGGGACACCCCCATCTGGGTGGGGCAGGCAGGACCATGGGAGTAGATGGCCCAGAGCAGCCTCAGTGAAGAGGACAGACAGAAAGTGGAGCCAGGCTGTACAACCTCAAGACCTGTCCCCCATGGTCATTTCCTCCAGCAATCCTTCACATCTTCAAGATTCCATAATCTTCCCAAATAGCACCACCAGTTACAGATCAAGTGTTCAAACACATGAACCTATGAGAACTACTTCATATCCAAGTCACAGTGTGAAGAAAAAAGTGTATGACCATAGGAACTTAGAATTCAAAGGAATGAGCTAAGACTTTGAACAGAAGTAACTACTGGGTCATCTTTACAGGTAGTTCATGGGGTCAACCTTTCTGAAGTAACATCCTGAACAAATTCATATTTCTCTTTAACTTAATGTTTCTCATTTGATACTTATGCCAATCATTTGCCTTTGGTTTTTTGTTTTTGTTTTTTCTTGAGGTAAGGTTTCACTCTAGCTCAGACTGACCTAGAAGTCACTATGTAGTCCCAGGGTGGCCTTGAACTCACAGCAATCTTATACCTCTACCTGCAGAGTGCTGGGATTAAAGGTGTAAACAACCACACCCAGCTACCAAAATCTTTGGAACCTCCGTATTAGTCGTTGTTGGGTCACCTTCCCATCGCTGGCACAAAGCAACCAAAGAAAAGCAGCTTGTGGGAGGAAAGTTTACTTTGGCTTACAGACTCAAGGTAAATCCTATTGGCAGGGAAAAGATGGCATGAGCAAAGGCTATATACCACCTTCTGGCCAACTTTAGGAGTAGGAGAGTCTGCCAAACACTGGCAAGGGGATGCTGGCTATAACCCATAATCCTGCCCCCAACAACACACCTAACAACACTTTCCAATTCCCAAATTGCCATCAGCTGGGAACCTAGACCACGGGACCTCAACTTCGGATAATGATGCAATGTATCATGGAAAAAATGACCCTCCCAACAAGACAAAAGCATAAATGTAAATATGAATCTCAAATATTGAAAGCCAACAACACAACAAAAACACTGTGAACAGCCCATAGCACCCTTTTGAAGCAACAACCCTAGGGGTCTACCACATTCGTTCTGAAACTTTTAAGGGCTTGGCCAGTGATAGACAAAGTCAAGAAAATCACATAATGGTCCAAATGCACAAACTTTGACTTGGGTGTTAGAAAGAGAACAATGAGCACAAGCCACATTCTCCAGGCTGTGTTATCTCCGATGCCTGGTGACGATGCAAGTGCCTAGAGAGCAGGAGGCCCTCCAAGTGCTGTGAGGAAGTCCCGATCCAGCACACACTTTGGCCATCTCAGGGAAATGGAAGGTTTTGCTGGACTTTCATCAGCAGGGCAGCTAGGATTTGAAGCATGAAAATCTTGATAAAACAGAAAGAACAACAAAGCTGGTTGGCATGTGGCAAACCTGTGCACAAGGAATTCATCATATTCCTAACATGCATAGTGCCAGAGCCTAAGAAACTAAACAGAAAAATAGGGAAAAGATCAGTAATTTGTCTAGCTGCATAGTATAAAAGGTGTTGTTGTTGTGTTTTAAAGCAAGCTCAGAAGCTGCTCATAGAGCCTATGAGACAAGGCCAGCTTGCTTCTGGAGCTTTCCAAGTGAGATGCTCTGAAAATGAAAACCAACTAAAGCCTTCCAAAGCTACAATTTGCTCCTGACTCTAGTTAACTCTGAGTGCTCTTTAGGGCATTGGCCCTGAACCTACATGTTATCACTGATTAGAATAAACTCTCTGCTGAGGAGGGCAAAAGCCAGCAAGTCTACAATTTATCAAAATTGGTATTTGCTATAAAATTAAAAAAAAATACCTATCGAGGATCTAGACATAAAAGAAAGACCAGCTAAGGTAAGAAAATTCACAAATGACCCAAAGACAGAAATTTAAAATACAGAAACTTAATTTCTCTAGACATTAGGAATACCAACAAATTATAAGCCCAAAGTTTTGAAATGCAATATCTTGAAAATAAAAATTCAGGGGCTGAGGAAATGGCTTAGTGGTTAAGTCATTTACCTGTGAAGCCTGAGGACCTTGATTTGATTCCCCAGGCCCACATAAGCCAGATGCATGAGGGGCACATGTGTCTAGAGTTCGTTTGCAGTGGCTGGAGGCCCCGGCATGCCCATTCTCTCTGTCTCTCAATCTGCTTCTTTCGCTCTCTCTCTCTCTCTCAAAAGTAAAAGAAAAGAAAAACTCAGTATGTCTTGACTGGCTGGTTGATTTCGTCCTTTTGTAAGATACACTTCTTCCTCATGCTGTTGGTGCCTTTTATCCCCAGAAGCTCGTGGAGTTCTTTCTACCACTCTGAGGGCTGCACAGCAGGTCCATCATGATGCCTCAATGTCCTGTGACTGGAGTTATACTGTCTTCACAAATATGGCCTTACTGTTTAGTTTTGGAGTGAAACCAAGTACTTTAGCAATGGTCTGCATTGTTTTGGGAGCCTCAAGGCCTCCCTGAGCAACAGTTCACTGTAAGGGGTGGGCCCAATTCTAGCATTCTGATTTGCCAAATACCCTGTAGTTTTTAGGTTACAGATTTCTCTACTTCTGCAGAGTGCTTCTGCCCAAATTACCCCTCTCTTTCTATCTCTCTCCTTTTAAGAAAGTCATGTCTCCTAATTGGCTAACAAAAGGGTAGGTTTCTGTGGTACTAATTCATGCCATCATCAGATTGCGTATCTCCCTCCTCCCAACCTCCATTATGCCACACTCTTTCATCCCCTGCATTCTATCCTCACTTTCCTGTCTGCCATCTGCTCTTCCGATCCTTTCTTGTTTCTCCTCCCCACCCTGGCTTTCTCACTACGACTTACAAACAAATCAAACTATTCCATATTGGGATCCTCATAGAAAAAAGAACATGCGACATGCGTCTTTCTGAGTCTGTGGAGCTTTACTTAGTATCTGTTTTCCAGCTCCATCCCGTTTCCTGCAAAGTTCGTTTTTCCTTACCACTGAGTAGAATTCCATTGTGTACATATGCCACATATTTATTAACCACTCATCAATTGATGGATACCTGGCATAGTTCTATTTCCCTATTGTGAATAGAAAAAAAAAAAAAAAAGTCTGAGCGAGTATTTATTTAGTAAAGCATGGAGTCATTAGAGTATATGCCCAGGTATGATATCACTGGGTCAAATGGTAGATTTAGTTCTAATTTTTTGAGGAACCTACATGCTGATCCCCATGGTGACTGAACAAGTTTTTATTCACTAACAGTGTATGAAGGCTCTTTCCTCACACCCTCACCAGCATTTGTTTTTGTTTTTGGTTTTTTTTTTTTTTTTTTTTTTTTTTTTTGTTGACTCAAAGTAATTTTAATTTGCATTTCCCTAATACCTACAGATTTTGAGCTTCCATTTAGAAGTTTATTGACTATTTAAGTATTTCTTCCATTGAGGATTCTCTGTTCAGTACCCTCTCCCGCCCCTTTCTGTATGTCTTGATTTTTTATTGCCTAGGGTTTTAGGTCTTTGTATATTCTACATATGAAACCTCTGATGGATATATAGCTGCTGGAGATTTTCTCCCATTCTGTAGGTTGTCTATTGACTCTGTCAATGGTTCACTCAGCTGTACAATAGCTTTCTCGTTTCATGAGGTTCCAATGGTTGAGTATTGTCTTATTCCCTGGGCTACTGGGGTCTTATTCAGGAAGTCTTTCACTATGCCTACATCTTATGCTCTGGTTGCTTCATAGTTTCAGGTCATATTTTAAGGCCTTTGAATCATTTGAAGTTGATTTTTATGCAGGGTGAGATAATAGGATCTAGAATCATTCTTCCATAGTTGATTATGGTTTCTCCACACCATTTCTTGAAGATTCTCTTTTGTATAATGCGCATTTATGGTCTTGTTGTCAAAAATCAGGTGACTATAGTTACAAGAGCATATACCTGTATTTCTGTTATAATCCAATGCCCTATGTGTCTGTATTGTACTGGTACCATGCTGGTTTGATTACTATGGTTTTGTAGTATTCTTGAATCAGGAATGGTGATACCACCAGTCTTGTTCTTGCTGTGAAGGACATGTTTTGGCTATCCTAAGCCTTCTTTGCTTCCATATTTATTTTGAGATTATTGTTTCTTCTGTAAAGAATGATGCTGGCATTTTGGTTGCAATTACATTGACTCTTTATATTACTTTTGGTAGCTTGGCCATTTTCATGATGTTAATTCTTTCAATCCATGACTGTGTAAGGTCTTTCCTTCTTCTCAAGTCCTCTGCCTTTGATATCTTTGGCTAAGAATATTCCAAGATAGGCAATATTTTCATGGCTATTGTAAATGTGACTGATTCCTTGATATCTTTCTCTAAGTATTTTTATTGGTACATACAAATACTACTGATTTTTTTTTTTGTTAATTATATATCCTCTTTGCTGAAAGTTTATCAGCTCTAGGAATTTTATGGTATTGTTTTTAAGTATAGAATCATTTCCCCTGCAAATAAGGCTAGTTTGACTTCTTTGCTTTTAATTTGGATCCTTTTTATTTTTTTCAATGTCTTATTGCTTGAGCTAGTACTTCAGGTATGATGTTAAGTAGCAGTGTGGAGAAGGGACACTATCTTTTTCCAGCCCTTATTGGGAATTCTTTTGTTCCCGATTTAGTATCATATTTGCTTTAGATTTGTTGTATATAGCCTTTATTAGGTTGAGATGTGATTCCTTCATCCTTAGTTTCTCCACTGTGTTTATCACTAAGGTATGCTATATTTTGCTGAAAGCCTTTTATGCATATATTGAAGTGATTGTGTGATTTCTGTTTATAAGTCTATATGATGCATTACTTTTATTGATTTCTGTATGTAAGACATACATACTTATCTTAAATGTACTGTCTTCTAATTCCATATCCAACAAAAGTGCTTTTCATGGATGAAGGTAAAACAAAACAAATGATAAATAAATGCACCAATGAATTTAAAACATCTCCAAGCGAATTTATATCTGAAATTGTCTCATGCCATGAATTGAAGGGAGGGAGGAAAGGGAAGGACTTAAGTGTATGGTAATGCACATATGTAAGTAGAAGAACTGATTACAGGGAGGGGAATGGCCTAAGTGAGGCCATGGGAAGAGAATGCATAAAAGAAGGGCAGGGGGAGGGTCAATCTAAACTCAAGATATTGTGAATAAGACATATGTAAAATTACTTTTTTGAATAAAGGCACGTCTAGAAGCTGTAGACTGTTACTAGAAATTTTTCAGTACCTGGGATGGGATACCTTCCAGTGAGTTGTTGACCAAGGAGGTCCTGGTAGCCTCCAAAACATTAAAGGCTTTTGCCAAAGCCCTTGGTTTCCCTTGAGAAACAAGATAGTAAGACCCTATTGCTGAAGACAACTCTTGCCTGAGAGGCAAGGTCACTGAGAAAGCAAGCTGGTGTGGAGCAGAAAACCTTCTTCCTGTAGACCAGCCAAGTGAAAGCTGGAAAAAGCTGCACTGCACACAGCGTATGGGAGACAGAAGCTATCAGCAGTGAAAACAGTGGACTCTGGATATTCAAGCTTGGCCAGACAGGCCCAATGACTGAATGGGTGCAATAGTGGCATGTCTACTCTTGGGGTAACCAACTGCTCCATAATTGGACTGAAGGCCCTCTCTACGGGAGGGAATACATACCTGGTACTGAAAACCTAAGTAAAAGTCTATGGTAGGTGAGGTCATGAGCCTTAGGGGTATGAACCTGCTCTTGTCTGACTAAATGTATATATTATTCCCACCAAGCTGCCCTGAAAGCACTACACTTAATGTTCATATTCACATATTAACACTACTCTCACTTCTGGTTAGAGAAGCTTCTCTTTTCAGATGGCGATGGCCACTGGGATGACCCAAAAGGCAACATAGTGCTGAGAAGAAGGGATGGAAGAGTGCCCAGCACTGAAACACCTCTGTCACACCCTCCACAGCTCAGGGACCATTGCAGAAGAGGGGGCTGATAGAATGGAAGAGCCAAAGGAAGGGTATGACCTCTTACAATGCAACTGCCCAGACAGAAATTGGCCTTGATATCCATGACCTTGCAGTGCCTAGCAATACTCCGCAAGACCCTCAAAATAGAAGAAAAAGATGATGTCATCAAATTAAAAGAGAGACTAATGGAGAGAGGGAGGGGATATGGTGGAGACTGGAGTTCTAAAATGGAATGGGGGGAGGGGAGGGGAGGGAAATATCAGGTGGGTTTTTTTTTGTTTAAAAGTCAATAAAAAACAATAATTTAAAAAAAAAGGAAAGATTAATAAGAGCAGTTCTTCAGGAAGAAAATGCCATAGATAGAGAGACAGAAACACAATAATCATGATGATGTTAAGCAGAATGATAAATGGTCAGTATAGGGCTAAATATAAGTAATTATAAGCTCTTGAGCATTTGAAGTAGGGTTTTGTGAATTTTAAAATTCTACTGATAGAGAACTTATTGATTTACAGAGATTAGAGTTTAGGGGGAGCAAGTACAAAGAGGTAATGTGAGGAAGATTGTTGTGCTAGGAGATGGTTCTGTCCCCTGTTTTTTCACACTGAAAAGAATCTATTTATATACCAGAACTTACAGGCAAAGCAAAAATTAAGACTCTGACAACTTGATGATTTCTTGGTAAAATCTGTTGAAGATTTATTTGCTGTAAAACCATGACAACTATAAGAAAAATATGAGATGGGAAAATGTACTTCATCCTCTTCCAATAAATGTTTTAAAATCAGTCTCTAGGTTGCTTCTGAGACCTCGTGAAAATTATGCATGAATCAACATGTTACCATGCATTGTAAAATAACTACATGAACTGAAACCTGTCTGACCTAGCAGTAATGCACAGTAGGACTAAATATTCAATTAAAAGCTTGATGTTCAAGCTTTGTTCAAGCAGGTAGCATGAACAAGTTCTCAGGACATGGGCTTCTAGCTGCTTCTAGTTCAGTCCAGGCAAAGGGTTTTCTCACGCCATAAGCCAAACCTCACAGTCCGTAGTTCTTACTGCATTCTGGTCTTTCAACTCTGACCAAAATAGACCATCTGCTAGGCCGAGATATCAAATTCATCCACATTCCTCCTGAAAATCAGCTTCAAAAGGCAAAAAGCCACCCAGTCCGGTTTCTAGTAGCAAGAACACTATTTGTCCTTGGTAAACATTTTACTTTTGTAGGGAGCTTCACATTGCTGCAGAAAACACCTGACTAGCTGGGAACCCAAGCGTTCAGAACATATAAGTTTGTGGAGGACACCTGAATTAAACCATCACAGAGGGTAAATAGTAAAATGAAATCATGACCATGACCAGGAGAGCCTTTATTAACATTTGACAATGTTTTCAGGAAGTCCCATGTTAATCATTTTTAGAAGACACATATGAGATCTTCTAATTCTGCCTGGAAATCTCTGTGTTAAACAACAGAGATTCTAGAATCTCTGTTCAATGGTGGCACTCAGCCTGGGTGGATAACAAATGGGTCTTTGATTGCCTAAAGAGATCTGCCCTGTGGACCGGAACCCTAAGCTAGAGCTTGGAACTGAGTCACAATCCTATGAAGACCAAAGTCATGGACTCCAAGAAGAAGATCACACTAGTCTTTGGCCAGGGCAGCGGCTACACCCATCAAATCTGTCCTAATTAATAATGCTTATCCCATTGAACCTATGCTGACCTCAGTCTTCCTTGGAGAATCTGTTTCTCTTTTTCAGAAAGGCAGCTAGAACCAACGAGATGGGCCACCCCTTCGGTGGGGTCCCAGGTGAAGCCACAGAGAGTTTGGCAAGATGAGCAAGAGTGCTGCATCAGTGGCAGCCTGTCAACCAGAGCCACGGGAGGCTCTGATCACACCAAAACAGAAGTTAGGGACCTGCTGAGACCACAACACTAAATCAGACTTAAAACAAAAGCACTATGGCTCAGGGAATTTGGAAGAAGAAAGAGCAGAAAGATTGTAGGAACCACAGAGTGGAAAGAAATGTCCAGAAGCACTGCCCTCTTACTTCAAATGATCTCACATCTCTTAATCCACAACCCTAGGGGAATGCCAGCAATCCCATTGAGGATGGCTCTCAGCAGAGTGGGTCCAGGGAGTAGGGAAATGATGGTACTAATATATGATGTGTCCATACAACTTTCTGCGTGATGGTGCACGCCTTTAATTCCTGCACTCAGGAAGCAGAGGTAGGAGGATCACTACCCTGAGAATAGAGTGAATTCCAGGTTAGCCTGAGCTAGAGTGAGATGCTACCTCAAAAAACAAAAAGAAAAACAAAACAAAACAAAAAGTTCTAGTTACACCAAAAAAGGAAGACTAATGTCCTATAAAATTATTACAAATAATCAAGATGGATATGGAAAGAAATGAAAACTATTTGTTAATATGGCTTCATGTAATGGAATGGATTATGGTTACATAAAAATCTTACAAATGTTTGGAAAGTTCATCAGATTTGATCAAAGTAAACAAAGAGACTCCAAAGCTTGAAAGAACATCAGGACCTCTATCTGTATTTTCATGATTGTAAAGTAGGTTGAAAAAAGAAAAAAAAAGAACTGTCATTGCAGATATGAGTTATTTCTTGACAATGACAGAAAGCATGCTTCCTAAGAAGCAAGAGTGGGCAGAGTCAAGAGCCACAGTCACTTCCTAGGAGCTACATGGAGTCCTAAAAGAGCAGATAGTAATACGTGTCCTACTGAATTTAATACAGTTATGGACAGGTACTGCCATGGGTGGCCTGTTTCTTCTTTTTTGAAAGAAATTATTATTGTTTCTATACAGTATCTACCATCCATAGTATATTGGATATATGTGACACAAATAACTTGTGTTCTTGGGTAACAGAGTCTCAAAACAAGAAAATATATAACTATGTGAAGTATGGATAGGCATGAATCTCACCACAGCAACATGCAAATACAGCTATGGTAGATGCAGTGTATGACCTGCTAGGGTCAATATGCAATGAACAAGTTTAAGCCACACGCCCACTCTTGTATGATACAGTTATCTTAAGGAGTGATGTTAACTATAAACTGTTCTTACACATATTTTGAATGTTACCTATTTCTTTCTGAATTGAATTTTAGATCAATCCTCAACTTTTCAAGTTTTTTTAGAACTTCAAATTTTAGTGGAAATCAAGATGTACAAATAAAACAGTAAAGGAAAGAAAATCATGTATAGGTATAAATCACAATATCTTCTTGGCCTAATAAAGCAAAATGCAATAAACTTGATACCTTGTAAATAAGAGAAATTTTCTTCTCAAAATGATGCTGGTGACAGAACGAAGGTGGAGGGAGGAACAGATTAATAAAGCAAAATGAATAGATTCATCAAAAATGTAAGGAATAATGCTTAGATAAAATAATTCATTTTTAAATATCACAGAATGTGATAGTTATTCTGTGAGTATCCTCAGCCCCAGATGTCCTCTACAGCTTTCAAAGACCATAAGATCAGTAAGAAAGTTGGTTTTTTCTTAGCATTGCATGAATGAAAGAAATTAATTTAGTTTATGCATTGCCTAAAATTATTGCATGCATTTCTACTCTAGACATTTAAAATTACTTCTATCTTTGGAAATTATATGCCCTCCTTTAAGAAAAAGCATACCTTATAAGTTTCTTTTGATTAATGAGACATTTGTTTGACAATGACAAATAGCTAGTAAGACTAAAGCCATTCATTTGATTTATAATTAATAACTACATTTAAATAAATCTTTGTTCCATGAACACATGCAACTTTAAGGGTGATAAGAATTTAGCATATAGTGATATATATGAATGCTAAATATTGGTATGAATGATGATATTAGAATAACAAATAGGTGGTAAATGAATGACATTAGCTGATTTGATTGGTCTTGAGTTATTTCTTTATATTTTGTTTTTATAGTCATTTTACTGGTTTATGATTATGAAGAACAGACTTGATTGACCTTTGAGCATATAAAAGGAAATCCCATATTAGTCGTCTACAAGTTTCAGATAGTATTTTTTCTTACCCAGATGTCTACATCTCTAAGGCGTGGTGACTAATGGGCTAATTAAAATATTATTTTAAAAATCTACCAGTTGAATAAATTTGCTTCTGTTTATCACTCTCCCATGGAATGTGTGTTGTTTGAAATCTACCCTCCTTAAATATTTTGAAAAATTTATACCAACAGCATGTGGTTTTAATTACAATTTATAGGCTTGTGTTTAAATTGCATTTTAAACTAATTTGGTTTGTTCTTGAAGTTAATTAACTAATCGAGAGAGAATGTTTCTTGGTGCAATTGAGATAATAGAGCAGATGCAGGGATTTATTGGCATGTCTTGGAAGCATCCCAAACTTAGACATTTCCTTTTGTCATGCTTAACTAACCTTTAAAACCATGTGCCTCTTCAAGGGAACACAACAAAATTCAGGTAGGCTATTGTGATGTTATCATCTGAGAGCCATTTCCTCCTGAATCTTGTCAGATTCCTGTTACACCAGTAAATGGGGGAACAGGATCATCCTTTTGTCTTAATGACATGAATTGGTTGTTTCGTCTGCCAAGATTTATTCACTTGTTCAAATGTTCAATCGTGTTTCCTTCTAGCAATACAGACCCATTAAAGAAGTTCTTCATTAAAGCAATGAGCCTCTGAGGAGAATAAAGCCATGCATTTGGCAACTTCCCGATCCAAAACAGAGGTAAAATTCATTTCCCTTTTTCTTTACACAGTTCCTCACTGAGTGTGGGAGAACTGTTCGGCTCTGCATGTTCTTCATTTCTGAAGAGGCTGTACGTAAATGACCACTATGCCCTGGTTTTATTTCCCAAGTTCTTCGTATGTAATATCTTCATTAACTGTCACAAAAATTCATTGTAGGGCTGGAGAGATGGCTTAGCAGTTAAGGCGCCTGCCTGCTAAGCCTAAGAACATCAGTTCCAATCTCCAGGTTCCACGTTTAGCCAGATGCAAAGTGATGCAAGCACGCAATTCCCCACTTGCCCACAAGGGGGCGCACACATCTGGATTTTGTTCACAGCAGCTGAGAGGCTGCTGGCACACCCGTTCTCTATCTGTCTTCCTCTTTCTCTGTCTCTCTCAAAAAATAAAAAAAAAATAATTAATTAAAAATAAATAAATAAATAAATAAATAAATAAATAAATAATGTATTGTACTAGTTACAACTACATTCTGATTTGTAGTTGAGGAAACCAAGCACAGGAATAGTAAACAGTTTGTCTAAGATCCTACACAAAGCAGTTTTTTAAGGCAGTTATCACATCTAAATTAAGTTTAAGTTTTTTGTTTGTTTGTTGTTGTTTTTGTTTGGAGAAAGGACTGGCCCCCAAACATTACCCATGATGAGAAATGCTCTATCACTGAGCTTTATCTCCAGACAAATAGTTGTGACAAAGTAAGGGTGGAACATAAATTTGCATAGGTTCCACACATGCTATTTCATAATCTACTGCTTAAGCTAGAGACAGGAAAATTGCCATGATTTTCATAAGAATAATTTCCACAGATCTTATCTAATTCACTGGCAGGGTTAGGCTGCTGCTCTGTGGTAGAGCACATGCCTAACATGCATAAGGTCCTGAGTTCTATCTCTAGCACAGGGAAAATAAAGTTCATCTGATTTATAGATCTTGACTTATTAAATGAATTCATGATATGCACATACATGTATAAAATAACAATGAGTGTATGTGCTTATGAGTATAAACACGTATAAAATAACAATGAGTGTATGTACTTGTGAGTATATACACGTATAAAATAACAATAAGAGTGTATGTGCTTGCGAGTATACACATGTATAAAATAACAGAACAAGAGTGTATGTGCTTATGAGTATATACACGTATAAAATGACAATGAGTGCATGTGCATGTGCTTGTGAGTATATACACGTATAAAATGACAATGAGTGCATGTGCTTGTGAGTATATACACGTATAAAATGACAATGAGTGCATGTGCTTGTGAGTATATACACGTATAAAATGACAATGAGTGCATGTGCTTGTGAGTATATACACGTATAAAATAACAATAAGAGTGCATGTGCTTGTGAGTATATACACGTATAAAATAACAATAAGAGTGCATGTGCTTGTGAGTATATACACGTATAAAATAACAATGAGTGCATGTGCTTGTGAGTATATACACGTATAAAATGACAATGAGTGCATGTGCTTGTGAGTATATACACGTATAAAATAACAATAAGTGTATGTACTTGTGAGTATATACATGTATAAAATAACAATAAGAGTGCATATGCTTGTGAGTATATACACGTATAAAATAACAATGAGAGAGCATAAAATGACAATGAGTGCATGTGCTTGTGAGTATATACACGTATAAAATGACAATGAGTGTATGTGCTTGTGAGTATATACACGTATAAAATAACAATGAGTGTATGTGCTTGTGAGTATATACACGTATAAAATAACAATAAGAATGCATGTACTTGTGAGTATATACACGTATAAAATAACAATAAGTATATGTACTTGTGAGTATATACACGTATAAAATAACAATGAGTGTATGTGCTTGTGAGTATATACACGTATAAAATAACAATGAGTGTATGTGCTTGTGAGTATACACACGTATAAAATAACAATAAGAGTGTATGTGCTTGTGAGTATATACACGTATAAAATAACAATAAGAGTGTATGTGCTTATGAGTATATACACATATAAAATAACAATAAGAGTGTATATGCTTATGAGTATATACATGTATAAAATAACAATAAGAGTGTATGTGCTTATGAGTATATACACATATAAAATAACAATAAGAGTGTATGGGCTTGTGAGTATATGCCCTTTATTATATGAGAATCTTATAAATAAAATGAGGTTTTGTCTAAGTTAATTTATTTTCTTAAAAATCTGACATTGGGCTGGAGAGATGGCTTAGAGGTTAGGGCCCATGCCTGCGAAGCCTAAGGACACTGGCTCAATTCTCTAGGTCCCACATAAGCCAGATGCACAAGGAGGCACATGCGTCTGGAGTTCGTTTGCAGTGGCTAGAGGCCATGGCATGCCCATTCTCACTTTCCCTCTCTCTTTCACTTTCTTTGTCTTTAATAAATAAATAAAAATAATAAAAAATATTTTTTAAAAATCTGACATATATGATTATGAGTACAGAAGTATGACTAGTCTTATGGATCCTGTCATAGCTTATGTATTTATCAAATAAAGAGATAGGCAAAGAGTGATCAGATGACTCAGAGGGCAGAAAGCAGAGCTTTTTCCATCTACTGAAGAATGAGGTATTTCTACTCAAATGGCTAGAGCATGGGATGCAATTCAATATCTAAAGAATCAATAAACTGTTAATTAAAAATTCTTAAGGCCAGCCTGGCTGTCCAGACCTATAATCTCGGTACTTGTGAGGCAGATGCAAGAGGGTGGGGAGTTTGAGCCTAGCCTGGGGTACACAGTGACCAGCCTGAGTTACACAGAAAGAATGTCTATCCCCAAACCCACCACTCCTCAGAAAAAATAATGGAGAAAAAAATAAAACCATTTTTAATTCGGTTGCATTTGTATTGAATGATTACAAAGTTTTATATCATTATTCACTAAATGATATAGCAATGTAAATATTTGCATAGTATTTACATTAAATGAGTTGTTATAAGTAATATAAAGATTATTTTAAGTGTTCCAGAGGATGTATACATGTAGCTTATGTGCAAATTTTATTACACTATCTATAAAGGACTGGAGTATCCAGAGATTTCAGTTTCCATTCCAAACCCCAATAAATTTGAATGGATGATTAAAAGCTATTTTCAAGAAATGTGTTTTGAGAAACAGATAGATAAAAGATTATTTATGTTAATTAAAGGACTATATAAACTAAATATTCCTTTTTTAAAGAATTTATTTATTTATTTATTTATTTATTTATTTATTTATTTATTTGAAAGAGACAGGGGAAGAGCAAGACAGACAGAATAAGAGGGAGAGAATGAGCACACCAGGGCCTCCAGACACTGCATCTGACTTACGTAGGTCCTGGGGAATCAAACCAGGGTCCTTTTGCTTTGCAGGCAAGTGCCTTAACTGCTAAGCCATCTCTTTAGCCTCATAAAGTAAATATTCTAAGCTTGGCTGTAAACTCACTCACTGAACAAAAGCTTTTAATTTATGCCTATTAAAATCAGCACTGTGGCAGCCTGACCCTCTGGAGGACTTCATTATGAATATGAGTAAATGTTCACCAGAATGTTCTAAACCTCAGCCATTTAGGTTGTAAACAGCCATCATAAGAAATTCATGAGAGCTGGCAGAGAGCAGGTGCACACAAACAAACCAGAAGTTAGGCGATTATGGCCACTCAAATCGATGTTCTTTTTTTAATGCAGTGCAATGCAAGTTGGCTACCAGACCCAGGACGTGTGGGTCAGTGTCTACAAAGTCAATGGGACTGTGGCCCTAGTTTCAGAGTGAATTGCAGTTAGCCTGGGATTCTGTTACTGTAGCAGGAGCAAGCTTGCCAGTGGTGTATGAGTATGCTTTGATGCCCTTGAACTCTCATTTCATTGACAAACACAAGCTGACATCCAGACATACTCTTCTTGGGCATCCATGTGTATCAGGCTTGGTTCTCTCACTGTCAGCCTGACAGACCCGCTAAATGACTGTGCATTGATCCAGAAGCAAGTCCTCGTCATGCTCTGCAAGTGTTTGGAGGATCTGCACATACCACCCTAGAAGACAGCTCTTTTGCAACTATTAGGTTCAAAATTAAAGCCTTTGCACTCTCTTCTCTAGCAGCTAATATTTTTCCCTTACCTTCTCTCAAAAATAATTAACACCAATCACTCATATATTAAAAATATCTCTGTATAATGTTTTGGTGTCTATAACATAAGATTTACTTTCCTAGGCTGTGTTTGTGTATGATGGCAATCTCCTGAAATAGAGATAGTGATAAAATGACCCTATATTATGAACCATGCATAGAGACAATATTTGAGTCTACCCCAGTATGTGATTACTTCTCTTCAAATTCTATATGATTTTTGGTGTGCAAGGCCCTATTATTTGGTCCCCAGTAAGAAATTTTGGCATAAATTGTTTATATTACTCATGCTCAGTATTTTATGATTAATTCTCTTGTGTCCTTCAGCAAAGTGGCAGAATTCAAAATCAACACACAAAAAACAGTAGCCTTCATATACACAAAATATAAATGTACAGAGAAAGAAAAGAACAATGCTGTCCCTTTTTCAATAGCTGCACACAAAAAATGAATTACCTTGGAATAACACTAACTAAGGATGTGAAAAGGAAGAGAAGATGGAAAGACCTTCCATGTTCCTAGAGAGGTAGAAGTGGTATTGTAAAAATGGGAATGTTATCAAAAGCAATATACAGATTCAATGCAACACCAATTAAAATCCCAGCACTATTCTTCACAGAGATAGAAAAAGTCATCTTAAAATTTATATGCAATGGCACAAGGTTTCAGATATCCAAAAATATGCTAGCAGTATCACCATACCCAATCCGAAGCTATAATACAAAGCCATAGTAACAAAAACAGCATGGCACTGGCATAAAAACAGATGTATAGACCAATGAAATGGAATTGAATCCCTAGCCTTTAGTTCAAGAAACTACAGCTACTTGATTTTTGACAAAGGAGCCAATATCATACATTGCAGAAAAGACAGCATCTTCAACAAATGGTGCTGTCAGACTGGACAACTACATGTATAAAAATGAAACTAGACCCACTCTTCTCAGCACGCACAAAAGTCAACTCCAAATGGATTAAAGACCCAACACTTCATTCCCTGAAAGAAAAAGAAAGAAAAAAAAATAAGGGAACTCTCTACATTATAAAAGTGGGGAAAGACTTCCTATGCCATACCCCAACTAGCCCCGCAAAATTAAACAATCACTCAACCAGTAGAATCTCATGAAGCCAAACAGCTTTTGGACAGGCAAATACACCATAAACAGAGCCAAAAGACTACCCACAGAATGGCAGTAAATCTTTGCCAGTTATACCACTGACAGAGGCCTAATATCTAGAATCTACAAAAAACTATGCAATTAAAAAATATCAAACAATCCATTAAAAAATGGGGCAAAGAACTGAATAGAGAAGTCTCAATGTAATAAATAAAAATGGCTAATACTCACTTAAGAAAATGTTCAACAACCTTAACCATCAGAGGAACGAAACAAGAGGGCTGCTTCCATGAGGAGTCTGGCGACCAGCACCAGGGAGATGGAGACAGACACTGAGGATACTCAAAACCCACCAAAGCAGAAATTCAAAAGCTACTAAGAGCATATCACAAGTGGAATTAAAACACAACCACCATGGTCAATGGATATTGTGAAGAGGGGCAGAAAGATTATAAGAGCCATAAAGTGGAAGGGAATGGCCAGAGGCATTGCCCCCACCTTACAATGGCTGACTGATGCTCTCACTTCTCATAACCCAAAACCCCAGGGGAATACCAGCAATCCCACTGAGTAGAACCCTCAGCAGAATGGAGGCAGGGAGGAGGGAAATGATGGTACCAACACATGATGTGTCTATACAACGTCTCTACTTTAAAAAAAAAAATTAAAAAGAACGCATCATCTACCTTGACCAAGTAGGTTTCATCCCAGAGATGCAGGGCTGGTTGGACATGGGGAAATCAGTACGTGGAATTCACTATGTAAATAAACAAACACAGAATCACATGATCATTTCAATAGATGCAGAAAGGGCCTTTGACAAAACATAAGAAACCTTCATGATTAAAATACTGGAGAGACTAAGGATAGGGAAAATATATTGCAACATAATAAAGGCCATTTATAATACAGCTAAGGCCCTGGTCATATTAAATGGGGAAAAACTTGAAGCATTCCCATTAAGTTATGGAATAAGACTTGGTGCCCACTCTCACCATTGCTTTTCAACATAGTACCTAAAATTTTAATTCAAGCAATAAAACAAAAGAAACAAATAAAAGGGATACAAGCCACTGGGAAGATGACTTAGCAATTAAGATCTTGCCCTGTGAAGCCTGAGGATCCATGTTTGATTCTCCACAACCCATGTAAGCCAGATGCACAAGGTGGCACATGCGGCTGGAGTTTGTTTGCAGTGGCTAGCTGTCCTGGTGCACCCGTTCTCTTAATATGTGCCTCCCTACCTCCCCCCCCTCTTTCTCTATCAAATAAATTAAAAGATACAAATTGGCAAGGAATAACTCAAACTTATCCTATTCACAGATGACATGATTCTATATATCAGACTCTACTAAAAAACTTCAAAAGGTGATAACTTCTTTTGGTAAAGTGGCAGAATACAAAAATAAATACATACAAAATTTAGTAGCCTTTCTATCTGCCAAAGGTAAACATATAGAGAAAGAGCTAAGGCCTGCTATCCTGTTTTCAATAGCCACTAAAGAAATTATATACCTTGGAATATCACTAACCAAGGAAGTGAAAACCTATACAAAGAAAATTTAAAACACTGAAGAAAGAAAGTGAGAAGAATACAAGAAGATGGGAAGACATTCCATGCTCATGGATTGGAAGAGAGGAGAGACCAGATCATTCAGTGAAACAAAAAGCCTACTGATCACCATGAGAATTGCCACCTCTCCCACATCAGTCAGGGCTCAGAAGAAATTACAGAGGAGGCCTTTAATCCCAGCACTCAGGAGGCAGAGGTAGGAGGATCACTGTGAGTTCATGGCCAGCCTGGACTACCAAGTGAATTCCAGGTCAGCCTGGGCTAGAGTGAGACCCTACCTCGGAAAAAAAAAATAAATAAAAAATAAAAATTGAAAACAATGCAGGGTGTGGTAGCACATTCTTTTAATCCCAGCACTCTCGGGAGGCAGAGGTAGGAGGACAGCAATGAGTTTGAAGCCACCCTGAAACTACAGTTAATTCCAGGTCAGCCTGGGCCAGAGTGAGACCTTACCTCAAAAAGCAAAAAGCAAAAGCCAAAAAGAAAGAAAAGAAAGAAAGAAAGAAAGAAAGAAAGAAAGAAAGAAAGAAAGAAAGAAAGAAAGAAAGAAAGAAAAGAAAAAAAAAAAAAAAAAGAAAAGAAAAGAAAAGAAAAGAAAAGAAAAGAAAAGAAAAGAAAAGAAAAGAAAAGAAAAAAGAAAGTGCAGAGAATGTGACTGCATGACTACTTCTCTTACTTCTAGCCCAACATCCAGCCCCAGGGTGATGGTGACAGACACAGTGATTAATCCAAACCTATCAAAGCAGAAATCCAGAGGCTGCAAAGATATCAACACTAAAGGAGACTGCCAATAGATCAGCCATGGCTCAGGGAAAATTGTGGAAGAGGGGGCAGTATTCCAGAATACTCTTCCCTATAGGGACTGACTCGGCTTCATGACTCCACTGCGAGTACCATAACCCCACTGAGAGGGTCCCAGGGTAACAAGAGTCGGGGCTAGGGGATACAAAATTATAACTTGTTATACTATATAGAAAATAAATTTTATATATAACATAATATATAATATAGTATATATAATAAAGTATAGTAAATAATATAAATAGATATAGAAAACTGTGGGATTTAGCTCCAGAAGAGCTTAGGTAGAATTTTATAACATTAAAGCTTACATTGAAAAAAAATGACAAAGGTCTGAAATCAAATTCCTCAGTTTATAGCTTAATAAATTGGAAAAAATAGCAAGTGAACCAAAAAATGATCAGAAATAATGTCAGAGAAGAAAAGTAAATGAAACAAAAAGCTGGCTATTTATAAAATATATATAAATTGATGGGTCTTTTGTAGATGAAAGAGAAAATTGAAGTAGAAGACACAAACTATTAATATGAAGAAATACTGTCTACCAGTGTCTACACAGTTTAAAAGGATGAAAAGTAATACTATTAATACACTTGTGTCAATAAATCCCATGACGTATATGAAATGAACAGTTTCTAAAAGGTGTGAAATACTTGCTAAAGAAACATATACTGGAAAACAAGCCAACACTGCTATTTTTTATATTTATTTTTTATTTATATTGTTCTAATCTTACATTCATAAAGGTGACTCCATTATCCTCCTCCCTGTCCTCCCTCTTCCAAAGGGACCCTCATCAATGGGGAATGTGGGGGTAGTCAAGAGTTCTGGGGGATAGGCCAAGACTCTGTGCATACATAATGCCCCAACTAGTGGCTCTAACATTCTTTCTGCCCCCTCTTCCGCGAGTTTCCCTGAGCCACATTGGGGTCATTTTAGTTCTACGTCAGTGATGAGGTTTTGGGAGCCTCTGTGTCTCTGGATATCTGGCTTAATAGGAGTTGGATGTTGAAGGAGATAAACACTGCTATTTTAAAGACATTTAATAAAAAAAAAAAACTTACAGTGAAAATATTCAGGCACAGAAGAAAATTGGAAAAAACGAAATCTTTTTTTTTTCTTTTTTTGGCTTTTCGAGGTAGGGTCTCACTGTAGCTCAGGCTGACCTGGAATTCACTACGTAGTCTCAGAGTGGCCTTGAACTCACAGCGATCCTCCTACCACTGCCTCCTGAGTGCTGGGATTAAAGGCGTGCACCACCACACCCGGCTCAAATTTTGATTTTTTTAAAAAATCTACAAGTAATCAACACCTGAAGAGCAAAAAATCCAAATGCTTATTTCCTAGCATGAGGACAAGGGAACAGTGTCCACTCTTACGATGTCTCTTTGAGATTAAACACAATTTATATCATGTGAAATAAGGCAAGAACAAAGCTAGAGGCATTGATTTTGGAAAGAGGTATTCTGTAGATGTAAGGTCATTTTTATAGGACTACATAGTAGTATAGTAGTATAATCTAGAAAAAACCGTACTAAAGCTACTGGGTCTAGGAAGACATTCATACTCAAGGTTAGGACACAATACAACTTTTTCACATTAATTTTTTAAAAGAAAATTTCTCTTAAAACTTACCTAGTTCCCTCTATTCTTTCTGATAGTCCTTGTTTGATCCCTATATTTGCTTGGAAGACATTCACACCTTTATGTATTTGAATGTGCTGTTATATACCAGACACTTAACAACTCCCTAGTGTTTCCAATTATCTGTTTGACACGTCCTTTTCATGTTGAATGGGCATCTATAATTTGTCATGTCCAGACCTATAATCTTCATCTCCTATATACTTCCTCCACTCAGAGTCTTCTGAATAAATTTTTAGGAATTAAGTCTTTTTAGTCATTCTAGAGAAAAAACTCAGTCATCTTTGACTTCTCTATTTTATATATTTATAAGGGTAGTGGGATATCCCGTTTGACTGCCTTCACAGTGCATTCAGAATCTGGCCTCAATAAATATCAGCACTGGGACTGTACTCCATGTGTTTGGTTTCACTTTGAGAAGTTGGATTCCATGTGGTAGCATTCCTTTGTTTGATATTTTCACAGTGACGTTCTTTCTCTGGGGATATTCATGCCATACCACAATGGGCTCACTCCTATTGGGCATCTGGTAAAGTGCTTGCTTACCCTGGATTAAAGCCCTGTGTTCAACCCTAAGCAGTCCCTAAACTAAGCATGGTGGTGCACACCCATAATATCAGCACTTCTGAGGTAGAGGCAAGAAGATCAGAAGTTGTAGATCGCCAGACCTGGTGGCACACACCTTTAATCCCAGCATTTGGGAAGCAGAGATAGGAGAATCACCATGAGTTCGAGGCCACCCTGAGACTACATAGTTAATTCCAGGTCAGCCTAGGCCAGAGTGAGGACCTATCTGGAAAAACACACACACACACACACACACACACACACACACACACACACACACACAAAAAGTTCCAGATCTTCCTTAGATACAAAATAAGTCCTAGGTCAGCCTGGACGATATGATACATCTCACTAAAACACAAAATTTAAAAAAAAAGAAATACTTTTTCCATTTTCCCATGTCTCCCTGTCTCCCTTTGACTCCCTATTTCTGTCCCTGTCTCCCTCCTTCCTTCATGTATCTCTATTTTTATCTATATTTTTGGTGGGAGATTGCTCTACTGAAGATTCTTGTGCCCCTTATAAATGCTCACTCTAGATCTCTTGTTATATTTAATTTGAGATAAGGTCTCATTTAATTGTCTAGGATGGCCTTGAACTCACTCTGTAGTAGAGCTGGGCCTTATATTTGTAATATTTCTTTTCTTTTCTGAAAATTCTTTTTTAAAAAAACTTTTTATTGACAACTTCTATATGTACAATCAACTATAATTCTCTCCCCCCACACTTTACCCTTCACAATTCCATTCTCCATCACATCCCCTCCCATTGTCCATTTGTCTCTCTTTTATTTTGATGTCATCACCTTTTTCTTCTATTATGAGGGGCTTGTGAAGGTATTGCTAGGCACTGCAAGGTCATGGATATCAAGGCCAATTTCTGTCTGGACAGTTGCAATATAAGGAGTCCTACTCTTCCTTTGGCTCTTACATTCTTTTCAACACCTCTTCTGCAATGGACCCTGAGCTGTGGAGGGTGTGACAGAGATATTTCAGTGCTGGGCACTCCTCCATCCCTTCTTCTCAGCACTATGTTGCCTTTTGGGTCACCCCAGTGGTCATTGCCATATGAAAAGAGAAGCTTCTCCAACCAGAAGTGAGAGTAGCATTAATATATGAATACGAACATTAAGTGTAGTGCTTTCAGGGCAGTTTAGCGGGAATAATATATATTTTTTGCAAGCCAAGAGCAGGCTTTATACCCCTAAGGCTCATGACATCACCTGCCATAGACTTTTGATTAGGTTTTCAATACCAGGCATGTATTCCCTCCTATAGAGCAAGACTCCAGCCCAATTAGAGAGCAGTTGGTTTCCCACAGAGCAGACATGCCACTATTGCACCCATTTGGTCATTTGGCCTGACTGGCCAAACTTGAGGCTTCCAATGTCCACTGCTTTCACCACTGATGACTTCTGTCTCCCATAGTGCTGTACGCAGTGCAGCTTTTTCCAGCTTTCTGTTGGCTGGTCAACAGAGAGGTTTTCAGCTCAGCACCAGCTTGATTTCTCAGTGACCTTGCCACCCAGGCATGTGAATTTTTCAGCAATAGGGTCTTACCATCTGTTTTTCATTGGAAACCAAGGACTTTGGCAATATCCTGTAATGTTTTGGAGGGAACAGGGACCTCCCTGGCCAACAACTCACTGGAAGGTATCCCATCCTTGGCACTGAAAATTTTCTAGTAGTAATATATGGCTTCTGGATGTGCCATTATCCCAAAAAAGTAGGCTTTGAAATGTCTTGTTCACAATATCTTGAATTTTGATAGCCCCTCCCCCTGCCCTTCTCTTAATCTTTTCCCCTGGCCTCTCTTAGGCCATGCCACTTCCTGTAGTCTGTTCTTCTACTTACATATATGCAATATCATCCCCCCAAATCCTTCCCTCTTCTCCCTCCCTTATAGCATTTTTCTAGCTTACTGGCCTCTACTACCAATTTTTGGTTCCATCTCACACACAAGTCTACACATTTGTAGCTAGGATCCACATTGACAGAGAACATGTGACATTTGGTTTTCTGGACTTGTGTTACCTCACTCAGTATAATCCTTCCCAGATCCATCCATTTCCCTGCAAATATCATTTTTCTTTACTAATGAATATAATTCCATTGTGTAAATATACCACATCTTTATTCTCCATTCACCTGTTGAGGGACATCTAGGGTGATTCCACTTCCTAGCTATTGTGAATAGAGCAGCAATAAACATGGTTGTGCAAGTATCTCTTAGGTACAGAGAAGGTCATTAGGATATATGCCTGGGAGTGCTATAGCTGGATCATATGGTAAAGCTATTTTTAGTTGTCTCAAGAACCTCCACACTGATTTCCACAATGGTTGTAAGGGTTCCCCTTTTCTGCATCCTCAGTAAAAGTTAATGTCATTTGTTTTCTTGATGGTAACCATTCTGACAGGAGGGAGATGGAATCTCAAAGTAGTTTTAATTTTCATTTCCCTGATGGCTAAGGATGTAGAATACTTTCTTAGATGTTTATATGCCATCTGTATTTCTTCCTTTGAGAATATTTTGTTCCATAGCTGATATTTTAGTTGGGTTGTTTGATTTCTTATTGTTTTGTTTTTGGAGTTCTTTGTATATTCTGGATATTAATCCACTATCAGATGTATAGCTGGCAAAGATTTTCTCCCATTCTGTAGACTGTCTCTTTGCTCTATTCACAGTGTCCTTTGCTGTAAAAAAGCTTTGTAATTTCATGAGATCCCAGTGGTTGATTAGTGGTTTTATTTCCTGAGCAATTGGGGTTATATTCAGAAAGTCATTGCCTATGCCAATATGTTGAAGGGTTTCCCCTACCTTTTCCTCTAGTAATTTCAGAGTTTCAGGTCTGATCCATTTAGACTTGATTCTTGTACATGGAGAAAGACAAGGATCTATTTCCATCCTTCCACAGATAGATATCCAAAATATTCTTGGCCAGAGTTGCATTGCTTATGTCTTCATTGTGGGGTTCTGATCCTAATATCTCTTCTATGTTTTGATTAGAGACATACATTGTGAGACTGGTCAATCTTGTTGGATTTATTTGCATTTGATTTTTCATGTTATTCCTTTGGCGCTATGGTCTTCCCATCACAGTGAAGGAATCTTGTACTTTACCTTGAAGCATCTTCAGTAATTACTCCCTTTTATGTTTGCTTCAATTAGGCTCAGAGAGCAGGAGCTTGTGAGGTTCTGGTGAGGATGTGAGGGTCTGATGAGGGGCTTGTTCTTTGGTGGTTTGGGGTATGGGAGTGTGTGGTCAGGTGGCCCAAGGGTCAGGAGGCGGGGTCACTGAGACAAAGCAGACTTGTGTTGTGGCTGGGCTGAGGAGGGGGGAGTTTGGGAAGGTGTGGTGATTCCCTGATGCTGAGGGTTGAGTGAATGGGACAGCAGGTTGTTTGGGACTATGTTGCATGGAGTGTGGGGAGTGCATGGTCTTGTGACAAGGCAGAGCGGGGATATGGAACTGCTAGCAGTCAGTTGAAGCACAGGGGGGGATTGGTGGTGGTCCAAGTGGGGTGCAGGCGGGTGGCAGTAAGGGGGACAGAGCTGGTGTATGGGGTTCCTGAGCTCCGGGGTGGGGGCAGGCTGTGCCAAGAGGGAAGGAGGTGTTTGTGAGTGAAATTGCCATGGTCTGGCAATGACAGGGTGGCAGGAGAGAGAGGGAGGAGCTCCTGAGTGGAGTGGAGGGTGGGGGTGGGGCAGGGAGGGTGTTGGAGGTTGCTTGTGGAGCTCCAAGGCCGAGGGAGCCTAGAGTGAGGGGAATGTTAGCCTGCTGGCTTGGGTCCATTTAGCTAGTGCAGTAGGAGCCTGTTGCTGGGAATGCAGATAAGATGGCTGTTTGAGGGGATTGGGAGACTGGTGGACTACCCAAGATTGTGGGAATCAGTAGATGTCCTACTTTTTTCCTCTGAGCCCTCCCACTGAAACCTAATGAACCCTAAAGGTCTTGCCTTTCCTTCTCCACCAGACAAGGTGTTTAGAGGGATGCCATCTTGACCTGAAGTGCAACATACTTCTCATCTTTAATTTTATCAATTTTTGTCTCTTCTTTCTTCTTGTCAGATTTCCTAAGGGTTTATCAATCTTATTTATCCTTTCAAAGAACCAACTCTTTGTTTCATTAATTCTTTAGATTTTTTTGGTTTCTAATTCATTAATTTTTACCCTAATCTTTATTATTTCATGTCTTCTAGTGACCTCCTTGTTTCAGTAAACTGGTTTCCTAGGTTCCCCTGGCATTCCTTCAGAAGTTTGTTTTCTTCTTTAATTACTTTGTTTTGTTTTTTTGGTTCCTTGATTTCTTCTTTGATTTCTTTGAATATAGATAAACTCATTTTCTTTTTAAATCTTTTTCAGACATTTCATCCAAAACAGTCTCATTGAGTACCATTTCTGCTGAATTTATAATTTTTGCTGGGATTGTATTTTCTTGATTCTTTGTCTTTCTTGTATTACGACGTTGCAATTTTTGCATCCTAAGTTGATTTGATGCTTGAGATTCCTAATAATCTATGGTACATTTAGATTTGGAAATCCAACTTTATGCACCTTCAAAGTAGAAGTTTAAGGTGCCAAGTGTAGCTTTTGTACCCCAATCCAACCACAAAAATAATACTATGTGTTGAGTTTGCCTACTATTCAAGTATTCTAGTGGCTGAATGACAATTTACTGGCAAATTCTAAAATTCAACTGAGCAATATTCACATTAAATAAAAGCCAGCACAGAGTATGAAAGTGTGGGGACTGAAACAAACAGATAACCTTATAAAGTCAAAATCCCCAAGGGTGTGTGTTGCTCTACACCCTAATCCTATCATCTGGGAGGTTGAAATTTCTGTTCTGAAATGGGTTATAGGTCAGCCTAGGTCTGAATAATAACAACAACAACAAAAAGAAGACAATGGCCCTGTGAATCTGAAAGCATCAAAGGCAAACAATAGTCAACCCCTAAATACAGTTTAATTGAAAATGGTAAAGATAACAATGAATATGTAACCCATAACCTGCCCTGACATGGATTTAAAAAAAATATTTTATTTTTCTTTATTTATTTGAGAGAAAGAGAAATAGACATGGGGAGAGAGAGAGAGAAAGAGAGAGAGAGAATGGGTGCACTAGGGCCTCCAGTCACTGCAAATGAACTCCAAATGTGAGTGCCCCCTTGTGCATCTGGCTTATGTGGGTTCTGGGGAATTGAACCTGTGTCATTTGGCATTGCAGGCAAGTGCCTCAACCACTAAGCCATTTCTCCAGCCCCACCCCCGGCCTCATTACCTTTTGTGGTGGCTTCAAATATCACCAATGCTTAGTGCCCATCATTTTTTGATCCCTCCGTGTTGTACTGTGAACCTGGTGTTCTGATCAGCTGTTCTGGATGCCCTGCTGCGGGGAGCTGAATGGAGCGGATTGTGGTCCTGTTGGTTGGGGGATGGGAGAGTGCAGGAAACTTGGAGTTGTACTGGAACACTCAACTGGTCCCCCCTGTGGCCCCTTCAGCAACTCCTCCGTTGTTTCCCATTCAGGTTTCTTGACTTTGATAAGGTTAGAAACTCCCCTTGTTTAGTCTCCAGCTGGGCACTAGGTGGGTGTGTGGGTCTGGGCAGATTCAGTCTGGGTCTGCAAGCTCCTCAGTGGGATTCTGGACAATTTCCTCCTTTCTGGTAGATCTTAGTCTCTCCTGCTTCTCTGCTGTGTCCGATAAAAACCTATACACCTTCATTTTTCAGACGAAGAGTGTATTTTGTTGTGGTTTTGCTCAAATCCTCGGTAAGCTCCATTGGTGTGACTCCTATGCAGCCATCTCACCCGGAAGCTCTGTATCTGCAATATTTATATTTGCACTACTTGAGTAACTGGATTACAGGTCTACACTGCAAGACTCAAGGCTATCCATGATTAATTTAATATACTCAATAGATCCTGTCTTTTATTTAAGTCTTATTTCTTGTGGTTTATGTACTAGCTATCTCTTAATCTGATGTAATCTGTATTTCTTGTTCAAACCTAACTTGCTTTCTATAATTATGAATAATTGGTCTGGTAGAAATTAGATGTTTACTTCCCCGCCCCCCCCCCAAAAAAAATTGTTTCCTAAAGCATAAAGATGTTATGCTGTTTGTAACTTATTAGTCTAGGTTCACTAGAAAGCAAAGTGAGAAATGGAGGTAAGTAGGTAATACTTTATTTGCAAACTATCAGTCAAGGTATCATGGGGGGCGGGGAGAAAGGAGAAAGAAAACGGGAAGCTGTTCTTGTCAGGCACCGGCTTCTTCCGGGCTAATGCTGCTTTGTTTCCTTCTGAGGGAGTACTGAATGAGGATTGCTTGAGATGTCCTCAAGGGAGAGGAAGGATCCATGCTGGTCAGCCTCTTTTTCTCTTCTTGATCCATGGGTCTATGTTCACACCTCAGGAAGCTCATTGCTAGCAAACTGCTGGATTTCATATCCAGCCCCCATCAGCTTCTATGACAGCCACAGTCAGTGCACTATGTGTAGTGGAGTAGTGTAGTTTGAAGGAAGGCCATATTGTGGACGGAGGTATCCTACCATCCAAACGAAACAGAAAGAAAAAGTGTTCAAGGGAATCTGAGAAGGCCAATAAGATAGATGTCCAGTGCAGCCATGTACCAAGAAGACGGTGTGTTGGGATGTGTCTCTGAGCTCTCTCTTCTATTCTACTGCTCTGTTTTCCCTTCATTACCACAGACTTGCAGTCAAATGTCTGGTGATAACAGTAAACTTTACTTTTGTGGTGTAGGCTTTTATAAACATTTTAGAGTCAGTTTTCCAAGTTGCAGTAAAGCTGGTTGATATTAATGGGTCTCACATCATCATATTTATAAATATTTAAAGAATCATTACCTTAATGATACAGCTCTTTCTGTCCTTGAAGGGGATGCTTTGGGTTTCTCCTAAACATCTGGACTATTTCATTTCTCTTTATGCTTCATGTGCTCTGTTATAAATGTGACAGGATTCCTCTCACTTCCATGTATAATTGGTTTGCTGATATGATAGAACACTCCTGATTTGCATAGACTGATCTTGATTCAGCAAACTTCAGAGTACATATTACATCTTCTATGTTTTATACATAGTTTTCTGAATTCTCTATCTAGACAGCCTATTTGAATGATGGCTGAGAGTCTTCCTTTAAATTCCTTTAGCTTTTTACAGCCTTTACATTTCTTTTAGTTGTTCAGAGACTCTGTTAACCATGTTGAATCAATGTACTGATAGAATTCATCTCTGCCTTATTTTTTCTGATAACTTCTGTTTACCAAATAAGTTTGGTTATAATAGATTTTATCAGGTCTAGGCAACTCCCATTGACTGAGAGTTTGCCTTTCATGAATTGATTATTAATTTTATCAAATGACCTTTCTGTATGTGCTTATAATATCAAACATTTCCCATCTGGCCTGTTAATGTATTGGATTACATTTTGTGTCTTTCTAATATTTGAATGTATTTCTGAAAAAAAACTCAACATTTTATTGTGAATTAAAGAACATGTTTTCTCTGGATTCATTTCTTAAAGTTTTCTTCCTTTGAACGTTAGCTATATTATCTTGGTTGGCTTCATCAGGACTCATGTACACAAAACTTCCTGACTATGCATTCTAGCCTGCCTGGTTCTGAACAATGTTCTTATCTTTTCTATCTATACTTATTTCCTTTTTTTAAAATTTATTTATTTATTTATTTATTTTTTTTGGTTTTTGGAGGTAGGGTCTCACTCTACCTCAGGCTAACCTGGAATTCACTCTGTAGTTTCAGGGTGGCCTCAAACTCATGGCGTTCCTCCTACCACTGCCTCCCAAGTGCTATGATTAAAGGCATGTGCCACCACGCCCAGCTCATTTCCATTTTTATTGTCAGTGTATCATTTGAATCTGTGTGAAAGAGTACAGAAATTTCCTTTGAGTATGGATATCTGATTTTAAAACAATCTAACCAATTTATTTTTATTATAAATGTTTATGTTGATGTATAAAAGCTGCTCATACTTACAAAGTTCCACGTGATGGTTTGATTCCTACATACTTTGTGTAATTCTTCAGGATAAGCTGAAATATCTCCTCAACATTTCAGACTTCAATGACTACTTCTCATTTCTTCACAAATCCTTTTATATCTTTCTATGAATGACTTTATTGTAGTAGCTCATTCATTGCGGATTCTATCCCTACTTACATCACTTTAAGAAACCTATTTTTTTCCAGCACTCAGGAGGCAGAGGTAGGAGAATTGCTGTGAGTTCAAGGCCATCCTGAGACTACAGAGTGAATTCCAGGTCAGCCTGGGCTAGAGCAAGACCCTACCTCGAAAACAACAACAAAAAAAAAGAAAAAAAAGAAACCTAATTTTTTATTCTCTTTCAGATAATCTATTATTGCTAGATCTTTGGACTCCAAATTTCTTAATATATGAAATTACTCCCCTTTGGGTAAATGATTTTCTAACTTGATTGATAATTTGATAAATTATAAAATAATTATTACTCCTGGTTATTAATACCTCTCTTCAGAATGTTCCAAATACTACTTTACATATGGCATTGCTTCAGACTTCATCACTGTACAACTCTGATTTGCATTGCTCTGTGCATATCACAAGGATATTATGGTGTCTTCCATAACTGATTGTGGCATAGGGTTAGGATTACAATTTGCAAGAAGTTAATTTGTAAACTCTTTATTCATTTTTATTTTTCATGCAAATCCTAAAGTATCTCTAAATCTCTCCTTCATTTCGCACATAAATTCATCTAGTACCAGATGGTCAGAGAGAAATGTCAGCCTATTTGTTCTTATGCTAGCCTTTGATAATTTCTTGTTATATATTTACAATAATCATAGTTATAATTTATCATATAGTTACTAAGGATTTGTTCCATTTCCCCCCAAATCTCTGTTTGATTCATTGTTTCCCAACTTTCATCATATTTTTTATGTCTGTACCTCTGAGTTCACTGAATTTCCATCATTTCTTAAGACACAATGATTCATAAATGTTTCTTTCATCATTTCCAAAATAGATACTTGTGCCACAAGTGTGAATTTTATTACTTTTAAGCATATGTATCAATTTTCACTGTCTGAAATATGAGCTTCTTTAGGCTAAAGGCTCATGTTTCATGTCCTCTCTCTCTTCCTCCTTCTCACTTTCTCTCCCCATGATCAATTACTTCATATTCTCTAGTTGAGTAAAATAAGATGGTATTGCTGGGCATGGTGGCACACGCCTTTAATCCCAGCACTTGCAAGGCAGAGGTGGAAGGAATGCTGTGAGTTCAAGGCCACTCTGAGACTACAGAGTGAATTCCAGGTCAGCCTAGGATAGGCTGAGACCTAATTTTAAAAAAACACAATAAATAATAATAAGAAGAAGGAGGAGGAAGAGGAGGAAATAGGAACAAATGTATTTTTTTTTAATTTCAGAGAATATCCCAGAATTTGGAATACATTTTTAATTTAACCACATATTTAGAAATCTTGAGATCATGTTATTAAAATCATTCTAAACAAAATGTACTTCAAAGAATGAGTTGTCTAATATCCTCCATGTTCACAATGACATGAGGCATCTCCCACCACTGAATGTTGACATTGGACAAGAACCTGGCTATTGCTTCCCACAGTGGAAGTCCATTAAGGGAACAACTTGCTGAGGTTCACTGGCATGACCTAGGCTGCCTCTGAGCTGAACCATACTGTAAAGCACTTAAAGGATCCTTGCTCATTCCAGCTTCCCTGACACGTGTATGATTGGCACTGTAGTCAGAAAGCCTTCTATATACTTATTCAAACTCAACCATTCTTTATTGTTGTCTACACAAGACCTCTTTCATTTCTAATTCCACCCTGACATCTACTTTTCAGAAGATCTAAGGAGACTGACCATTATCACAGCTTCTTTTTTTTTTTTTTTTTTTTTTTTTGAGGCAAGCACAACAAACTGCCTTTTTTTAATGAGTGAGAGAGTGAGAAAGAAAAAGAGAGAACTAGTGCACCAGAGCCTCTAGCCATTGCAATTTAACTCCAGATGCAAATGCCCCCTTATGCACGTGTGACCTTGCATACTGTGTCACTGCGCGTCTGGCTTACATGGGGTCTGAGGAGTTCAACAGGGGTCCTTAGTCTTCACAGGCGAGTGTCTTAACCACTAAGCCGTCTCTCTCGTCCAGCACAGTCTCTTTTCAAAGGAGAAAGTAAGAAATGGTAAAGATCAAAAGACTTGTCAAATGTTCACAGCCAATCTGTCAGAGTCCAATTTCAAATCCAAGGCCTAGGTAGTTCCCCACGGCTTGGGAAGGAAACAAAATCGATGGCTGAAGGAATGTAATGTCTTGCCATTCGTAGACATTCAAGGGCACAATGAAATCATATTATTCCTCCTGGTAACCACTTTTTCCAGTTCAAAGGACTTAACACATTGGCATTTTTCGTGGGGATATAGTTAACCACTATATTTCCTGACTTGTGAAAACACAAAAAGATAGCATAGGCTTCAAGTAGCCATGGGGAACACACGTGAATGAGAAAACCACCATCCATCTTGATCGCATTCATGACTTTGTTGATGAAACCTGATAGAGTGGCTCCAAAGTGTGGAGGCAGTGTGTGCATAATTCCCCCAAATCCAGAAGGGCATTGAGTGGGAGATTGCTCTTAGGTTATCTCAACTGCTTAGATTGTGGCCCTGCCTCTGATTCTCATCCTTCTTTCAGATTCTTCTACCTTGATGCCTATTTAAAAACTAGTGGTTTATGTCACTTCTCTTTCCCTCAAATGCCTGCCAGGCAAATCTCATACCATCCACACACTTTTAAAGACTATGTCCTTGGAAGGCAGAGCTTTAAAAAAATTCCTCTTCATTGTGTTCTTCTTTCTGAGGGTGCTGCATTGCAGTTGCAGCACCCAATAAACACCTTTTGTATCCTTTAAATTTTATACCCGCTGTAAAATATTTAAAAGGTTCTCCCAGCAGAACAAGTGAGCCTCTCTGTAGCTGTTAAGAGGTCATTGCTGTGTTATTTGGGGTGCAAGCTAAATTGCTGAAGCAAAGGCAACCTCATGAGAGTCAGTTGAACAGCATAGAATTTTACTTCTCTGTCACCAAATAAAAGGACCCATGACTAAAGACATGGCTCTACCATTCTGAAGACGGACTTACAATCTCAAAGGCAAATTACACATCAGTCCTGGGCACGTCTAGCAAATTACACAATCAGTCCTGGGCACGTCTAGCCAACAGTAAGGAAAGACAAGAGCAGCAGAGCACATATCCAGTTGTTTCAATGACAACGCAGGGACAGGGAGAAAGAATACACCCTTATTCTCCAGCTATTTGCCTTCCATTTAATCATAACTATTCCTTGCTGATGGAGAGTCTTTATTGTTATATTCTGGGTCTGTTCTGCATTTTTATTTAATTCTTCATACTTAAATCAGAATGCAATGGATATTGAGGAAACAAATAATCTGGCATAACATATATAACAAAATACCTTATAGCTAGAAGAACTGAATTAGAAAGCTACTTATTCCTAAAGATACTGAAGCAGAAACACGATTGCCATTTGCAAAAGAAATCTAATGTCAACTAACCCCACCTCGAGTGGAATTAGTTTCTGTTATATGAATTTTTATTTTTATTTTTATTTATTTATTTATTTATTTTTGGTTTTTCTAGGGTTAGGCTGACCTGAATGTTTTAAAGCTTATATGAATTTTTAAAGGAAGGAAGGGTTTGCTTTGGTTTACTGTTGAAGGGGGACACAGTCCACCATGGTCAAGAGGGACATGGAGGTAAGTGCTATAGGCAGCTGGTCAATTGCACCCACAGTCGGGAAGAAAGAGTAACGAATGCTGGTGCTCAGCTCCCCTTGTATTTCTGATTCAGTCCAGGACACCAGTCATGGAATGGTGTCTACCATACTGAGGTCAGGTATCCCTACTTCAGTTAACCAATATAGAATCCATTACATGATTTAATGTTTCCCATGTTGTTTGTGAGTGCTCTGGAAATTTAATCTCAGGCCTTGACTGAGCCACATCCTCACCCCCCCCCATTTTATTTATTATGGAGTTGGGGCATATTGTATATAACAGCCATTTAGTTGGTATGTTTGTACCACACTATAAACTGCTTGAGAATCAAGGCCGTTTCTACTTTGAAATAAGCTCTATGCTAGTGCAATACTTAGAAAACTACATGGCAGATAGTTGGTAAGTGACTGGTAAATTCGTAGTTGTTGAATAAGTGAATTAGTGGCTATTAAACACAATGTACTGGAAGTAAAAAGATTGGGAAATGCACCTCTGTTTCAATAGCGATGCTTCAATTGACTTTAATACTTAAACTGATCAGTTTTGTATTGCAAAATATACTACCTCTATGAATGGTATTGCATAAACATGAAACATAAGTACATGTTGAGTACAATTTTAGGCATTTTTCACAAACTTATGAGAATTCTTTCTCTCTGGAGACACAAAAATGATGAATGTTGTTTTGTAGGTTTCGATTTTCATGACAAAATGACTATACACTCATTTTTATATATTAGTATCCCTCCCTTGAATTTGAATCTTTGTTCAGCTTACAAATTTGGTTTTTATTTAAATTAAAAGCCATCTCCAAGTAAATAACATAAAATAATGACAAGTGTCCCTAGAGGATAACATTCTCAGCCTTCTCTACATATCTCAGTTTTTGATAATTATGATTCTCTGTACTCCTGAGATTTATATTGGGAGATTGGATAACAGATGAGAAACATTTCCAGTTGAGTGTTCTTTCTCTTTCCCCCTCCCTTTCTCCCTTCTTCCTTCTCCTCCTTCCTCCTTTTCCCTCTCCTTTTCTCCCTCTACAGTCCTCATTCTCCAGACCCTATGAAGCTCCTTCTATTCATCCTAATTTTCTGTGCTCTATCCAAAGAGTCCCTGGAGCCATCATTATGCATATCTGTAACATCTTTATTTATTCCTGAAGTCTGGATTGTTCCAGTACACATTTTCCCTTGAATACAGCAGTCCAAGCAATTACTGAATAAATCCCATGGAGCAGTAAGAAAAGGATGACAAAGAAATTAAGGGACATAATAACAGTTACTTGTATATTCAATAACTAATATAACCATCCAGAAACAATGTTCCTGAAAATAGTTGCTTTTATTCTTTTACTCACTTTTCCTATTTGAACCAGGTTACTAAAGAATGGGTATTAAAATTATAGTTCAGCATATGATGGTATACAATACACTCAGATATTAATATATGTGTGATTATTGTAACAGGTATAACTCACATGATCTTTGTTATTTCGGGATACATGAAAACCCACTCTGAGCTGAGGTATTTTATGAAAAAAAAATGCATTCTCTATATAAGCAATAATATCAGAGACTCAAATATATTGTGAAGCAGCAATTCTGGCTATTATACCAAACTGTAATAATTTAAAATGTCTTGTCTTTTTGAGAAAAATAGGACTTTTGCTCATATATAAGTAATACTGAATAGTTTTTGTAAAGTTTTCTTGGAAAAAGGGGCATAAGCTGACTTTGCTATCAGTGTCATTTGAGAAGCAGATGGGATCAGAGAGCAGAACCTATCACCCAGTGTGAGATGGGGACGCTACCTATGGCCTAGTGAGTAGAGAAATTGGTTGTGTCATCTCATGTGCACCACTCACATCCCAAGTCACTGCTCAGAGAGCCTCTGCTTTCACCGTGCTAACTTGACTGCCACATTTATTTTACATTACCCCATAAGACCCACACTTTACTTTGGTTAGACTTGACCCATTACTTTCATAATTCTCAGCTACATCAGTGGCAGGGACACACAGATCATCAAGATTTGCTCTCACATATTATATGCAAGTGAAGATTGTTTCTAAAAGCAGCATCCTGCTGCCCATGGGAGTTGTATATTTTCCTCATCTGTGAAGCATCTTCTAAGGGTACTGAATTGTCCTTACACATGCAACTGTCAAATGGCCCCTGTTACCTTGGGGAAATTATTTATTTTTTCATCTCTCTCTCTCTCTCTCTCTCTCCATATATATATATATAAAATGTCTCTATAGATTATAGTATGCTCTCTATGGTTTCTTTTCCTTAAAATACTCCCTATATCAAGGGCCATGAAGCAAGTCACAAATGACACCGTCACAATATTTCCTGTTATATTCATTTCTGATGAATGAAATAAGATACAAAGTATGTTCTTCTCTGGTTGAAGTTTTTTCCACATTCAACAATACCAGTTGGTAGATAACACTGTATAGAAGCACAACAAAAACAAATCCCAGGCATAGATTTAGTGAAATATACAACAGAAGTTCTTCCCCTGAAGTTCACCAGAACTACTGGGAAAAATCCACCCTCAACCCTCTTTTCATTAACAAGTCTCATGTATACACTCTCATTCTATCTGACCCTTGAACTTAGCACCAGCAACACTGCAGAACAGTTAGTATGTTGTTTCCTGGCTTTCATATCAAAACACAAGGTCTTTGTAAGTGGAAAACATGTTTCTTTGCTGTTGTGTTTTTCAGGGGTGGGGTTCTTCAGTGGCAGTAAATTACTCCTAGCTACCTTCCCATGGTCTCTTTCATGATCTCAGTAATGACTCATCAATAATTAGGTAGGGCCAGCTAAGCCAGATCTTACACAGTGTCACTGTGAGCTCCTGTTCCTGAAGAAGAGAAAGTGACTACCAACGACTCAACTTTTCAGATCAAGTTACCCAGTGCATCTTTGCTACCTGTGGTTCACATTATAACCTGTACAATCAGCTCTATTAGAGACTGGGAAAAAGTTGGTGCCATATTTTTCAACGTAGGACATTACTTGCATACACTATATGCTGGAATTACTCGCATTGAGAGAGAATAATTAGGTTATATCACAAATGAGTAACTTTTTGACCTTTATAATAGTGAAATAATTGCAAGTGATATACTTGCCAATGTAGTCTAGCCTCTTTTTTTTTTTTTTTTTTTTTTTCTTGGTTTTTCAAGGTAGGGTCTCACTCTAGCTCAGACTGACCTGGAATTCACTATGTAGTCTCAGGGTGGCCTCGAACTCATGGCAATCCTCCGACCTCTGCCTCCCAAATGCTGGGATTAAAGGAATGCACCACCACGCCCGGCTCTTGCCTCATTATTTTTTAATCAATTGCTTATTTATTGGAATTAGGTCTAGGAAATCTTTCCAAGAAGTGTAAGGCGACAAAAAGATATTGATTTACATATGGTTTAATAAGAACTTGTATTATTTGTGAATCCTACCACCACCACCCAAAGATATTTCAGAGTCTCAGCTGAAAAGTTTCCAAACAGTGCCTAAAATGACAAAACATGGATCAGGAAGGCTGTAATGCACACCTAGGGGAAATTCAGTCCCAATATTTTCTAGTCTATCAGCATAGCATCAATGATAGTCTAATTCAGAATTACCACTTATATATAAAGCATATCAAATCCAGAGAACACTGGAGGTAAGGGGACATGCTCCTCAGAACACATAACTCAAATTTACAGAATGGGGTAAGTAAGAAGACTTCATAGGGCTGGAGAAATGGCTTAGCGGTTAAGGTGCCTGCCTCCTAAGCCTAAGAACGCTGGTTCCAATCTCCAGGTCCCACGTTTAGCCAGATGCAAAGTGACACAAGGGCACAATGCCGCACTTGACCACAAGGGGGAGCATGCATCTGGATTTCCTTCACAGCAGCTGAGAGGCTGCTGGCACTCCCATCTCTATCTGTCTTCCTCTCCCTCTCTCTGTCTCTCTCTGTATCTCTCTCCAAAAAAAAAAAAAAGACTTCATAACTTATGTAGAAACACCTCAGGCATGGACAAAGTCCAGGAAGTCCTGGCAGGTAAGTCTTCCATCTGGGCTTTCCTGAGACCAGCTAGGTTTTTACACATATGACCCTCCTGAATTATTAGGTGCCAAGTTTGCAAAGGTTTTTTTTTTAATTCTTTGTCAGTTAGTTCATTTTAAAGTTTAGAAAACTAAATACCACAGAAATAAAAGGAATTATCAAGTATCTAAGTCAACTTGTCAAAGCATGTGTGAATGGGGTTAAAATGGTGTTATTTTCACTAAGGTACTTTGGCTTGTTTATTTTCTGGTGAGCAAGGAGAAAGAAAAAAACATTTTTCAAATTATTTGCTAAGCAATTAGAACTATTCTTGGCTTAGAAGACATAGTATTCATATATTTCCTTGGATTTAAGAAACCAGGAAATTATCTTTTATTTCCAATAAGCCATTTATTTTCCTGGGACAATTCTAAAGTCAAATCCCATATAAAATATTATTAATTTATAAGTTAGTTCTTAAAAGTGAGTTTTTAAGGAGCTGGACTCTGACCATGTTCAAGTGAAAGGTCTGTGCTCCTGGTGACGGTTGTCTGCTGCCAGACCTCCCAGCGCCCTCAGGCTGGAACGTGCATGCTAGCTTGGAACAGCCCAGGTTTTCCTTGGGCCCAAGCTACAAATACTATCTACTCTCTTCTCAGCAAATATAGGCCACTACATGAAATCCTGAAAATCACTTTCCCCTTTACCTTGGGTCTTCCCTTTGCAATGGCTACATTCGTCCCTATTCTGGCATCAGCATCACACAGCATCTTTGCCTACCAGAATCAAAGAGAGCAAGTCTTAAGATGGATCAGGGCATGCCCTGGAATGCTGCCTGTGTGCTTCTTCCTTCCTTCTAACCCTAAATATAAAGTGATATGCCACAATTTTTCTTAGTCTTTGTCCAAAAGTCAGTGCATCTGAGAAAAAAAGTCTAATATTTGAAAAGTTAGTACAAATTCAAATGGTCAGAGTGCATTTAATGAGCAGGATAGGTACATACCTAGTTTGTTTTGGGAAGCAAAAAAAAAAAAACTCCAATAATTCTTCAATTATTGAAGCATTCTATATTTAAAGTTTTAATTGTACAAAGCTAATAATTGTACAAAATTATTATTGATAAAAACTCATAAAGAAATATGAATGTACCTGAATTGCTTATTTCAGACATTATCAGTTACGTATTTTTTGATGTATGTGTGTGAGAACAGGCACATGCATGCTATTTCCATGCATAGAATCTGAGGACAACTGTGGGTAATGGTCCTCACTTTGTGCCTCACTGGAGGTAGGATCTCTGCTTGTTCACCATTGTGCTCATCAGCACAGCTGCCATAAGAGCTTCAAGGGGATTCTGCCTCTGCTTCGCTTCTCCCTAAAGGCATGTTGTGATTACAGACACACTACAGCCTCTGGCTATACGTGGGTTCTGGGTTTTGAACTCAGGTACTAAGACTTGTGAGATAAATGCTTTATTCACTGAACCCTTTCCCCAGCATGCATTATCACCTTCTTTCAATTGCCTTATTTTGATTCAATCTGGATCAAGACCTAGTTCCTATTCTGTTTTTTTTCAAGGTAGGGTTTCACTCTGTAGTCCCAGGATTGTCTCATACTCATAGGGATCCTCCTATCTTTGCCTCTTGAGTGCTGGTATGAAAGGTGTGCACCAACATGCTCAGCAAAATTTAGTTTTGTAGGAACACAAATTCAAACTATGCCAAAACTTATAGGCATGGATGCATCTGATACCAGACCTAAGGCAATAT
Source organism: Orientallactaga sibirica (assembly GCA_036365145.1). Taxonomy (NCBI): domain Eukaryota; kingdom Metazoa; phylum Chordata; class Mammalia; order Rodentia; family Dipodidae; genus Orientallactaga; species Orientallactaga sibirica. The sequence continues at coordinate 6,548,812 of JAEOAD010001030.1, forward strand.
AGTATCTACATTGCCTTATGCTACCTCCCAGGAAGTAGATACCAATTGTTGAAGCAAGGCATCAACTGGAGTTACATTTTTTAAAAACTATATTCATTTCCTTAATGTTTATAGTTCACACAATTGATTCAGTACAGATATTTAGCATATGAAGTGGACCACTATGTCACACAGAACAGGTTCATTCTTAGGTTGAACACCAGCTTAGCAAGTTCAGGTCAAGGGGAGCAGACACCAAACCCAGGGCCAGTCCTATTTATTTATTTATTTGAGAAGCAGATAGATGAGTGAGAGAGAGAGAGAGAGAGACAATGGGTGCATCAGGGCCTCTGGCCACTGCAAACAAACTCCAAACTCCACCTTGTGCACATGCACCACCTTGTGCATCTGGCTTACATGGGTTGTGGGGAGTCAAAACTGGGTTTTATATTTATATATATATATAATGGCTATGTGTGCATATTGGTGAGGAGCTGATACAAAATTCCTCAAAATATTATAGGGTTCAGGTATCAGCACCCCTTTAGGTGTTTCAAAAAATATATTGTAAACTAAGCAAGTTTCTAATTAGACAGACAGGAAATGAATGAATCACATGTCTAGTTTAGGAAAGAAAAAAAAAAAGAACTCCAAAACAGTGATTCCAAAGGTCATACGTTGATTTCTGTTGTTCAAATAGATTTGAATGTACAAAATACCACCAACAAAAGAAATCAATACAGTCTTTCATTTGGTAGTGTGCCTTTAAAAACATAATTCAGTTTTTCAGAGACAGGTATTTAATTCTAGGCATGTTCCTAACAGTTGCTGTGATAGTTAATAGTGCACAATACAAGCTGGCAGAATGAAGGGACTGATTCTCACCAGAGTGATGTCCTACATTCCCAGGCCCATTCATTAAGACCATCCTGACAGAGGAGAGATAAATGAAAACTCCTTAAAGCTGACATTGTTGCTCACTCCCAACTTCTATGTTAGTAAATGGACTTGTTGATTTTAGCTTCAATTGTTTGACTGGGCATGGGGAGAGATTAAGTAAAAGTAAGATGAAAGGATGTTTTTTATTAGTTGACCATTAAGAAACCAGAGGTCAAGAAAGCACCTGCCTTACTCAACAGGCTGATCTCATTATAAAACAGCTTGCATCCTACCTGGTTTGTTTTCATCTGTCAAAGAAAGGTGGCTTTAACCTGTATAATTCATGGAATACTTTGTCTATTTGGCATCTGTCTGTCTGTCTGTCTATCTATCTATCTTTTCTTTCTTTCTTCTTCCCTTTCTTCCCTTCCCCTTCCTCTTCTTTCTTTCCTTACTTCCTTCATTTTTTTCTTCTATTTTAAGCCAAGATTTCTCTATATACCCCAGATTGGCCTTTAACCTTGTTAATAGGTAGGTACTTGAGCGGCATTCTAAATAATTGATTAATAATTAATAAATTAATTAATAATATGATATATATTATCAAAAACTGATATTTTATTTCTACACTATATCTGAAATACAAAGAATAAATAAATTATGTGTATTTTGATTATTCAAGAAACACAATAAAGCATCCATTTTTAAAGATGGCACAAGTTTAACACATACAGAAACACATGGTTCTTTGATTTTTGCCTACTCCAATAACTTTCCTTAAAGAATTATTTATTTATTGATTTTTAATTTTTTAATTTTTTTTGGTTTTTCAAGGTAGGGTCCCACTCTAGCCCAGGCTGACCTGGAATTCACTCTGTAATCTCAGGGTGGCCTCGAACTCACGGTGGTCCTCCTACCTCTGCCTTTATCTTATGACTTAGGTTTTTTTTGTTTGTTTTGTTTTGTTTTTCAAGGTAGAGTGATCCCCTATCTCTGTCTCCCAAGTGCTGGGTTTAAAGGCGTGCACTACCACACCCAGTTTTCCTTAAAGAATTTTAAAGGACACTGTGATTACCCCTGAAGGAAAAGTGTCTTATTTTTTGTCTACTGTACAATTAAAATTCTTTCAATATTTTTTTCATGCAAGAAAAGTTTAACAAGGCACATTTGTTTCCATGGAATTTCAAAGAAGGACTGCAGCTGAAAGTCAAAGATGTATAGCAAAAAATAGAAATAAAAATAGTAATAAAAACAGTAATAAATTATGCTTGTGTTAAGAGAAACTACTTTTTAAATAAACCCCAAAGGTTAGCAGTTATTTTTAATCTGTAAAGTGCTGTCCATTTACCTACACTTAAGAATCAATTCTTTCTTCAAAAAAAGAATGGTGGCCAATTCACAAAAGTCCTGTCACATAGTTCAGCTTGTCATAATGGAACAAAATTCTGTTATGTATAAAACCACCAAATACGAACAAAATTTGCGGAAGAAGTTCCCCTTGCATTTGTCTTTGGTGTGATAAGTGGTATCCTAAGCTATTTTGTATTACTGAAAATGTCTGCATCTATGTTTCCTTTCTTTGAACTCCAATATGTAGAAATCTCATCATACCTGAGGAGGAGATTTCCCTAAAATCAATTGGTCAACATGCACTATAGTATTTAGAGACTCATCTCTTAACTATATATTAGTTATTTCCTTTTTATTTTGTATTTTGCTAATTTCTGAAGTTTAAATGCAAAACAATTAATTTAAAGATTTATATAAAGATTCCTGTACAGACTTCATTACAATGTCACATTTATAACTTGTGATGATAATTAAATACCATTCTACTAAGCTCCCACTCTCTTTCTCAGCTTGAGTGGGTGAGGTCACATGTGTCTGACATCATAGGTCCTGTGTGAACATCTCTAACGAAATTAAGACCAAGTTGTTATTGAAAGTAATTTGATATGTATACATTGTCAACAAAACAAAAATATACAAATCATTGTATACTGTAAAGTTTTTGAGTTATGTACTCCAAAAGCAGATTTTTTTTTTTTGGTTTTTCTAGGTAGGGTCGCAATCTAGTTCAGGCTGACCTGGAAATCACTCTGTAGCCTCAGGGTGGCCTTGAACTCTTGGCAATCCTCCTACCTCTGCCTCCCAAGTGCTGGGATTAAAGGCGTGCGCCACCACACCCAGCTTCAAAACCAGATTTTTTATCTGAAATAAAGTTAGTTTCTTATCTTCTTCTGTTTAGCAAAACTTCAAAGTATTGCGCCTCAGTTTTTTCCTTTGTGAAATGGTAATATAAGGTGATTTCTTAATTGCCTTTAAATTCTAGTGGACATGAATTATTGAGGCAAACAATAAGCATCCGTTCCTTGGCTGTTACCTGAATGTTAGGTCAGAGAGTCACAGCTGACAGCCTTCCCCACTCCTCCCCCACACACAGACTTGAGAGTGTTAATCAAATATACACTTGGTGGTGAAGTGAGAAAGAAATTCAGTCAATATGACCATGCTGAGAAGAAGGGGGCAGCACCCTAAGTTCTACTTTAAGAGTACTGGCATGAGCTTTAGAGTTCTCCAAGGGCAAGCGGAGCTAGAGCGGGTGTCAGAGCTTGTGTTCAAGCTGTCTTGCTGGGACCATGAGGTCTTTATCTCAGGTCTGCTGCTGTGCTCCCCTGACGACTCTAAAGAAACCAGAAGTCCTTGAGGGAGCAATTCAGGTCCATCAAAATATCACCTGCTGGTGTCTATCATGCCAACCTTGGAACTTGAGATAGTCTGAGGAGAAATGATTCAGAAAAGGATAACACCAAAATGCCTAGAGAGGAGCTCAAGTTTATAATCCCAGCACTCAGAAGGTTGAGGCAAGAAGATCACTAGGTAATGCGGAACTGAGAGTTCAGGAATAGTCCTTGAACTACAAACCCTGAATTCTTGCCTGTTTTTAACCAAACAGTTGGATAAAACAAAACTGAGAAGGATAATTTATGAAAGACCACATGTTTATTTAGGAATATACAAGGGAGAGAGAGAGTATGACAATCAAGGAAAGTAAAATGTTATATGCACATGGTCTGTGAGCCCAACTCAGTCCACACCTAATATTTGTAAAAATTTACAAAAATTAGTAACTAAACCAGATAAAAACTTTAAAACAGTTGCTCCAGGTGGCAACTTCTGTTTTATTATAATTGGGAAGCCAAAAAAAAAAAAAAAGTACCAAAAAGACAGATTAAAGAAAAAAAGGATAAAAGTCACCAGAACATTATAACAATAATAAAGGTAACTCAGGGAAGGGCCCCTTCATTAAAACATTTAATTGGATAAAATCTACAATATATTTGTTTGATGTCAAGGTTTTACCCAATAGAAAAACTGAGTCTTATGGTTAAGGTCTCACTCATTAACAGATCATCATCTATTTGTCAAAGGTTTTTTTTTCTTCTTCTTCTTCTTTTTGGTTTTTCGAGGTAGAGTCTCACTGTGGTCCAGGCTGACCTGGATTTAACTATATAGTCTCAGAGTGGCCTGGAACTCACAGTGATCCTCCTACCTCTGCCTCCCAAGTGCTGGATTAAAGGCGTGTGCCACCACTCCTGCTCAGCCCGGTTTAGTTTTTTTAAATACTTAAAACTTTGACAAATAAGCCTGGTGTGGTGGTGCACGCCTTTAATCCCAGCACTTGGGAGGCAGAGGTAGGAGGATTGCCATGAGTTCAAGGCCACCCCAAGATTACATAGTGAATTCCAGGTCAGCCTGGGCTAGAGTGAGACCCTACCTCGAAAAACCAAATAAAAAAAAAAAAAAAAAAAAAACTGACGTAAGGCAGGGTATGATGGCACACACTTTTACTCTCAGCACCTGAGTGGCAGAGGTAAGAGGATCACCATAAGTTTGAGACCACTCTGAGACTATACAGTGAAGTCCAGGTCAGCATGAGCTACATTGAAACCCTACATTAAAAAAACAAAAAGGAGGCGGGCGTGGGGGTGCATCCTTCAATCCCAGCACTTGGGAAGCAGAGGTAGGAGGATCACTCTACCTTGAAAAACAAAACAAAACAAACAAACAAAAAAAACTAAGTCTTAAGATAAAGGTTCACATATAAATGTGTAACTTCCATACCTCAAGATGTTGTGACTTTAAAGATAACTTCTATTTTACTTATTTACTTCTAGTAAATGGTCACCACTAGGTTGAAGTAATTTAATTTCAGTCAGTATACCCTTTACGCTCCTGTTAGGTAAAATGTGTTGGGATAGCTTGTCTAAACTTTACCAACTTTAAGTCATGAGTGAACCATAAAATTATTTTCTGTTAATAAAAATTTCTATGATACCTAAAATCAATTGCTATCAAGATTAAACTGAAAACATTGGTTGTCAGATGGTGTTTTCTCTTTCAAAACAGATTTGTCCAGGGTTGGATTAAAGTTTAGCTGTTTTGGCTCAACAATGACCAGATTCTGCTCCATTATATGCAAAGTAACCGTCTCATTTCTGACATCTCAAGTCCAATGCTTATGACAAAATTAACTCTTAAGGCACATTCCCTACTTTAGGCTACAGCCTCATGCTCAAACAATGGACCTCATCTGAGAGAAATAATTTCATGCTCTGTGGTTCTGTTTCCAATGTTCCCTGGGTTATTGGTGCCCACACAGGTATCTGGACTAATAAAGATGTTTTCAAACACAGGTGCTAAGACTTTATACTGTCTTACTTGTCCTTTTCTGACAATTTCTAGGTTAAACTAATTGGTTTAGATTTATATTGTTTTCAAAATGGATACCAGGTTCTGCCTCTATTTATAGCTATTAGATATTTAAAGGATATGTGCCTAAATTTCTATGCCTCAGATATGGCCTATGCTGCCACAGGAAAATCAAATTTTAAAAAGGTTGGAAAAAATGACTTTTAAGCTCTTGTGCCATTATTTAACTAAATCTATTTCAGTAATCAAATGTGCTCTATATGCATATACACCCAGGTTGATATAACTTCCTTTCTAAGTATATTAATCACCTATGTAAAAACCAAAGCCAGGCTGTTGGGGATGACTCTAGAGGTTAAGGTATTTGCCTGTAAAGCCAAAGGACCCAGGTTCAATTCCCCAGGTCCCATGTTATCTAGAGGCACAAGGGGGTACACATGTCTGGAGTTCATTTGCAGTGGCTGGAGGTCCTGGTGTGCCCATTCTCTCTCCCTCTCTGTCTCTCTCTCTCCCTCTTCTCTGTCAAATAAATAAAAATAAAATATTTTTAAAAGTTAAAAAATATTAAAAAATAAAAATAAAAACCAAAGCGAAGTAGAATCATTGAAACAAAAAGGCCAATATTTTGGTCTGTTATGCCCAGTCATAAGGCCACTGGAGATGATGGAACACTTCTATACTGGACCCCTGGTAACTCACCTGTCTTTCTGATCAGAAAAAATACAAAACTCCAGGATGGAGAGATGGCTTAGTGGTTAAGGCACCTGTCTCTAAGCCTAAGAACGCTGGTTCCAATCTCCAGCAGTTCCAATCTCCAGGTCCCACGTTTAGCCAGATGCAAAGTGATGCAAGGGTGCAATGCCACACTTGGCCACAAGGGGGTGCACACATCTGGATTTCGTTGGCAGCAGCTGAGAGGCTTTTGGCGCGCCCATCTCTATCTGTCTTCTTCTCTCTCTCTCTCTCTCTCTCTCTCTCTCTTTTCTCTCCCCCCCACCCCAAAAAATTCAAAACTCCAAAGAAAAAAATTGGTGTACAATCTAAAACAAGAGAGTCACAATGGAGGGACAATCTCCTCTTGCCTTCTCTCTCTCTCTCATCTCTCTCTCCTAACAGTCAAAACCCAGTATTAAAAAAAAATTCTAAAATCTCCAAAGAAAAACTCAAAATGAATCCTTGTAAAATCTAAAACAAGAGAGTCACAATGGAGGGACAATCAGTCCTCCTTGCCTCCCCCAAAAAGGAAAAACTATTTGGCCAACATGGACTTGACTCATCCTAACAGTCAAAAACCATCAGTATTAAAAAAGCCACTCCTGTGTTCCTAAAATCTCCTTTGGAGAGCCATTAATAAACTCCAAAATGAATCCTTCAATAAATTTTGGCTATGTGCTTGGCCTTACACACTCAGAGGAAAATGTATAACCACAGGTCAAGAAGCTCCTCCCACACGTCAACCACAGGTCAAGAAGCTCCTCCCACACGTAAACCACGGATAAAGAAGCTCCTCCCACATGTAAAGGGCTTATTAAGTAACACAGCAAGAGCTTTTCAAGAGGGGAAACAAGGCCTTAAAATGTTTTTCTCCAGCCCAAATAGGTCTAATTCTAATCAATAATAAAAATACCCATAAATGTCAAAAAGGTTATTTGCAAATCTAAAACCTGTTTATAGATGACGTTGACCATAAGTCACTTAATTCAAAAGACTTCCTTTTACTGGAAACTATGGTGAATCTCTTCTAACGTATGCCAGGACATCCTCGTCACAGGTGGACACAGGTTCCCTTTTGGAGGATCTTAGTCTTGATTAAAGAATTTAAAACCATCCCCAAAAGGGAACTTAAGAGCAATTTATTGGAATTAGAAAAGGACAGAATACTAAGGGTCAAGATAAAGGACAGGAGTAGGAGATAGAAGAAGGAGATAAAGATGCATTTTTAATATACTCAGTGTAAAAAATATAACCCTTTGGAAGATAAGATGGGGAGAGAAAAAACCAAGTGTCCAGGGCTTTTTGTTCCTTCTAGGTTTTAAGGAAGTGGTGCAAAATTGTCCACCTCTGTGGGTGACATGGTTCTTGAGTATCTCACCAGCCTTCCCTCTTTCATTTCAAAGTAGACATATGCACCTTAATATTATTTGATTTAATGTTGTAGGCAGCTGAGATTGCACTGAGTAGCCCAAACCTGAGGATGTGTTTGAGAGAAAAGGATTAATAACTAACTGCATTTGTTGTCAGTAGTACAGAAGCTAGTTCTTCACAGGGTGTAAAAAGGTCAAGGGTTCCTGGTGAATTACAAGCTAATCCTGTAGTCCAAAGACAAAATAAAAGAAAATGAATCAATCAATAGGTAGCCAAATAAAACCAGTTGGGAGAGTAACAGATGAGATGAGCACCATGAATCCTCTGAATGGACAAGCAATGTGTGAAAGCTCCCTTGTAGGGACGAGGAGGATATGTAAGGACCTTTACTGGTTCAGTCTGTGGCATTCACCAAGCATAACCATCATCAATAGAGGTGACATCAGCCTCTCTCAGTTCCTGCCACAAGACCCATAAAGTGTACCTAGACAGCAAGACTACCTCATGGCAACCCCCCTTTTGGGATCCCTCCTGTGTTTGGATGATTTCCTTTCATTCTAGCCATAGAAAGTCAGCACTTGAAATGTAAGCTCTTCTTTTCAAATTCTCTTCCCAGGTATCACTGACTACATACTATACCACTTACCTCAGCAGAAGCTGATGTATTTATCACATTGTTGCTGGGAAGAATGATGAGAACATACATGGAAGAAGGAAAGATTAAACAAAGGTTTATTAGAATGTAAAGCAGAAGGTGAGAGATCCAGAACTGGAATGGGTCTTGAGCCAGAAGCCACAGGTGACTGGCATCAGTTTTTATTCCCTTGGAAATGAAGTATCAAGTTGAGGTGGATTGGATTGGTTAGTTGGAAAGTTTGTAAGTTTCCTGATAGGCTGATAAATTATATAGAGGATTGCTTGCCCTGGATGTGCGGAGGCTTCTGATAGGCTGATGAGTTAGACAGAAGCTTGGTTATTTTGAATCGGCTAGAGGATATCCTATCATAGGGAGTCAGCAGTGTAGGTGAGGACTTTTGACTTTTTGGAAGCCAGGGCTTTTTTGCACTTTAGTTCTCAAAGTCTGCTTTCTGTGCTCATTTCTTTCTGGACATGTAACCATAACTAGCTATCTACAAAGTGGGAGCTCCCTTACCCCTAATCCTACCAATATGCCTCAGATGGTACCAAGGAGCTGGCTACTGAAGGTCCTTTCCGTCCTTTCTCCTGGTTCATCATTTCCTCTCTGAAAGATCCTTGAAAAGACAGGCCTAAGAGATGATGGAGGAGAGAGAATTGGATCAGACACTGGTAGTGAAACAATGTCAGGAATGATGCGATTCTCTATACACTAAGAAAGGTTAGTATGCATGTCCAGAAAGGACAGGATGGAAATCAAGACTTAGTCCCATAAGCTCAGGGGAATCTGACTTGAGTTTAGCCAGAGAGATGGCATGTGTCAGGGATAAGGGACTCAGACTCACCACTGCAATGAGGACAGTGAGACTTCAGAACAGAGACTAACAGTCTTTCATGAGCAGAGAAGCAAGCTTGTCATAAATGGATCTATCAGCAATTATACCAGGCAATGCTATAGCTGTGCGCTTCCGTTACTTTTTATCCGACAAGAACAAGTCGTGGTTGGTTTTAAAGCTCTGTGGATTGTACACACTTAAACAATGCTTTCCTTAAAAATTCAGGTTCCAGAAACTACCAGAAAGACCAGTGTCCATTTGAATATTTCCTGGACATAAAAAAATGGGACTAAGATTTCCCTGGCTAAGTGAAATGTTCTATAGAAAAGAGAAAGACAAAGAATAACTTATTCAATGAAAGTGTTAAATATTCTCCAAAATCTAGAGCTAGCAACTTCTCGGCATGGGTTGAGCTGAATTTCAAAGCCATTGTCATTCCTAAGACAACCTGTAGTTTTAAATGACTAGGCTGTCAGCCTTTAAGCTCTCTGCATTTGCCTTTTCTGCTTTCCTGAATAGTAACAATTACATTGCAAACAGCATGTTATTTCCAACTGTTTTTTTGACAGAAATCTTTGTGTTGGAAATATTGCAAACTTGAGTTAGTTTGCATGATTCATTTTTTATGTAAATCTTAAGGGTAGAGATTTTTTTAAGCTTCCATAAATCACTTCTTTAAAATGGTATTGACTAATCTTTGTCACAAAAAAGGAAAGAAAAAAAATGCTAAGCATAATGGTTAGAGAGGATTTATGTTGATTTGGAAACCATTTTTAACATATCATTGTAAGGTTCATATAACAGTACTTTTTAATGGTTACCATTCACTGATTATGAAAAGCGATGTAATTTGGAAAAGGGAGAACAGAAATATTATATATGCTTTTTTTCCCTCTACCAAAAAACTTGTTGCAATGCCCTCACTCTGAAATGAACAGATTTATAAGTCTTAGATGGAAGGAACTTAAAAAAAAAAAAAAGGACTGGTTTAAGATAGAAAAGAGAAATGTGTAAAAGGTGGACTGAACTAGGGATAGAATAGAGGAATCTGGCTCTAGAAGGCGTTTTAGAAATCGCTGCATCTTTGAAGATCTAAGATCAGAAGAAATGAAGATTATGTTCTCATTTTTAGAAATACCTTTAAATATCCAAAACATCTTCTTTTTTCAGCACAAAGGCATATCTACAAATCATCATACCTAGCATTGGTTTGTGTAAAAGAAAATGAGTAAATTGTAGGCAAAAATATTTCATTCTTTGGCCAATATTCCCTCTAGATAGACCAAATTTGAGAAAGTTGCTTACATGACTAAAGGTATTTGACTTCACTTCTCTCGGAGCATTTACTCTAGACAACTCAGGATTATAGTTTCTTTCTCTGTAATTTTGAAATCTTTCTTTTTAGCCACTTTCAATTTTATAACCAAGGAATGTCTTTTAAAAGAAAGTGGAAAATTCAACTATTATAGGAGATAGTACTTCTTATTATTGTGGTTCTGTGGACATGTAGGATGCTGCTTAGTAAGTCACAGTTGGCAAACACAGGCAGCAATTAGCCAGCCTCCTCTGTCATATCCTCCAATATTTCCTACGAGCGGATTTAGAGGAAGGCCAGAGAGATGGAGGAAAATGAAGACTGAGACATGGCTAGAGGTGAGAGATGGAGGCAATCACAGAATGGTGCTAACAGGACAACACATGACTGCGTAAGTAGTGAAAACAGGAGAGCACTGAAAACCCGCTAGTACTGTCAGGTTTGGGAGTGACTATGATCATGCAAACCACCCTGGGGCAAAGATGAAAGCTTGTATTCAGGAAAAGCACAAGCTGACAGGCCTGTCTCACAAGACAGGAGCACAGCCCTCCTGAGTTCCTCAGGCAGTGGCTTTATAGGGTCAGTTGGGGGAAGGTGAGGACAGGAAAAGAACTCCTTTGTTATTTACTTTAGCCATTTCAAAAGCTAGGCTGTGAGACCCCAGGGGAACGGTGACCAAGTTACAAGATAAGGGGGCAGGAAACCATGACCTGGGGGCATTGTTAGTCTAGGAAGGGATAAAGACTGGGTGGTTTCTTGAGGAATGTGGATAATCCACTTCCTTATGTGCCATCTTGACTTTACATTGCAGCCTTTTGTTATTGATAGCAGAGGAAGGTTAATTTCTTCAGGCTGACAGTAGGGACGATGAGTTCTTATGCGAGAGGCTAGGTAATGTGGTTGATGGCTCTCCTTTCAGGGCAGGTGACGAGGACCGAGTTCCATGGTGGCTGTTACGCCTTGGTCCTGAACTATACAGAGACTTGTCTGGTACTGTCCCTGTATTGCGCTGGCTTCAGGGCAGTCACTGGCAACATCTGTTATACAGAAGGTGAGGAAGATAGGGTCTGCACACTTCGTGAGAGGACAGAAGAAGGAATTAAGGAACTTGTTACCCTTGTCAACAGCTATGACATCAAAACGCCAGGCACAAAGGGAGGATGAGCACTCAGAGGAAGGGATAGACGGTTTGTGGCAAGAGAGAGGAGGCAGATGGGCATCAGTGTTTTGGAATCAGGGGAAGAGTAGGAAATGAGAGAGTTTAAGTTTGAGAGTGTCCTGGGGTGGCGGTGTACTTATCCTTGGGTGAGATAGGTTGAGCGCTAAGGAAGGAGGGGCCCAAGGAATAGCTCTGATTCTTGTTAAGGCAAATGGGAAGAGCTGGGGGCAGGGTAGGTGAAGTTAATCAGGGACAGGCAGAGGCAGAAGGCACGAGTTAATGTTAGAGTTTAGTATTGTAAGTCAGCATCAGATAGGGGAGTCTATTATCTGAATCTTTGTTTATATTGTAGTTACATTTTTCTTATTGGGCGATTAAGACCATGTAGGCTGCCAGAATTAACTATACATTTTGGAGGTCAGTAATGGCACTGTAGGAGAGACTTTTAGGGACCTTTGAGGAGTTCTGTGACTCTCAGCATTGTCATCTGCTAGGATAAGTGAAGGCTGTGCTGAGCAAGTGGCCCTCCCTCTCTTGGGATGCCTGGAGGACTGATTTTCCTCTGACGTGACTCTCCTGTTGCAGATACACTGACTTGGAGTTGATCTCTGGGTTTCCATATCTTCTCTGCTCGAGAAGACAGGCAACATCCCAGAAGCTAGAAGTTAGCAGTGCCCCATCATCTCCTGTGGCCTTCTGACCTGGGAGCGGGAACCACAATATTGGTTATCCTTTTAACTCCAATGTTTCCAATTGATTTTGGCTACTACATATGGTTATTAATCACTCAGAGAGACTGTATATATCTGACTAGTAAAACAGATTAGTTACCATCTAGGTAGTGTGTTAGCCTGTGGGGACAGCAGGGGGTGTTGCAGCCATTGTGGGTGAAACTGGATCACACCAGAGTTCCATTCGTGCCTAGGTGGGGTGGCATCTTCTGGGTCTCTCTTTGGGCTCCTGTCCCTAAGTGACACTGCCAGAAAGAAGCTAGCTTTCTCCTGAATCTCCTTCAAGATGTTGGTTAACAGACCTTCACTAACTTAGGACACCTCCAAAGCAATAGTGTGGCACATGGCTGCTCCTACCATGCACATGCCACTTCCACAAAGGCCCCCATAAGGAAAAAAAAAAAAAAAGGGAAAGACTTGACCCATTCTTGAACTTCCCCATTATTTCTCCAGGTTAATTTAGGAATAATCCTCCCCACTACTAATGCTTGTCCACGAAAAAGCTATCCATAATATGAGCTAAGTAGCTTTCCTGAGAAGCTCACACTTTCCCCTTAAGTTTAAATTTTTTCCTTATAAAAACTCCAGATTCTGGGCTGGAGACATGCCTGTGGTTATAATGCTTGCCTGCAAAGCCTAAAACCCCAGATTTGATTTCCCAGGACCTACATAAGCCAGATGCACAAGTTGTGCATGTGTCTGGAGTTCATTTGCAGTGGCACACCCATCTCTCTCTCTCTCTCTCTCTCTCTCTCTCTCTGCTTCTTACTCAGTCTCTCTCTTTCTCAAATAAATAAAATATTTAAAAAATAAAAACCTCCAGTCTCACCTTTTTCTTTCTCTGAATTCATTATTTGATAGTGGAAACACTGGGTAGAGGTCTCAATTTTGTTTATTCTGAGAAATCCCCAACATGTATCCAAGTTTTGAATATTCTCTAAACTTTTAGTCTGCTCAGTAGAGTTGAGTTCAATCCCTAAGCCCCTCATGTAAGAGTTTTGAATAAAATATTCCTTGCCTGTTTCAATATATCAGATACTTTTTTTTATATCTTCAAGAAACAAACAAAATAATATATGGGAGAAAAGTCATGTTGTATAGTAAATTCAGTATAAGATATAGTGTTGCATTTTTTCATATAGAAAAAAAGAGACCAGACACAGGAAAAAAAATAGTACAATTATAGCCCACTAAAAGAAAGTAAAATTCAGAAAATTAAAATGAATTGGATTGGGTATACTAGACGGTTTTCTCATTTGAACACGGCTTGGATGGTTGCTCACTTGTGATTGACAGAAGCTTTGCTTCTGTGATTGCCCAAGTCAGTTATGCTAGAAAGGCAAATTCCTATTTACTTTTCATTACTTGGGCTAAATTTTATTTGATTTAACAATTTCCCCTTCTCAATGTTAAGTGATTGATCAAATCTTTGAACATGGACATCACTCTCTGTCATGGGCTTATTTGTTTTTGGTATGGAATTCGTAAGTTTTATTTGGTCTCAGCTCCCATTGGGTAATAGCAGAGTAGTGGAGTTTGCAAGATGAAAACAAGGAGTCAGAAGAGGTGAAAGGGAAGAAATGATTGACAACAGGTTAATTTAGATTATAATTCTCCTAAGAGTTGAAGCGGATGAACATTCTTGTGCTGACTAAGGTAGACTAGGGTGTCTTGTTTTCAAGGGAAAAGGAAGCTTTCTGTTGGAAGATTTCTCTTGTTTACGTCCTTAATGCTTCAATTTCTGTAATTTTGGTTTAGTCTGTTCACTTAGAGCTTAGTTCAGTCCGAAGATAATCACCATCCACAATTTAGTAAATTGAATGGCATTTGTTCTCAATGCTGATTTTGAATTATTGTCAAATTAAAACTTCCCAGTTTTCCATAAGACAAAATATGTTGATTTATGTAGGATTTGGGGCAACACAGCATGGTGGGGGAGAGGTACACAAAGGACAGGACTTGAGGAGAAGTTTATCACATATTCACATGTTTCCAGAACATGTCACCAGTCTACTCTTTACAATGTAGGTTCAGTTGTAACTAACATACCACTGTGGCTAGAATGGTTGATAATGGAGAACATTATACACTTATTAAGGAAAGAAGATTTCTGGAAAATCCCTATATTTTCTGCTCTATTTTGCTACAACACTAAAAGTGCTTAAAGAATAAGTATATAGTTGAAAAAGCGAATGACTTTTTAATGGCAAAATAATAACTTGTGCAGACTCTGGCATAAAAATCAGGGTGATCAGGACATTTTTCTTCATTGTGTTGAAAGTGTACTGCTTTTTGTTGTGCTAGGCATTCAGAAAGTTTTTATTTTTATAATTACATATAATTTAATTTGCTGTCATCTTTTTTTAGAATTAATCTATTTTCTTTATTAGATGTGCTCCAACAAAATAATAGGATGTTTCTCCATGTCTTTATATTTTCTTTAAATCCCTTATACTTTTCAATAGTTTTCCAAATAGATCTAAGCATACTTTATTAAACTACTTTAGATATGATATGGAGGACTTTACATCTATTAAATACCATCTGTATTTCTTTCATAAATCTAAGTATCACTATTATACAAATTTTAGTTTTTCAATGTATTATTTTTATCTACAATCATGCCGTTTGTAAAATCGAATTGTAAACTACCTTTTAGATACTTATAGCTCAATTATTCTCACATATGAAGAATATAATTAAATTGTTATAAATATAGAAGCTCAACTATGAGACATAAAATTTAATTAAGATAATATAGTTCAGAGGTAGAGCACTTGTCTAGCATGCATATGAAGGAGGGTGAATTAATGAAGGAAGGAAGTGAGGAAGGAAGTGAGGGAGAGAGAAAAAAAGAAAGAGAAAAAAAGAAAGAAAGAGAGAAAGAAAAAGAAAGAGGAAAGGAAGGAAGGAAGGAAGGAAGGAAGGAAGGAAGGAAGGAAGGAAGGAAGGAAGGAAGGAGAGAAGAGGTGATATGATAATTTGGGGAAATATCTTATGACCCAGGTATGATAAAGAATTTTAAACTAAAGTTTATACATGCCAATTCAGATCATTTGCTTATTTTCCAATGGGGTAACTTGTTTTATTGTATATGCATGTATGTATGTGTGTGCATGTGTTTGTGTGCTCATAGTGTGTCTATATGTTGTTTTTTTTTCTAATTTCTTCATATATTCTGGCTATTGGTCTAAGCCATCTGAATAGTAATTTTTACAGAGAACTAGAAAAGAAGAGCTCAAGGTTCCAAAGTAGAGAAAGGATTAGGAGGGGAAATGCTAATTATTCTAATTTGATAAGTGCCCATGTGATAATTTGAATGTGGAAAGCCCCCCATAACCTTACATGTTTTGAATTTTTTAAATTTTATTTATTTATTTGAGAGTGACAGACACACAGAGAGAGAGAGTAAGAGGCAGAGAGAGAGAGAGAGAGAGAGAGAATTGTCGCTCCAGGGTCTCCAGCCACTGCAAAGGAACTCCAGATGCATTCGCCACCTAGGACATTTGGCTTATGTGGGTACTGGGGGATCGAGCCTCGAACCAGGGTCCTTAAGCTTCACAGGCGAGAGCTTAACCGCTAAGCCATCTCTCCATCCTTCTTACATGTTTTGGATGTTTTATCCCCAGTTGGTGGCAATTTTGGAGGTGAAGTGTTGCGGGGGGGCAGACTTAGGGTTGTCTTAACTCAGACTCCCCTTTGCCAGAGTTCAGTTCACTCTGTCGCTGCTTCTGACAGGTGTCATGGTAAGAAGTGATGCTCTACCATTGTTCTCCGGATGTGATTAAACTTCCCCTTGAGACTGGAAGCCAAAATAAACACTTTTTGCCCATCAACTTTTTCTTGGGTGTTTTCTCCTAGCATCATTTGCTGTCATCTTCATGACATCTATTTCTTATATTTTTAGAGGTTCCTTTTGGACTTGGACTTTACTATTGTATGGATTTGGATCAACGTGTTTAAACATGCAATGGCATATACCTACAATAGTATCATTATACACAAAATAGTCCACTGACCTAAACATTCTCATAGGTTTTGTCTATTTGTCTTTCCTTTCTTATTGCTCTCTGACTTGACAACACATTTGCTTTTAATAGTGAATAATGACACATTCTCTGAATTTACTGCTGTTTGTTCAGTCACCCACTATAGCAGACAGCTTCTGTTCTCTGAGATAAACTTCCAGACCAGGCACAGTTATGGAGGCAGGGATTCATTGAAGCTTATAGATCCAGGGGAAGTTCCATAATGATAGAAGTTTGCCCCCTTTTAA
The DNA here is from genome assembly GCA_036365145.1 of Orientallactaga sibirica. Taxonomy (NCBI): domain Eukaryota; kingdom Metazoa; phylum Chordata; class Mammalia; order Rodentia; family Dipodidae; genus Orientallactaga; species Orientallactaga sibirica. The sequence continues at coordinate 6,565,421 of JAEOAD010001030.1, forward strand.
AGTATCAGGCAAAGAGAGAGAAAGCCAAAAGCCACACTTCAGGAACTCCAGCTAGGCACACTTTGCATATCTTTAGATTGAAATTTTAAACCCACCACCACACTTTAAGGTCTGCCCAGTGATACTGCCTCCAGCCAGGTGGCTACAGATGCAAACTCCAAACTAATAAAACACTGTATATATTGGGGGCCATCTAGTCAAACTACCACACCCACTAAAAACATACCTTGCTTAATTCCAAGTTTGAGCATTTATTAATACAGCTACTCTAAATTTCATTATGAAAGAGTTGATATGGGCATGAATATTTAATATACTTGGCTAAATACCAAGATCTTATGCTAAAAGTAAGCTTAGTTATTTGAGAAATTGCCAAATTGTTTTTCAAAGTAGATTATCCCATTTTTGTATGTCCACTTGTAATGAATAAGAGTTCCCATGTTCTCATATTCTTGGCACCATTTGCTGTTGACAATGTTGAAGATTTCAGTAGGTCTGTTGTAGTGTCATTGATGCAATTTGCAATTTCCTCATGACAGATAATTTTAAACATCTTTTCCTATGCTTATTTGCCATCTGTCTATATTCTTTGTTATGTAAAAGGTTTTCTTAACTGACATATTTTCTCCCAGTATGTGGGTTATCTTCTAATTCTTTAAGTATGTTCTATTGTACGGCAATTTAAAAAATCATAAATATAGTCATTTGCACAGACCAAAGACCTGAAGTTAGAACTCTTATTCCTTTTGTATAAATTTGTTCTCATCATCTAGTTTTTCTTCTACTTAAAAAAATATTTTATTTATTTATTTAAGAGAGAGAGGGAGGGAGGGAGAGAATGGGCTTGCCAGGGCCTCCAGCCACTACAAATGAACTCCAGATGCATGCACCCCCTTGTGCATCTGGCTTACGTGGGTCTCAGAGAATCAAACTGGGATCCTTTGGCTTTGCAGGCAAATGCCTTAACCACTAAGCCATCTCTCCAGCCCTAGTTTTCCTTCTACTTTTAACCATTATGAAGTCTACACTATTGTTTAATTTTTTCAGTCTTTTGTTGTTTCAATGGTATTTATTTTGCCTGTATTTTTGAAAGTCATTTTCAGTGGTTATAAACATCTAAATTGACAGTTTCTTTGTTTTAATCATTTGCATATTGAATTGTTTGCTATACTTTCTGGCATGCGTTATTTCTGATAAAAACATTGCTGTAATTCCTACTGGTTGTGTGATTTTGTTATTACACCATCATTACTGTTTTGATCGATAAATTTTTGAAATTGGCATTAGTGTTTTCACTATATTTGGAAATTTGGGTTATTTTATTTTAATATTTCTTCAAAGATTTTTCAGTTATAGACTTTAATTCTGCTGCTTGAAGTTGTCTTATAATTCGTGACATTCAAGTTTACTAAAGTCTGTAATATCTCAGCTCTCTCAGTCTCTTATGCATTTAAACATCTTCCACAGTCAGAATTGTACTTTCTAATCTAATCTTCATCTCTGTTGGGATCTCTTGGTCATTGTGACAGTTCCACCTCTATAACCCTGGCTTAAAAACACTCAGGAAAATGAGCTGAGGTTTGAGGCTCACTGTGTTCCAGCTTCTTATAAGTGACTGTATTTTGTTTCCTCATTTACAGTGTCTTTAAAATAATTAGTTTTACCAACATGGATCAGGGAAATTCACTGAAGAGGGGGCGGCAAGATTGTTAGAGGCACAATATGGGACACTATTTATGCACAGGGACATTGCCTCTTCCCCATAACTGATCGATAGCCCCACTATGAACCATCCACAATCCACAAAGGGATAACTGACATCCCTAATGGGGAGAGTCCCTTTGGAGGGGGGAAGACAGGGAGGAGGATAAGGATGGTACCTACATGTGCTGTTTACACACTGAGTATGTACATAACTAATAAATTTAAAAATTCCAAAAAAAAAAGTTTTATATTTTGTCTGTTTGGTTTTTTTAAAATTTCTAGTGTGAAGTTATATTTTAGTTTGTAATTTCATCTGAATAGAAAGTTTTTAATTTTAAATTTTATTTCAGATATTTCATCATCACTATACCATTTTAGGATTAATATAACAGAACTGTTAAACTTCTAAAAGTGAAACATCTGAACATGGTTGACTTTCAGAAACTGGAGCCACAAACTAGCTTTCTTCTCTTTCCTAAATGAGTATCTATATGGACATGTAAACAAAAAAGTAAGCAAAATTCAAGCTCAAATTTGGGACATTTTAAAAGTTTTTTCTAGTTCTACATGAAATATTTCATGAATTCATTTTTTTTTTTTTTTTTTTTGAGACAGGTTCTTATGTGTACCAGGCTGACTTCAAACTTGCCACATAGCTGAGGATGGTCTTGATTTGATCCTCCCACCTCTACGTTTTGGAGTGTTCTCACTACTAGGCTTGTCCTAAGTACTTTTGGGGATTGAACCCAGGGCTTTATGCGTGTTAGGTATGCATTCTAACAAGGCATATCCCCTAAAGTATTACCTTCAGAACTTAATGAATTTATCAATACATTATTAAAACTTTATTTATTTATTTATTTAACAGAGAAACAGAGAGAGAGAGAGAGAGAGAGAGCGCAAGAATGGGCATGCCAGGGCCTCCAACCACTGCAAACAAACTCCAGACACATGCGGCCCCTTATGCATTTGGCTTACATTGGTCCTTTGGCTTTGTAGGCAAACGCCTTAACTGCTAAGCTATCCCTCCAGCCCTATCAATATATTATCATAGGGCTTAAAGATATAGTAAAGCTAAATTTGGTAAATAGAATATCAATGCTCAGAAATCTCTATCAACCATTCAAAAGTAAACAGGAACCCTCTTAATTTAGTAGATACTAAATTAATACAGCACAACAATCAGCTATTAAGCTTATTTTGGCTGCAAAAGTGCTGTACTTCCAAACACATCAGCCACACTGATTCATTAATTTCCTTCCCTCCCAACTCACCTTTCTCCTTTCCCTGCTTCCCTCTGTAATATTATTTTGGAAGTGTATCAGTTACTTCCTCAGTTCTGTAAACAACTGCCTGACCAGAAGCAATTTAAGGAAGAACAGGGTTTATTTGGGCTCATGTATTGAGGCATTATAGTCCATTTGGTGGGAATGCAGGGAGTACCATCTTGTAACATTTTAGCCAGGAAGCAGAGGATGAACAGGAAATGGAGCTTGGCTACAACATTATAAGGCCTGCCCCCAGTGACTCATTTTTTTTCTAGCAGGGATCTACCTCTTAAAGGCTCTACAACCATTACAAACTACACCACCATCTGTGGACCAAATGTTCAAACACAGAATTGTATGGGGCACATTGCACATTCAAACCAGAAAAGGAGGCATTAAGATAATGGTAGTAAGTTACAAAGATGTAAGATAATGACAAGGCAGCGTCTAGTATATTTTCAAATACCAGTAGTGGGAATCATTTAGAAATTCATATTGAAGCAAAAAAAAGCTCCTTTATGTCAATTGATAGAGCAAGGAACAATTTGGGCTCCTAAAGGTGTATGTGTGACAAATACATGTTTAAGGAAAAATTTCCAGGGCAGTTATTGTGACATTTTAAAATAAAAAATAATTAGTTTGAAAATTCTTTTTGCTTGATCAGATACGTGCACTACAAACATCTTGATGTATTTATCAGCATGCATATGTCTTGATTGTTTCTAGGTCCTCTTTCACCCTAGTTAGATGAAATGTTTGTGACTAGACTGATAACTTCACATTTGTAATTACACATTGACATCCAATCAACCATCAGCTAAATGATAAATTACTAAAATGAAATTTGGCAAATAATAAAGTTTGTCTGTAATGAATAGTGCATAATCTGAAACAGTGTATTAATCAATTTTAAAATTGGTATTAGTGTGTGTGTGTATTTATTTAGAGAGTCACCAGTCTGACATTTTTTTCAGGTTTACTTGTACAAAGCAACTTTGTGAAACAAATGCTGTTTATCATGTCTTTACCTTTTCTAAGTTGATGTTAATTTTAGAAGTCAATGAGAAACATTAGTTCAAAAAGCTAAAATATTTTGTCAAACTCTATGTGGCAAGGAAGATATCAGAATATTATAAGTCTCCTGGAAACCTACCTGCTCATTGGTTCCTATATAGCCTTTTTTTCTGCAGAGATCTATACTTATGAATGTTCCTTCCCTGCTTCCTTGAAAAATCTATAAATGATATCTATATCCATCAGTCTGACAAATGTATTACCTTATACATCAAAGGAGAATTTTATCAGGAGAATTTTAATGGCCTGTAGCTATTGAACACAGCTAGTGACAAGCCATTTCTTCTGCTATTGACCACAGCTTTAAAATGCTTTCAAAATGTAGTCAAAAAAAAAAACAAAAAGAAAGAAAGAAAAAAAAAAAAAAAAAAAAAAAAAAAAACACAGAGAATTGGGTACTATGTGAATTCTCCATTAAAACAATATAATATTTGTAAAATGAAACTACATATGTTCTCAACTTTATTATTGAATTTAAATTGTAGCTAATTAACAACTGTCACATTTCTCGTATGTGGCCTTCAAAAGAAATCTTTATATTTCTTCATTGAGAAAAGATGTCATAAAATTACACCACTTGGGAATTGAAGAACTTAAATGACTCTTAGCTCTGCTCCTTCACATTTGAAGTACATCTATAATTTTCAATTTTCCTGAAATATTTTCTGTCACTATGTCTCCAATACTGTGACACATAATTTAATCTAAATGTGTGAATGTGTGTGAGCACACATACAGGCAATAGCGAAGTCATCACGTTTGACTGAAGAAGATACTAAAGCTTGGCTTATATGCATAAATATATATATTTAAATTGTGATTTTTCCTTTTTGTAAATTAATGTTAAGGTCAGCATACACAATATAGGGATTCATTATGACATTTTCATAGGCCTATGTCATTGTCCTAATCCCTCCTGCTGCCCAACAGACCTGCTCTATGTCCTTTCAGCCCTCTGGCTGGTTCTCTTTCTTCACAAAGAAGCATTTCTCTACAACAATATTTATATTTTATTTATACAGTATGCTCTCAGCATAAGGAAATAAATCTAATGTAAAAGTTCCTACTCATTGACTTCCATGTTACAAGTGTCATAAAACCAATTTATTTCAAAGTAATTTTAATGCCACTGCTTTTGACACCATGCTGTGCATTTTCAGCATTAACAACTAAGAGTCTTTGCCTACAGACTATGTGTGCATGTTTATGAACAGGTTCTCCTCTCATTAATTGTGGCATTGTACTGAAGTTTCAGGAATTTGCTTTTACATCCTATCACATTCACTTTTAATGGCCTGTGTCCATGTGTATGTGGGCTTATGTACATGTGTGTAGATTCACACATGTATACATGTGTGTGGAGGCCAGAAGTTGATGTTTGGGGGTCTTCAGTTGCTCTTCATCGTAGTCATTAAGACATATGGCCCCTTGCTGAACCTAGAACCAAGTTGGCTAGACTAGATAGAGACTTCCTGTCTCCACCTCTCCAGCACACACCATCATCAGCATTTCATGAGGGTAGTGGAGATCAGAACTCAGATTCTGATGCTTGTGTAGCATGCACTTTACCCATCAGACATCTCCCAAGACCACTATTATATTATTTAGAGAATTCCAATCAAATCCCCTTATTACTCTCTCCTTGAATTTTGATCTAAACTCAACTATACAGGTGCTAACTTCTTTAATAAAAATTAGTTTTAGCATTTCAAAAGTGCAACTGTATTTCAAATGGTTTTTGTCATATGCATTGTGAAGATGTGTTTTCTCATAAAGAAAATTTTTTTCTTTCTTTTAAATACACCTCTTAAAGATAATGATTCCTTTCACATGATGAAATAATTAGAAACAGTATTTGCTCAAGCCTATCTTATTCTATGATTGCCAACTGTGCATCTTGGGTTTTCATTCATACATGGAATCTTACTCAAAATCTATTGCTGCCACCATAGTGGTAGATCCTCAGAGTGCAATGCTGCAACAAGATAGACACAAGCTTAGCAGTGTTTTGGCCTCAATGGTATTATCCAAATAATTACCTACATGTGCTGTGACAAAGTATGTCAAGAGTTCTGTAGAAAACAGCAGGAAATTCTCAAAACATGTAGTCAAGAGACCTAATCTAAGATGGAGGAGTGGTTATTAAAATCTTTCCTGAATATAATATTAAAAAAATAGATAAGAACTAGTTAGGACAGGAATAAGAAGCAAAACCAAGACCCCTGAGGTGAAAATAGCATTCGTAAGTTAGAAGTAGGGAAAGAATGATAGGAGATTGTGGTGGTTTGATTCAGGTGTCCTCCATAAGCTTATGTGTTCTCAATGCTAGATTCCCAGCTGGTGGCAATTTGGGAATTGGATCCTCCTGGAGGTGATGTATTGTTAGGGGCAGGCTTGTGGATGTTATAGCCAAGTTCCCCCTACCAGTGTTAGGCATGCTCTCCTGCTACTGTTGTCCACCAGATGTTGGCCAGGAGGTGATGTCCATACTCTGATCATGTCGTCATTTCCCACTGCCACCATGGAGCTTCCCCCCAAGTCTATAAACCAAAACAAACACTTTCCTCCCACAAGCTTCTCTTGGTTGGGTGTTTTTGGTCAGCAACTTGAAGCTGATTGTAATAGTAAAATTTATAACAAGAAGTGGGAAGGTAGCAGCTAGAAGCCTGACTGTGTAGCTTCTGGCTTTTGGAGGTGATTTGTGAAACATTGGCCTAAGAGATACTTTGCAGTGCTCTAAGTAGAGCTTGATGGACTATTCTGGTCAGAGTTGAAAGGCCTGAATGCAGTAAAAACTATGGACTGTGAGGTTTGGCTTATGAGGGTGAGAAAGAGCTTTGCCTGGACTGGGCTAGAAGCAGTTTGTGTGAGAGGCTTGCTGTTATGACCATGTCCTGAGAACTTGTGCAGGGTTGCTTTCCTTAGAAATGGACTGGTGTTAGCAGAGGGGTATGGCACAGAAAATATAAGAATAAAAAAAGATGTCTTTGGGTAGAAACTGCTATCTGTTCCACTGAAATTGTTTTGAGAGATTACAACTATTGAGATTGGGCCAGCTGACCCGTGTTGGCAGAACAGAAATGCAGAGTCTTTTAAAGGGACCTGACTGCTGAAGGAGTCTCCTGTTCTTCAAAGACAGCTTTATTCCTCCCTGGATTAACAAACTGGTAGCTCACCAGGTATTATGGAGTATAACAAATAGAGGAAAGAGAGGGTCAATTAATTTTCAACATGGTTTTCTATTTTGGAAATGACCATAGGCAATATGAAGCAGGCTTGTTGGATTACCTGCATGGAGACCTGATAGAGCCATGAAGATGCACTGTGGGTTGTAGTGGAGACCCAGTGGAAATGCCAGGACTACAGGATGACTGCCAAGGAGAGCTACCAGCAGTGGATGAAATTCTTTAGGACTGTGAGTAGACTAGCTGGAGAGGCAGAATTGGAATTCCAGAGACTTCACTGCTTAGAATTATTGAACTTGGAGACTTGTCACTGGTTTGAGTTGTCAGAGTAGGAGCTCCAGAGTTTGATGTTTTCCCTGTATTTTTTGGACTTGTTTTTCCAAATATTTTATTTTTTTATTTGAGAGAGAGAAAGAGGCAGATAGAGAGAATGGACACATCAGGATCTCCAGCCGCCGGAAATGAACTCCATATGCATGTGCCATCTTGAGCATCTGGCTTTATGTGGGTACAGGGGAATCAAACCTGGGTCCTTTGGCTTCACATGTGAGTGCCTTTACTGTTGATCCATCTCCCTAGACATGCCCTGTTTGTTTTAAATCTTTTCTTGGTTGAATATTTCTCTGTTATGCACAATGTCATCTTTTGCAGAGTGAATGCTTATTCTGTGCCAGGCCATTATGGCTTCTTTCTTTCTTTCTTTCTTTCTTTCTTTCTTTCATTTATTTATTTAGTATGATGGCTCAGTTAAAAGACCTTGGAATGTGGGGATGTTTGAATATCATTGGGATGGATAAAAACTATGGGGACTTTTAAAGTTGGATGAATACATTGCATTTTACATCATGTATGGTTATCAGTTTATGTGGTCCAGAGGCAGAATTTGGTGGTTTGATTCCTTACAGTTATGTGTTCTGAATGCCAGGTCTTGTGGAAATTCACTCTACCTACCATCTATATTAGAAATTTGAAGCACATATTATCCTAGTTAATTTTGTTATTTTTTATTCTCTTGATTTGATTTGTCTTTCTTCTTTTTGCTGCTGTTTTTTTTTTTTTTTTTGGGGGGGGACAGCAGGATCTCATTAAAGAGCCAAAGTTTTTAAATTAAATTAAAAAATTTTTAATTTTGTTTTGTTTATTTGAGAGACAGGGTGAAAGAGACAGATAGAGAGAGTGAGAGGATGGTCATACCAGGGCCTCCAGCCACTGCAAAACTACTCTAGACATATGCACCACCTTGTGCATTTGACTTATGTGGGTCCTAGGGAATCCAACCTGGGTCCTTTGCTTTGTAGGAAACTGCCTTTAACACTCAGCCATCTGTCCAGCCATCCAAGCTTTTCAAAAAATAAATTATCCTTCTACATCAACCCAGAGGACTGGGGTGGCAGATGCATACCACAACTCATTTTCAATATTATAGGTACTTTCTGAAAAAAGATTATGAAACAGATTCTTGAAATAAAAATCTACTCTTTGTTAAATAATGGGCTGGCTAGGTAAAGAAGTTTGAGATTAAAATTAATTCCTTTCACTGAAACATTAAACATTCTAATAAAAAAGTAGATCCACTGTGTCACCCATCCACACAATGAACTCTTGATCAAAAAGGCCAACCACTGCCAAGTCACTTGGCTACCCACCAGAACTATATAGTAAGATGCTGTTGCTGAAGACAACATAGGCTCTGGTTGTAGGCCATTGAGAAATCAAGCTGCAATGGAGATGGAGGCCACCTCTCTGCTCCCTAACTACACTAGTGCTGGAGAACACTCTGCACCATGCTGGGAGCTAAAGTCACTAACGGTGAACAAGCAGTGGAACCCACAAGCTACAAAATCAACCAGCCAGGAAAGATGCATCCATCCGTTCAATAGTGGCACAGGAGTTATGGGGATAATCAAGTGCTCTCAGATTGGGTATAAGGCTGGTTTAGTGGAAGGAATTCATGCCTAGTACAGAGAACCAAGTTGAAAAACAAACAAACAAACAAAACAGAAAACCTATGGCTTAGAAGGTCATAGACAATAGAAGGAAGGTTGCACCGTTCTCGGGCTAATTGAACCGTCTATCCCCATCAGAAAGTCTTCTAGTTGTACATTTTATGCCCTTTGGTCAATACTGCTCTCTCACTTGGCTACAAAATCTGTTTCTTAAAGATGATGAATCCTGGGGTGGGGGTTTGGGGCTGTGGAGGTGTGGATAAGATCCATCAGAATGACAAGAGGAGAAAGTTGAGTGCCTACACATAAAATAAGTCATCTCTGTCATACCTGCCAGGCCCAGGAAGCATCACAGAGGAAGAGGTGGATTAAATGTGAGTGCTGATCTTGTGGCTAGCCAGAGACTCTTCTCAGAGAGATGGCAGTGGACGCTGGGGAGACTCAAAACTGAGGAAAGGGAAAAATTAGAGGCTGCTGAGAGTGTGACATTTAAATAGGCATCTAACATGCCAGTCAAAGCTCACAAAATATTGCAGAAAGAGGGCAGAAAGAGTACAAGAGCCACAGGGTAGGAAGGTATACTATGAGGTACTTTCCAGCACACAGGAATGGACTGGTGCATCTATGGCCCACAGTGACTACAGGTGTGCCCTGAAGATGGCCTTCGCTGGTATGCGGGTGAGGGAGAAGCATCAGAAGAAGAGAGACTGATGGGAATACAACCAATTTGCAGTATGTTCATGTATTAAAGATCCCAGGCATTTTTAAGGTATTTTTTGGCATATGAAATTAAGGTTTTACCATTATTTTCTTTCTTCACATGTTCGTGTTTTTAAAAGCCAATGCAATGCTTATTATTGACTATCTTCAAAAACCTTTTTACCTCTTTTAGATATTTTTGAAATTTTATTTTATGTTTCTTTTTATGTCATGGTGATACATTTAGATGTATAAAAATGATCAAGTGTTTTCTTATTAAAGCATTATACACTAGTCATTTCAAATCATATATAAATAAGGGATTATGACCACATTTTTCCTCTTCTCATTCTTTATAAGTAATCATCTGAAACACTTAAGTCTTTTTTGCATTTGGCTTTCTTTTCACTAAATAATATGAATGTAATCTTGTATCTTGATCTAAAAGAAGTGTTTTTTTAAGTTTAAGATATGTAATTTGCACTAAATTTTCATTGTTTTAGTTTTTCTCTTTCCTGTGGATTAAAAAAAAATTAAGCTGACATTAAATCTTTTATATTGGCTCTCTCTTCTTTTCTCCTATTGATTTTACCACTTTTCAACATTCCAGAAGAGGAGTTCTTTTATTATTACAATCTTCCTTTCAAATGTGAGTATTTCACCGAGCTTTAGATATTATAAGAATTTCTTTCTTCTGTATTTTTCATATTATATATTAAAGATTTGAGGCTTTCCTTTTTGTAGAATTTTCCTCTTCTAGATTAGATTTTATGCTGAGATTTTATGGTGCTCTCTCTCTCTCCCCCACTCATCCCTCTCTCTCCTTTGCCACCAAAGGCTAGGACTTGGGTTAGGAATCTTATGTTGCAGAATATTCTAATAGCAATGTTCATACTGATTCCTCCACTAAGAAACAATTGTCTAAGTTTTGGAATTGGAAGACGAAGGGGATTCATCATTGCAGTCACAAGGGTTTTGTGTATGACAGATGACAAGTTTATCCAGTAATTTCCTGAAATTGGGTTATAATCAACATAATTGGTTCATTGCTATTTTCCTCCCATTGATACAAATTTATACCTTTTAAAATGTAGTATGAATCTCCTTAATGCTTCCTAACCCAAATATTTTATTACCTTTACTTATCCCTACTAAGTCTCTCCCTGCTCCCAAACTGCACATTTCCTCCTGTTTTGAAAGTCATTTCTTTACTTTTCTGCCCCCTTTTCCACTGCAATCTTGAACAGAATAATCAAAGATTTAACTTATTTTTCTAGTTCTCAAACATTTAAGTTATTTATTTTACTTTTTTGGTATTTATTATGACAGCTATTTGTTTATTCCAAGGTTAACCAGTTTCAATCCAACTTACTGTATAAACTTTTACAGCAATTATTATACTGATTAATCCTCACATAGAATAAAGCAAAATAGTTCAATTAGCATTTCATTAAATACTAAATGAACTTGCAGAAAATAAGAAAATTTCAAATTCCAGGTAAAGTGGTGGATTAGAAGCAACCTCAGTGTGACCCAGTGAAGGACACAATTAGTATATACATTAAAAAAAAAAAGTCTCTAAGAGAAAAGCTGAGGAAGAACAGGAAAAGTCCATAAAGTGATACAAACAGGATGAAAAGAAAGAAAGAAAAGTAAAAGGAAAGAAAGAAAGGGAGCGAGGGAGGGAGGAAGGGAGAGGTGAGACACTTTAGGTTAATCATGTCACAGAAAGTAAATTACAAGTGGCTGAAGGTGATAGAAGGACCTGCATCCTATAAGGGAGAATCTGATTTTCGTCCTTTAACTCTTTCTGCCTAATGGTGTTCCCACTCTAGGTCTTTTTCTGTAACTCTGAGTCCCTTCTTAGTTGTCTTTTTCCCTAAGGAGAAGTGCCCTGGAAGAGAATAGAGGACTCAGAAGCAAATCTACAGTGCTCTAGACACCTAGTCATTGACAACTAAATGTACTGAAAAACTAGATCCACCTGTAAAAGAATAAAATTAGATCCACATCTCTCCCTGTACAAATATCAATTCAAAGAATATCAAAGACCTCAGTCTAAAACTTGAAACAGAAAATGCTAGAGCAAAAATCTAGAGAATGCTATCATGGATTATAGGCACCACCAAGAACTCTATGGACAGCAGTCCAATAGCACAGAAAATAGTCCCAAGAATCAAGAAATGGGACTAGATGAGATTAAAACATTTCTACACAGCAAAAGAAACCATCATCAATGTGAGCAGTCTGTAGAATAGGAGAGTATCTTTACCAGGTATGCTTCAGACAGGGATTAATTAATCACCAGAGTGTACAAAGAACTAAAAAGTTAATTACCAAAAAAGAAAAAAAAATTCTATTAATCCCAAATGGGGTAATGAAATGAACAGATAGTACACACACACACACACACACACACACACACACACACACACACACGAAAGAAAGAAACCCACATGGCCAACAAGTACTTAAAATTTTTCAACTTCTCTACTTATTAGGGACATATAAATCAAAACAACTGTAAGATATCATCTTACCCCAGTCATAATGGCTACCAAGAAAACAGACCACTGTTGCCAGTGAAGAGTCAGGAAAGGAGAAACCGTCATCCACTGCTGGAGAGAGTATAAACTCGTCCAACCACTATGGCAATCAGTATTGAGCTATCACAAAATGTTGGAATTAGACTTCCCATACAACCCGGCCGCACTACTTCCTAAGGACCCCATGCTTTCCTACACTCACCTGAACATTCACATTGATTGCAGCTCTATTTACAATAGCCAAGAACTGGAATCAACCAAGATGCCCATGAACAGTTGAGTGCATAATAACAACGTGGTACATATACACAATGGAATTCTATGCAGCTCTATGAAAAAGATGAAATGTTCAGGAAAATGGTTAAATCTGGAAAGAATCATAGTAAGTGAAGTGATTCAAACTCAGAATGACCAAAACCTTACATTTTCTCTAATATGTGGGTCTTAGCTTATACCGTCTATAAGTATGAAGTACACAGGCATGGGGGGGGGGAGCAAATGGGAATTAAACCTATAAAGACAGAACTGCAACCAAAAGTAAACAGAAAAAGATGAGCTGGAAAATGGGATAAGGAAAGGTACAAGGATAGATGTGATACAGGGGAGAGACTGGCGAGAAGAGGGAAAGAGAGAATGGTGGAGGGCGAATCCAAAGCTTATACTTGACAATCCTAGAATGAATAATACCTGTCTTTGTGTGCCAATAAAAAATGTTTTTATTTTTTCAAAAAAAAAAAAAAAAGGAAAAGAAAACAGGGAAATCAGTGTTCCATACCAGAAGAAGTACAAAAGGCATGTGGGACTCAAATTAGACCTCTACTACGAGTGTAATGGGAGTGTGTAGAGGACGGACATTAGCAGGAGAAAAGAACACATTTGTGAAGTCCTGGAACAAGGAATAATGGCATGAAATTCCAAGCAATGAGAATGAGAATAGAAACGTTAAATACTATACAGACATGAACATAAGATTGCTAATGTCATCAAAAATTAAAGCAAAATAACTTTGATAAGAAATGACAGTATTTATCAAACAGAGAAGATGTGATGATAGTAGTGTTTTTTTTTTGACAAAACCAGTTTATCCTTAGAATGAGGTGGCACTAAAGCTCAGAAAACCTCAAAGTTTCCAGTTTAACTTAACAGAGGATCAAATGCTAAAGCCAAGGAAAAGACATTATTCATCAGGCATAATCTAGCACCCAGCTGCTATTATGTAGAATATAATGTATAAGAGGCAGGTGTGCACAAAGCAGACCAAAAACAAAGGCATTTGTCTTTAGCTAAGTATCCAGTAAAATATCCAGAAAGTGCATAGAATGTCAGGAGATAGGAGTCTGAAAGTTAGCATAACTTTTGTTCTTGATTGCCACGATGATGAATAAAACATCAGTTGCTTCTACAGACTCCTTTTAACATAAGCAACTGTGCCTTCCTTTTTCCCTCCTGCCTTTAAAGATTCTGTCTGTATCTATAACATCCATCATTGTCAGTACCATATTTAAGAGCACAAAAATCACAGAGCATATAGAGGGTCTGAGCTATGAACCCTGTTAGGAGTCAGGTAGGAACTAAGAGAGGAAAGGGGTAGACATATCAACGATTCTGAGTCTAGATAAGAGAGCAAGAAATAAGCAAGTTAGAGCTGTGGTTTCCTGAGGGATAAGGCCGCATGTTTACTTTTACCCATGTTGTGCACCTTACAGTTGATGGCAAGACTGCTAAGTGGGATCACTTTCATTTGTTCTGGCAGTTAGAAGAAGTAATGGGAAGTTGTGGTGACAGGCTACTGGCCAGAGAATATTCAAGAATAGTCAGGCTCAATAACCCTTCTCCTGATGCCCATGATTTAAAATTATTTATTTGAGAGAGAGAGAGAAAGAGAGAGAGGAATGATGCACCTGCTGCTTTAAATGAACTCCAGAAACATGTACCACTTCATACATGTGGCTTTACATGGGTGCTAGGGAATTGAACCCAGGCTGGTAAGCAAATGCCTTTAATTGCTGAGCCATCTCCATGGGCTCCCATATTTTTTTAAAAATACTTTATTTATTTATATATTTATTTATTTGAGAGAGAGAAAGAGGGAGGGAGGGAGAGAGAGAGAGAGAGAGAGAATGGGCATGCAAGGGCATCCAGCCACTGCAAACAAACTCCAGACATATGCACCTCCTTGTGCATCTGGCTTACATGGGTACTGGAGAATCGAAGCAGGATCCTTTGGCTTTGCAGGCAAATGCCTTTACTGCTAAGCCATCTCTCCAGCCTCCCATGTTTTTATATCAACTTTTTTTCTTATGCTTAATCCTGAAATCAAATTAATGAGCTATAAAACATATCTATATGATGCCTTAAAAGTTCATGTAACTATAATATTTAGTAATAAATAGAAAACAATTCTGACAAAAAAGATAATTTTCCCACATGACAGTGCTTTGGCAGACTACTGTAAAGACAGGGAAGTGCATATAAGTAGAAACGAGGCACCTGTAAATACAGACAGATGCAGGTGCATAGTGTGGTTTACGTAAGTATCACAAGTGCCAGATCCATATCTGGGCCAATTTACCAAAGATGGCAATATGTGATCAAGTAAGTATCAATGGAAAAAAATACATTGCTTTCAGGCTATAGATACTGTTTAGCACAGTGTTTTCCTAGCATGTGCAAGGCCCTAGGTTCAATCCTTAGTACTGAACGTATATGGGTGTATACACATATGCTCTAATAAACATGTTAGTTGTATATTTATAAAAATCTACTAAGAATAAAAACATACAATGATCAAATGTGTTTATTTGTAAAATGCTTGGGTCCAGCTATAAATGAGCTTTTCTTCTCAGTAATATTTAAAGGAACAAAAGGCAATCTGGTGAGATGTGGGCAATCTTGTATTTTAGAATATATGGCATCACTGTTCTGCATCAGTTCAATGTTACTATCTTTACTACCACCATTGAGATAGTGAAACTGTTCAAATTCAGCCTCATTCTGGGTCTCGGTATCACTCCTGTTGATAATCACTAGTCTAGAAATATAGTGAGAAGAGACACGGTATGGGAAAATTGAATGCAAGAATTATTTCACATCACCATTAATCTTAAATGCGTTTGCATCTTCCTTGTTCTGCAGAGTCCTTGCTTCACTTTTTTTCTCTCCCCTGTAATGTTTCTTTACCTTTTGAGCCACAGACAGTGAATTACTGGACTAATGAATGTTAATGCTGGGAGGATGTTTACCAATTTATAGCAGAAGAAAGTAAATTAAAAACATATGGCATTCACTATGGCAGAATTCCTAGTGGCAAAATACATTTTTTGGCCAAACGATTCATGATAATTTTATCTACATGAATAAACTATAGTATTTAATTGTTTATTCATGAAAGAGATCATATAATTTTAATTATTATTATAGATTAACAGAAAATAAATAAATAAACAAAACAAATTTATAGCACTTTTTATTATTTATTTCTTTGAAAGCGACAGACAGAGACAGAAAAAGACAGATAGAGAGAGAATGGGGGCACCAGGGCCTCCAGCCACTGCAAACAAACTCCAGATGCATGCACCACTTTGTGCATCTGGCTTATGTGGGTCCTGGGGAATCGAGCCTGAAAGTAAGGCTTCACAGGCAAGCGCTTCACCACTAAGACATCTCTCCAGATCCTTTAGCACTTTTTTTTTTGTTCTGATCCCTCAGTCTTGAAATTTCTGCCCAGCTGGCATATGGTAAATTTGTCCACATGAATATACATATCTGTTTTTTTTATTGACAACTTCCATAATTATAGACAATAAGACAGGAAACCATGGTAATTCCCCCTTCCACTTTCCCTTTTTTAACTCTACTCTCCATCACAACCCTTCCCATTTTCAATCAGTCTCTTTTTTATTTAGATATCATCATCTTTTCCTCTATTATGATGGTCTTGTGTAGGTAGTGTTAGGCACTGTGAGGTCATGGATATCCAGGCCATTTTGTGCTTCGAAGAGTGCACTTTACCGAGTCGTACCCTTGTTTTGGCTCTTACATTCTTTCTGCCACCTCTTCCACAATGGACCCTGAACCTTGAAAGGTGTGATAGAGATGTTTCATGGTCATCTGTTAGGATAAGTTAAGGCTGTACTGACCAAGTAGCCCTCCCTCTTTTAAGAAGCCTGAAGGACTGATTTTCCTCTGATGTGACTCTCCTGTTGCAGATACAAGACTTAGAATTCATCTCTAGGTCTCCATATCCTCTCTGATCAAGAAGATAGGTAACTAACCAGAGGCTAGAAGTTAGTACTGTCCCATCATCTCCTGTGGACTTCTGACCTGGGAACAGGAATCAAAATATTGGTTTTCCTTTTAACTCCAATGTTTCCAGTTGATTTCAGCTTCTACATATGGTTATTAATCGCTCAGAGAGTCTGTACAAATCTGATTAGCAAACCAGATTAGATAAAATGGTGTAGAACATATCTGGTTAGCAAAGCAGATCTGGCTAGAGAATAACACAATAGTTTAAAAATCATTCTTATTAATAATTAAGTTTAATTGTCAGGTGACAGTGTAAGCTATATCTAGGATATAGAAAGCATACCCATTCTATCTTTTAAGTATCTGTCAGTTATAAGCATAGGTAGAACATTTTAGTAGTCCTGAAAACATTTTACCAATTACTTTAAGGCTATTGATTTAATCTAGAAATTCTATGCCAGGAAAAAGATAAGACAGTGTAAAAACTTGACATCTGTGTTTGAAAATAACTTAGGCTAGTCTGATATACCAATGTAAGTACCAATTACCCCCCAAACTGGAAGGAGAACAGCAATTTAAAATTAGTTTTCTCGGGCAGGAAACATGTCTTAAGTATCAATCTCTCTATACACAAAGAACTTCAGATACCAGAAATGAGGCAAATAAGTGAAATCTTGATGGAGACTGATTATACATAACTTAAGAAAAAAATAAAACTTGGTTATTGTTGACTTTAGCAGCCTGATTTTAACATACATTAGAGACAATACAAAACTTGGTTAGTGTTGAATTAAGCAAGTCTAATTTTAACCTACATTAAAGACAATATGACAGACATAAAGTAATTTTTAAAATAAGTACCTTTTACCATTGAACAATTTTAAGGCTTCCCTAAGACATGGGGAGCTTTTTAATTACCCAGCAAAACTAGGACGAACAAGACAAGAACCATCTGAAAATTAAAGAGTTTTAGACAGGCATGATGCATGCTTATTAATAGCCAAACATCATGGACTTTGTATAAACCAAATTTCAATATTCTGATATCTGGAAAGTTCTGTAATTAACAAAAAGTAGAGTACACATATTCAAGGCACATGAGGCTACAGAGAATAAACCATGTATAAAAGTTCTGCTATCAGGCTTTAAAATAAACAAGAAATCTATATTATGTAGTGACATTTTTGGCTTAAATGTGAAGACATGACAACGTATACAATTTCTAAAGCTCATCAGAATCAGGATACATATATATAATCAGCTATATCTAATATACCCAAAGAATAGAGGAACTGGACTAAACTGCCATGATCTAATGACAAAAGGAGACAAGTCTCATGGAAAGAGTGGGAATGGGCATGGCAGGGCCACTTGCTAATGCAAACAATCTCCAGATGCATGCTCCACTTTGAGCATCTGGCTTTGCAAGCGCCTTTAACTGCTGAGCCAAAAAGAAATAATTTTAATCTACTCCAAATCAATTTTATAGAACTATCGTGAATTCCAAACATACATAAAATTTCATGACACAATCTATAACTACTCAAATCTTAATCAATTCTATAATTTTGTCTGCGGCACTTTGGTAAACTCAGTAATGTCCTAAGTTAACATCAATGAGTTAAAGTTAAGTTTACAACCTGAATACCATAGCAACCTGCCAGGTCCCTACTTTGTTAGCCTGATGTAAGCTCTAGGCTAATAGTCTTTTTTTTTTTTTTTTTTTTTTTTTTTTTTTTGGTTTTTCGAGGTAGGGTTTCACTCTAGCCCAGGCTGACCTGGAATTCACTCTGTAATCTCAGGATGGCCTTGAACTCATGGCGATTCTCCTACCTCTGCCTCCCGAGTGCCGGGATTAAAGGTGTGCACCACCACGCTCAGCTCTAATAGTCATTTTATATCTCAAAAAGTCTGTAATCTGATTAAGTAATCTGATTAAGTGTCTTTAACCTTCTGCTTAAGCTTACTCATACCTTGATCCACATACTTTAACAATCTTTTTCATCAAACATTTAACATCCAATATTTAAAGTTTTCTCTCCAGTTTATCTTCTTTAGTCAGTTCAACAAAAACTTTCATTGTTCTTACCATAAGACTTTTTCCTTTTTGAGAGACAGAGAGAGACAGAGAGACAGAGGAGGAGAAGACATAGAGATGGGTGCGCCAGCAACCTCTCAGCTGCTGTGAACAAAATCCAGATGTGTCCGCCCCCTTGTGGTCAAGTGTGGCATTGCGCCCTTGCGTCACTTTGCATCTGGCTAAACACAGGACCTGGAGACTGGAACCGCTGGAGATTGGAACCAGCGTTCTTAGGCTTAGGAGGCAGGCACCTTAACCGCTAAGCCATTTCTCCAGCCCACCATAAGACTTTTATAAAAGGCCTTTTGAAATAACTTTTTGTAAGAGTAGACCAAATTTGATTTATACTATTTATCTAGAATACACATATAAATTTTATAATTTGATTTTGGAACTTTGTTTCTTATAACTTTCCTGAAACACATTTTTTAATATGAAAGCATATTTGAACATTATTGGAAGTTTTAGAAATTTTCTTATAAACTCAGTATCGAGTATTTTTAAATTTAAACATAAATCTTGAGGCTGTTGTCTGTTAGTAGTTCCATAGAAGCATAGAGAGAGAAAGTAAATGTAAAACAGTTACAAATTTTTATAATAAGAAGTCTCCATCTGTTCTCAGCAACTTGGCATCCACCCATTATCATGCTGGGGCCAGGATCCTGAGATTCCCTGTGCCTTCAACCCCCTGGCTCTGCAAGGCAGGAAGCTAAGAAAGAGCCATTAGGGAGTTTCCTGGGGCAGCACAAACCCCAGAGAGATCTGTGTCTTGTCTCTCTGTCCAACAATGAGATTTGTGTGTTAGGCTCCCCTCTTACTCTCAGGGCCTCCTTGCCATCTACAGATCAAGCGGTTCAGGGGAAAGCACTAAGGAACACAGTACAGGTGCATCTGTTGGACTGGCCCAGAACTTAGATTATTTTTGATCTACTTTTTGTCCCTGGGGAATACAGTGGGACAGCATCACTCTGCAATTACTTTCAGTGTTTTTTTTTTTTCCCCCGGGGACTCAACAGTAAAAGTTGGCCTTGCCATCTAGTATAGTGGGCTTGGTGGAGAACATCAATGAAATGACACGGTTCACAACCAAAATCATTCTACAGCCTTAGGGCAGTGAGCCACATATGTACTCACATATGCACATTCACTTCAAGTGCACTTTTCATATAGATTCCAGACAACCATTTCCCCCTCATACCTTCATTCATACATTCAGAAGCTATGAATTTTCATTTAAAATTTCTATTCTATTTACAACTCCAGAGACAAAAACCAAACCTTGTTAGTGGGAGCATGGTAGAGCAGAGAGAAGGCCGTCCACACTGAGTGAAAAATTTAAGACCATTTACCTATACGTTGGCAGAAGTTTTCTAAATCAGTGAGTATTTGGACATCAAAAGTACTATATTTAGGCCATTTGGACCCATTGTCCAGTTTTGTGGCCTGGCACAGATGCAGAGAAAGACCAGATGATGAGGTTTGATGTCATCCAAGAGTCACAGAGGCTTTAAGTTCTTAAGGAGACAGGGAAAGAGCAAAACAAGGGTGAGACAAAGGAACCAGGCCTTAAGCTGGGTTTACACAGAACATTAATATGACTCCTGGCCCATCAGGGTGAACGGGGTCTGCACCTCCCACAACTGTCAGCTTTTTAGCCTGTTAGTGAGCACCTGTGCTCCCAATGGTGAAAGCAGCTGGCAGTGAAGATGAGACCTCAGAAGAGAGAGGAGGAAGGGGGACAGTGTCCTGAGATGGTGCAACTGAACCACAAGTCACCACTTAGGGTACGATAGATCAGAGAGCAAGAGATCCCAGGTGTCAAGAGTGAGTCTTTCTCAAGACCTGGGGTTGGGGCCCAGAAATGGCTGAGGGGTGTAGCCTGGCTTGCTGACATGACTACCATGAAGAGGGATTAACCTTGAGAGCAGGCCAACCTAAGAGGGACACTTTCCGAGATGGAGGGAAGAGACAAAGAGGGCCAAATTGTGGTGGATGTGAAAGCTGCTATCAGACAGAGATGGTCCAAAGCACCAGATGTAAGGTACGGGAGCAACCATGACCACACAAACCACTCTGAGGTAAATATGATAGCTTTTATTCAGGAAAAGCATGAGATCCCAGGGCTGGCTCACAAGATGGAGCACAGCCCGCCTGAGTTCCTCAGGTAGTGTAGTGAGATTTATAGGGTCAGTTGGGGGTAGGTGAGGAAAGGAAGAGCTGAACAAGAAAGGCTACTTTAGGGGAGACCTAAGATAGCCAGGCTGTGACATCAGAACAGTGACTAGACTAGGTATCTACAAAATAAGGGACAGGAATTGTGACCTGGGGGCATTGCAGGCAAGGCGGGGATGATGACTGGGCAGTTTCTTGAGGAATGTGGATCATCCACTTCCTTGTCTCTCTCGCCATCCTGTCTGATCTAACAATTTTCTTCTTTCCCATCATGATATCTTTCATCTTTGGGAAACCACAGAAAGTATAAACACAATGTCAGGGTCAGGAAAAATGAATGGACTCTATGCAATAGTGCTTTATAACCTGGAGGAGATAGGACCATCCATAATACAGAGAAACCTACAGCCACCCCATTCATAATAGACACTCACCTATATATGTATATGCAGTATGGATATGGGCACATGCAAAGATACCTCCTCTGTATGTATAAATATATAAATATGGATATGGAGATTTTATATCAATGCATTTGCTTCTGACAATTCTACAGGAAAATCCATGCATCTGGGAGAAAGAAAACATGAAGAGCAAGGACACAGCAGCATTTTGGAATGTGTGAAGAGTCCAAAGGGGCTCCCATGCCTGGTGGCTGGCTCATTACGGATGGAAGCATCGTGAGTGCCTTTCATTAGAATAGATATTGACAGAGAATCTCATTAACCAGCAGTCTTCCTTCCCATATCTGCATAAAGTGAAATCACCAAGCTGTGTAGACTGGAATTGTCTTTCATTTCTTTACATAGACAAGGTTGTTTTGTGAACATCTAGGACATGTTTCTTGCATGTATAAAGAAACAGTGTATCTATACTTGAGTGGTCTCCATTTCACTTGGGACTTCTTTGGATTTTCTCTTCTTTTCATCATATGTTTGCTTAATCTCTTCTGTCTTTATTATTTTTTTATTTTGTTATCCAATAACTTGTTTTAGTGGATATCTTATGGCATTCAGAAGCTAGGATACTCATATCAGACTCTCCATTTTCCACTCAAGAGTGACTCATCAACTTGTCAGAACCATGTAGGGGAAATAAACACATGACCTATGCAGTCTGGGCATTCCACACATCTACAGCTCACTCCGAGCCAACCATAGAAAGGTTTGATTTGATTTTTTTTTTCATTCAGACAGTGTGCCCTTGATGACAGCTAAATGATTTTCTAACGTCTGATTCAAGAGGGCAGTCAGCCTGGTACAGAATCTCGAGAGTGAAGTAGACACTGGGTGATTTATAAGGCAAAGCACCGATGAAATGTAAAAGTTCCAATTGAGTAACAAGTACATAATCCCAGCCAAACAGCATTAGGAGAGCCTGTGTGGGCGCCAGCGCAAAAGCGTCCAAGGGACAGCGGCAGGGAACATTTGGCATCAAACTCAGCAATTCTGAGTTCTTAGTGTTTGGAATTCATTAGGAACTTAACCACTGTGGGAATTCATTCCTGCTTCCTGACCAGGGGCAGAGGGGACCATCCCATGGATTTGGGGTTTGTAATGGTCACTTCTTCAACTTTTGAAGTGGCAGTAACAAAGCCTCCATTGTAGACGAACGGTGAATGTTCATGGAAAAGTATAGAAAGTACTTACATTAGTGTCTGTCTGAGCACAACATTCCAGAATGTTTGTGAAAAGGTGCCTACAGCACTGTCTACCTGAGTGCAACATTCCTGATTGTGTGCAGTCTTCCTGTGGTTGTTGATCCATTCATTCAACATGTGATTATTTAGAGTCTGCTTACTGCTAGGGGTTGGATGTTTACATTGACTACGATGCAAAAAGACCATGTTCTAGGTGAGAAAAGGGCAGAAGTAACAAAAGGAATAATGTAAAATGCATTATATATACACAAGTATTATATATGCATTATATATATGAAGTACAAGCTCATATACATACATACATATATATATGTTTATGCACGTGTGTATAATATATCTTATGAACCAAAATGCTTTGAAAACAAAAAATTTAAGACAATATAAAGTAAAGGAATCCTGTGAGCACCGTGTGGAATTGGAAGGATATGCATGCTGTTAGTCAAGCCATGTACATGGCAGCAAGACCTCACTGTTGTGAAGGAGCAAGACCTGCAGATGCCTGGGGAAGAAAAGTTAGGCACAAGAAAGAAGCGGCAGAGGCACTGGCTGGAGGGTGGTTTCCTGATGGGAGTTCAAGGCCAAGAACACGTAATAACCAAGATAAGAGGAGAGGGAAGGAAAGAGAAAACAGGGTTATCTTGTTTCTAAAGTAGGACACTACATTGATAAGGAGCTCTAATACACAAATCATTAAGTGTGCTTATTTGAGCCAGGATAGGTTCTTGGTAGATATTTGTTGAATTAATTTATAAAGAGCTATACTACATTGAGCACTTAGTTTATACTAGACACAGTTAGACTACATCTAAGAGAATGTTTTTCAGTGTTGTGGCTCATACCTGTGATCTCAGCAATGAGAAAGGAAGTTCACCATGGTAAGTTCAAGGTGAGCCTGGCTTACATAATGAAATCCCATCTCAAAAATGAGGATTAAGTATACTATTAATTATAGATTGGTAAGCAACAGTCATGCATGAGTAAAATGTTAAGATAATTATCAAACGCTTGTGAATATTCATGAAACTGTCAATAATCAAAATTATGTTTATGTATATGAATGCCAAACAGTTCTGTTTTTCATGGTCACCTGTTATTAAGTGTTGGAACTGTAGATGATCTCATGATTCCAGCCCTCTTAGTGGCCAACGATTGCTCATGTCATGCCATGTGCATGTGTACTGATTAGTCATCCTTTCCTCAACAGTCAGGTTAATTTTGACTTGCTAAGCAAGGACAGAACCCTATTCTGCCCATCTGAAGAGAAATCCTCTGATTCCTCTTTAACCATGGCTTCCCTCCAGCTATCATCATTTATTAAAAAAGAAAACCTTAGTTGTCAAGTGCTTGGAATCATCACTGTAATTTTGTACAAAATATACTGTTTGGAGCCCAGAAGGCTGGGGAGATGGCTCAGCTGCGAAAGGTGATTGCTTGCAATGACTGCCAGCCCGGATTTAATTCCCCACTACCCACATAAAGCCAGATGCACAAAGTGGCACATGTGCCTGGAGTTTGTTTTAGTGGCAAGAAGCACTGGTGCCTGCATTCTCTCTCTCTCTCTGTGCTTGCAAATAAAAAATTGAAGAAAAATATTTAATTACATAAAAAATTTAGAAGTAAGTGCCAAGAGCTAACCCCATGTGTCTAAGGTCAGCTGATTTTCAAAAAGGCCATTCAATAAGAAATAATCTCTATAAATGTATATATATACACACACACACACATAAACACACACATATATATCCTGCTGTATGTCATGTCTCAGTGGAAAATGGTGTGTCATGTAAGTTACTGTGAGTTACCTGAATGCAAACCTTGGAACCCATGTTCCCATGGTTTTTGTTTTTAGGATTGATTTGAATCTTAGATTTAATAACCAGTAGTGGAATTCATGTTTGAGATTCTATGCTTTTGTGAAGATTATGGTATCAGGAACAGTCTCATATTTAATAACTGTATAAACATTGAACACTGTGTGCATACCTCACAATTTATTGCTGAAGTTGTGATAAGTTCCAAAATGAAAGTCTTGGGTTCTTGCTTCAGAATTTATATTTTTCTTCAGCATCTTGCTGGTCAAGAAACTATGCTCAACATATGCATTCAGTAATCACCTGGATTTGTCTCTGTCACTTGAACATGAACTTGAGCGAGAGTTTTGATCACTCAAAATCTTGTCGGATCACATTATCCCTGGTCTAAAATAATTTATCTAAGGTATTCATAAGTTCAGTCATTATGCATCCATCAATATATGATTAAATAAATTACAACATACTATAATGATGGAATATCATCCTATTTTAATGACCACTTGTTTGTTAGTACTGATTAATTGCCATTCATTGTTGAATGCAAAAACATTTACAAAGAACATATACTATGACTTCATTTACATGTGTATGGAAGGATGTTAAGCACAGTGCAAGTTTCAATAATCTCTGGAAGAAAGGGTTTTAGATAAATCATACTTTTCTCTTTATGTTTCCTTTATTGTTTATCTTTGCAATGTTGCAGAATAGTTTTTGAATTCATATAAAAGCAGAATAAATTTTGGAAAAATACAACTGACTACAGTAGGTTATCAGAATAAATGTAAAATATAATCCTCTGACTATGTAAATGACTATTCTATCTCTAAGTATTTCATCTCTTCATCCATTTATCTATACTCAGAATAAAATTTCCATTTCATTCAAGTATTAGAACATTCTAATAGTAGAAGGGTAGAGGATGAATGCAAATGTTAAATCTGCTTTTGTGTTTATAGGCTTCTTGCTTGAAATTTTTAAACCAATGTAGTCATTTTCTCAGGCAATGTAATATGTCAATGAAGAAAAACATGGTTCTCAATATGCTGAGCTGCCACTTCATTTTATTTGTTGGCCATAATAGGCAATTAACCTATTAAGGAGATTTCTTCCTTTAGTTTCCTGTATATTATTTCTTCCCTCTACCATACTAGCTGAGCAGCACAAGGAAGACTCAGGAACATTACACATGAATTAAGTGGCACAACCATTTTAAGTTTCCAAGTGAAGAGTTTAACTGTTCAGTCTTTGCTTCTTGAAATTCTGTATTCTCAATTTAGCATGTCAAAAAGCTATGGCTAATTATTCTCATAACAATGATAATCACACCAATTATGTTTCTTAAAAGAACTGAGAAGACAAAAGTACAAAAGTACAGATAAGACTCACAAAGACAAGGAAGGGAAAAAAAGAGTGATTTCAAATGTTATAAACTGAACATGCTTCCTCTTCTTTTGGAAAGAATAACCGTTAAAAATGCATGAACGAGTCACATTATCCCTATTAAAACTCAGGAGGCGGGGGATCCATCATTCCTGCCAACACAGTTATTTCCACACTCAGAGATTGCTGCCAACTTCGTGTTTATAGCTGTCACTACTCATCTTTAGCATCTTTAAAATTTATCAGAGAAAAAGATTGGTAGCACCTCCAAGGAAGTATAAAAGAAAATATATTACTCATTTAATAGATAAAAGAGCTAGCAAAAGTTAGAGATAGTGTGATTTACAGATACATAACAAACCACACATGTACACATATGTGAATGTGTTTCTTGCTCTTTTACTTTCTTTTTAAAAAATTATTTATTTATTTGCAAGCAGAGAGAGAAAGAGAGAGAGAGAGAGAGAGAGAGAGAGAAGAGAGAGAGAGACAGACAGAGAGAAAATGGCCATACCAGGGAATCTAACCACTGCAAACAAACTCCAGATGCATGTGCCCCTTGTGCATCTGGCTTATGTGGGTCTTGGGGAATTGAACCTGGGTCCTTTGGCTTCACAAGCAAATGCCTTAACTGCTAAGCCATTTCTCCAGCCCCACCCTTTTACTTTCTATAGCAAGAATATTTATCTTTTGATATATTAATAATAGTATTTCTAATGTTATAACAGTAATAATGCAAATAAAATTCACTACATTAAGCTACTAATCCATATCTCAAATACTTAATAAGCCAGTAAGAAAGTTTTTATTTGAAAAATTCATCTCCTATTTTGGATCATGCGTCATATCACCAAACAGGGTTGTGTTTTACTTGTACTTGCAAAAAGGCTCTTAGACAGTTTCCCTCGTGCTGGAATCAAAGATATGATCTCCGGGATCATAAAGACAATAACCTGTTTGGATCCTGGAATATTATCAGTGTTTGAAGACTGTTCTTTTCCTTTTTTCTTGTTTCCACAGGAAGTAAAGCAATTTGCTCAGATGGTTTGAGGAAGCTATTATGCTAAGGGTTCTGCCTTAGATTTGATTATGTACAAAACAGGAAACAGATGTGGATTTAGTCTTGGTCAACCTGTGGTGCTATCATGGTTCTATAGCTGGAGTGACTTATAACCCACTGAAAAGAGAGCAAAGTTTACTTCTCACAGTTCTGAGGGTGTTTGGTCTGAGATTCAGGGCAACGAGGTAAGTCTCTGCTGAGACCTCTTCCTGGTCTCAGCATATCTCTGCTCACCGTGCCCTCCACGGGCCAAGAGCAGATGGAATATGCAAGACTTCGGGCCCTCATGAAGGTGCTAATCCTGCGAAAGGTGACGCCATGTGCATGATCTTTGTACCCCCTAAGGATTTTATTTCCAAATATCATCACATTGGGGTTTAGGGCACAATCCTTGAGCCCTTTTATTTTGCTTTCTATTTTTTATCTTATTTTTCTGAATTAGGTGATAAATAAATTGAGTGGACAAATAAGTAAGCATTGAGTTTGCTAGCAAACTCAGGCATCGTTGGTTGCAGTGCACACAGATGGAGTTACAGGTCCCAGCATTACCATTAAGGAGTCAGTTCATGTAGGGGAGTTAGGCTGCCCCTTTGCTATACAAGCAGCCGTGATTTCATTCATTTTATAAAATGGCTTTAGCTGCCTCTGAGAATAATGCCAAGGGACTGTGCTGCCATATGGCTGAGATGTAGGCCTTTCTGAAAGTGTCACCCAAAGGGGTCCTCTGAGGACTCCCAGCCACGTGTAAATTCCTATTTTTCCCTCTCTGCCTGCTTCTCACTCCCCCACAAGCCGCCCTCCTTCCACTCTTCCTTCAAATGTTCGGTAGCTGTCAGGTTTCTTTTATAGAAATAAGTGAAATTATAATGAGACAAGAGTTAGACGTGCTGGCGATGAAAAGAAAGACTTTAAGGAAATAAAAAAAGGAATCGCCTCTCTCTTTGAAAGCCTTAAGGAGGAGGAAGGAAGGCAGTGAAGGGTGTACCCTTCTCAGGAAGTTCTTTCCTCGCACATTTGACTTTCAAAAATGCCTCTGATCTTTTCATGGGGACCTGATGCTACTTTAAACTAGACTCTAACAAAGCTGGCTGCTGAGGCTGTGAAAAGTTGAGTCCAAGAATTCTCTCCTTCTGGCCTGAAGCAGAGCTTCTCCTTTGGAAAATCATGGTTTGTGATATCTTCCCAAAGCATGCAAGGGTGAACAGAGAATTTCCAGTTCCTGATGGTCCCTTGTATTCAGCAAAGGCAGTCTAGTCATGATAGACAATGCAATCACTGCTCTCCAAACACATCAAAGCATAGAACTGAGCTTAAACCTGATTTACCACAACATGATGAAAGTTTAAGGTGACAGATAGCCTTGTGACCCTGAGATGAGCCCTTCCCATAGCATCCACAAATCAAAACATCACATTTTATTTCAAAAGTATATACAAATATTATATGTCAATCAAAAATTAAAATGCAGAGATGTCTTCATTACAATAGCAAGCAAACATTTCTATAGTGTTATACTTTTTAAGTGTGTTTATGGTTTTTATATCTTTACTTTGGTATGTTCCCCCAAGGACAGGGGTTTTATGGAATTTCATTGCATAGATTTTTTTGTTTTATGGGTGAAAAAGTAGCCTCATACTTTGTAAGCAGTAGAATTGGGTCTTCAAAAAAAAAAATCAGCTTTTTATTTAAAAAAAAATCATGTTATAGGTGAAATAACATAGACCCTAAAGTGAATTGTGCAAGCTCTCACTTGCAAATTTAAAAGCCCAGAGAAACCTGAGTAGTCCGTCTGCCTGATCCTGAAAATTTCAGAGGAGCTCTGTAGCTCTGCATGCAGTTTAGTGTAAGGAGCATGGTGTGATGGAAGGTAAAGAGTGCACATTTGAATGTGTTGAGGGTGAACTGTCTTGTGCTAGAGTTACATGGAATCCCTCTATGTATATGGAACTTGTGTCCATCAGACATACCTGATTGAGAGGCTTGGTATTCATGGGTCTGAAGGAACACCAATGCACCAACAATTTGGAGGTGTTCCTGGATTCTTATCCAATGAATTCAAAGAAAAAAAGCCCACAGATCCTAGGATAAGGTTCAGAAAGATTCTTTCAGCTTTAGGATGATGAAGAGAGGGCGCTTAAGCCTAGACCAGAAGAGAAGGAAGCGAGGTGGAGCTCTTGCCCAGGGAGGATAGGAGGGGCTTTGAGAAGCCCACCTGGAGACTCAGATTTGGGTTTTTTATGCAGAGTGGCTACGTAGGAGACCAGGTTGCCAGGTTACTATAGACCAAGACCAGATTGTCCAGCTTTGCCAGTCATCTCAGGTAAGGGTCAGTGTCTCTGTCCTCTAGGAAGGGCGCAAGCTTAATCTAGACATCTTCCCTGACGATGTAGCATCCAGGTTTCTGCAAGCTTAGTGACATTTCCTGCTTTCAGTAAAGGAATAAAACACCATTATTTTGGGGTTCTGCTATCCTGAATGCCTAGCCAATTTCTGTCTCCTATTAGTCATAATATGAAGAACAATAAAAACCTCTCAAAATTTGCTTTTGGTAAGTCATCTGACTTCAGATCCCAATGCGACACAGCATGTGAGGTTCAATATAGAGCCCGAGGTCTGTTTGTTCTTTTGTTTGCTTGGTTTTTGAGACAGTGACTCACCCTGTAGCCCAGGCTGATCTTGAACTCAGGGCAGACCTCTTCTCTCAGCCTCCCCATTGCTGGGGTCACATGTAAGTCCCCCTGCCTGGCTTCTATACTTGAGTTCTCCTTATAGAGGGATATGTCTACAAAAACATCTTAGCCTAAATAAAGTTACAATATGATACAGTGACTTGTAATTCTAAGTTATTCGAACCTATTCATTCTCCAGAGCAATGGGGTTGTGAGGCTGGAAGTCACACCCACATCCATCCAGAGCACTGAGCCACTATTGTTGGCAGGGCCTTCAGCACCAGGCATCATTTGGTATTCCTTCTCTTCCTGGAAGAACTCTGTCCACAAGCTCCAGACGCCAATCATTCATAAGCTGCCAAGAACTAAACATTGTCCTTTTCAACTCTCCTGGAAATAAGTCAGATAGAGTTGAGCTGGTCCCGAGCCCGTGGTGAGGTGGACTTTAGCCCACATGTTACTTATCAATGACTCCAATGTGCGTCGTGGTAAGGTTTAGGGTCTTCTACCCCAGAAAAGGGCACCTTGGTATTTGAGACAAAGCAGAGGTAAAGAAGACTCTCTGACCTTCCTCCATTGCTTATTTACAGAGGAAAACCACAGAACCCAGCAGATTTTCCTTACAAGCAGGTACTAGGATCTTTAGGTTAGAATTAGCCACACTACCCCCTAGGAATGAAATGCCCCACCCCGAAGACACAGGGAGGGACACAGAGGAGAATCTGAGCACACTGGCCAGGCTAAGTCTCCCCAGGTTCTTATCACTAGATCAAACACCATTTATGAGATCTTACTCCTTTATTACTCCATTCCATTAGATGTAGCATAAAAGTAAAAGAATTTCCTGTTCCTTTGTGTTTTCATTTCTTGATAGTCTCCTATGCCCTACAAAACTACACACACACACACACACACACACACACACACACACCTGCATGTGTCTGTTTTCTTTTTTCTTTTACTGTTGGATGCTTTGTCCAGGAATTAATGATGAGTGTGAAAAATGAATTTCTCTCCCCTGTCTTCACATTGCTAAAGAGATTACTGCATTCCTGGCCATCAACGAGAGCTCAGAAACACTTTGAAATACTTGTCGAGATGTTGTGCTTATCCCAGCACACGGTTCCCCAGGTGATGGTCAAGGATCTCGGCGAGCCCTATTTAAAATGTACCTAGCACCAATCTCTAGCTTCTTTCAGGGAACATAGAACAACCTCAGATGTGGTGAGATATGAGATGATAAATACATTGTAGCATGTCTTCCTCTGGGCATTGCTTATGCCATCATATTTTAAAAGACTTATGTATGATACATTGCCCTTACCATGACATTTTTTAAAAATAAAATTTGTGTACACAAAATTCAGATGGAGTATAGTCGTGCTAGAATCAGTTCTGTGATGTTGGGATCTGTACTTCGGAGACGGTCTGTGTACTTTGATGTGGGAATGTGTAGGCTTAGACGAAGCCAGGCAGCCTCTCTCAGCCAGTGGTTGTCTTTCAAGTTCTGGTGTCTGGGTAAGAGGCTCCAAGCCAGCCAAGGTATTTTGGTCACAAGAATGAACTGTGCTTTGTACTCCCCACATGTCTATTTCTGTACAAGGTGAGATTTAAGCAAAGGTATGGAGGTCACTAGAGAATGAAAGGACGGGTGCTGTAATTCAAGTGAGGCACAGGGGTCCTTCATTCTTCAGTAAGAATAATGCAGCTTAATGAGAAGGAATTTCTATGTGTGTCATGATCCGTCTTCAGTGTCAGGACCTTGGGCTGATGTGACTTCAGCTCACCCCTTTCTTTTTCTCTCACCACAATGTGCAAAGACATCTGGGTTTGGCACACACACTATCTTTTGTTAATAATTCCTCTGTATGGGGACTGGGGAAATGGCTCAGTGAGTAAAGTGCTGGCCCCCCAACCATTAAGAACTGAGTCCAGGTCCCCAACACCCACAAGTAATACTGGAAATGATGGTGTGTGCTTATAATCTTTGCTAGCCACTAAATCCCTTTCAAATTGACAGGGAAATTGAGTCTGGGAACAGTTTCTCATAACACATCATCATGCAAGAAAACTGGAGTTGGTGTTCTGGTTGGGGAGGCAGAGACAAGAGGGTTCCTAAAAAGATTCCTGGGGCTTGCTGGCTGGCTATTCTAGTTGAATTGGTGAGTACTGGGTTCACTAAGAAACAGTGTCTCATGAAAATAAGTTGGCGAAGCTATAGAGAAAGACATTAAACATTGGCTTTTGGCTTCTACATGTACATCTACACACAATGTACATGCATATGCACATGTGTTCACACACATATGAATATGCATCCAAATGCATACCGCATACACATAAACAAAACACCTTTTCTGTGACAATATGTTTTAGATCTAACAACATGATAATTGATTTTGTTTGTTTTGTCATTGAGAAACTATTCATAAATACAAAGAAAGAATACATTTTACCTCAGATATTATTTGAATTCAGTAAAATACTTTTACAGGAGTTAGGGAGATGGCTCAGAGGTCAAAGGCATTTTATGTGCAAGCCTTCTAAGCAGAGCTCAAATCCATAGAACCTATGCTTGATGCAAAATGGCCTCAACATCTATGAAAGACAATGTGTGACTGAGCCAGGAGAATCACCCAGCTGTCAGGGCCAGTAAGACCCAGCAGCAACGTGACAAGATGACATGCCCTGTCTCAATCCAAGGTACAGGAAGACGACTGACACCCCAATGTTCTCCCCTGATCTCCTCACAGGCACAGTTGCATTCAAACATATACCCATAGATACAGACCCACAAGTATTGATGATAATATATAGTATATATGAATTAAAGTTCAGTCTTACCAGCACAGAATTATTACAACCAAAAGCTGCCACAGATGTGACCTCCAGTGCTCGCAGTCACAGAATGGAGGAGAGAGAAGTTATCTGCTTTCCAGTCACAGCACCATCATGATTTATCAACATTTATTGCTCAAAGTCAGGTATTCATGATTCCACAGGAACTGGAAATACTTATCACTTTGGCTTGAAACAAGGCCAAAAGTTTGCAGATGTTTGTACTCTTGCTTTAAAAAAAAATTACTTTTGCTTGAAAAAGAGCTGCATATATTAATGGGGTGACTGTTAGGTTGATCTGCGCACATATTGTAGGATGATCCCATCAAGCTAACCCATCATCTCATGTGTTTGTCCTTTGCTTGGGGGGAGGGAGAACATTTAAAATCTACTCTTTCCACAAATCTGCATAATGTTAAAGCCACTGTGATAAAACTTATTCCTCCATATAACTGAAACTTTGAGCCAAACCCTTCCCATCTCTTGACCACCAGCCCCTGGTAACCACAATTTTACTCCCTACTTCAATGGGTTCCTTTTCTTTAAAGATGTCACATATAAATGAGATCATGAGGTATTTCTCCTTATGCATTTGCCTTATTATAATGCACTCTAGTTCTATCCATGTTACAAATGCCAGGATTCCCTTCTTTGTTGAAGATAATAGTATCCCAGCATAAGTATGTAACATATTTCTTTTCCCATTGCTACTGAGGTTGTTTTGCTACAAAACTCTTCTGAATAAAGCCACACTCAATATGGGATAGTAAGATATCTCTCTTTGACAAATTTCTTTCGATACCCAGAATTAGATTTGCTAAATTGTATGGTAGTTCTATGCCTAGTTTTCCGAGGAATCTTTATTGTGCTTTCCACAACAGTCATTCTAGTTTACCTTCCCACCACAAATGTGCCACATCCTCACTCTTTAGCATTAATGTTTGAAGTAGCTCTTTTTGAAGGGTTGAGGTTCCTTCTCATTGTAGTTTTAGTTTGTACTTTCCTGGTACTTAGTGATACTGAAGGCCTCTTACTACATCTGTTCATGCCTTCTGTCTAATTTAAAAACATTGATCAAGAAGCCGGGCGTGGTGGCACATGCCTTTAATCCCAGCACTTGGGAGGCAGAGGTAGGAGGATCGCCGAGAGTTCGAGGCCACCCTGAGACTACATAGTTAATTCCAGGTCAGTCTGGACCAGAGTGAGACCCTACCTCGAAAAACCAAAACCAATATATATATATATATTGATCAATGCACCAATAATTGATAAATTTCATCTGATCCAAAGTAACTTACCTGTTTTTAGAATTTAGGATGTCTGGTACTACAGGATGGCCCCTTAGCTGGAATAGCTTCCTATAGCTATAGTCTTGAAATCAACCATTTTTCCATGATAAAGTCCACTCAGTTCCGATGTTGTGCCTTCAATAGGTACTTCATTTCCAGTGAACACAGGAGATAATTAAATTTGACTCTTCATCACTGCTTCCTAAAAAGTAGAGATATCATATTCCCTTTGACTAGCTAATTTCCATCCCCTACCCTGATCAAACCAAGCCATAAAACCAATTCCAGTTTCTCCTGCATGACAGTGTGCTAGGAGAAACTTCTCCCAGGACTAATTTCCATGTCAATCCGGAAAAGGCTTTAGTGGCCAGAAAACAAACAAACAAAAAAAAAAATTCTGGATGATCCAAGCAACAAATAAAGGTTCCTGGAAGGCTGGCAAGGGATTCTGAGACTTGCTAGGGAAGCTCAAGAACCATGTGGAGAGCACTGGGCAACCAGAGTGTGCTAAAACATACCTATTGTGCCAGATGTGCCGCTGTCACAAAAACCCATGACACAAGAACTTATTTGCTCTGTGAAAGCCTTGAATTAGAATATGGTGGCCTCTGCTGGTGCCACAACTAGATCTTCTTAGCTTAAATTTTTAGTTTCAAATTCAAAGTTTATGCAATTATTCTGGCCCAGGACCCACGGCTTTCTACGCACATCCTTATTTATTACTGACACAAAGATGCTACAATGCAAACATTCCAGGTTTTAGTTATTACTTGCTATAGCAGGAAGCAGATTCCATTTTCATCTGTCAGTGTAAGATGGGTCGTGATGTAGGTATCATGAAAGAAGATGCCAAAAATCTTCCCCTGGTCATCACCCCTCACTCACTGCCCCAGCCACACTGGTCAGATTCTTTCTGCCCCTGGAACAATCCTATCTATACATATTCTTACATCCATTTGGGGGAATATTCTTCCCCAGATCATTGCATAGGTCACTTCTACTTATCAATCAGGATCCCATTAAATTCCATTTCTATAAAGTGGTCTTTCTCAACTACACTATCTAAAGGAAAGTTAGTGGCTTTGCAGAAGGGATCTCAAACCTCCTCTATGTCATGAACTTAAAAGCTGAATAATCTATTATCTTATTTGTTTTGTTTGCACCTCTGAATTCTCTGTATCCAGAGTAGCGACAGTTACATGTCATAGTTCGAATTGTACCTGGGGAGAAAGTAAATCAATCAAAATCCAGGTCTGGATTTTGCACAGAGGCCCGGGTGGAATCAGAGACCTGGACAGAAGTGGATGTAAGACCTCCCATAAGTCAGGCATGCGTTGTTATTGGCTCGTATTCCCCACAACAGAGCGCTCAGCATGGGATGTCTGCTCCTGAGCGCTACCTCAATCTAAATAATGCATGATTGTGAAACACTCTGGAAACATAAAAAACCATGCCAATTTCAAGCCTGTTTCTCAATGCCTGTGGATTTTTCTTTGGACTCCATTTTCTGGCCAATCAGACACATTTCATGTGATGGAGATCCCACAGAGTAAAGCATCTTTGTAGCATACACTGATTTATGGCAATTGTTTGTGGAAATGAAGAACTCTGCATGCCTTGGTCACATGCCCACATGGTGAGCACTGGTCAGTACTGCAAATGTCAGCACCTGGGGTTTTACCACTCACCTTAGGGAATTGAAGACATTTCCTGATGTCTCTGAAAAGGTCAGAAACTATAAGAACATCCCAGCAGACAAGTGTTAGGGGCTCTGAGATTCCAGGAAAAGTTTGAAAGGGGTATAACTAGAAAAGAAAATGTTCAAAGTTTGTGTTTAAAATGCATAAATATACTTTTGTTACATACAAAACTAAGTTCCACTTGAAACACGGTAAGTCTTGCCTTTGATTTAGTGATTCAGCCAACTGCAGGTGTGCATTATTAAACCCCAGGGCTTGAGTCATGAAACAGATTCTTGTTTCTGCCTTTATGACTTTAGGCAATTAAAGCCATTTTGGCATAACAAATCACTGAATATTGAGTAACATAAGTTATCAGATCATCTTCCCAATAGTTTTGCTCTTTGAGCCCCCAGACTTCCCTCTTTATTGTATGCATGCAGGTGATGGTATACATGACCAGATGAGTCTAAACAATATATACATTATATATAATATATATAAATTCAGTTTTATATTCTTCCCCTTCCCTGTGGATTATAGGCAAAATGTTTTTCCAGGAGATTTTCTCGCTCCCAAGGAAGTATTGTCTATTCACTCAGGCCAGGTAAATATTTTAGACTTTCATTCTGGAGCTGTCTTTGCCAGTTTATGGGGAGCCAATGTTGTGAATACAGGCAACGACTTTTTCAATCCCCTTCAGATCACTGCCTCATTTAGCTTTGGCACAGGGGACGCTTTCCATCAACTTTAGAAATTCGTTCTCTTTTTGTTAGCTCTGCAGAAAATCATCTCCATTCTTATTGCTTTGCCTTATCAGTGATTACAACGTAAGCCCCTGATGTCACGACAAGAGACTCCTGATCAGCTTGGACTGATTGGCTTCCCAGGGAAGAGGGAGGAGGGCCGTGCAAATGGCTCTGGTTTGGCTTTGAGGGGAAGGCAGCTGGGGCTAAGCTGCCAAGTTGATAAGGAACAGAGGACTGTGCACCATCCAAGCAGAAAACTCAGCCTCAGAAATTGCTAAGGCAGAGAAAGGCATAAGACACATGTGGCTGGTTCCTGAGCATATGTGCTTAAGCCAGAGGAGGGGGAAAAAAGAGAGAAAGACTTCTTTTTTTGTGCCAATTAGATGATATAAGTCATTCATTTGACAGGCAAACCTGAATCGCTTGAGATTTCTGGGAAAGAGCATGTCTTTCACATATGGTGTAGAATATTTTTTATCCCCAAATGCACATTATCTCAGAGGGGAAATTATGAAGATAAAACCATAGCAGTTTTCTGGAATAATCAGTCAGTATGAAACCAATCTTCCTTATATCCCACCACTCAGCCCCCAGTCATTACACTGAGCACTGAAACCTATAATCCTCCTATCTAAGTCCACAATATTTAGCATTATTTCAATAAAGGAACCAAATTCACTAGGTGTGCACCAATGGGTCATTTTCAGAAGGACAAGGAAAGGGAGGTATGGCTGCTGACAATTTGCATGCTAC
Source organism: Orientallactaga sibirica (assembly GCA_036365145.1). Lineage (NCBI taxonomy): Eukaryota > Metazoa > Chordata > Mammalia > Rodentia > Dipodidae > Orientallactaga > Orientallactaga sibirica. The sequence goes on from JAEOAD010001030.1 coordinate 6,602,234, forward strand.
CAAGTTTTGAAATGGTGAAACCCAGAGACACTGCATTTCTACCACATGCTGTTTTATAAGAATATAAACCCAACTGGACATAAAAATATACATCATCCTTCTGGGTACACCTTATGATGAAGCTGTTCAATTGCAGCCTAAGGTCGCTTGCTGCAGAACTATTCTACGATTACTCATCTTTTCTACCAAATGGCAACTTAAAACTCTATCCAACTTGGTTCAGCAGCAACACACACAAATTTAGAGCTTCCTGGTTTAACATAGCCTCCTAGTATAGCCTTCCAGGAGACAATGACTGGAAATCTTTCAACATTACGATATTGCTTCTAGTTTTTTTTTTTGTTATTTTTTTTGTTTGTTTGTTTGTTTTTTTTTTGGTCTTGTTTAGCTCAAGCTGACCTGAAATTCACTATGTAGTCTCAGGGTGGCCTTGAATTCATGGTGATCCTCCTAACTCTGCCTCCCGAGTACTGGGATTAAAGGTGTGCGCCACCACACCTGGCTCTTCTAGTATTTTTAAATCATTGTTTTTCTGATATGAATCTGAATTTTCCCCCCATGGGTTAAAAAAAAAAAAAAAGTGTGCTTCTCTCAGTACAGAATTCTATAGTGCTTTCTTCATTTCTACAGTTCCTGAATGTAGCAGTTGCCTTCTTAGTGTTGAGACACAACACCTGACCAAAGCAGGCTGATGGAAGAAAAGGGTTTATTTTGGCTTAAAGTCTTGAGAGGTTTCATCATGGCAGACAAGGCATGGCAGGAGCAGACAGCCAGGCATCACATCCTGGCAAATCATGAGGGATGAAGCAGTAAAACTGAGCCTGGCTAGCACTGGCAAGCAGGGCTGGCACTGTAAAACACCAAAGACCTCTCCCAGTGACACAGCTCCTCCAGCAAGACTCCTTTGTCTAGGCACCAAGCATTAGGTTTAATCACAAAGACGAGAGGCTATGAGACACCTTTTACATTCGAACACCACATTAGAGAACAGTCCAGTGGACCCTCAGGAACTCTACCTCACGTGGAGATAGGATAAATGGTAGACAGTTCTGAGAAGAAAGGCTACATGACCTCTATCCCTTGAACATAAAGAAAGGCTCTTGATTCCAACAACCCAGTGCTTCGTGTCTAGACCTGATGCCTGGTTTGACTCTAACTGTCCCAACCACCAACTTAGATAAGAGATGTGAAGTTTTTTGCTGTTTTTTCTCCTTTAAAAGAGAGATGATTACAACCAAAAATGTTTCAAAATTGTGGTGAAGTTAAAGAGAATGTAGTACATTTATTTCATAGTATACTATTAATGCATATTTTAAAAAAATTAGGGGCTGAAGAAATGGCTTAGTGGTTTAGATGCTTGCCTGCAAAGCCTAAGGACCCATGTTCGACTCTCCAGATCCCACATAAAGCAGATGCACAAAGGTGAGGCAAGGGCAAGGTTGCACAAGCCCACTAAGTGTTGAAAGCATCTGGAGTTTGATTTAGCAGCTGAGGCCCTAGCATGCCAATTCTCTCTCTCTCTCTCTCTTTCTCTTTGTATTCCTCTCTCTTACTCAAATAAAAAGTATATATAAAAGAATAAAAAAATTATATCCTATCATGTTCAGCAGCATGGATGGGGCCTGATGTCATTATTACTGTAGGAAAAATAAGCTAAGCACAGAAAAGACAACACCGCATGTTCTCCCTCACTCGTGGGAATAAATACGTCAAACTGTAGAAAGACGGGAAGAAATGCTGCTCACTAGACACTACACAGGGTAGAGGGGAAGGGGCAGAGGACATGCAGATCAACACAGTGGCAGAACTCTCAATCCTTCTTTAGCACAAGAGGCTCTCTGTTAGATAACACATTCTATGATGCATTCCTAAGTGGTTACACAAAAGAAGTGTGAATACAAAATGGTCAGCACGTAAAAATCATAACTAGACATAGACAAATGGCTCAGCAGTTAAGGCAATTGCCTGAAAAGCCTATCAACCCAGGCTCGATTCCCCAATATCCACATAAAGCCAGATGCACAAAGTGGCACGTGTATCTGGAATTTGTTTGTAGTGGCAAGGGACCAAGGATTGCCCATTCTCTATCTCTCTCTTTTTCTTTCTCTGCCTCTCTCTGCTTGCAAAGAAAAAAAAAAAAAAAAGAAATAATAACTGATTGAATAAATAAAAAAACTTATCCTGATTTGACTTCTAAATTTGCATACATGTATCAAATTACCATAATGCACATTATAAAGTTGCCTAAATTGAAAAGATGAATTATAAAGAACTATAAGCTCCTATTGAATTCTGTCTTGGCAAGATATGATATTTTAAAAATATATGAATACATAAATTTTAGAAAATGAACTGAATTCATTACATTGAATTATTTAAAATTATGATTTAGACCAGTTAAACCTTTTACTTTTAACAGTTAAAGAATCTGAAATGCTTAGAACTTGGCATATGGTTAAGTACTATGTAAGTTTTGGCCATCATTATTGTATGTTACCATGACATTTTATTAAAGTGAGTAAGTTTTAGGAGCAGAAAGGACTTTTAAATTATATTGTATATGAGATGCAATTAGGAAGCACCTCGCTGCATATGTAGCATAAGTCTGTGAGGCTAGTAAGGAAGATTTCTGGCCCCATTTTATTAGCAAAAGTCTGCAGGTTCCATTATCAAGTTAGGTAACAGTGGAGAAAGCACACCAATTTTTAATTGATAGAGTGATAGTTTATATTGATTGTCAACGTGCAGGATCTAGAGTGATCTATGACGGATTATCTAGATTAGGTTACCTTGATTAGGTTAATTAACATCGAAATTCCCACCTTAACTGTGGGCTACACCATTTCACAGGACTGCGTCTTGGAGATGGGATACTGGATGGAATAAAAAGGAGAGTTGGAGCTCCAGCATCCCTCACTCTGCTTCCTCACTGTGGACTAGCTGTGACCAGCTGCCTCAACCTTCTGCCATCTACTCTCTGCCATGATGTACCACAACCTCCAAAACAAACCCTTCCTTCCTTCAAGCCTTCTTGGCAGGTATTTATTTATAGCAACCAAAGGTAACGAATACCAATGAAAGAGCTCACTGTTGGTCACACACAGTTTCCAGTTCAAGAAAACTATCCAAACAGCTATTCCAAAGTTTATGGTCTTAAGAAGTTTATCTTAGGCAAAAATACACAATATAAGCAGGCTTTTAGCTAAAATCTGTTTGCTATAATAGACATTTACATGGTGGTAGAGAACACATACAGACTTTTGTCTAGGAAACCAAGGGGTGAGCTTCACATATGGGGTGATAGTTTTGCCCAGCCTTTGAAGAAAATGTCAGATTACTCCAGAAGAGGAAAGACGTAATGACCATTAGGAAGTACATGCTTGGTGACTTTTAGCCAGGTTTCCTCTAATGGCTTGTCTTACCCCCTACTTAACCTCAACAATTTATGTAATCCCTGAAAATGCTGAAACCTAGACCCAGCCAAATGCGCCCTCAGGGCACACTCTGCTGTTGCTCCTGTTATGTGATACCCAGGCCTTCTGTGGTCGTCATGGCAGCCCCAGGGTGTGGTTCTGAGCCAAGCCCTATTAGTTTAAACACCACCCACTTATCGTCCTATAACCCTGGCTAAGGGTCTGCAGCAAGGAAAAGGATGTTCACAAAGGCTTCAACCCTACCAGTGACAGGAAGGGGATAATTTCACCTGAGGCAAGATGTCACAACAGTCAAACATAAAGCCCACCAACTGTGGTTTTGTCTAGGAATTCCATCCTTCCTTTCTAGAATTAGTAAGGCTCCTTGCACATGCATCCCCAGTCTAAAAGGCTTGGGTCCACCTAATAATCTAAGAGGATACTGCCACAACCAACTCTCCTGCCTTGCAAGCAATAGTACTTGTATGTGCTCAGCATGATGTCCAAAGTTGTGTTTAACTTAATTTCCCCAGTAAGGAGACACACAGTTCAGTGAGTCTACAACACATTCAAAGAACTATGAAAGTTATTACCCCTGGACTCTCCATTATTGTGAAATCTCAATGAAAAGAAAAGCCAACACTGATTTTCTTTTAAAAAGAATCTAGTGCATCTTTTGACTCATTTTTGGTATGAGAATGATTCAACAATGACAATCCTTTTGGTGGTACAGGTATGACGGTTCATGCCTGTAGTCTCAGCACTCGGGAGCCAGAGACAAGAGGGTCAGCTGAAAGCCAGCCTGGGCTACAGAGCAAATAAAGGCTAGCTGGAAGTATGTGAGGCACTGTCAAGAAAGAAAACAGAAACAAAAACAAATAAATAAATAAAGAGAATTTCTGTATTTTAACATGAGTTCCTAGAAATGTACGTCTATATAATGAACATTATATTTATATTGCTTAGCAATACTTTATAGCCTGAAATGCAGATTTTTACTAATGTTGAAGAGACTGACTAAAATAGCTAGAATTATTTATAGAAAATATTTTAATAAGTATAGGGATATCCTGCCAACATTTTTCAATAATCAATGTCTACTAAAATAATTTGCCCCATCTTATTTAAAATATCTTCATTGGTGGAAAGCATTGAGTATGTTAGACACTATGCACTATCTTACTATCAGATTGAACCATTATGCTCTTTTCCTTTTATACTGCAAGCTTTGGAGCCTGCAAATTTTGAAAATGCTCTTATTCGGCCTCCCCATTTATCAAGATGTGGCTAGATGAAAGTTTGAGAGAATAAGACATGGCTCAAGCCTGCTGACACACTATTTCTGCTAACGTTTTGATGTCCCTGACTTCCGGCCAACCTTTGCGGATGCACTGCACTTCTGCCTTCTTTTCCGTCCGGATTGACATGTTATCTGAGCCTGTCATCCATTCTGTCAACACAAGTAAAGGCCACATGAATCCCAAAGTCCCTCTTCTAGAGTTGGCCAGTCTGTCTCAAACATTCAGAACTCCAGATCTCTTGACCTGTGAAAGCGTCATCTGTGGTTACTGTTTGAGCTGCTACAACGTAGGACTGCTGTAACCTGCAGTGAGCACCTTCCCAGCTGATGTTCTGTACTGTTCCCTGAGTGTCCAGAGTGGAAGCCTGGTGTCATCACAGGCTGCATCATCATCAAATGGTGCCACCCATCACTAATCCATGTAACTCCTCCCCATTATTTCATGTGACTCATCTACATCGTAAAAATGCAATGCCTCATTATATTTTCAGATGAAATTAGAAATGCCACTTTCCTCTTCAAACCTTCTAAGATGTCACCACATCCGTTCTAATAAAAACCAAATAGTCGGGCTGGAGAGATGGCTTAGCAGCTAAGGCGCCTGCCTCCTAAGCCTAAGAACGCTGGTTCCAATCTCCAGCGGTTCCAATCTCCAGGTCCCACGTTTAGCCAGATGCAAAGTGAGGCAAGGGCGCAATGCCGCACTTGACCATACGGGGGCGCACACATCTGGATTTCGTTCACAGCAGCTGAGAGGCTGCTGGCACGCCCATCTCTATCCATCTCCCTCTCTCTCCAAAAAAAAAAAAAAAAAAAAAAACAGTCTAATGCAATAATAATACAAAATCCTTTGTAATTTGTTTTCTATCTATGTTCCTAGACTAATCTCTCCATACTAACAAATATGCTCATTTTATCTTGTTCACCTGTTTCTCAAAATCTCCCTCAATGTTCATCTTCCTCTTCTTCCACTGTCTTAATTATAATTTCCTCTCTATGTGTACTATTCTTTCTCTCCCATCACAGTGTTGAAAAGTGACCTCTTTTAAAAATTAGAACACCTGGGCCTGGTGGCCCACGCCTTTAATCCCAGCACTGGGAAGGCAGAGGTAGGAGGATTGCTATGAGTTCAAGGCCAGCTTGAGACTACACAGTGAATTCCAGGTCAGCCTAGGCTAGAGTGAGACCCTACCTCAAAAACCAAAAAAAGAACAGATATTTCTTTATAGCAGACTTTCTGCTCTGCTCTTTGTTTCATTTATCTGCAGCTCACTGAGGTCTAAAATATTAAATGGAGAATTTCAGAAATAAAATGCATGAATTTAAAATTGTGCACTTTTCTGAGTAGGGAAATGAAATGTTGTGTCATCGCATCATATCTTACCTGGGACATGAATCGTCCTGTTGGCCAATGTGACCATGCTGCCTGTGCTTCCCTCCCATTAGTCATTTGACAGACATCACTATTATTGAATCAGCTATTCTACTATCACAGTTTGTTTTCAAATAACCAAATTTTACTTAGCAATGCCTCCACAGTACAGGCATAGTGACAGTGAAACTTGTATTGCAGTGTATTTTTATAATGTTCTATGTTACTATTAGTGTCGGTCTCTTTCAACACATAATTATGAGCCAAACTTTATCATAGGTACATATGTATAGCAAAAAAAAAAAAAAAAAAAAAAATAGTGACATAAGGTTAAGTTCTTTCTGCAGTTTGAGGCATCCTCCAGGAATCTTAGAACAAAATTCCTGTGATTAAAGAGGGCCTACCAGACTTCTCATTTTCTAGACCCTTCTTCAATCAAAGCTCAATAGCCTCACTGTTTAGTTATTTTGGTAACACAGGAGTTTCATTAAGTCCTACATATATGGAACATGCACTGTGCTGAGTTATGTTTTTGTTGTTGTTTGTTTGTTTGTTTTTGTTTTCCGTTTTTCGAGGTGGGGTTTCTTTCTAGCCCAGACTGACCTGGAATTCACTATGTAGTTTCAAGGTGGTCTTGAACGCATGACCGTCCTCCACCCTCTGCCTCCCAAGTGCTGGGATTAAAGGTGTGCGTGATCACACCCAGTACTGAGTTTTAATAATTGAAAGATGTGTAAGAAACAGTGTTTGCCATCAATTGACATATGGGAAATATGGCAAAACGTTCATTTGCATATGTAAGGGACACAGACTTCTATCTTAGAGGGACAACCACTGAGAAAGCAAAAGGAAGAGTTAGTGACTACATGGAGATGCATAGAAAGTCAAGGCAGGCAGAAGAAATGCTATGAGCAAAGCTCTGAGAACAGATTTCCCAGGCTAGGCCTTACTAACTGCAAGCAGCTTTTGTTTCCTAGTTTCCTTCTACCTTATCAAAGACCAAACTGCATGGTGACAAATGTAAGTCAGGGACTAAAACGTCCTTAAGTTGACCTTGGTGGAAAAACTCAAGTCAAATGCTTTCCCATTACTGACCCACTAGTGTTTTCTTTCATTAGAAAAAGCACAGAACAGAATGACTAGTAAATGCTAAAGCAATTGTCAGCTTCTCGTTCTTTGCATACTCCCCTGCACAAATCTCTGAGGCATTTCATCTGCACTGGGTTTTTGTTACAGGAATATAGGAAAAAAAAATAGCACAAAACATTAACCCTTATTTGTTAAACTGTATACTGTAAACATTTCCATTATAACAAAGCTGTCATGTGGTCTAATCCTCTATTTGGTTGTTTTGTTTCTTGAGATAGGGTCTCCCTCTAGCCAAGGCTGACCTCTGTAGTCTCAGGCTGGCCTCGATCTCACTGTCATCCTCCTCCCTCTGCCTCCTGAGTGCTGGGGTGGAAGGAATGCACCACCACGCTTGGCCATGTGGTCGAATTCTTACTGTGGGAACTAACAGTTGAGAAATGGCCTTTAAGGTATCACTAGGATCTGTGACTGGGAACCTCAGGGGCAAACCACTCTATTTTTAGCATGCTTAGGCCAATATAAGCCTTCCTATTTATATGTTTCCCCTGCAGCTTTGGGTAGGGGGATCGCTCTCACCTTATGGCTCATCTTTGGCCTGTTGGACCAAAACAAAAAAAGTTCTCATGTGCACATGATCACTTCTACACCCTATACTATTTCTGTTCTGGTATCTGATTGGAACTCTGAATGAAGCTTGGCTTTGAGTCCAGAAAAACAGATACTGACTGCTACAGTGATTATCATTCCAGTTTAGATGAATATATATAATATAATTAATATAATATAATATATATAATATGTATATGTAATCTCCTAATTCATCTGATTATTCACTTATTCATATTGACAAGCATTCACTGAGCACTTGATATAAACTGGGTATAAATCTAGGAGTGACTGCAATGAGATAAATATGGGAAAATAGATATAGGTTAATTGGCCTCTCTGATAGTTTGTTACAAAGCAGGCACTCATTATGCATTTACTAAATTAATTATTCACAAAAACGATCAACCTAACATTGCAGAATGCTCTATCATAGAGCTGCAATAATTATCCCAGAGGTGATACAACTAACAATATTTTATATTGTATTGGGCTACTTGAATTTTATTAAACTGCTGTGAGTATATTTTGGCTATTTCTTAGAGAGATAAAAACCTCATGGGCTGATTTGCTTCCACTGTTCATTAATCCCTTAGCTAAATACTAAAACACCTAGAACAGTGCCAAATACTAAAGGAACAGTCAATTATATGCTATTTAATGAGGGCAATGACAATAAAAGCTACAAGTCTGGAAAATGAATAGGAATGTTACAATCCCATTTTAACAAGCTAGATGGTTTTTCAAAATTGCTACATTCAGGAATGTATTCTCTTTCCCCTTTCTCCCTCCTTTCTTCCTCCTTATACCCTACTGTTTATTCCCTTCCTCTCTCTTTCTCACCACTCCCTTTCACTTTTCTCATTTTTTAAATTTTCTAAAAAATTGATTATTCCTAAAGGAATCAGGATATTGTTGCCAAGTAGTATGGCAGTTGAAATTCTGTTATTGATAATAGAATCTGAAGTCCACATGTCTTTATGAGGTGACCATCTGAATGTATGGCAAGGAAATTTATACTGACAAGTTTATCTATTCATAAACTTTTCATAGAGTACTGTGAGATTAGTAAATCAGCACTCAATATTTATTATATGTATGGTACAATATAGATATGTTTAACATACCTTTGCTTTCAGACAGTGGAGTATGTCTAATCTCATAAAAGAAGCAAATATTTCTATAAATATAAAAATTATATAAAAAACTGAAATCTGTAAATAAGGTAGGAAGTGGTATAAGGTAGCTAGTTAGATATTAACAATGTTAGAGGACATTAGGGCTGACTGACCTCTATGCTCAGAATCAACAGCTTGCAAAGAAAGGACTAGAACTACAGGACTCTAGTTACAAGAGGAATGGGCTCTGAATCCTATCTCTGCCCTAACAAGGGAAGTGGAATCCTGTCTGGAAAGTCATTGATTGTTTACTATCAAAAACTTCTCCTGGTGCTCTGAACTTTATAAGAGTACTGTATACAGTAGGCTTTCTGACAAAGGTTATACTGTCACCCCTAAACCATAAAACTCAAATCAAGCAGACTCGTCAATCACTTGGAGAATACAGTCCCTGTTCTAGAGGCTTTAGAAATATTACAAATCTTTCCTAAAATCTAGACCCATGCAATGGTGCCCTGGGTGATTGTGCCCTATATTGATAGATAGAAACTCTGCCTGTCTGTCTTCTACACTATATTCTGTATGTCTCATCTGAACTCTTCCAATAGACCTCAAAAGACCCAGGAGTTGAAGGGAGTCAAGACCAAGATTCCAGTGATTTTCAGCTATGAATTTAGTTTCCACAAGTGATCAGGGTCTAATCGAATTTCAGGTAAAGAAAGGCTAATGTGAGGTACACTTACACTTAGAACCAGGGTTTGGGTAGTCCTTTATAGTACACAAGAAAAACTGGACTGCTGTCCCCATGAATTTATTGGCAGTTCTGATGACGAAAGTGGAACAAATTCATACTGTTGCATAAAAAGATGTTTTTTACAAATTTTATCACCTAACAGGAGTATAGAAACTTGGCTTTGACTAGGTGCTAAGCATAACTAAGGAAATGACCATTGTTTTATTTAAAAATATAATGAGAAAATAAAATTAAAATTAAATCAAGGTAAAAAGTAATATTTCTTTGTGATTAAGTCTTTAAACCAAAATTTAAAGTAAATGAAAAACAAAATAAGCTAGTGCACCATAGATTTAACTAGAGGTATTCATGTTATTTCAGATACTATATGGTATTTAAATAATTTAAACTTTTTTTTTTTGGGAGAGAGACAGATAGAGAGGGAGAGGAAGACAGATAGAGATGGGCACGCCAGCAGCCTCTCTGCTGCTGCGAACAAAATCCAGATGCATGCTCCCCCTTGTGGTCAAGTGCGGCATTGCGCCCTTGAATCACTGCATTTGGCTAAACATGGGACCTGGAGATTGGAACCGCTGGAGATTGGAACCAGCATTCTTAGGCTTAGGAGGCAGGCGCCTTAACTGCTAAGCCATCTCTCTAGCCCAATTTAAACATTTTTTTAATTAAATAAGGTATTATTTCTCAATGTTATAATTTAAATAACTCCTTAAATAATGATGAAAATAAACAAATAAAATGAAGAAATAATTATTTGTCTATAAACTAATATTGTATTCCTTAGAAATATGAGAGTATTGTGGGAAATGTTATAATAGAACTTCCTTCTCCAGCTGAACTTGACCATTGCAAAACTATCAAAATGACTGGATTACAAATAACCTGAGCTTTTGAGTCATGCCAATAAAATAAATAGTACTAAACATAGGTCAGTTTATAGTAATGATAATAGGCTTGTTAACATTAAGAAGAGGTTTTCCTTGGATTCAAGACATTAATCCTCCATACCCATAGTTGCACATGATCTAGAGGGTTAGTGGAGTATAGAGGAGATGGAAAGTTAATTGAAAGTAGCTTCTTAAGTCCATCCATAATGGAGTAAAACTCCTCAATGATGTAATGGTCTCTTTGAACTGTCCATGTTCCTTATCTATGTTCTTTATGTAACCTAAGAAACATATACGTTCACCAGAGAGGGCTTAGGTGGAGGCATTGCTTCGGCCTGTGATCAGTACCTAATCTAGGATAAATAGATGATTACATATCGTAGTAAAAGTAAGCCAACAGAAAGATATATTAATGACATAAAATAGGAGGGTATTTAATGTTTGTTGTGGTACATTAAAAGGAAAAGTATTAGAAACTAAAACATAGCTTGAAAACGTTTTCCAAAGAGAGAAGTAATGAATTGAAATATTCACACATAAGCTGAAGAAACAAAGTGAAATTTAAAGCATGAAACAGTGAACTAATCCCATGGAGAACAGACTGAGGAGATAGAGCACATTTTACTTGGATTGGCATTTATAAAGAAGGAAGGGGTTAGTAAATTGTGTATGATCTTGACTACCTATATAGTTCAGTTTCTTGGCCCAACAGTAAAGGTTGAGACGAAACTTTGCAGATGTCATTGGCGTGTACACTCACATGACTTACATAAAGCAGATCTCCTCAGTAGTATACATGGTCTCATCCAATTAGTTAAAGAACTTTCAGAGCAGAATCTTTCCACAAAGAAATAATGTCTCAAGGGCTGGAGAGATGCTTAGCGGTTAAGGCGCCTGCCTCCTAAGCCTAAGAACACCCATTCGATTCTCCAGGTCCCACGTTTAGCCAGACACAAAGTGACACAAGGGCACAATGCTGCACTTGCCCACAAGGGGGCGCACACATCTGGAGTTCATTCACAGTGCCCATTCTCTCTCTCTCTGCTTCTCCTTCTCTCTCTCTGTGTCTCTCTCCCCCCCCCAAAAAAAAAAAAAAGAAAAGAAAAGAAAAAGAAAGAAAGAAATAATGTCTCAAGATTCTAACATAGAACATAGAAATCCCACCTGAATTTCCACCCTGATGGTCTGGTTTTTCTGGAGAAGCAGAGCTAGTAGATAAATGGAATATATCTGGGCTGGAGAGATGGCTTAACGGTTAAGGCATTTGTCTGCAAAGCCACAGGATCTCGGTTCAACTCTCCAGGACCCCTGTTAGCCAGATGCACAAGGGGAGTATGCATGTAGAGTTCGCTTACAGTGGCTGGAGGCCCTGGCATGCCCATTCTCTCTCTCTCTCTGCTTCTTTTTCCCTCTCAAATAAATAAATAAATAAAATGTAAAAAAGATCTGTTCCTATTAAAAATGGAATATATCTAATGAGTGATTATGGTATTTCTTATGAGAATACAAACTATGTGTTATGAATATATATCTGAGATTAATCATTAGAAGTGGTTCATAATTGTCAGGATTGAGGGGAGAGGCTGAGAGCCATGTAAGATCAAAGGTGAGTCTGACAGCCAGAGAACCAGCAGTGAGAATTTCACAGGGCATCAGAAGAAGGCTGCCAGCTTTGAGCAAATTCTCACCTCCCTTGCTCTTCTCATTGGGTTCTCAAGGTGTGATTTCCATGCACCCAAATTGTTAAGGGCAAACTCTTATAACCCAGTTTACTGACACCACTAATTTCTCCTGAAAACAGCCTCAGAGACACACAAATAATGCTGTGCCATCTTATTAGCTATCCTTTTGTCCTGACAGATGGGCAAAAAATATTCATCTCACTTGTCCTGAAATGTCCTACTTCAGACAACAGTAAGGAACATTACCTGAACCTCCAGCTTGCCTTTTAAATTTCTAATGCTTCAAACCTCAGAATCACATGACTCAACTCTTTAAAAACGCTTCCTTTTCATCTTTATTGGCTCTGCTTCTCTAAGGGGTGCCCTGACTAACAAAGAAAACACACTGAATTCAATACTTAAATTGCCTTGGCTAATATATTTTTCAGAACAAAGTGAAGAATACTCAAGTTCATTGAAAGTGGATTTCAAAAACTGAGTAGGGGCTGGAGAGATGACTTAGTGGCAAAGCCAAAGGACTCAGGTTTGATTTCCCAGTACCCACATAAAGCCATATGTACAAGGTGGCACATGTGTCTGGAGTTCATTTGCAGTGGCTTGAGGCCCTGGCATGTCCATTCTTTCTTTCTATCTCTATACCTCTTCCTCTCATAAATAAATAAATAAATAAATAAATAAATAAATAAATAAATAAATTCAAAAACACTGAGTAGAAAATTCAAACCTTGTGCTAAAACTACAAAGTAGTGATCTAAAATAAATACTAAACAATCTAGTAGAGGCTGTAGAAATGTTTTAGTGGTTAAGGTGCTTGCCTGAAAAACCAAAGGACCTGAATTTGATTCCCGAACATACATGTAAAGCCAGGTACACCAAATTGCACATCTGTTTGGAGTTCATTTGCAGCAGCTACAGGCCCTGGTGTACCCATTCTTTCTTTCCATCCATCCCTCTTTCTCTCTCCTTGCAAATAAATAAGTAAATTAGAAAAAAAAAACTACTAGACTGAAATCATGTTATAAAAAGAATAGCAAAATATTTCATCACCAGCAGAAGCCAGAAAACAATGTAGTTTTTTTTCTTGTTCTTCTTCTTCTTTCATTTATGTATGTATGTATGTATGTATGTATGTATGTATGTATGTATGTATTTATTTTTGGTTTTTCGAGGAAGCGTCTCTCTGTAGCACAGGCTGACCTGGAATTCACTCTATCCTCAGGGTGGTCTCAAACTCATGGTGATCCTCCTACCTCTGCCTCCCAAGTGCTGGGATTAAAGGTGCAAGCTACCATGTAGTTTTAACACTATAAAATAGTAAAGAAATATATGCTTGCATACCAGAGTGTTTATACCCATTCAAGTTATCATTTAGAAATATCTTTAAAATTCTGTGGGAAAGTTGATGAGCTATCTTTTCCTCAATAGAACTATTAAGGAATTTTCTAAATAACCAGTAATGATCAATGTTAGTAAAAAAATCAGTGAGAGGGTACAGCTTGATTAAAATAGTTTAAGAAAAAACATTAGATTTAAATTTAAGAAATATAATTTTCTATGTATTTTTTAAATTACTAAAGAAAAATACTGTAAATTTGGGACACCAAATATTCAGGAGGCAATTAAATCTGGTTAATTTTCCTATAGTAGTTGTAAGAAAACAAGATTAATAACCTAATTTTATTTAGAAATCACAGTTATCTATGTATTTAAAAATTAATGCATAACTACCAAAGAAACATAAGAGAAATAAATGAAATTTTTGCCTGCGGGGATAAATGTTTGGAATGAAAAAATCAACACTAGAGTCCCATGGTTACAACCCAGTTCATGTGTGCTGGTGTTGAATGTAATGTCCGGGTAGCCTCAGGTGTGTTTGATTGAGGTTCCTACTTAGTTCCCATCTAGTAGAGAGCTTGGGATATGGAGCTCTGCTGGAGGAAGTGTGTCACCAGTCCTGTTCTATGTGTTCAGTCAGCCAGTGCTTGCTTATGCTGGTTGTTCCTTTCTCTGTCTCCCACCCCTACCCTGCCCTTCCTATTGTCTGGTCCTCAGAGTGCTTATTAGGTTTGGCAGCATCTCCGGTGGATTCAGGTTAGGAGCGACAGATAAACGAGACCATGCGACGATTATCTTTTTGTGATTGGGTGAGCTCACTGAGGATGATCTGTTCCATGTTTGACCATTTTTTCGAATTTCATTATTTCATCTTTCCTTACTGCTATGTAGAATTCCATAGTATAGATATACCACATCTTTGTTATCCATTCATCTAATGATGGACATCTGGGTTGATTCCTGCTCTTTGCTATTATGAATTGAGCAGCTATCAACATGGTTGAGCAAATGTCTCTGATCTGAGGCTTGGAGCCTTTAGGGTAAATGCCCAGTAAGGGAATAACTGGATCTGTTGGCAGGTCTATGGTCATCCTTTTCAGGAGTCTTTATATAGCTTTCCATAATGGTTGAACCATTTTACATTCCCACCAACAGTGAAAGCTTGTTCCTATTTCTCTGCAGCCTCACCAGCATTTGTTTTCTTTTTTTTTTTTTTTAATGTTAGCCATCCTTACTGGGGTAAGGTGGAATCTCATAGTTGTTTTAATTTGCATTTCCCTGATGATTAGGGATGTTAAATATTTTCTTAAGTGTGTATTTACTATTTGTATTTCTTCCTCTGAGAACTCCCTGTGTAGTTAGTTCTCTGCCCCATTTTGTGAGTGGGTTATTTGATGATTTATTGTTTAGGCTTTGGAGTTCTTTGTAGATTCTATAAATTAGGCCTCTGTCAGTTGTATAGCTGGTGAAAATTTTCTCCCATTCTGTGAGTAATCTGTCAGCTTTGGTTATAGTATATTTGTCAGTCCGGGTAGCCTCAGGTGTGTTTGATTAAGGTTCCTACTCAGTTCCCATCTAGTAGAGAGCTTGGGACACGGAGCTCTGCTGCAGGAAGCGTGTCACCAGTCCTGTTCTATGTGTTCAGTTCAGCCAGTGCTTGCTTATTCTGGTTGTTGCTTTCTCTTTCTCTGCCTCTCTCTGCCTCTCTCTCTTTCCCCAGTGGATGTGTAATGAAGTGAGCCAGCTTCGTCCACCATGATGAAGCTTCCCATCAAACTGTAAGCCTGAATGAAACCCTTGCCTCCCATAAACTGCTGCTGTTCAGGTGTTTGTTCCACCAACCACATAAGTAACATAAGGTTGAGGAACAGGCTCAGATGGCCCTGACTTCACTCTGCATACTGCCTGCCTCCTCCACCCTGACAGGGGAAATCTGAGATGTTCACATTCTCCAATCCTGAACACTGAGTAGGATACTCAGGATAACTGCCACCCATTCAGTTCCTGGGAAAACCAAACCATGGAAAGATCAGATTGGGGATAGGCCCCATTTGACTTCATTCCTTGGCTTTCATACCTGCACCATCTTGAGTAGGGACCCAAGTGAACTGGTCACACACCCCGGACCAGACTCCTGGAAAAAATGCAGGAGAAAGAAGGAGCCCACACAACTTCCGTTGTTCACAGCCCAGATCTGAAGACAGACTACCATGCCACACCCACCTAGATGAAGGCTAACCGGGTCACTTAACACAGAGTCCACAAGAGCCACTGTTACTGAATTCTCAGCAAGACAAAAGGACTATCTCAGGATAGGCAAACCTCAGCGCAAAACAAATAATGCATGAAAATAAGGAAATATATCTCTACAAGAATGCTCACTTCCATTTTGGAAGCCTCCAATATAAACTAATTAGAGGACACTCCAAACATAGTATTCCAAAATGATTATTTAACAAATTTCATGAGGCAAGGAAAAAATGTCTACATAAAATGGAAGAGAAAACAACAAAAAAACCTCAATAAATGGATAAAAAAAAGACGAGAATCAAAACAAACTCAAGACAACTGACTAAACTAGATGAGAATCAACAATAAAAAAATCAATGAACAGTAGAATAAACTCATTGAGAACATAATCAAGTTTGAATGCAAAAATAAATTCTAAGAGACAATAAGAAAGTCAAATCAAGAAATGAAAATGGAATTCAATAAAGGGATGGAGATGTTCAAGAAAAGCCTAAGGGAAAACACAAATGAAATAATTTATTTTAAAAACTCCCAAGAAAGCCTCACCAACAGAATAGATTACATGGAAATAGATAATCAGAGCTGGAGGACAAGTCAGAATAAATATACTGGGAGGACAAAGTTAATTACAAGTTGAAAAATGTATGAACAGAACATGAGGGAAATGTGGGACACCTCAAAAAGACAAAACAATTGAATCATGGGCATACAAGCATATAAACTATAAACCAAGTGACTAGAGAATATCTTCAATAAAAACATAAAAGAAAAATTTTTGAATCTTACAAAAGAGAGGTCCATTCAGGTACAGGAGACAAATAGAGCACCCAATAGACAGGAGCAGAGAAAAAAGTCCCAATATCACATTATGCTTAAAACACTAAACATAGGAGTACTAAAAGCTCCAAGAGAGAAATACCTTGTCATTGACAAAGGTAAGCCAATCATAATTATATCCATTTTTTCAATAGAAACGTTAGAAGTTAGAGGGATAGGGAATAGAACATTGCAAATTCTGAAATACCTCATCTGTAACACAAACTACTATATCCAGCCAAATTATACTTCATAATAAAAAGTTAAAGAAAATCTGTCCAGGATTAAAGCTGGCTTTGTGAACACATGAACACAAATCCAGCCCTACACAGAATATTGCATGGAACACTTCAAAATGAAGGGAAGAACAAGAATAACTAAGAGGCTATCGGAGGGAAAAATAATAATCAAAACTAGAACAGATGGAGAGGCAGAGGTAGGAGGATTGCCATGAGTTTGAGGCCACCCTGAGAATACAGAGTGAATTCCAGGTCAGCCTGGGCTAGAGTGAGACCCTACCTCAAAAAAACAAAGGAAAAAAAAAGCAAAAACAAAACAAAACAAAACAAAACAAAACTAGAACAGATGTGAAAGTATATTAAAATCAAGAAAACGCCTATCTCCAAAAAGTCTTCAACTTGACAGGGATTAAATCACTTTTCTCAATAAGTAAATCTGAACATCAATGGATTCAACTCCCCAAACAAAAGACACAGATTAACAGGCTATATCAGAAAAATGAATCTATCCACATTCTGTCTTCAAGAAACCAAACTTTCCATGAAAGATAGACATCACCCTAGGCTCTAAGAGATATTCCAAGCAAATGTAAATAGGACAAGCATGTGGCTATGCTATCTGACAAAATAGACTTTAAGTCAAAAATAATTAAATTTATTTAAAATGCCACTTTATACACATCAAGTGAACAATTCAAACAGAGGGTATGCAATCATAGATCATTAAGCAGAAAATGAATACAGAAACCACGGAGCTAAACAATACCATGGGTCAAATGGACTTAACAAATATCTACAGAACACTCCACCCAAATTTTTCAGAACACACATTCTTCTCAGCAGATCATGGAACCTTCTCTAATATAGATCAAATGATAGAACATAAAGCAAGTCTCCAAAATTCAGCAAAATTGATATAATTCCTGGTATTATATCTGAACAAACAATATAGCTAATAATCAACAATAGGAGACACAACAGGAAATATACAAACTTCTCGAGATTGAACAAGACATTATTGAACAACAAATGGGTCATTTAAAAAAAAATCCTCTAGGGATAGAGACATGGCTTAGCAGTTAAGGTGCTTGCCTGCAAAGCCAAAGGACCCAGGTTTGATTCCCAAGGACCCATGTGAGCCATATGCACAAGGAGGTGCATGAATCTGGAATTCATTTGCAGTGGCTGGGGCCACTGGTACACATATTCTCTTTCTCTCTACCTGCCTATTTCTCTCTCTCTTTCTCATAAATAAATAAATAAAATTACAAAAATTTGAAAAAATTCCCGTAAGTGAATGACAATGAAACACAACATACCAAAACTTATGGGACATAATGAAGACAGTCCTAAGAGGGAAGCTTTAAAATAAGCCTACATTACAAAAATAGATAAATAACTTAATGATCCATCTGAAGGCTTTGGAAAATTAAGAACAATCTAAATCTCAAAATACCAAATAGAAAAAAAGAAGGCAAGATTAGGGTAGAAATAAATTAATTGGAAATGAAGAAAACAATTATAAAAATTGATGAAACAAAAAGCTGGATCTTTGACATCATAAACAAGATGGAGAGATGGCTTAGGTGTTAAGGCGTTTGCCTACGAACTCTAAGGACTTCCATGTTCTACTCTCCAGATCCCATGTTAGCCAGACACACAAAGGTGAGGCACTTGAGACACACAGAGTCACACATACCCACTAGGTGGCAGAAGCATCTGGAGTTCAATTGTGGGAACTGAGGCCCAGGCACACCAATTCTCTATCTCTTCTCTCTCTTTCTCTCTTTCTGTCTCTCTCTTGCGTGCGCTATCTCAAAAAATAATAATAATAAAAGAAAAAATATGGAGAAATCCCTTACAAAATTTATCAAAAGACTATTCAACAATATTAAAAATGAAAAAGGAGATGTTACAACAGATACCAGCGAAATAGAATCATTGTGACATATTTCAAAACTTACATTCCATAAAATGAAAAAATTTGGAAGAAACAAGTGAATTTGTTGATTCACATGACCTACCTAAACCAAACCCATGTGAGAAAAATTACCTGGATAGATATATAACTTTGAATGAGACTGAAGAACTTATTCTTCTTCCTTTTAAAAATTTTATATTATATATGACAGGTTAAACAGTATTGTTCCCCTAATTCCACCTCCCGTTACCCTCCTCAGCGAGGCCATGGTATTCATTGTGGGGTCACGAAGGCCTCAGTCTGTCCCTATGGAGTAGCAGGGAACCATACCTCAGGGTATTCCTACCCACTCTGTGGCACTTGCAGTCTTTCCACCCCCTCCTCTACAAAGTTCCCTGGGCCATGGCAGGCCTGTTGGCAGTCTGTTTTAGTGTTGAGTTCTTTGTAGCCTCTGGATTCTGCTTGCATAGGTTTTGATTATTCTAAGTGTCTGGCACCATCACTCTGGGGCTGGTGGTCAGGTTAGCAGTAAGAGCAGTGTTCATGCTGCCACTTGATCCATTTGGAGTTAACTTTTGTGCGGGGGGGGGGAGCATTGGATCCAGTTTTATTCC
The DNA here is from genome assembly GCA_036365145.1 of Orientallactaga sibirica. Taxonomy (NCBI): domain Eukaryota; kingdom Metazoa; phylum Chordata; class Mammalia; order Rodentia; family Dipodidae; genus Orientallactaga; species Orientallactaga sibirica. The sequence continues at coordinate 6,621,627 of JAEOAD010001030.1, forward strand.
TCTACATGTCCGCATGTGGTTATCCAATTTCTCCAACACCATTTGTTGAAGATGTCATCTTTTTTCCAGTGTGTATTTTTGGCCCCTTGGTCAAAGATGAGTTATCTGTAACTGCTTGAATTTAGAGATGGGTCTTCTATTATATTTCATTAAACTGTGTATCTGTTTTTGTGGCTGTACCATACTGTTTAGTTACTATGGCTTTGTTATACATCTTGAAATCAGGTATGGCGATCCCTCCAGATATACTTCTTATAATGAGAATATTTTTGGCTATCTGAGGCCTTCTGTTTCTCCTTATGAATTTTGAGACTATTTTTTTCAATCTCTGTGAAGAACATTGCTGAAATTTTTATTGGAATTGCATTGAATTTGTATAATGCTTTTGATAGGATGGCCATTTTCACAATTAATTTTTCCAATCCACGACCATGGGAGGTCTTTCCATCTTCTTGTACCTTCCTCAGTTTCTATCTTTCAGTGCTTTGATGTTTATTTTGTTTAGGTCTTTCACTTCCTTGGTTAGTGGTATTCCAAGGTATTTATTTATTTATTTTGTGGCTGTTAAAAACGTGAGAGCATGACTTATCCCTTTCTCCATGTTTTTATCTTTGGCATATAGGAAGGCTACTGGTTTTTGTGCATTTATTTTGTATCCTGCCCCTTTACTGAAAAAGTTTATAAGTTTTTTTGGTGAAGTATTTTGGGTCACATATATAAAATCGTGTCATCTGCAAATAGTGCTAGTTTGAGTTCTTCCATGCCAATTTTTATCTCTTTTATTTGTTCCTCTTTTCTTATTGATTTAGCTAAAAATTCAAGAACTATGTTGAAAAGCAATGGTGAGAGTGGGCACCTCTGTCTTATTCCAAACCTTAATGGGGAATGCTTCAAGTTTTCCCCCATTTAATGTGACCTAGGCCTTAAGTGAATTATAATAACCTTTATCATGTTGCTATAGGTTCCCTACATCCCTAGTTTCTCCAGTGTTTTAATAATACCACAAGCACCCAAACCAGTTGCAGGAGAACAGAGAGCCCAGGGAAGGAGTTATTAAAATCCTCGTAACCAAAAAACATCCAGGTCATTACCAAATTCTTCCAGACCTGTAAAGAAAAACTAAAACCACGAGTGTATACTATAAATAAAATCATTTTTTCTCAATACAAAACAATACTAATCCAAAAGTAGAGAAAATAAAATAAAAAATAAAAATCTAATCTAAATTAAATAATCTAAAATTTAAACAAGAAGTTAGATATTAATCTAAGTTAAAAGTTTAATTGGGGGCTGGAGAAGATGGCTTAGCGATTAAGGCATTTGCCTGCAAAGCCAAAGGATCCTGGTTTGATTCCCCAGGACCCATTTAAGCCAGATGCACAAGGGGGTCCATGCTTCTGGAGTTTGCAGTGGCTGGAGGCCCTGGTGCACCCACTCTCTCTCTTTAGCTTGCTCTCTCTACCTCTCTTTCTCTCTCTCAAATAAATAATAAATAAGATATCTCTTTAAAAAGTTAATTAGAGCTGGGCATGGTGGTGCATGCCTTTAATCCCAGCACTTGGGAGGCAAAGGTAGGAGGCTTGCCGTGAGTTTGAGGCTACCCTGAGACTACATAGTTAATTCCAGGTCAACCTGGGCAAGAGTGAGACCCTACCTTGAAAATCAAAAAAAAAAAAAGTTAATTAGAAAAATGTAAATGTTTAAACCAGACATGGTGGTGCAGGCCTTTAAACCCAGCACTCAGGAGGCAGAGGTAGGAAGATCGCTGTGAGTTTGAGGCCACCCTGAGACTACATAGTGAATTCCTGGTCAGCCTGAGCTAAAGTGAGACCCAACCTCAAAAAACCAAAGGAAAAAAAAAAAAAAAGGTAAATGTAAATGTTTAAGACTTCCTATATGAAGTTCAAATATTAAAAATTTTAAAAATGACATTTACAAAGAAATATTAATATCAGTCAAATAATTAATAATTACAAGGGTTATTACATAATGAAGTTAATTTAAAAACATATAATGGATTTTTGTGAATCTTATAACATAAAGAAAATATTAAAAATAAAAGAGATAATGTGAACCTCTCATATTTACTAGCATTTTATGTATGATACTTTCAGTTCTTCGTCATGATAGAGGGTAACTCTTCCTGCTTTACTGGGAACTTTTCAAGAAACAGAAATAGAAATATGATATATGATTTTCTATATTCATGACCTACCACAGAATGTTTACATACCCACAAAATTTTTTATGTTGAAACCTAAAGTCCAGTATAATACTAGCAAGAGTTGGCACTGTTGCAATATGATGAGGAGGCAGTGAAACCACAGACAAGGGAGAACAGACCATACACATATGCTTATGTGAAGGTGAAATGAATGGTGAAGCAACACAAGCAGCAAAGGCAGGAATTAGAATCATTTTGCTGTTATAAAACTGTCCTATGGGTGGGAGAGATACCTTAGTGGTTAAGATGCTTGCTTGCAAAGCAAAAGGACCCGGGTTTGATTTTCCAGGTCCCACATAAGCCAGATGTACATGGTGGTGCAGGCGTTTGGAGTTTGTTTGTAGTGGCTAGAGGCCCTGGGCAAGCCCATTCTCACTCACTCTCTGTTTCTCTCTCCCTCTGTCTCAAATAAATAAATAAATAAATAAATAAATAAATTTAAAATCTGTCCTACACGTGACTTGGTACAATTTAATTTGAGTATAGATTTGAATTAGCTGTAAATAAATATGTTAAACTGAGGGTCAACCATCAAATATATAAAAACAGTTATAAATGTCATGATGAGAATGAAAGAAAGGGAAATAAGATTAGTTCATCATTTAAAATAGAAATTAATACTGGAGAAATTGATGGAAAAATCCCAAAATATTTGTAGACTAAGAGATATACTTCTAAATAATATACTTTGAGAGATACATATATTAAGATAGTAAGATCTAAAATAACTGAGACTGGAAAAACCTAGAAAATATTTTGAGCCTAATGAAATTAATTCTAGAATTAACCAAATGTTTTACCATACAACACAAGCTATGATAACAAGAAAATTTTAGCATTCTAATATATATATCAGAAAAGAAGACAAATTTCAGTGGCTTTTAATTCCATCCAACAAAATTTAAAAGCAAAGAAAGTTAAACCTAAAATTAGCAGAAGAAAATTTAAATTAAAAAAAATAAATAAATACAGAAAAAAATCAACAAGACCAAAATATTGTTCTTTGAAAAGCCCAATAAAATTTTCAGAGTACTCTAGATAAGAAAAGACAAGATGCAAATTACTAAAATCAGAAATGGAAAAAGAGATATAACTAAAAATCCTACAATGATTAAACTGCAAAAACATATCAACAACTTTAGGCCCACAAATTCAGTATCCTATATCAATTTTAAAACAGGGTTAGAGAGATGGCTTACCACTTAAGGTGCATGCCTGTGAAGCCTAAGGCCCTAGGTTCAATTCCCTAGGACCCACATAAGCCAGATGCACAAGGTAGCGCAAGCATCTGGAGTTCATTTGCAGTGCCTGTAGGCCCTGGTGTGCCCATTCTCTCCCTCACCTCTCTCTCAAATATATAAATAAATAAATAAATTTAAAAAGTCCTTAAAATATACAATCTATCAAAACTCATTCTGAACCCTTTCAAAAGGCTGTAGATAATACATGGATAGATATACATCTATTAAGGAAATCAAATCAATAACCTAATACAAGAGATAGCAGTCAAGAGTTCAATGGAAAACTTGATCGAACATTTATGAATATACCTAACTGCTACAGTCTCTCTCAAAAACAGAAGCAAGAAATACACTGTTGAACTCGTTTTATGGGTTCAGTATTACTCTACTGTTAAAGAAGGCATTGATGTTTGGAATATTCTCATTGCTTGTCCAGTGTCACACAGTAAAATCAGAGCTTAGATTTATTTAGTGACAAAATACAGTTGGCACTTTTTTTTAGTTCACATATTTGCCTTTTGTTTTGTTATTCAGCACAGTCACAGTCAGATATCTGAGATCCCTACACACTCTCTTCTGTACTGTTAATTTACATTTCTAATCTTTGAGCCGGAGCCCATGAAGCGAATCATTCTTTGATCTGGCATTTGACTAGAGCTAGGAAACCTAATTGTTGCAGTCTATATTTCTTAATTCCCCTTCTGATTTTTTTGTCTCATCTCACAAAGGTTCCCCCATGCTGGCCTTTCTCTACTGCTTCCAAATTTAAATTGTGGCCTATGCTAATAATAATGCTGTTCGCATTGTCACCATACTACTACCACTGTGACTACAGCTACGATGTCCAATTACTGTGTACAAGTACTATGACCATTTCTAATGATAGCTGAGAGAATGAGTCCAAGAAAAAGCTTTGAAGGAACTAATTCCCTTTCAATTATTTTTATAATTTATCATTTTTTTAAGTGCAATAAAGTACATGTTGGACTATGTCTCCCTTCTCATGCGGTGGCAATAGGCATTCAACACTATCTAATCAATGTAGGTTCTGTCTCATGACCACTTTTTGCAGTAATGCCACAACATAGCGGAATCTGAAACCAGAAGAAATGTGGTGGATATATAGCTATTTTTAATGCTGTATGATATAAAAGGAAAAAATATGGTCATTTAATCTAAAAAGTGTTTAGGTAAATTTTTTTGAATTATTTTTAAATGAAATTCAGATATTTAAATATTTTCCTTCAAACAACATGAATGTATTCCTTTTTACATCTGAAAATGTCCACTGTGTCTCTATGTGTATATATCACATATTCATTAACTAGCCCTCTGTTAATGGACAGCTATTTTGATTCCATAACTTAGCTGTTGCGAATAGACAAGAGAGAAAAATATAAATGGGATAGAAAAGGAAGAGGTAAAGGCATACTTATTTGCAGATAATGTGATTCCATACATAGCCTAAAGATTCCACCAGAAATCTCTTAGAACTGATACCTATTTTTAGGGAAGAGGCAGGCTCCGTGGATATTTTCCCTCACCCAAGTCTCATAGCGTTGCTCATCAACTCTGCCTACCTTGAAGCATGCTCTGCTCACAAAATGCTGTGCCCACCATTCTTTATCCAGAACCTGGACTGTGCCCCCTGAGTACATAGTCCTCTTTTGTTTCTTTCTTTCTAAGAATTTCTCCTGAGGTCTTTGTTTTATCATAACTACCCCCAATCATAATTCTCCTAAGGAGAAGAGATGGCCCAAGAGTTACATGTAATGACATATGAAGCTATTTCCCATGCGACTCATTCTATAAACAATGTGCTTGTGAAATACAGAATGACAACAAAGGCCAATTTCAAATGAACTAAATGTCTTGTACTACAAGACACTCAGTTTTCACATTGGTTTAATGTTAAGTATTACAATAGTAGGCTGGAGCCAAAGGAAAGAATTACTTTGTTAGCAGCAACCATCCTGAAGTGGGGACATCCCATTTTTCCTCAGGTGTTTCTTTTTACTTTGTCAATATCACACAAGTCCAAAGAACATATCCTATGGGAAATAAGCAGAAACCAAGACAACGGAATCCAGTTTGCATGGGCACAGAAGAGAAAACACTCCTACCACTCCCTCCTATTTTTATCCTCTCACATTCATGAGAAGGAGCCATATGAAGCAAGATAAATAATATCTCAATACTTGGTTTTCAATTTTTAATACTCTTGTATTTTTCAAAGTTCAATCATAACAATTCATTTCTCTAAATTCCTGAAATAGAGTGGCTCTATCATTGCACTAACAACCACTGATTTCTGTCGCCCTAGCTACTTGGAAGGTGGAGAAGGGCCCTATTTGTAGGGCACAGCCTTGAAATTACTGAAGGCTAACTTCTGGACTTTTCCTTTTCAGAAGTGTGCCAACTGCTTCCAGAAACAGAGCTGAGAAGTGGGAGAACTAACTCCTGGTACACCCAGCCCAGTCAGCCTCTGTCAACAACCCGAGGAACAAAGAGACTGAAGAGAAGTTTAGTTTAAGCCCTTAGTGAATCCAATTCACCTGCCATCACCACTGTTCTGATCTTACTGTGGCCGCAATGTGTGAACAAGCAGTACACCGTATGAGCAAAGGGTAAGGAACATTCTACTTTGGATAATCTTTAAACACTTTTTTAAAGGCAGGAATTAAGGGCTATGACCTGCTAGACTCTGCTGATCCTGAGCACACCTATGCTCTAATCACAAATGCAATCACATTAGTCCCACCTATGGACCCTTAGTTACTGACCTCACTGTGCTCAGTGCTCTGAACTTCTTATGCATCCATGCTTGCTCTGAGTCCAACCAGGCCACTGAAGAAATTGGGCCAAGAGCATAGCTTAAGATCGGACAGGATCTCTAAACATTGCTTGTCAATATATTGGTCATCTGTGCTGTTCCGGCCAAATGTACACCAAGGCAGAGGAAACCTAGCCGCATTGCTTTTAGAGGGTAGATGACATAATTCTAAGACTAAGTTTAGCATCTCACAGCAGTAATATTGGGAAAGTTCTATGCAAGGTCCATTAGAAATATTCCCATAGTCCTTCCCCATTATTCATTCCCATATTTTGTTCTTATAGTTAATTCCCCTAGTTTATTCTTGCAGTTCATCCCCACAAAGGGGCAAAGAATTTGAGTCCAGAAGCTGTGGTCTAGCCTGAGCAAAGAGATCCTACATTCAAGGAAGATGCAAGAAGATGCAAGGAGTAGAAGGGTGAGAAGATGGGAGGAGAGGGGCAAAGTTAGGAAAAGGAATGAAGGGAGGGACAAGACCATTTTATGTGTTTAATTCTGAGTAAAATGGCAAGGCTTGGGTTAGATCATAGATTGTGAGAGACAGTTAGCAATTTCTTTATCTTTTTATTTCTTTCTTTCTTTTTTGTAGAAGATTCCTCAGAAAAAAATTGACTTTAACTTTTGACATGGAACTCCTAAATCCCCTGAGAAAAGCACTATTTTTGTAGCTAGTGTTTTGAGGATTATATCTACTATATTCTAATAAAATAAGTTATAATATTACCAGTATATATCCTTGTGAATAACTGCCAAAGCAGAACCTATTTTCTATGACTTTGCAACAATTTATATCTTCTTTTATCCCAGAAGACTGTGCGGCCTAACCTCTAAGAAATGTGTAATTTAGGTCAGTGAGATAAAGAGTAATGCTTTCATTTTCATGAGTTAATTTTCTTTCCTATAAAATACAAAACTCAGTACCAGTGTGGGATCGGCTACTTCAGCATTGTTGCCATTGTGATAAATAGGGGCACACATATTTGTTCTATTTCTTGGTTTAAAAAATTAAGGAGTGGCTGGAGAGATGGCTTAGCATTTAAGGTGATTGCCTGCAAAGCCAAAGGACCCAGGTTCTATTCCCCAGTACCCACAGATAGCCAGATGCACAAGGTGGAGCATGTGTTTGGAGTTTGGAGTTTGCCTGGCACACATATTCTTCTCTCTCTCTCTCTCTCTGTCTGTCTGTCTCTTGTCTTTCTCTTAAATAAAAAAAAAATAAAAATATAAAAAATTAAGGAGAGTTATACTAATATAGAAAATATGGCCACTTGTTCAATTGGATACTCTCGAACATGTCTTCTCAGATGTCAAAGTTACTTTCTAGTTTGAATAATGATCTAAATCCAAAGAAATGCTCTTCTTCTTCTTCACGCATTTTCTTTTCTTTTCTCCATCTAGAATCTCAGGTAATAATAATGAGTGACAATAACTACATTAATGAGCTACCCCCATGTTAAACATTGCTTCAATAACTAATATCATCACTATATGGTTTTAGTACAGAAAATTTTACTAGGAATTTCTTTATCTTTTTATTTATTTCTTTCTTTTTTGTAGACAATTCCTCAGAACTTGCCCTTGTAGACCTGTTTTATTTCACAACTAGAAGTTTTAGTGGGCACAGGAGTCCCTGTTTCTTTAGAAAATTCTACATTTACCTCAACTGTATGTAATCCAGCCATTCCATACGATGCCATCTTTTAGATTATGAAATTTTTCAATACGTTAAATCTGTCATCTCATCATCTCTTGAGGTTTAAAAATTATTCTTCTAATTTATGTTGTATGCATATAATTTATGAAATAATTTTTGCCCTTGGCAATAAATTATTTTTATAATATTACTTAGGTTCATGTTTTAATATATTTTAGTATCCATTGTCTAATGGCACATTTTCTAGGAATCTCATGATATAATCATGCTGATTAGTTTAAAATAAGTATATAGCCTGAGCTGAATGTTTCTCTTTTTTGAAAAGATTACATTGTCTTTCAATTAATTTAAAGGTATTGTCAGACTTGGATCACTTTTTGTTTTGGTTTTAATTTGTTTTGGTTCATACAGGGCCTCACCGTATAGCCTGGGCTAACCTAGAATTCACTATAAAGTCTAGGCTATTATGGAACTAAAGATGAGCCTCCTGATTTAGCCTCCTGATTGCTGGGATTACATATATGAGCTACCATGCCTGGCTCTGGGAACACTTTTGAGTGTTGATTTCTGGCTCAAGGTTTTCTGGGCTATGAAGACAGCACATGTTGGGATTCCAATCCTTCTGCAGGCCTTACTATTCTCAGCAACTGTATAGACCATGGATTCTCAGGATGGGTGATAGCATTTTACCCAGAGGAAAAGCAAGCCAAAAAAGATCAATTTCCTTACTGTCTTTATGTGCTGGGCTGGTAGACAAGCTTCTTTTATCTTTTCCTTTCTTTTCATCTTTTTTCAAAAAGTTTTCTGTCTCTCTGTTCATTAGGAATGCGGCATCACCTTCCTAACTTCCTTCCATCTCCCTCTCCCAAGACCAAACATGTACTTCCACTCAAACTCTAACTCCTTCCAAGACCCTTGAATCTTCCCATGATAACCTCTTTTATTTAAAAAATCATTTATTTACTTATTGGAGAGAGAGAGAGAGAAATAGGCAGATAGAGAGAATGGGCATGCCACTTCAAACAAACTCCAGACACATGCACCACTTTGTGCATCTATCTTTATGTGGGTACTGGGGAATTGAACCTGGGTCCTTTGGCTCTGCAGGCAAGTGTTTTAACTGCTAAGCCAACTCTGTATCCTGAAACCTTGTTGTCAACACATTTTGCTACCCAGCTTTGCTTTTTTTTCCCCACCCCACAAAGTTTCATTTAGTTTCATTAGGCAAAAATAAATGTCTTGATGAATGTGCATTATAATTTATTCAGAGTGTTACTTTGTTGTGTATAGGAGTTTTTCAGCATACTTGGTGTATCACATTTTCATAGACAAATTATGTGTGTGTGTGTGTGTGTGCACATGTGTATTCTTCACTTAAAATGCTCTTTTTAGTATTCTTTGGCAGAACCTTATCAATCATCTCATCTAAAACATCTTTTAGCTTCAAAAGATATGTGCACCATTACTCTTGAGTAGAAAAGACTTAATCCTTTTATTCCTCCTAATGAAATTTCCACTCATTAAAATGCAACATCCTTGAAGGCTAGGAGATATTTCATTGGTTAAAGGCTCTTCCATGCAAAGCCTGCTAGCCCAGGTTATATGCCCTAGTACTCCTGTAAAGCCAGATGCAAAAAGTCTAGTGTTCATTTGTGGCATCTAGAGACTCTAGTGTGCTCATACACAAACACACACACATGTGCAAATGAATAAATAAAAATTTATTAAATGCAGCATCCATGAATATTATATTATATCATATCCATAGGCACAGGAAAAGGAGCCAGATTTTAAAGCCCACATAATAAAAATTGGGCTAATCAGTAACACATAACTGAGATTTAGAATGCAATGCTATGTAGGCTGGAGAAATGGCTTATCAATAAAGCCCTTGCAAGCAAAGCCAAAGGTCCCAGGTTCGATTCCCCAGGACCCACGTAAGCCAGACGCACAAGGTGGTGCATGCATCTAGAGGTCGTTTGCAGTGGCTGGAGGCCCCTGGCATGCTGATTCTCTCTCTCCCACTCTCTCTTCCTCTTTCTCTCTCAAATAAATAAATAAGTAAATATAAATATCTTATAAAATGTGATTCTATGTGTTTTAAAACCTTTTATTTTCTTCATCTGAATATTTTTTAAAAGTGCACATAACTTTTGTGTGATGATTCAGTATGTCTCTTGACATATTTTGGAAATGACACCCAAATTATTGTTAAGGATATTACTGCTAAGAGAAAAGCTAAAAATATATTGCATTTTAAGAATATGATGTTCTAAATAATGTGGCATGAGCATTTCATCATAATTGTTGCTGAAATCAAATTGGTCACATGATTTATCCAGAAACTATTGCAGTGATATTTTCAGGTTGTGGTCATGTTTGATGTTCAAGTTGGATATTTCTACATCTGTTATCAGCTCATTGTGCCAAATTTAAGATGATTCAGTCAGAGGCAAGAAGGGCTCATTGAGACTCACAAAATATGTTATGCTATAAAAATAGTATGGGTAGGGAGGAGACTGGCATGAGAAGAGTGTGAGGGAAGATAACTTGTGAAGGCTCGGTGCTCATATCTGGGTCAGTTTAATAGTGTTGGCAATAACTAACTGCTTCCACATGGTATAGGAAAAGCCAGAGAGTCAGTGCTACAACAGGGACCTAGCTTCAAATCCAAACCTCAGGAAGGCTAGGGATAATGATGAAAATGGAGGCATTACTTCTAAGCCACCAATGAAGTGTTCACTAAAGGTCAAAACAGTAACCCAGGGACTTAGAGTGAAGTCAGCCTGGCACAGACTTAGTCCAAGGAGGTCAGGGCATCACATTTTATGCTTTTGTTAATAGCTGTAGATAGCTTTTATATGCTAAAGAGAAATGTAGTTAAAAAACACTTAAAATATAATCTTTTATTTTAAGGGAGTGTCTCAGTCTAACTCACTCTGGCCTACAACTCACTCTGTAGCTCAGGGTGGTCTTGAATTCATGGTGATCCTCCTATCTCAACCTTATGAGTGCTGGTATTAAAGGCTGGTGTCACCACATCCAGCTGATAATATAATGTAAAACAGAGTCTATTTTCATTAATAATACCCCAAGTTTCAATTACTGTATATAGTGGGTTTTCCAATGGTAAGATTATATACATTCTTCATATTTCTTTTTAAAAAATATTTATTTATTTAAGAGAGAGTGAGAGAAAGAGGCAGATAGAGGGATTGAGAATGGGCACACCAGGGACTTTAGCTGCTGTAAGTGAACTCCAGATGCCACCTTGTGCACATGGCTTATGTGGGTCCTGGGGAATCAAACCTGGGTCATTTGGCTTCACCTTAGCTGCTAAGCCATCTCTCCAGCCCCCATATTTCCTTTTTTCAAGGCAAAATTAGTTCAAAAGGCTATGACGAAGCTTAATTCTTGGTGGACGACAACTGACATATGAAAGGACGAAGGGTGGGAAATGCTGGTGGAGATGAATGACTCAGAAAGACTTGACGTGACTCAAATAAAATATGCAGATGTTAAATTACTGCTGTATTTATCCACAATTATCACAAATATTTCAGTACTTGTGACTTTACTTATCAATATTATTATTATTTGTAACAGTCTCATGTAGCCCAGGCTAGCCCCTAACTCACTCTGTGACAAAGGATGACCTTGCACTTCTGATTGCCATGTTTCCACCTCCCCAGTGTGGGGTTCATAGGTTTTCACCACCACGGCAGGTTTTACGTACTGCTGGGAGTGAAACCAGGGGTTTGTGTGCTCTCTACCAGTTAAGCTATAGTTCTAGCCCATACATATGGTTTGAATATTAAACTAGGTGCTGGTTCCATAGTGTAATGGTTAGCACTCTGGACTCTGAATATTAAACTAGGACATTGTTTCCTTTCATTGTATAAGTTGGAATTTGTATTCATATGTCTTCATGATAATTACAGCAAAGCAAGATTTTAGATGTACTTGTTTATAGAGTAAAATATGCTTTTGATAATGGTTGAAGCTACTGTTTCTATGCTAAGGAGAAACGTAGTTAAGATATATTAGATAATATAGTCTTAATAAATGGAGTGTATTTTCATTAACAGTGCCTCAAGTTTTAATTAGTACCTACTTATGGAGGATGGTTTTATGTTGCATAAATTAATGCTATAAAAGTCCATTTTCATCCTAACATACTGTATAATTTATGATTTTCAAGATTCTACCACAAATATCTTTGCCTTTTATAAGTGTTTTGAATTAATGTGTGATTCTAAAGCTTTATAATGTAATATAAGTTCAAAAACTTCTATCTAAAGCTCTCTAGAAAGCCTTCCATTCCACAGAAGTAAGTAAACAATAATCAAATTTTTAAAAAATGAAGCCTGCATTTCTACATTATTGGAACAGGTTTTCTACATTGTGTACTCATTGTGTTGTTCTCAACAGAAATCTAATCTTCATGAATTATTGTTTCTTTTTCCCCATTAATTATCAGATGAAATTAGCATGTGAATTCTATTATTGATAATATGAAAGGCTATTTCTACTACTACATTAATTACCAAGAGCTTTTTTTTTTTTTTTTTTTTTTTGAGGTAGAGTTTCAATCTAGCCTAAGCTCTGAGGGTGGCCTCGAAGTCACAGTGATCCTCCTACCTCTGCCTCCCAAGTGCTGGGATTAAAGGCATGAGCCACCATGCCTGGCAAGCTCATTTAAAAAAAAATTAAGATGTTTCTTTCTAGAAGAGGTAAATCTAAGAAATTATAACAAGTTGACAGTAGAAATACAAATTCTCTTTGGCACTGTCTGTACATACAAGAATATGTACAAAAATAAATGTATGGTAAGTTTATGGATTCTTTTCAGCTATTTTTGCCCATTCAAAATTATTACTGTTCCATCCTGGTAAACTGCAAATAATGCTTATAAACCAAAGACAAGTTTATGACATGAGATTTTCAATACCACACATCTGTTATCTAACAGTAAATATTAGCTATTCTTCCCATTTGATAGAGACAGTAAATTCTATAAAATATGACAATTTTGTTTTTGGAATCTTTTATTTGCTGGGTTTTAATTCAAAAGAGAATAATAGTAGAGGATTGCATTGTTTTCTCGAAGGATTTTCTACAAAAGAAATACTGAACATATCCTACTCACTTCCACAGAACTTCTGCTTTCTCCCTGGCAGGGAATATTTCTCAACACCATTGGCATCATGTTTTGACATAAAACTTTGCCCAGTTAGTTTAGACACATTGCAAGCTATGGTTAGGTATTGTGTGTGGGAAAGGGTCATTTGGCTTGGCCATTTAATGTTGGAAAGTCTTTTAGACTGGCATCAGTGTAAAGATGAAATGCATAGCCCTGTGATAAGATAGACACCCCTAGAGAAAACAAATGAAGGCATTGACTGTATAGTTTCTCACGTCATTTACGTGGAACTAAGAATGGGTAAAGGAAAAACAAAGATGAGTTTCATGGAAATTTTACAGACGATTTTAGAAAGAAAGAAAACCACTTCTGTCCGACATCCTCTTGTCCTTTGGCTGATAATTCTTCTAAGGTGTGCTAACTCAAGAACCTAGTCATACTTTAAACATGTTTATTGTATAAAACAATTGATTCAAATTTGAAGCTTAATGTTCAAAATAACATTTTAAGAAGCAAATTTTATAAGTGAAAAATCAAGCTTGCCTGTTTTATATCACTTTGGAAAAATGATTATACAAAGAATAAGGATTAAACTGTCTTTAGGCTTTCATACAAACTACTTTTCTTCCAGAGGATGGTTTGAAACACAGTGAACTGAGCTTAATAAAGGTCATCTCACCCACAGTGTACAAGTAACAGACGTGTAAAGTCATTCTCATGAAGGGAAAATTGAAGTTTGAAACAAAGTTTTCTTTTGATGATCTGAATACTCTATTGTTAGCCTAAAAATTAAAATACCAGAAAAAAATCAAGTATTTAGTTTAAAAGGGTTACGTTCTGGAAGTTGAATATACTTATTAGCTGACATAGCTTTCCTCCTCAAAATTGTCCTGTGCCCAGATATATTAAATGCCTGAATTCTTCTCTCTTCTGAATCCGTCCACCACTAAGAAGGTAGCAGCAGCTGAGCAGGGTTCGATGTGATTAAGCTTCCACAAAGCTCACTCAGGAAGACCCAGTAGAATCCTCCTTGGATTAGATTCGCAACTGTCAGAGCTGTCTGCTCTGAGATGTAATAGTCACTTTTTCTGTTAAACCGAACAAATAAAATGTCCCACTCACAAAGCAATTATACCTGCATGCACTCTTCAATCAAGCTGAAACTACGAAAGTAGAACTTGCCTGCCTATGACTAAAATGAAGACCTAAACATCTGTGGAATCTTGAAATCGATGCTTGTAATGTCTTTATTCTCTATTCTCAGCCTCATATGACATGAGTCTTTTAGACAATGAGGAGAAAGAACTTCCTTCACTCTGAATTGCTGGATTTTGAGGTGGAAGCTTAGTTTCATTTGCTCTGACCCTAAAGTACTTATGCATTTTTCATTTTTTAAAAACTTTTTAAAATTATTTAATTTATTTTTTGGAGAGAGACACAGAGAGAGAGACAGACAGAGAGAGAGGGAGAGGAAAACAGATAGAGATGGGTGCGCCAGCAGTCTCTCAGCTGCTGCGAACGAAATCCAGATGCGTGCGCCCCCTTGTGGTCAAGCGCGGCATTGTGCCCTTGCGTCACTGCATCTGGCTAAACGTGGGATCTGGAGATTGGAACAGACGTTCTTAGGCTTAGCAGGCAGGCGCCTTAACTGCTAAGCCATCTCTCCAGCCCATTTTTCATTTTTAAATTGACAACTTCTATACTTACAGAAAATAAACCATGTTATTTCCCTCCCCTCCCCCATCCCCCTTCAGAACTCCACTCTCCATCATATCCCCTCCCTCTCTCCATTAGTCTCTCTTTTAATTTGATGTCATCATCTTTTTCTCCTATTATGAGGGTCTTGTGAAGGAAGCGCTAGGCACTGCAAGGTCATGGATATCGAGGCCAATTTCTGTCTGGGCAGTTGCACTGTAAGGAGTCATACCCTTCCTTTGGCTCTTATGTTCTTTCTGCCCCCTCTTCTGCAATGGACCCTGAGCCTCAGAGGGTGTGATAGAAATGTTCCAGTTCTGGACACTCCTCCATCCCTTCTTTTTGCACTCTTATAATGAAAATGCAAACATTTACACAGAGCTGAGACCTATCAACATGCAGTCTCACGAGACAAGGTTATATAAGGCAGCATCTGTGAGGGGCACTCTTGATTACCCACTTGATTGGATGAAAAAAATACCAAAAAACTTATGAGCTAGGTGAACACACACATGGGTATTTCCCGATTGGATTAGCTAAGGAAGGAGACTTACTCTTAATATGTGTGTTGGAACCTCTACACTGGGGCGCAGGCAGAATCAACAGAGAAAAACATGAAAGCCCGTGAGAGCTGTCATTCTCTCTCGCTGCCTCCTGGCCACTATGAGGTGAGCACCTCCAAACTGAAAGTCTGAAAGGCTCCCAGTTCTTTCCATTGATTTTTTTCTTTTTTTATGTTTAAATTTTATTGGGAACTTTATTATATAAACATATTGTAAATTGGTCATATACCCATTAGGGCATCCCCTTCTGTCCACTCTTTTCCATCCCTAGTCCCCGGAGGGCCTTCTTCTGTGGGGTATAAGTGGTCACTACGGGTGATGTTTACACCAGTAAGTTCCTTGGGAGGCGGCAATGCCTCAGAGTGCACCTTCTCACTCTGTGGTTCCTACATTGTTTCTGCCCCTTCTTCCCCAGTGTTCTCTGAGTTTTAGAGAGCATGATAGAAGTATACTTTAGTTTTGAGTTCTTGACTGATTTTAAGTTTTTGCTTTGATGAGATCTGAGCCTCTGAAGTGTCTACCTTCATCTCGTTGAGAACTTCAGCTCGTTGAGAAGGTTCTCAGTCTAGCAGTGAGGGCTGCACTCATATTTACTCTTCCTCCTCCTCAGAAATGCTTCCTGAGCCCTGTCTTGTCCTATATGAGGAACTTGGCTTCCTCTTTTTGTCATTCTGATGGTCTTGTGTCTCCCCAGTATTCACTGCTGTCTGGTAAAAGCAGATTCTCTAACCAAGAATAAGAGTAGCATTGATAAATGGGGATAGACATCAACAATTAGAAGACTTCTTGATTGACATAATCTGTCCACTTAACCAGAGAAGAGTTCAAGTTTCCTTCTGTGATGTATGACCTTCTAAGTGCCAGACATAGAACAGGCTTCTTATATTGTCAAGAACAGTTGATTACCCCCATAACTTATGTGCCACTAAAGAACCAGTGGGTACATCCTGCCTTAATTTTGTAGCTTGCAAGATACACTGCTGGTTCACAATGTTGGTGACTCTTATCTTCCAGCAGCTTATATAGCATTTTCCAGTACTATGATAGTCAACAGGAAACTGACTTGCATCTCAGGCCCAATTTGATTTCTCAATATCCAGCAACCACAGCCTGTGCTGTTTGCAGCACCAAAGCCTTACCATCCATCTAGTTATAGTGGGTAATCAAGTGCTTTGGCAATGGCCTGCACTGTTTTGGGGGCCGCATTGGCCTCCTTGACAAACATCTCACTGTGGGGATACGACACTTCTGCCACTGGGATTTACCCAGCAACAGCCTATGGTTTGGGGTTAAATGAAAATTCTCGAGCTGGGCATGGTGGTGCATGCCTTTAATCCCAGCACTCGGGAGGCAGAGGTAGGACGATAGCCATGGAGGCCACCCTGAGAATACATAGTGAATTCCAGGTCAGCCTGGACTACAGTAAGGCCCTATCTCGAAACCGTACCCCCAAAAAAAAATATTTCTCCACTGCTACAGGCTGGTTCTGCACAAATCACACATCCCTTTATATCTTATTCTCTCTTTTTAATGAAATTAGCTAACAAAGAGGTTGGGTTCTGTCATAGTTGATTCATGCCATCATTAGTTCTGTACCTCCTCCTCCCATCCTCCATTTTCCCCCAGTCCCTTCTGTCCCTGTATTCTATCCCTCTACTTCCCGTCCTCTGCTCTCATCCTGCTTCTTCACTCACCAAGTCTCATTCTAGCCCCCAAGCCAGGACTACTGGTGCTTACTATGACTCTTAAACGGGTCATATTATTCCATATTTGGTTCTACATATGAGAGAGAACATGTGGCATATATATTTCTGATCCTGGTTTACCTCATTGAATATATTTTTCCAGGTCCATCCATGTCCATCAAATTTCATGATTTTATTTTCCTTACTACTGAACAGAGCTTCATTGTACATATGTACCACTTCTTCATTACCTACTCATCAGTCAAAGAGCATCTGTGCTGATTTCAACAAACATGGCTGAACATGTATCTCTAGAGTTTTGTAGCTGGGTCAAATGATAGATCTATTTTTAGAAACGTTCCATATGTATTTCCAAAGTGGCTGCACAAGCTGAGACTCCCACAGACAGTGACACATTGGGGAAAAGACAGTATTTCCTAAAATGGTATTAGGTAAAATCTATCACATGTGGAAGAATGAATCTAGACTCTCTTCTTTTACTTGTGCAGAAAAAAAACGAAGTAGAAATGGATCACAGACCTCAACATATGACCTGAAAAACTATGAAATGTCTGGTGAAAAATGTAGGAAGAACTCTCTAAGATATAGGTGTAGGGAAATAATTTCTGAATAAGACCCATGTAGCCAAGGGGTTGAGAAAACACTCAACCTTGGAATCTCATGAAACTGAAAATCCACTGCACAGGTAAACAAACCCTCAACAGAGTCAATAGATAACATAGGGGATGGGAGAAATCTTTGCCATGTATATGTCTCACAGATGTTTAACATCTAAAGTATACTAAGAACTTAAAGCTAAGTAATAAAGTATCAATTAACTCACTCAAGAAATGAGGCACAAAACTAAACAGAAAGTTTTCAAGGGAAGAATTACAAATGACCCATCAACATATTTTTTAAAAAAATTAAACAGCTTTAGCTATTAGATGCAAATTAAAACTGTTTTAAGGGCTGGAGAGATGGCTTAGCAGTTTAGGCACTTGCCTGTGAAGACTAAGGACCCAGGCTCAATTCCCCAGTATCCACATAAGCCAGATGCACAAGGTGAGGCAGGCATCTGGAGGATGTTTGCAGTGATTGGAGGCCCTGGTGTGCCCATTCTCTCTCTCTCTCTCTCTCTCTCTCTGTCTCTCTTTCTCCAATAAATAAAATAAAATAAAATAAAATAGAAGATTAAAGAAAAAAACTAATTTGAGATTCTATAACACTCTGGTCAGAATGGCTAATATCAAAAAATCAAATGGAACTAGCAGCAGTGTTATCCAGCACCATGGAGGCAAGCTCAAGCTCTATAGCACATCCAGCACAGCCGAGCCAAGCTCCACAGCGCATGGAATGAGGTGGGCACTCAGCATTGAGAAGCTTCTCTTTTCAGATGGTGATGACCACTGGGATGACCCAAAAGGCAACATAGTGCTGAGAAGAAGGGATGGAGGAGTGCCCAGCACTAAAACACCTCTGTCACACCCTCCAAGGCTCAGGGACCATTGCGGAAGAGGGGGCAGATAAAATGGAAGAGCCAAAGGAAGGGTATGACTCCTTACAATGCAACTGCCCAGACAGAAATTGGCCTCGATATCCATGACCTTGAGGTGCCTAACAATACCTTCGCAAGACCCTCATAATAGGAGAAAAAGATGATAACATCAAATTAAAAGAGAGATTAATGGAGAGAGGGAGGGGATACAAAGGAGATTGGAATTCTAGAGGAGAATGTGGGGAGAGGAGGGAAATATCATGCATTTTTTGTATGTAAGTATAGAAGTTGCCAATTAAAAAAAAAAAGAAAGAAAGAAAACAACAACAACAAAAAAATCAAATGACAGCTAGTGCTGGTGAGGGTGTGGGGACAGGTGTACCTATTATCCAACATCTTTTTCTACACCAACATGATACTCAAAAAGGGTTGGATTTCACACTCTTTTGGTTTTCAAATGTTGGTTTAGGAATTCTTAATCTGCAACAGAAGGGAATTTTGTAATGCAAAAGTGGTGCAGACAGAATGCCACATCTAATCACTCTGTATCTATTTGAATAGTCCATTGGTAACAGCAATGCTTTATCCACAGATTTTAATTTCCTCTATCATGTGTTGCTGTGCTGTTGTTTGACATATAATGTTGTAAATTAATGCTTCATAAACACATCTAAAATTTTAGCTATCTGTCACCAGGTGGTGACAAAGTCACAGTGGTACATAGTTTGAATACTAAATGGTAAATCACAATCAAATCAAAATACATATATTTAACACACACACACACACACAAACACACACATATATACACACTTAAATGCAATTTCAGGGTTGTTGTTTTTGTAGCCATTTTTTAATGCTAAATTCAGAAAGCAGACAAGTATCCAAAAATCAGGCTTCTATCCCTAGAAATTGATTTTATGTAAGTTCTCCTTCCCTGGCTCAGGGCCCCATAAGATGAACAAACCATTCACATGTGTGCCAGATTCTCCAATTCAGTTCTCTTAGAAGCTGGAATGCATCAAAAAAGATTGGCCTATATTCCCTCTGAGTTAGAAATGATCAAAATTCACTTCCTCTTCTTGTGTTAAAAATGTTTCTCCTTTCTTGAAATATCAGAAAGAGGAAAGATAATGCAATAACTTTCCAATTATCAAATTATTTAAAACCACACAACTATTATTTACCAATTAAAAGGAGCAATGTAGCTTTTCATAGAGTGGACTTTCTCCTTAGTTTCACCTTAACTTTCCAGACTTACTTTCCACATTTCTCATCACATATAGAGACCCAGTGTTCACATCATCCTGTGTGCTCCATGCTTTCTCTGCTGTCGGAAACATACTGTGATTTCAGTACAGCCCAAATGTTACCACCACATCAAGTGCTTGAAAGTCTTCCTCTCCTAAATGTGTCTATCCAGTTGTTTATTGACTCAGCTCTTATACACTGCCCAATATTATCTTTGTTTTCATAGTTTTCTTTTACTTTTATGTTAAAACAAGAGCATCCTATTGCATGGTAAAGCCTGTAATCTCTTATAATTTCTCCCTTTCAGTAAAAATCACTGTATTTCACTTCATCCTATTTCTGAAATCGAACTGAATTATGATGAACAGAATTTACTATATTACATACAGTATCACTTAACTTTTTTTTTTTTTTTTTTGGTTTTTCGAGGTAGGGTCTCACTCTAGCTCACTTAACTTTTTAATTAATTAATTTGCAAACAGAAGCAGAGAAAGAGAGAGAGAGAGAGAGAGAGAATGTGTTCATCAGGGCCTCCAGCCATTGCAAATAGACTCCACTTTGTGCATCTGGATTTATGTAGGTCCTGGGGAATCAAGTCTGGGTCATTAGGCTTTATAGACAAAGACCTTAACTGTTGAGCCATCTCTCCAGATCATCACTTAGTTTTAAAGTTATATTGTATTAATACCATTTTAAAACAGAAATAATTTTTTTTTTTTTTTTTTTTTTTTTTGGTTTTTCGAGGTAGGGTTTCACTCTAGTCCAGGCTGACCTGGAATTAACTATGTAGTCTCAGGGTGGCCTCGAACTCTCAGCAATCCTCCTATATCTGCCTCCTGAGTGCTGGGATTAAAGGCGTGCGCCACCACGTCCGGCCTTTTTTTTTTTTTTTTTTTTTTTTTTTTTGGTTTTTGTTTTTCAAGGTAGGGTCTTGCTCTAGCCCAGGCTGACCTGGAATTCACTCTGTAGTCTCAGGGTGGTCTCGAACTCACGGCAGTCCTCCTACCTCTGCCTCCCAAGTGCTGGGATTAAAGGCATGTACCACCACGCCCAGCAGAAATAAATGATTTTTGAAGAAAGATTTAACAAGGAAAAAATGAGAGAAATCTGGTGTGTACACGATTCATCGCATGATGTCAATCTGAATCTATTTACAAAGACATATGTGTTTGGATGACTATTTTAACTACTTTTAAAGTATCTGATACTAAGCCAAAAAAAAAAAAAAAAAAACACGGGAAAGAAAAATATTTTCCAAGTTTGAAAGTACTCAGGACTTTGTTGATGTTTACTTGGGGGGAACTTAGAGAATATTTTTGTGAATCAAGATGTGGCATAAAGAAAGGGATATGGAGGATATTTGAGAGCAAAAGATGAAAACATTAAAGTGATGAGCTTGAGATGAAAAAAAAGAAAGTATTTGGAGAAATAATAAGTAGGAGAAATTGATTACTAATTGTAGGCATGGGCAGCTTAAATTTTACTCATAAGCAAATAGGTTCAAGTATAATGCTGCAAATAAAAAATATGAACTAAATGGTAAAAATGTGTGATTGTATTTTATTTATTTTTTTATTTTTATGTTTTGAATTTTCAAGGTAAAGTCTTGCTCTAGCCCAGGTTAGCCTAGAATTCCCAATATAATCTCAGGATGTCCTCAAACTCACAGAGAGGCTTCTACCTGGGACAAGCATGATTGCATTTTAAATACATAATAAAAGGCCAAAAAAAAAAAAAACCCTAATAAGCTAAATAAAAGTTTCTTTAGTAAAAATGTGAACAATAACACAGAAAATGTTTTATTGCAGATGGGGGCTGAGTGGGATCTAACGTCCATCTCAGTAGTTGACCTTTGTAGAAGAACGACAAGCAAGAGATGCCAAGGGGACACCTGAAATAAGCACAAAGGGACACCATGCTATTCTGAGGACCATAGATTAATGACATTGTTGAGCACAATAGCTTTAAACTGAAAAGAACCATAACACCTGCAAAATAAAACCCTGGGAAGTGTTTTTGAGATAGTTAATATACTCATTTCCATTTTGAAAGTACTTCAAGGCCTTTGAGGTGTATTGATATCAAATACAATGTTTTATTAAGATTTTACTTTGCTAAAATATATTTTAAAAATTATTTTGAGGTACGGAAAGAATGTAAGAGCCAAAGGAAGAGTAGGACTCCACACAACGTGCTCCTCCGGACACAAAATGGCCTGGATATCCATGACCTCACAGTGCCTGACACTACCTACACATGATCATCATAATAGGAAGAAAAGATCATGACATCAAAATGAAAAGAGTGCCAGTCTCGAACTCATGGCGTTCTTCCTGCCTCTGCCTCCCTGCCTCCCGAATGCTGGGATTAAAGGCATGTGCCACCACACCCAGCTTAATAAAATATTTTTTTAAACAAGCTGGGCGTGGTGGCGCACGCCTTTAATCCCAGCACTTGGGAGGTAGAGGTAGAAGGATTGCAATGAGTTCGAGGCCACCCTGAGACTACATAGTTAATTCCAGGTCAGCCTGGGCCAGAGTCAGACCCTACCTTGAAAAACAACAACAACAATATTATATATATATATATATATATATATATATATATATATATATATATATATATATATATTGGGCTGTAGAGATTGTTCAGTAGTTAAAGTACTTCCTTGAAAAGACCACCAACCAGGTCTGATGCCCCAGTACCCATGTAAAGCCAGATGCAGAAAATGGCATATGCGTCTATGGTTCCTGTCCAATGGCAAGACACCCTGGTGTACCCGTACTCTTTAACTCTTCTCTCCCTTCCCCCTCCTTCCTTCTCTTCTTGCAAATAGTTAAATAAATAGACTATTTATAAAATTTTATTTTAGGGAGCTGGTTATATAGCTCAGTTGGTAGAATGCTTGCCTAGTATGTACAAAGCCATAGCTTGCATCCCAAGCACTGCAAAAACTGGGCAATAATGTGAATGCCTATAATAGCTGGGCATGAATGTGAATGCCTATAATAATAAAAGCAGTAGGGAAGGGAAGCAGGAGAATCAGGAGTTCAATATCATTCTCAGCCATGTAATAAATTCAAGGCCAGCTTGGGCTCATGAGATTATTTTTCAAAGAAAAGAAATTTTACCAATTTTACACTTACGTCCATATCTTAGCTTTCTACTTATCTTTTTTTAGCCAGAGCTCAGACATCATCTGTCTTTGTGTATGTGAGCAAACATAGGAACCCCACTATTGTTTATTTTCTTTGTTGGTAAAGCACCAGTACAATGACTGGCTTGGAGATGGTGAAGTACTGGGAGGGCAAAGAGATGAATTGGGTGCCATGGAGCAGAGAACCTATGAAGAATGTCCTCAAGAAGCCTCAGTACACACTGTGGGACTCCTTTAATTAAAGCTTTTAACTTGTGCTTTGTAAAAAAAAAAAAAAAATGGTTCTCTGAATATTTAAAAAATATGTAAATTCATTAAATATGCTTCAGCTCAATGGATTTTATTCCATGATTTTTGAAATCAGGTCAAGGTCAGAGACTATGTCTCATAAAAATGTAAAGGCCAAGCTCCTTTAAAAATCATTCTATTTCATGCAAATATTTCTACTCTAATTCTTCATTATAAAATCCTCACCTCTTCACCCCCACCATTTCCACTAATTAATCAAGGATTTAGAGATATATTACTATTAAAGATGGTACAAATGAAATTAAAAAGTTATATATAAAGTCAATGGACCAAAATGCAATAGAAAATATCAACCAAGATATTTTTGGCTTTCAGAAACTATGTATAATATGTTGTGCCACAAGACAGAAATTATATCTGGGAGATATATATATATAATGTATCTGCATGTATCATCAAATCTGTGAAATTCATAGCAAGTAATCAATTTAATACCAACTTGAATAATCAATTTATAATTAATATATATATATATATATATATATATATATAGAGAGAGAGAGAGAGAGAGAGAGAGATACATATAGTGTGTCTTTTTTATTTATATGCATGAATCTATATGTATATATATATATATATTTGAATTCTTCAGAAAGAAATAATTGCATTATATAAGTGAGTGCATAAAGCTTCAGTATCTTTCTCTAAGCACGACAGTTCCATTACCAAAGTTAAAATATTCCATAGTTGTAGTTGTTTCTAGTTGGGCCCAATATACTAACCCATTACACTTAAATTTGTTTTACATTTGTTGAATCAACGCTTACCAGGTGGAATGCCACTTTGTGTGTGTTTCAGTGATTTCATGATTTCAAAACACTCCTTGTTCTTGCCTGAAGTTTAATAGACATGGAGGACTACTATTACAGAAATATGAGGAGAAATTAAATAACTTGAAAAATCATTTTGAAATTTATATACTATTTCAGAGAATTCAAATAACTTGAATTCAAATGGATTTAATTAATTAAATTCTTTAAACTTTGTTTTTGAGGCAAGGTCTGAAAGAAATATAACTCACGTTGCCTTGAATTTCTAATGTATCCTCCTGCCTCCACCTTCTCAGAGCTGGGATTACAAGTGTGTGCCATCATGGTTGGTATTCAATTCTTTTGGCATTGATAACTTGCTAAGCATTTTCACAGATTTGGTGCACATGAAGAGATACTGTGTATATCCACAGTCTTTGGGCCTCAACACCAGGTCAACCGCCTACAAATGTCATAGAAACATACCTCCAAGTGAAAACAGCAGAACTAAATGAGACAAAAGAAACAAGGAAATAGAGTGTAAAAAGTAAATAAAGAGGGGGTAAAAAGAAGGAGAAAAACATCCATTTCCACAAGTTCTCAGTTGAAACAAAGAAACTCAAAGAGAAAGAGACAAGTCACCACAACTCCTCCCCAAACTCTCAAGAACCCTACAATGGGGTCAGAAAATAATAGCAGAAATCACTTAGAATACTGCTTCGAAAAACAATTAATGACAATGCAGACTCCACAAGCAGGCAAATGAATGAACTATTAAAGAAAATTGAAGGGCTAGAGGGATGGCTTAGCAGTTAAGGCATTTGCCTGCAAAGCCAAAGGACCCAGTTTCAATTCCCCAGGACCCACATTAGCCGGATGCACAAGATGGTGCATGCATCTGGAATTTGTTTGTAGTGGCTAGAGGTCCTGGCGTGCCCATTCTCTCTCTCTCTCTCCCCCCTCTTTCTCTGTCAAATAAATAAATAAAAATAAAATAAAATATAAGAAAAATTGAAGATATTAAAAAGACAATCTCCAAGGTGAATGAAACAGTGAATAAATGGGAGGAAAAAGTCATAAACTTGGAGGAAAATATTATCAACAAAATTGAAATGCTGAACAAAGATCAAAGAGAAATCATAGAAATGCAAGCGGTGATCACTCAAATGAAAACTACATCATAATGCAATTCTAACAGACATGACCATGCAGCAGTGATCACTCAAATAAAAACTACATCAGAATCCAATACTAACAGACATGACCATGCAGCAGAATGGACCTCCGGTACAGGGAACAAAGCCGGGATACACAGACTCATAAAAATTACAGAACATGCCCAGCATTTCCAAGAACTCTGGAATAAACTCAAGAGACCAAACATCAGAACACATAGGGTAGAAGAAGCTGGAATAATTAAAAAAGAAATTGATCAACTATAAAATGAAATTATAAGAGAAAATCTCCCAAATCTAGAGGAAGAAATTGGCATCCAAACAGAAGAGACGTGTACAACTCCAAATAGACTTGACCAGAGAAGGACCTCTGCATTTACACAGCCCAGCAACCAGGTCAAAAATCCAAAGCAAAGAAACAATACTAAAAGCTATAAGGAAAAAGCATCAACACACTTACAAAGGAAGGAATATCAGAATGAACTCGGAAATTTTATCAGCAATCCAAAATGGCAGAAAAAGCTAGAACAATATATTGCAAGCTCTGAAGGTAAATAACTTCCAAACAAGAATGCTATACCCAGGAAAATTATCTTTCAAAATCAATGGAGAAATAAGGATATTTCAAGACAAAAACAAACTAATGCAATTTATGACAACTAAACCAGCTCTACAAAAAAGGAACACTTCATAGGGAAGAAGAAGAAGAAGAAAGATGGCCCAGTCTGTGAGAATGCAAGACAGGATGTACTTCATGAAAGAAACAGATGAACAAGGAAGAACAGGAAAGATTCAACTATCCCTCAAACAACAAATCCTCAAAATGTAAATGGAAAGGGAAATAGAAAGACAGCTCTCCAGCCAAACAGAACATCACCCCAAAGTTATTAAGGAACAAGAAACAACTTTCTATAATAACCCTAAATGCAAATGCCCTCAATTCTCCAGCAAAAATGACACAGACTGAATGGCTGGATCAAAAAACAAGACCCAGCTATTTTCTGCCTCCAAGAACCACATGTATCTAACAAAGGCATTTCATAAACTGAATATCTGAGGCTAGAAACTGAAGTACCAAACAAATGGAAGCTGCGAATATGTAGGAGTGTTGTCTGTCCTTATTTCAAAGTAGAATTCCAACCAAAGTTAATCAAAAATGACAAAAGGGACATTTCATCTTAATAAAGGGAACCGTGTAACAATATGATATTACAATTGTATACATTTATGCACCACGTGCTGGTAATCCTAACTTCATAAAAAACACTAGGAGACGCGAGTCCTGACACAAGGACAACGGGAGACGTCAGCACCGCGTTCTCTTGCTGGCATAGGTCATTCAGAGAAACATCAGAGGTAAACCATGTCACGGATCCACTGGACCTAACAGATTTTTGAGAGGATTCCATCTGACAGACAGGGAATACACATTCTTCTCAGAGGCTCACAGAACCTTCTCCAAAATTAGTCACCTAATAGGCCAAAAAACAAACCTTAACAACTACAAAAAAGTTGAAGTAATCCCTTGTCTCCTATCATATCACAATGGAACAAAAAGTAGAGATGACCAACAAGAGAGAATATAGAAAATACACAAATTCTCGGAGCCTGAATAACATGCTTCTGAGTGAGCAATTCAAGAACTCAAGGAGGAAATTTAAAAAAAAATCCTAGAAATGAGGGTGATCTCACATAATCAGCCTAGTCTACTACAAACCAAGCAGATGGAAAGAAATAATAAAAATTAGGGCAGAAGTTAATGAAAATAATCAGAATGAATCAAATAAAGAGTTGGTTATTTGTGAAAATTATAAGATTGATAACCTTTAGTCAAGCTAACAAAATGAAGAAGGCATAAAATCCAAATTAACAAAATTACACCAAAATGGAGTTATTACAACAGACTCCAGTGAAATACAAAACTCTATTAGAGAATACTTAAAAAAAATTATACTCCAAAAGCTGCAAAATCTAGAAGAAATGGACAAATTTCTAAACACTTATAACCTTTCAAAATTAAAATTGGATGGCATCAATAACTTAAACAGACCTCTTACAAGCAATAAGACTAGGCATGTAATAAAAAGTTTCTTCACAAAGAAAAGCTGTGCGAGAGACTCATGGAAGAATTCTATCAAACTTTGGAACAAGACCTAATCTCAACTCTCCCCAAGGGGTTCCATAACACATAAAGGGAAGGAACATTTCTAAGTTCATTATACAAAGCCAGAATCACCCTGACCCTTTAACCTGATCAAGAGAGCTAAAAAAGAAAACTACAGACCACTTTCCATGATGAACATAGATGCAAAGAATCCAAGAAAACATCAAGAAGATTAGATCACAACCAAGTTGAATTTCTAGCAGGGATTCAAGGTGGGCGTAATATAAGTAAATCAATAAATGTAATATATCACATGAATGCATTTAAGGTTTGAAATCACATGACCTTCTCAATTGAGGCAGAAAATTTTTTCAACAGAGTCCAATATGCATTCATATTGATTGTTCTAGAAAAAAAAATTGGATAGATGGAATATACCTCAAAATAATATGGGCCATATAGGACAAAACCATAGCCAACATTATGTTTAATGTCCTTTAAAAACAGGAATCAGGCATAGTTTCTCACCCTTTAATGTGTATGCATTTGACAACCTTGCCAAACAGAGTGAGGTAAAGGCTGAGAGAACTACAGGACACATGGATGCACCACTGTTGTATTTAGACACCTGAAATGCCTCAGTATTTGACAAGTGCAGTTCACATGAAATTAGGAAGGGCATGGCAGAATTCAACAACAGCAAAAATCAGCAGGAGATAAATGACATTTAGGGAACACTTCACCACTGGCAGAATGGTCTACTATGGCAAGAAATACAACATAAAACACAATCATGAAAATTCTTCTCTCAAATCACAATGAAATAAAGCTAAAACCAACAACAGAAAGATAACTTACGAATTCCAAATTTCTCTCAAGAGAATTTAAAACTATTTTGAATCAAATAAAGCATGTTAAATTTGCATAATATGTCAAAATAATTACTTAAAGGGATATTTATATCATTGACTGCATGTTTTAGGTTGTCCTCTGACTGCCACACATGCACAGTAGCATGCATGCCCCCACACTCACATACATACATATAGACAAACACTCACATAAGGATAACAAAAAATGTGAAAGGACAGAAGAAAACTTACACACAATGTTAATTAGTTAAAGGAAAGTTGAAGTAGTACTGCATTCCACAATAATATAGGAAATAATTTATTAAAATGTATC
The DNA here is from genome assembly GCA_036365145.1 of Orientallactaga sibirica. Lineage (NCBI taxonomy): Eukaryota > Metazoa > Chordata > Mammalia > Rodentia > Dipodidae > Orientallactaga > Orientallactaga sibirica. Next base: position 6,650,093 of record JAEOAD010001030.1, read on the forward strand.
ATAAAACACACTTTTGAATAAGAACAGAACTTTCAACATGTAATCAAAAAGTGGTAGAAATGACCAGAGAAATAGACAAGTGCTCAATTTCATGAAGTGACTATAAAACCTCTCTTGATAATGGATGATAAAGAAGACAGTAAAATCAGGAAGAATATGGAATTCCACCAAATAGAATGAAAAGATTTATCCTAGTCTTCCAAAAGACTACCTGAATATAAATTATTTAAGGAGCCCACAGAACTTAAAGAATGGCCTATATTCAAAAGGCTAGGTAAAGAAGTTTGTATATAAAAAGACCTTGTATAAAGTTTCAATAAATATATTGTAATTCAACCCCATAAGTATGTGTTGTAACCATAATAAAATTAAAGCAGAAATCTACAAAAACCAACTCCCCAAATGTCTGGAAATGAAGTCAACTACCTTATATAGTTATAGTATATAAGTCAAGAAAATATATGGGAAATTCAGACATATTTTAAACAGAAAAAAAAATGAAAATAGACCATAGAGTTCCTTGGGACTTAAGCAGAGGTGGTAGCTAGAGGCACGTGTGTATAACTAGATACTATACGAGGAAACCAGATCTCAAATCAAGGACCTAAGCTGACACCTATGCAAACACAAAAGGAACATCAGATTGAACCCAATGCAGGCAGAATAAAGGAAAAGAAACATAAAAAATAAGTAAGTATAAAAGTACTAAAAGGAAATACAAATTACCAATTTGAGGAATGAAAAATGTATATAACCTTACTTATTCTTGAACAATTTAGTACAAAAATCACATAAAAACATTAACAGAAAATAAAGCAGGTCAACTGCCACTAAAATATTCTTAAAATTTCAGCCATATAGATCAAGCCATATAGAATATGCATGTAGATATATACATATATACTACATCATATACATATATACTACATATGTATATACTATATATGCATATACATATATACTATATATGTACATATACAGTATATATATACATATAAAATCTACTCATGTATATATGTTTTGGCAAGGATTTATTATGGGAATTCATGGTGACAAAACATCAAAATTCAATCAGTAATTCACATTTAAAATATATAATAAAGAGTAATCATTTTAATTAATGAAGAAAACTTATTGGACAGAATTTCACATTAATCCATGATAATTTTCAGTGAACATAACTCCATGATCTTTATTCCAAATTGGGTATTTGTAGTATTCATTACAATAAATTCTTACTATTTTTCTATATCACAAATTTCTTTGTTCCTTTTGGTGTGTTAATTGACTTTAAAGTTACTTTAATGCCTCGAGGAATTAAATTGACAAGAAAGGATCAGACTCGCACTTAGTTCTTGACTGACTGATGGACTTGTGAGCATTACAACATACTAGAGATATTTAATAGGTAATTTTTTTCACTGCTGGGAATTGAACCCAAGTTCTTACAAGTCATAGGCATGCATTTTCTCAAAGAACTAGATATCTAGCTTTTTTTTTTTTTTTTTTTTTTCAAGACAGGTTCTTACTGCACAGCCTAGACTGTCCTCAAACTTGTGATTCCTCAGCATCTCTCTTGGGTGTTAGGAATACAGGCACACATCACCACCCACACAGTAATTTGTAATATGTACTTTTATGTGCTAGGTAAAATGCTAAGTAATATACCTCAAAAATATAGTGAATTACATAAAAGATAGACTCTATTATTATAATTACAGTTTCTCAGATTAAGAAATATGGCCCAGAAATGGTAAGCAATGTAACCAAAGTCATAGATGGTAAATGACTGCTGGACTTTGCTTCCTGTCTCATTCTGGAACCTGTATATTTGGGGGTAGTGTGGGCGGGCGGGGGGAGGAGGTTCAAGGTAAACTCTCTCTCTAGCTCAGCTGACCTGGAATTCACTATGAAGTCTCAGGTTGGCCTTGAACTCAGGATTACTCCTACCTCAGCCTCCCAAGTGCTGGGATGAAAGTTTTTTGTGCACCACAACACCCAACCAGGAGCCTGTATTTTCTCTCTGCTTCTCAAACAAAACATAGTAACGTGAGGAAGGTTATAGAAGAAAGAGGATGTGTTTAACCTGGTTCATAATAAGTTTAAACTTTTACATAATGCAGTCATCTGGCTGCTACGTGTAAATAGAACATAAACCACTTACACTGTTTGCCCTCAATACCATCAGGGGAAGTGTACAAATGCAGTGATTACACTAACAAGCATGCATTGACAACCTTTTATCTGCGATGGCTGGGCCAGGCAGGGGATCCAGAAATGAATTAAACATAATCTTTATCTTTGAAGATTTCACAGTCTACACAAACCTGACAAATTAAAAAGTATTTCTCTACCTCTTTATTTTTCCTGTATCCTGACCTTATTTCTATTTTGAATTTATAAACAAAAGGTGATAATAAGAAAAAACCTTAATTCTAGTCTTTCCATACAAATAAAAATAAAATTTGTATGTCTCCTCCCCCACTGGAAGTTTTGATAATTGAATTTTTCCCATGTGAGAAAGGATGTAGATTGAAGTAAATAAAACAAAGGCAGTTAAATATAGATCTTGTGACAAACTTTTCATATCCTCTTATTTATTGACAAAAATCTCAAGACTATACATCTGCTCATATCCTAAAATTGACATCCCAAACTCACCTGTGTTACTTGGTCACAGTTGTAGAATTCATTTTGCCAAGTATTTCCTATAATAGCACATGGGATGGTTAAATATTAGCTATGTTTTTTATAATGATGCCCTCCCTTTTTTTTTTTTTTTAAAGGTAGGGTCTCACTCTAGCCCAGGCTGACTAGAATTCACTGTATAATTCCAGGCTGGCCTCAAACTCAGAGCCATCCTCCTAACTCTCTGCCTCTCAAGCACTGGGATTAAAGTCGTGTGAAATGGTGCCCTGCTGTGAAGCCCTTTGTTACACACTTTAATATCAGAGAATATATTATGACAAAAACTATAAAGATTACTTGAGACACCAAGAAGATATGGAGTATTCTACTACTTAAGTCTTATTAGCATGAAAACACCTTGAATGGGTCAGCTCTTATACTGGTACATTGTGTTTCAGTTCTAATGAGTCAGTTGAAATAGTGTATTAATTTATCTGCTCAAAGTCATCCAATGTAATGAGGTAAAGTGACCCTCATTGTTTCTGCACAAACTTTGTACAGTACTGAATAACAAAGGGAACCCAGTGTTGAGTACTAGAACATACAACATAACGGGTAAAATTCCCTGAGATACTCAAAACACATTTTCTTCTGGAACCATAAAATAAGAGATGGATTTTTTTTTTTTCAGTTTTATGTTTACAGTTTTGGTTTGGCACTTCATAGAAACTACAGGCTCTTGATTTTTGGTAGAAGAAGTTGGGGTTACTTCTGGGCATGGAGGATTACAGATAGATGGAAAAATGGGGTTGGGAGAGCCAGTTTAACAAAGGGATATGTAACTTTATTTTTCAGAAGGACAGTTCAACAATCTAGGACACTTAGAAGGTTCTGGTTTTAAGAAGAGAAGAGTAATGGATTTGGAGGGACAATGGATAACAGCCATATAAGCATGCAGACATCAAAGCCTTTTGTTGTCAGTTAAAGAATTCCATTGATTTTGGACGTAGAATGATATTTAAACAATAAAATAAGAATAAGAAATGTGTGTCATGTCAGCATTACAATAAGATAGATTGAATTTGTCTTTATAAATCCAAACACAAAGAATGCTAAAATTCATTCTCAGTTTTAGCATACTGGTGTTACATATATATATATATTTGGTTTTTCAAGGTAGGGTCTCACTCTAGCTTCTCTAGGTCAGGCTGACTTGGAATTCACTATGTAGTCTCAGGGTGGACACAAACTCACAAGTGATCATCCTACCTCTGCCTCCCAAGTGCTGGGATTAAAGGCGTATGCCACCATACCATGCCAGTGATAAAAATTATTTTAAAGGAGTCGTTCTGTTTTGAAAACTAGCAAAATTAGTGAACTCTGGGTTCAGTGAGAGATCCTGTCTCAATAAATAAGGTAGAGAGTAATCAAGGAAGAAACCTAACATAGACCTCTGGCCTGCACACACACGCATGTGTACACACTCTTACCCACACATGCATTCACACATGTATGAAGATACATTGATACATGCATACCACATGCATATTGCCACAAGAAAAAGTCCACAGCAGTTTCCATTGTGGAATTTGGGATACATATAATAAGGAGATAAATGTTAAACAAATACAAAATCAATAACTCTTCTTATATCTTATATCAAAAAGGCAGGTGAATACAGAAATTCCAGCTGTCTGATAGGCAAAGATGTTAGTAGAATTCACTGGGGATACTTTATGGGAAATTGACTCATTGCTAGAGCTTAATGATGCACTATCTGGGGGGCGTGTTCAGTAATGTTAGGTCAGGGCTGGAGAGATTGCTTAGTGGTTATGGCATTTACCTGCAAAGCCAAAGGACCCTGGTTCAAGGCTCAATTCCCCAGGACCCACGTAAGCCAGTTGCACAAGGGGGCACACATATCTGGACTTCATTTGCAGTGACTGGAGGCCCTGGCATGCCCGTTCTCTCTCTCTCTCTCTCTCTTTCTCTCTCCCTCCCTCCCTCCCTCTGCCTCTTTCTCTCAAATAAATGAATAAATAAAAATGTTTAATTTTTTTTTTAAAAAAGCAAAAAAAAAAAAAAAAAAAAGTTAGGAGTCCAGCTTTAGGCAAATGTCCACATTTTCGTATAATGTGCCTGTAGAAGCTCGTGTGGTCATGTGTCAGAATGGAGATAGCAGACATGTTTCCTCAGACCTTTTATTAAAGGTCTGGAAAGTCCAAAAACTATAGGACAATAGTCTACATTTTGCTCAGTTTTTCTGCAAACCTAAAACAGCTTTAGTAATTATACTCTATTAAAGACCTAATAAAATAGTCATACTACAAGACAGAAAATTAAATTTGGCATCTCATCTTTCTCTCCTATAGGTCAGTTAAAAGTTTAATTTTCAGTGTAAAGTTTCAGTATATCTCCATAGCGGAATCCTCTTTGTTTTCCATCTTGAGGGAAAACGAGGTGTTGAGTCAGAGTACAGAGCTACGTTATTCACCACAGTACAGACACTGAAAGTCTTCAGCCATCCTGACTCTGCTAGACATGCTGCTCAGTGTCTGCTCTCTATCCGTCACCTTAACCCTGGTTGTTCGGTGAGTTATTTTCATACTGCAGTCAAATTCTTACCCACCACTTCGTTTATGCTGGCCCTGTGTTAACTGCTTCAGATGTATTATTTTTACCCTCTTAACATAATACAGAATGTGATGAACAGGAAGAAAATTCACAATCCTAATTGTATATGTTGATGGCTTGTCAGAAAAAGAACGTCATCATATTATCAGCCCAGATCCAGAAACAGAACGCCACCAGTCCCCATTTCCCTTTCCTTTTTATTCCAGCCTATAGTATTCTAACCACAACCATGACATGGAACTTTTGGCAAGATAGATTTGGTTTGGGGGAATTTTCATTTAATACATGGGATCTTATAGAAAATCAACTTTGGTGTCTGGCTTTTTCAATCAATATTGTCTTTGTTTCATTGATGCTTTTCTATGAGTATGTTTCATTTACTCTTATTATTTCATAGGATTCCACTGTCTGAGTATACTTCAAGACTGTTGAAGGAAAACACAGTTGTTTCCAGTTTAGGATTTTTAAAACTAGAGATGTTATAAAGATACATTATCCAATTCTTTAGGAAAAATACAGGAAATTTATCTTTAAATTTTTTCTTTTCCTGTGTTTTATGAGTATTTATTCACATTTTTGTATTAGCATACATTCATTATATATGGTACTAATTTATCATTTATTTATTTATTTATTTATTTATTTATTTATTTATTTATTTATTTGAGAGTGACAGAGAGAGAGAGAGAGAGAGAGAGAGAGGCAGATAGATAGAGAATGGGCATGCCAGGGCCTCCAGCCACTGCAAATGAACTCCAGGTGCATGAGCCACCTTGTGCATCTGGCTTACGTGTGTCCTGGGGAATTGAGCCTCGAACCCAGGTCCTTAGGCTTCACAGGCAAGCGCTTAACTGCTAAGCCATCTCTCCAGGCCCATATATGGTACTAATTTAAATAGTACCACTTTTGTACAAGTATGTAATATACTTTTACCAGGTTCTACTCTCCATGCCTTTATCCTCTCCTTTGTTATTCCAGATAGCTTCACTCCTACATCCATGACATCTATATAAAATCTAGTATCTATAACAGAAGAAAATATCTTTTTTCTCTGAGTCTGATGTAACTCAGGAAGCCATTGTATCTTGTTCACATAATGATAAAAGTACCTCAAGAAGCATCTGGGGGCTAGAGAGATGGTTCAGCAGTTAAGACATTTGTCTGCAAAACATGACAACCCAAATTGAGTTCCCCAGTACCTATGAAAAGCCATATGCACAGTGGTACATGTACCATGTACCTGGAATTTGTTTGCAGTGGATGGAGGGCCTAGCAAGCACATTCTCCCCCTCTTCTTTCTTTCTCTCTCTGCTTGCTTATTGTATATGTTGATAAGGCATCCCAGTGCACTGGAGAGAGCTGATATCCAGAAGGAAGCATGGTTGCATACTGATACTTGGTACCACACACAATGTACACACCCAGACCCCATTCTGATATCACATCTGTCTTGCATCTGTATTTGGGACTAGGAATGGGGGGTACAAAGTCCTGGACCTATTAGGTTAGTTATAAGAGACTGGTTTTCCCCGTTTTAAACACCCATATACTGTACACATTTAAGTCTATATTTTCACATTGCAAGGTCAATTAGAAAGTGTTTCTTCCTCCAGATGAATTTGGTAGAGAAATAGAATTGAGTTAATCAAGGGGAAAAGTTATCCAGGAGAAAAATCAAGTGAAATTACCAAGATAATTGACTGAATAATAGAGGCTAAATAAGGAAAGTCTCAGATGAGTATGGGTCAGATATGTACACGAGTCTGTTTTGAAGTGCTGTCAGTGAGAAGTAAGGGCCTGGGTTGTGGTTAAAGTGCTTTAGAAGCAGAACCTATGGACAACTCCAAGGATTTACCTAAAAATACTTTCAAAAAGAAAAACATATTTTAAAAGCTTAAGAATAGAACATTTTCTCTTTTAAAATTTATTCTAGTGCCTCATTTTGGAAAATATACATGTAGCTCTACTCTTCCTGGTTACTTGCTAAAAATAAGATTATTTAGTATTCTTATCTTAGGCTATTAGGGCTATTATAAAAATATAGCATAGTCTAAGTGGCTCATATGAGGTAGAAATAAGTTTCGTCTAGTTTTAGAGGGTGGAAGTCTATGATCAGGATACCATCATGGTTGGGTTCTGACAAGGATCCTTTTTCACTATGTAAAGCTATAACTTCTCAGAATGTGGTCATATGGTGGAAGGGGCCAAGGGTCTCTCTTGAGTCTCTTTTACAAGGGCACAAATTTCATTGTGAGGTCTCCATCCTCATGACTAGGTCACTTTCCAAAAATCATACCTTCTAATACCAGCACTTTGGGTATTAATATTTCACATATAAAGTTTGAGAGCTATAAATATCCAGACAAAGATTGCATATTTTATGTGTCTCTGTGGCTGATTCCAGCTTCCCCAGTAAAGGCTGGTGGTAGTACTCCTCTGAGATGTATTAGTTTTCATATGCTTCCTTTTATTGTGAAATACTCTGCTAGGTCAAGTTCCACTTCATTTCTTTTATTATAAAGAGAAACTTTAGAAGAGATTATAATAAATAATATAATCATAAACTCAATTATACAGTAGCCTAAGTACAATGAATTTACTTAATATTTCCAAAGCCACAGTACTATGGATTTTTTTTTTTTTAATTTAGGGGCTGGAGAGATCACTTAGCAGTTAAGGCATTTGCCTGCAAAGCCTAAGGACCCAAGTTTGATTCTCCAGATCCCATGTAAGACAGATGCACATGATGGTGCATGCATCTGGAGTTCAATTGCAGTGTCTAGAGACCCTGGTGTATCTATTCTCACTCTCTTTCGCACGTGCACTCTCCCACTCCTCTCTCTGTCTCAAATAAATAAATAAATAAATAAGTAAAAATTTAAAAAATAAATTAAAAATATATTGTGGGGCAAATATAGGAACTATTTGTATTTTGGAATTTATTATATAACAATACACCAGAAATACATAGAAGGAAGAGTATCTCACTGAACGTATATCTTTATACAAATTTACAATCTACAGGAATATGTATAAAGAAGCTCACAAGAAGGAAAACGTGCGTTTAGTGAAGTGAGATGTGTCATCTTGTTGGAGTCAGTGGACAAAAAAAAAAAAAAAAACCTAGTTGTTTGAATTAGGTGCTCCCATAAACTCATGCATTCTGAATGCATGGATGCCAGCTGATAGCAGTTTAGAAGGCAAAGCCTTGAAGGAAGTAGTGTGTTGCTGGGGGAAGATTTAGGGGTGTTATAGCTCCCACTTGCCTGCTATTGTTTGCACCTGTTGAGGCAGAGTTGATGTCCAGCCTCTGCTCATGCCATGTTTTCCCCTGCTATCATGGAACTCCTCCTCCAGACTGGAAGCCAAAATCAACAACTTTCCTCCCAGCAGGTGCTTTTATTCAGATGTTCTATCCCAGCACCAGGATGGTAACTACAACAGAGAATTGGTACCAGTGGCATTGAGTCATTGCTGTTACAAACCTGACTATATGGCATTTGACATTTTGGACCTGATTTTCCAGTGGTGCAAGGATTTGAAATCTTGGTCTAAAATACAGCTTGCAGTGCTATTAGTACAGCTTGATGGATTCTAATCCAAGTACAAAGGACCCAAATGCAGAAAGAGCTGTGGATTGTGTAGTCCTGGTTTATGAGGGGAAGAAAACACATTGTCTAGATTAGGCTAGAGAGTTTGTGTGAGAGGTTTATGACACTCTTTCCCTATCCCAAGAATCTGTGTAGGATTGGGTTGTGCAGGAGTCAGTAGCTCTTGTACAGCACCAATTGTTTGAGAGATTACTACCACTGACATTGGGACAGCAGAAAGAATGTTCTCTTTTGAAAGTAGGGAGCTGGAACGGTAAAGGAGTTTTCTTCTCTTCAAAAATTGCTTTACTCCATTCTAGATTAACAAATTTGGTAGCCTACCTGGTATTATGAAGTATAAAAAACGCAGGAAAGGAAGGGTTGGGTTTTCTGCAGTTTGTGTTTTGGAGTTGGCCCTAAGGATATGAGGAACAACATCATACTTAGAGGCCATGGGGGGCATGGAGTGGATAAACCATGGGTTGTAGCGAAGACCCTAGGATTTTATTAAGATGCCAGGACACTGGGATGGCTGCCAAGAAGTGTTGCTGGCTCAGGGTGGGTTGTTCCCCAGGCTATGAGCAGCCCAGCTGGAGGACCAGAATGGGAAGCAGAGACATTGTCACTGGTTAGAGATGTTGGACTTGGATATACAGGATTTGATGTTCGTCCTGTTTGTTTTTGTTTTGTTCAATCTTTTCTTGCAATGTCATCTTTTGTAGTGTTAATTTTTACTCTGTGCTATTATGTCTCATAGACAGACTTTGGACTATGGGGATATTTGAAGAATATTGAGATTGAAAAAAATTGGTAACTTAAAGTTGGACTAAATGTATTGCATTTCACATCATGGACAATGGCAATCCATTTATAGGGACCAGGGGTGAGATGTGGTGTTTGAATTAGATGTTCCTCATAAGGTCATGTGTTTTGATTGCTTGGATGCCAGCTTATGACAACTTCAGAGGTGGAACCTTGCTGAAGGCCACGTGTTATTGGGGTGATATATCCATGTCCCCTCTGCTAGTGTTTGGATCACTCTCCTGTTGCTGTGAGCACCTGCTGTGGAAGAGATGATGTCCAGCCTCTGCTTTTGCCATGTTTCTCCTGCTATCATGGAGCATCCCCCTGAGATTATAAGCCAAAATAAACAATTCTCTTCCCACCAGATGGTTTTTGTTGGGTGCTTTACAACACAACTCATGGGAAAATAATATTTGTCTGGGTGTTAAAATATGTGCAGTTTCTTGGAAAGTAGACATGTTGGGGGGTGTAACTCTCACGAGTGTCATGAGAGAAAGTTGGATTCTGAAAGAATGAGGTAGGCCATATTAACAATATGGAGTCCAGTCTATGCAGAGTATGTGGTAGGGTAAATAACATGAATTTTGGATTAAAAACGGAAAGATGATTTGTATTTTAACATCTCAGTTTCAAGTTGTTCTCTAAGCAACACTATGCATGTATCCTTGGGGAATCCTTACACTTTGATAGCTATTTTATGTTCTCTACTAGGAATTTGATAGTCTTACAAGCTAATGGATTGACATACAAAGGATATGACACAAAAGGCTTCAGAGGGCATATGTGAAGGCACATTTCTGAGCACATTTCATCAATCAGCACTTGACATATTGGAACCTCCTAGATACCAGAATATATCAAATTCAGTCTTTATGAAAGTCCAGGAGCAAAAATAACTGGAGTGTTAAACATATAGTGGTATCTCCACCGCAGAGAACAACAGAATCTCATAATTAGAAAAAGAGGATGGATTGAACTAATAGAAGACCTTGAATGTCAAGTGTGAATTTTCTTACTAAAATTTCTCATTCTACCACTCAAGGTACATTCTCCCTGTCACACAATATTGTTACCAAATCAAATTTCACTAAATGATATCAAATTTGATAGAAAATTAATATAAAAAATAAATAAAAGAAAGAACATGTGAGGCATATAAATATTTAAAATTATCAGCTCTCATTTTGGAAATGCAGATCATAAAATGAAGATGTTTTAAAGCATTTCTTCTTCACCTTAGCTTGTAATGATTTCTGGTTTCCTTTTCTGCATTCTAGTAGACATTTGAGGCACAAATAGAGTATAGTTTATTCTCCCTTCTGTCTTAGAAGTACTATGACAGTAAATATTCTTTTAAGATACAGACTTTCATAGTTAGTTGTTTTTCTGTATTAGTTTTTAAAATATTTTATTTATTTATTGGAGCAAGAGAGGAAAAGAGAAAGGCACAAAGAAAGAGAGAGAGAGAGAGAGAAAATAGGCACAACAGGGCTTCTAGCCATTGCCAACAAACTCCAGATGCATGTACCATCTTGTGCATCTGGCTTATCTGGGCACTGGGGAATCAAACCTGGGTCCTTAGGTTTCTCAGGAAAATGCCTTAACTACTAAACACTAAACCATCTCTCCAGCCCTCTATTAGTTTTTGAAGATAGTTTTTTGAACATAGCATATCCACAATAAGCTTCTTTAATATAAAAAAATTTCTTTTAAAAAAGATTTTATTTATTTATTTACTTGAGACAGAGAGAGGGAGAGAGAGAAAGATAGTTACAATGGGCATGCCAGGGCCTCTAGCCATTGCAAACAAACTCCAGATGAATGTGCCACCATGTGCATCTGGCTTACATGGGACCTGGAGAATCAAACCGGGGTCCTTAGCCTTTGCAGGCATGCGCCTTAACCACTAAGCCATCTCTCCAGCCCAATATAAACAGTTTCTAAGTTACCCACCATTCAGCACCTCTGTAGAGAGGGTGACTTTTATACCACGTTTGTGACAACTATGTAAAGGGCAAAAACCACGTCAAGTATATTTAGGTTTCAGTGAAAACTTCATATATGTCAGGTACTAAAACTGAGCTCGGAAGTCAAACTTAAATAGGAGATTTAAAATCAAACAAAGAATATGGGTGTAAGTTGGGAAAATGCCTATTAACCTTAGGTCAAAAGTAAAGAAAAAAAGTTCCATAGACTCAGTTTTTATAGATGTATGTGGTGGTATGCATGCATGTGTCTATTCATAGTGAATGTGGAGGCCAGAGGTTGACAATGAGTTCTTCCTCACTTCTTCTCTGCTTTTATTTACTGAGGTATGGTCCCTCACTTGAACCCAGAGCTTACCAACTGGGCTTGTCTTGTTACCCAGAATGTCCCTGGAATCTGGTGTTTCTGTTCCTGAACTCTGAGATTGCAGGTGGTCTGCCACTCCTTCCTGGTATTTAATTTGCATGGGTGCTGAGGAACTAAACTCCCACCCTCTTACTTGCATGGCAAATGCTTCATCCATTGAGCCATCATCTCTGCTCCTTCTCAGTTTCCCATTACCCAGCTTTCTGAAGGCACCATGGAGTCTGTCCAAATGCATTAACTGGGTTTTCTTCAGGGTGCCATCAGTGCAGGTGGAACTTAGTGAAGCTTAGTTCTTCCAGTGTGGAAGAGCGTGCCTGACTGAGAGCTGATTGGCCGCATCGGTGCTGGGAATGACATAGGAATATTTGAACAGGAACAAGTAATGGAAAAGAAAATTGGTGAACTCAACTTCAGCTATCAGAAATTGAGCAAGGTGGTCTTCAAAACAGATCACATGACACTTTCTACTCTTTATTTGTTTTCTATCTTATTCTTGATGTTCATTCCAGGTATTTTTTAACTAGATACAAGCCATTTTCTCATAAAGAAATGCTTAGTTTGGTGGCTTAGATAATCAAGTTCATAGCTACTAATGCTATTGCAATTTAGCTGGTGATTTAACACCCATGTTGCTACTGCCACTGTGACCTAGTAGCAGCACATACTCCAGATTGCATTATGAAGTCACATATCTTTTACTTCATCAAGTTTGTGGCAATAAGCACTGTATTATTTTGTATGACACTGAAAACCATAAAAACATATAAAGTCCTCCAGGAAAAAAACATAAATATTTATCTTGTTTAGCTTTTATTACTTGAGAAAAATAGATGTCCTCAAAATATTTACTGATCAAAGAATTTGCTCAAGTACTTAAGACAGTGTGAATCTTTCAAATTAAAAAAAAAACAAAAAAAAAAACACCTAATGGACTGGAGAGTTGGCTTAGCAGTTAACTTACTTGCCCACAAAGCCAAAGGACCCAGGTTCAATTCCCCAGGACCCACATAATCTAGATGCACAAGGTTGTGCATGCATCGGGAGTTCATTTTCAGTGGTTGGAGGCCCTAACACGTTCATTTCTCTCTCTCTCTCTCTCTCTCTCTCTCTCTCTCTCCCTTTATGTCTCTCTATTTGCCTCTTTCCCTCTCTGTTTCTCTCAAATACATAAAAGTAAAATAAGAAAACACCTAAAAGAATAATGTTATGTGAAGAAGGGTGGAGACTAGGCCATGTGAGCATTCGGAAGGAAATACAGGGAGAAGTGACCAGAGGAAAAGGACACTTAGATGGAAAGCGGAGCCCTCAACCTATTCCTAAAGTGAAGCCAAAACTCAGTGTCCGCAATGACCCATTCACTTCTTCTGCCTTCAGGATACTCAGTCATCAATATCTTGGGTTTGGAGAAATGGCTCAGCCGATAAGCGCTTGCCTGTGAAGCCTAAGGACCCTGGTTGGAGGCTCGATTTCCCAGGACCCACGTAAGCCAGATGCCCAAGATGGCACATGCATCTGGAGTTCGTTTGCGAGAGATAGTGGCCCTGATGTGCCCATTCTCTCTCCCTCTCTCTCTGCCTCTTTCACTGTCTCTCTTAAATAAATAAATACATACATAAATATTAAAATAAATATCTTAGCTGGATCTGGTAGCACACACCTTTAATCCCAGCACTCAGGAGACAAAGGTAGGAGGAGTGCTGTGAGTCTGAGGGCAGCCTGAGACTACATAATGAATTCTAGGTCATCCTGGGTTAGAGTAAGACCCTACCTTGAAAAACCAAAACAAACAACAAAAAAAGAATCAATGTCTTCCATTCTAAAAATATAGATTTTTTTCTTGTTTCCAAAATACCACAGTCACTGTCATATCTCAGACCACATCAGCATCATCTGAAGCACTGACGTAGTGCAAGCATCACATGGTGATACAGTGCCATGGCTTTCTCAAACATATGTCTGAAACTCAAGTTTATGTATCTTTCCTTCCAATTAAGAGTATTGACAACTCTTTCTTTTCTTTTTTCTTTTACACTTTCCCTCTTGCTTACTCTGTTTCCTGAAACTTTAGCCTGGAAGTCATTGTGTGGAAATGATAAGAGGGCACTGAAGATGATGGACACATAAGGGAACCACATAGTCCTAGTGCACTGTTGGGGCACTGAGCGGATAAGAACAGTGTTTACTCCCTAGGACAGCTCGCTGCGCTGTCAGCATAGGCAGTGTTAGGAAAATATCCATAAAAAATGTGGTAAGGCGGATCACGGTCCTGGCATGGGAGACAGAGCATTGAGAGAAAAGGGATTGGGAAGGGATGGGTCACAAGACTGCCTAGTCATGAATCTGTAACACAAAAGAGTACTTAATGATCACTTGTGGAAGGATTTTTATAGTAGAGAATGAAAGAATGAAAAAGGAATAATGGAGGATTTCTTATTAAGGACCTACCTGGCCATGTGTGCCTAAGCTTGGGTAGGGTAAGGAGGCTTCCAAAATCAAGAATAGAATGCATGATCCAAGCATGGGGTAGGAGCCAGATTTAATAAAATAATAATAACAACAATAGTAATAATGGAGTCAGGGAAAACAAGATTGACGCTGACAAAACTTGTTACCTAAGAGAGGTTTAATGGAATTAGAAAGATGGAGGATTGGTCTAATTGTTGGCCATATCAGAAATGATAACACAGAGAGAGATAAGAGCCCTGTGCTGCGGGTGTTGTTGGTCAGCAATAATGGGAGGAGCATGTAAGCATTGTGTGTGCGAGAAGTACTTACATAGTTATTTTCTCAATGCACCCCCGGCCTTCTTCAATAGTGTTGCAGTTACCTTCTTGCTGTTTAGATAAAGCACCTGGGAAAAAATAAAAGAACACCTGAGGGGAAGATAGGGTTTTTATTGCTGTTGTTGCTGTTGTTGTTTTTAAGTTTGACTTACAGTCTCAAGGAGAAGCTTCACGATGACAGAGGAAAGCGTGCCACGAGCAGAGACTGGGTATCACCTCTGTTGAAGCAGACAGAAAATGACAGCAGGAGAGTGAGCGAGTCTTGGACAAGGGGAAGGAGACTGTAACACCCGTAACCCTGCCCCTAGCAACACACTTCATCCAGCAAGACTCAACCTCCAAAATTTCTAGGGATCAAGCATTCAGAACGTATGACTTTATGGTGGACATCTGATTCAAACCACCACAACTGAGGAGGTCAAGAAGCAGGATCAGCCCCCCAAAGCAGTGAATACACCTAGTGTTTGGGGCTTGGTTAATAAATAGCAATCTTTTAACTCAGAAAAAGGTTGTCTATATTGGAATTGTAAAATGATCTCATAATATTGTTTCTAAAACTACTGACTTGTGTTCTCCAAGAATCATGGGAATGAGTAAAAGACCACAAAAGCCAGCTTGTAAAAACCATTTGAGTAACAAAATATTGCTATTAAATTTTAACTAGTTGAATGAAACTTCATAAACTGAGATTCCAGGAAAAAGTTAAAATTTAACAGTGAATAAGAAATAGACATATTTAAAAACATCTACCTAAAGAATAGTTATCAGTTACATAGGAATTAAAAAATAACTTTACCTTACAAAAGCCTGGCAGGGCTAGAGAGATAGTTCAGAGGTTGCAAGGCGTCTGCCTGCAAAGCCTAACAACCTGGGTTTGATTGCCCAGTAACCACGTAAAGCTGGATGCACAAAGTGGGGCGTGCATCTGGAGTGTGTTTGCAGTGACTAGTGGCCTTTGTGCACCCATTCTCTCTTCTTGCTCTCTGCTTCTAGTATCTGTCTCTCTCTCTCAAATAACTAAATCACTAAAATAATGTAAAAAATATAAAAGCCTTGCAAATCTACCTTAAGTAACTGGTAAAAGTCATTGACACCAGTGAGGAACAGCTCAAAATTATGTGTGTCACATGATGAGATGGACTGAGAACAGCTGACATCACTTCAATGAAATCCTAATCAAAGATACTGTATCATAAAGAGACATTAAGACCACACTGAGTAAATTCAGGACCATGCTGGCCTCTGCTCTTATAGGTGTAAAATAAATGAAGGAATGGCCAAGGTAATTCATGACCCTGAGCACATGATGGCAAAATCTGTATGTGGCCAGAGGATTAAAAGGTACTGATATGTCACTGTTAACATCCTGATTTTTATGGTTATGTTTGCAGAAGAATATCCTTATATGTCAAAAATGGCAGTACAATATTCACAAATTTATAAAGTAATTAGTTCAGAGACTACGAGGTGCTTTTTCAGATATGCATATTAACTCAATTTACTTTTTAAAACTTGTTCAAAACATACACTCACACAAATATGCACACCCCATTCAACCTATATCATGTAAGTAACTTATAACCTTTATCTTTGCACTTACACTTGCACCTGGCTTACTCAGTTTTTTCCCATGTAGAAAATGTGTACTCATTAGACCTCCGACTTACTGGTAAGGTAGCAATGTATTTTATAAAACATCACATGAATCCACAAGGCACCGTGCACCACTCGACCCTGATCGTATGCATTGCTTCTCCTTGATACACAGTAGATCACCAAGAAAAATTACATGTAACAATTTGCCTATGACTCTACTTTCTTCCCTAGGATGTAGGCTTTTTTTCCCCTAACATAATAACTTTGTAGAACCCATTGCCTTTAATATCTGACATGTAATATCTGCTCAATTATCTTCTGCACAAATGAATGACTGTTCTGTGTCAATCTACAATACTTTGTATGCCTAATCATCAACTCTTCAATCAATGACAGTAATATCTTAATTAGATAAGTATGCAAATACACTGGACAAAAGTATGGATGCTGCCAGGATTTTATTATAGATGCTGCTTCATAATCTTTTTCAATTACTTCTGCTCAGAAACAGCAAGAAATCTATTGTCTGTCACAGGACCTGCTGCCAGTACCTGCTCTCTCCTAACCTATTCCTAAGCCCCTTTCAGAACTTCAAATGAAGACCAGTCAGTATCCCCTCTCCAGCCACTGTGAGATTATAGAGGCCTACAGACCTAGAGTTTGATCATTCTTCAAAATCTCCTAGAGTGCTTGTTAAAACATTCACTTTTTTGTTTGTTTGTTTTTGTGGTAGGGTCTCACTCTAGCCCAGGCTGACCTGGAATTTGCTATGTACTCTCAGGCTGGCCTCAAACTCACCACAGTCCTCCTACCTCTGCCTCCTGAGTGCTGGGGTTAAAGGTGTGAGCAATCACTCTTCACAAAACATTTTTGATCCCCAACTTCAGAATATTAGATCCAGCAGATGCAGGTGTTACCAATCTGTTGACTATGGTGCTTTGGCTTTGCCTGGATGGAAATTAGAAAGATGTGAGGAAATGATCTTTCAGTATTGGTAATCCAGTCCCTTGTGCATGCAAGGCCTAGAGCCTTAACTTCTACATCAGTGCGTCAGGGAGAGGTGAGTCCCTCTGATCTGCTTCACAGAGTAAACTCCAACAATTTGCATTTATAACAATTTCATATTTTTCTGTCATGTATACTACTATATATTTTTTTCTGCCTCAACCCTAAACTTTAGGACTTTTACCTTGTACAATCTAGTTTATAATGTGGTTTAACTCCTTTCTATTCTTCATAGTTGGCTTCACCCTGCCTAATTTTATCCCTCTAATGACAAATGGATAATATTACAATTAATATTGTTAATAATATTCTTAAGATCCATGTTCTTTTAATAACTAGTCTTTTTCCCCCTATGCTTCACATGCGAACTTTTTAAGCCCTCTGTATTTGTCTCAGCCTTCTTTTCAATCCAAAAAGCTCTGTAATTCTCTGTAGTCTTCTCTTATCCCATACACCTAACCTGAGAAAGCTCTTGTTTCCAAGGTTAACATGGTGTAAGTTAAGGAACATACCTTTCTCTCTCTTGCTTTTCTCAGTCTCCTTTGTAATTTTCTCATTCCCCTCTTGTCACTTGCCTACAGGTATTCAGTGGAGCATATCTTAATTATTCTCTTTCCAGGTAGCCCATTAGTCACCTCATCCAGTGTATTGCCTTATTGTTTCTCTCAAATATTGGGGGGAAATAGCTATGATCTATAATGAAATAGTAGAGAGACTGTCATTCAGTAATGAGAAAGGAAAAAAATATTTCCAGGTAAGTTGAATTTACCATTTATAATAAATCTCTATAAACTCTTCCTCAGAAAGCAGAAATATAGGGCTGGAGGGATGGCTTAGCACTTAAGGCATTTGCCTGCAAAGCCAAAGGACCCAGGTTCGATTCCCCAGGACCTACGTAAGCCGGATGCACAAGGGGGCACATGCATCTGGATCTCATTTGCAGTGGCTGGAGGCCCTGATGTGCCCATTCTCTCTCTCTCTCTCTCTCTCTATGTCAAATAAATAAAAATATTTTTTAAAAAGAAAGCATAAATATACTTGTAGCTATCTGATTTGTACAGTCTAACAATTCCTATCATTTAGTGAACTATTGCAAGTAATTATTGATATGATTTAGTTTGTGACCTACTACTGGGCTGTCTGCCTTTCCCCCCAAATTAGTTAATTAAAGCAGCCTTATTCTTTTCCTTTTGCCTTTTTAAGAGTTAATTTTTATAATGTATTATTCTCATTATTTTTAGTGACTGATGTAGATTCTCAACAATATGGTACTTAATTTCAAACTACTAGAATCTACTTGCGATTAGGTGCATGTCACTTTCCTAGCACAGTAGTCCTGTTTCTGTTATTCCTAGTGGCGTATGCTCCTTGATCGCATGTTTTCCTCCTATCCCTGAAATAGTCCCATGATTAAAAAATATATATGTATATATACATATATGTTACATTATTTTTTTCTCTCTCAATAAATATGTATACCTATGTATATATTTAGCACTTAAAGTAGTTTTCTCTTTGTAATATCAAAATTTACCTCTATTATTTTTTCTTTTAAAGTGACTAGCATGCTGTAGGTTTTCTTCAAGGGCAGGTCAGGTAGGAGCAAATTGTTTCTGATATTCTTCATCTAAAACTTATTGGTACTCAACTTATCTATGAGTAGCACAGTTCTCTCTGTCCTCTGTGGGCATCCGTGGTTTCCCCATGAATGTCACCATTTCTTCCATTATGAAATGTTATCATGTCTTTTCTTCTATTTATATATCTCCAGATTTTCTGGGCTTCAGAAATCTACAATAACCACAATAACCAGTTTTTCACCAGTTTTGAAGAAATTCTGATTCTGCTTTTTTAGCTGCTTATTTTATTTTCTTATCCTTTTATCATTCGGTTTTTCACATTTTAGAAATTATGATATCATATCAATTGGTCGTTTTTATTTTTCTATTCTCTATTAACTTATTTCAGGTTCATTAACAGTTGTTTTGTTTTCTTTCCAAACCAGTCTCAAATCCATTGTTAGACCTGTCCACTTTGTATTTAGGATACATTTCCTTTAATTCTAAAAAGTCCACGTTATCCTTTCTGCTAGTTATATTTCATTCCTGGAATATCCAATCTGCTTATTTGCCACATGTTTTCCTGAAAGTCTTTGCCTATATTTGAAATAATTCTCATCAAATTCTTTTCCATGATCCTGCGGTTGTTTATCATTCATTTTTTTGTGTTTGTGGTGTTTTCCTTCTAGATTATGGGATCTTATTTTTAGCTAGTTCATGATTGTATAACTCTTAATCTATTCTGGCCATTGTCGTTGAAGAACTGTGCTGAATTCCATTAAAGGTTACTGGCTTTTTTGTTGTTGTTGTTTTATATTGTTGATGTTGGTTTGTTTTGTCATTTTTGTTTTGTTTTTGTATATGTTTCTGTGGTTATAGTGCATGTATAGAGGTGTGCATTCACATGTGTGCATGTACACATAAAACTAGAGGATAGCCTCAGGTGTCTTCCTCAAGAATAATGGCCATGGGGGAAAAAAAGTGAGCCAACAAAAATGGGGAAAGTATTTGATAGTGGTTGTAAAATCACAAGGAAACACTGGAGCAGAAGGGAGTGTTATAGGTTTAGTGGCTTCAATATTACCAAAGTAGAAATGATTTAGGTATGAAGATAGATGAGATTGTCTGCTGCCCTTCACCTCTCTGTGATAGTTCTTCTATGTCTTCTGATTTGATATTCAATGATTCAAACTTGCTCTTTAACGCTTCTCATGACCATGCTCGTTTCAATCCTAGAGGTTCCTTCTATATCCTCAGCATGCTTAGCAATTCCTTCTGCACTTACACCTGGCCATTTCTTCTTTCTTTTACCTGTTGTCCATCTGCTGTGTACTTTAAAGAAGAAAGGTTCTTACTATCTGAGACACAGCAAAATATGAAGGCAAGTTAGAAGTTAAGTGAATGGATATAAGAAGGCTAAAAAATATATGTCAATCAAATCCCATAAAGCAACAGATACCATAAGGGAAAAATTAAACTTGAGTATGTTTGCCATGACTAAAGTTAATGAGAGCCAATGCTTAATTTAAGGGAGGAAAAATTTCCAGCTGAAATTACTTAACACAGGATCCAATTTGCGTTGCTTGACAATTTCTTCCTTATACTTTAAGCATCACTCTTATCAAGCAATCAATTGAGAACAGGATGACAAAAAAAGAAACTATAGAGCAGACAGTATAAAGTGGTCCAACAATACCTTGTCTAACACTTCACGGTGATGGCTGCTTTGATGTGTCAGCTTGGTTAGGCTAGTTATTCAATCAAACTCTAATCCAAGTGTTTCTGAAGACAGAATTAAAACCCAATCCATTTACTTTAAGTAAGTGACATTACCCTGAATGATCTGTGTGGCCTTTATTCAATCAGTCGAAACATCTTCAAAGCAAGGTCGCCGTTTACCCGAGAAGAAACTCTGCCTGTGGACAGTCGCTTCTCTTCCTGCCCCTTGGTTCCAGCGTCCACTGAAAGTTCCTTATTCTCTTGTACACCTTCATACTGATGTCACACCTGGCTTGCAAACAATTGTTCTCTGAGAAAATTTCTTGTTAAAATATGTCCAGTAACATGTATCCCTCAGTTTCTAATAAAATGGTGGTTTTTATCCAGGACCCGTTGGCTCCATTGCTTTGGGTCTGTAGCAGCACAGCATATCATAGAGTACAAGATATGGAAAATCTATTTAATTCACATCCAAAGAGAGAAACAGAACCCGGAATATGCCTCAGTGCCCCACATTCTCCCACCAGGTCCCACCACTTAATGTTTCCTTCACCTCCCAATAGTGCCATGAATTATGAACCAAGGCTTCAACACACGGGCCTTTAGGACAATTATCTAGAGCACTACATACTCTAAACAGTTTTATATTATGAACTTCACTGTATGAGAGACTTGTGTTTTGGTCCCACTCCCCTCATGTTATCTTTTTAAATATATATATATATATATATATATATATATATATATATATATATATATATATTGATTATATATATACATATATATTAGTGTATATATATATCATTAATTATGGAAATATTTAATATGGATATGTCATCAGTTGGTACCATCCTTTCCCTCATCCCTACTGTCCTTCTGCTAGGGACCCTCCTCAGTGGGGTTGCTGGTATTCCCCATGGGGGTGTGGGTTATGCATTGTGGGAGTAGCAGTCAATTGTTGGAAGAAGGCAATGCCTCTGGGCAAGATGTCTCAAAATGCCCCCTGTTCCCCAGAATTCCCTGAGCCATGTTGGGTGTGTTTTAAGTCTACTTCAGTGATGAGCTCTTAGGAGCCTCTGGATCTCAGCTTTGGTTGAGTATACTCAGTGTCTGTCTCCTTCACCGTGACACTGATTGTCAGGCTCACCATGGAAGCTGCATTCTTGCTCATCTCCCCCACATCCTCTGTGGTTTCAGCTGAGGCTTGGCTGAAGTGTGAATAGTGGTTTATCGCCTCAGGTCTTGCTTCCTTCTGAAAACGAAAAACAGACTCTCCAATGGGCAGTGAACTCAACACAGGTTAAATGAGATAAACTTCGTTCGTTTAGGGAGAATTTGATGGGCGTAGCCCCACTTTTAGCCAAAGACTAGTGGGATCTTGACACTGGAGAACAAAATCTTTGTCTCCATAGGATTCTGACCTGGATCCCACTTCGAGATGTGAGTTCCTTTCCACTAAGTAGATCTATTAATCAATCAGAAAGCTATTGGTTACATACCAAGGCTGTGTGTCACTATTGCACTGGCGTGTACATCCTGTCAGGGTGTTTGCTTCTGTATAGCTTAGACCCCTGGTTACTCAAACCATTATTGGCCAGTTCTTCCACTCGCTCGTGTAGCACTTTCCAGCACTGGATGGGCTAACTCTCTGGGGAATGGCTCCCTTCCGGATTGCGGCCAGTGTCGCCATGCTCTGTATGGGCAGCAATAGGGTCTTACCTTTTGCCCCAGGAGGGTAATCAAGTGATTTGACAGAAGCTTGTCTTATTTTCGGGGCCTCATAGGTCTCTCTGATCAACAGCTTGTTGTGGGTAGTAACCCCATCATGGAAGTGGGAAGTTGTAAGCCAGAGCTAAAAGAAAAATAAAATTTAAAAAAATTAAGCTTAAGCTTCATCCCACCCTCTCCAGAGCCCTCCTTTTTCAGGTGCTCCAACCATACTCCTGTAGAGGTTTGAATCCTTTAGTTTATCTTGGGGTATAAAGGCTTCTGTGGTACCAGTTCATTCTGGGTTTAGTTTTGTGTTACCCCTCCTCCTTTCCCCTCTCCCAAAATTCTTCTATCCCTGTCGTCTGGACCTCGAGTTGCCTATCATGTCATGTATGTCTGCAACTCAGGCTGATCCACATTAGGAACCACAGATGCGTTCTCTCCTTGTATCCCCTCGTCCCTGTCCCCTTTCCACTGCGGGGCCTCCTGATTGTCATTGTTGACATTCACCACGGGGTTATGAATGCATCATTCAGTCTCTGTGAGGGGAGGGACACATGCCTCAGGATACTCTCTCCTACCCTATGGCTCTTAGAATCTTTCCATCCCCTCTTCTATAATGTTCTGTGAGTGTTGACAGATATGTGATATAAATTCAGAGTCATCAAAAACAAGAAATAATTTCAGATTAATATTAATGACAATCATTGTTTTAAGTAATTATTTAACTAGTTTATTTTTATACATTCAGGATATCTACATAAATCAGATCAGAAGTTTTGTTTTCTTCTGAAACTGGCTCAGCAGTCATGCTCTGCCAGCATTAGAAGTGTATCTTTGCATAGTCTTTCACTGATCTGAAGGCAGACTATGTCAGACTGAAGGAATGGTAGGAACAAGATCAATTAGGAAGGCACCATTGCTTCTTTATATTGTGGACACAATATATTTTCCAAAGTCATCCCTCACTACAAAAGGATTTCTAAGTCTTTGTCCACTCATTCGGAGAGGCAGCATGACTCAGTGGCCTGAAATAACAGGCTTGAAAATCAAGGTCTCTGAGTACTTATTTAAAATAAAGAAGAAACAAAGAATTTGCTTGGGCATTTCAGATACCTTTGAAATGCCTGCTTCTTTAATCCTGAGTTTCATTTATGCTTTCTTATTTTGCTTTTGCTCAGGTGGCCTTGATCATGTGGATCGTGAACACAAAAGTAAAAGCTAAGGCCCAGTATCTGAAAGACACCCCAAGAGCGCATGGAGTTGGAACCTTCAGATACCATGAGTTCCTTTTGTGTTTGATTAGCTACTGAAACATTTTGAAAATGTTTTGCACGTATTACTTTAATAAAAGGAATGGGATATGAGTAAAACTGAAGGCTCAGGAATCGTGGCAAATGCAAGGGACTATTGTAAAATTATAATTGAGTGGGTGGTATGTATTTATTACTTATTATAATGAGATATGACAACATCCCCTGATGGGAACTAAATTTCCCTTTGAATTTCTCTAAACAGTCAGAATGAGTGAAACCAACATTAAATACCTTCTTCAGATCATTCATGAATTTTCTTATGTTCTTTTTGGTTATATCTTTGACCATACCTAGTGTTTCTTCCATGATTCATATGTATTGTCATAAGTTTTGTAATGTTTCAATATGAATTTTGTAAAATTAAGAGCAAGAAACTCCTCAATGTAAGCAGAAATTAAAATTAACTGGTCGTAGAAATGAATTTAGGTGGTTTCTGATGGATCAGAGTTAGATTAACACTGATATTTAAAGCAAAGCCAGAGCTGGGTATGGTGGCACACACCTTTAATCACAGCTCTGAGGAGGCAGAGGTAGGAGGATCGCCATGAGTTCAAGGCCACCCTGAGACTACATAGTGAACCCCAGGTCAGCCTGAGCTAGAGTGAGACCCTACCTTGAAAAACCTAACAAAAATAAAAATACAGCCAAGCCTATTAGCTCTGCTTCTACCAACAGGAATCACAGATAAAGGTACATAGTAACATCCTACAGATACTGGGAATTGTTCACGAAATCAGTGTGAAACTTTTCCTCTTATGCTTTTGAAAGTCTCTATTTTGAGCCTAAAATACTAAATGACAATCACATATATCCATCTTGCAGTAATGAATCTTACTTTTAACAATCAACAATATTATTTCTGATATGATATCAGGAGTTACAGTGTGGAGAGAGCATATATTTAATATATACTGCCAAACCAAACTTGGTTGTGCACTTATATAAATCCAGATTTTGTGGGGGAGGCTAAGATCTGTGATCAAAGTTTGGGCTACATTGCATGACCCTGTCTGAAAAAAAGTTTATATAATAATATATGATATGTTATCACAATATTTATGTATTTCATAATTATAACATTATGTATTCATATTGATAAATGTCTATTTATACATAAATGTTATATTCCAATAGACAGATGATATAGAGATGTAATATATCCCAAAGGAGCTTAATCAATGATAACTATGATTATATGTATTTTATAAAAGTAAAATATTTATAGAGCTCAATCTCATTATTAATTATAAGAGTCATTATCTTGCGACTTCAAAATGATCCACTTCTAATTGGAAATCATTTAGAAAGTTACAAAAGTAGGAAATGTAAACATTATGGTTGACATGTATGCCTCAGCCTCCTTTGGGACAAAATAAATAGTTTTAATTAAATGATGAATAGGTTCCATTTAGTTGATGCCTTTATTCAATGAAATCATAATTCACATCAAATTTTTCAGCCTTTATATTTCAAATGTTTAAATTTTGATATATTAGAATAAATAACATATTCATTATGAGAGTGAATATGTGTATTACTAGTTGTTTCACAGAAAGTTCCAGCAGTGTTATAAAATCGTGTCAGCACTTTGGCTGCTCTTGTTCAGTGAATATCCACTGTAGAACAAGCTCTCTAACTCTTTCATGGTTGACTTCTTTTCCAGTAGTCTCACAGTATTAAAGTGTTTTATGAAAAGTTTTGTGACTGCAAACACTTTCATAGTTATAAGACAGTTTGCTCTGAATGCTGAAGGCATGCTTCTTAATGTTAAAATTCATAGAAAATTTATAAAATAGCCAAGTTTGAAATAAATTCTTCTTAATAAAGGAATTTTATTTTGTTTAGGCCCACATTACTTGCATATGATAAAAAATCATTAATGATAAAAAATTGAATAGCAAGAATGTGACAATTATTAATGTACACTCAGGCCTGGCAGGAAACTGATTAATCACAATCTAATTCAATAATTTTCCAAATGCAGTAATTTTATAGAAAACTCTATGATGGTTATGTTACAAACCAAAGGGAATTTATTTCAATCTCATTGCAGAACTGGAAAGAATCTGGTGATTATGCCAAGATGCCATACCTAAGAGCTGGTAGAGGACTAAAGTATAAACTGTGAGGATAACAGTATAGATTATATATGCTATAGCTATTTTCTAATTGGATGTACTGTCCTTTGTTTAATAAAATACTCAAAGACCCTGTCAGAATCACCTAACCAAATAGCATTAATGGTGTGCATTTGATATTTATTACACTGTCCTTATCATCATTTGACAAAAAAAGTGTTTGCTCCTGTGCACTTATCACTCATAGGGACTCTCATACACACAAACTTTATTTATTTTTTTCCTGAGACTATGCTTTTTTATTGAAGCTCTGCACTTAAATCTATCACAACTTCTTCCCTGTCTCTTGCAAGCTCTTTGTCAATCCCTCCATTTTAATCTTTCTGGAATAAAATTCTGACCTATTTTTCCCCCACTCAACATTCTTCAAGAGTCTCTCATATGTGAACTAAGATCCTTTCTGATAAGACCACCATCCTCTTGTAAGGCAAATTATACACTCTCTGCCTGATTTTTTTAAAAAATAAGCTTTTGTCTTGGAATATATGTGATGCAATGAGGACACTGGGTACACACTCAGTGTCTGCTACAGGGGCAAGCCCGTCATCCCCGTGCTGAGCTTCTCATGCGGTCCGTGTGCTTGGAGGTTGCTCCTCAGAGCGGCAGTGCAGAGTTGGTGAAACACTGAGAGGTGGAGCCCACTGAAAGATAATTAGGTCCATCTTCAGGAGCCCATCAATGTATTTGAGGCTGAAGTGGCTAAGTTCCCACAACAATGTGTTGTCCTAAAGAGTGAGATTAAGCTTTTTCAGGTGGTCACTAATCATTCACCAGGACACCAGTTTCATGTTGTTTGGCCCTTCCAGCCACCAGTATCAGGAGTCAGGAGTCAAATAAACGTTTTATTCTTTTTTTTTTTTTTGTAATGCACAGCATCAGATATTAATACAAAATTGACTAAGATATCGTGGGTAATTCAACAAAACTAGCCATCAACATTGGCACACTACTCTTCTCTAAATTCTGGATTTTATTCAGACAGCACCAGTTTTTGGTGTTTGTGGTGCTAGAATGTAAACCCAGGGCTTCACTTATGCTAGGCAAGCACTCGACCACAACCCATGCATTAGTTTGGTTTTTAAAACTTAATTTACTTATTTGCCTGTGTATATGAGGGCTATGTACTATGTGCATGTGCTTGCATGTACAGACACAAGCCTTCAATGTGCATATATGCAGAACCATCCAGCATCCTCCTCTGCGGTTTCTGCCTTACTCCCCCAGGACAGCGTGTTGCACTGAACCTGGAGCCTCCATGATTCAGTCAGATGGGCAGCCCACCAAGCCCCTGCTCTTCCTGTGCCTCTGCTCCTCTCAGAGCTGGGGTTGCACATTCACGACCCCATCATGTAAACATGGGTACTAGGGATCAAACACTGGTCCTTATGCCTGGGCCCCGGGTGATTTTACTCGCTGAGCCATCTCCTCAGCTTCCCTCTCCATACACACGTCCTAGTTTTCACCTAATGTTATTTTTCTGTTCCAAGATTCGGTTTACTACATTATATTTTGTCATCCTGTCTACATGTAACAGTTACAGAGTCTTTACATTCTTGTCATAACCTGAACCATTCTGAGAACTTGTTAAATATTTTTCAGAATGACCTTCAATCTGCATTTTTCTGATGACTGCCTCATGATTAATCTAGGGTAATGGGACTGGGGATAGAATACTACAAAGGGATCATTGCATAATCTTTGAGGGTATATGATCTGAACCTGACTTATGACTCAATATGAACAATTCAGATGTGATCAAAGTAGGATTTGCCTAATTTCTCCACTGTAAAATTACTACTTCTCCTTTTTAATCCTTAATTCTTTAGAATTAAGCCTACCCCCACTTCTACATTTGGAAAATAAGCTTATTATATGCTTACCTCCTTGAAGGGAAGCTTCTAAATAAGCTACTGAGAAATTATATATAGATGTTCATAATAAATTATTTTACATAGACGCTTCACATATACTTATTATAGGTTCCAATTTTAACCATTTGGTGCTCTTTTAAGACTTGGCCTATTTTCCCCAACTTTCTTGCTGGCATGAATTCTGATGTGACAAGATGCTCCAGTCTTATCTCATGTACTTCTTTCCTAGCTCTAAAACCTTCCCTTTTATTACAATGAATACTGATGTATCTTAATAGTGAATAGAACTTAGACCTTGGGCTTTTATTCTAAATGTATAATCTTACAATTGAGAATTTGTTTATACTATTTATCTAAAACAAGAATTGAAAAATCTCTGATAATTTTCAAGTCTTACAGGACATTGTGTTAGAATTTTTCAACAGTGTGGAAAGTTTCTCTGAAAAATAAAAGACGAGCATACCCTTCCTTGCACATTTGGAGAATCTCAAATGTGAATATGTAACCAGGATCATGAATTTCTTCATAGATGTATGTTGCTGTAAGTTGCTAGAGTAGCCCTAAATACATATCCTGCCAATTAGTCAAAGAATCCCAAGACAAGGAAAGGAGGTCATTTTAACTACATAGGCACTTCCTTTCCTCCTAGAGATTCCCTTTTCTCCCCCTGAATCCAACGTAAGTAATGCAGAAGAGGAACATGCATAATATTGGAAGGACCAAAATATGGCTAACTTCTCATCTTATGCTTATTCAGCTTTCTTCTACAAGCATTCTTTTCTGTTTTCACTTAATACCACTGGAGAAACATGATCAGCTGATGTGGTCATTTAAATGCAAAATATCCCCTGGAGGTTCATGTATTTGAATATTTAATCTCCAATTGGTGTAGTTTGGGAAGGTTGTGGAATGTTTAGGAGGTACAGCCTATCTGGAGGAAGTGTGCCACTGGGGTGGCCTTGAGATGTTCTACCAGGGCCGCACGTGCTGTTCTTTACCTCTCTACTTCCTCCCTGCAGATGTGGCCATGTGAGTCCATCTTCCGGCTCTTGCCATGCTTCCCCACAGCCATGGACCCTGGCCTCTGAACTGTGCGCTGAACAGCAGTCTTTTCTTTCCACAGTTACTTCTGATCAGGAGGTTTTGTCCCAGCCATAAGAAAGTAAAAGATACATCCTCTAACTGTGAATCCTTATGGACCTGGACTAGTTTCTCCTCTGCTTTACCTTGCCCATTCTCAGGATGAGTGTTTAAAATGGATGCTGTCTGAACACTCTTGTTGGTTCTGAGTCTTGCAAATATGAGGGAATAATCATAAATACAAAGGATTATCTACAATTTTTTGTGTTTTTTTTTGAGGTAGGGTCTCACACTAGCCCAGGCTGACCTGGAATTCACCATGTAGTCTCAGGGTGGGCTCGGACTTATGGTGATCCTCCTACCTCTGCATCCCAAGTGCTGGGAATAAAGGCGTGCGCCACCATGCCCAGCGATGTTTTCAATTCTTTTTCAGTTACTTCCACTTCTGTTTGGCATGCGTATACTTGTGCATGCAAGGCAAGGTGGCTCTTTTTCTGATACACAGATTTGTTGGCACTCTATTTTAGTAGTCCATGATTCCAGGCTTAAAAGAACCGTGATTCTTGTAACCTGGGAAGAGTACTGGGTTAAGCTTCACTCATGAGAGAATGAGTAGGAAAAAGTCATTATTTACTGTGGCTCTTCAGGATGAAAGGCAGCAATAGAGAAAAGTTATCGGGATGCTCACATGGCTGCTGTACCATATGATGGTGATTCTTAGCCCGGACAAGGAATGACAAACATGAATTGTTGGCAGAGACAAAGAGGGTCAAAACTATGCTTCCAAAGAACATTCTCTCAGCTGGGGAGATAGAGTGACACTGAACACCTACCCTAAATCACATACACACCATTTTCATGGAATCATTTCTATAGCAGAGACTGCCAACACCCATGAACAAGCCTGGCCAGAGAAGCAAGTGCCATGGGAAAGCCTGTGTCTTCCCATGCTCCCAGATGTCTGGCACATGCCCAGTCTCCACACCACAGTTCCGCAGGGCCCATTCTAAGCTGATATCAGGGAAGACACAAGGTAAATTCTAAACTGTTTATCACACAGAATGCACTTTTTTTAAGGAGCAGGACTGGTACTTTAATAAAATGATGATACTTATGTATTTCTTTTCTATTTTCCCACCAGACTATTCATTGCTTGGTGTGAGGGGTCATGCTACTTTTAGATGTATAGCCTTTAAGAGTTATCAAGCTGGAAAGGTAGGCAGTGTGCTAGCAAATGTCATCACTTTCTCCAGAAAGTTTGGAAAGGAGTAGAGACTTCCTGTTGCCTTGTTTTGGTGGTAACAAATCAGGGGAATGCCCAAGGCTTTTCGTTGATGAGGAGCAATCATTTGAAGAGACTTGCAAGATAGCACCTCACAGTGGAAAAGGAAGTAGGTGGATAAGCTGGGTGGATTTGTCCATCTATTGGTTTTTTATATATATAAATGTTTATAGTAATGGAAAGCATGCCTCTCTTTCTTCAGTATCTTCCAGCATTCCAAATCCCACACGACCATCCATTGCAGTGAAGAGAGCATGCAGCCAGCAGAAGCATGTTCGGTGCTTATTTTTGCTTCACAGTACATTCAGCACATCCCATCTGCATGGTGACCAGGGTCTCTGGGAATGCTGATTTCTTCTTCTTCATGAAATGTGCTTAAGGAAGGATGTTGCTGTCCAAGAAGATGACGGGGAGGGGGATGGGGGTGGAAGGACTAAGAAGAGAGGGAGCACTGGCATTGCTTCACCAGTCACTGCTGAGAGGGGCCAACGCCTTGCTCTTTTGTTTGTTTGGTTGGCTTGTTTTGTTTTGTTTTCTGCCCAATTGCACTCACTGGTGACTCTAGCTTTCTTTACAAGGTGGGGGTGGGGGTCATGACCCCCCGTGGGCCTCCATCTGTCTGCCTGGAGCAGGAGGTTGGTCTCATGGCTCTTACTGCCCCCTTTGGTTAGAGCTTGTTAGATGTGCTGACATTAATTTCAGAGCCTTCCATTTCAATGTTTTCTTGCAGTCCATTTCCCTGTACATTGAAAGAATCTGGGGTAAAATAAAGGCAAAAAAAAAAAAAAAAAAAAAGTTTCCTTTAAGGTACTTCAATACAAGAATCCAAAGCATGAAAAATAGCCTACTTCTATCAGAAGGTATGTCAATGCAGAATAAGGGAGAAGCCTAATTTAAGTGTATTTGTGATGCAATGTATGCAATGTATTCAATTGGTCATTAGCTATCACTTCTTGAAATGAAGTGACATTAATGATGGATAGGTAGAGAGATAGAAAGTAGTTGATAGACAATTAACAAGCATTTGGAAATTCTTCCAAGTATTCTAAGTTAAAGATTTCATTTTTGTTTTGCCAAACTCTAAAAGTCCATATTTTTAGCCAAATCTGGTTCCAAACAGGACTAGAAATAGCATAGTCGCTGCTGACATACTGGGAGAATTTTAATTCCTGAAAGTTCCAGCTGGAAGTGTAGCAAACAGGCAGTTCCTAAGAAATGGCACAGGTTCTCGGACAAAAATGAAAGTAGACTAGAGCACAAGACCTCCACCACCCAGACAGCAGGGACAGACAGACAGACCCCCACCATGGCCACAGCCACCACCCAGACAGCAGGGACAGACAGACCCCCACCATGACCACAGCCACCACCCAGACAGCAGGGACAGACAGACAGACCCCCACCATGACCACAGCCACCACCCAGACAGCAGGGACAGACAGACCCCCACCATGACCACAGCCACCACCCAGACAGCAGGGGCAGACAGACCCCACCATGACCACAGCCACCACCCAGACAGCAGGGGCAGACAGACCCCCACCATGACCACAGCCACCACCCAGACAGCAGGGACAGACAGACCCCCACCATGGCCACCACCCAGACTGCAGGGACAGACAGACCCCCACCATGACCACAGCCACCACCCAGACAGCAGGGGCAGACAGACCCCCACCATGACCACAGCCACCACCCAGACAGCAGGGACAGACAGACCCCACCATGACCACAGCCACCACCCAGACAGGGGCAGACCCCCCACCATGACCACAGCCACCACCCAGACAGCAGGGACAGACAGACCCCCACCATAACCACAGCCACCACCCAGACAGCAGGGACAGACAGACCCCCACCATGACCACAGCCACCACCCAGACAGCAGGGACAGACAGACCCCCACCATGACCACAGCCACCACCCAGACAGCAGGGACAGACAGACCCCACCATGACCACAGCCACCACCCAGACAGCAGGGACAGACAGACCCCCACCATGACCACAGCCACCACCCAGACAGCAGGGACAGACAGACAGACCCCCACCATGGCCACAGCCAGCACCCAGACTGCAGGGACAGACAGACCCCCACCACAGCCACAGCCACCACCCAGACAGCAGGGGCAAAACCCAGCCATCCAAATGCTTTGGTGTCTGAGGCTCAGCTTTCATTTGTTTATTGTTTTTAAAGTAACAGCAGGGGAGCTCTCAGAGCTCTAACTACACATGGATAAAATCAGATTTTCAGAAAGGTGAAAACTTTGTATTCCCTGGTCAGAAAGGCGGCACCAGAGGGAATATTTCACATTATCATAAAACCTTAAATCCTCTCCCCATGCCTCCCTGGATGCTCCTCACCCATTAATTTGCATTGCCTCTTAGAACAGGAGGTGTGTAAATAGGCCTCTCAAAATGCATTTCCTCCACCACAAAGCTGCATGCTAGAGAAAGCACCATTGTTTAATTTACAGCACAGAGATGCTCCTGTCCCAGTCCCTCTGACCACTGGCTCTTCCTGCTCTGGCAGCTACACCCCTGGAGGGCCTAAGATGGACGGGTGTGTTTAATGCTCTGTTATTGTTCCAAACAGCACTCGTGAGTTTGGTACTTTAAGCCATGATTTTTATTTTTTCGACATTAAGATTCCAATCACCATGCTCATACCAAGTTCCTTTCCCACTTCAAATGTTTGAGAAAATTTCAAATGCCAGTTTTTATTTGTAAGTTTACTGCTGTAGTGCTTTCCTTTCTGTCATTTTGAACTGGATTTGAGTCCAGCCTTTGTGTGTGTCTGTGGTCTGTATGCATCTGTGAATGTCTGAATCTGTGAGTGCGTGCATGTGTGTGTGTCTGTTTTGAATGTTTGTCCCTGTGTGATGTGATGTGATGTGATGTGATGTGTGTGTGTGTGTGTGTGTGTGTGTGTGTGTAAGAGAGAGGCATGTGTCTATGTGATTGCATGTGTGTGGGGGGCGGGGAGGGCAGGTAGTGCTCAGGAAGTCAAGTCAAAAATCTTGGACTGGGGAAAGACATTGGAAAATGTGATCCACATAACAATGTCACAGGTCATTTCAGTGATTATGTGGTGAACTGAAATGTCACCAAGCTCTCCAAACATATACTCTTCTTCAGTGACACATGTTTCCTGAACCAGGGAGAGGGGAGCAGCTCCCAGTAGGGTAAATGGTAATGGATCAGATGACAATACAACACTGGGGTTTTCTTCAGAGAAAAGGCTCTGCAAAATTAACACTTTTAACAACATAAAGGCTAACAGCTTCCATCTCTTGCCCTGTAGAAGAGCACAGGAGCTCTGTGTGTGCCCAGGCTGCGGGGCATCTCCCACAACAATTCCCCTAATGTAACAACAGTGCCTGCCTGCAGCTCTGCGAGTGCAGGGCTAATTGTACTGTGTCAGATGGTAGGTGTGTCGGTGGTAAAATTTTAAGAGGCACATCAGTGCAGCTTTATACAGCATAATAGGCACTGATTAGACAGCCCTGTGGCATGGCAGCAATATGCTTAGTGCCGACTGTTAGCTGCCAGCATTGGGGTCGCCTTGAGACAGAAAAAACACCATGGTGCTGGAGGGATTACGGTGGTGTAACGTCCATTGATTTCCTGGGGGGATTAGCTATTGCACTGGGAAAAAGTAGGGTGGGGACCATTGCAAAACTCCCCTGGAAGGCTTGAAACATGCATGCCTGGGGGTCAGCGCTGACTAGTCCAAGGTCCCTTGTGTCTCTTGCATGTCTGTAGCAGCTAAGCCTACACCATGGGGTACATGCACGGGGTCCAGGGAAACCACGAGTTCAGACCCCTGTCCCCAGGGAGGACTACATATAAGTTCCCAGAAGCATGTGTCACACAGGGTAAGCATGGCCCTGGGCAGTTGCTGTTACCGCTTCTGCTCACAGAAAATATTCCCTGACCATCATTGTCACAATGGCCCTGTCCTGCCTGGAACCAGTGCGCAGAGGACCTCCTCGTGTGTCCTTCCATCTGTTGTAAAATGTTTCATTTATTTTTAATATCTACGTCTTTATTTATGTACAATTTCATATATACAGACATACAAATAGATGTTAATTATTCTGATTGGATTCAAGTCCATTATCCACTCTTGTCCCCATTCTACTCTTGCTGGACCCCTTCTATTGCCAAACTAGTCTTGCTCCTCCTTGTAGTTACATGGTGTGTGTGCTTGTGTGCGTGTGTGCATGTGTGTGTGGTTGTGTGGGTGTGGGTGTGGGTGTCCTACTGAGCTTCATTAAGTGTGCTTGCATGGTAAGGGTGAGGGCTTATTTACTAGAACGTAAGAAACTTATCAATGACTACATCACTGAAGAAAAGGACTCAACCCTGCCTCAGCAACCAATGTTGGGTCTTTGTTTTTGCTTTTCTGATTAACTCCTGATTTCCATGTAGGACTTAAGCCCCTGAACCTCTAAAGTAGCCCTTGGAAATTCGTAACTGCAGAACTCACAACTGCCAGGAAAGGTCTTTACACAACACATGTCCAGTGTGTCCTCTACACTTCAGATGTCCCACAGGGATCCAGTTCTCTTCCTTGTCTGCCTCACCACTGCCCTGTTCCTGCAGCACAGGCGTAGATGACAAAAGGCTGGCGTCCTGTCACTTATGCATGTTGTACCTTTATTCTCACTTCTTTATCCCATATGTGGAATGTTCTCATTTAATGTCTGAGAAAGCTACAGCCTGTGCTAGTCAAACTTTATCTACCTTAAAGTGTCTTTTCTGATGGTCATCTCACTTGAATTTCAGGCTGCCCCCTCCATGATTCTCAGTGCTCTGACTCTAGAGAAAACTAAGTCAGAACTTAAGTCCATTGTTTCCATCTATGTCACAGTTTACTTGTCCATAATACTGACAAGACGTCATGAGCTACGTTGAGAGAACTTCATACGATGACTGCAGCAATGCTGACACCGGGTTGGCAATCAAGAAACGGTGTTCATGACTAGCATTGCTTTCATGGTTCACCATGTTATCTCCTTACCAGGCATTTGCAGCACCTCTGTATAAGGGCCATCTTTTATTGTCATTCATTAATAAGTTGCTCACATATGTAGAGTCATTCAAGCCTTAAGCAGCCCAATGACAAGGATCATAAATCTTCATCCTTGGCTTCTCCCTGAGTACATGCTTTCCCAGATCACCTGTGCTGGGGATTTAAATTCAATACATGCTACAATCATTTGTCTACTTAACATTACGAGCTCATGAATGGAAAAATCTGTCTCTGTTATATTGTTTATTAAAGTAATGATACCCCCATACTCATTTTAATATTACCTTCTTTTCCTGGGAGCCTTCAAATATCATGAACAATAATTTAAGGATGATTGTAAAATTCAAATGTTCAACACATAGATAAACCAAGATTGTTTTCAATTTAATCTTCAAATTTTTGAAACTACATCTCTAAAATTAAATGTAAGGGATTTGTTTTTTTTCTTTTGTTTTGTTTTGTTTTGTCTTCATGATAAGTCTCAGATCCAGGTAAGTAAACTTTAAAAAAAGATAACCTAAGACATTTATGAGTCATAAATCATTAATTAGTCCTCGTATATTGTTTGCATTGTTCTTCTATACTTAATTTAAGTAGTAAATGGCTATATTACAATATTTACTGTGACATGAGATCCTCTAAAATTGTATGTGTTTTCCTAATCTTGACCATGTAATTTAGATTCCCCCCCCCCAAGTAGTCACTTAGCTGTTGTTCGTGGAAGCTCTTATATTATGAATAAAAAGAATTTAAATATATGAGTCACTGGTGCTGTCGGGCTCTTCTCTGTGTTCCCTTCCCATACCAAGAGGAGACTGGGGGTTCTAGTAATTGAGAAACACAAATGTGAAGGATTAAGGCCTGGACAATAGGGAGGGTAGGGCTTGGGGGAAGGGCGTGGGTAGTAGAGAACACAAAACTGAACCCAAATTGAACTGGTACAATAGAATCCTATATTCTGGAAGGCAGACTAAAAGGTTGGACCTCAACAGGACCTTGGGGGGGACATCTGAACTGAAGGGCCCTGGAGAGGGTGAGATGAAGCCTAACCTTAAATTTCTCATGTTTCTTTTTTTTTTTTCTTTTTCTTTTTCTTTTCCCTTGTCACTGGCCTGTAAAACTCAGTACCAGGATGCAGTTAATACCCACAATGAGCTGTTGATCAGAGAGATCTACAAGATCTGCCAAAACAAGACAGACTTCTGTCAGAGCACTTGTTTACCCACCAGAAGTTAATGGTAAGACCCTACTGCTGAAGACACCATACACTGTCAGCATGGACCATGGAGAGACCTGGCTGAATTCTGGAAGAGAGCCTGTCCCCAGACAATTAGCCCGTCTGGTGCTGGAAGATGCTACATGAGCTACTAGGGAAAGTGGCTAACATTTCTCCAAGTAACTCGAGGTCTAAGCTACTCAGAAGCAACCATCTGATATGATGCTCACACAAGTGCAATAGTGGCACACAGCCATGGTGGGTAACCAACGCTCTTGGATTGGCTAACAGATCTGCTCAGTGGAAAGGAACCCATAGCTGGAATTGGGAAACAAGTCAGATCATATCCAGATAATGATTTTGTTTTCTAATATCAAGCTCCCACTAATCTTGGGCTATAAGAGGGTCTACACCCTTTAAATTCTCTCTAAATTAGTAATGGTTATCCCATTTAACCTGTGCTGACTTCCCTCTCCATTGGAGAATCTGCTTCTCTTTTTGAGATGAGAGCTGGACTTGAGGAGATAAATGACCCAGTGTAGTCCATCCCGGCCCCAGCTGAAACCACAGAGGAATTGGGGAAATGAGCAGGAGTGCTGCTTTCTTGGTTAACCTGATATCAGCACAAGGGTGAAGGAGACAGACACTGAGGACACTCAACACCTACCAAACCAGAGATCCAGAGGCACCTAAGAGCTCATCACTGAAGTAGACCTAAAACACACCCAACACAGCTCAGGGAATTTTGTGGACGAGGAGGCGGAAAGATTGTTAGCGCCACAAGTTGGGACATTATGTACAGAGACATTGCCTCTCCCCCATAACTGACTGCTGCCCCCACAATGCACAACCCACAATCCCCATGGGCATGACCTGCATCCCCCACAAAGAGGGCCCCTTTGGAAAAGGGGCAGCGATGAAGGAAATGATGGTACCAATGTGGGTTATTTACACACTAAGTATGCCCATAACTAATAAAAACAATTTTTAAACGAGGAGCCTAAGATAACAAGGAAAACCTTTAGAAAGTGACACAGGAGACCCTGTGCTGGAGGCTGCATGCATCGGGTGTGGAGTGACTACTCCCCGTTTTCTGGTCCTGAAGGCAGTGAGAACGGAGGAGATAAACTGACCTCCATACTTCAGCCAAGCCACAGCTGAATCCATAGAGGAATGGGAAGAAGAGCAAGAGTGCAGCTTCCATGCTGTTCCTGATAATCAGCACCAGGGTTAAGGAGACAGACCCTGAGGATACTCAACACCTACCAAAGCAGAGATCCAGAGGTTCCTAAGAGCTCATCACTGAAGTGACTTAAAACTCACCCACCACGGCTCAGGGAATTTTGTGGAAAAGAGGGTGGAAAGATTGTAAGAGCCACAGATTGAGACATCGTGACCAGAGGCATTCCCTCCCCACAAAAATAACTGACTACAGCTCCCACAATACATAAACCACAACCCCATGGGAATACCTGCAACCCCACTGAGGAGGGTCCCCAATGAAATGGGGGCAGGGACAAGGGAAAAGAGGGCACCAAGACATGATATATCCATATGAGTCTTCCTCCTTCAGCTCATCCTCTCTGGAAACACAAGCAGTAACCAAGGTGTATCTCCTAAGTGATTCTAAACCTAGTCAAGTTGGCAATGAGATTAAATACACAATCACTTTTATTCTTGTGGAAATTTTGCAGTGTCAATATGACTATGGCACCTTCAGGGTAGACTCCTTATCTCCTACTGTCACCAGAAATCCTTGAATACTATCAAGCAACAGAATGAATAGTACATTGAACTGCAAATTAGAGAAGAGGGGAACTAGGTTCAGATCTGCCATTTATATGTCATGGAAACAAAAAGAGTAATTGGCTCATGTTCCCTTACTGAAAATCTTGCTCCTCTGATTTTACAGAGTTGTGATGTGCAAAATATGAAAGTGCTTCAAAAACTGCACCTCAAGTGCCAAAGGCCGGCAATCCTTGCTCTATTCACAACAGAAGATAATAGATCAAACACAGCTGAGCTCCCAATTTGCTCAGGTTCTGTACAAGGCACAGTCTAGTGATAAACATGGCTTAGAAGCCATAAGGTAAGTGTTGAAGATCAAAGAAGATGCCATAAAGCTATGATAAAAGATAGAAACTCAAAGAAAATATGACCGCAATTTCATACTAAAGCAGTATGGCAGAGGTAAGAGGATACTAGAGATAGTATTGTGATCACTATGATGCGGGATGAACTAGGGGACCTTTGCTAATCACTTCTGCTACAATCTCTAAGTCATATCTTGAGGTACCCGACACTTGCTGATGCTGTCAATCCTACTTCAGGTTCCTCACACATATACCTAAGGTTTCAGAAATCAATAGAAATTTCTTTAAAAGTGCTGGACTTTCAAGGAGCAACATGAGGGCAGGTGTGAGTTGGATTTAAGGTTGACTTGTTCACTATACTTTTTTGCTTCAACTGAAAGTCCATTAGTTTAGAGTCATCTGTGTCTCACTTCCCATGCAGCTGTCACAGCACTTGGTGGCTATGGCTTGCCTTGGGTGTCAGCTAGAAGAGTTCACTGGTTACTAGGATGTATATGAAAACGAGAGCAGGACAGAGGTCATGCCAGGACTAAACAAGCAGCTGCACAGGGTCGGAGGTTGGCTAACTAAACAGTGCAATGACTAAGTGATTCCACAGGTGGTGGCACACTGTTCAATGGCAGGAAGTCATTGCAGTATAATTAAACGATTGCCACCTACTATTTCCTTTGGGTCCATTAACTTTTTCAAGCATACCACAGTAGTCTCCAACGTTTAAAACTGTACTGGCGACACAGACAGAAAATTACTACAGATCTTAGGAGGAATTTATGTTGACTAACATTTAGTAATGTTACTCATGTTGGCTAGTCTAGGAACTGGATCAGTTGAGGTAAGCATGTCCATGACTTCATGTAAAACAAGCTTGCTTTCACATTGGTGTCTACTGAAAAGCAAAATCAGAAAGAAGCCATTTCAGGAAGTCATTCAGGTAGGTACTTTGGTCGGAAGCACTACCATTTTACAACATTTAGTTTCCAATGTCACACTGGGAACCAATAGTTAACCTGCTGAGATAGAGAAGGGCTCATGTAGGATACTTTTATGAGTGAGAGTTGGATTTATTGTCTGTTACTTTCAGCCATAACTCAGTCAGCGGTCCACTCCACACTGCAAAGGAAGCTTTGAACTGTGATATAGTTGTGAATCCAAAAGGAAAAAGAACATCTGAGGGTGAAGAAACGAGAGATTGTTTGACCCAGGTACATACACATGTGTAGATGCATGGTTCTGGTATCATCATAGATTGCTTTTATCTGGTTTGAAGTCACTGGATCATAAGCAACCCGTGAATTATTGCAGTCATCCTTAGCTTTGGATACAGGCACTGTTCTAAAGCCTTTTCTATGTCATTTGAATTGTCGACTGTCACATACCTGCTGGTGATGTGCCTCTCTGGGACTCAACTCCAAGACTTCTACCTACACAACTTGAGGTCTTTCTTTAGCCTGCTCCATGAACTTCTCCTTGCCTTATGCTTTAGTGAGAGAAAAAGAAAGAAACACAGGAATTAATGCATCCTACCTTAATAGTGCTTAGAAGAAAACACACAAACAAGGAAGCTGAGATGTAATTAATAAGAAATATGTAGAAAAACACTTGCAGCATAACATATTCATAAGCTAAAACCAATCAGATTTGGTAAGATAATCTATTTACCATTTCTTAGATGGAAATCTAAGGTTTAGTTCTAGGGTTTCAGCCTGGAGAGATGGTTTAGTGGTTAAGGCACTTGCCTGCAAAGCCTAAGTACACATGTTCAACCCTCCAGATCCTCATAAGCCTGACACACAAGATGACACGAGCATGCAAGGTCACACATGCACACAAGATGGCACATGCATCTGGAGTTCAATTGCAGTGGTTGAAGACCCTAGCATGCAAATTCTCTCTGTCATAAAAGAAAATATGCTTTCTTAGAAAGAGAATGTCCTAACATAACTCTGGAGACTCTTTTTCATCCCATCATAAAATGGTTCCCACCACGTACTGATGCCATCTGTGGGATTTGGCCTATTCCAAGCAGTGATTCACAGAGCAGGTTGAACAGAGAACATTCCCATGGGACGGGAGGGAACTCATGATCCAGCTGAGAGAAAACAAAATAAGCTCAATAATTTTGGATTCAGTGAGAGCATTCTGAGCACCTAACAGAAACTAGACACTGCAGGTGATTTCACACTTACTATTTTGTTTGTTCCAATGAAATCAAATTAGGTAGAAGCAAAATAGCTTTTGTATGATCCGGAGGTATAAGTTATTCATATTATGCTTGTACATCTTTATTATGGGTAAATGATATTTGACTCTGGTATCTTTCTCACATTATTGCAAACTCTTCAAAAGTTTGCTTTATTCTTTACTAAAATCCTGGGTCTCAGAGCAGACAGAGCTATGAGAAGCACATCTGCTTTGCCCCTGCCCTGTGGGCATGGGTGCTGTTTACTACTTTTCAGTCACGTGGCCACAAGCCCATCACTTTTCTAAGCTGGAGGACCTGTGCGTGGCCAATCATCACCCTAACAAACTTCCTGTTTCCTGAGCTGACAGCTGGGAGCATCAATGTGAATTATCTTCTTCACTTTTAAAGCAGTAACTATCTGTCACCGGCTTTTAATTCATATTTTTAAGGTGGCATATGAAACGATGATGGCCTTTTCTTTCTTTCTTTCTTTCTTTCTTTCTTTCTTTCTTTCTTTCTTTCTTTCTTTCTTTCTTTCTTTCTATTTTTTTACAAAGCAGGGTCTCACTCTAGCCTAAGCTGACCTGGAACTCACTTTGTAGCCCATGCTGGCCTTGAACTCATGGTGATCCTCCTCAACATCCCAAGTGTTTCGATTAAGGGTATGCCCAGCCATTATGGGCTTTCTTTTTTTAATATTTTAATTATTTACTTGTGAGACAGAGAAAGAAACAGGTAGAAAGAGAGAATGGGCAGGCCAGGGCCTCTAGCCACTGCAAAGAAGCTTCAGATGTATGTGCCACCTTGTGCATCTGGTTTTATGTGGGGACTGGGGAACAGGACACTGGGTCATTAGGCTTTGCAGACAAGCGCCGTAACTGCTGAGCCATCTCTCCAGCCCCCATGATGGTATCCTAATATGCCCCAGTCATTGTACTTTGTTCTTCATAACACCCACCTCCCACTGCTTCCTCTTGCTGGTCGCCTTCATCCTTCTGAATAGCGCTCTTCTGCTTTCAGGTCACATGCATTTCATTCTTTTCTCTTCTCACCTCCGCCTTAGATTTCTTCATTCTCTGTATGGCTCCTGTTCTAATTTCATGACCAGCACACACACACACACACAGAGGGGGGGGGGAGAAATTCTACTACATATGAGGAGGAACATGTGGCATTTGTCTTTCTGAATAGGGTTTATTTGCCCTAACAGTTCCCAGTTCCATCCATTTGCCTGAAAATGCCAGGACTGCAGTTTTCTTTATGGTTGAAAATTTCATCTGTGTCTATGTGCCAGGTTTTTTTTTTTTTTTTATGTGCTCATCTATTGATGGACATGTAGTCTGGTTCTGTCTCCTAGTTATTATAAACAGTGAGTCACTGAGCATGGATGTGCAATAT
The DNA here is from genome assembly GCA_036365145.1 of Orientallactaga sibirica. Taxonomy (NCBI): domain Eukaryota; kingdom Metazoa; phylum Chordata; class Mammalia; order Rodentia; family Dipodidae; genus Orientallactaga; species Orientallactaga sibirica. The sequence goes on from JAEOAD010001030.1 coordinate 6,692,086, forward strand.
CACTGTGGTATGTTGACTCTGGTTGTTTCTCATTACCATAAAGTGAGTGACTTGAGTGAGGCTGACATTGTACAAAGAACATAATAAATATTGCAAAGTCAGATACAAGGCTCTGGATACCTAGAATCATTCTAGGACTACTATTGTGTCTCTCTCTATATATTTATACATATTTATGTATATGGATGTGAGTGTGTGTGTGTGGTGCTTCTGTGCATGGATATTGATATATTTTGAGCAACTGTGTATGCAAAGGAATGTAGAGGTCAGAGGTCAAAGGTCAATATCTGGTGCCTTTCATAATCACTCTCTACCCTATTCTTTGAGGCACAGTCTGTCACTGAACCTAGATTTAGCTAGATTAGCTAGCCTGTGAGCCCCAGGATCTTCCTGTCTCCATCTTTCATTGCTAGGATTATAGGAACACACTACCACATTCAGCATTTAAATTATATATATGATTTAAATATATGTGTGTGTGTGTTTATTTGAAAACAGAGAGAGAGAAAGAAGAGAGATAGACAGAGATAACAGGTGCACCAGGGACTTCAGTTACTGCAAACAAACTCCGGAAGCATGTGCCACTTTGTGCATCTGGCTTTACATGGGTACTGGGGTCAAACCATGGTCATTAAGCTTTTCAAGCAAGTGCTTTAACCACTGAGACATCTCTCCAGTCCAAGCCCAGAATTTTTATGTGGGTACTTATGATCCATGCTTGCAGAGCTTAATTATTTTGTTCTGTGGGCAAAGGAGGTAGAAGCAACACTCTCTCCTGATATAGTGAGTTGCTGGCTCCATAAACCATGGCGCATGCACCTGGAGTTCATTTCCAGCAGCTGAAGGTCCTGCCATGCCCAATCTTTTTCTGCCCCTTTCTCTCTTATAAATAAATAAATAAAATATCTTTAAAAATTTTAAAAACCTTTAGAGGTTCCAGCTTATTTCTGATAGTGAGTATTTAAGCAGAAAAGACACACTAATTAGAAATTAAATTCCTTGCATCTTTCTTCCCAGTGATCAGTAAACTGGCACCAATGTGTGTCGTAAAGAGCAAATGCCATCGAGCCATATGTTATGATTTTTGCCCTGTGATAGGATTCCTCTTTACATTTTTATTGCAGCTAGTGTTAGTAATCTGTGCCTGAGTGTCCACTTTGAGAATTTATTTCATATGCTGGTACAAATGAGCCAGTCACCATTTGGAACATGGAATTCTGGCTGTACATAGAGATGCTGGAGGCTTTTAAAACACACGGAGGGAAAATCATATTGGTAAGTGTGCCCAGAATCATTGTGGCATTAGGGGCATTGTGATCAATTGAAATAACAAAGAAATGAACACCTGCTGTGTGTTGCAGTGGGAATGAGGTAAATTGCCATTCTCTGGGAAGTGATTGCCTTCTGCAAGGGCTGCTCTCAATGGTCACAGGACCGTCAGCATGCTCACATGCACACCTCTTAGCAGACTGAAGGGCAGGAAGAACATGTGACACATTTAAATATATCTGTTTGTGTACTCTTCCAAAAAGAATTTGATCTCTACAAGATGATGTCTGATGGCTAGGCTGAATAATACTTAGCTTTGCTGGATAATTTATCTCTTAGATGTCATATTTCCATCAATTTCAAGAACTATGAGCTCCTTACCGTTGATAAAATGTTATGTTGTAGCTGAGTGTGTTGCCTTAAGAAGTTCCAAAGCAACAGTCCCAATTCCTAGTATCTTGGCATATGAGTCGATTTTATGGTGGGATTCAAATGGGGGTGTTAAGGTACAGTCGACTGCTTTCCGTTATAAGAAAAAGAGACTGGAACCCAACATGGACAGAGGGAAGACCCTGGAGAGACAAAACTAGGTGTCCAGCTGCAGGCCAAGGAGAGAGGCTTTGGAAGAAACCTACCCGGGGTACACTGAGACTGGATTTCTGGTAACCAGAACTGAGAAAAAAACAACAGCAACAAGTTCAATAAATACATTAAAAAATAAGCCTTTCTGTTGTTTCATTGACCAGGACTATAAAATGATAAGGACAGCACAAACTAATTAATATCACTGACTTATCAAAAGTAGCATGTCCAAAGCCACGATTAGATCCTCTTAAGGCTATATTTGTAAAGCTGTTCTGTTAGGCTTGATGGTAGGTGCTTGGGGTGCACATGTGAAAAGATACTTCCTGCTATCAGACGTTAGCAGATTGGTAAATTCTACCATGTCCCTGTCAAAGGGGAAAAATAAATTAAAATAAATATCTTAAATGCCCATTAGTCAAAAATAATGACTATTAAAAATTTTAAAGGAGAAGAAAATTGAAAAACAGAAATTGAGCTGGAAAGATGGCTCAGTGGTGAAAGGCATTTGCTTGCAAAGCCTACCAGACTGGGTTGGCCCGTGTTCACTTCCCCAGTAATGACACAAACCCAGATGCACAGAGTGGCACATGCATCTGGAGTTCACCTGAGTCTCAAGAGGCCCTGGCATGCCCATTCACTCTTTATCACTTTCTCTACTGTCAAATAAATAAAAATAAACACATTTTAAAAGTTATTATCAAAAGAACAAGAAATTTGTATCAAGCTTATTCATAAACTAAAGACTAGATTTTGCAATATGCTTACGAAAATCACACCCTCCAAGGCTCAAGGACCATTGCGGAAGAGGGAGCGGATAGAATGGAAGAGCCAAAGGAAGGGTATGACTTCTTACAATGCAACTGCCCAGACAGAAATTGGCCTTGATATCCATGACCTTGCAGTGCCTAGCCATACCTTCGCAAGACCCTCAAAATGGAAGAAAAAGATGATGACATCAAATTAAAAGAGAAACTAATGTTGAAAGGGAGGGGATATGTTGGACATTGGAGTTCTAAAGTGGAATGGGGGGGAGGGAAATATCATGTGTTTTTTGTATGTAAGTGTAGAAGTTGTCAATAAAAAATGAACAGAAAAAAAGAAAGAAGAAAAAAGTTAATTATCTTTCATAGCAGTATAATTTATACATTTTATAACATTGATAATTAGTTAATGCTCAAATTGTAGAATTGGAAAAAGAACAATAAAATACTAATGACAATTTAAAAAAAAGAAAATCCGTACTAATGACAGCACGTTCAGCTTCTGATTTTCCATTCTCACTAATGAGCGTTTGTTTTATATGTTAGGTAAATTTAGGTGTGTAACTACTCTACTATTGTCCACCTTCTAGAGTGTAGAATCCCCTGTACTTTATAAAAACACATATTTAGTGAAGTAAAGTTAAAAATACTTCAAAGGGGTTAGCGAAATGGATCAGTCACAAAGTGCTTGTTGCCCAAGAATTATGCATTGAATTTTATCCTCAGAATCCATGTAAAAATCGCAGGCATGGTGCACCATGCTTGTGTTCCCAACAACAGGGAGGAGACAGGCAGATCCCTGGGGCTCACTGGCTAGCCAATCAAGCCTAACTGGTAAACTCCAGGCCAGTGAGCAATGCTCTCTCAAAAGTCACAGCAACAACAAAAAACAAGGTAACTAGTAGTCCTCAGGATAACAACCACGGTTATCCTGGGGCTTTCACACAGACTTCCACACATATGTATACCCACACAAAGGAACATGCACACATACACACAGATACATAATTTTAAAAGTACTTTTATTTATTTGAAAATGAGAGAGAGGCAGAGAAAAACGACAGTGTGTGTGTTTGTGTGGGGGATGGCTAGGGCCTCCAAAACCTGCAAACAAATTCCAGATGCATGTGCCACTTTGTGCATCAGGTTTTATATGGGTCCAGGAGAATTGAAACCAGGCCATTAGGCTTTACAAGCAAGTGCCTTTAACTGCTGAGCTATCTCTCCAGCCTGACACATATTCTTTTTTAAAGACTGGGAGTGGGACTGGAGAGATGGCTTAGTGGTTAAGGCATTTGCCTGCAAAGCCTAAGGACCCATGTTTGTCTCCAGAACCCACATTATCCAGATGCACAAAGGTGAGGCAAGCACAAGATCACACATACCCACTAGGTGATGGAAGCATCTGGAGTTCTATTGCAGTAGCTGAGGCACTGGTGTGCCAGGTCACTCTCTCTTTTTGTCTCTGTCTCTTTCTCCCTCTCAAATAAATAAATATTAAGAAAAAGAATGGGAGTGGTTGGGGAAATGGCCAAGTTGTTCAAGTATGACCATCAGAATTCAGACCCCAGCACTGGCATCAGTGATGGTTGATGGATGGATGTGGCAGCATACTTGTAACCCTAGTGCTCAGGAGGCAGAGACGGGGCATCCCTGGGACTGCTGCTTAGTTAGACTAGTTGAATCAATGAGCCTTTGTCCAAGTGAGAGACCCTGTTTCACTGAATAAATAAGGTGAAGAGTGATCAAAGATGACACCTGATGTCACCTCTGGTTCCCACAGGCACCTGCTCATACACGAATCCCCCACTCACACCACAAACACTTGCAAAAACAAACAAACAAAAAAGCACAGAAACACTACAGAGGGAGAACAGACAGTAGTCATCTATACTCTCACATCACAGAAAAAGGGTACATGTGAACTTGTCTGTTTTATCTTTTTCATAATGCTATCATAATTGGTGTCTAACCTGATTTTTAATGAACATTACGTTATCCACATTTTCTTCATGGTACATAGTCATTTGTGCTACTCACCCAAAAGTCAGTAAATAACTGCAGATTCTCTCCCACCTTCTGAGTCTGCATGTGGGAGGATTGATCTAAATCAATCAATCATAGCCGTGAGCTAGCACATGCTTGTACCCAACCTCCTAATTATCTCGATTAATTCATTAACTCCCTGACAGATATGTAGTAGGAGCCCTAGTCCCCTGTTTCTTATAGACCATAACTTTAGATTGACCTGTATGTAGAAATAAACCGGGTTGCTTCTGGGAAAGAACACAGCATTATTCTTAAATTTTGATTTACAACCCAGGAAAGTTCTTTTCCTTTGTCATGGAACCAGGAATGATAAACATGGTTCCTGTTTTGTCCATGTGTGTATTAATTTATTTTAATGCTATAAAAATTTGATGCAAGCGTGCTGGTATACTCATAGTTTTGGAGACAAGAAGTTTAAAATGTCGTATAGGGCTAAAATCAAGATGGTGACAAGGCTAAGTCTCCTCTGATGGTCCTACAGGAGAATTTGCTTCCTTGTCTTGTCCAGCATCAAGAGTCACATTCCTTCCAATCCTTTGCACAGAGTTTCCTTCTTTCAGCTTCCAATCCAGGGCTTCTTAAGCATCTTTGACTCACAACCCCCTTGCTCCCAAGAATTTTTTTTTTTTAATTTTAAAATTTATTTATTTTGGAGAGAGACACAGAGAGAGAGAGAGATGGGCGCGCCAGCAGTGTCTCAGCTGCTGTGAAGGAGACCCAGATGTGTGTGCCCCCTTGTGGTCAAGTGCGGCATTGCACCTTGTGTCACTGCATCTGGCTAAATGTGGGACCTGGAGATTGGAACTGACATTCTTAGGCTTAGGAGGCAGGCGCCTTAAACGCTAAGCCATCTCTCCAGCCCCCAAGAAATTTTATGCAACAAGCATCAAACATGCTTCTAAAAATTGGAAAATGTTTCTATATTATACATATGATTTTATTGTTTTTCAAAAATCATGCCCTGCATACAAATGAGATGGCTACGCTTCTTTAATATACAGAAATAAGGGTTGGATGGACATTTGATACTGCAGGACATATATAGCATCTTCAACATGTTTCAGAAATGATTGATATTTTTATTTTGTAATTGTCAATGCTGAGAATTCTGCTTTGCATAAATACATATAAAATGGCAGAAATATATTTAGGGTCATTTTACAAATTGTTGGAAATTCTATTCTAATTAATTGCCAAAATTCATCTATTTTTAATGTTCAAACTAAAAATAAACTATTTAAAATAAAATATTCTAACACAATATAATTCAACGATATGTTAATTTGAATCTTACATGCTGTAAATGACTAGGAAAATATTTAAAATCTTTGTTTTCTGTAATTAAGCTATCATATTTCTATAAGTAAAGAAGCCTTTCTATGTACGGTGAAAATATTGACGTTCACATTGTACATTATTCTTGAATCTGAGCCACGTTGTTTCAGGCAGTGTTCATCAGCACTGTGTGGTATGATTTCATGCACAGTGCAATGTGTATGTTGTATGTTCAGAACTAAGGCTGCGGTGAAGTCTCACAATGCACCTTGGTCAGGGCCTATCAGAAACATCTTGGATTCATTAGGTGTTTGGTTTTGGGTTAAATTTTGGGTGAGCATTCAGAAGTCTTTTACTATTAACAATTTTTTTGTGACTACCAACTTCGTTACTAATGATGTCACAACCCACAATTTAGATGTTGGGTTCTATACAGCCAGCAATATAGTCTCTTATGCTTTGTGTCCCATGGTTTCTATTACATGACTTTTTCTTCACCTGTGGTCATTAAAAATACTTGCAATTGGGCTGGAGAAATAGCTTAGCAGTTAAGGTGTTTGCCTGCGAAGCCAAAGGATCCTGGTTCGATTCTCCAAGTCCCACGTAAGCCAGATGCATAAGGGCACACGCATCTGGAGTTTGTTTGCAGTGGCTAAAGGCCCTGGCATGCCCATTCTCTCTCTACTTCTTTCCTATCTCTTTCTCTCTCTGCTTGCAAATAAATAAATTTTAAAAAATACTTGCAATTACATGCAGGGCCAAGATGGACAAGCAGAGGCTACTTTCTCAAAGAAAGATGCTTAACTCGATCATAGCTACAAACATCATTTTCTGCATAAGGTAACATTAACAGTTTCTAGGGATTTTTCACTTGGAAACTATGGGTATCTTTATTAGACTTACCACATACTACATTGCATGGAGAGAAGTCGGACAAATTTTTTATCCTGAACATTAGATGTGAGCACTGTACTTCTCTATGCTACTAAAAGTAAAGAATTTGTTATCACCATTTTTTTACCATATCATAATTTAAAACATGCTAAGATAGTTATATTTAAAGTTTTCTATAATATTGTATTTCAATATCTAAGATGCATATTTTTAATGCCTTTTCTACAGTGTAAGATTTAAATGCCTCCATCTTTTTAAAAGACCTGCATGTAAGTATTTCACAGTTTATTTAATAAATATCTGCTTGTAATTTAAGTTGTATCTAATATTTCAATTAATATCCTGATATGTGAGTCATTGGGATATCCCTAATTGCCTTCTTACAGATACTCTAATGAACTCATATGTATTATATATATTTAATATATTTACATATTTTATACACACACACACAAATATGATGTTTGAGTTACAGGAAAGGTATCCAGGGGCTAGGGAGATGGCCTATCAGGTAAGAGTGCTTATTGCGCAAGCATGAGGACCTAGGTTCCATTCCCAGCATACCCAGCACACACGTAGTAAGCTGGGTATGGTCATTCATGCCCATAACCACAGCACTGATGAAGGTGAATTAATGGGACTTATTGCTCAGGCAGTCTAACTGAAAAAAGGAGAGATTCAGGTTCAGTGGGAAATAAGGTGGAAGAGCAATAAACAGGTGCAAACCTGTTGCAGTGAGCCAAGAGAAACTTCCGACCAGAAGCAGCTTCTGGGAGGAAAGGGTTTATTTCAGGCTTACAGAGTCCAGGGTAAACCCCATCAATGGTGGAGCAAGCTGGTTCACTTCAGCACCCACAGGAGAGAGAAACAACTGCCAGCAACAGCAGCAAGACCAATGGCCAGAGCTCACACTTGGTTCTGCTCACACCTACCAGAGCTGCATTGAAGATCCACCTGCAGGGTCACGTCTCCTCCAGCAAAGGTGTACCTTCTAGAGAATTAAGCCAAAAGCTTAATAAAAAAAAAATGCCTAAAGAAGGCTGGAGAGATGGCTTAGCAGTTAAGGCACTTGCCTGCAAAGCCTAAGGACTCTGGTTCAATTCTCCAGGTCCCACGTAAGCCAGATGCACAAGGGGGCGCATGCATCTAGAGTTCATTTGCAGTGGCTGGAGGCCCTGGTGGACCCATTCTCACTCTCCTCTCTCTCTCTCTCTGTCTCTAATAAATAAATAAAAATAAAAAAATATTAAAAAATACCTAAAGAAGGACTAGTTGAGAGGGGGAGAGGATATCATGGAGGGTGGATTAGTGAGCAGGAAAGTGGGCATGGGGAGGGAATTATCATGGTTTATTGTCTATAATTCTGGACACTGTCAATAAAAAAGTTAAACTTAAAAACCTAAATCAGGCCAGGCATGGTGGCACACATTATGAAACCCAGCACTAGGGAGGCAAAGGTGGAAAGATTGCTGTGAGTTTGAAGCCAGCCTGGGAATAGAGTGAGTTCCAGGTCAAATTGGGCTGGAGTAAGACTCTACCTCAAAAAAAAAAAAATTAAAACAGCAACAACAAAAAAAACGTAAGTCTATTCAGGATACATATTACATTGCATTCAACCACTACAGTGCCTATCATCTTGCTCTGGTCTCAGCAGATATGCATGTGTGCACACATGCATATATATACACACACACACACACACACCTTCCAGAATTGTTGCAGAACAGTAGCATTTGATTCATTCCATTGTTTGTAACCCTATCTCAGGAAAAGCTTTGGATTTTCAAAAAATAATTTATTCATTTACTTATTAGAGAGAGAGAGGCAGGTAGGTAGAGAGAGAGAGAGTGAGTGAGTATGCCAGGGCCTCTAGCCACTGCAAACAAACTCCAGACACAGCCACCCTGTACATCTGGCTTATGTGTGTACTGGAGAATAAAACCTGGGTCCTTTTTTTTTTTTTTCAGGTAGGGGGTCTCACTCTGGCCCAGGCTGACCTGGAATTAACATGTAGTCTCAATGTGGCTTCGAACTCATGGTGATCCTAATACCTCTGCCTCCCAAGCGCGGGGATTAAAGGCGTGCGCCACCACGCCCGGCTAAAACCTGGGTCCTTATATGTCACAGGCAAGTGCCCTTAACCAGTAAGCCATCTCTCCCATCCAGATTTTTTTTTAATTTAAAAATCCTATAAAAGATTTAATCAGCTCAGTTGGTAAAGTTGGGATACTGAACTAACCAATACTTTGTGAATTTTATGATTTAATCTATCATTATAATAAATTAAGTGTTATATTATGTAGTGTAATGGGGTGTTAGTGTTTTAGGAATGTCCTTGAACCCTAAACCCCAGGTCTGTGTCTACCTTTAATCAAAGAAATTGAATAAAAAAGACTGAAAATGGTAAGTATTAAATTATCATATTTCTTTAGGGAAGCACAGAGCTAAGGAAGGGCATCCATGTGGCTAGTAATCCCATGGGGAGGCCTTAGGGAGGCCATGGAGAGGAAAGAAGGAAAAGAAAGTTCAGAGAGCTCTTGCCATGTGGGGAGTTGAAGGGGGTCAAGAGCCCATTTGGGGAGTAAAGCCTAAGGGGGCCTCGCCTCTGCTCAGCTGGGCTAGGCCTAGGCCTAGCAAGTGGAAATTCATCAGCAGCTGGAAGTTCAGGAGCGGTCAGGTAGCACAAAGGGCTTGCCATCCCCTTGCAAATGTATTTATAACCTTATGATGGTGGGCCCTACCTTCCAGCTTAGCTCACCTGAGGACAGCTATTTAGTTTGGGCTGAGGCTATCTCAGGAAGATGCTAGCCATGATGCCAAATTCTGGTGGCTGAACTTGAACCAACTGCAATGTTGGGGCTAGATTTAAATACTAGGAGAGACCTCCTTCCCAGGTTGTATGAGGAAAAACAAGTCTAGAGAACCAGGCAAGATAGAAGAAGTCAGATCATCCTTTGATTTCTAGCAAGTACCTTTCTGCCTAAACCCTAACTGCCTAAAAGAGCTATCTGAGGGCTGGAGAGATGGTTTAGCTGTTAAGTCACTTGCCTGTGAAGCGTAAGGACCCATGTTTGACTCTCCAGATCCCACATAAGCCAGATGCACAAAGGTGAGGCAAGTGCAAGGTCACACATGCCCACTAGGTGGCACAAGTATCTGCAGTTTGACAGCAGTGGCTGAGGCCCTGGCGTGCCAATTCTCTGTCTCTTGCTCTCTCTAAATAGAAAAATAAAAACAATAATAAAAAAAGAGCTACCGACTCCCTCTCAGTAGCACTATCTTTAACAAGTCTCACCCTGATCTGTATCCTATACACGGGAATAAAGTGATGTTTGAAAAAGTGAACTCAAAACACAAATTTGTGAATAAATAACCTCCCTCTAGGGGAGAGTTGATGGAAAATGAAAACAGACCTTAATATGTAGTGGTCACTTTTAACAGGGTCATTTCCTGATTGTAAGTGGCCACCTAGCTCTCCCTTTACCTAGCTGTCCACATTTATTAGTGAGGCCAACCCTCTGTTGGAAGAAGTGCACTGGTCAGGCCAATGAAGTGGTGATTTTCTTACTAACCCATCCATCATCGAGGTGCAGTAAATGACAGGACACCATGACTCAGCCTCTGCCCCAGCAGGAACTAAGCGTGTCATCTGCCAGAGCACCTGATCTCTACTCGCCAAGGCTGAGCCCGTCCAAGAGCCCCAGAAAGACAGATGTCCAGGGGAAGTGCTGCCAGGCAGCAAGCAGACATTTCTCCATAGGTTGACTATTTCCACCTCTTCCCCTCCCCATCCCTGTCATACTCTCTAGTACTGCTTAGAACAGTCATTGGAGCCTTTGCCTCTCTGACTGCCTGTCTCCTTTGTCAGACCTGGTGAACCATTTGGTGGCAAGGCGGTGACCATCTGTGCTGTTAGAATGAAACTCTTTCCCCATCACTTACCTTATCTTTCCTAATCCAGAGATCCTTGGCTTGAGGGATGCAGGTGCTTCAGTTTTCTGGGCTTGTTGCCACTGACTGGGTAGATGTCACATCTTGGGCCAGACTTTCAGGTAGCAAAATCTAGAAGGGATTATGTTTCCTTGACAATTTCCCTTCTGTTTCCAAGGCATTGAAATTTATTTGATGTCCCCATTGGTTGTTCTCTTGACCCTTCTACTGGAAGGCATTTACTCTTTTCCTGAAAGTCCCTTCTGAACGGGATCTGAACAGCGGGGAATGATGAAAGGACCGGTCTCTATTTGTTGAGGAAAAAAAAATGCAAACACAAATTGAATGAAATTCAAGTCATTGCATAGGGGTTTCCAGGTTTTAAAATATAATTAACAGACACTAACAGAATCTGGGGGAATAAACTCAATTAAATATTTGCTCCTCACAATGTTTTATGTTTTCTCAGGTCATGTATGAACCAAAGCCATTCCCTGTCAGAACAAACACAAGGGGGCCTGTTTTATAAAAATTTACCAGCTAGGAAATATGATCCTCATGTAATACAGAAATTCTGTGAGTGTAGTCTTCTAACTTATTTTATTTTGTCTGAATATATTGTCAAAGATCAGTACAATGAGTAGTGAAGGTGGAATATGTTAAAATCTACATGCTATTTGGTGAATCAGGAGCCTAGCATGAAGGGAACCTTTGTAGGGAAATGTGAAGCAATTCAGGTTGACAATGGGTACATGTCACATTCCTATCTCAGGAGAGATCTTAGAAGTTATTGAAGCCACCTCTCTCTTCTTTGCTTATACGTAAAGTGGGGAAAAGTAAGATCGCTCTCCTTCCTTTCTCAAAGGAGCCTTGTAAGCATAAAAGTAATTAGTGGTTCTGAAGTCCTTAAAAGCATTGTATAATAAAAATGAAATTGATATGCTTCTGATTATAATAAATTCTCACACATCTACACACTTTTCATTTAGAAGTTGATGCAATATAAAGAGACATGTCTGAAGTTTATATTATGTCATGTGAGAAGAAGTCTTTGCTAAGCAAATTGAGGAGGTAAACAGATATTTTAAAAGAAGGCATACATAAAATACATGTAATTATAATCTCTTGAATGATTGCTTATTAAAGAGTGTGATATAATTTGCATTCACCATGATCACAACCAAGCCTGAGAAAATAACACTGTATAAAAAAAATACCATACAGAATCCTATATATTTGTTAGGTATTTTTAAATCTCCCTTTTTTATGTTCATTTGGAAACTTGGCTTATAATATGACCCAAATCTTATATTTTTTGCTTTTCTTTGATGTACATAGAAATCTGAACTCACAGCTTGATGAAGAATGCTACCCTACAAACATGCAGTAGTTATAAATACAAAGCAACATATTATGGTAGTTGAGAAAAATGTATCAGGTCTGGCAGGAAGATATTCTAAATAGACACCTCTTCCCTTTCCTTTGGTTACCAAACTACTGAAAACATACCCCAAGGAATAATTTCTCCAGGAATCTCTTGCTGTGGGGATGAACCAGCTGAAGCCTGGCACTAATCAAAAGGAAAATTTATTTCCTCCCAGGAAGAGAGCTCACGGCGTAGGGAACTTGGTGTAGGGAGAGACGGAAGTGTGAACAGCGATGGGCAAGACCATACCTTGGGCAGGAGTTCTTAACTGTGTACATCTCTGACCTACTTCAACCTCATGGAAGGATTCAGAAGATGGACTTGCGATGAGCGGGAGTGGAGATGGAGGAAGAGGAGGTCACTGGGTCTCTCTTTTCTCTCATTCCAAAGTGGCCAGAAACCCTTTCTCATGTTTATTATTAATTGACTTTTTTAACTGATAAACTGAGGGTGAGCATTGGAACTAAGTTTTGGTGGCTAAGGCTCATGCTCTGAGCCTAGTAATAACTCCAGTAACAAAAAGAAGCAGTTGGTTCTCACTAGTCATTGAGCTATGGGGATATGTGAATTGGGTTTAGAAATGGGGACAACTTCAATATAGTAGAAATAGAAAACATCATTCTAGGAAAATCACATAAAAACAAAGCATACAAGTACATGGTACATTAAACTTCCAAATAGTTCTTAACTGGTGATTAATAAACAGTAAACAATAAGAGGTAGCCTTGACATCAACTTCTCTTTGGTTCTCATATTATGCAGCTTAACATTCTATTGAAAATGAAAACACTTGGATATAGTAAAGAAGGAAGATGCTACAATCTGGTATGTGAGTATGGAAGAGGCCAATGATGATACTAGAAAATGGCTCCAAACAAAGAGGAATTTGGGTTCTGGGGTCAGCTAAGGGAGATGGAGTTTGTTTGATAAAGTTTGAGGCTGTATCTAAGAAACTCTAAGCTGCAGTTGCTTATGAAAATAGTAGTATACATAATGTTTCCTGAGATACTGAAAAGTGAGCAAGACTTGTCAGTACAGATAAAATGGACTAAAAATAGAACTCATTGTGATTAGACTGAAGAATATTGCTTGAGGCCTAGAAGCTTGTATAATTGGAAGGACACAGAACTCAGAATAAACTGAAAGCTTGTTACAAAGGGGAGGTTTAAAAACAAACAAACAAAAAAAAAAACTTGGGCTGAATAAAACCCTTGTAAGCATGAGTAGCTGTGTTTGGATCCCCTGAAGCTACGTAAAGCTTATTCTGTAGTGAAATTATCTGTAATCCCAGAGCACCTAGAGCAAGATAGAAAGTGGAGACAGAAGAAGTGCTGTGAAGTTCAAGGGCCAGCCAGTGTGTAGAACTCAGCAGTGAACAGCAGACACCGTGCCCCAGTCAAGGGAGGAGGTGATGTGAGACTCCACAGGTGGTTTGTCCTCTTACCTCCACTTACTCACCATGACACATGTGTCCCTCCAACTCCCTGACCCACACAGAAAAGTCTTTCAGTTAAGGGATGCAAAAGGAATTACAGAGGGAACATTAAAGCACAAAGGGTCTGTGATGTTTTTGAAGCCAGAAAAACAAATAATCCGGGAAAATTAACTTTATTCAAACTGTCAGATGTTACAGAGTCTGAATTAAATGAAATAAAAGACATTGTTACTTGATACATTTAGAAATATTGATGATTCTTGAAGGTAGTGTCTCTGAGAAGAAAATAAGAGGATAAAAGCGCATGGAGCAGAGAAAAATACAAGTTCTAGGCAGATAAGTAACATAAAAAATAGGCATTTTCCACTTAAACCCAAGTTCAGGAAGTGATAGATATTTTATTTTTAATTTTTTTGGTTTTTCCGAGGTAGGGTCTCACTCTGGCTCAAACTGACCTGGAATTCACTATGTAGTCTCAGGGTGGCCTCGAACTCACAGTGATCCTCCTACCTCTGCCTCCCAAGTTCTGGGATTAAAGGCGTGTGCCACCACGCCCGGCTATGATAGATATTTTAATGTATCAAAACAAAAATCAGTAGAGAAGACTAAAGATCAAAGTGATTAAAAGATCAAATAAATAAGTTTATGAAGATAAGTCCTGCAGAATGGGAGAGGAGAAAGTTATAGAGGCTCTGGTATAGGTATAAATAGTGGAAAGAGGTAATCAAACACCTCCCCAAAAAGAAGAGCCCAGGACCAGATGGTTTCTCAGCTGAATTCTATCAAACCTTCATGGAAGAACTGAAACCAATTTTTCTCAAACTGTGCCACACAATTGGAGAACAGGGAGAGATCCCCAACTCCTTCTATGAAGCTAGAATCACCCTAATTCCAAAACCAGGCAGAGATTCCACAGGAAAGGAAAATTATAGGCCCATTTCCCTGATGAACATAGACGCAAAGATCCTGAACAAAATCCTTGCAAACCGAATTCAACAACAGCACATCAAAAGCATTACCCACCTTGATCAAGTAGGCTTCATCCCTGGAACACAGGGGTGGTTCGACATACGGAAATCTGTCAATGTAATATACCACATAAACAAGCTGAAACACAAAAACCACATGATCATTTCAATAGATGCAGAAAAGGTCTTTGACAAAATACAACATCACTTCATGATCAAAACATTGGAGAGAATAGGCATGAACGGCACATATCCCAACATAATAAAGGCTATATATAAAGCTCCTAAAGCCCAAGTAATTCTTTTTTTTTTTTAAATTTTCAAGCAGAGAGCAAGAGAGAGCGAGAGAGAGCGAGAAAGAGAGAGAGAGAAGAGAGGCAGATAGAGAGAGAATGGGCATATCAGGGCCTCTAGCCACTGCAAACAAACTCCAGATGCATGCGCCCCTCATGCATCTGCCCTTACGTGGGTCCTGGAGAATGGAACCGGATGCTTTGGCTTAGCAGGCAAACGCCTTAACCACTAAGCCATTTCTCCAGCCCCCCAAGTAATTCTTAATGGGGAGAGACTGAAGGAATTCCCATTGAGATCAGGAACAAGGCAGGGGTGTCCACTCTCACCTCTGCTCTTCAACATAGTGCTAGAAGTATTAGCTCAAGCAATAAGACAGGAGAAAGAAATCAAAGGGATACAAATTGGAAAGGAAGAAGTTAAGTTAGCCCTATTTGCAGATGACATAATTCTACACATAAGTGACCTGAGAACCTCCATCTCAAAACTCTTAAAGGTGAGTAGTCTCTTCAGCAAAGTAGCAGGATATAAGATCAATGCACAGAAATCAGTAGCCTTTCTCTATGCAAAAGACAAAGATCAAAAAAGAAATAACTAACACTGTCCCATTTTCAATAGCAACAAAGAAAATAAAATACCTTGGGATAACATTAACCAAGGAAGTTGAGAGACCTATACAATGAAAACATAAACACACTCAAGAAAGAAATTGAGGAGGTCCTACGAAAATGGAAAGACCTCCCATGATCCTGGATAGGTAGAATTAACGTTGTGAAAATGGCAATCTTACCAAAAGCACTATATAGATTTAATACAATGCTGATAAGAATCCCAACTTCTTTCTTCACTGAGATAGAAAAAAACTACCTCAAAATTCATATGGAAAGGCAGAAGGCCTCGGATATCCAAGCATATCCTCAGCAAAAGAAACACCTCTGGAGGCATCACCATACCTGATCTAAAGCTATACTACAAAGCCATTGTAATAAAGATAACATGGTACTGGCATAAAAACAGGAATATAGACCAATGGAACAGAATAAAAGACCCAGACTTTGGGTCAAGTAACTACAGCTACTTGATATTTGACAAAGGCCATACCAATGCAGAATGGAAAAAAGACAGCATCTTCAACAAATGGTGCTGGACAAACTGGACAATCATATGTAGGAAAATGAAACACAATTTAAAAATATCCCTTGTAAAATGAGAACCTGAGTTTTGTTGTAGATAAGTTATTTTTTCATATATTTAATTTTCCAAATCAAATTTGTTATGGTGGTAATAACTTTTATTGTTCTAAAAACTACTTTTATATTTATTCTAGCTTGTACAATCAAAGAGAATTTAACATAAAGGAAGTATGGTAAAGTAGAATTCATCAAGGAGAAAAACCAAGGAAGGCTTGGGTGACACAATAATTACTAAAACAAACTTTCAATCAAAATGCTTCTGAATATGCTTCTGACAGGTGCTTATTGATGCAAATTGAATGGAAGATGAAGTAAGCAGATTGCCATTTAAATCATAATTAAATTAAGACTTAACTATCCTTCCAATCTTTCTGAGTTCGCAATAAACAAGACAAGACTAAGCAAGGAGAGGAAAACCTGAAGTTGCAGCTTAACCTGTTTTTTTAATTTATCTTTTACAGCCTAAATGAGAAGATGAGCAACAGGAAATAAGGAAGAATTCCCTAAAGTCTACTGGTGGCATCTCTGAAATTGCATCAATTACGTTTCTGCCATCACCATCCATCCCTGTATTACTCACAAATCCATAGTGTTCAGGAAAACTTTATACAACTTTTGTCAGAATTGCCAAGCAATCTTGTTGAGAGAACACACTATAAATGGACACTATTAAATTTAGTGTATATTTGGAACAGAGACCTTGCTTTGAACTCTGTTACAAAATATAATCTAGATATCATCATTCTGGTTTATTAAATCGGACTTTCTTATCCTGTTCCAAATACTTGGAAAACTAGTTGGTTTTATGGGTGATTTACATAAAGTTTGTTGTAATTTTGCCAATTAGATGATTTCCTCATTGATTTTACGTAGCTTTAGAAGTTATCTGTAGAAATTTCTATTATCCAAAATTTAAAAGGCTTTTGCTTAATAAAAACATATTGAGCATAATTATGAACACTGTGTTATGCAAAGCACTAGTATTATAAAAAACAAAAACATGCCATGTCTCCCTTTCAAAAAGTTGCATCCTGTTATTAGAAAAAGTTTTGTGACTAAATAAATGTCACGCAGTATAGCAAGTGTGATAATTTCAACAGTGTTCAAAGTACGCCATGAGACAGACGCAGTGAGAAGTGCCTAGCTCCATCTAGGAATAACTGAAGAAGCTTCTTCAATAGGATGACGCAAATTGAGTTAAGGAATTTGAACTAAATATGGATTTTTTGTAAGTATTTAATGCTAAATTCACATTGGGCTTTCATGTTTCTTTTGTGCAACAATAAAAATTGGGCCAGAAAAAATACTCCAAAAGCACTTTCATGTAATTCATCTCACCTAGGCACAAATCTATTCATAACAGAAAATGGGTACATGTTGAACCATGTTAAAACTGATATTACATCTATTAAATTTACTATATAAGATAATGCTGACATTATTAAAAGTATATTTAGCAGAAGATTATAGACATAAATCTTACATTAGAATTTATATAGATTGATAACTAGATGATAGATAGATAAATGATAGATAGCAAAAGCAAAGACCTTGTTTTAAGGATATTTACATGTGAGCAAGGGGGCTGTACACTCATAGGAATGATTTCTGAAATTAAAGTGTCTGCTGAGACAATCATGTACAATTTTAAAAGACCTTCATCCAGATGACGGAAAGGGAGTATTCTATGACACAAAGCCTCCGATGTTTCTTTTGAAAGTAAGAATTTCTATTCACATATATGAATTGTTTCCTGAGCCATACTGACAGGGTGGCCCTGGGGGTGGATTGTTGTGACCTCTGTGTGCCCAGAATCAGCTTTCAAGAACCACACCATTGTTGGTAAACCTTCCACAGCCATCACAAATGTGTGCAGCCTATCACAAATATAATCTTGATTGCACTCATGCTGGAAGCAATATGCCCTTGACCTCTATGCCCATGGTCACTCATTAAGTCATGGTGACAAACAATACCAGTGAGTCTCAACCACTGGGAAAAAGAAAATGAAGAAACAGCTAAAACTATAAGTTATGCAGAATTTGAAAATTGTTGAGACTTCAACTAATAGCCTACCATGACTGAGTAAGGAGTGCCTATCTATAGGGAAATAAGAATTTTTTTCAAGGTAGTATCAAGTAAACATGAAAGGGCTAAGCTGACTGTATAAACCAGCTATACTAAAGCATGCTGTCTTTAGTTTGTTGCAGCATACATGTTCTCCTATGTACTCTTACTCTCACACAATGAGACTTATTAGGCTGAGCACTCAGAGCCATATGGTGTCATGGGAACTTTAAATCTCAACAGTATCTTCAACTGTAAAGTGAATCCAATTGGTCTGTGAAGGTCATGAGGCAGATTAAAAATAACTGAGATGTATGGATTTTGAAAACAACAAAAAGAAAGTATCAGATAAATGTAAATAATCCTATTACATTTCTAGACACCAAAATGGCAAATAGCACCAGATAAATGTTCAGTAGAGCTTATTTTATTTGCATTTAACTTCAAGAAATTTTGAAGTCATTCTGTTTTTACACATTCTAGCTTCATAAATCCTGGTTGTGTTTGAGTCTCTTTGAAACTTGATTTTTGGCTTCTGCTTGAGCAAAGGGAGTGAGAAGATTCTTTAGAATGCAAAACTACAGAAAATGGAGTTGGATTTTTTCTCAAGTAAATCTGCCTATTCCCATGAGTGATGAAAATGGGTTTTCCTACTAATATTGGTTGGGGCTAGTTATGCAGCTCAGTGGTCGAGTGTTTGCCTAGCATATGTAAGGTTGCATTCAGTCCTCGTTACTTAAAAATATCAGTCTACCAAAACCGAAAGTGAGTAGGGTAGCTTGAAAGTGTTTGGAATGAAAGGACAGTTATTGAGGTTAGAACCTGTGCTCTACCACTAAACATTGTATATTGGGTTTGGTTTAGCACTATGAAGACGATGAACATGTGATGCGTGTGGTTGTGAGACAGTCAAAAGAGAGTTGTCACAATTCTGCAATGACTTTATGCAAATTCTTTATATACATTTTTGAAAGAGTTAGTACATTTATTTGGCACATAAAGGTCAGTTGACCTAGTATAAGTCATTTACAGCCACAGCGCCTGGGTAAGAGAGAAATGACCCTTGGCTATTTTTAGCCATTAATGGAATGAGCTGTTTGCTGCTATACCATAATTCTGCCTGTACTGACTGATATATCACAACTAAACTCCTTTACTCCCCTCAATAGAAGATGAAATCAACAGGTTTTTTTTGTTGTTGTTTGTTTTGTTTTTTTTTGGTTTTGGTTTTGGTTTTGTTTTTTTGAGGTAGGGTCTCACTCTAGCCTAGGCTGACCTGGAATTCACTATGTAGTCTCAGTGTGGCCTCAAACTCATGGTGATCCTCCTACCTCTGCCTCCCGAGTGCTGGGATTATAGGCGTGTGCCACCACACCCAGCTGAAATCAACAGTTTTTAATGACAAATAAGATACACAACTTTTGTGCATATCTCTTTCAAGAAGTTTTAAATAAGAGAAACTCTATAAATATCCTCCAATTACTTCTCTCATTTCTAGAAATTATGCTTACTTGCCTTTTAACATTTCTAAAAGAGGTCCCCCATGCCTCCTTAAAGCCTAAAATAAAACTTTTAAATAAGTGGCCTAAACACAGCCCTCGGGATAACTGCATGATATGGGAAGTCTGCCTCGCGTTTCCATTCTTAAGGATATTGTGGACACCTGAAGAATCTTGCCTACAAGCAGAGATACAAATATCATAGGCAAGGACATCTCTGGAAGTGTCATCTGCACAAAGACATAAGAAAGTCTTCACTTAGCAGAATGCTATTTGAAATTACTTTTAAAAATATTTTATTTATTTACTCATCTCTGACAGAAAGAAAGAGAGAGTGAGAGAGGAAGAAAGAGAGCATGGGTGTGCCAGGGCCACTAGCCACTGAACTCCAGGTGCATGTGCCACCTTGTACATCTGGCTTGAGTGGGTATTGGGGAATCAAACCTGGGTCCTTTGGCTTTGCAGGCAAGCATCTTAACCCCTAAGCCATATCTCCAACTCAGCATTTGAAATTCTTAATCATTTATAAATTAAATACCCTGTATTTTCTATTAAACCATGATATAAAAATTATATAGATGGTCCTAATTCAGGACAATATTTTGTAAGGTTTGGAAATGTACTTTATGTGGCCTGGAGGATATGACAAAATCTTTGACAGAGCTCTGTTTCTTGCTGTCTATAATTACTGGCCTTATTTTGACAAGAGGAAGCAAATTATTGACCACTCCATAGAGGATAGTGAATTCTAAGTTTAACAGATCCCATATAAAGCCACCCCTTTGGTGATTCCCACCTAAAAGGAAAAACACTAAAATGGCCTTGTGCTAGATACAAATAGTTTCCAGGAACCCCAGAATTACATGTCTTATTGAAGTTCTACATTTTAGTAGCTACATTCTAATTCCCTGCTGTTTGTGAAATAACAAGCTATCAACTCAGAAGCTTTTTGTTAGACGTTACCAGCAATCAATGGAATTAATTTTTATATAATAACAATGAATTCAAATTATCATTTAATGAAAATGAGTTAGTACAGGTTTCACGTTTAATAAACTAAAAAGTTCTAACATGGTTGTCAACTATTTGTGAATTTTTGCTGTGCGGCCTCAAATCCATGTATCCAATTATCAGTATGGCATATGCTAACTCAAGGAGGTTCTGTCCAATGGAAGTTAGTTTCATTTTTAATTATATTTATTAGCTCACCTCCTTCATGGACACAATTCTTGGGATTTAATGAGAATATTTTATCTTTCTTACTAGACAATAAGAAAATAAAGACACCATTGTCTCTCTTAATATTTCCAGTTCATTGCACAGTGTAGTCAATAAGTGAAACTTGATTGACTGCATGAATTTTTCCTTTGCCAACATAGGAAAGATCTGACTAAGTGAGTACTGAAACATATCTATGAGATCCTCCCATTGGCTCACTTCCCCTCAGTGACTTTATGTTTATGGAATACAACAATATTTAAGGATTGCTTGTGCAAAGATGTCAATGTACTTATACTACCAAGTATACATTTAGAAATGGTTATAGCAACAACTTTTATGTTGTACTTTTTGACCACAATTAAAATAACATTATTAGCAATAAAATAAATGATCCAATTAAAACCAGAAAATTATCTGAGCAGAAGATACTGCAACAAAGTTACTCAGATAACAAATAAGTACATGAATAGATGTTGAAGAGCACTTTTCATTCCAAAATTACAAGCTAAACAATAATGAAATATCTTTGCAGTATTAGAATACTAAAATAAAATGATAATTTCTGAATAGAACTTGGTGCTTTCTATTGCTGACAAAAACTCAAAATATATCAACTTTCAAAAGCTTAATTTCTTGCAGTCACACAGAGCCTTACAAATAATCCAACAACAATACTTCTGCATTCTAAACCATGAGTGGAAGACTTATAGCAAAACATGAAAAAAAATGCTTATAACACTTGATTACACCAAAACTAGTGGCAAATGTCTTCTTTCAATAGGTGAATGGATAAAGTTTAATATATGCATACAATAAAATAATATTCAGTAATAAAAGTAAGTAAACTTCAAAATACCCAAATTAATCTAAAATACATATTACAAAGTGAAAGATTTCACTGGAAAGACTATATGTGCTATATAATTCTAATTATGTGATATTCTGGAAAAGACAAAAATTTACAAATATTATTAGATTATTAGCTGCCAGGGAGCTGGAGAAATTAATGATGAGAGGTAATGTACAGGGGGTTTAAAGTAATAAAAGACTTCAATAAGCTAAGAACAAGGTCAGTTTATTATATTAGACATTGTTGAATTCTACAACTCTAGCAATCAAATAGTAAACCTTAATATATGTAAATTTTAAAACAAGGTAATTGAATTCACAAGAAGGAATACAGGGGCTGGAGAGGTGGCTTAGTGGTTAAGACACTTGTCTGTGAAACCTAAGGACCCAGGTTTGATTCCCCAGTATCCACATAAGCCAGATGCACATGGTGGCACATGTGTCTGGAATTTGTTTGCAGTGACTAGAGGACCTGGTGTGCCCATCCTCTTATTCCCTCTCTCTCTCTCTCTCTCTCTCTCTCAGATAAATAATCAAAAATAAAAATAAACAAGAATAAATAAAGATTATCAAAACCTACCTATTTCACATAGGAAACAATTCAAGTCAAGGAAACAAGGCAGGAAGTAACTGGTGGACGGCAGGAGCCAGATTACAATGAGAATTTCCACATAAGCAAGGTAAGAAGGTTCTAATGATATGTTGTAACGGATCAGAGTTGGAGACTTCATAATACATTTCTATGGTTACACACAAAATCAGCTATCGATGTATGTGATGTGTGTCACTGATTGGTATGTGGACATATAATTTGCCCTGTTTACTGAGAAAGACTAAAAGAAATGTGAAGTGGTCTGATCTGAGATCCAACCACGCTGTCTAAGAAGTACATGAATCCTTTCTTAGTGGTTGTCCCCATGACTTAACCACCTTCTACCTAAGGATCTATTATCCATCAACATTACTGCTTTAGGGCTGGAGAGATGGCTTAGCAGATAAGGCACTTGCCTGTGAAGCTTAAGGGCCCATGTTCAACTGTCCAGATCCCATGTAAGCTAGGTGCACAAAGGTGAAGCAAGTGAAAGGTTGCACATGCCCACTAGGTGGCACAAGTATCTGGAGTTCGATTGCAGTGGCTGAGGCCCTGGCATCCCAATATCCTCTCTCTCTTGCCATAAAGTAAAAACTAAAAACAAAAAATAAAATTAATAAATATTACTGCTCTAGGTACCAAGCACACAGCACATAAAGCTTTAGAAAACACACTATATTCAAATCTCCCTTCCACTTAGACCCTTTTGTTTTCCTATTAGTTTCTCATCTATTTTCATGACTTTTTAAAAATGTACTTTTGATATGCATTTCTACTATAGCTAGTGAGGATGAACAGTTTTTCATATGTTTCTTGGACATGTGTATTTTCCCTTTTGTGAAGTTTCTGCTCATTTCATTAGCCCATTTATTGATTGATTTATTTATTCTCTTGTTCAGTTTTGAGTTCTTTGTACATTCCAGATATATAATCCTTTGTCAGATATATAGTTACACAGAATTACTCCCATTCTCTCAGCTGTCTTTTCATTTGACTGTTAATTTCCTTCACTGTACAGGAGTTGTTAATTACATGAGGTCTTCTTTGTTATTTGTGGGCCGTATTTCCTGGGCTAACCGAGTTTCTATTCAGAAAGTCATTGTCTATACTTATATATTAAAGCACTTTCCCTACATGTTCCTCCAACCATTTGTTTCAGGTCTTATCTTAAATCTTTGGTCAATTTTGAATTTACTTTGGTTCTGGGTGAGAGATACAGACTAGTATTCTTCTACACATGGATGATTTTCTAATGGTTACTCGTTCCTTTATGTCTAAAACTAAGAAAAGTAAAGCCTATTTAAAAAGTTAATATTTGGATATAGTTTGTTTTTTATACTTTGAAGCTGAATTTTTTTCTCTTTTTTTCAGAGAAATGTTTCTTTCCAATGAGTTGACCATTACTTTCCAAATTTATGAAATGGCCAATAGACCATAGAAAGACATTTCTTTAAGCTCCTACTGGAAGATAACAACTTCACCAAACTGCTAGTCTTGACTCAAGGCCACATTCTATTTATACTGACAGTAGATCATACAATGGAAAATGATGAAGTTTTACAAGTCCGTATAATTTTTTGAATTGTTTTGAATGGCATGAGTTCTCCTTGAGTCCCTCTATGTTTTGAGAAACACTGTTTCTTTAGAAATAGTTCAACTTCAAAAACATTAAAATTGTTAAAATTGAACCTATAAATTGCTCTTAAAGTAGCAGAAAAAATATTTACCATTTCTCCCTGTACATATTTGATTTCTGTTGATATATATTTTCCAGTTCCTACTTCCAATCTCATTTCTTTACCAAAGTAACTGAAATCAAGGCTCAGTGTTTGAAATCTTTGCACCTAAAACTCTTGACAATGACCATCACTGCACACATGCGTGTCGTTACACAAGGAAGGGGAATCGCCACTATGAATGTGATGTCATCAGCATCGCCCAGCAGCGATTACACTCTGCCAGTGGGCATTTCCAAGCAATCGCATGTGCTTATTCTACTGCCACATTTTAGAATTTATGAGTTCATATTGGGGAGTTTGTGAAATTAATTTGCATATCAACAAGATCCAAACTCAGTCAGAACTGCCCTTTCTCCTAATGGGCCTTTTTTCTCATGTATTGATCACAAAGATTGGTGCATTATTTTAATTCACAGAATTTCTGCTGATGCTTCTGTGGAAGCTATGTTTCGTTCAGCTGATTAGGACTGTGACTGGATGTCTCCCATTTTCCTAAGTTAATATCTGGTTTTTAAAAGAGAGACATCACTTCTGAGGCTCTGCATATACATAATGATCACATAAAAGACACTTTGCCTAATGTGGAAAGTCAGCTTTCATTTTTTTCACCTCTTTGTAACTTCTTTTCAAATTGACACCACTATTTAGAAAATGAGTTTTATATTCATCTCTTTGGGGACTAATGTAAATTGCATTTTATATCACTCGTGTCATACCCTCTTCTAGGAATTATTCTTGGAAGTCAGCCAGGTGACTGGAGAGAAGCATTGAGATTTAAAGGCAGACCACCTCAACTGGAATCCGACCTCTGCCTGTGGCACATGCATGCATGTCTCACATCTCAGCTTCTTCAGCTATAGAAAGAAAATAAGAATTAAATTCACTGGTTTGATCTGAGCTTTTACAGTGCCTGGTATATAAATTCTTTATATATGCATATTATTTTCTTCCACATTACACTTGGGACCACTCTGCTTTTAATAAGTCCCTTATTTAAAGGTTAACAGGAAAGGGGAAATCAATGTGTCTGCAAGTGCATATTAGAGGGAAACCAAAATTAATAATACTCAGGGCCTCAACAGAAATAGTTTTAACTTTTAATATTTGTATATTCAAAACATGAGATGGGGATGTGACGGAGACATGGGAACAGAGCTTTTATAATTTCCAAGTTATTTGATATACTGATTTTGAAAATAACAAATGCTAGAGAAACTGAGTTCTTTAAGTAAATGCAGGGATATGTATAAGAGGAACACAAGACAGCAACTCAGGATTACTACACAGCTACAGGTGTGACTAAAACTGAAAAGGCCAATCATATCAATTATTAGCAATTTCTAGCACAACTACATGAGTGCAAATTCGTATAAGCCCTTCATGAAACCCAAGGACAGTTTATAATAAGGTTAAGGGACACTGATGCTATTGCCCAGCAATTCTACTTCTAGGTCTCTGTATACAAGAGAAATGAGTTCACACGTACAAACATGAAGGGATGCATGCCATAAAGTAAGAAAAATCTAGAAGCAAACAAGAGAATCGGAATTATATAGTTTTCCATTCATAAAACCCAAAAGAAGGAAGCTGAACAAAAGCAAACAAATCCCAGCAAAATACACTCCAACACAAAAAAGAGATAGTTTATTAGGGACCAAGTGATTGGGTCATTATTTACAGAGTCATTGCCTCTCCCACACAACTGATGGCTACCCCCATAAGGCAAGACCCACATTACCCATGGGGGGAGGGCAGTGAGAAGGCTAATGATGGTACCATCATGGCTGCATATATACTGTACACATAACTAATAAAAATATATTAAAAATAAAAATATATATATTGATCTATTCAGTGTCATGGGCACAGTGCCCAGATATCTCAGTCAGAAGGCTTCCAACTTCTATTTAAATGAAGTTCAAAACTGGAGAAACTGGGGTGGGGAGATGACTCTGTGGATAAAGTGCTTACCAAACAAGCAGGAGAACCTGAGCTTTGATTCCCAGCACCCACATAAATGCCAGACAGGATGGACGACCATCTATATATAACCACTGCACTTGGGAGAGTGAAAACAGGCATCCCCAGGAAATTCTGAGTATCCAGACCAGCCAAACAGCACGAGCACCTCTGGGTCCAAATAAGAGACCCTGCCTCCATGAATAAGGTGAAGCGCATCAACATGTGGCCGACACACACATACGTGTACGAACACACATGAAAACATACATACACACTGTACACACACATGGAAATTACAAAACTCGATAAACTTAGTACATGACATCATAGATCTGAACAGTGATCATTAGTGGAGTGCAATTAATAGGAAAGATCCTGAAGAAATTCTCCAAGATGATGATGACAACTTCACTCTTATTCCTTGCTACATATGTTCACAAATTCCTTGAAACTGAAACTTTGAAATTTGTGCACTATGCACCACATAATAGAACCTCATGTTTTGAAAATCTATAAGGAATAAGGCATTCTGACAACTTAAAGCAAAATGTAAAATTAGCATAGTGCTTAAAGAAGTACTTTAAGTGTCAAGCCCCATTCAGTCTCAAGGTGGAACCTTAAGGCTGAACAAAAGTCACAGGTCTTTTATCAAGAACAAAGAATTTCTGGGCTGGAGATGTTGCTTAGTAGTTAAGGCCATTGACTGCCAAGCCTAAAACCCAGGTTTGATTTTTCAAGTCTCATGTAAGCCAGATGCACATGCGTCTGGAGTTCATTTGCAGTAGCTAGAGGCCCTGGCACCATGTTCTCTCTCTCTCTCTCCTTCCCTCTCTGTCTCTAATAAATAAATAAAAATAAAAACTTTGAAAAAAAAAGAACAGAGAATTTCTTCATAGAATGACCAACAATCTGGAAGAAACATCATTAAAGGCCAGATTTGGTCATGGCTTGAGACTGTATTTCACATGGGCCATGGCGACATTTTCTGGATCCACATGGCATTTGTGTGTTAAGATGTCCAGGACACATCCCGTAGTTCTCTATTTCTCTACATGCTTTTCTCATATAATTAAAAATTATCTCAATACTTTCTGTGATTCCCTGCATGTCATTCCTCTTCTAGAGGAAGGATGTATTCTAAAGTAAGGATGACTCAAATAAAGCAGTGCATTCTATTACTGATCCCTAAAATACATTCTTCTAGTTTTATGTAATGTCTGCTGAACTGAGTCTCTTTATCTCCTATTTATGTCCTTTTGACAAAGTCAGCTTATGTCAGATACAGTAAAATGGCCATTGCCACCTCACAATATTCTTTCTAACATTTGAAATTTCCATTCATTTTAGGTAAAGATGGAAAAAAAAATGTCCTGTACAAACCCAGTGGGTCACTGTGTGATTTAGTCAATTACATCCACATTAGAGCTGACATCAAGAAATGGCTACTCACTGCCATTCTTCCCCTTGTCTCCCTACCAAAGCAGTTTTAAAGAAAACAGAAAGTATTTTGCTGAAGAAATTTCTACTAAGTGAGGCAACTCAGCTCTTCCCTTGCGTTTTAAATCATCTCATTTTTAATTAGCTAGAGGTGAAAAGATTAAGTAAGCATCCCACTTAATATTTTAGCACATGGTTGCCTTTGATATCACTCTCAGGGATATTCTGAAATCACCAAATTGGGGAGTAGGTCTTTGGCTCACCCCGTCACACGCATTGCAATGTGCTGCATCATGTTGCCCTACCACATGATATAATCTGAAATAGCAAAGTTCTTTTTGCATGCTAAAGAATGGAGTTTTGAGAAACTGTATAAGTCTCATACATATTTAACATATTTAAATTTTTGGAATATAACTTTACATGTTACTTTTTTGTCAAGAGTTAATGCCTAAGGAAGGACTCATGGTCAGAATAGTGTGTGACACAATTTGTGAGCCATACCTTAACCCTTCTTTGACTCATGAACAACAAATTTAAAGGAAATCACATAAGAACATGTTTGTTCATTCAATACAATAAAAGGGGGGGCTATAGTCCACGATAGCATTCTATTACAATAATAAAAGTCAGTGACACTTTATTGCTTCACTTGTTCTAAATTTAGAATATTGAATAAGAGTTCAGCTTTGCTCCCATTAAGAAAATATTACAGAGAGGGGAAGAATTTACAGAATTAGGAAAGATTAACTCCTCCTTCAAAATAAAAGAAAAACACAATTATAACATTTTTGGATACTCTGGAATTTTTTTAACCCTTTTAAATGTACCATAAGACATTGTAGTAAAGGCTGTGATCTCCTTTTGAAAAGAAGAAAGTTGATTAAGAATACAGCTTGTGAATATTTTCAGACAGTTTCAAAAAAGAAGATGAATCTTGAAATGAGTGAGGTGATTTTGCCACTTGCCAAGCATGTCTTTTCAAGCACATGGTCAAAAGTGGAAAATGAAGCTGGATGTGGTGATGCAAACTTGAAATTCTAGGACTCAAGAGACTAAGACAGGAGGGTGACTCTAAGGTGGAGGCCTGATTTACATAGTAAGTTCAAGGCTAAGCAGGTCCATGTAGTTAGACCCTGTCAAAAAATAAATAAATAAAAACCTGAAGAGAACAAAATAGAGTAAGTGGGAAATTAGCAGCAATTAAACTTAAACCCACTGGATATACCCAGCAGCACAGTGTGGACAGAAAATTATTTATCAGCCAACTCTCCTACATCCTTACCTGAACTGAGAGAGTCCCCAGAATGACTCAGTTCCCTCACACTGAGTACACACTCAGCATCTTGTCTCAGGGATCCCCAGGAGCCCTCCTTCCCTTCTCGAAGGCACCATTACTCTAGCTAATGACTCCAAGTCACTTCAAGGAAGGGAATGGAGAAAATGGACGAAGCATACTCATGACCACACCACAGTGCATTTTCTCTAGGAATCCTGCAGAGCATACGTCTGGAGTTCTCTAAGAAGGATGATGATTTCCTCACCAAAGAATGGATCTGTGCTCCCGTGAAAACAATGTCCTCCGTGACCTCACAGGCCCATAATGAAGGGATGAATAAATCAACACACATTACAATTCTACTCAATGCTTTGGACCTCTCAGCTCTAGACTTTTCCTCCACGTCATGGCAAGAAAATTCCCCATTTCAGATTCATTTTCTATAGGACAACACTGAATCCAGCCTGTAGTCAGCTGTAAGTGTAACCTTGGGGTTCCCAAGATAACAAGAAATTCAGAAGCTCTCCTACATGCGTCCATATTGATATATTTGACCATCCCAAAGTCATTGCACTCCATATTTTAATTTACTTTCTTTATCATGGCATTTGAACCTGGCTAATTATGTATGTTAGGTAAGAATCCTACCATATACTACAAAGCATTCCCAGGCTTTGTTTATTCAGATAGTTCTCCCTGTTTAGCTCAGGCTGGCTTTGAACTCACTACATAATCCAAGCTGCTCCTCAACTCATAATCCTCCTGCTTCCACTTCCAGCATGCTGGGATTACATGCATGCACCACCACTCCAAGGCCATATAATAAACCATACACTACAGCTCTTTGAGGATATAAATTCACTCCTCTCAGGTCACACATGGTACTCATTTTCCTTAGTGAGGTTGGGCCAGACTCTAGTATGAGTTTGGAGATCACAAAACGTGATGAGTGTGGATCTTTTGGAAACAAACATTCCCTTGCAGTATAAGGATGTTGCAGTGTCTGCAAGAAGAAGCAAACTTACTCAGCGAAAGAAGAGAAAGAGGCATCTGCTGGTGAGGTAGGACATAGAGGATTTATAGGGATGGCAGGAAATTCAGATACATCTGATTCCACCCAAATTTCTTTATTCCAGTTATCAGAAGTGATTGTGGCCTGACAGTCAAACGACAGGCACAAGAAAGCAACTGCAGTCGTGCTTGGAGGTTCAACACCGTGCAGTCTGATGTCATAGGATCCTTTCCCTGGCACTCTCTGCTATGCCTGGTGGTGGTCATTTTCATCATACCCCTTCTCCAGGGTAATTAAAACATAGCTAGAGGTCTCCACAGCCGCAGAGGCAGGCTTTCCATCATGTATTTGGCCAAGCCTCCTCTTTGGTGGGCACATTTAGGGTTTATGACTTAAAAACAAGTCTCCAGTATAAACACTAGAGTAGATATTAGCGGACAGTTCAAGTCATTTAAGTAAATGCCATTGTCCTATCCTCATCCTTACCCAGAAGTGACATATTTAGGAAAGTGGGGTTTGTAGCTACTATGGCGACAAACACTGTGGTCACTAAAGCCTCATAAAAACAGAGATGCAGAGTCTACTGAGAGTGGGTCTGTGTGTAGCCTTTTTATAAAATAAAAATCAGTAAATTAATTTTTAAAAATTGGAAAAAAATCAGAGGTCATTATGAAGCAGTAAATCAGCTTTGAAGAGGCTCAACAAAAGTTATGTGATTGTGAATGTCTGAGAAAAATAAATTTATTATACACATATTTACATGTGTTAACTAAAATCTATATTGTCATTCCAAAAGTAAAATGAAACCGCAGGAAAGGGAATTTAAGCAAATACAACTCATATCCTTATTACCATTTTTTTAGGAGTTCTGGAGACGACGTTAAAATGTCCCCTGCAGCTCTGAGACTTGTGACCTTGTGCTCTTCATACCAGGTCCTCTCCTTCCTGCCCGATGTGAAGCTCCAACAGGTGATAAACAGTGAATCTTACTGGAAGAGACATTGATTTGCATCCTTGTCATCTCTCCTTATCTCTAGAGTCACTCTCCACTCATATTTGGCAGCACAAGTAAGACAGGTTTCTCACTTCTAACAACTTTTCTTCTATATTCCATATATGTTTTCTCTCCTTTCATGGTGAGAAAATCACCATTCCCCTAGTTGAAAAATAGAAAAATGTACAGTTATATCTCTAGATTAAATTTCCTTATGGTGTCACTTGTCTAGAGTTCTCTTAGTAAACAAGTCAGTCAGGGAGGCCACACCAGCATGCTTGATTCTTTTCAATGATACTTTTGTGGATTTCTGAAGAAAATATGGTATACAATCTAGTATCTCCAAGTAGTATTTTTCCCCTTTCAACCATATTGTTGTTGAAAGTCAAAACGAGTTTTCTTCCTGAAATCTTTTCAACTTAAGAGTAAAACAATTTGTAAATGAAGTTATTGAATTTTTTCCTCATTCTTTTTAAAAATTTTTTGTCTGTTATTTATTTATTTATTTCAGAGCCACAGACAGAGGGAGAAAGAGGAGGACAGAGAGAGAGAATGGGCATGCAAGGGCCTCTAGCCACTGCTAATGAACTTCAGATGCATGCGCCACCTTGTACATCTGGCTTACGTGGGTCCTGGGGAACTGAGCCTTGCACAGGGGTCCTTAAGCTTCACAGGCAAGCACTTAACTGCTAAGCTATCTCTCCAGGCCCATCCTTTTATTATTATTATTATTATTATTATTATTATTATTATTATTATTAGAGAGGCAGAGACAGAGAGGAGCAAGCACAGAGAGAGAATGGGCATGCCAGGGTCATTTCAGCTGCTGTGAACAAACTCCAGATGTGTGAGCCCCCTCGTGGGCAAGTGCGGTATTGTGTGCTTGCATCACTTTGCATCTGGCTAAATGTGGGATCTGGAGAATCCAAGGGGTGTTCTTAGGCTTGGCAGGCAGGTGCCTTAACGACTAAGCCATCTCTCCAGCCCTCCTCATTCTTTTTTTACCAGCTTTATTGAAATATAAATCACCCATCATAAAGTTTACCTTTTCAAAGTGCAGACTTCAGTAGTGTTCTTCTGTACACTCAAGCAGTAGCACAACCATCATCACCAAATAATTTTAGGACATTTTCCTGATTTCCTGAGAGAGTTACTCATCATTGTCAATGACACTGAACTCTGGATATTTCTCTGAGGTTGTCTCCAGAAAGATTTGACTGAGGAGGAAAGACCCAATGTGGATGATACTATCCCACGGACTGGGCTGGAGAGATGGCTTAGAAGTTAACATGCTTGCTAGCAAAGCCTAAGGACCCAGATTTGATTCCTAGAACCAACATAAGCCAGATGCACAAGGGGGGTGCATGTGTCTGGAGTTTGTTTGCAGCAGCTGGAGGCCCTGGTGTGCCCATTCTCTCTCTCTCTCTCTCTCTCTCTCAAATACATAAATAAAAATTGAAACTTTTTTAAAAAGAAGGGGCTGGAGAGATGGCTTGGCAGTTAAGGCACTTGCCTGCAAAGCCAAATGATCCTGGTTCAATTCTCCAGTACCCATATAAGCCAGATGCACAAGGGGGCGCATGCTTCTGGAGTTCATTTAGCAGTGGCTGGAGGCCCTGGCATGCCCATTCTCTCTCTCTCTCTCTGCCTCTTTCTCTCTCTCAAATAAATAAAATATGTTATAAAAAATTTAAAAGGAATAGTGGACATACATTGTTTTATTTTAAAGGTGGTGGGGGGAGGCAGCTGGGTAGCTGCCTTCATCTCTCTGCTTCCTCATCATGGGTGCTGCTCCACTTGCTGCCTCCTGTTCCCACACCACAGCTAGTGCTGCTCCCACCACCATGCCTTCCCTGCTGCAATGGACTATGTCACGTCCGACTATCAGCCCAAATAAACCTTAAGGTACTTTGGCCAGGTATTTTGACACTGCATGAAAAAAGCAACAAATACACCCAATAGAATGAATCCCCATCCCTATCCTTAAGCATCCACTATGCTAAACTAGATGTGTCATTTTGCATATTGTATAGCAAATGAATCACACAGTTTGTGGTATTTTGTGACTGTTTTCTTTTTCTATTAACAACATATCACACTCAAAACAATTATCAACTAAGATTACGGGAAGAAAGTTCTAGATCAGATTTGATGTATACAGGTATCATTATTAGAATGTTCTCTTGAGTTATGAAGGGTTGGCTTTCAGACTCTCATGATCTAAGTTCTGATGGTTCAGGCAAAATTTGTGTAATCTAGTATTGGGCATGCTGTCATGAAAGAATCTGGGTAGATTAATAAATACTAATTATTTAAGAAATAAGGTGTTGAAAATAATAACGAAAGTCCCTATGACTTCATTTTTTACCCCCATCTTCCAAACCTTCATTATTTTCTAAGGTACCTTACAACGTGTGGTTTAAATGAGCCTAGAATTTTATTTTTTTCCTATATATTTTGTGAGTTTAATCATTATCTTATCTGTTTAAGAATGGTTTGTTATGGGAAATATGTTATCTCCTTCCAAATCCAGAGCTGTAAAACTGTCTTTAAACACATTTAAATAAAATTTAAATACTTTAAAAATTGCACCCCAAAGTGTAAGTCTTTAATAGCTGTAAGTAATTTAAGAATCTCAGTGTGGCTTTGTCTTGAAGAGCTGCGTGAGCACATCTGCAAGGGAGCACGTCTACCGTGCAACGCGACATGAGATTATGTGTGTATTTATAGTGCCTGCATTGTCCCAGCTCTTTATATAGCCACCTTTCACTCTGGGGTCTTCTCTCATGGTGGATGTTGTGATTTCATCTGTTTCCTTGTCTTTTCTTCGGGGACAATAGAGTATTTAGTATCTCCTTTTAAAATCTGTTTAGGGGTGTGCATTTTAACAGCCTTTCTTGGGTGCATTATTATTTGCTTGATTTCCTTCCTGTAACATCTCTTCTTTATAATGCAAACAAAGAAAATAATTTTGGGTTTGGGGATAAGAGAGACAATCTTGTGATTTAGAAAAAAAGAAAATGAAACAAAATAGAAGTTTTAAGTGGATTAGGTAGATTTTCCCAGAAATTCTTCACTTTTACAAAATGTACCATAATATTAATGAAATTAAGGTATTACTAATAGAAATTATGGTTCATTACAAGCACTTTGAAGAATATATATAAATATATGTATTTTTAAGAATTATTTATTCATTTATTTGAGAGACAGATTGTATATATATATATATATATATATATATATATATATATATATATTTATATATACAGACATATATATGTGTAGAGAGAGAGAGAAAGAGAGAGAGAGAGAGAGAACATTAGGGCCTCTGGCTACCAAACTTGATTCATGCACCACATTGTGCATCTGGCTTTACTGGGGGAATTGAACCTGTCTTTCATGCTTTGCAAGCAAGCACCTTTCAACACTGAGCCATCTCCCCAGCTATTATGTATGCATAAATACATACTGTATTTATTAACCTCCCATTATAATTATGTGGAAGACTTGTATTCTTGTTCCCTTTTTATAATGATAATTAGGCACAAAGCAATTTTTTTCCCGAAAATCACAATGTCAGTGTGGTGGTTTGATTCAGGTGTCCCCCATAAACTTAGGTGTTCTGAATGTTAGGTCCCCTGCTAATGGCAATTTGGAAATTAAAGCCTCCTGGAGGCCATGTATTGTTGGAGGCAGGCTTATGGGTGTTATAGCCAGCTTCCTCTTGCCAGTGTCTGGCACACTCTCTTGCTGCTGTTGTCCGCCTGACGTTGGCCAGGAGGTGACGTCCACCCTCTGCTCATGCCATCGTTTTCCTGCCATCATGGACC
This sequence comes from Orientallactaga sibirica, assembly GCA_036365145.1. NCBI lineage: Eukaryota > Metazoa > Chordata > Mammalia > Rodentia > Dipodidae > Orientallactaga > Orientallactaga sibirica. The sequence continues at coordinate 6,726,646 of JAEOAD010001030.1, forward strand.
TTCTCCTTTTGTCCACAAGCTGCTCTTGATTGGGTGTTTGCTGCCATCAATGTGAACCTGACTATAACAGTCAGTGTGTCAAAGATCTGAGAAAAGTATATCCATTCTCTAAGGCTGAAAATTCTCTCTAACTAATGACACTCAGATCAGAGAACCTTATAAATGTAAAGGATAAAGGCAAAGTAAGAAAGAGGCCAAAGTAGTAACATATAATAAGTATAATAATTACTGTATTATTGCAATTTATAGGCAATTATGGGCAAGGGAACATTATTAACATCACCTAAAATATATTTTCCCAACTACCCTAAGAAATAATAGCATTGCTCTCATTATAAAATCAAAAATTAAACTCAGGAAAATTAGGTATGCCACTGACAGCCACATTACTAGTACATTAGAGATATAGGAGTCCAACTGTTCCAGGATCAATACTTAATCTTCTGTCCCTCGGTAAGCTACATTTCTTCTATACTTGGGATTTCATCTCAGAGAGTCAGCCTCATGGAATATCAGGTTTGTTAATGCTAGCATAATGTGACATTTATACAGCACAATGAATGGAGGTGTCATCATATTTACAGACCCATTCATCCCATTCTTTTATGGTTAAAACAGGCTTTCTGACAGTACTTAAGAAAGGCTGGGCACAGGTGTGGAAATCTCCTGTATAAGCCAGGAATCTCTTAGCAAATGATAATATTCTCAGTGGATAAGCAGAAGGAGAGGAAGTATGATGTTATGTTACTACAATTCTAGGTCATTTTTTTTCTTATCATACAAAGTAATGGGTTACATTATGTCATTTTCATACATATGTGTCATTTTAATTTGTTTTAATTCATCACCTGTCCAGATTGCCTCCTCCTGTGCCATGCCTCTGTCTTGTTGATACCTTGTTTTTTTAATTTACATTTTTTTATATATGTATACATAGTGTATTTTGATCACATTCACTCTGTTTCTCTCTCTCTCTCTCTCTTTTCCCTTTCACGCTCCTATTAAGTCCCTCCTTCTTCCCAAGTAACCCCCTCCGTACTTTAATGCCTTTTTTGTATGAGCAACCCAATGATTTGAATTAGGGTTTCTTGCATGAACATAGATGGGGTATTATTTACTGAAGTGTGGGCCACTCACCATGGCTACACCACTGAAGGAAATGACTCCCCCTCCTCCATAAACTACAGTTGCCAATAAACTCCTCCATGGTAAAATGGTGATGGGTCCAAACTTCTGCAGTAAACCAGAGATGCTGTGTTCTTGATTTTAATGGCCATGTCACATCCACTCCTCCCAATTCTCCAGTTCTGACATACTTGCTACCTCCTCTTCTGGAATGTTCCATTAGTCTTGGGAAGGGATGATATAGGTATCTTATTTCAGGCTGAGCACACAATAGTCACTTATTCTCAGAACTTCCTCCAGCTATGTATCTTTGCAGTAACCTCTGCCTATGACAAAAAGAAAATTCTATGATTGAGGCTGACAGAAGTACTTACCTATAAGTGTAAACACAAACATTTAGAAGACAGTTTGGCGACCTATCCATTTAGGATAACAATAGTACTACGTTACCAACAGGGTTAATGACCTCCCCAGCCACAAGCTTCTGAGGGTTATGATATCAAGTGTGGATTTCCTCCTGTGAAGAAGGCCTCAAAATCCAATCAGAAAGCTCTTGGTTACACACTTACCAGTCACGACACCATTGCACCAGCGAGTACCACTAGTCTAGCAGGTTGGCTGTGGAGCACAGCGACCCATCCCTGGGTAGGGTTGGGGATGACTCCCCCCACCCCCCGCAGCCTGTATACATCCTTAGCATAATGAATGCTAGCCAGCATGGAGGAAGCTTCCAGCTCAATTCTAGCTTGATTTCTTTTTGTCTCTCAAGTAAAGTATGTGATATCTTTAGTAACACAGATTTGCCATCTAGTTCTACTGGAATTCAAGAGTGATGACAATCGCCTGTAGTGTACAGGCCTCTTTGGTCTCCCTGACCAACAATTCATAGGGTGATATCTCACCCCTGGCATTGGGATTTTGTTTGATAACCCAGGCTTCTGAAAGCTTTATCCACCCATGTAGGGCATCTTCATTTAATCTCTCATTTATTTACTTATTCATGTTTGTTTTCTCAAGGTAGATTCTCACTCTATGCTAGGCTGACTGAAACAACTCACTCTGTAGCCCCAGACTGGCCTCAAACTCACAAACACCCTCCTATCTCTGCCTCTTGAGTACCTGAGTGCTGGGATTAAAAACATGCACCATCTTACCCACCCAAAGATCCTTTTAAATTATATTTTTAATTAGCTTACAAAATAGCAAGTTTCTATATTGCTTTTTATAACACTTCAGTTTTAGATAAGCCTTTCCCCACTCCTTCCTGTTACCATCCTTGTTCAAACCTCATCGTTACTCACCCTCTTTATCTACATATCATATATAGTATATTATTCCCTGCCAGAAAAAAAGAGCAAAAAATATATATTGTTTAAAATGTCTCATTTTAAAAGAGGATGTACTATAAGCGCTACTAAATACAAACTAAATCAGTTGATATTTACCTAGAAATATAGATCTATCAAGGGTCAAGTTCTGAATACAAAAAAAAAAAAAAAAAAAGACAACTTTTGTAAAAGCTTTCCTCAAGGTATGAAGGAGAGACTTTCCAATGTTTGGATTAAAGTTTGTTAGTGTTTATCTATATAGCTTGTCACTTTGTGTCAATGAAGGAACTGTCTTAGTCTTCTCAGGCTATTATAACCAGACAATATAGACTAGATCGTGTATCGATAGCAATGTATTACTTAAAACTGTACAGGTTAGAAGTCCAAGAAAAGAAAATCAGATTGGTTGGGTTCTGAACAGAGCTTTGTTCCTGGCTGATAGATGGCTGACTTTTAGCCATGTGCTTCCCCAATCACTGAAAATTCAAGCTTTTCTTTGCTTTTATGTATTTTGCAATGTTGCTTTCACATTGATTAATACAGATTGACACCGATATATGAGGATATGTAATTATATATTTCACTAAATACAGATGAAAAGATAGCTTTAGTAGAGTCATTTTTAAAAATAGAAGTGATGGCACCACCTTCAAGTCTTTACTTATATATAGCATAGAAACTGTTTTTGAAACAGCTGGTAGAAGTGTTGCTTTCTGCTTGCTGTGAAACTTTGATTTAGGCTTATGGCATGAGACAATTGTTCCCAATCAGCATTACAGGTAGGCTGATAACAAGCATCCAAAACCAAGCCCCATGGATCTCTTGAAGGAGGCTGAACATATCACAAAGGATTGTTTCAGATTTTAGATTTGATGTTCACTAGCCTTTGGAGCAGCAAACCTTTCTGGAATTCACCTGCAATTTATGTACAGAAGTAGGTAGTAATTTTCTTTCCAAGAAGAAGATTTAGGTGTGTGAAATGTGTATTTCTAGGTTTGACTACCCCATTGTTATGGATATTAGTAAAACGTATGAAGTGTCATATAGGAGGAAATTGTGTCCCACATTTTGACATTGCAACACAATGTTGTCATCAACAAAATTCTCACTCAAGAATCTCACAACTGAGTTACAAGGAAACATTGCCCTCCCCTACCCCCAAAAAGCCCCATAATGGCAAGTAAGTTTATGCTGTTGTGTTGAATCTCATTCACAACTGTCCTTAACATCATGAGTCTCATGGACCACAGGTGGACATATCTGGCTTAAAATATAGTGTAGCCATTTAAACAAATACTTTGTAATTGTGTTTAAACAACTGGGATGATAAAATAGAAAAAAAAGACATATATCAGAGAATGAGAATGGCTATGTAAGAAAGCATCTTTCACCTCGGAGCCATATCTGCAGCCCCCAAACAGAGAGTTAACTGTTTCACTGCCCATCCCATAGAAAATTCAGTTTGATTTCAGGTCATCTGAAAAAGTGAAGCTATACCTGAACTAGAAAGAAAAAATTAAATAAATAATGTTTGGTAAATAGATAAAATGACCTCCATAGATTTCCTCAATAGAATAAAAATTCTGAGGGCTTCCTGAGACATAGAAATGAAATAAGATCAAAATCTCAGATAAACAGAGTATAGAAAAGCGTAAGGAAACTGCAGTCAGAAAGAGTTCTTGCTGGCCTTTAGGGAAGCTCCATGCTCAGAACTAACCAGGGGAGGAAAGAGCCAAGCGTAAATTCTAAAGCTACATGAGTCAAAATTGAGCCATTGATTTATCCAAACTCAAGCTAGTGAACTAAGCAGGGGACAATACCTTTACATCCACATGTAAGCAAGCACCAGCTGGGACTTGTAGGTCACCCCAGCTCCCAACTAGAATGGGGGAGACAGCAAGACCAAGGTTCCTCCTCCATCAGTTACCCAATGAGGCTCTTACAGTCAGAACCACACTCAGCTAAACCTGATGAGACAAATTCTCACACACAAAGAAGAAATGCAGAATTTAAGAGGGTAGCCAACTGGCAACTAAAGGAACTATACTTTTACTGCAAAGTGCATACTTCAAAATGAGTTTAGCTAATATCCCTCTGAGATCTGTGTGAAAGAGGAAAATTTAAGCATATTTGCAAAAAAAAATCTCAGTTGAATTGAATGGCTATGAAGCAACATTAATAAAACCAATTAATTATTGAATTTAGATATCAAAGTGTTTTCCTATAATGTAGCACATTTCCTGTAAACAGAAAAAGTATAAAAGAAAACTGAAAGGCACACAGGATGTATTTAAAAATTCCAACAACCACTTAGAAACAGAAAATGCTGAAAAACAAACTTTATACAAAAAGAGAATTGTAATATGGTGTTTCAAATTAGAATCTGCAAAAGATACAAGAATAGTTCATAAGAACCAAATGAAATTTTCACTAGTTATAAAGAAGGTATCAATGGCTGGATTAATAAGACAATATGCCAAAAGCAGTAGTAACTGAAGATTATAGTAACTTAAAAAGAACTAGGAAAAGAAAAATGGAAAAACAGTAAGAAGAGGTTAAAAGTAAAGAAAAGCTGGATGAAAAGGACTTAGTGAATAACCAGATTTCAAAAGAAAATTTAAAAGAAAATAGGGACAAAGCAATATAAAAAAAGCTAAGAATTTACCTAGAATTGTTGATATTCACAAGCCTTCAAATTCTGGAAACTAACCAAACCCAAGAAAGATTTAAAAATGAAAGTAAGTTTAAGTGCATGTGCTTCCACAGTGTAGCAGTTAGCACACCTGCTTTACACCCAAGAGGCCCTGGGTTTTACAAGCGCCAGTGGACCGTGAGCCCTCCAGAGGAGGACGTGGAGACGGCTCAGGGGGTAAAGCAATTGCCTTGCAAGCTTGAGGACCTGGGTTTAGATCCCCAGCACCCAATTAATGCCAGATTGGAGTGTCTCCTGTAATTCCAGTGCTAGAGATGTGAGGACTGGGAATCCTTGGGACTCACTGGGCTCAAGTTCAGCAAGAGTCTTTGTCTCAAAAACCAGGTGGAGAACAAGGAAGACACCTAACACAGACATCTGGCCTCCACACACGTGCCCATGAGCCCACACAGATATGCACACAAACAAGAGAAAAAGAAAGAAAAGAAAAAGAAACCACAAGTCTACGATGGAAAAGAGAATGGTGAAGAAAATGTTTGAGAAGTTATACGGAATCAAAATATACATTAACCATATCAAACAATCTAATTGTAAAAAAAATGAGATAAAACTGAAATACAAGGAGAGGATATCACAAAAATGCAGAAGGCAGTCAGTTGGATGTACAAAGCTTAGCAAGTGTTTTTGCTGGCTAGGAATGAAATAAAGAAGGCTATAGAATTTAGACTTGCTCACAAATCATCGTCTCAACTTACAAATATGTGAAGGAAGGGAAATGAAAACAGAAGAAAATTCTTTATAATCACTGTAGAAGACAGGAACTGTTACAGAACTGTCTTTTGGGCATGATGTGTCTGTGCCCTGTTAAACTGTCAGCAGGAAACCTGCACAAGATTGGGGCCGATAACTTTAGCTCATAGATGGGAGATGAAGGCCCTGAGGCCACCCCTCTCCTCAAGGTCTTACAGATGGTCAAGGGCTGATGGGAGGAAGGACTCACAGGCCTCATCCTACCCCTAGGTTTACAAAGGTAGTAGTTGGTAGGAAAGAGACGTTCACGAGGATTTATACATAAGCAGTTAATGGTTGCTACAGGGAGGTGCTCCAGAGGCCTATGTCTCCCTGGGATTTATAGATCATTAATGGTTGCTAGGAGAGAGAACAATTCATTTTTAAAAAAATATTTTTATTTATTTATTTGAGAGAGACAGAGGAAGAGGCAGAGAGAAAGAGAGAATGAATGGGAGCACCAGGGCCTCCAGCCACTGCAAATGAACTCCAGATGCATGTGCCCCTTTGTGCATCTGGCTTATGTGGGTCCTGGGGAATTGAACCAGGGTCCTTAGGCCTCGCAGGCAAATGCCTTAACCGCTAAGCCATTTCCCCAGCCCAGAACAATTCATTTTTTTCAGTGGTGTAGCTGCTCATAAGTTGCCCCTACTCCTGTATATAGCCTCCTCACCCATGCTCCCATTTGCAACTCCAGTTAAATTCCACCATGTCACCCTTGGGTGGGACTGTTTGTTTCTGCTGCTGGTGGCTTACCTGGGGTGAGGAGACATTCGTTCAAGTCTCCTCAGAAAAAAAACTCACACAACAGTAAGAACATAAAGGGTGCAAGAAGGAAACAGGAAGTCAGGCGTGTCCCAACAACGTGAGTAACTAGGTTGGGAGCTCAGTCTGGGCTAGAGTGAATTTGAGCTAGATAGTGGGGTCCAGTCTCATGAAAAAAATACCAAAAAATAGCATGAATGAGAATGTCACTCAAACATACAAAAACAATGCAAGACAGGAATATGAAAAAGGGAAATTTAGAACAGAAACAGTTTAATACAATGTTAGAAATAAGCAGAAATCAAACAAAAGTAAATGGATTGAACGTCCCTGGTAAAAGTCAGAGATTTTCTGACAAGGTTTTAAATAGGTAATTATTATGTCCAAATATCCTGGCTAGATTTGCTTTGCTAATATTTATTTATTTGGGATTTTTTTTGTTATGATCACAAGTGATGTTAAGTGGCTTATTATTTTCTTTTTTCAAACTTTGTTCACCTGATTTTACTAATTCACAAACTAGCTTTATAAAATTGTATGTTATTATATGGGGCTCAGGTTGTTTTGCTTTGTTTTGGCTTATTGGGAGTTTACATGCTGTAATATTAATATTTTCCTTAAACTATTGGTAGGAGATGACTAAAGAATGATATGAGCAAAAAAAAAAAAAGTTTTTAGTGATGTTTTTGTGTTGGAGAGATGATAATTTTTGCCTGTAACTTAAGTATTTAGATTTCTGATTTGCATTTCTATACTCACTGGTAAATTCTATCTTCTTGAAAAAGACCATTTTTACTGCTTTAAAATTAATTGCCATAGAAACTTTTCTTGTACTCTTTCCACATGCAACATTTAAAACCTACTGTAGCTTTAATCCGTTCTTCATTTCTAATATTTGTTATCTGCACTGTCTTTTGATCTTTGATTCTTCCCAGCAGAGATTTATCTACTGTATTAGTCTTTTCTTATTGATCCTTTCCATAGTGTCTTTATTTTCAGTATAATTAATTCTATCTTATACCTTTCTAATTTCCTCTCTTTAACTTTTACTGGCTTTATTTTATTCTTTTACTGTGTGGAGAAAAATAAAACAGCCTATAATAACACCATCAAGCCATAGTTCAGCCTGGAAAATCAGATAGTTCTTTGACAACATGTCTGTTTCATATATGGAAAAGATGGTCATTCCTAATGATTTTATCATCAAGTTTAAAAGGAGAGTAAAATATATAATTTCACTAAGATCTACATTAGTCTGTCTAAAGCACTAAGTTTGGAAAACCAATTAAATTTTAAAGCCAATGTAAAGTGTAAAATCGCAGTATCCACACACTTTGAGAAATGATAAACTTCAAAATGCCTAGACCACACTTTAATAGTGCTGAACACAGGAAAACAAAGTGGGCCTTTAGCACTAGTTTCAAAATCAACTGTACAAATGATACATTCAAATGTTTTTCTATTGACATGGTAGGATTATGTTCGCCTTATAGTGGCATTTTCTGGCAAATAACGTAGGGAATGGACAGTACATTTTCATCCTGTAAAAGAAAATTAAATGCTTTGTTGGTAAGCAAAGTTACTGGATGATGTTTCTACAAATATTTCTTGAAAGACATTTTATTAAAATACCACACAAATTAAATTCTTAAATTAACATTGATACTCCTTCCTTAAGGGAAGCATATTTAAAATTAAATTTGTGTGTGATTACCTCAAACATAGCCTTATTAACAGCCACCTAGATGTTTGTGGGTTTTCATGCATTAAATTTTTGTTCCAGATTATGCACGGTTTGTTAATTGGTGTGATACTTGATGAATATTGATGGTGCATATTGTGGAAATAATTTCCATATGAAAGGGGGTAAAAGCATTTGCTGCCCAGGCAAAACTCTGGAAATAAAAATAAAAGAATAGTGAAAGCCTGAATTTAGAATATGAGTTGACTCTTTTATTTATTTAATAGCTAAGTATTCTCTGTAAGCAGGCCTCCCAAATGTATGCATGGCAGATTAGAGTTGAGCACATTAATGATGTCCAAAACAAATTAAGAAATTAATTTATTCATTAGGATAGTGTTTAAATGCTTAATATGGAGGTTAAATGTTTGCTTTATTTAAATGAGATGTTCAAGCTTTAGAAAAATCTCTGCTATTTAACTTCTATAATATTGTGTTCTCAAGGTGTTTGTTCTCCTCATTTTCCAGCAGCTCCATTCACTTTGTATGTATGGGGACACCCCAGGAAAAACAAGTTTCCTCCTCAGGCAACATGTGATTATCATTTACCAACAGGACCAAGCCTCTACATTACTGTATTCAGAGCAATTTGCTTTGTAAATTGAAAGAAATCAGAATCTGTTGAATGTCTTTGTTATCATAAGGTGAGATAGTAAGGACTCAATAACTACTTAATTTTAAGAGCCATTTACTATGCATTTAGAACTACTTGAGCATATGGTAGACCCTACTTAGACTACTCGTTCAGTCTTCATTGACTTCACCCTACAAGCACCTTAAGAACAGCATTGCCCTGAGAAAGTTAGTTGTCTGTTGTTTTAGTTCCATGCCCTTCTTATTCAGGGAACTATGTGCTTCTCAGAAGTATGCACAGAAGACAGAAACTGGGAAATTTTCATACATGGTGTCACTGTGAGTTTATCTTTCAAGCTTGTAGTAACAAGGAAGCGGGGACATGACACGACACAGGTCTGGAGGCCTCTTTCCTTGAAATTGGGTCACACTTTCTGAGCATGAGCATCCACCTTTAGTCTTGTATGAAACACGGTGTTAGCAGAATGCCCCTCACAGAGCTAGGCTTCATTCATAAACAGGGCACTGTGTTTCTCACTAGTTTGCTTTTCCAGTTTTATTTTCTGCCAATTTTTATTATCTTATTTCCTTTTCTACCAGGCAGATTTCAATCAGTTCAGATATCATCTTTGTCTTTGAATGATATGCCAGTTCTATGCCGTTTAATGCTATTTTTTTCCTTAACCACTAACAACTAATCAGTTTCATAACTTATACCCAAAACAGCTACTAAGCAGGTGGTTCAAGACTCCCTTTCCAAGTATAATTTTCAAGAAAAGAGTTTCTTTTGAGACATTAGTTCTTAAAAGTCCAATTGTATGTATTACTTGTTTGCTCTCTCTCTCTCTCTCTCTCTCTCTCTGTGATGGATATGCCTTGTTTGCATGATTGTGCAGACCAAAGGAGGGAGGACTTTAGGCATCCTTCTTCACTACTCTCCTGCCTTATTTCCTTGAGACAGACAGTGAATTAGGAGCTGTTGTTTTTCAGCTAAACTGGCTGACCAGAGAGAGCCAGCAAGGAAAAACTAAAGCTATTACAAGGAGAAGGGCATTCAATGTAGAATCAAAAGTGCTTGCCTAGACTCCAAAGACAAGAAGACAATAGCATAAGATGAAGCTAGCCCAGAAAAGTGCATTTCCTCCTGCCTTCATTCAGGCTATGGGACCATATTATGAATGATGTGGAAGGAGGCCATTCAGTGATTTTAGGTAGGAAGATTAAATGAAGAGATTTTTCATTTTTGACAGGTCATGCTGGTTAGAATAGAAAACGGTTTGGCAGGGAGCTGGAATAGAAGCAGAAAGATCATTTAGTAAGCTGTGGTAATAATATGGGAGAGGGGTAATGGTTTATTAGACTAGAGTAGAAACATGGCAATAGAGGAAATCAGACTGGTTCCCGAGATTTATGAGACAGATTAAGCGGGGCTTTATGATTAATTAAGTGTGGGTATAACCATCTCTGGCTTGAATCACTAGCTACATGATGGGACAAGCAGGACAGGAAGTCGGTTGGGAGACTGATCATTTGCTCTGTTTGAATATGCTAAGCTTTGGCTAATGAGAGATACCCATATGAAATCGTTACGCACACAGTAAACTCTTTGGGGATGGAACCCAAAAGGGAAGCCTAATGTTAGAGAGCTGGTAAATTATGAATTGTGATGGTAGCTGAGCGATAACAGTGAATGAAGCTATTCCCCATAAGGCAAATGCAGGATAAGAAGAAAAGAGGCTTAAGTACATATTCTCCAGAGACCCAAATCATTTAATGTGCCATGCCAATATTCCAGCAGTGGGAAAATCTTGCCTGGAAGGTTGGTTGTGGAGCAGTCAAGGTCTACAGCTGGGTAAACCATTGGTGACTTGCTCCCCGCAGCAGCCTGCATAGTGTGGTCTGGCATGATGAGTACTAAGGGCCAGTGAGGAGGCTTTCAACTCTTGCAGCTTCATTTCTCTGCTTCTTGCACTGATGTGTGTGGTATCTTCAGTAACTGGGGTCTTACCATCTAGTTTTGGTAGGAAATCAAGAGCAATGGCATGGGCCTGGACTGTTTTGAGGCTTCCCTGACCAATAATCATAGGAAGGTATGTCACTCCTGCACCAGCATTTCAATAACCCATGGCTTCTGGGACCAGGATTATCCACCTATACAGAGGACCTCTATTCAAGCTATGTACATATAAAATGTGTATATACATATATAGTTTAATATAGATTAATATAACATATGCATATAATTTATTTTATAAAGTAGTAGGTTTCATTATAGCATTTTTATACATCCATAGATTTTGTTAGCCTCCCCTGTTACACCTTCTTTCCCCATCCTCATGACCCATACCAATTTAAATCTTCTAGTCCCCAACATTCCCCCCTACTCTCATATCACATGTATTTTACTACCCCCCCCCATTGAAGCCTCTTCCTTCCCCACTCCTGCCATGACTCCTGTTTTGTTTTTTGTTTTTCCTGTCCTCCATAGATGCTCACTTTAACTTAAACACAGAAATCTAAAATTTCCCAGCTAGGTCTACATTTGGGAGAGAGCATATGATGTTTGTCTTTCTGGGCCTAGGTTACCTCATTTGGCGTAATATTTTCTAGGTCCATCCATTTTCCCACAAAATTTCATTTTCTTTGTAGCTGAATAAAATTCCATTGAGTATATGTAACACATTTTCATTACCCATCTATCTATTGACCGATATGTAGGTTGATTTTGTTTTCTAGCTACTGTCAATTGAGTAGCAGTAAAATTGGATGTGTAAGTTTTTGTCATAGGACATAGACTCTTTCGGTTGTACAAAAGAAGTGGTAACCAGGGGATATAGCAGTTCTATTTGTAGCTTTCTGAGGAACCTCCACATTGATGTCCACAGTGTCTATACCAGTTCACACTTCCTTCAACAATGAAGAGGGGTTTCTCCTTCCCCACAACCTCACTGGGCCTTGTGTTTGTTTACTTGATGCTAGCCGTTCTGATGGAGGTGAGATGGAATCACAGCCTACTTTGAATTTGCATTTCCCCTATGGCTAAGAGCACTGAATACATTTAAAGTATGTATTAGCCATTAGCCATTTTTCTTTCTTCTTTTGAAAAGTATTTAGTTTTATATCCCATTTTTGAATGAGTTGTTTATCTTATTGATATTTAGTTGTTTTTTAGTTCTTCCTATATACTAGATATTAACCTTAGATATATAGCTGGTGAAGATTTTCTCCCATTCAGTAAGCTGCCTCTTTACTTAAAAGTTTCTTCTCTGTAAAAAAAAGTTTTTTTGTTTAATTTCAACTTTAAACAATCAAGCTTTCACAGAAACTTAAAGAGGTAAAGTCATGCAAATAAAAGAAACCCCAAGGGGCTATGGTGGAATCAGTAATAAAGATGAGTACTTAAGAATACAAATCCATGAAAATCCAATGGAAGGTATTAAAAGGACAGTAGTATTATGAGAGTAGAAGTTCAATAATGATGTGGCAAAGACATGTTCAAAAGAATAAAAGAACTGCATAGCATGTAACATTACATCTAACATGCGTGTTAACAGGTTCCTCTACCACATTCATGAATGCAAATGGAAGACAAGATTTTCTTAGAGAAATTGGTCCTGTGATCATGCTCCAAACTGACTCACCCTTGCAATCACCACCAGTCAGCAAGAGGAAGATTGGGAGGTACATCAGTGCTTGTGACTTTTGTTACAGGAAAAGAGCCCAGAGCTTGTGATTCCCAATAATGTTAAATGTACAGTAAGCATGGTTTTGCTCGTCACTAAAAAGACTAAGAAAAATTGTGTCCTCGATGTAGAAGCCCAAGACATTTAACACTGGTTGATTAAAGTGGGCTTAATATATTCTCTCTCTGTCTGCTGCTCTTCTCTCTCTCTCTCTCTCTCTCTCTCTGCTTGTAAATAAATAAATAAAAATTAAAAAATGGCTAAGGTGTTTGCCTGCGAAGCCAAAGGATCCCTGTTTGATTCTCTAGGACTCAACATAAGCCAGATGCACATGGGGCACATGCATCTGGAGTTTTTTTTGCAGTGGCCAGAGGCTTGGTGTGCCCATTCTCTCTCTGTCTGCTGCTATTCTATCTCTCTCTGTGTTTGCAAATAAATAAATAAAATTAAAAAAATTTTAAAGTGGGCTTGATAGCCTTCTGATGCTTTGTAGATATTTGGGATAACAGAATCACATGATCAGAATATGAGAAATCCCTTCATTTTAAGATGCACTTGAGTATTTCAGTTCCTGTTTGTCCACAGATTTTGTTTGGTGTGATGGAAAAAGCAATGGCAATTTTGTAGAGCTGAATACAATTACAATTTTAATTGCATAATGCAGTGTTTATGCACACAAGTTCTAGAGGCAGACTGCAAGGAAACTAGCAATGTGTTGTATAACATTAAAATTAAGAATTTCTAGGCAATGAAAAGCAATAATAGGTGATCATCTGGTAAAACAAAACACACACAAACAATTCTAGTATCTCCAGTGAGAAACAGATCAATAGATAAATTCTACAAAAACATCAGCTAGAAGAAATGAACAAGTCACAGAAGTAAGCTTTAATGATACAATTCACATAAAAAGAAAGAAAATCATCCAGAAATATTAAAAGAGATGCTGTACTGGAGTAGTGACAAAATGAAAGCTAAATCAGTGAGTTACCACATTAGTCCAATTGAATAATAAAAGCTAAACTGATAATAGTGAGGATTGGGGGCAACTTGAGTTATAATGTTAATGGGAAAAGGATGATGCTGCCTTCTTGAAAGCTATTTGCTGTTGCTTCAAGAAATGAAGTATTTCAGTTAGTCAGCTTTCTATCACTACAACAAAGTACTATTCAAATCAGAATTACAATTTATTAGTCAAGCTATTATTATTTGAGAATCCGATTATAAAAATAAGGAGTTAGTGTGTTTTACTCCGTGATCAAATGGCCCCAGTGCTTTGGTCTGCAATGCAGCAGCACACCATGGTGAAGCCCAACCACTTCCATAACAGCCAGGAAACAAAACAGCGACCAAAAAAGGAACATGTGACAATCCCACAATGCATTTCACTGGAGCACATCCCATTGTCCTAAAGATCCCCCGCATCTCTTCAAGGTTGCAACACCTCCCCGTAGTACCATACCAGAGACCAAGCCGTTCATATACAGGCCTTTGAGGGACATTCAAATCACAAATTATGGAATTAAGAACATGGGGAAATTAGAACCACAAGCAGTGTTAATGGGAAAAGAATGATGCAGATTTCCAGAAAGCCATCTGGTGGTACTTAAGGAAATGAAATATGTTTATGCATATGCTACAATTTAGCAATTTTTCTTCTTGAGAAGGTACCAGACAGACTCTCCTATGATTTTATAAAGAGATATATGTGAACAAAACTGCTCTCAGTATAGACAAAACTCACAAAAATATTTTTGGCAAACTGATATGCATACATATCCTAATCAGAAGATATATTAATAATTCAGGAATGTATAAATATTATTACCATCATTAGTGGTGATGGTATATGAGGACTAAAATATCCATTTTGACTAAGGAGTACATGGGCTACTCTTCACATGTCCCAGTGTCATCTCTTCTTATTCAGGAGTTGTGAATATCTCTCCATGTTCATTAGTATCAAACATGCCATTTCTATTTAGTTTCAAAACTCTTGCAATGAGAAAAAGAAACAGACTTTCATTACTTAGTTCTAATATTCTTTAGAAACAACTTTCATTGAAATAGATATCTTGTCTCTGCAGTCATCACAGGTCAATTAATTAATGGTGGTACTTTTCATGACACTATGTCATCTATTTTACATTCTTCCATCCATTAATACTACCACCTGATGACTCTGATTGATAATAGCCAAAAATTCAATTGTTTACCCAGATTAGACAGGTTATTGATAATAATTTAGTCTTTCATGTTAAAGGTAATAATATAGAGTGAGTGGCATTGTGGTAGTTTTAATATATGTCCTTCTCAGAGCCAGGTGTTCTATTAAAATTGAGGTTTAAGCTTCATCCCCTAGTAGGCAGACTCATGCAACAAGGGGTATGCACTGCGGGCAGATATGAGTTCCAACCGAAACTTACACAGAGAGGTTTTGAACTCTGGCTGTGCTTGCTTGTGGTGCTGGCATCTCTCTGCTTGGATTTGTAAACATAAATCAGCTTCTTCTGCCATTTGATGGCACGTCCCCTGGATCTGTCAGCTTGAAATAAACCCCTTCCTCCCATAAACTGTCTCTGGTTTGAATGTTCATCCTGTAATGGATAAATCTGAGGTTCTGCAGTGCTTCCTGGAATCCCAAGCCCTGAGCTCTTATCTGCAAATGAACCAAAAAACTGGCAATTCCAGACTAAAGAAAATGATTTTAAATAACTACATTATATTCAGATATCACAGGGATGTATGTAAGAGAAAGGGATGAGGGGATGAAGGGAAGATAAAATGGGAGAGGGAGGGAAATATACCACATGGTCCAGGAGCCCATGTAAACAAACATGGATCTTAGACTCTGTCTCTCTCTCTCTCTCTCTCTCTCTCTCTCTCTCTCTCTCTCTGTGTGTGTGTGTGTGTGTGTAGGGGAGAAGGAATTTAAAAAAAAATGTGCTTCCAAGGAGATTAAAAAGAAAAAACAGTAATATGAAGTGCCCTTTCCCATACTAGCATGGCTGCTGGAGTGGGAAAGACAATTATACTGGCAAGGAGACCCTGACATGTTGCTATGGCAGCTTTTAAGAGTATCTCTCTATGGGCCCAGAAAAGGTATACTTTAGAGTTCACACTCAGAGCACCTGGACACCACTGCCCAGGTATCCCAGCCATATGGCTTGGGCCCAGAGTAGGAATCCAAGCATACCGGGCAGAGTGCATGCCCAAGAGAGATCTGATTGGATGAGATGGGCAAATGTTGAATGCCACAACTAAAGGGGGGCGCTGAGACAGGTGGGGCATAGACATGGTAACGCTGTGACTGTGACATGATTGTAAAATCTTCCCTTAAGGGCCATCCTGCCTACATGTGGCTATTGCAGCTTCTCACAGTCTCAGCAACATGGAGCTGACTACAACAGGCAAGTTACCTAAACTCATGTCTTGACCTTTTTGAACCATAATCAGAGGATTTCTATGAAGTGCTTTACTTTTGCACTGACTACGCCATTCTTCTACACATGATATCAGTGGGACAAGGCCAGGGTCCTGTTTAAGGTTGATCAGAATCGTAGGATAATACCATATGGGATTGTCTGAAGCCTTCATTGTAGGGCACGAGGTTCTGTGTCCAGATCTAGAGGCAGATTAGCTCAGTTGCAGCTTAGGAGTTAGAAGGTACATAAGGAAATCTCTAAGCAACATGTGCTGAATGTCAGTAATGAAATATAAGGTGGTACAAGCCAAAATAGCTTAAAAATCAGCAGCCTGATGTCTCAGAATCCTCTCAGGGAATGCTTCCTAGATTGTTGGCCCCACAAGAAGAACTCCTGTTACTGCTGCGGCTATAACTTTTACACACACTTAAAATTTTGCCCATGTGCTACGAGTCAGTTCCTGATATGGTCCATAGAGAAAGTATTGATTCCTCCTCTGGGTTTCTTTCAACCTATGTTAATCAGTGTGTGCTAAAACCTTGCCAGCACTATGCGGGTGCAACCCAAAATTATTGGAGATTAAATGCCTAGAGGATTCTGGCTGGCCAAGGAAAGATAGATGCCAGAAGATGAACAAATACTTAGTACTTTGATCCACTCAAAGAAAATCCCAAGATGCTTTACATGCTAAGTATAAGGAGTTGCAGAAGGATCAAAGGTCCACCATGGGTAATAGAAGAGCTGAGCTCATACATAATTAGAGCTCACTTGTCTTGTCACTTACACATGCCATCTCTCCAGCCCGACATATGCACTCTAGAATCCTTCCCAAAAATCTACCTGTGAAGAAAACCTGTATAAAATCATGGCCTCACCCTTCTCTCTTGAGAACTAAGGTCAAGTCACATGGGTAGTAATCTTTTAAAAGATGATTTTGTCTAAAAGGAATAATAAATCCACATGAGTTAAATCTATAGCTCAGGGACACTTGTAAATTAAAAGCCATTCACCCAAAGAAACTCAATGGTTATAGACTTTGGAGAAGACACACACACACACACACACACACAGAGAGAGAGAGAGAGAGAGAGAGAGAGAGAGAGAGATTGAAACAATAGAGTTGATACTTTTGATAGAGAAATGGCAGAGATGGGAAAGAAAATGAAGGGAAATCAAATGAAGATAACCCCTTGAGATCAGAAAAATTACTCATTGCCCTTGTGGCCAAAGTTTTTATGTAAATAGTGATATAGAAATAGAGAATAGGAATAATGCTGTAGGTTCGTACTAATGTTTCCAATGAACACTTCACATGAAAAGAGAACGAGAAGGGCTATAGGATTTTCTACATGACTTGTGTAACTGTGTTTCTCCATCCTCCTCCTCTGTTCATGGGCATGATTATTTGGCTTGCTTATGTATTTTGTTCATCTTTTTTTTTTTTTTATTTTAGAGAGTGAGAGAGAGAGAGAATTGGTGCACCAGGGCCTCAGCCATTGCAATCAAAGTCCAGACTCTTACACCACCTAGTGGGCATGTGCGACCTAGCGCTTGCCTCACCTTTGTGCATCTGGCTTATGCAGGATTTGGAGAGTCAAACATGTGTCCTTTGACTTCCCAGGCAAGTGCCTTAACCGTAAGCCATCTCCCCAGCCCTATTTTTGTTCACCTTTGCTTAATGCTGGCTGTACCACAGAGTATTTGGAAATTCAGAGTAGGAATATAATAGCCCTTTGAAATCCATGTTACTTATTCCAGCTATTGGAATTATTTGCTGGAGATATTGCTTACTGACATTGAGAGTGTGGATAGAAAGAGAGAGACAGAGAGAGAGAGAGAGAGAGAGAGAGAGAGAGAGAGAGAGACTTTCTAATTCAAAATTTAGCAACACTGCCTTGCCCCTTCATACATAAGAATTTAGAATTTTTAAGCGGCCTTCCTGGGTATTTTAAGAACTACTATAATTATTTTGCCAGCATCCTTTTTCACATTTGCATTTGTTCTGCTTTTTCCTTCAGCATGTTTGAATGTTAGCAGGAAGAAAGAAGTCAAAAAAATAAGGAACTAAGACAATGGTGGCCTGGGCTTCTTGATCCCTGGTGCCCTGCCCATCCTCGGTGTGGTCTCAGTTATATCCCTCACAGGGAGGGTGAGCTGAGTGGTTAGCTGGCATGTATGCTGTTTATAACAAGAAAATAGGACTTCCCATCCATGTATGTGGGAACTAGGAGGCAACCATAGAAGGAAAATGTATCACTTACAGCAACTAAGTTTTCTTGTAATTTACTTTTGCCCCAACAAACTGAAGGAGGAGTAAAGAAGTGCCATGCCAAGCATGAGTGCAAGCTTGAGGGGCCTGAGAGGGGGAAGTGGAACCCTCACCACTACTCCTCCCCTGAGTGCTGTCAAGACCACACAGAACTTTCAGAATGATGTCTCCTGCCAGTCAGTCCTGTCCCTTGTCTCTAAAACTTTATTCTCACAGCTAAGATGTGGTGTGTTTAAAAAGAACCTTTCAATTTTTATAAAATTAGTATTACCCTGGCAAAAGGCAGATCACAAAATTTCAATAAGCTCATGTTAAATATTTCAGACTTGTGTCTTATTTATTTTCCTCCCAAGAAACATGAGATGGTTTAAAGGAACAATTGTGAATGGTTGAAATTACAAGTGCTTGAAGGAACCTCTAATTTCATCAGTAGCATTTGCTACTTAGAAACTACTGAACAATAAAGTAGAGTCCCAAAATTCTCCATGGAGGATAGTGTCTAGGGACCCAGCAGAAACTGAAACAACATACAGTTCAGAAGTACCTATGCAATATGTACTAAGCATACAATTATGTCAGATACACTAAAAGATGAATGCAGTCCCTCTTAATCAAGACCCCAGAAGATGCCTGAAACAGTAGATAACATATGGCCGAATATATGCTGTGTGTTTTCCATATCTCCCTATAGATATATGTCTATTATAAAATTCAAATTGTAAATGTATGCATGTTAGAGATAAACAGCAGTAACCAAAGCAATAACTTTCTCTCTCTCTCTCTCTCTCTCTCTCTCTCTCTCTCTCTATATATATATATATATATATATATATACAGATAGTAAAAGAAATCTAAAGGGCCTGTGTGTTGTCTATATCTACAAAAGTAGCCCATAGCAAAATATGAGGGTCAAAGACAGATATCTAAGCATAACTTTTCTTTTTTTATTACTTTTCTTCTTGCTTCAATATTGTGTATTTTAAGCCTTCATTTACATTGGCAGAAAACCCAGCTAAACTATTCATGATCTATCTTATTCTTCATGCTCTATTTTCTCTTAGTCTTAAAAAAATCTGTTTTCAGGCTGGAGAGATGGCTTAATGGTTAATGTGCTTGCTTGTGAAGCTTAAGGACCCTGGCTTGATTCCCCAGTACCCATGTAAGCCAGATGCAAAAGGGGACACATGCATCTGGAGTTTGTTTGCAGTGCCTGGAGGGCCTGGCATGCCCATTCTCATTCTCTCTATCTGCTTTTTCCCTTCCTCCCACAAAATAAATAAAATAGTTAAAAAAAAAATCTATGTCCATTAAGTTTTAGGATTTGGATAGAAAACCTTTAGAAAAATTAAATGAGAATGAATAATCCATGTTAAGAATTTTTAAGTAATCTTAGGTTTTGGAAGAACACAGAACTATGAAAATGGTACTTTAAAGATTATAAAAATTATTCCATAATACACAAATTGAAGGAATATTTCTTTTTCTCCAACAAATTGAATTTCTTGATGGAATTCTAGCTAAAAACATCCATTCTCAAGCTGGGTGTGGTGGTGCACACCTTTAATCCCAGCACTTGGAAGGCAGAGGTAGGAAGATCTCCGTGAGTCCGAAGCCATCCTGAGACTACATAGTGAATTCCAGGTCATCCTGAGCTAGAGTGAGACCTACCTTGAAACACACACAACACACACACACACACACACACACACACACACAAAGGCTGGATGGATGCCTTAGCAGTTAAGGCATTTACCTACAAAGCCAAAGGACTCAGGTTCAATTCCCCAGGACCCACGTTAGCCAGATGCACAAGGGGGCACATGCATCAGGAGTTCATTTGCAGTGGGCCTCTCTCCCTCCCTCCTTCTCTCTCTCTCACTGTCTCTCTCTCCCTCTTTTTCTCTGTCAAATAAATAAATTTTTTAAAACATCCATTCTCTGTCATGTGACTTCATTCTTTCTATTGTATGACACAAATGTCCTAGCCTTATATTGCCTAAGTATACAAAATAGATACATGAGAGTTAGGGAAGGAAGGAGGGAATGAGGAAGAAGAATGGTTGATTAATGGATAGATGGATGGATTTATTATAGAGAGTTGGCTTAAAGTATTATAGTGACTGACAAATCCCATGATCTGCTTAGTGTAACCCAGGAAAATCAGTGGCACAAATTGGAATGGCCTGTGAACCAGTAGTTCCCATGGCTTAAGCTAAGCATTCAGGTGCAGAAAGAATTCAACCATCCTCCAACATATTGGACTTTCTTTTTCTCGGGCCTCTAGTGTGTTGGAAGGTTCTCAACCAAGAAGAAAACAATTGTCTTCATTCAGTCCACCAACTCAGATGCTGATGTCACAGTGCAGCGTTCCACAGGAACACCAAAAATAATGCTTAACCAAATATCGACACATTCTGTCACTCATTCAAGCTGGCACAAAAGTTAACCATCACATCCATGATCCTGTACTGTAACATTTGAGGCAGGTTGTCACTGAAAAAGAGCACCAGGTTGCCTCCAGGTTAGTGAGTCCTTCAGACTCCTTGACTGATTCACAGTTGGCAGCCCAGGAGTGTTAGGGGCATGTACTATAAAATAATCTAACCATGATCTTTCAAATGCATATATGAGCAAAAGAAAAAAATATGTTCTCTGTTCTAGAATAGATCCCCAATATCTCC
Organism: Orientallactaga sibirica; assembly: GCA_036365145.1. Classification (NCBI taxonomy): domain Eukaryota; kingdom Metazoa; phylum Chordata; class Mammalia; order Rodentia; family Dipodidae; genus Orientallactaga; species Orientallactaga sibirica. Next base: position 6,747,678 of record JAEOAD010001030.1, read on the forward strand.
CAGAGAATGACTAAGTAATTTCCAAAGAGAACATATTTGTCTCAATGACAAGAATATCCCAATTCCGTTAGATGCAATGGCTCACCTAAACTATCTTTTTATACAGTGGATGTGATTATTACTCCAGGTTTGTCTTGTTTTGCCAGAGTGCCATGTTAGTGTGTTGGTATGTTGGTTGAATGTCTGATGAACATGTTTTCAACAGCCTACACTATCCAAGTTTGGATAGGTAGTACTTTAATGTGGGCTGTGATGTATTTAATTGATGCTTATGCATTGGAATTCAATTACCTAGTAAGTAATTCTTGTTCTAATATTCATTGGTTGTGTGACTTGGAAAATTGTTAAATACATCTATTACTCTATTTCCTAATCTGTGAAGTGATGGTAATTATGGCATTAAGTCCATAGCATTATATGAAGGTCATATGGAGACATAAATGGAATTTATACAGGTCATGATGATTATGGTGTATTAACAGTAGGGGAATGAACAGCAAAGTTATCTGAGCCCTACATAGCAATTTCACAATAAGCGATATCTTCCTCTGTATGTTTTTGTCCTTGATTTCAGATCAGCTCTCCAGAAATAGAGAGTGCTCTTTTAGAACTTATCCTAAAAGTAGCTTGTGGCTTTTCAAAAATCGTGGGTAAAAGGGAGACCTGTTTCTCCCACAGAAGTGCCGTCTGTCACCTGGAGGTGTGAACTTCTACACAATTCCAAATCCAAGGTCATTGGCTCAATCTTTCCAGACATTTGTTTCGTCCCAAACCTTGGTTGGAAGATGACGGAGAGCTCATCTTCTAAAAATGAACCCAGTTTTAGGCTGTCTTGAAACTGTCAAATGTGTCTTAGTCCTTAGTTCATACTAGGAAGGAACTGAGGCTCATTATGTAAATTAAAATCACTTATACACAACCCCAATCACTTCAGGTTATACTAATGAGTTCTAGATAAGAAGGCAAGAAAATAAAATTGCATCAGGGGTATTCAGGAATAACTGCCCATCTGAAAGAATAATGAGGTAAATTGTAGCAGGCTGCTATAGAGAGGAAGTTAACATAAAATTTCGTATCTTCAATCATTTCTAAACTACACTCACCTGCTAACGTGTAGTACATCCGAGCTGTGGAGGTAAGAAAGCGTTCTAAATACTCTCAATAGTGAGCTTGCCAAGATATGGTTTTGAATATGAGGGTATTTTGCCTTATGAAACACGAATGCTGAGGGCCAGAGGTTCCTACTCTAATGTCTAAACCTGACAATTTGGTGACTGACTAGACATACTAGTGAAGGGATATCCTGCTGTTTCACGAAGATGAAATTACTGAAACATTGACATTTTCAGCAACATAGAACTCTTCACCAGTTCTCAGTGACCCTTGCTGAGAGACGCGAGAGGGGAATCCAACCATTCAACCTACAGGAAAGTATCCTGGACTCTAATCAGCACAATGAACATACACAAGATATGCAAAGACCACTGAGCTTTTCACTAAGTGACTTAAAGGTAGGTCAGGAAGTAAAGAAACAAGCGCAACATTTGAATGACAAGAACAATTCCTAAAACCACCTTACAGAGCTAATTGCCAAGAGCGATCACTGCTCTGACCGTGATCAGTCAGCTGCAGAGTAAGGAAAATTCCATCAGACAAACAAAACTGCTGAGGGTTCAGGGCTAGACTGTCTTTACCCATATTCCACACTAAATTAATGCCCAAGGCCTTTCTCTTTCATCATATGGCTTCTTAAACCAGGGTTTCCAGAGCGGGAACCTAATCAGTAATTCCTAAGGCACCCCTGGATCCCTGCTGGAAATGGAGTGCCAGGTGTTCAGGCTGTATATTAGAACACCATCAAAATGTATAGTGAACGAGCAAGTTCATAGCATCTGCCTGACTGTCATTGGAAATCCCAGCGAGACTCGGTCTCAGCAAGCGTGACTTAAAGGGAGAAACAAAGACATGAAGCCGACATCTCTGGTGACTGGTGCAGAGTAGCAAGGGACCCATTGATGTGTGTGGGAAAGATAGATTTCTAAGGGAAAGAGCACCCCTCTTGTTTTCCAAACCTGCTTCATAGAAGCCCTCCAATACGGCCATTCCCACAATGTGCCCTCTTCTTTCATTTTTTGGTAGTATTTGGGTATTCATCACTACTGAGAAGTATGCATTCCCTTGCCATGCCTACCAGCAATGTCCTTCTTGGTGGGGCACCATAAAGACAGTGACCATTACAAGGAGTCCTCTCAGAGGTATTTTTAGGAAGGCACATTTGTATATAAGAAAGGCTTGATTATGGAATCATTAAGGACCATGACACTTTTACTGTTTCTTTTCACATTAAATGAAACTGGGGTTAGGGAAATGTCTTTGTAGGTAAAGTGCGTGGCACACAGCCAGAGAACCTGGTAGCATGCATATGAAATCTGAGCACTGGGGGGATGGAAATAAGAAGATCCCTGGGGCATGTTGGCTGGCTTGTCTAGGTGAATATGTGAAGTGCAAGACTCTGTTTTAAAATAGGGTAGAAAATGATTGAGGAAGACATTCAACATCAACCTCCTGTATGTCCATCTAAACACATGTATACACCCACACGCATATGAACATGCACATACATGCACACCACAAAGCCATACAAGCACAAAATAAAAGATTAAATGAAACTAATTGACTTAATGGTGTATAGAAACACCCAAAGTATCAAATAATTTCAATGAGTGGAATAAAAATACTGACAATTGAAAAAAGTACTAGTAGAGAAATATCTTAGCAGGAGTTTCATCTAAAGTTAGCACATAAAGGAAAATTTGTGTGTACTTAAGTTAACCTTGAAATTTTCCAAATCACCCATAAAATCTAGCCTAGTGTAAGTCATATATATTTGTATGTAGGCCAAGAGTAAAAACTAAATGACGGAAAGACGAAAAACAAAGGAAATGTTATACACATATGTCCCAATAGTCAAGCTGAGGTCTTTCCGTAAAACCCCCAAATAGGGCTGGAGAGATGGCTTAGTGGTTAATGTGCCTGCCTGTAAAGCCAAAGGACCCAGGTTTGATTCCCCAGGACCCATATAAGCCAGATGCAGAAGGTAGTGCATGCATCTGGAATTCATTTGCAGTGGTTGGATGCCCTCACACACCCATTCTCTCTCTCCCTCAATCACTCTCTCTCTGACTTTTTCTCTCTCTATCAAATAAATAACTAAAATATTTACAAATCCAAAAATATTCCTAACTAGTAGAAATTAGGAAATGTTTAAAACAAATATTCCACTGTGTGTGTGAGTGTGCACACATTGTGTGCGTTCTGTGGTATGTGTGGATGTGTGTATGCCTGTGTATGTGCAGATGCAAACGCCCTGTACAAGTTAATACAGAGGCTAGAGAACAAGGTCAAGTCTCCTTTTGATCACTTATCTGTGTATTTCCTTGAGAAGGGGTCTCTCCCTCAATCTGGAGCTGCTGTCTGTTGGCAAGGCCAAGCAATGTTCTAGTCTCTGACCCCTGTGGACTGAGGCTCCAGATATTCATAGCCATGACTACCTTTTAAAATGGATTTAGGTAAATTGAACTTAGGTAAGTTTCTCTTCCCAGAAGCCCTCACATTTAAGCAAGCAATGTGAAGTTCTGAGCTATCTCCCCAGTCCTAATTTCTGTGTTTGATTAACACTAATTGTGATATAATCAGCCTGTGTGTTCACAGGAAATCCACATATGGATCCAAACATACTCAGACTGAAAATAATAGAATAAGATATATCTGTTATGCAATAAAAACCTTTCTTATCAATATTCACTATAGATTATAACATATATTTCCAAAGTATTTACATAGTATTATGTGTTCTAAGTAATGTATAAATAATAAAATATAGAGAAGAATATTTATAGGTCATCTGTAAATGCTAAATAATTTCATCTAGGGTTACATAGGTGTGTATAAGAGTATCTAAGGAGCTTTATGCCCATGATGCCCCTGGAACCAATCCTCACCTCATAATGAAGGTTATGTGTTCATCTCTTGTGTGCTGGGGGTGGTGCTTCAAGGTAGGGTCTCGCTCTAGCCCAGGCCGACCTGGAATTCACTATGTAGTCTCAGGCTGGCCTCGGATACCTACCTTTACTTCCTGAATGTTGGGATTAAAAGCCACCACAACTGGCACACAAAACCTGTTGTTATTATGTGAACTAATCACTATGATAGGATTAATCTTAGTTGGGGGTACAGACAATTGGCTCTAATGTTATTATCCACTTATGGAAAGACAAAAGACAAAACTATGCAGACAAAGAGAGGACTTAATCTTCAAGGTAGAACTTATTTGAAGATATACTTCCTTATTCTGTCATTGACAAAAACTCTTACTTGTTCTTCTCTTAGTTTTTCTTTCTGAAAAATGTGGTTGAAGGCACAACAGCATTCTGGACTTCATTCTTGCAAGACTTTCTTCCTCCTGGACCTTTCCCCACACTACCCCTTATGATTCAGCCCAATACTTATTTATGAAGGTCACCTCCCATCTTGGGGCAGATTGTGATGGTCTCTCATAAACTTTGAGCTATTTATTCAAACTTATCTATATTTAGTCAAGAAAGTGCCTTTTTGTTATAAGATATTTTTATATATCTAAGTACAATACTTATAAAAATTAGTGGTTAATAAATTTATCCTCCAAGAATGGAAGATGAAGCAAGAGAACCTTAGAAATATTCAATGTTGGTCAAGTTTTAAATGGCTGATGCAGGTTTGGAATTTCTTTACAGTAATATATTATATATGATATATAATATGTTTTATAATAGATTATATGTTTTATATATTATTGCATATAATATATCAAATATAATACATATTATATTACAGTAATATATATTATTGTAAAATTGTAATATATATGCCAAACTTTTACAGTAAATAAGATAGAATACCATATTTCTATACAATATGTATTGTTACAACAGCCTTAAATTTCCTTAAATTTAATGGTTTCTCCATACTACTTCAAAAAAGATTTATCCATGATTTTATTGAGCACATTTTCTACTCGAGTTAAAATACAAGCTTAAAAAAATACAACCTTGTCCTTGACTTCAAGAAGCTCTTAAGTTAATCGAATAAAAGCATGGAGACAAGTAAAAACAGATGTTTTCCAAGTACGATACAATTTTAAAAGCCCAGGCTACACTGTCAGTCAAAGGGGCAAGCTATATATTCTAATTCCAAGGTCATACTGAGAGAAGACTAGCACGCCATGTACAAACCTTTGCCACATATATTAGGAAAAATAAAAATAATAACTGCGCTTACTATATACAAGAATCTATGATAAGCACTTTATATTATTAAATTACTTGATACTGAGAAAACACTTTGAGGTTTGTTCAGGGCCAAAGCCAGGTTAAATAACAAGTCATGCCGTGAAGTGGGATCTCTATGGTGGTATTACAGCTCTTAAGTGTGCAGTACTATAAAAAATAATTCTCTCCCCATAGGACTTCATAAAAAGAAATATAAATGCAAATGCATGAATTTTTCTAGTTCCCAAGCAAATGAAAACTAAAAATAACATATAGAGCTTAATTAAATATGGATTTCATATGCTGGAACAAGAATGTGACGGCAGACATTTCTGAAACTCATAGATGAGCCACGATGATGAGAGTAGCCATGACAGTATCATCCCTAGGGGAAGACTATACAAAAGATGAGGTGCAACAGTCTAGCTGAAAACAAGTGGATCCGGCCTAGAGGCGGCTTTCTTACACACATCCATCAACTTGATTTTTCAGGTGACTGGTGGAGATGCAGTAGGGTATGTATGCATATGCATTCCACATACACATGGGACGTAGATGGGTTACAACCATTGTTTCAAATAGCATGTATCTAATATTTCATATTAGTCAACTCATAGCTATAAGAAAGTACACACAGTAAAAGGAAGAAAGTTAGTAGCAGCAAAGATGCTGCTTTCAAGAGAGGACAGACACTTCTCAGTCAATGATGGCTGAACAAATGTGTTTCCTTTTGTGGTGCACACACATCATAACAGCAATGTTTACACGATGCCATGAAAAGAGAGGCAAGGCAGAACTGATTTGGGGCTGTGCAGGAAACTTGTGCCTTCCCCTCATGATGACCCATCAAGTAATAAATCTCCTCAAGCCTTCCCAACCAGCAGACTTGTTCTCTTAAATATGTTTATCCTTGATAGACACGATTTTCATCACTCTTTTTACAATAAAGTGCAATCTCTTACAGCCCTTCCAACCTTTATATTTTCATTATATATATATATTTTTAAATTTTTTATTTTATGTATTTGCAAGCAGAACGAGAGAGAGAGAAGAGAGGCAGACAGAGAGAGAATGGGCATGCCAGGGCCTCTAGCCATGGCAAACAAACTCCAGATGCATGTGCCTCTTGTGCATCTGACTTATGTGGGTCCTGGAGAATCAAAATGGGATCCTTTGGCTTCGCAGGCAAACGCCTTAACTGCTAAGCCATCTCTAACCCTATATTTTCATTATTATGTTTAACTTTTACTTACTCCCAGTTTTCACATTTTCAACCACACGTATAATGTATTTTTGATGCTATACCCCCAATTACTCTCATTTCTCCCCTTCCCTTTAACATCCTTCATCTTTCCCAACCTTATGTCATGTTTCTGTTATTTTTTACCCATTGAGTTAATATATCATTTCAATAAGGGAAGGCTACATGAGACACCATACCTCCCAGAATGTCTAATGACAGTTAATGGTTGCTGGGAAAGGGAGTCAGGTTTACCATTGGTGTAGCCACTGGCAAGCCGCCCATTGTCTGGTCAATAACCTTCCACCCATGATTGGTGGAAGCAACTTTAAGTGATCTTGCATTTGTTTAAACTTACATATTTAATATCATCAACATGGGTTATTTAACATATTTGCTACAATTACTTTTTAAAAACTCCATGAGTCTTAATTCCTAAATTTGTCTCATCTTTAGGTCTATTGAATATCTCAGTTTAAAATGTCAAAGTGTACATTATTTCCTTTAAGATTCCGTATCCTAGTGTCTTCAAGGAAGGAAGAGCCTCACTCCAGTGGACAGCTAGGGTACTGGAAAGCAGGTAAGCTGAGTGAGGTTTGGTCTCAAGCTTTGTTGCTAAGTCCATTGTAGTTTTGTCTTAATTCTAGCACAAATTCTGTAATCTTGGGATGAAGTGCTTTTAACCATTTTTGGAATTCTATGAAAATTTCATTATTATTTACCTTGCTCCTCTAAACGAATTCCTAATTTGTTCTCCTTTGCAAAGGATAGCTATGGTCTGGTCAGCTTTCCTTTTGTTGGAGACCCAGAATGCCTCAGCACACAGATGCACTATGGTATCTGAAGTGGCATTATGGTTTATGTGCAGCTTTTGGATTTTTCACATGTGGGTCTATTACCCACCACCAGCAATTCCCTGTTACTCTGTATATCCAGACTTTATCTCCTCGCTCATAGGGCTTCCTGCTTGGTTTTACCTATCTCCAACTGAGGAACTGGGAAGAACAGGGGACCAGCAATCACATTACCCAGATTTCCCTCACTTAGTTTCTGTCTTTCATGAGTTGAAACTCCAGTGTCTACCTGGTTTGGGTCATGGTCCAGTATCTTCAAACAGCTTTCTAAATGTAATTGGTGCATGCACGACAACTCATCTACTGCAAACTCCTCTGAAATCTATAAAAACAGAAACCAAAAGATATGTCCTTGTGATGCTTTGCATGTAAAATGTCCCCATAGTCTCACGTGTCTGTGATAAAGCCTCATGCTTAAGCCCCAGCTGGTGCGACCTTTGGGAGGTAGAGGTATATCACATGGAAGAGACCTTGACTTTGTTAGTCCAGCCTCACTAGATGTCCATAGCCTGCTGCTCCTCCCAGGTGATGTTGGAACAGGTGATCCCTGTGTCTATTCCTGCCACGCCTTCCCCACAATAATGAAACTCATCAAAATTGTAAGCTGAAATTAACCATTTCCTTTTATAAACTGCTTCTGGTTGAATATTTTGTCTTAGCGATGAAAGGTGACTGCTATAGCTCTTAGATATAATTATTTACATACAAGAAGGAATGTATTTATGATAGAACATAATCATAGAATAATATCTACACTGGGCTCTGAATCCTAACCAACTTATGTGATTAGAAGTAAATTGCTCCATCTATAAACTTCATTAGCCTTTTTCCTAAAGTGGCCATTTTCTAGGAATGTTGCTTTCACAAAAGAATAAGTGACCCCTATTACTTTGAATGTGGAAGGGAAGGTCTTCTGCATGTTCATGTGTTTGAACATGTGGTTGCCAACTGGTGGTGCTGGTTACAAAGGTTATTTAAGCTTTAAGATATAGACCTTACTGGAGAAGGTGGATGACGTCAGATGGGATTTCAGGTTTCATAGCCTAGACAATACTTGTATTCATCCTCTTCTTTCTACCTATGGATGCAATGTGCAAGCCCAGACCCTCTTCCTTCTTTCATGCCTTTCCTGCCATAATGGAAAGTATTCCCTTGAGTGGTAAGATGAAACAAAATCTTTCTTTCTTTAAGATGCTTCTTATCTGTATTTTCTCACAGTAATGAGTTCAAGTAACTAACTAATAGAGAAATTTGATTACAAAAAGCCCCAGGAAAGTATGAAAGGAGAATACTGTAGAAGGGATATTTTGCTTGAAAACAACTGCCAAGAAAATGTTTTCTACAGATTCAGCAACATAGGAACACGAACACTTGTACAACATTAGTTTAAAGGCAGGACAGGCTCTGTCCCAAGCTGCCAGCAGGCTTGGCAACATCATTCACATGGTACTCGTTTTGAATGCAAGAAAGACGCAGTATCGAGGGGTTAATTGCTTCTTGCTTCACAGTTTCAGAGACCTACTGTAGTCAGGTAATGTGAGACAAATTTGGTTCTGAGAGGCCCTTGTGTGAATGTGTGAAGGTTAGGTCTAAATTGTGATGGAGACCTCAGCGTGATGAGATGCCAGGGCCATGGGGTGTCTGCCAAGAAAAGCTATAGGCTTAGAGTATAGCTAGCCCAAGATTGGTTTTATGTGCTTTGGACTGCAAAGCTGGAAGGGAGGGCAACTCTATCTAAGCCCCTTGGGGACCAGACAATTCCATCATAAGACCCACGAGTCCTTGAAACATAAGCTAAAATAAACTTTTATCTTCTTTAAGCCATTTCTTGTCAGTTATGTCCTACAGGCAGAAAGTTGTACAATTTGGTGTTTGCCCTGCTGGTTTTAGCCTTGCTTTGGCCCAGTACTTACTCTGCCCTCATTCTTCTGTTTTTAAATGGTAAGATATTAACTGCACCATTATATGTTGTTGGAAGTATGCAATTTCCATTTTGATTTTATTGGGGGGGTTACAGTTAAGACATTGTACTGAGTCTCAGAAGAAGAGACTTAACTTTGGACTTTTGAATAGTGTTGCAACTATGAGAATATTGGAAGTCGGAACAAATGCATTTTGCATCGTGAGGTGTCCATGAGCATAGGCCTATAAAGGGTTCAAGGAGAGAATATTGTGGTTTGAATGTAAAATGTCCTCCATAGACTCATGTATTTGAGTACTTGGTTCTCAACTGGAGGTGTTACTTGGGAAGCTTGTTTACCCTTTAAGAAGTAGAGCCTTTCCATTAAGCGATATGTTCATATATTAACAGTCTCAATTGAAAAGGAGGAGGAGGAGGAGGTGAAGGACGAGGTGGAGATAAAGGAGAAGAATAATAGGAAGAAGGAGGAGGAGGAGGGCCTTACTGAGGGAATGGATCACTGGATATGGGCTTTTAGACCAGTCCCGCTTTCTATTCTCCTTATGCTTCCTGACTGTGAATGTAGTGTGAGCAGCTGGCTGCCCACTCCTGCTGCCATGCCTTTACTTCCACAACAAAATATATAACCTCAAACTGTAAACAAAAAATAAACTATCTCCTTCCTTAAGCTGCTTCTTGTCAGGTATTTGTTCACAGCAATGAGTAAAGCAACTAATACAACCCCTCCCCCCCACCACCACCCCCGCTCAGGGCCTCAGAAGAATACTAAATTTAACATTTTATCACAAGGTAAACTCCACTGGGAAGAGGGAAGTTATATGAGTTAATGTAACTCCCCAGGTTGCTAAAGAAACTTAAGGCTGTGCACTGTAAGAATCTGATTCATTAAGGCCTATAAATAGGCTCACTCATTTCTCATTACCTGATCTTGACTTTGCCACTTTCATGAGCAATGGGAAAGAAAATCAAGAAAAAGGCTGTCTTTCTTTGCCACTGATTTTTACCAAATAAATATGATGGAGCTGTGACACTTTCTCTCATTTCCATAAGTTCTCTTTGGAAAATAATCTACTGGAACATAAATCATGAGTGTTTTGGAAAGCATAAACCATACACATGAAAACAACTGTGAGAGATACGGGAAGGAAAGGCAGACGATTTTTTCTCCTTCAGATATGTCTTGGAAAAGGATTATTAAGTTGATCAAGACCAATAAAAGTGTCTATTACATGATTCCTGTTATGATTTCCAACCTGTGTCTTGTGGTACTTGTCAGACCTATCAACTCGTTCATTTGATTTATCTACATATTGAACAACAATAATAATATCCAATAAAATTAATACAAATATTTAGGAAAATAATTTTAATACTAATGCGTAGGTGAGAGCAGTATTTACTATTACAAGAAAATTATACTTGTGTAATGCTGAGTATTTAAGTTTATAGTCCAGAATTTGGATTTGTGGTAAAATTCACATTCCAAAAATTTTGAGGTCTCCTAATTCATTATTTTATATAACTACCTTCACGCAAAGTATACGTGGCATTTAAATTTTAAAAAAGAGAGTGGGAAATGGATATCCATGTTCCCTTACCTGTATTCAGGTTTGTGCTTACACTGGAAGAGGAAAGCACATTTCGATGCTATGCAGAAGCACTGGACTGATGAGCACTTGCATCAGGCAGGAGCAGGAGCCCCTTGTAACTAAGGAAAGTGCTGCCCCTCATGGATTTGTCACATCCATGGTCATCCCTAATAGCTGGCGAAATATTACATAGAACTGTAAGTGATTCTAATAGGAAGAATATGTATGAGAGTGAAAGAAGGAATGAAAAGAGAGAATGAAATGAAATGAAAAGGAAGGAAGGAGAAGAAAGAAAGAATGGAAAACAATGGGGATCTAAACTACTGTAATTGCAGAAGGATGCAGTAATAGTGCATCAGGAGGAAAGCTTATTCAGGGAAAGAATAGTATTTGCTATCACTAAAACTGAATTTTCTTGTTGCTGTTTGAGCTAAGTCTCATTCTCTATTCCAAAATGGTCTGGAACATCCTCTGTGGCCCATACTGTCCTCAAAATTATTGTGATTCTCCTGTTTCAGCTTTTGAAATACTGACAGAACAGATACGAGTCACCATACTTGGTATGGATTTAAAGCTTCTTTCTGCTAAAGTTTTTGCAGAGATAGATAAATTACTTTTTTGAGTTTTTATCCTCTTAGCTGTAAAAATGAAGCAATATACAAAGCTGCGTATATTTCAATGGGATGATGAGGATTAAATTATTTAACTGATGTGAAATTATGGGTTATATTACCAGATGGGGTTGCCTCCATAGGTAGAGTGGAGCTTAGTAAATGAATTGGTGAACCATACTTCTAAATTCACTCTTGCTTTGTTATAAGCTTTGAAAACTTTTTTTTACTTTGTAGAGAAAAGAAAACCGAACAAAACTAATACAACTTCATTGCCTATACAAAAGAATTGGTTTTGTCCAATGTATAATTATTCTGAAATACACAGATATGTCCCTAAAATTATTTTATCATTCTATTTTAACAAGCATATTAAAATTATATTTCTAAATTTTAAAGAACAAGTTGAAAGCCTGCTGTTGAAAAAGATAATTTTTGAAATGATGTGTTTCAAAACATCTAAAGAGATATCTAACAGTTTCTAGTGTTTAAATCCCAATGACATTCCAGGGGGTAAGGGTAATACAATATATGACCTAATTTATTCATCCACCTCTTGACCAATGCACTGGCAGAATTAGCTGCACTGTTCATTTGAAATGACTTCATGTGTCTGGATCTGCTTAATTCATCCCTTTTGTAGCTACATCTTACTAAACATTTATTGACCTGAGCTATGTGTCCATACAACCTCACATCACTCTGACAGTGATCCTTTAGAGGTAGTACAGCTGTCTCTCTTTTTCACAAGGGAAACAGCTGAGGTTTCCTAAAATTTCTCAAAGCCTTCCAGCCAGCACGAGCCAAAGCCAGATTCAAAATGGCATCCCTGGCACATCAAAGCTCCATTTTGGCATACACCCTACCTAAGGAGATTATGAATTTGTATGAATCCTCTATGTGTAAGGATGTCTTGATAACACACACTTTATTCTAATTGCTCTACCATGTGCCTTTCAAAGTTCTGTAAGTCGGAAGTATATATGCAAAACACAAAGGGAGTCTTTGAGAACGCAAGCCACAAAGTGATAACCTAAGAGAACAGGTGGGTGGGGGAGTATGTGCCCATGTGTAAAGCAATAGGGCTTTCATCTTCTGGACTTCATCCAAGGTTATCAGTTGTGGGATAATAGTGTTCATATACCCACCTCAGATGTCTTGTTTCTATCGCAACAGCTTAATGTCACTTCCACAGCTTCATGTTCTCCAACTTCTTTTCCCTCATTAGATACTTGTACATATTTTACCAAAGATTCTGAGAGGGTTCCTAGCTGTCCAAGAGCAGTGTCACAATGGTCCTCAAAGCACATGACTTATGCCCATTTTCTGAACACATTAATGAGAGGAAACCTTTGACATCATTTACTAAAAGGGGCTTCAGAAAATACTTTTTTTCTGCAGGATATTAATGATAGAAATGGAGAATTAGCTCATTGCACCTCACCAGGGCACCAGCTGAACCCACAGAATAATTGGGGAAATGACCAAGAGTGCTTTCTCAGCGAACCTGGTATCAGCAGAGGGGTGAAGGAGATAGACACAGAGAACACTCAACCCCTACCAAACCAGAGATCCAGACAAAGAGACATCTATGACCTCGGCACTGAAATAGATGTAAAATGAACCCAACATAGCTTAGGGAAATTCATGGAAGAGGAGGCGGAAATATTGTTAGAGCCATAAGTTGGGTCATTATGCACAGAGACATTGCCTCTCCCCCATAACTGATGGCTATCCGCACAATGCAAGACCCAAAATCCCTGAGGGGGGAGGGCAGGGAGAAGGCTAACGATGGTACCATCATGGCTGTATGCACATTATATAGATAACTAATAAAAAAATAAAAGAATAGATACTACTCTTAGTACTCTAAGTACTTACTACTTAGATTTTACTCTAAGTGCTCTGAACATGTTGTCTGTTTAGATGACTATATTAGTTATTTTACTCACTCCTGTGAACAAATACCTGACAGGTGACAGGAAACAGGGAGGTGCATTCCCTCACGGTGGGGCAACCATGGTAGCAGGAGCAGGAGGCTTGCTGTCACACTGCATGCCGTCAGGGAGGGAGCACCAGCAGGATGAGCTATGAAAGCTCAAGGCCAGCCCACAACGAAACACTTCCTTCAGCCAGAATCCACCTCTTAAAACTGCCCTAACCTTCCCACATAGTGCCACCATCGTGGTACCACGTGTTCAAACTCACAAGCCTATGAGGGGCAAATCACTTTCAAGCCAAGACAATGATTATCTGCTAGCATGCATCAAACTAAGCATTTCAGCAAGATTTCCATCACAATATTTTGTACCAGTGTATCTTGTATTAATTAAAAATATGCTATCATCCAATGTAATTTTGTAAAACCACAGTAATTCTGGGCACTCCCATAAGGATAATAAAAACCAACTAGATAGTCAAAAAGACTTTAGGAATAATGAAACAGGAAACCAACAAAGTCCTCACAAGGTAACTATGAAGGAATAAGTTAAAGTACTTCCAGGTAATGATTTAATTTTGTACTGATCCAATTTCACTCATTCATGGATCAAAAAATATTTGGAGGATAGAAAATAATAAAACTTGAAATAGAGAGAGAGAGAGAGAGAGAGAGAGATGGGTGTGCCAGGGCCTCCAGCCACTGCAAATGCCACACACATGTGACTACTTGTGCACTGGGCTTTATGTGGGTACTGGGGAATCAAACCCTGGTCCTTAGGCTCTGCAGGAAAGCTCGTCAACCACTGATCCATTTCTCCAGCTCATTCTTACTTTTTTTTTTTTTTTAAATAATGGAGCTCTATCTCTCACTCTCAAATAAATAAATAAATAAATAAATAATTTTTTTAAAGTGAGAATGAACTTGTTAGAGAACAGACCTGAATGACCAATATGTGAAAAGGTATCAGGACCATGCAAATGAAAACTAAAATGTATTACCTCTGTGTGTCTACCAGAATGGTCTAACATAAAGTATTAGTCAAGACAAAGTAATAGAATCCTCATAAACTGCTGGTAAGAGTGTAAGTGAGCTGGAAATGCTGGCTTATGCCTGCAATTATGGCACTCAGAGGATAACACAGGAAGATCCCATGTTTGAGGCTAGCCTGGGCTACAGAATGAGGCCTTGTCTCCAAAAATGCTCCAAACCAATAAGTGCAATAGTTACAACTGCTTTGAAAACTACTGGCAATATCTATTGAATATTTATGGAAGCTCTTCTATTTCTAGGTGAATCCCTACAGAAACACACATATAAGTCACCAAAAGATGTGTTCAAGAAGCTTAAAAAGAAAAGGCCTTTAAAAAAAAAGGAAAAAAACCCTGAGCCAGGTGCCTGGTGGCAAGACACGGAAAACTTAATCCCAGCACTTTAATCCCAGCACTCGGGAGGCAGAGGTAGGAGGATCGCCAAGAGTTCAAGGCCACCCTGAGAGACTACATAGTGAATTCCAGGTCAGCCTGCACCAGAGTGAGACCCTACCCCGAAAAAACAAAAACAAAAACAAAAAAAAAAAAAAGAAAAAAAGAAAAGAAAAACCAAAAAACAAAAACAAAAATGGCTCGGGGAAATTCGCAGAAGAGGAGGTGGAAGAGGGGGTGGAAAGATTGTTAGAGCCATGAGTAGGGCCATTGTGCACAGAGACATTGCCTCTCCCCCATAGCTGATGGCTACCCCCACAAAACAAGACCCACAATCTCCATGGGGGGAGGACAGGGAGAAGGGTAACAGTGGTACCATCATGGCTGTATACACACTATATACAAAACTAATAAAAAAATAAAAATAACACTTTAGGTGAGAAATAAACTCTTTCCTTCCACAACAAAAAGAAAGAGAGAGAGAGAAACCACCACATATCTACCAAAATAATGGAAAAAGTATAGTATTATACATATAATCTATTCATACACTGTGATAGCATAACACAATCAGGATGAATAAAATAAAACTATCTCTAAAAGAAAATAATAAAACTGGACTGTTTTGTCCTCTAATAATAAACAGGGTAGGTAAACAGATAACTATATAGTAGTGGATATGCAGGTGAATGATACAGTGTATTTTATATACAGTAAAGAGTCCTGACTCAGGAAGGGTAAAGAGAAGTACTTTATGAAGACAGTGATTCAAATGAACATAAAGAATTAGCCAGAGATTTGCGGATACAGAACTAATGAGAAGAAATCCTGTGAGAAGAAAGTGAGTTCAGTTTCAAACATGCTATCTGTTAAGAGGTCTCAAAAACATGCCAAAAAATTGCTACCATTTTGACTAAGTGCACATAATGTGTCAAATGCATTTTTAACATTTTAAGTATTATCTCTAGTGCTCCCAGCAGCCTGAGGAGATGGAGTTTTTTTGATCCTTTTTTCTTAATGAGGTTATAATAAATATTCATATGAGTCGTTAGTGCATGGATGTTAGGTGTAAGGTTATCCATAGGTGAAACAAAATGAAAGAAGAACGTTTACTCAAGATCTCAAAGAGCATCGTAAGGTGGACCCATGAGGAGTTCCTGAACAGGCAGAGGGTAGGCAGGAGAGTAGCATGATCATGAAGGAAGCATGCAGTCCCTCTTGTCAGATGGAAAGTCAGGGTCAGCACATGGGCATGGAAATGGAAAATGACAGCCATCTTTCCAGAATAGGAAGAGACAGCAGGAAATAAGAACTAGAAGCAGTTGGGAGAATAAAACTCATATACACAGTAGGCCAAAAGAAGTAGAGAGAGGGAACTAGGATAAAAGCAGAACCTGGGGTCAAGAGGGTCTGTTGCCTTATATTCTAATACATTTATATTATATGTTATTATATTAATTATATTATATGTTGGTTATATTCTTATAGAATTAGAAAGAAGAGATCAAAGCATGTTTAACTATATATATATATATATATATATATATATATATATATATATATATATGAATATAGGCAATATTTATGGATATATTAAAACAGGGAAAAGACAGAAGTAATGATATATTGAAGGAACCAAAGGGAGCCTTAGGGGATGAAGAGTGAAAGCAAGCAGGGCTGAGGGAAGGAATGTCTCTCTAACTAGCAGGAAAGCAGACAAGAAGGCTGTGTGTGGATACGGGTAGGTGTATGTATTCTGCAGTCCCTAACAGAATTCCTCCTTCTCATATGCATTGTATTAGACTCAAACAAGAAATGTCTCTATCAAAAAAAAGTCTACCTGAGTGCCATTAGGATTCATGGAGACAATAAACTATGCATATTCATTTCTTATTTAATTAGTCACATGCCTGCAATATTATTTGCTAATCCATTGTAAAGAACCATTTAAAACTCAAGAATGAAATCAATATTAACCTATCCCATCCCTTCACTTGTTTCTGCAGTTCTGCCTGTCTTTACAAACATCAGGAAGCATGGTCATGACTTTCCACCCATGGTAACAGGCCAGAGCCAGGCAAGAAGGGTGACATGTCTTAGGTAGGGCTTCGGGACAAACATCTACACCATCTTGGTTCTTGTATCGGAATCCTTTTTGTTCAGCATTGCCACTGAAGTTATTTTTGGAACATCATATGGATTTTTCATTGAAACATCTGTGTTAACTTTTATTATCCCTGGTCTGCTTTGTAATTTTGGAAACAGATATAAAGAACGAGCAACCCAAAGCACCATAATATAGTGGAAAGCATCCTTCATAAGTCAATTGAGGAATTTAATAATCTCTTTAGAAATAAGCTCTGCAGCTATGAGAAAAATGTGTGGGTTAAAGGCCTTCCAATTAAGAAAGGTTTCTCTGTGGATTTATAGGCTGGTGGTTCACTCTTCCTGTTCGTGTTTCCATAGCAACTGTCAGGTAGATTTTCTGCTACTTGCTAGGAAGTTGGAAATGTTGAGTCTGGTTGAGCCTTTTCAATTCAGTGAAGCTTAAATGAAATTCTTTGCAAGGAACTGGCATTTAGCCTGGGTCATTTATTCATATCTAGAAGAAAAAAATCAATTATCATAATCAAATGTGCAAATTTTTATTGGGATTATTTTTGGTACATATTTGTTGCTATAATCTATTTTTATTGCCAGAGTGCTAAAGGTTTGAAGGTTGCAGCTGGCCTCTTTGCTATCTGATGGCTTGTGACTTTAATTACAGCCCAAGCCATAGGAAGGCATGCCTTTTTCCTGGTCTACTTTTGCAAGCTATAATCACCCCAGTGATATTCAGAAGCAAACGAAGATTCAGAAGGCTCATTAGCTTGAGACACCTATACTGCACAAAACAATGCACAATCTATTATTCTTTTTATGTTTCCTGTCCTGCTGGATATTTGGATTAAAGCCTGGGAATATAAATAATGTAGATGCTATTTTTTTTACTTCATGGGAGTACAGTATCTTCATCATACCTTCAGATTAAACCCACTTGGGCGTTGCTCACTGTGTTTAATTTCAACCCACACTGACTGATGCCTGACAGCTCCACGTAGGATGGCATCACTTAATCCTTTAAAAATCAAGCATGTAGGAGTGAGTGAGTGCCTTATGCAACATACAACATATGCCACACAGGACAGACATCTGAGAGGCATTAGTCAATACATTCTTTTGTTAGTATCTTTGTTCTCTGAAACAGAAAGAGCACTTCCAGAAAATAATGCACAGTCCTTATTTCACAGGGTGTTGCTAATTTTATCTATCAGCTCCCCTGTGGACATTTCTTACAAGATGTGTAATTTCCCACCATGGTTTCAAATGTATATATTTCAGTTCCTTTTGTTGTTTCTTGTTGTCATTTACACAACATATTTTATCTATCATAATGATGCTTTGTAACATGGCAATTGTCTGTTTGAAGAAACACAAATAAAATACAGAGAGAGAGAGAGAGAGAGAGAGAGAGAGAGAGAGATATCAGAGATTTCTTCTTAAAAAGCCAAAGCAGAAATGTCTTTCAATTACTTCTCTTAGCTCGTCTTATTTTTTTGTTCGTCTTTGGTCTAGAGACTGTGCTTTCTTCTATTAAGCTAAATAAAAACTTTCTGAGAAGAGCAATTGAAGCTGAAGGAAGCTCACTCTTCAGTTGCTATACTAGGAAGTGAAAATGAAGTCACTCAGCTCTGCTCTCAACTTTATTTACTCTAAAAGGTGGGCAATTTTCTCTTACAATCAATCATACTTGGAGTTGCATGGCTCAGTCAGCAGAAGATGCATCTGTACCTAGGAGCGGTGAGGGGAGAAAAAGCCACATTGAGAATGATGCTTGTCAGAGTCTGGAAAGCTGAGAACTGACTGGACTGGCTGAGTTACAGAAATACATAGATGCACAAACAGACAAGTCATTTGGCAATAGAGGAGCATGCTGACATATGCTTTTGTAAACTGAGGCACTATTAGCACCTCGGTTTTTTTCCAGTACCAGACTGGAAGCAGTTTGTGGAAGGAAAAGTTAAGTTTTACTATGGCAGGGAAGCCCTTAACGTATCTCCCCAGAGACAAGAAGCAGTGTGCAACTGGACTTGGTGTCAGGCCCAAACACCTCAAAGCTCAACCCCAGTGACACACTCCCTCCAGGAAAGCTCCACCTCCTAAATATTCCACAACTTCCCCACAGGGTTTCCAGCTGGGAATTAAATATTCAAACACATAAGCCTATGGGGGCATCGTACACTCACACCACCACGCCAGTCATGAAACAGAAGAGCAGAACAAGGACTGGAGGATGGGCTCTGTGGATGAAGTGCTTGCTGGGAAAGAGTATGTACCTTAGCTAGGATCCCCAAACCCCATGTAAAATCCAGATGCTGTGGTGGGCATTTGTAATTCTAATGCATCTACACAGGAAGGGAGACAAAGCCAGAAGAATCTCTCATCAGCTCACAGCCTGGCTCGGTGACGAATGGCAGACCTTGCCTGAAGGTGGAAAGGCACGACTGATATCCAACGTTACGATATTATCCTCTGATGGCCACATGCACACATGCACACACACACAAAAGAGAAAAAAAAATGGAAGGAACTTTCTGCTTTGGGAAAGCAGAAATCTTCAGACGTTGACTGTCCCTGCCCAGGGTACAGATATAAGGCCCTCTATACTGCCCTGATCACAGCTTGGGTGAGACCACTCCGCCTCCACATTCTCCCCAGCAGCCACCTCTCCTATCCCAACCCAGCAGTTACCAGGCCTGGGGTGGAGGACCAGTAGCTGAGGAGGCTGCCTTTCCTGCCTTCCTCAGGCTACCCCTTAGCTGTGTGCCCGTGCTAATTCAGTAAATGTCTCAGGATCCTAACCTCCCATACCTCCACGACAAGTCCACCCCTTAGCTGTGTGCACGTGCTAATTCAGTAAATGTCTCAGGATCCTTACCTCCCATACCTCCACGACAAGTCCACCCCTTAGCTGTGTGCACGTGTTTGTTAATTCAGTAAACGTCTCAGGATCCTAACCTCCCATACCTCCACGACAAGTCCACCCCTTAGCTGTGTGCACGTGCTAATTCAGTAAATGTCTCAGGATCCTTACCTCCCATACCTCCACAAGTCCACCCCTTAGCTGTGTGCACGTGTTTGTTAATTCAGTAAACGTCTCAGGATCCTTACCTCCCATACCTCCACAAGTCCACCCCTTAGCTGTGTGCACATGCTAATTCAGTAAACGTCTCAGGATCCTTACCTCCCAACCTCCACAACAAGTCTGGCCGGATGTCCTACCAACCCCAGCCTGGCTTAGGCTCTTTTTCCAGACTTTTGTTCCTAGGAAAATGGAGATCTTCCCAGGGTGGATGCCAGATGTTCTTTTGTTCCCCCTGAATCAGTCTCCCCAGGACTACAGCTCTGCCCAACAACTCTTATCTTCTCTGTTGATGGCAAATCAGAGTTAGTGCCACTGAGCTGAGCCTTTAAATGGCACCTCTTGCCTTCCCCACATTAGCACACAGCTTCAGGTTCTCTGAGATGAACTTCCCGACCAGGCAAAGTTATGGAGGAAGGGATATTTATTAAAGCTTATAGATCCAGGGGAAGTTCCATAAGGGCAGAAGAAGTTGGCCTGCTTTCACAGGACCAAACACAGAGAGAGAGAAGGCCACAAGCCAAAAGCCACAAAGCGCAGCACACGTCAGGAACTCACCCAGCTAGGCACACTTTGCATATCTTTACAATGGAATCTCAAACCCACCACCACCCCTTAAGATCTGCCCAGTGACACTGCCTCCAACCAGGTGGCTACAGATGCAAACTACAAACTAATAAAACACTTAATATATTGGGGGATATCTATTCAAACTACCACACCCACCTACCCTGATTTTCTTGTGTGTGTGTGTGTGTGTGTGTGTGTGTGTGTGTGTGCGCGCGCACGCGCTGCGTTTGTGTCGGGGAATATGCAGATGTGTGTGAGCCCAGAGCATATTGCAGAGGAAGATGTCTCATATGCTTGTCTGTTGTTTTCTGCTTGATTTCCTTGAGAGGATCTCAGAACCTGGAGCTCCCTGTTTTTCAGCCATACTAACTGACCCAGTATGACTATCTCAACCTACCATGGGGTTCTAGGTTTCAAATTTACCCTGAGCCACCTCCCCTGCAACCCTATTCTGATTTTTAAGTGGTTTTTACTTAAGCCTGTTTTTCCCATCCCTGTAACATCATGACAGAGGTTGAGCACCAGTCTGTCCCCGAGAGAAACCTGCTCCTCACTCTGCCAACACTCACACACGTTGACTCTCTCCTGAAATACCATGTCCAATACTGGTAAGAATTTCACTTCAGACTGACAAGTTTCCTTCCAAAGTTTCTTCATTCATGGCTCTAGCAATTACTAGCAAGTTATTTAACTCCTCAGCCTTAATTTTATATCTATGAACAATTATGCATAAATTATATTCTTGAAAAGATTAGATGAGTTGGAGCCAAAGTTCAGGGCACACACCTGTAGTCCCATCTACAGGAAAGGAGGCAGGAAGTGAGCCTGGGGTCTCCAGGCACACTGGCAACATAATGATACTCTGCCTCCAAACATCACCACACAGAATTGATAAAATTAGCTGATGCATATGAAAGCTGTAGAAGAGTACCTAGCATTTAGAAACATTAGTTTTCATTATTGACTTGGTGGTATTTTGGTTGTTGTTGCAAAGACCTAAGGGTTTAAAACCCTATAGATACATGCTGAAATCTCTTCTCTGCCAATTTGTTTCCTGTGTGACCTTGAGCAAGCTTTAAAAATTGATGGATCCTTTTTTCATTTGCAGTACAATTAGGAAATCATACTGGTCCCAAGAACTGTTAAGGACATTAACCAGATGGGGCAGTCCTGGCTCTCCGCATACACCTGCCCTATGGCAGGACGTTCCTCTCCTACCCTTTTAGCATGTTGGTTATTTAAAACATTTTGTTTTCTTTTTTATCTTTAATCCCCATTGTGTACCTAAGACATAATTTTCCTCTCATGCTCTCTGTTTTCTATGAAATGTGCTCTTCCTTCATCTATCCTTGGGGAAGAATGTTTCTTTGATATCAGAAATCTCAGAATAGCACCAGAAAAGAAAAGCAACTTCCAGCTCATTCTCTTGAGAAAGCCGGGTATTTGATTTGCAAGAAGTCCCTACTCAGTGGGACAGCCTGCATGCCACAAAATGGGGATGTTGTACCATAGCAGGAAGGGGGGGTGAAGAGAGGTGCCTTCTGAGCACTCTTAACTCCAAGAGTGCTCTGCACTGTATTCGTGAAGGTATTCTGTTGCAAGGGCATGAAATGCTGACAATAGTCGACGCCCATTGTCTCTTGTCCCAAATTCACATTCTTTTTCTTTCTTTTCTGGTCCCCAGTCCTGGATGTGGTTCTAATTCCTTTGTTAAGCGTGCAGTCTCTTGCAATCTCAAACTGTGGAATTATTTGTGTCAGAACTGCCCCTTCCAGATTGGCTAACTTGAAGATCAGAGCTTGCTTGCAGAAGAAAAGACTTCCTGGCTCAATGTGTCAGCTTCTTTTTATGTAGCTAGATCTTTCAATTTGTAGCATAACCCCTGCAGCACCAAAAAGAAAAGATGATATGTCTGAAATGCTGAACTGCGCTCACCCCTGCCTACCATTATGTTTCTACAGGCATTGCTATAAAGAGCTGCAAAAGCAAGGGGTCTGCGATCTGACACCTGGAATGGCTGCTATCGTTCAAAGGCACCCCTTTCCCTATCGCTTGCTGATTTGACCCCATCCCATCCTGCCTTTCAACACACAGCCCACAGCTCTATATTTAGGCCAATGACCAGCCAAACATGTAGCTGCCAAACACTTCTCACTCTTCTTCGAATAGCTTCCCCTGTGACTTTGGTGTTAGTCTTAGAAGAACTCTGTTTCTATCTTAGCTGTGCCATTTATTGTATGATATTATATACTTTTCTTAAGCCTTCCAATGTTTTACAATCTATAAAATAATAAACAATAGACAATAGTGACAACTAATCTTATTGAGTTTCTGCCAGGTGTTAGTTGTGATTGTGGTTTGTATTGTGTTTGTGCGTGTGTGTGTGTGTAATAATTCCTTTAAATCTCATGACAATCTATTGAATCAGAGTTTTTTTTTTTTTTTTTCTTAGCAGAAGAAATTCAAGAAGGAATTCTAGGTGTTTAATGGGCATTTAGGTTTGAATTCAGAGCCTGTGATAATCTTGACTGGGCTAAAAGATACCCAGGAGATTAGTAAATCTACAAATGCAGGAGATTAATAAAGCATACTCTGGGTCTATCTGTAGGGTGTTTCTGCAGATGATTGGTATATGAGACAGCAAGAGAAGAAGAAAGACTTGCACTGAGTGTGTGTGGCACTACACAGTGGGCTGGGGACCCCAGACTGAACAAACATGGAGGAATAGGGAAGTGCAGCCTTGTTCTGCTGTCTACAGCCTGACTGCCAGGAGGCGAGCAGCTTTGCTTCACTGTGCTGTCCACCATCATGGTCTGCCTCACAATGGGCCCAGAAGCAAGAAGCCAAGTGATGATGGGACTGAAACCTCTGAAAACCTAAAACCAAAATAAATTTTCTTCTTCTTTAAATAATTTCATATTATTTTATTTCATATTTGCATTGACCTGGAACTCACTTCGCATTAGACACTTAAAATGTGTAGACTTCCTATAGCTCCCAGGTTGCTGAGCTCACAAGCCTGTGCCACCAGCCCCTGCACACCCTCCATTTCAATCCTTTCTCTCAGGTATTTTTCACAACAGTTAAAATTTTAACCAACACAGAGCCCACAAGGTTAATCATAAGAGACAGTTGTTTCTTGAATACACAGGTTGTAATGTACATACCTATAGTTGGTTGTTACTATGCACAGTAGTTATGGTTTATACAGTAACTGACAACACTGAACTAGCAAATACTGGACCATGTATCATAGTCACCTTCTCATTGCTGGGACAAATACTTGAGCAAAAGCAGCTTATGGGAGGAAGGGAGGAAGGATTTATTTCAGGCTTACAGTTTCCAGGGGAAGCTTCTTCATGGTGGAATTAGCTGGTTCACTTCATCGTATATCCATAGCAGAGAGAGAACCAATAGCCAGAGATTAGGCTGACTCTGAACACACCTTAGGACTAGTCTCAAGACCCACACTCAGTGACACACCTCCTTCAGCAGGGCTCCACCTTGTAGGGACTTATTCAGAAACTAAATCAAAAATAAGGAGAAAGAACATGAGACATTTGGCTTTCTGAGCCTGGGTTACCTCACTTAGTATAATCCTTTCCAGATCCTTGTTGTCTCTCATATGTGGATTCTAGTTACAAATGTATAGACTTCTGTGTGAGGTGGAACCAAAAATTGGTCACAGAAGCCTCTAAGGTAGAAAAAGCTTATAAGATAAGGAGGAGAGGAAAGGACTTAAGGGGATGGTATTGTATATATGAAGTAAAAGAACAGATTATAGGCAGGGGAAAGGCCTAAGCAAGACCAGGGGAAGAGAATGTGTAAAAGATGGGTAGGGGAGGGTCAATCAAAAATCAAGATATTCTGAATAAGGCTTATGTAAACCTACTTTTTTGAATAATGGCACATCCAGAAGCTATAGATTATTACTAGAAAATTTTCAGTGCCAGGGATGGGATACCTTCCAGTGAGTTGTTGGCCAAGGAGGTCCTGGTAGCCTCCAAAACATTAAAGGCTATTGCCAAAGCCCTTGGTTTCCCTTGAGAAACAGATGGAAAGACCCTATTGCTGAAGACCTCACTTGCCTGAGTGGCAAGGTCACTGAGAAAGCAAGCTGGCTCTGAGCAGAAAACTTTTTTCCTGTAGTCCAGCCAACTGAAAGCTGGAAAAGCTGCACTGCATGCAGCTGTATGGGAGACAGAAATCATCAGCAGTGCAAACAGTGGACACTAGAAAACACAAGTTTGGCCAGACAGGCCCAATGACCAAACGGGTGCAATAGTGGCATCTCTGCTCTTGGGGAAACCAATGCTCCCTAATTGGATGGAAGTCCCGCTCCATGGGAGGGAATACATGCCTGGTACTGAAAATCTAATCAAAAGTCTATAGCCGGGAAGGTCATGAGCCTTAGTGGTATAAAGCCTGCTCTTGTCTTGCTACACATATTAATGCTACTCTCACTTCTGGTTAGAGAAGCTTCTCTTTTCTGATGGTAATGACCACTGGGATGACCCAAAAGGAAACATAGTGCTGACAAGAAGGGAAGGAGGACTGTCTAGCACTGAAACATCTCTATCACACCCTCCAAGGCTCAGGGTCCATTGCAGAAGAGGGGGTGGAAAGAATGTAAGAGCCAAAGGAAGGGTACAACTCCTTACAATCCAACTGTCCACACAGAAATTGGCCTCGATATCCATGATCTTGCAGTGCCTAGCAATACCTTCACAAGACCCTCATAACAGCAGAAAAAGATGATGACATCAAATTTAAGAGAGACTAAGGGAGAGAGGGAGGGGATATGATGGAGAGTAGAGTTGTGAAAGGGAAAGGGAACAGTGGAGGGAAATATCATGGTTTATTATCCGTAAGTATAGAAGTTGTCAGTAAAAAAAGAGAAAAAAAATCATGAAATTAAGCCAGGTGTGGTGGCGCATGCCTTTAATCCCAGCACTCAGGAGGCAGAGGTAGGAGGATCGCTATGAGTTCAAGGCCACCCTGAGACTACACAGTGAATTCTAGGTCAACCTGGACCAGAGAGAGACCCTACTTCGAAAAATCAAAATAAAATAAATCATGAAACCTATACTTTACTTTAAACAGAAATGAATAATTGATATGCAATAACAATAGCAGAATAAATTGTACAATGTATACATAATCAAGGCCTTCTTGTCAATGAAATTGCATGACCAAATTATAAAAAAAAAAAAAAAACTGAGGCTAGGGGGGACATATACAATTAAATTACCATACTATGTATCTCAGGAGAAATACAGGGTTATGTTTCTACAAATTCCATACAAGCATTTTCATAAACCAATTAATATATTATAAACTTGCCCAAAGAGTGTTTCTGTTGAATGTCCCTTATTTGATATAGACTGTTGTGTGAAATCTTTTCTTGGGAGAGCCAATGAGTGCTTGGCCTCAAACAACTAAAGCTTACCTGGGCAAACAAATGAGTGTGTGGACTTTCTGACCAAACAAGGGCAAGGGTGACTTACAGGCATAAGTATACTGCATTCAAAGGTCTCATGCCAACATGGATAGCAACCTCCCAGTGGCCAAAAGGTGGTGCTTTATTCTTCATCTTCACTCCATTTTCTCCTAAGGCCACGAGACTCTGTGCATCATTGTATATAACTGCCTAAGAGAATCTCTGAGATATTGCCCATCCCCTTCCACAGGCTCAATCAGGAGCACCATCCAATATGTGGTCACAGCTGTTTCTGAGAAACATGGCAATAGTTGTTTTTCCTCACAGGACCAAGTCATACAACTATTGATTAATTAACAATGAACTCCTAGCCCATTGTACTGCAACTTGTGCCTGGACAAAATTTTTATGACAAATGGATTTTCTCAGTAAGGCACAGTACAGCCTCCTGGTACTTGGGAATTCTCAACAGCACTCATATACTACACTTGTGAGCCATTCTAAACAGCAAAATCACTAACAGGAAATACAAACACATAAAAATACAGCCACAAATGGACATGTGTTTACAGAATGAGTGGTGAAAGCTGAAGCAGAGGACAGCTTTGTTCTGCCTCACCTAGGAAAGTACATTGAGAAGCTCCAAATTTTTGCTGCTCTACATATGTCTGCAAATGACTGTAAAAGAATAGTGACTATTCTTTTGTGAGTTTCCAATAAATTTTAGAGAAAATATTAAATCTGTAAATAATGAGGATCTTCCCTATATAATCAGCAATAAAAAGTCTCAGTGAATTTGAAAACAAGTGTACAACTAACTGGTACTCCCCACATGCTGCATAAGGCTTGTTAATTAAGAGATACTTGTATATCTTTAGTCCTTATTTTGGATTATTATTTTAGAAATATGTTTTCCTTCATAGATATGAAGATTAAAATATGCAATCTTTGGGGAGAAAATAATTGGTGAGTGACAACTACTTTATTCTTGCCCCTACTCTCAAATGCAGAGACTTACAAACTGTTAATCAGAGGAGACTGAGGTGGTGGTAGGGAGCTGGGTTTCTGTTGTGGTTCTTTATGTTGCTATTTGAAGATACGCAACATCTGGTTGCTTATAAAATTAAACATGGGGGCCGGGGAAACAGCCCACTGGGTAAAGCACATGCTGCACAAGTCTGATAGGGATCCCCAAACCCATTTAAAACTAGATACACACATAGAGGATCTGTAATCCCAGCACATCTACAGAGAGAAGGGAAGCAGAGGCAAGAGGACTCCACAGCTCACAAGGTCAACACAGCTGAAAACAAGAGAGGCTGCTTCAAAGCAAAGTAGAAGGGGAAGATGCACACATAAGTTTCTCTGACCTCCACATGCATACCATGGTCCATACCTGCCTGCGCGCGCGCGCACGCACACACACAC
This sequence comes from Orientallactaga sibirica, assembly GCA_036365145.1. NCBI lineage: Eukaryota > Metazoa > Chordata > Mammalia > Rodentia > Dipodidae > Orientallactaga > Orientallactaga sibirica. Next base: position 6,775,182 of record JAEOAD010001030.1, read on the forward strand.
ACACACACACACACACACACACACACACACACACCGCTTAAACACACACTATTTAAAACCCTGAATAAGCTCAAAATTCCCTTGAGACCTGCTGGATGGGATTATATATGCTTAGGTCTGATGGGCTTTTTATGTAAGCAAAAGGCAGAGAGGGAGACCTTTGCCAAACCAATCACAATTTCAGTCCATTTATATTTGATGATATCAAACACCTGTTAATTCTCTTCTCTCCATGCTCATCACTCAGTCTCCACCCGCTGAATAAAACCAAGTGTCCAGAAACTCACAAAACTATAAAGAGCTCTGCAACTCCTGCATGAGGTCACCACTGAGCAATGCATGTTCCTCAGAATCGTTTTCTGTTTGGTTCTTGTTTGTTTGTTTGTTTTGTGACTTTTCATTCATGTTTATTCTCATAAGTTGTTCTGTTTCTTATCATGATCAATACCTGGACTGAAAAATGTTCAAGTTTTAAAATTGCACACTAAGTTCTTTTGCTTAGCCATACAATGTTTGCCTTGTCATCTAGCCTACATGTCACATAGTGACTTCCTTTTCCACCTGAGCAGAATATATGTATGAGAGTTTTAAATATTTCACATTGCCTTTACCAAGTAAAGTTTTTGCCTAATTCAGAGTCCATGATTCTTTTTTTTTTTTTTTTTTTTTTTGGAGAGAGAGACAGAGCACAGAGGGAGAGGGGGAGGAAGACAGACAGAGAATGGGTGCGTCAGCAGCCTCTCAGCTGCTGCAAACAAAATCCAGATGCCTGCGCCCCCTTGTGGTCAAGTGCGGCATTGTGCCCTTGCATCATTTTGCATCTGCCTAAACGTGGGACCTGGAGATTGGAACCTGCATTCTTAGGCTTAGGAGGCAGGCGCCTTAACTGCTAAGCCATCTCCCCAGCCCCAGAGTCTATGATTCTTAAGGCTAGATTATCATGGCGTTTTAAAGATTCAGTTAGAATTCTTTATATGTAGGGGCATGTGTGTGTGTGTGTGTGTGTGTGTGTGTGTGTATAGGTTTTTCAAAGTAGGGTTTCACTCTAGCTCAGGCTGACCTACAATTCACTATGTAGTCTCAAGGTGGTCTCAAACTCGTGGTGATCCTCCTCCCTCTGCCTCCCAAGTGCTGAGATTAAAGGCATGCACCACCATGCCTGGCTAATTATTATATTTTAAGCATATTTCCTCTTATCCAGTTTTTCAATCATTGGAATAATAGGAAGATGAAAGATTGTTGCTTGACTCTCCAGAGCTTTTATAAAGATCTAAGAAGGGCTGCAGAGATGGCTTAGTTGTTAAGGTGCTTGCCTGCAAAGCCAAAGTACCCCATTTAATTCCCCAGGACCCATGTAAGCCAGGTGCACATGGTGGCATATGTGTCTGAAGTTTGTTTGTGCACCCATTTCTCTCTCTCTCTCTCTCTGTTCACTCTTTCTCAATTAAATAAATATGAATAAAATATTTAAAAATATATAAAAAGATCCAAGGACAAGTTGAAAAAGTACTTTCTAAAACCTAAAGTGTTGCTCATATAAAAATTATTTTATTACTGTTTCTCATAGTACTAATAACTTATGATACTTATGCTCCTAAAATCAGCAGTTGGTTCACATAGTAGAGAATTTTTAGGTATCTGATCATATTCATACAGAAAAGAGTTTTGGGTATGCTGAGTACTGCATTTCCAGAGTCCCAGGTGAAGTCTTTGGAATCAGATGACATTGTGTTGTCATTGGATGTTCAACTGGACAAATGAAACAGATAAGACATCCTAGTCTCTCTCTGAAATTTGAGGTCATTTTAATGCAGAGAAAGTGGTTGGCCATTCTTTAATGAAAATCCATCCTTGATATTTAAGAAGGCATCAAAATCCAGCAAATTCTAAAAAGCCTCATTTTTGCCAAGCAAGACTGGTTGTCTTACTAGTGTTAGTCATGGGGCTAGAGAGATAGATCAATTAGTTTGCCCTGCAAACATGAGGACCTAAGTTTCATCTCTAGAACCCTCGTAGAAAAGAAGACATGGTGGTGATCATTTGTAAACCCAACCCTGGGGAGAAGGAGACAGGGGAGATCCTTGGGGTGTTCTGGCCAGTCCATCTCGCCAACTTTCTGAGTTTGATGGTACTGAAGAGTCAACGATGGGAAAAATGTATTTGACCCTTGGTTCTTTTTATAGTGCGGAGAAATTTTTCATAGGGTGATGGGTGCTATCTGGTAACAGGCACTATGAAAGCAGAAATAGAAAATGAGGTTTTTTGTTTTTTTGAGTCTAAGTAATTAGTCATTTACTCTGCAAGGTAAAACTGTAGAGTCAGACTAGAGAACAGGAAAGAGAGGAAGGGAGGGAGGAAGAAAGGGAGGAAGGAGGAGACAGAAAGAGATGATAGATAAATAAGTAGATGACAGACAAATAAATAGATGCCATGTAGATAAATAGATAATAAATGATAGGTGATAGATGATTGATAGATAGATAGGATGAGAATATGTGAACATGATAATGGATATGAATATGAGGTATCTACTTCGATGGGATGGAGTGAGACATCACCAAGGAAAGTGATAGTGAAGAAAGGGACAAGAAAATAGACTCTCAAAATAATTAGGAGACAAAGTCAGCCTGATCTGGCAGCTTGCTATAAGGTACGAAGGGGCCATGAGGTATTCCTTTGGAAGGGTATTTGCAATCCCGATGGTTCAAGTCCAAGTCCTTGGATGGGCAGTGATAGTGTCATTTATGGGCGTAAGGGCAGCTGGGAATGGCTGGAGGTGATTTCTCCAGCAGAAGCTCTGTGTCACCTGTGATGTATCTCAGGGATCAGAGGAAACCATAGGCTAAAACTCCGAGGAGAAAGCATAGAATACAATTTTAGGACTTCAACACAATGTTGCTTGGTGACTTTCCTAACATATTATATGAATAATTCAATGTATTATTTAAAAATACCAATTTAAAAATTCTGTCCTAACCAATATTATAATATAATTACTATCTGATCAATAGTTAAAATTCTTGTATTTCCTTGATAACTTTTCTTTGTTTTCTTCAAAGATGTCTTAGTCCTTTTTTTCTGAGTCTATACCGCAATGCAAGACAATAATCTGAGCCTGGCAAACTTATAAAGAGAAGAGGTTTACTATGGCTTACAATTCAGGAATGAAGAAAGTCAAAAACATGGACAAGTCAAGGAAGTCTATTTGACTTCTTATGAGGGTCTCTTTCTGCTTTAATTCATGGTGAAAACTGAAGGGCAAGTTACACAGGTGGTTGGGGGACTTTCTTTATAACAATACATTCTACTGGCTTAAAATGGGCTGGCCAGAGTAAGACCACCTCATTAGAGAAGCACCTTAATCCATCCATGAGGTCACTATCCCCATGACTTCTCCCATTAAGCCCAATTTCCAAAACTACCATACTGAGGTAAATATGTTCCAGCTTTTGGAAAACCCACCCAAACCAGAACATAACAACGTTTTCATAATGAGGTGCCTATTTTCTTCATTCCTAATTTGTTTAAAAATGTAAAAGAAACTTATTTGTTATGATTTATTATGTATAAAAGAGAAAGCACTCTGCATTCAAATGATAACACTCATAATATTCACACACCTACGTTTCAGGTGTCATTCCTTTTAAATAAATCTGACTTCACACAATATTCAAATAGTAGAAAACAAGACATCATTCCCCTACACTGGAAGGTTTCATACTATTTGGAAATTTATGTCCCATGATAGTCTTTGTGAATAGTTCAATGATTTTTTTATCAAGAATCTACAATTCTCATTTTAAAATATTCTTTCAAATGTGTTAGATTATCACCAAAATATTCTTCTAGACATCTATGGAAATTTTTATTGCAAAATATTTCAGCTTCTACTTATTTTTCTTATAATAAAAATAGAATAAGTGAAGCTAGATCAGCTGTTGCCTTGGCAACTAAGATATTTATACATTGAGAAAGAACTTGAAAGAAAATTTCTCAATGTATTTTCATCCTTAAGATATATGTTTGTTTATAGACAAGACCATATACTTCAAATGACTTTTTGTTCATGAGATTCTAAAATGTTCTTTCTTTGAGATATTTTATACCATATCCCCCCATAAAGATACATCAATAGTCTTGGGTCTTGGTGCTTAATTAATAAGCCTGAACTATGCACCATGTACAAGGAAGAAATTAATCACTTTTATTTCTTTAAAAAAGATTCAAAAATACTCCTAACAGAACATTTAGCTTCAAGTATATTCTAAATTCAATAAATATTTCATTTATAAATGATTTGAAACCAGAAATTCCTTGATAATTCACATATTTCCTTAAGTACTAGGCTAGGTAGATGCAAAGATGTATCCACTCAGTCCTGAACAGATAGTTATGACCAGATTTATAATCTATGTAGCATTAATACTCTAGAGGAAATGATACTCACATATTAGATAATTATACAAAACATGCAAAGGGTTACATGTCAAGATGGAAATATAAAGTAGGCATCACAGGAATATAGAAAGGTCACCTAATTTAGCCTGAGGCAACCAGAAGGACTGGGAAGGATAAAGGGGAATGGAGGGAAGGGAGCTGGTACCTGAATAAAGTTTTAAAAGAATGAAATTTAATTTAGAGGACATTTTCTCTAAACATATAAATACTTATGGAGATAACCAAGGAAGAATTAACAAATACAAGACAAAATACATTATGTACTTATAAAAGCAGTTATTTCATATGGAGGAAAAAACAAGGAAGATGCATAATTGGATAATGAGAGCATATTTCAACTTCACTCTATTTATTGTTGTATTACCAGATATGTGGTAGGTACAAAAGTTTCATCCAAAGTGATGTATGAAACTTAAATGACATTAATAAAAATAGGAATTCTAACTTTGTTCTACAATAAGGATCTTTAAACTACATCTAAGCATTATTGTTCTTGAAAGTTTGTATGATAAAGTTATTTTATGTTAATTTAAATTACAGTAACTTTTCAAGATCAGGGATAGGTGAGAAAACTAATAGAAATTAGAATAGATTTTATAATCAGGAGAAGTAATAAGTCTATCTTTTGGCTTTCTTTCCTTTTGTTGCTGTTGAAGACACAGAATAAAGCAATGTGTCAACAGAGGTAAATAAGAAATACAAAAAAGACAGACTTCTGTCAGAGTTCTTGGTGACCCACCAAAGGTTAATGGTAAGACCCTACTGTCGAAGACAGCATACGTGTGTGAGACCAAACACAGAGAGACCTGGCCAGAATCTGGAAGAAGGTCAGTCCCCAGACAGTTAGCTAGTCTAGTACCAGAGGGTACTACACGAGCAACTGGAGGAAAATGTCTGACATTGGTCCAAACAACTTGCAGTCTAAGATACCCAGCAGGAAACAACTTGACGTAATGCTCATACAAGTGCAGTAGTGGCAAACAGCCATGGTGGGTAACCAACTGCTCTTGATTTGGCTAATAGATCCACTCAGTGGAATGGAACTTATTGCTGGAACTGGGAAATAAGTCAAAACCAGGTACAAAAAATGAGCTCAGTCTCCAAGATCAAGATACCACCAAATGTGGGCTAGAAGAGAGCCAACACATATAAAATTACCTCCAAAACATATATGGTTATCCCTTCTATCTAGTACTAACTTCTCTCTCTGTTGGAGAATTTGCTTATCTTTTTTCAGGTGGACAACAAACCTGAAGGGAGGATCAGCTAACCACACCTCACCAGGGCCCCAGCTGAAATCATAGAACAACGCAGGGGAAAGGCAAGAATACAGTGTTCATGGCGATCACGACACCAGAAAAAGGTTGAAGGAGATAAACACAGAGAACATCCAACTCCAACTAAGCCAGATATTCAGAGACACAGAGGCTCCCAAAACCTTATCACTGAAGCAGAACTAAAATGACCCCAATGTGGCTCAGGGAAACTCATGGAAGAGGGGGCGGAAAGATTGTTAGAGTCACAAGTTGGGGCATTATGCACAGAGACTGGGGCATACCCCCCAGAACTCTGGACTAACCTCACAATGCACGACCCACATTCCCCATTGATGAGGGTCCCTTTGAAAGTGGGAGGACAGGGAGGAGGAAAATGGAACCAATACTATGAATGCAAAATCAGAATAATATAAATAAAAAATATATATTTAATAAAAAAAGAAATACAAATGAATGAAAAGTTAAAAAATGTCACCGAAACAGAGTTAAAAGAATTTGTAAGTGTTGCTTTCCCTGCTACATATTTATGTGCATTTTGTTTTAGGCAATGTTGTAAGTCATGATATGGTCTGAATACATGTGTCTCTCCTAAATTCATGATGAAACCTTGTCTTCCTTGTTGTATGTGATACTTTTATTCAGATGTTACCCATAAATTCACATGTTGTGAAGGCTTGGTCCCCAGATGGTGGCAGTTTGGGAGGTGGAGCCTTGCTGAAGGAGAAGTTGTCCTGCCCCAGGAGTGGGCATGGGGCTGTTGTATCAAGCTCACCCTTGCCAGACCTCAGCGCATTATATTGCTGCTCTCTTCTACCTGGTACAGGGGAAGTGATGACTACACGACCATCATGTTCCTACCATTGTGAAGTTTCCCCTTGAGACTAGAAGACAAAATAAACTCGTTCCTCTCATCAACTTGTTTGGTGTGGTGCTTTATCCTAGCAATATGAAAGGAATGGTGATTTTAAGGCTAGGGGCTTTAGGGAGCATGATTAGGTTACAAGGGCAACACCCTCAGAAAGGTGGTTAGTACATATAAAAGAGACTTTGTGGAAAAAATATTCTAAGATTATACCTATGCCAGAAAACAGAAGAGGGAAATGAAGACAATAAATGACACACACACATACATATATATATATATATATATATATATATATATATATATATACACACACACACACACACACACACACACACATATACATATATATATAAAATAAATCAAAACTTCTGCAATATCAAGAGGTAAAAATTGAAATATATTCCACCAATTGAGAAAATAAATTTAAAGTGCATGCCAGGACAAAATGAATAGCCATAATATTGTACAATGCATACTATTTTGCCTGTAAACTATATAGTTTATTTTCATTTTTGATTTCCAGCTATGGTTTGCCTGCATATAATCTTTACCACATTAACAGTTATTCACAGATTTCTTGTAATGTATTTATTGTAGATAAATCAGCATTTTTTTACTACTGTGAAGTTTTAATACCTCGTTGTTGTAATCAGAAGTATTGTCTAAGTAAGTGAATAAGTACATAAACTGTGAAGGTACTGTGAAGGAATCACTAAGATTTTCAACAAAGTGGTATTAGTAAATATGAAAAGAGTGCCATTAACCAAACTGTCCAAAATAGTGATTGATTCAATGAATTATATTAAACACTGTGCATTTACTATTATGGAATAAGAATTTAATTATATAAACAATGTTCTATATCAATTAATACATAACATAATTAATATGTTGACAGCATGTACCCTTATGGAAATATTTTTATCAGAATGAACAAATCTGTATAGAAAATGAGTAGAATCTGCTTACTTTGGGGAGTTTCCTAAATGACCTGCTCCTCTGAGATGTCACCTCTGATTACCCACATGGAAATGTTTTGCTAATTCATTTAATATCTAAAACTCAGTTATAACATTGAAGGCAAAAGCATAGAGAAGAAAAAGGAAAAGATTTAAATACAAACCTGCTGGAAAAGAAAGAATTAGCCATGGGCCAATGTTCCTTTGCAAAAGGAGAATGCTTCCTGGAGAGCTTGCTAGAGAACAAAGAGAAAATGCAAAACTTGAGAACAAGCAGCTGCTGAAGAATAAGGAAGTTGCACTTGACCTAAGAAAACATGGCAAGGGGAGGCCAAGGACAGATATGAGAAGCAAGGAATAGAGAATACTGACTATTTATATAAGGCTCTAGTTTTTTGGTTGTTGTTTTGTGTGTTTGTGTTTGTGTGTGTGTGTGTGTGTGTGCGCGCGCGTGCACGTGTGTGTGTTTTGTTTTTTGAGGTAGGGTCTCCCTCTAGCCCAGGCTGACCTGGAATTCACTCTGTAGTCTCAGGGTGGCCTTGAACTCACAGCAATCCTCCTACTCTGCCTCCCAAGTGCTGGGATTAAAGGCATGCACCTTAAGGCTCTAGTTTTGAAAGTCAGTCATACGAGAGAAAAACTAATGAGAGGTACAAAATGGAGTTTCAGGAAGAAAGAAACACTTTCTAGGGAAAGAAAACAAAATGTTTGAGAATTCACAGAACAATGTTTGGCAAAATAGAGCCTGGTTTTGTTCAACCTATGTGCTAAGAATTATTAAATTAATAAGTAAATATAAAAAGAGTACTATGTCTTGGTGTGTAGAATATATATGAAATTCAAGCTCTGGTATCAATAAAGTTTAATTGGCATACTTCCATACCCATGATTGTGTATTGCCATGGCCACTTTAACACAATATGTTGCTCTAGAAGATTTTCTTATCTTCTTGGGTCAACATCAAAAGGAATTATTAGGGATGAGTTAAATCTTTAGAAGACAAATTAACTGAGGTTTGCCTATTTAAAATTCAAATCTAAACCCAGCCCTTGTGTGGTCATGGACAAGATACTTGAACTTGATCTCCACCCTGATTCCTCAAATGTAAAAAAATAATTGTATCTCTTTCCTATGAAAGTTTTTTGGTTCTTTTTTTTGTTTGTTTGTTTTGTTTTTGGAGGTAAGGTCTCGCTGACCTGGCATTAACTATGTAGTCTCAGGGTGGCCTCGAACTCATGGCAATCCTCCTACCTCTGCCTCCTGAGTGCTGGGATTAAAGGTGTGCACCACCAGGCCTGGTTTCTATGAAAGTTTTGAAAACTAAATGAGATAAAGTCTCAACATAAGTACCTATGTTACTGAAGCAATTATTATTAACAGTCTTTCCTATAGGTGATCTTATAATGTAATTGTTGGACATGGACTGGGACTGGGTCAAACTGAGGTGATGTGAAAATGAAAGCAAGAGAAAGCAAGCTCAAAAACAGTAGACTGTCCTGTACTCAGAGCAAAGAATAATGAAGGGCAGACGGTCTCTGCGGGATTAGAGATGGTGCATGCAGACACAGCTGAGCTGGGTTTTATGGGGTCAGAGCCAGGAAAAGGGGAGGAAAAAAAGCAAATGGAAAAGGGATAGATGACAAGAAGCAGGGACCAGGCCATTCCACTCACTGAGTCTGTCTGCTTCTTTATGACTCAGGGAAAGGGTTTTTACACCCATTATGTTCTACACAGAGAAACAGCTGAGGCATCTTTCAGCCCAGGAACTTTCTGGGAAGTCTATTTCTCTGAACCTCCCCTGAGGTCAGCTTTCTTGGTCACTCTGTGATTTATTAACCTTCATTCCAGACCCTGAGGACAAGTAAAAGGATGAGGATCATACATTAAAATATCAGGCTACGTCCTGCTGGCTTTAGGGACAATGACAGGGGCTTGGGGTCTATATCCATGGTCTGGAATGGGCAGAAATCTTGGCTGAGTTGGAGTTTCCAGGCTACCTGATGACTCCTCTCGGTGGTGTAGTTTTGGCCTTTGGTTGGTCCTGTGAGAGATGCTGAATGGGACAGAAGATCAATAAAAGATTTTAAGACCTGGTTCTTGGTATGCTGTTGGCAAGGGGGCACAGTGGGTTCTTAGGTACATTAGTTTGAGCGGGCCAATTCGTTGTTTGATAAACTTTAGTAGCCAATTGGTTAGGCAAGGTCCAATCCATAGCCCTGGGAGTCAGAGTTCTAGAGGGGCTGCTAGGCCCATAAGCAGGGTAGTTAGCCAGAGGTTCCAGTGAATAGCGTCTGAAACAAAGAAGCATCAAGCTCCCATTCCCTTTGGCATTTTTCTAGGTTTTCTTTTACCTTTTGTAAGGTGTCTTTAGTATGCCCTAGTTTGCTGGCATAAAAACAGCAAGCCTCTCCTAGGGCCACACATAGTCCTTGTCCATGAATGCTAGGTCAGGACCTCATCAATTTTTTAATACCATTTCTGCAAGTTTATCCATGTGATTATGGAGCAGGCTAATGGAATAAGTATCCAAGATCTGAGCCAATTTGTTAAGTCATGTGTAATATTCCAATTTCACCTTTTACTACTCATTGTACATAAGGTTCTGACCCTGCTATGCCAAGTCCCACCAATATGGGCACCAGCAAAGGAGCTGCCCCTTCATTATGTGATCCGAGGCTGAGGATAGCATGAGGTGTTCACCCTCACTTACACTGTAGCTATGCCTGGGGGAGGACATGAACTGTGACACACATAGTGGGGGCTTCATTTAACTACCTGGGCATGGTACATCTGGTGTGGCCACAGGGGCAGGCCATCAGGTCCAATTGTGTGCAGAGAAGGCATTGTATTCAGATTTGTAGTCAGGGTGTTTTCACAGGTTGCAAGGAAAGGGGATCTGAAGCTGTCATAATTAGAAGCTATGAGCCAGGCAAAGTGGTGCATGCTTTAAGCCCAGCTCTCGGGAGGCAGAGCTAGAAGGACTGCTGTGAGTACAAGGCCACCCTAAGACTACATAGTGAATTCTAGGTCAGCCTGGGCTGCAGTGAGACCCTACCTCAAATAACAAAACAAAAAATCATCATCATTAGAAGTTATTAGGCAAGAAGCTCTTCTGGTTATATGTCCCCACGTCAGGGTTGGTTAAAGGGAGAACAGCTGCTTATGTTGTTGTTTGTAGCAATACCCAGACCCACAAAGTGGGCTTGGGCATGACGCAGAACCAGCAGTCATTGGCCAGTCTGGTTGCATAACATTAAGCAACTGATGTAGACTTTCTAACAGAGGAAAGAGGCTGGAATGGGATGGGATGAAGGAGGACTGGGGGAAGAATCAGATACTCATGGGAGAGGGGCAGGAACTTGTGTAGGTGAGGGACAAAGAGAGCCCCCCCCCCAATGGTGTTACTGAGCCAGTTGGTTTGAACTCCTTTTTTCCAAGATAGCCAGCCAGGTACCTGGCTCTCCTCAGGTTATCTAGATAACTGTGGCAGTCTCCAGACAGACTTCTTGGCATGCAGCAACAATGCGTGAATTTCTGAAATGTGCTCATTACTGCAGTCCAGATTCTTCTATATGTATGGAATCTGGGAAGAAGAGCTCTGTCTCAGGATCTTGAAGGAGCAGCATGGCTCCTGAAGGAGAGGCAAAGGCCTATCATACTGGGAGGCAGCTCCAGAGTTCCAAGGAACTATTGATAAGAAGAGAGATGAGAGACTGACTTATGTGATTGGAAAATGAAAAGTACATCAAAGGAAATAAGCAAGGTCACAAGATGTCATATATAGGTGCACATCTACTAGCCCAGAACAGCACCAGAAATGTGAAGTTTAGAAAACCATGGAGACAGTTTTTCTGGGTTTATGGAAAAATCATGTTTGAGCTATAAAATCCCAGTCTTAGTGAGGTGGGCTTTTTTTTTTTTTTTTTTTTTTTTTTTTTTTTTTTTTTTGTCTCTGAGGTGTTTACTCTGAGAAAGAGAGGAAGGGAGGGAGCGAGGGAGGGACAATGGAAGGAGAGATCGTTTTATTTTTTTTTTCATCCAGGTGAAAAAGGACTTAGGAATTACCATAAATAAAAGGAGAAAACAGGGGGAAGGGTTACCAAGAAGCCTCAGTACACAGTGCCCCAAGTTGGAGCTGAACTGGGAGAGCTTTAGGGCCTGTGTCTTGTCAGGATAGATAAATCTGCATCTGGAAGCATAGGAGGATAGAGAGGGGCCCCTGAGTACAGAGTGGTTATCAAGGAGGGAATAACTGAATCTGTTGGACTAGAGGCCAAGACAAGGCTGCACTGGGGGGTGGGGAGGGGCCTTATCAAGGGAATATGTTAGAGACAGGTATAAGGTTAGGTTGAAGTGAGCAAAGCTGTGAGATTTTCTTCTTTTAACTTACAGCCATAGATACCTTCGCTGATCATAGAGAGATGTCAGGTCATATACAGAAAAATAATAAGTTGGCTATTAAAAAGGCTAATATAACCCAAAATATTGGCTGTGGACTGGCAACATTTACTTCTACACAATTGCTTTAGTCCATGTGTAAAATTCTAGTCACACAGGCCTGGGTTAGGGGATCCTCAGGTTTGGGTTCATTTTCCAAATATCACTTTGCACTTTGTACACATGGCAGGAACACGTGGCTAAGAGACTTTATCTTAGACTCTGTTATTGATGGTGTTGAACAGGCAAGGTGACAGGCAGCTCTTCAGGAGAGCGGTACCTATCAGAGCCATTATGAAAGAAACTTCTAGATCATGTAAAATCAGTTTGCCATTACGATCTGGTTGTTATACGTTTGTTTATGAAGCTTTGTATGTGGCATGGCATTTAAACATTACACGATATTATTCATAAATAATAACACAGGCAGTAAGTAAGGAGACTAGGAATGTTGTCTGCAGAAGTAAGGAAGAGGAGTCAAATGAAGTTTCTGGAACTAAGATTTGATTTGGGTCAGGTGGAGATGGGAAGTATAAGAAATATTTGGAATAGAACAGTTAAACATGGTAGAAATTAATTAATTTTGTCATGAGGTTTAAAAGTTTTTGCACTCTTTAGTATAGAAAGCTTGGTTTGTACATTACTCAGTCTAGAGATCAGAAAGTCTTTCTTAGCTTTAGAAGAACTAACGAAAGCATGTTAGGCTGAAAAAGTTAAAAGTCTGATTAATCTTGATAATGTGTTATTATTAGTTCTTTATTTTACAGGCAAAATAAAATTTGATATAATTAATTCCAGTTTTTTTCTATTAGAGTAAGTCTATAGCAAACAAATACAGGTTGTACCCAATAGGAAAACATATGAGTAAAATATTTAAGAAACCTATTGTTGTAAACAGATGTTTTATCAAACACAATAAAGGCTTTATCAAATGGAAATGTAAGCTTAGCATTTGTATTTATATTTGTATATATGTTTTAAGTATTTCTTTTAATACAAAATTTTTGTTTGTAAACAATTTTGTGAATATTATTAGAGTAATATCTATGAGATCTATTGCTGTACACAATCTGAAACTTTTTAAACATTTTAAAAGAATTACATTTAAGAAAACCTGAAATTTGAACATAGAACTTTAAAAATATTTAATAATATACTCATATTATCCTTTGTTCAACTTTTAAAGATATGCCAATCAGAAACTTAAGAACCTCTTTACAACACTTTAAATTTATTACTATATATTATATATTTTATATCCCTATTTAGGATCAGACATCTGGTTAAAAGGCAGTAGCATTTTCCTTTCAAACAGACAGACAAAACTAATTAAAATATATCTTAATTTTGTTAATGACTCAATTTTTATAGTAGTCAAAGCTTAACATAGAAAGAAACCTATATATACCTGAATTTCAGACTTTATATGAAACATGGCACTATAAATAAATTTACCAACTTATTATAAAGAGTTAAGCTGGGCTGGAGAGATGGCTTAGTGGTTAAGTGCTTGCCTGTGAAACCTAAGGACCCTGGTTCGAGGCTCAATTCCCTAGGAGTCATGTAAGCCAGATGCACAAGGAGGCACATGCATCTGGAGTTCGCTTGCAGTGCACCCATTCTCTCGTTCTCTCTCTCTCTCTCTCTCTCTTCTCTCTCTCTCTCTCTCTCTCTGCCTCTTTCTCTCTGTCTGTCACTCTCAAATAAATAAATAAAAATAAACAAAGATTCTTAAAAAAAGTTAAGCTTGAATTATATAAACAATTAAGGTGAGAAAAAATACAGAGAAACAACTTTTTATATTAACTCATTTTATCTTAACTGAAAAACACACTTTGTAATTGTAATTTTGATATCCTCTTTCTGTATTTTTATTATTATCATTGTTATTATAAAATTTAGATATGGACCTTAAAAGCTTGGAAAGCTGTGGCTCAACAGAAATGTGTATATTGTATCTTAACAGTTATAAATATAGGCAAAAACATGTCAATATTTATTTTATCAGTAAACTAAAACTAATCATTTTCAAAAAAATTTAAGTCATAAGAAATGTTTAGAAAGTATTGCTAAAACAGGATTAAACTTTGGTATAATAAACATGTCTATGTTTGTAATAAGCATGAATTAGCATAACATCAAAAGTACAGAAATAAATTGTTTTAAAGATATCATAAACTTGTTTTTAGTAGTTTTATATCATCTTTAAATATATCTATGAACGTCTGAACACTTACTGACCATAAGCACTAGAATAATTACTGACCATAATTTAGTCACATATAAAGACAGACTACATGAAACATAGAACACATGACATGACATGACTGGCCAGCATTAGACATGATGAACATGAAACATGATTAGATAGAGATTTAGTTCTTTTTTTAAAGATTTTAGTTGTAGTTCAAGTTGGTGCAGACATAACTCAATTTGTTATTTTTAATTTTATATGGGTACTCGCTTGTAAGCCAGTGTTCCCATATCAGCAATATAGACAATATACTTCTAAAGTCAAATTGCTATCCTAAAAGCATTACTTAGTGCTAAATCTATAACAGCTGCTTGTAGTTTGAATTCGAAACTGACACTTTTTTTCCTTGAGAAGACCCTACCATGTCAGAGTGGCCTATATGCCCTCTGGGAAGACAGGGCACTGATTGGAAGGTGTTGTTAGCTTTATCTGGAGTCACAAAGAACACTCTATGTAACCACTGTGTGTGACTGTTAAAAAAGCCCGCAGAGGGGAGGATAGAGTCACTACGTCACCACGTGCCAGCAAGTGTTAGGAAAAGGTTGTGAGTGACCTGAGACTGGGAGACAGAGGTCCACAAGGTCTGAGCCAGGAGCTGGGAGGAGTCAGGGATGGCTGCAGCGCAGCAGAGGTAGGAAGAGTCTCAGTCCTGCAGGCTCCGCTGTGGAAGAGTGGCGGCGGGAGGTGTCAGGGGCCACCATGGCAGTGGTACCAGTAGATGCAGCAAGTGGCAGAGACAGATAGGAGGAGACACGAAAAAATGCAAAGTCAGAAAAGGCAGGGAGGACAGAGGGAGCTGGGGGCAACGGGCAGCACGAGCACGGAGGGAGGGGTGTAGCTGGAGCATTTGGTTAGTGGAGCAATCTTGACAGAGGAAGGAGTTCGCACGGCAGTAAATGGAAGAAAGCTTGGATCTATGGAACTTCTGAACCCTTGCCGTTTCCCCTGATGAAGTTGTCCGGGTCAATGAGAAGTCCTGAATTAAAAGTTTCAAATTTGGACCAAATATGATTATTGTCCAATTTGTATTGTGGCCAGACCTGAGTAGAAAGTTTGGCTTTAGGGTCTGTCTGGCCTCATGGTTTGAGGTTTGATTTTAGGCATTCCAAAGGAGTGTCATTGGGGGTGGGGGGGGGTAGAGATCTGGGAGCCCATTTTGTGGATTGGTAAGGCACAGGCTAGACTGGTAATAAGTCGTCAGTACCAAAATGAAGCTGGAGCAGAAGGCTTGATTCTGGTAATAGTCATCACTTAGCACCAGAATGGAACCAAAAATGGAGATTCCGGGAGTCGGGGAAAGGCTTCCCTGATCTCCACCTTCTGGAAGGCTAATAGCCAGAAGCAAGAGGGATGGGGGACGTGGGTTCTGGCGTAGGACAGTCTAGGTTGCTGTTAGAATGTGTCTGGCCCTTATCATAATGACATCTGGTGAAGTGCTGGATGGACAGGAGGGTCAAATGGTGAGGTGCCTCCGTGCTGGAGGTTACAGGGGATAGGGAAGTAAGGAGAAAGGAAGTTAAAAGACTGCAAATGAGTGTACCAAGTTATCGATAAAACTCTAGCATGAAGTTTGCACCAGTTCAGAAGACAAAGGCTGGCGAAGGACTATTGCTTGGTCCATTAGCAGGCATGCAGGACGCTTGAGCTGTGGATGGGACCCAGTGTGACAAGCAGAAGGGAGGTGGGAGAGAGCTAGAGGGAGGTGCGGCCCTGAGGACTGCCCTGGAAAGGCTCTGGCAGAGACCTGATTGAACTCATTCCAGATGTTCACAGAGTAGCCCTGGCCAGAACTCTTCAGTGTCCACAAACGAGGAGGAAGTCTCCTGCAGTCTGGGGCACGAGTCACAGGACTCGCTGCCCACAAGAGGGGCTGCGGCCCAAGAAGGACAGAACACCCTCCCGGGTTTGTCGGCACCACTCTGTCCGACTCAGACTAGGACTGAGACCAGCAGAGGTGACGTGAAAGGGAGAAAAGAGGAACTGACCTCAACAGCAGTAGACTGACAGAGCAGAGAACAATGAAGAGCAGACAGTCTACCCCGAGATTATGGACTGCACACTCAGAGACAGCTGAGCTGGGTCTTCCCGCGAGATTATGGACTGCACACTCAGAGACAGCTGAGCTGGGTCTTCCCGCGAGATTATGGACTGCACACTAAGAGACAGCTGAGCTGGGTCTTCCCGCGAGATTATGGACTGCACACTCAGAGACAGCTGAGCAGGGTCTTCCCGCGAGATTATGGACTGCACACTCAGAGACAGCTGAGCTGGGTCTCCCGCGAGATTATGGACTGCACACTCAGAGACAGCTGAGCTGGGTCCTCCCGCGAGATTATGGACTGCACACTCAGAGACAGCTGAGCTGGGTCTTCCCGCGAGATTATGGACTGCACACTCAGAGACAGCTGAGCTGGGTCACGCACGAGATTATGGACTGCACACTCAGAGACAGCCGAGCTGGGTTTTCAGGGGGATACAGGCAGGAAAAGAGGAGGAAAAGAACAAATGGAAAAGGAGTAGAGGAAACGGGGGACTAGGCCTGTGAGTCGGCTTGTCTTGTTTATGGCCTTGGAGCAATGGTATCTGCACACCAGATAGTCTTGACGGAGAAAGCGTTAGAGGTATTTTGCAGCCCAGAGACTTTCTTGGAGATCTACTGTACTGTCCATAAAGGTCAGCTTGCTCAGTCACTCTGTGACTTTCTAACCCTCAGTAAATATGAAGTGTCACCTCAAAATGTGCATGCACTGGGGGCTTGTGTGCCAGCTGTTGGTGCAGTTTTGGGAAAGTCTGGAAATTTTAGGTGATAGGACCTAGTTAGAGGAAGCGTGTCACTGGGTTTGAATCCAGAGGTATCCTATCCCTGATCCTTCTTTTTTCTCTTCTCCTCTTCTCTTCGCCCTTCTCTATCCCCATCCCTCCCTTTTCCCTTCCTGTCACTTCTGTCTTTCTATCATGAAGTGAAGAATTCCCTCTGATGCTCCTTCCATCATAGTATTCTGTCCAAGTGCATGGGGTCAAGAAACCATGCATTTGACCCTCTGAAACACGACTGAAGAAAACATTGCTTTAATATTTCCAAAACTTATGTTAGGTAAGAAACTTCTGTCATAGCAAAATAAAATAAAATAAAATAAAATAAAATAAAATAAAATAAAATAAAATAAAATAAATGACTAACACAAGTGCCTAGTACCCAAGTTATACCTTTATAGACATAAACATGAAGGAAGTGAAGTGTTTAATCCACAGTCAAATAGTAGGAATTAATAGAGAGTTCCCTCACTGCTCATGACTACAGAGTATACTACAACCAATATACTCTGGTCTGCCTTCACATGGTTTTCTCTGTCCATTCAGGGATGGGATCTTGCCAGAGCAAAATATAGATTGCTAACTTCCTTCCTGAACTAAGAGACTTCCAGATCCATTCTACATTGATCTCATGATCAACCCCGCATTGTTTCAAGCCTCTATGAATTCAACTCCTAATACTAGCCAATATAATCAGCTCTTTTGGTTTCAAGGACCGGAAATCCTAATTAGTCCTAATAAAAAGCTAAAATTTGTACAGGCAGTGAGTTTAAGGATATAAAGTCCAACTGGGTCTTATTGGAATCAGAAGAGCACTATGTTCTGAGGAGCCTGTTTCTTCAAACATGTCTCTCAGGGTACTGTGTTGTCTTTCTTTCCTGGAACCAACTATGTGCACTTCATGACCCCACTTCCTTACATTTTCACTCTATGATATAGCTATGTTGTTAATACATGGAGGAAATAAGTTTTAACCTTGAAGAGAAGGTTTCTTCTTTTCAGACACCTCCTTTTAGAAGAGTTTATATTTCTACCATTTAGTCTTTTCTGACTCCAGCATCCTTACTTCCATTGTTACAATGTAGAGTAGTTGGGCCATCCTTTTTCTGGATGCTACTGTGTTGAACAATAGCAGCTTCAGTAAACTAAAACCTGTCTCTGTCCCTATAATTTTAAACTTGCATAAATTTTTCCAACTTGAAATCATATATTTCTCAGTTCTATATCTTTTGCCAAGCACAGAAATCTAGACTTATAAAATTCAACCTTGTTTAAACTCTCTGTGCATGGGCAAAATAATACAGCCAGCCATTATGCCAGTAGCCCCATTCCAACAAAGTTCTCTGTGGTCTTTCTTTTCCCTTTGAAAGGGCACAAGCAAAGCCTCCAAATACAATTCTCCCTTAATGTAGCATTTTTAAAACCTTACCATAATGGTCCATAAAACTTGGCTTACCATTCTGGAAACCATCTTCATTGGCAAGGACCAAGTTCTGTCCCATTCCTCTAGCACAAAAGTTTCAAAAGGCCAAAATCCACATTCATTTTCATAACCTCATTTTTGGGTATAAAATTTCTGTTGTTGAAAGCTTCACAACAGAAGTATCTGGGGTGGACAAGAAGCTGGAGCCTAGGCAGAACTCAAAACATCTCAGCATAATTTTGTGCTAGAAATATGATCCGCCCTCAGTGGCACCTTAGGGCTGGATTCATCAATGACACCTCCTCTAGCCAGGCAGCTGAAGAGAGACAAGTTAACATCTTTAATAAAACACCTGAGTTCACTTTGGGGACATACATTCAGACTACCACAATGACATATGTATTCATCTATACATATATAAAATATGCTCATTTTATAAAAGTTAAGTTAGTGGTAATAAAAAATTAATTTTCATGTACTATAATTTCTCTGTTAGGAACATGAAACTAGCACATCATTCAAAATTCAATTAAGTCATAATAATAGACTTAGGAAAAAAATATATCAATAGGTTCCAGAAACATGGATTCATGAGGTTTAGGAAACCTCTTAGCAAACTATGAACAGAAAAGAATATAATTCACCTGTACAGACCATTCACTTTATATTTTTATGTATAAAATTTATGTTCAGTTAAAGGTAAAAGCTGAGTAATTGCCCTAATATCAGGACCCAGACAAAAACATCCTTTTTAAAAATAAATTTTATAATATATATTTCAGGTGTGCAAAATGATGTTACAAATATTTATAATTGTATACACATATTGCACACAATACTATATATTATATATACATATATACCATAGACCACATATACATATCATGTGTGTGTATATATATATATATATATATATATATATATATATATATATATATATGTGTGTGTGTGTGTGTGTGTGTGTATAATAGTGAAAAAAATTAACACAAAGATCTTACATAGCCACGCATCTTCAACTGTGACAAGAGCAGCTACAAACTTATTTAGCAAAGCTACTTGAATGCATTAAACCATTACAAAGTATTTTCTCATGTTATGCATTAAACCTCTTGACTTCTTCATCCTACATATATGCTACTTTGCATATTTTCATCTACATCTTCCCATTTCCTTCCCTACTCAAGCTCTGGGAATCAGAGTTTTGTTGTCTATCTTCATATATTTTCCATTTTTATTGTCATTTGAAACTTCACACACAAGTGGGATCTTGCAATATCCGTCCTCTATCTGATTTGTTTCATTTAGTAGGATGTGTGTGAGATCCATCCATGTTGTAGCAATTGGCACCTCTCTTTTGTTGTCAAGGGCAAATAGCATCATGTGTGTGTGAGAGAGAAGGAGAGAGAAAGAGAGATTGGAGATTTGGTTTGGCTTTTCTGTGCTCATTGGTGATTTTGAACATCTTTGAAAGTACTTGTTGGCCATTTTTACATTCTCTATAGAGTAATATCTATTTAGAATCTTTACTTGTTTTTAAAGGTTTTTATTTTTATTTATTTATTTATTAGAGACAGAGAGAGAGAGAGAGAGAATGGGTGCACCAGGACCTCTAGACACTACAAACGAACTCCAGATGCATGTGTCACCATGTGCATCTGGCTCACATGGGAACTGGAGAATCGAACCAGGATCCATAGGCTTCGCAGGCATGCACCTTAACCACTAAGCTATCTCTCCAGCCCTCTTTACTTGTTTTTAGTCAGGCCTCAAATTTTCTTAATCATGAGTTGAATTAGTTCTTTAAAAGTTACAGATTGAGAGAAAAATTGCAATCCATGTGTTGCATATATCATAAAAGGGGTTGATATCCTAAACTTTTCACTAACACTAGCATTCAGCATCATGGTGAGAGTATTAGACAGTGTGATAACTTATGTGAAAACTTTTCAAAGAATCTACAAAACTCTTATCTCAGTGATTTTAGAAAAGTCATATGATAACCAGGACATTTTGCACACGTCAATAACTCCACAAACTAGTAGTGAAAATTGTAAATCGTTTATTTTATTAACATTTAGAGTAACAACAAAACCCAGCAATACTTAAGAGTAAATATTTATAAACTAAATTAATTGACTTATATGTTGCATATATAATACCAATTAAGTAATATCTAATTAACTGAAGATATGTACTTTAAGGAATAGAAGAATCAATATTGTTAATAGGTCAGTTTTTCCAGAATTAAAAAATAGCTTTAATGCAGTCCAGACAAGATCCAATCAGGCCTTTTAATTTTGAAAGTATCACCAGAAAATCCAATATTTATAGAGAAAGACAAATGCATTAGAATATTTATATAGTGAAAACAATTTCTAACAAAGAAGTTGTATCCAGAATACATAAAGAACTCTCAAATCTCAAGAAAGCATGAAATGAGAAAAAAAATATTTTAATGGGCAAACTGTTTTTACAGACACTTCACCAGAGAAGATATACAGATGGCAAATGAGGACATAAACAGATACTAAAAATCATTAGTCATTAGGGAAATGCAAATTAAAACCAAATGAGATATCATTATATACATATTAAAATGGCTATTATCAAAAATAACACCTTCCAAAAAACACTCACATTACCAGATGCTGACAAGGTTTGGAGCAAGTAGAACTCTGACACACTGCTGATCAGATGAAATGGTACAGCAACTGCAGAAGACAGTTTGGCATGTTCTTATTTGCAAAACCTAACTTACTGTGTGATCCATCTATCACACTTCTAATATTTCCTCTAGCAAAATGAAGTTATGTTCACACATACACCCAGGCAGAAATTTCTACAGAAGTTTTATTAAGAATTACGAAGAGCTGGAGACAATTCAAATGTCCTTCAATCAATGAAAAGATTATAAATGTGATGTGAACATGACAATGTATGTAGCAGTAAAAATGAATGAACGATTGATTCATGCAACAATATAAAAATAAATATTAAATATGCTTTGCTAAAGAGTAAAGAAGCATAACCCAAATACTAGTCTATAATCTCATGTGCATTATGTTGTGGGAAAACAATACTCCTGCATTTGTCAGGATGTAATGAATGCTGTGGAGTAGATGAAGATATTGACCAAACAGAGGTCATAAAGAAAATTTTACAGAGACTTATTATTCTCTTTGAATCATAAGTATGATTACATGACTATGTATCTGAAAATCCCACATAATTGTATATCAAGAAGAGTGAATTTTACTGTACGTAAGCAAATTCTTGTGAATTTTTTAAATTACTGGTCAAATAAGCAAAATGGTATAAAGATCATATCAGTAGATAATTGATCTTATGTAAATATATATATATTTGTTTTGTTTTTCAAGGTAGGGTTTCACTCTGGCCCAGGCTGACCTGGAATTAACTATGTAGTCTCAGGGTGGCCTTGAACTCACAGCGATCCTCCTACCTCTGCCTTCCGAGTGCTGGGATTAAAGGTGTGCGCCACCATGCCCGGCTCTTATGTAAATATATTTTTCACATAGGGTTACTTTTACTGTGATCACCTAATTGATAACTATTTAAATTTGATTAGATAAGATAAATGGAACAAATACATACACAGAAGTAAATTAACAGATAAAATATTTACCTATAAATGTTTCTTAAATATAATCGATGAATTTATTTTATGCTGTGTAGCAAAAACACAGTCAATTGGGGATGGCCTCACAATTTAAATAGATATCATTAGTAGAATGATTCAGGTAAAATTTAAAAAATTCTATCTTTCCCATGGGTTTTATCATAAAGTTGTGAAAATTGTTCATTTTATATTCCAAAAACATAAATGGGAATCCAGAGTGTGTTCATTGTTGTAAAAGTGTGCACTGGTATTGACTGAGGCATTTTTGGACCTGCTATCCACACCATGCTTCATTCTGGAGAGTGTGAATGTCCTGAACGCTGGCTGGTTTCTACAACGCTGGCTATGTGGGGAGGGTGAAGTGGGGGTGTGCTTTATAGATCATCAATCTACTTACTGTACCACCATTAACAATGACAAGGCTAAACTTCCACCATGCAATTTTCCTCTGACTTCCAGAGGCTATAAAATGATACCCAGTTGATTTTAGATGTTTAAAACATGTGATGCTGTTAAGGTCATTTTCTTTACCAGTTGAAAAACTAACTGGGTAGAAATTCTGAAGACTGTCTATCCAGTTCCTGGGAATTATTTTTTTCTCTCTAATGTTCTACTCTTTAATGTTAAAACTATGATCTGCACTGTTTCTGTATTTATAGCCCAGACAATTCAACTCCATGCAGGTGGTTCTATTGAAAGATAAACAAACTTGTAAGAGACCCCCACTGGTTCGGAAATGGCCAACTGTGTTGACAGGGCAGGCTGCAGGTGACTGAGCCCATCTAGGGATGTTGGTCATTTGCTGCAAAGCTGGGGTCCCACAGTGTCTGTGGCCAAGGAACAGCAGGTGCTTGCAGCATTTTTATCTCTTAACAAAAAGTCAAAACCAATAGTCACACAAACTGCTTAAAACTATCAGTTGGGGTTTTCATCTGATCTATCAAACTCCAAAATATTCTCCTTAGATTCTTTGCCTAATGTACTTTAGATCTCTGAGGATCCTTTATTTTAGAGAATTTTGTTAAAAAGTCTTGGTTCTGAAAATGTGACTTGATCAACTTGAAACAGCGTTGGGCATCTTAGAGATTCTTGCTCTCTGTTCATCACACCTTTCCCAGTGTCCTCACCATCAGGGAAGATCTTGTATATCCTCACATAAAAAGAGAGGATAAAGAAGAAGAATAATTTCTCTCTCAGTGGTAGATTCCTCATGTCCTTTTTCAATTTGCCATTCTAATCTGTAGTCTCCTTGAATCTTTATACTACCTGGTTAATGAATTCATATTGAGTCTTCTTGCCTCCTAATTAATTAAAACTATTATCATAGAGTGAAGCTGTATTTGTTAACATGACTCTATACTTCACAATTATATTTTGAAGGTCTCTCACCCAGGGCTTCTGCCTGGTTTCTCTAAGTATCAAGAAATATACTAGCAAATTAGCATCTTTCTAAGATATTACCCAATCCAGATGCAAATAATTATTGACCACCAAGGAAATGGAGAAATTCCACATGAAAATAATTCAAGAGTGCTAGGTAGGCAATTGTTTATAATATAGGTATATTTACCTGGGACTTGTTACAATTTGGATAGGTTTCTCCTAGAACAACATATGCTAAAGGCTTCATCCCCAGCCTGCAGTGACATTGAGTGGTGGAGGAGCTGCTAAGATGTGAAGCTTGTAAAGGTCACCAGGAGCATATCTCCAAAGGTGACTGTGAAACCCCATTCCCTTCCTCCCCCGCCCCCTCTTTTGCATCCTGGCCATAAAATGGGCCTTTGTGCTTGGCAGTGTACTCTCACCATACTTTGCTGCCATCCCCCCAGTCCAAAAACCAGTGGGGCCAAACAATTATATATTTGAACCATACAAAACTGTGAGCCAAAAATCACCTTTATTTCATGAAAAGTGATTATCCTTAGGTAGATATTTGTTATAGTGAGGAAAGCTAACATAGTACTAAATGCAAATTGTGTGTTATTGAAATCTTATTTCGATATGAGAGGAAGAAGTACCAATACCAGATTAGGATGGTCAGATATTCTAAGAGTGAAAACAGAGCTGGAGAAATGGCTTAGCAGTTAAGGCATTTGCCTGCAAAGCCAAAGGATCCCAGTTCAATTTTCCAGGATCTATGTAAGCCAGATGCACAAGGGGCACATGCATCTGGAGTTTGTTTGCAGTGGCTAGAGGCCCTGGCCTGCCCATTCTTTCTCTCTGTGCCTCTCTTCTATCTCTCTATCTCTCTCTCTGCTTGCAAATAAAGAAATAAATATTTTTTTTAAAAGAGTGAAAACAGAGGTGGTTAAAGGATATTGAAAGTCATAGTGAAGACTCAGCACCAGCAGATGTCCATTTAAAAATACAGTATGGGGCTAGAGAGATGGCTTAGCGGTTAATGCATTTGCTTGCAAAGCCAAAGTATCCTGGTTTGACTCTCCAGGATTCACATAAGCCAGATGTACAAAGGACACGTGCATCTGGAATTTGTTTGCAGTGGCTGGAGGCCCTGGAACACCCATTCTCCCTTTCTCTCACTCTGTCTCTCTTTGCCTCTTTCTCACTCTCAAATAAGCAAATATTTTTAACAAAAAGAAAAGAAAAGAAAAATACAGTATGGTAGTAGTATTGAGGCTGAATTTGAGATAGGTAAGATTTTCTGAACAATATAACCAGCTAGCTGATTGTTGTCATAATTTGGGTAATTAATAGAAAATATAGAACAGCAGATATAGGAAAATGTTCAAATTAATGTTAGGTAGGTTATAGAGAAAGGAACAGTATAAAAATTTTTGTAAGTAAAATCCTAGAATGAATTGTGCAGTCTTTTCGTTTTGCTTAATAATAATAATAATATCTTTATTTATTGGAAATGACACAAGAGAGTTTAATCACATTACTTAAGCAAGTTGAGAGTGAAACAGAATTAATATTAGGCAAGTGGTGAACTAAGATAGCTCATAAAGGGAGAAAAGTTGGTGAGTCCCAGAGTTGAGATTCAGTGAGACATTTCTAAACTTGAAATCATCGATATTATTGAGCAGTAATATAGAGACATTTGAAGGCTTGGAGTTTTGTGTTTTCCTCCCATCAGTATGTCTAACTTTCAGACTGTGCCAAGTAGAGAATAAGGTGACTTCTCAAGACCAATTTGTATTTTCCAGACTTTCCTTTGCTCTAACAAATACCTAAGAGAAATGGTAAAGGAAGAAATTTGTATTTTGGCTCTCAATTTCAGAGGTTTCATGCTACGGTTGGTGGCTCCTTGCTTTCAGGTCTATGGGAACACAAAACCACCATGGAAGGAGGGCACCAAACAGGAAAACTACACACCTTGTGACATCTAGGAAGCAAAGAGAAGTAAGAGTAAGGGCCCAGAGTCATGATATAGCCTTTAACTAAGGTGACTAATGACCCACTTCTTCAAGCCAGAGCACACCTCCTCCAGATCCACCATTTAACAGTCCATTCAGATTTTGAATTCATCAACAGATTAGACTGCTCATTCAGTCAGAGCCCTCATCACATACTCATGTCTGGAACCCACCTCGGACACAGTACTTTATTGCTCTCCCAGGTATCTCCCAATCCAATCAAGTCAACAACATCATCTACTCCCTTTAATTCTGAAAAAGAAGTCAATCAGTCACATGTTATCCAATGACAATTCTTTGTTGCATGCATTTCTCTTGTTTTCCAGACTGTGCATGTATGTATTGAGTTCCAATATGTTCCATTAAATTCACATTATCTTCATTATGTGTCTTTTTGAGGAGGCAGAGAGCCACAATTTGTAATAAATAAGCTAAGTAATACCCCAAGCTTCACATATGGAGGGATTTTTTGGGATAAATTATGACACTCTGGCATTCATCCCCTTCCTCTTTTTCTTTCCACTCGTTTGTGCCCACTGTCAGCTACATGTCTGTGGAGCTAGCTCACCCTCTTACATGGTGAGGCAACCCAGACTTTCTTCTTCTGAGGGATCTTCACCTCTGATCTTCAAGGTGACTTTGCCTGTGTGTGTCTTAGCTGGCCATCCTCTGCTATCACCAGGCACAGAAGAAACTAAAGATACCTCTGCTACTCCCACGGGTCTTGAGTGTTCTCCCTTCATCTGTCACAAAGTTCTAGTCCTCTGGCTCTGTGAATGTCAATACCAACGATCCCTAACTACGTAGCCATTTCCTTCTCTGTTCTGGGAAAGCTGGCATGAGGAGTCCAGAATAACCACGTGGCAGTCATTGATTTAGGTCTAGTGGAAGCCTTCCTATTTAGGGAAAATTGTAGCCTCTGCAAAAACTCCACACTCACCATGGAGTAGGATGTTTAGACAAACCTAGTTACATGAATGGCAGTTACAAAGTGCCCAAGTAATTTTTTTTTAAGAATTAATTTAGGGGAGGCAACTCTGAAATCCACCAATGGTTGCTAGATCTATATTTATAGCCCTAGTGGCACAGTACCATATAAAGGCACATTGAAGCACAACACTTACAAGATGTCATCTCCCTGTTATGGCTTCACTTTGGTAATTTGCTTCACTTCTCGATAAGGTGATCTGTTTCTTGTGATATAATTTAAGGAAGGGTAGGTGAATGCCATGGCATCATGTCCTTTGTTTTCCTTCCCTTGGAGGATAGTGGATCCCTTAATCAATGTGACAACGGTGCTGGAACACCGAAGACAAGGACGACAAGTCTGTAATTAGGATGTGTATAGTTCTCAGTACGGGTGAATTACAGTAGTTGTTTAATGCTATCAGCTTGTTACCAAGTGGCCAGAAGCCCATTCTTGAGAGATTGTAGGCATAAAACCTTCAGGAACAAGGGTTCACAATAAACTTGGTGAGATGGAGTTACTGCTTCTTAGGCCACATGTATTTTCCATCCCTGCCAATATGACTCCTGTATTTATTCATGGACAAACTGGGTAGGCGTGAATAGAGGCAGTGTAATATCTACAGGAGAGACCATGCCCATCTGCCCTTCAGTGCTTTCTCTGTAACAGACATTCTGTGATGGGGGCATTGACATGAGACGCGGGTTCCACAGATTGTGTTCCTTACGTGGGTTCATACGCATTACTTCTCTTGTCTATACCTAAGTCACTGTAGCAGACAGCTTCAGGTTCGCTGAGATGAACTTCCAGACCAGACACAGTTATGGAGGAAGGGATTATTTATTGAAGCTTACAGATCCAGGGGAAGTTCCATAATGGCGGAAGAAGCGGCCTATCTTCACAGGCCCAGGCAAGAGAGCAAAGCCCCCAGCCACACAGCACACTGAGCAAAGCAACAGCCCAGCCACAGCCCACTTCAGGAACTCCTGCTAGGCACACTTTGCATATCTTTACAATGGAATCTCAAACCCACCACCACACCTTAAGATCCGCCCCCCCAGTGACATTGCCTCTAGCAAGATGATTGCAGATGCAAACTATAAACTAATAAAACACTGAATATATTGGAGGCCATATATTCAAACTACCACAGTCACTTACACTGCCAAGGTACCAATGTTTACTCCTACCTCAGACTACATCCAAACAACTTGCATGACCAGATGTACTGCTCACAGCACTGTCACTGGGACTTCCCTGACCTCCATTCTCTGGCGGTGTGCCCACCTACCTCTAAAGAGGAACAGCCAATCTTTGTCATCTTTAATAGCAACCAGCTGACTTACCCTTAGCTTGTCAGGGTGAAAAGTAAGGAAATACATTGGTGAGACAATGGGTGGGTGATATACAGTTAAAATTCCCCACACTCTCATAGCCTTCTCGGGATGAATTCTATGTGAAACATTTCCATTGAACCATGTATCACTACTGTGTCTATTTAGCCATGTAGTTTAGGATTATGGCAGTAACACTTCAGGTAGTTTTATCAATTGATGAGGTCTGGTCAAATCCTCACTGTATCCTAGAGGCCAGTAGTTGTGTGTTTAATTATTTGACCTATCTTCCAAACCCTATAGTTCTATACTGCTCATTTCCTATCTAAGTTGTGTGTTATATATAGGTCAAACCTAAGGCCTTGCATCTGCTAGTTAAGCATGTTATCACTCACCTATACCCCCAGCCCTTGGGAACTTCACACAGGGTCTTGATATGTCATTCAGGCTGGCATTCAATTCACTATAAATCCCAGGTTTCCTTGAATTTGTAGTCTACCTGTGTCTTCCATGTGCTAGAAACACAAGTGTGTACTGCATGCCTGACTTAGATATTTATCTGTTGTATTAAAATTCATCCAAAACCAACAGGATAGATGGGTACATATACAAAAATAGATAGACAATTGAAGCATAGATATATAGACAGACAGACAATAGATGATGAATCGTTTCAAAGAACTGGCTTTACATAGGCAATTATGGAGGCTGGCAAGTCAAAATGGAGAGCAGTCTGCTGGAAATTCATGTAGCACTGCTATGTTGCAATCTTGAGGCAAAATTTCTTCAGGAAGGCCTATCTTTGCTGTTAAGACCTGCAGTTCTTTGAATTAGACATTCATATTATGAAAATTAATAAGTGGTGTTCTTAAAATCAGCTGATTGCAAATGTGCTGCTATAACGTAAGGAGGCACTCACATCAACATCTGGACTAATATTTGACCAAAAATCTGGACATTTTACACGAGCCTAGCTACCATAAAATTAACCATTAAAACAATTGAATATACCTAACGCATATTTTCCTGTATTCACATAGAATAAGCAGTAGAAGAACCAGGTTTTTTATCACGGCTGTGCCTCCTATGGCCTGTTGTATGACCTAGGGAAGAACAATGCCCTGTCATAGGGTCCTCAACTTTTCTTTTTTTTACTTTTATTATCATTTATTTATTTTAGATGAAGAGAGAGAGGGAGGGAGAGAAGGAGGAAGAGAGAGAGAATGGGCACACCAGGGTCTTCAGCCTTTGCAAATGAACTCCAGATACATGTGCCACCTTGTGCATCTTGCTTACAAGGGCTCTGGGAAATCAAACCTGGGTCCTTTGGCTTTGTAGGCAAGCACCTCAACAGCCCTCAACTTTTCTTTCAACAGGTCCCCTCATGGGCTCATGGGGAAGGAAGCAAGAGATTTGTGCATCATGATGTCTTCCTCCAACTACCAATCTGAGCAAATGGTAAGCTGTGATCCTGTTGCACCCTGGACTGCACAGTTAACCAATCCCAGAGATCCTTTCAAGCCAAGAGAGGAACCATTCTGGCTTTGCTGCAGGTTACATACTGGTGACTACATTCTTTCAGTTATAGTCTAGAATCCTCTCAGTTAAAACACACTGGGGGACGGGGGGCTGGAGAGATGGCTTAGCAGTTAAAGCATTTGCCTGCAAAGCCAAAGGACCTCAGTTCAATTTCCCAGGACCCACATAAGCCAGATAACACAAGGTGGCACACGCGTCTGGAATTCATTTGCAGTGGTTGGAGGCCCTGGCAAGCCCCCTCCCCCACCGTGTGCCTCTCTCTCTCAAATAAATAGATGAAAAAATAATAAAATATTTTTTTAAAAACCACTAGGAAGCTCAGTTGAGAAGCAGCCTCCCCCACTAACAAGCTGAATATAAAGGATGGTTATGATTGAGCTTTCTGCACATAAAATTGAGATTAAAAAAAAAGACATGTCACTGACTAGTACTTGTTTATAAGACATGACTAAAACACTGATTGAATGTGGAGCTGTGGAGAAAGTGATTCATTGTCTGTTGAAAACGAGACAGGAGTCCTCCTAGATCAGGGAGGGCAAGGCAGGGCAAGTCCACCAGTGCGTCCTCACAGAAACCATGCAGAACTCTGTTCCTTCGACGCCTTCTTTGCTCACTGACGGATCATAGTAGCATTTAACTGGTGACATATATGGTGACAAAATTGGTTAGGTATGGAGTGTGAAAGCAATTTTAATACAGAATTTATTGAGTTCAGAACATTTCTTTTTATACATGTAAGTGTAACTTAAACAAATCAATTCTATCTGATTAAACTCACTTTAGAAGTTTAATGTACCATGGACACTCTTTCTACTCTGGCGCCTTTCCCAAAGATCACACGAAGAGCATTTAGATGTTCGTTTTGCATGTCACCCCACGCACACAAAATCCAATAGATTCAAAAGGAAGCATTACATTAAATTAATTCAGCTTCAAGTTCAAAGGCTCATCATGTATGATCAACAAACCCAAGGAAATGATAAGAAGCCGTGTCACATTCCATTTGATATCCAAATCCACTCACAACAAGGCAATGTCTAATTCACTGCTCCCTCACTATATACTCATGTTATAGTTCCTTAGGGAAAGAAAAGGAGCCCATGAACTTGAAGTGGGGAAATCAAATGTGAAGTTTTAAATGACTAAGCACAGCAGTTCTCAGCCTTGGTGACACGCTCTAAACACCTGGAGAGCTAGTAAAATTCCCAACACACTGGCCTCACCTGAGATGAATTAGTTCAGAATTCCTAGGGTTAATGCCCAGCCAGCACAGGTTTGAAAGATCACTAGGTTATTCCATGAGTGGACCAGGTTGACAACCTCTGATTTAAAGAATGATTCCCAAGGTTGGTGTGTGCACTTGTAAGCACGAGGGCCTGAGACCGCCTGAGTTTAATTCCCCAGGAACCACATCAACAGCTGGAGAAGGCCCCTGTAACTCCAGTTGTGTAGGGAGCAGAGAGATCAAAGAATCACTAGGGCTTTGGCAGACCACAACTCTACATTCAGACATTCTATCTCAAGGAGATACATGGATGAGGCATAGAGGAAGAACATTGGATATTCACCTCTGGCCTCTGAGTGTACACAGGCATGTGAATACAACATACAACACACACACACACACACACACACACACACACACACACACCTAGAGAGCTTGTGAAAATGCAGAATATTGGGCCAAACTCCAGATTTCTGAATTCATTGACAGTTTTCATTAAAACAAATTTTTTTACTTTATTTATTTTTGGAGAGAGAGACAGAGAGAGAGGGAGAAGGAAACAGATAGAGATGGGCGCGCCAGCAGTCTCTCAGCTGCTGTGAACGAAATCCAGATGCGTGCGCCCCCTTGTGGGCAAGTGCAGCATTGCGCCCTTGCGTCACTTTGCATCTGGCTAAACGTGGGACCTGGAGATTGGAACCGGGTTCTTAGGCTTAGCAGGCAGGCGCCTTAACCGCTAAGCCATCTCTCCAGCCTGACAGTTTTCATTTTAAGCATGCTTCTAGATGAAGTTCCCATGGTTGGTCCAGGGACCACAGTTTGAGAACAGTGTGACAGAAAAATCCAGTAAATGTCAGATAAGAAGTGTGTCTAGGTGTCTATCATCATGTGAGTGGAAAAAGAAAATGTGGAGTATATACACAATGGAGTGTCATCCACTTATAAAAAAGAATAAAATTATGCATTTGCATAAAAATGGATTGATGTGAAAATATCATACTAAATGAAATAAGCCAGACTCATAAAACAAATGTCACCATTTCTCTCATATGCATGCATGTGCATGTGCACAACCACACATAATGTAGAAAGAGCATAATTTGGAGGGGGGACTTAATGAGGAATGAGATGAAAGTACATTATATACTTGAATGAGAGCATCTTTATGAGACTCATTGTACAAGGAACATATACTGATAGTGGTTATTGATACAGTTAGTCAATGCAAGACAAAAGATGCCTCTTGGCAATTCTATGGAATAAAACAAAACACCTATTACACATTAGTTCTGTACAGATTAAGCTGGTCTAAACAATAAGTGCCCCAATTACTGAAATCTGAAGTCCTGTATAATGAAAGACTGAACAGGTTTGAGAATCTAAATATATGTGGGGTGCTAAAGACAACAAAATAGCATCTGTGTGATTTGAAATATTTTCCAAAGCCAGGTGTGGTGGCACACACCTTTAATCTCAGCAACTGGGAGGCAGAGGTAGGAAGATCACCATGAGTTTCAGGCCAACCCGTTACTACATAGTGAATTCCAGGTCAGGCTGGACTAGAGCAAGACCCTACCTCAAAAAACCAATAATAATAACAACAACAACAAAGAAACGTTTACCCAAATGATTAATCAGGGAAATGCCAAAACTTTATTTGTGTGACAACAACAGGACTAATTTTATAAGTCTATGATGTTATCATCATCAATAAGCAAATCAAAGTAGCAAATATATCTCTAATTATGATAGTGATAGTGAAAAGGCATTTGACTGGTTTTAGAATATATTTCATAAGCTATATTTGACTATTCATGTTTTCATTTTGTACTGACTTGAGATATTCCACAAAGCATAAGCCACAAACACCTAAGGGCCTATTTTAATATCTTCTCTCAGACTGTGCCGACACCAAGATTGAATGACATCATGAACACAGTGCCTAATACAGAGTAAGCCCATGGAGAGTCAGTAAACATTTGTTGATCATTAGCTAATAAGCTCTGAATAGGAATAACTAGTTCCATCCTGAGCTTTGGTTCTTAGTTGGATTTTTGGCTAGTTGGCTGGCTGGCTGGTGGGCTAGTTGATTGAGTGGGTGAGTGATTGTGTGGATGGATGGATGGATGGATGGATGGATACACAATTGGTCAGGTATTTGGTTACTTGGTGAATTTTTTTGGTTGTTGCTTGGCTTGGCAGATGTGAAGGTGTTTGGTCAGTTAGTCAGTTGTTTCATTAGTTGATCAAATGATAGATCAGTTTGTTGGTTAGTTGTTTGGTGGGTGGGTTGGGTGGGTAAATGGGTGAGTTGATGGGTAAGTAACTGGTTAGTTCGCTGATTGTTTTGGTTAGTTGGCTGGCTTCTTGGGTGGGTGGGTGGACTGGTGAATAGACGGGTGATTGGTCAGTTGGTTTGGATAGTTGGTTTGCTTTTCTAACACAGATCATACTTTGATATCAGTCTAGGGAAGTTAGCACTGACTCTCCAGTGAAGGCTTCCTGAGCTTCCTGCCTCCATCACTGGGCCCATGATGCTCCCATGTTACTCAAGAACTGAGGGCCTTCCAGGGAAGCAGATAGGGCAGAGGCTGACTGGGGATACCAAGCCATGAGTCTAGCACTGCTGTGGAGGGAACAAACTGTCAATCATCAATGTGTCTGTACTTGCACATCTTGTAAACATGGCATTACAACTTCTCTTCCCCTTATCTTGTCAAGGATGCTTTTATAGTAAAGAGAGAGAGAGTTCCTTTCCAAGACAGAATACATGTTTGTTTGCTGAAAAAATAAAGATAAAGATAAAGATGGCCTGGCAAAACGGCTTACTTCCAAAGTCTGCTGGTCCAGGTTTCAGTCCCCAATACATATGTAGAGCCAAATGTGGAGTGGCACATACGTCTGTTATCCTAGCACATGCCTACAGCAATAGGAGATGGAGCCAGTATAATCAGAAGCCTATGGGCTAAACTTATTTACCATAGCAAGAGACCCTGTCCCAAAGACAATGGAGCACAGACAAACTCTTTTGACCTCCACATATGCATGGTCACAAAAAAAATCAAGAGATTTCTCTTTTTCTAATACCCTGTCATGCCACACCAACCTCTCTGTTCAATATACAAGTTGTATTTACTTCCTAAAAACCCAGAAAATTAACACAAAATAGATGAAACAACCTCCCAATGTCCGGACATTCAATTAATAGAACATTAAAAGTTATTTTCCTAGCCTTAGATTTTTTTCAATTTGGAACTTTTTGAACATCTATTATACCATCCTAACAAGAATGTATAGAAATTCAATAAACTGAAAAGTTCAATGAAGTATAATATGACTCAACTTGGAAATATTGTTCAATATGTTATTACACTTTAGTAACCCTACTAGGTTTTTTTCTTACTATGATCCCTTTGAATATATTTTAGACTTTGGGTAATGTACTTTTGTTTTAAGGCAGTCATTTCTGTGAAGCAGAAAGTGGTCCCATGAGAAAATTTGATCTTGTCTGTTTTTGTTCCTTTAAGCAAAATGAATGTCAGGAAAAGTATCTAAATAACTTCTCTAAAAGGGCATAATTCTTCCACTGTAAATCCTAAGCATATAAAATGAGGAGTTAGTGGATATGTAAAACCATTACTGTGGCAAGGTTCTTTTCTAATCAATGAGCACTGCATAGGTTATGCAAAGGAGACACCAGAGACATTCGAAGCACAAAAATGTATAGATTCCACACATCTTTAACTACGAGAGATCTGCTCTTACATTTTTGTAGGGAGGGTATCTTTTTTCCTTTTTAATTTGGGAATTGTTGAGTTTAACTTACCTCTAAAATTACCATGCTTAGCAATTTATTCTATGTTAACTTCTAAATGGTTAGAAATGTAGATGGTCTATTAGGCACATTTTTTCATTTTTTAAAATTATGAATTATTAAGTTTGTTTAGGGAGAAATCACAAATTGTGGCACTTAAGGGAAATTGGGATCTAAGAAGGAAAGCTATAACAGAGTCATAAACACTTGGGATGTAGGAAACATGTTCTCATTTGGAAACACAGCATAGTTTATAAGGTTACTTTTAAGGAAAGTTGAAGTTTGGGGGGGGTGGAAACTGGAGTAGAGCCACGTCTAGGAGCTTATATAGGTAGACTTAGGAGGAACCTGCATGGCATCTGCCATATGTTTTTAGAGAAGTTAAGAGGACAAATGGTGAGGCTCAAGGAAAAAAAATGAGAGGGCAGATATCAAAGCAGAGACCAAGAGATTCGGAGGAGAAATGAGTAATGAAGTGACAGTTACACTCGTGGTCACCCTGAGTTTAAAGAAATTACACAGGTAGCAGACCTTGAGTTACAGAAAGCACCCATGTGGAGTCTAAGGGAAATATGCACATGGTAGATTAGAGGATGGAAGAAAATCATGCATGGAGTCAAAGTGAGAAGTTACCCCAGACAACAAAGCAGAAGCAAGCAGAAGAAACAGTGGCATGCTCTCCCCGTCCCCCAGGCTGGGTGAGTGGGAAGCCAGACTCAAATGTGTCCCTATGGCGAAGCAGAGAGAAGCAGAGTGGAGCAGCAGTTCCATAAATAAATGAATGAATGAATAAATAAATGAGAAAGCAAGCTGGATTTGGTGGCACACCTTTAATCCCAGCACTAAAGAGGCAGAGGTAGGAAGATTACCATGAGTTCAGGGAAGCAGAGCTGAGCTGAGCTGGGCAAGGTGAAGTGGGGTGGAGTTGCAATTTTTTCATTTTTTATCATATAGCAATATCAGCCCCCAAAATGCTCAGGAAAAAAAATGGAGCTGTCCATTCAAAATGTCCATCTGCTTGCAAGTGAGCGTATCTAGACAATTTCACATGTCTTAAGATTGACCAGAACCTTCAGCATTGTGTCCTGATATGTATACTGAAGTGTAAAGGAACCAGATTCTTCCAGACCCACTGACTAGGACAGGTCAGGAACCATGTCAGCTGCCGCTTCCTTTAGGAAGTGCCGGCAGGGAAGTCAGCAGGGCAAGGTAGGCATCTGGAAGCTTCGTTTGGGCCAGTGGAGTAATGCAATGTGTGCAGTTATTTAAACAGTGATAATTTCTGGAAGCACCTGAAAATATTCCTCAGGTGACTGAAGACCAGGGGTAGTTTTCAGGGTCTGGAAACTAGAGGTAAAGGCAAGAGAGGTGAGGTGTAAGAGATAGAAATCTAGTCAAAATTCGGAGACAGAATCAGAAGGTTGATAGCTCCTCACTTGAACTCAAGTGATACAGGCTGAAGGATTCTGCTCAGAGACTTCAATAGCAATGTGACTGGGAATCAGTGAAAGACTTAAGTGGAAGTGAAATGCTGGCACTTGAGACTGAATGTGGAAACAGTGAGTAGTGAATCCCAAACCAAATAGAAAAACCATGGTGAAGAAATCAAGAATGATAGCAGAAAAGAGGAGGGAAAGGAGGATAGATGAAACACCCCTTCACTCTGTGAAAGAAAATGCTTTAACTCTTTTTCCTATGGTCATTTTACTGAGCTCCTAAAAGTCATACTAACGTGGGTAGTGTGGCGACCCGTGCAAAGAGGAACATCATAGCATAACGTAATACCAGAACCTGTGAGCACATTATTTGCAAAAATGAAAGTCTCTGAAGAAATACTTGAGTTAAGGATCTTGAGCTGTGATTATCTATGATTAAGGAATGAGTCCTAACTCAATGTAAAGTGACCTTTTGCGTGTCACACAGAGGCAGCCAGCAGTAGAGGGGATGAGATGTAACCATGAAGGCAGAGATGAGCATGATGCAGCCATGATCTAAGGCACATCCACAGCCACCAGCAGCCAGTCGTAACACATGGAGCACAGCCTCCCTGGTGCCTCTGGAGGGAGTCTGTCCATGTCACACCTGCTCTTTTGACTTAGGGTCTGGGAAGCTATGAGAGAATACATTCCCACTGTTTAAAGCCACAAGACTTATGATTATTTGTTACAGTGCTCACTGAACACTAATATATCTGAAAAGTTGATCCAATCACTACTCACATTTTGCCAGTAAGGAAGGGAAACAACTTAAGAGTGCAAGGGTTTGTGCTGGCTCATGTTTCAGAGGGTATAGTTCATCCTGACAGAGAAGGCATGGCAGCCAGAGTACGAATGTTCATGGTACCAGGCGCATGGAACTAACCAGGAATTAGAAATCTGGGGGCAGAATAAGAAACAGATGCATCTCTCCACCCCAGCAATCCACTTCTGCTGGTGAGTTTACAGGTTTCAAAGGTTCCAGAATCTCCCAAAATGGCACCACCAGCTGGGACCAAGTGTTCAAACACATGAACCCAAGAGACTATTACATTTACCTTCTCACAGCTGGAATAAATCCCCCAACCAAAAGCAGCTGATTGGAGTAAGTTTTTACTGGACATCATCTTTGCCACAGCAGGTGGCAAAGCAGCAGCAAAAGAGCAAGGGAAGCTCTGTAAAAGGGAGCTGGCTGCAGCACCCATAAGCCTGCCCCAGCAGTACACCTCCTCCAGCTGGGCTTCACCTCCCAAATTGCCATCAGCTGGGGTCAAAGCATTCAAAACACATACGTTTATGGGGAACATGATTCAAACCATTAAGGGACTTTCTACAATCTAGCCATAGCACCCACCTAAACTACTTTCTCATCCCTTAAGAGTTGTGTCCGTGAGCTGGGCCTGGTCTCCTGGTAAATGTGGAATGACCTGGCTCCCCCCAAAAAACAAATAAAATAAAATCCTTATTCGTAGTGTTTCTCAAAGTTCTTCTATTGTAGCAAATTCAAGCAACAAAATTCCATTACTAGACCCAAAATAAAGAGATGTGCAAATACCACCACTATGCTTTCCTTCCAACATCCAGGTACACTAAGAAATCCCAACCTCAAGAATATAGATAATAGTTAACCACAATAAATAATCAGAAATGATTTCAGTACCTGTCTTTTAATTAAATCTACTTTAGTTATGAGGCGTATAATATTCTATTCTATTGTAATAATAGCTATATTTACCAACAAATTGTAAAGATTCCTGAAAATTTTAAGAATTGAGTATCACTAGTTAAGTAAAGGCTACCTTCATCCATCATGTGACTGGACGTGGACATGTGTCCCTTAACAGCTGTCTTTGAATTCCGGTTTCTACTCAGTGACTATAGAATTTGGAGGAGTCCATCATGCCATGCCTGCTGCCCCTGGGTAACTGAAGACACCCTAGCTTTTTCTCCTCCAACGTTTGATTGACACACTGTGAGCCAGAGGTGTTTACAGATCCTTGTCAATGAAGGGGCATTTTGCATTAACATACTTTATAACCTAAAAACTAAATAGTAGATTTATTAAGTGGACATCCTGACCCTTGAAATAGCTGTCTGATCATCTCTAATATCCACAGGCCTTCAACCAGATTCACAGACCTTTTTGCCTCTTCCCTTTTAATTGCCATTTATTTCTAACAAAAAATACTCCATAGGATAGGCGTGTTAGGACTCTTCCCCAGCCACTGTCCAAATCACGGCCCACAGTGCTCAGTACACCTCTAAAGAAGTCTATCCAAGGGTTTGTTATGTTTAGATTTAATTTGCATTTGTAAAGATTTACAGCCTCAGGAAAATTTTGGCAAACAAGGCATATGTCACAGATCACTTTTAGTACAGTTTCTGCCTCAGCATCCATATCCAGGCCTGATTTAACTTGCTTGAAACCAGCCGCATCACCTCACCTTGGGCCTGCTGAAAGTTCCTTCCCTGTGCAGTAGTTTCCCAGTGAACCAAAATGCATCAGTGCCATGCAGCTGCTGACTATGCTCAAACTCAGCAGCAAGCACGAGTCATAGAAAGATCCCATTTCACAGGTGTCTTTAAAATGGCCAATCCAGTCACATGGAAAAGCCTGAGGACCTTAAGAAAGGAATAACCTCCCCCTCCCTGTGTTTCTAGTGGCACACTCCCTGGTAGAACTCCCTGGTGCTTCTATACATACAGCTGTGCCCCAGATCTCTCAAACATCTGTAAGTAACAGCTTCTATTTCGTGCATTTTGTTTGCCCCAACTCATTGTGCCTCACTCCACTAGCAAAAGACTACCCAGGACTGTCCTACCTAAGACATGGCTGTGTTACTTTATGGCCTGTCTTAGAGTCCTCTGTGCCAAATTAGAATGAAACCATAATTATTGTAATCGCAAGAGATGAAAGTCCTGTTGTTATCAGAAACCATGACAAGGTAGTCCAATGGGGACCCAGATTAACCCAACAGAGTTCATTCCTGGCTAGAGAGGCTGGGACATGGCTATAGGGCATCCTAGTTCATATTAACTTCAGGACTTCCGTGTTCATTAGGTGACCACAAAATGAGCCAAGACCCATAGGTAAGGAAGGAGCTACTAATGGAGAAATGTATTGTCTTTGAGAACAGAAACTAATCACCTCTCTCTATCTGTTATTAGGTCTGTAAGCCTGGTTTTATGTCATTATCTTAATCATTTTGCTAGTGTATGTATGTTCTGTCTGTCCATACATGTGTCTCTGCAGAGCCCCCTTCCCTTTCCTGAAGTAGAGTGCTTTCATCTGTACCAGCCATAGTGGAACATGGGGTGTTCTGCTCCATTGCTCTTCCACCTGTTCCTGTTTGATCTCAAGTCTCCTACTGACCCCAGAGCTTGCTGATATTTTCACAGGATGCTGTGATCCTCAGGTCTCTGTTCCCCAATGGGATTGTAGTTGCAGACATATGCAGCCTCACCCAGCTGTTCAGGTGGATCCTGACGCTCAAACCTGAGCAGTCTCTCGGTCCACATCAGGCCCTCAAGCTTCACAGGAAGTGCTCTTAACTGCTGAGACATCTTTCAGCTGGCATGGTATTACCTTCATCTCACCATTACTGCTTATTTCAAATTGTAATTTCATAACTCTGACCTTTAACTCGTAGATAGTGTGGTTACATCCCACATTTGGAACAGCTGTGCACACCTCCATGGTGCAGAAAAGCCCAGAGTTGGGGGTGCTATTCAAAGCCAGTGATTTGCCACATGCTGCTGTGTGCACAACAGATGCAGTGTGTTCTATTTTGGCTTCCCTTGCAACAACCAATAACTGTATCTGTGACATATGATGATACTATTTCGGATGTCATAGTATGAGACCTGAGGAAATCCCACACTATACTAAAGAGGTTTGTCATTTCACACTCCTATTTCCATGTGATAATTTCAGCCACACTCATCTTATGTCATTGAGATAGCACCAATTTTATATCAAAAGTAAATTACTTCTTAAGATGTGTGCATGTACATTTATATAATCACAAGAATATTACTGAACATAAGCATATTACCTCACTCCTGTGAAAATAATCCTGTCTTATTGTATTATATCGAAAAGAAGAATGTGCTAGATTAGATGTGGCATAATAGGTAGAGTAGTTTGAAGTCTATTTCAAGTAAAAATTCCCATTTTTGTTTGGATATTGGCATTGCTATAGCATAATCAAAAATCAAAATTAAAGTTAATTTCTAAACTATGCACAAATGATACTATTGCTCATTGGACCTTTTCTATTTATGTAAAGCAGATGCATTCTCCTTTAACATCATCTTTGGTATTGTTATGCCAAGGGGACATGTTGCAGTCAGGTTCACATTGCTGGCAGAAATCACCCGACCAAGAGCAGCTTGTGGGAAAAAAAAAAAAAGGGGTTTATTTTGGCTTGCAGTCTCAAGGGGGAAGCTCATGGCAGGGAAAACGATGGCGTGAGCAGAAGGTGGACATCACCCCCGGCCAACATAAGGTGGACAATAGCAGCAGGGGAGTGCCAAACACTGGCAAGGGGAAGCTGGCTATAATACCCATAAGCCCTCCCCCAACAATATTCTGCCTCTAGGAGGCATTAATTTCCAAATCTCCATCAGCTAGGAACCTAACATTCAGAAAACCTAAATTTATGGGAGACACCTAAATCAAACCACCACATTCTGCCCCTGGCCCCCATAAACTGATAACCATACATGATGTAAAATTCAGTGCATTCATCCAACTTTAAAAGTCCCCATAGTTTTTATCAATTCCAATGATGTTCATGCATCCACCTAATCCAAGATCTTTTAACTGAACCAAAATACCAAAAATCTCCCCAAAATCATAATGACACAAAATAAACATTCACACTGAAAAAGATGGCATGGGGCATAGCAAAGAAATATTCATCCAATACAAGATTTAAAACAACCAGGGCAAACATCAAACTCTGGAGCTTCAAGTCCAACAACTCTAGGCAGTGACAAATCTCCAAGTCTGATCATTCTAACCAGCAACAAGTCTCTGGTATTCCAATTCCACCCCTCCAGCTAGGTTACTCACAGTCCTGGAAAACTTCATCCAGGGCCAGCACCTGTCCTTGGCAGACATCTCATGGTCTTGGCATCTCCACTGGGTCTCCACTACAGCCCACAGTCCACCCTCACAGCTCCATCAGGTCTCCATGCAGGCATCCAGCAAACCTGCTTCACACTGCCCATGGCTGTTTCCAAAACACCAGACTGTGTTGCAAATTCAATGACTGTCTCTTTCCTGCATTTCTTATACTCCACAATACCAGGTCGGGTGCAAATTTGTTAATCCAGGGGGAATAAAGCAGACTTTGAAGAACAGGGCACTCCTTGAGCACTCCGACCCCTTCAAAAGAGTCTACATTCTTCCTGTTGCACAAGTGCAGGTCAGCTGGCCCAATCTCAATAGTTGTAATCTCTCAATTTGCAGGTGAACAGGCAGCAGTTTAGGCCCAAAGATTTCATTTTTTCTGTGCCATATCCCCCTGCTCACACCAGTCCATTTCTACGTAATTCAACCCTGCACAAGTTCTCAGGACACAAGTATAAACTCAAGCCTCTCAAACTGCTTCTAGCCCAGTCCAAATAAGCTCTTTCTAACCCTCATAAGCCAAACCTCACAGTCCATAGTTCTTACTATATTCAGGTCTTTCACCTCTGACCATAATAGTCCATCAAGCTGGACTTACAGCACTGCAAGACATCTCTCAAGACAAGGTTTCAAATCCTTCCACATTCCTCTTGAAAATCAGCTCCAAAAGGCCAAAGCCACACAGTCAGGTGTCTAGCAGTAATCCACTGACCGTCTCAAGGTTTTCCAATTCCGCCCCTCCACTTCAGCAGAGTAGCCAGGGAAAACTTCCATCCCAGGCCAACAGTGCACTCCATGGTAGTCCTTGCACAGTCCTGGTATATCTAAAACATTTTCAGGTCTCCATGCAAACCACAGTCCATCTTCCAAAGGCTCTTCCAGCCTATAAGGGCCTCATGCCCTACCTTATTCAGCATCTCAGCAGTGGCTCCTGGAACCATGTGCAATTCATGACCACTCCATGCATTTTTCATGCTCCCAAAACTAATACCTGGTGTGCAGGACACAGCCATATTCTTAATCCAGGGATGAAATAAATCATAGCCTTGAAAAGCAGGTTCCTTCTCTAGTCAACTTTCCAAAAGAATTTGCATTTCTAACAGTCTTTGCTCAGGCATCCTCTCCATTGTTTTAATGTAAACAGTTGGGCCACCTTCCTTAAGATTGCTAATGTGTTGACAATAGCAGCTCTGGTAACCTAAAACGGGTCTCAGTGCCTCTCATTTTAACTTGCTTGAGGTTTTCCAACTTAAAATATTAAAATCTCAGTCCAATATCTTTAGCCAAGCACATCAGTCCATTACAAATTTAACCTTGATCAAATTCTCTGGGCCTGGGCAGCAGAACGCAACCATCCCTTCTGCCAGTAGCCCAGTTCCAACAAAGTCCTCTGCAGTCTTTCCTTCCCCTTAGAAAGCTCATAGCCAAGCCTCGAAGTTCAGTACTATCTGCATTTAGTATTCTCAAACTCTCATCAGAATAG
Source organism: Orientallactaga sibirica (assembly GCA_036365145.1). Classification (NCBI taxonomy): domain Eukaryota; kingdom Metazoa; phylum Chordata; class Mammalia; order Rodentia; family Dipodidae; genus Orientallactaga; species Orientallactaga sibirica. Next base: position 6,817,660 of record JAEOAD010001030.1, read on the forward strand.
TCCATAAAACTTGGCTTACCACTCCAGAAGGCATCTTCAGTTGCAAGCATCAAGTCCATGCCCATTCCTCCAAAACAAAGGTTCCAAAAGATGAACATCCACACGGTCAGGTTCATCTCACCCCACACTCCTCGGTACCACTTTACTGTAGCAGACAGCTTCAGGTTCGCTGAGATGAACTTCCAGACCAGGCACAGTTATGGAGGAAGGGATTTATTGCAGCTTACAGATCCAGGGGAAGTTCCATAATGGCAGAAGAAGCTGGCCTGTCTTCACAGGACCAAACACAGATAGCAAAAGCCACAGCCAAAAGCCACACAGCACAATACACCTCCGGAACTCCAACTAGACACACTTTGCATATCTTTAGATTGAAATCCTAAACTCACCACCACACCTTAGGGCTGGACCCTAAGATCCGCCCAGTGACTCTGCCTCCAGCCAGATGGCTGCAGATGCAAACTACAAACTAATAAAGCACTGAATATTTTTTGGGTGGGGCATTTATTCAAACTACCACAATGTAAAATGTGAAGTCTATTTCAAGTAAAAATTCCCATTTTTGTTTGGATATGGGCATTGCTATAGCAGTCAAAAATCAAAATTAAAGTTAATTTCTATACTATGTCCAAATGATACTATTGGTACTATTATGCCAAGGGGACATATTGTGGATTTTGAAATTGTATCTAATAGTTAAGTCTAGTTGTATCTTCCTGCATGGTATCTAACTTCTCGATGTTTGCTTTCATTTGTCATGGCATATTCTTAGTGACTAACTGTGATTTACAATCTTAGTGACTAAATATTCTTTTGGAATGTACCTGTTATTTGAATGTATTCATCTGAAGCCTGTTTTTGCTATATTTGGCTTTGGGTTGGGAGGTTTCTAAGAGTAGGGATATACCTTATGTTTGTATCTGAATAGATCAGGGCGTTTAATGGACACTCATAAATATTTATTGATGAACAGGTTTCCAACAGGTTGGCACAAGACTAAATTCCAGAGCTATTTAGTAGCAAATTAAAAAAAAAAAAAGCTGACAGCACTGCAAGATCAAAACTAGCAGTGGGCTTTGGCTGGGAACAGGAGAGGGAGCAGGAGGGCTTCCAAAGGGAGTGGTGTTTGAGATATGCTTGTGTCCATAACGGGGACTGTCAGTAGACAAACAGAGCTCTCAGGGAGCAGCTACGCAATCCTCACGACAGCTTCTGTGACCGTTTTATAATAGCTTCAAATTTTCATTTCTCCTGACCTGCAAATGACATTCTTATGCACTCTAAGAATCTTATTCTGAATCTTAGATACATAAATCTCAGCTTTCCTAGTCTACTTTCTCTTACACTTTTCTAACCCAGTGTTCTCCTAACATGCCCCCCCAGCGCTCTCGCATCAGTCACTAATCAACTGCAAATGGAAATATCAATGAATGCATATAATATTCTGCAGGACAGATTCTTTTATTAGCAAATACTTAAAAGCACAAAGAAAAGAAACAAGTAAAGAGGAAAAAATGTTTTCTATATTTTTGCTGATGAGTGTAGGGAAAATCTGAGCTTAAACTTTTAATATATATTACAGGTTGGGAACACATAAAAATTTACATAGATAAACAATGCAGAAAAGGCATGTTAAAATTATTCTGAATTTAATTGCCGGGAACTTGTAAACACATTTGTTAACTTGAATTTTCATTGCATTCTATGGCACATGCCATCACTTTAGAAGTTTGGTGTTGTTAAATTTTCCCTTGGACATAATGCTCACAGTTTTTTCTTCAAAATGAATTTGAAAGACAGTTATAGAACAAGTCTAAGTAATTATCAAGGATTCTCAAAAGCCTGGATGGTTAGGCATAGAATTTTTAAGTTCATACAGGTATTGTTAACCTTAAATATAAACGAACATGTTTTAAATCTTTGATTATTTAATACTATTTTCAAATTGCAATTATATATTATAGATATTATGGGGTAACTTTTATTTTTAAACATATACCTAAAATTATAGAACATGAAGATTTCCTTGAGAATTAATTTCCTGCTATATATCACATTCAATCATATTACTTAACTCACTCAGTATACATTTATTCAAGTGCAGTGTTACAGGAAGTACACTCAGCATTCATAAAGATGAAGGTAAAGCTTTTGCCTTGTAGAAGATGATGGTCTTTTGCAGGGGAGGGACAAACCAAGAGGCAAAGGATAGAGTGTGGCTGAAGAAGTCAGAGGATATGTCCTGGGACATAAAGCTGGAGGAACAGGGGCAAAAATCAAATGCATGCACAAGTAGATGGGCCTTGCACACTATGTTGTGATGATCTCATTATGGTACCTATGAAGAGGGGGATCTCTTTTCTACTTGTGTCCTTTTGAATAACTTAGGTATCTCTATGGACTATGAACTTGATGCAGCAAATAAAAAAAGCTGAGGTCAGTTAGGAAAACCCTGCAGGTGTCTCCATTCATGGAGAGAATTTAGTGTATATGGTGGGAAAAACCTTGAGATGAGTCAAATCTATGTCCAGCAGGAATGGAAAGAGAAGGAGGCATGTATCACTGTGGCAGTGCTACTTGGGTAGATCTTTAAGAGTGAAGTTGATATTGAACTCAGATGGCAGGTCACACACTCCATCCACTAGCCCCAAACCAATGACTGAACATGGTAGCATAAGCATGTGGCCATTCTTCCTCAATGTGGGACTCTGTCAGAGCCTGAATCCTGAATTCCCCATGGGTTCACTTAGACATAGTTAGACATGTCTGCTTGTCTAAAACTCCCTTGTTTCCTCCTTTCCTCTCACAGATGTATCTATAACATGGTCTGAAATCTCTTCTCATCTTATTCTGCTTCTGCCTTCCTTTCTCTCCCTGGGCTTCTCTGATAAATGACATACTCATGACTCTGCCAGCCTTTACCTCCAGAGAAAGGGCCTTAGTTTGGGGTATTAGGGAAATAGTTAGAAGACAGAAATGGCAGACATGCTTATTGGTTGGGTTCACAAGACAGAAGGATGTCTCACAGACAGCTCTGGATTTATACATGGCTAGTACACCCCCCTACATGGGCATCTGAAAATGGCAGCTTTTGACTATGATGAAACTGCTTCCTGCGAAGTATGTAACATATTGATCCCATTCACAATTATATGCAATATACTATATTATTATATAACATAATTATATATATATATATATATATATATATATATATATATGCTCCAAAGTCTGTCTCTATTTAGTAAGAATCTACCCCTTCTATTCATAACTATTTTGATCACTAACCCTAATTGATTAAGGTTGGCAATTGTTGAATGTAATCATTGTCTCATTCTACCATTAGCATAAATAGTTTTGATAAATATTTTATATTCTGTTACATACTTCTTCTACAGTGAAGGGAAGAATATAATTAGCACAGAGATTCTAAACCCAAACTACAACTTTTCCACTCACTGGTTATAGAAAATGAGGAACCACTTTTTCAACAATAGTATAACAAGGTGACAATATGTCTACATCTTTTTTTTTTTAACTTCAATTGGAAAATAGGCTAACTTCAAAGGGTTCCTATATGAACTGAATAAATAAACAGGCCCTTCATATAGTATTAAAACCAGCAGGTTTTTTATTCCTTTTTCTTTTTTACAAGGTATTACATGTCCCTGTGATCTATTTATAGTACATATATAATTTATGCTAGTTTGACAATTAGTGGCACGTAACCTGAGTGAAAATAAAAGAACCATTCTCTACATCCACACATATTATAGCCTGAAGAACAAGACGTGCTTGGAAAGGTCAAAGTTTTAGCAGGTTTAATTGCCATTCTTGGCCATGTCCCTGCTTGCTTTGCTGGAATTCATAGCAAGGAAGGAGCCCACATGGAAAAGCCTCCCAACCTCTGCCCAAGAATGTTATTGTCATCATCAATCTGTTCACTTTTTCACCCCTTAGAAACGTTGCTGTCATCTCCTTCAACATCCTCTGCAATTTCAGGGGAAATAAAAAGTTGTACTTTGTCCCTTGACAGACCAAGGGTGATATTCTTGTGTGAGCAATGAGTGGGTCTCTGCCAAGTCAGCAAACACCATTTTATGTGATTGTATTTGTCACAATTAGCTAACTGAGCCATATCTGTGTATCTCTGCAAATCAGGACCAACTCTAAAGACTTAGTTTTTACCCTAGGGTCCTTTCTAGGGAACATAATTTGAATGCTAAGAAATTTAATGTATTTGCCTCTTTCTCCTTTTCTTACCAATCTGATGCAATTACTAATATCAATATTCTATTTTATGGTTTTGTAGCACATACCTGTAATCCAAGCACTCAGGAGACAAGAGGCCACGGGATAGCAGGCTTGAGGCTAGCGTGGGCTACATAGCAAGATCCTGTCTTTAACAAAAATGTTTTAGCTGATAGTAATATTTATATGTACCTAAAAATAACCTTCCAAAAGTCTGTATGTCAACATGTTTAGAGATTTGCTATCTTTTTTTTTTTTTCTTTTCTTTTCTTTTTTTTTTTTTTTTTTGGAGAGAGACACAGAGGGAAACAGAGATAGAGAGGGAGAGGGAGACAGATAGAGATGGGAGCGCCAGCAGCCTCTCAGCTGCTGCAAACGAAATCCAGATGTGTGCTCCCCCTTGTGGTCAAGTGTGGCATTGTGCCCTTGCATCACTGCATCTGGCTAAACGTGGGATCTGGAGATTGGAATGTCTGGAGATTGGAACCAGTGTTCTTAGGCTTAGGAGGCAGGCGCCTTAACCACTAAGCCATCTCTCCAGCCCGAGATTTGCTATTTCTGATATTTATTAGAATAACAATACTATATAGGTAAATTCAGCATATCCCAGAAATTCTAGAATAAATTATTGTCTTAATTGTAGAATTTATTCATTGGTAACAATCTTACAATATTTGCCCCATATTATTATAAATGAACAGATAGCCTGAGTACCAGTTTAGAGTTAAGACTCATTTTATCAAAACCCAGAACAGTAGCAGAAAATAATTTCTTTAATGTTGTCCATACTTTATATTCCCCCCAAAGTCATTCCACACTTACTCATATATGGGAAACCTGTGCTCATTATTTTTAGCATATATATGTGTAATTTGCACTACAACTTAACATTAACCTCTATGTTGCTTTATTTCAGACAGCAGGAGCATTAAACAGTTCAAATACAAAATTGTTAGATATTCTGAATGAAATATTATATCTGTTTAACAATTCAATTTGCTCAATATTAACTATTGTTATATTTTACATTAGAGTCTGCTTCCTTCTGGCACTCAAGCATTGAGTTCATTCTGTATGTAATCTGGGGTCAGCACAGGCTGCTTAATTAGCAGCTAGTTGTATTGCAGAGCAATTTCACTCTGATAGTTTTAACAACTATAATAATGCTTTCTACAAAGTTGGCTCAGAAAAGTAACTGGTAGCATCTGACTCAACCCTGCAAACAAATGGCTATTCAGCTTGCTTTTACCTGCAGTGTTGGGGACCTCACTACCTGAAAAGACTTTACATTTTATGACAGATAGCTCTATATTTTAGACATAGCATTTAATCAAATTTAGCATATTTTAATGACTTTTAAAAACATTTATTTATTTATTTATTTATTTATTTATTTATTTATTTAGAGAGAGAGAATGGGTGCAACAGGGCCTCTAGCTACTGCAAATGAACTTTAGACACTACCACCACCTTGTGCATCTGGCTTACATAGGTGCTGGAAAATTGAACCTGGGTCCTTAGGCTATGCAGGTAAGCGCCTTACCTGCTAAGCCATCTCTACAAACCAAGAATATTTTTGATAATTGTCTATAATGGCAGAATAACAGAGTTACAAATTACCATTAGGTTCATATCAATGTATTCCCGTGCACATGTATTTATATGGGGGGAAGATGGTCTGTGAACAGAGGTCATGAAAGGACAAGGCAACACTATCACCAGTATTTACACTAATAAAATACAGCCTTTGGCACTCTTTCAAACATCCATACCTCAATTTCAATACTCTTAGTGAGTCTCTAATTTCCTATATTCTTCCTTCAACACACCTGTATAGTTTACCTTTTTCATTGTTGTGATTAAATTACCTGACAACAGGGCTGGAGAGATGGCTTAGCAGTTAAGTTGCATGCCTGTGAAGCTGAAGGACCCAGATCTGATTCTCCAGGTCCCACATAAGCCAGATGTACATGGTGGTACATGTGTCTGGAGTTCGTTTGCAGTGGCTAGAGCCCTGGTGTGCCCATTCTGTCTCTCTCTCTCCCTCTCTCTGTCTCTAATAAGTAAATAAAAATGAAAATAAAATCTTAAAAGAAAATACTTGACAAGAAGCAGCTTAAGGGAAGAAGAGCTTATTTTGCCTCACAGTTCCTTGGATACAGTGATACAATCCATGGTGGCCAAGGAAGGCATGTAGGAAAAGTAGGAAGGAGCTAGTCATACCGTATCCACAGCAGGGAGCAGAGAGTGAACAGGTGAGAAGGAAGTGGGATCAGAGTATAAAACCTCAAGGCCCACCACCACTGACCCACTTCCTCCATAGGCTCTACCTTCTAAAGTTTCCACACGCTTCCACATAGCGGCCACTAGCTGGGGACCAAGTGTTCAAGCACAAGAAGCTGTGATGGTCATTCACATTAAAACCACAAAATCCACTCGTTATTTTACTGAAAAAAATTAAATAAAATTAAATTACCTCAATCCAATGCCCTGAGTTGAAGACATGATCTTATAGATTAAAGGTTAAACTGTGCAATTCTTGACATTGTTATCTACTCTGGCTTTGACAGGCCCATCACATGCTCTCCATGAGAGTCTTAAATCCTTTCAGAGAACTCATGCAAACCAAATAACATGGCTTTAGAAATAGATGGTAACTTAAAAAAAATATTCAACAGATTTGGGGTCAACAAAAGAAGAATAGAAAGAATTCAGCTAGAATTCAAGAGCCATGGCTAACAATAAATGATAGAAGACAACCAAGTCTTGTCATTTTTTTTTTAAATTTAAATTTGTCCTCTTTCCTTTAAATATTGGAAAGGAATTATGTACAAGAAGATAGTGGTGTCTCTGGAGTGTATGTATGTCTCCTATTAATTAAATGCACTCAATATTTCTTAGCCAGAATTTCAGTTTCAGAAATGAAGATCAAGCACACACCACATTCCATCGTGTCCCACTGAGGAATGGGTGGCCCTGGAGCTGGTGGGAGGTTCAGGAGATCATTATCTAGCTGGAAGTACTTTAAGAAGAATGTCTGTGGCTGAGATCTAAGGAGCTCAAAAATTCAAAGTGTTTGGTTCTCTATTCAGAAATTTTTGACAAATGCTTTAAGGAGCAGAGGCAAAAATCACAAAGATCCCATTTTTCAGCCTCTCCTGCTCCCCCGCAGAGCCTCCATTGGTTTCAAAGATGTGCCAGGTTTGGATCTTCCTTATGGAGCGCTAAGCAGGGCAAGGGAGGAGACAAAAGACAAGAAGAGAGAAGGACTGAACAAGGAAAAAGAAAAGGTCTGTGGAAGAGTTTTCTTACAAAAGGAAAAAAAACCATGCCAGAGCTAATTTGGTTAATAGAATGCAACTATTATATATCTACAAAACATATTTATTAATACAATATGGTCTGGAATATACAAGTGCTGCTCTGGCTTCTTCAGAAGAAAAGTTCAACTTTGGTGTCATTTATTCCTCTATCTCTCCTATTCCCTATGTCATATAATTTTTGTAAGCATTTGTTTTCCCCCAGTTCCTCTCCGACCTCACTAAACTTTCAAAGGAGTTCAAAAACAAATAATCAGTTCAACAAAATCAAGGATTCTCATGACTGCCATGAAACTGTTTTGTCAATAGGACCAATATGATGTTTTTGTTGACTCATGCGCTACCTTAATGTGAATTCCTCAATTTCTAAGCATAAGGTTTTTTTTTTTTTTTTTTTTTTTTCTGTATTTATACATGATTGCATTGGGGTCAGAAAACATGGTCTCCCTTATTTAATTCTTTTGAAAGTTGTTGAGCTGGCTTTATAACCCAGGATATGATCAAATCTAGTATATCTTTTATGTACACTTGAAAGGGATGTGTATTCTGCAGCTTGGGATGCAGAACTCTGCGCATGCACCAGATCAAGGTTAACAGTCATAGTTCTGTTTTTGTTGTTGAATTGTTCTATCAATTATTAAGAGACTTATATTAAATCTTCAATCGTGACCATGAATTTCTCTTTTTCCCTGTGTACCTTCATTTAATTTTGTTTTGGGTCTAGGAGTAGATGCCTATACCTTAAAACTTTTGTTGTTGATAAATTTGACTTCTTATTTGCTGACCCAGTCATTTCCTTTCCAATAATGCTTCTGAGTGCAGTAGGTTTCTTATGGAAATAACCTAGTGTGTCTGCATTTTGAGATGTCTCTGGTAAGAAGCACACAGTCAGCTTTCAGCCTTTGTTGTGACTTTGTCATGCATCTGGAACATTCTTTGCTTTCTTTAATTAAAGCATCTTTCCTCTTAGAGTTAATGATACCTTTGGATGCATTTGTATTTTGTATGTGTGGCACCTGGTTAATATTTTTATTTCTTTATGATCTTTTGTAATGTAACATTTTTTCTTGTATTTATTTTTGTTTTTAACCTTTAAATGGGAATTTTTATACTTCATTTTGAAAGTGTCAACTTTTTTTCAATTAATTTACTGTTATGGGAAGAATTCTAAGATAACACTCATGACATCTGCCCTCTGCTTAAGAATAGGCAGGCTAGCCGGGCGTGGTGGCTCACGCCTTTAATCCCAGCACTCAGGAGGCAGAGGTAGGAGGATCGCCGAGAGTTCGAGGCCACCCTGAGACTACATAGTGAATTCCAGGTCAGCCTGGACCAGAGTGAGACCCTACCTCGGAAAACCAAAAAAAAAAAAGAATAGGCAGGCTCTGAAATATAATGGGACATCACTCCTAGGATTACATTTTGTATGGCCAAACTAAACAGTGAGCCCTTATAGATGAAGCACCAAAAAATGTATAAAAACTAAAAGGATTGGGCTGGAGAGATGGCTTAGCGGCTAAGGCGCCTGCCTGCTAAGCCTAAGAATGCTGGTTCCAATGTCCAGCGGTTCCAATCTCCAGGTCCCACGTTTAGCCAGATGCAAAGTGAGGCAAGGGCGCAATACCGCACTTGACCACAAGGGGGCGCACACATCTGGATTTCATTCACAGCAGCTGAGAGACTGCTGGCATGCCCATTTCTGTTTCCCTCTCCCTCTGTCTATCTCTCTCTGTCTCTCTCTCCAAAAATAAATAAAAAATAAAAAAAAAATAAAAGGATTAATGTCAGAAAACCAGTTGACTTTGCATGAACACTGAAAGTCAGATTCTATTGGATGCACATATGCAATGTGCTGAAAACCCATGTTAATTTTTACTATAGCACATGAGAGCTTGATAAAGAAAAAAATATCACCTTAATCAAACAAAGATTAAAGTTTTAACCTACATGATATGACTAAAAAATACATATTACAAAGTATGTGTTCCATATGAATAATCTGAGTAGTATGAGATGAAAGAAGATAGAGAGTACAAAGATAATGGTAAATGAATTGGGTGAATCTAAAAGAACATTCACAGCACAAACCATTATATCTATCTTGTCACAGAGCACCACAAACAATGGAACAGACAAGATTGATGGAAAGTTTCAAACATGCTACAGATATCAAGGTGTTCAAGTTGCATATCTTTTTTAAAATTTTATTTATTTATTTGAGAGAGAGAGAGAGATACAGAAATAGGCAGGTGGAGAGAGAGAGAGAATGGGCATGCCAGGGCTTCCAGCCACTGTAAATAAACTCCAGATGCATGTGCCACCTTGTGCACCTGGCTTATGTGGGTTCTAGAGAGTCAAGCCTCGAACCGGGGTCTTTAGGCTTCACAGGCAAGCATTTAACCACTGAGCCATCTCTCCAGCCCCTCAAGTTGCATATCTTAATGAAACAGCTATGTGCTGGTTCACTTTTAAAAAAGATACAATAAGCAATGAATTTTCTAATGCAATTGCTAACTCTAGTGGTGTTTTATACATTTATAAGAAATTATCACAAACTCATCATAAACTACTGAGCTTTGTTGGCATATGCCTGTCATCTCAGCACTCTGAACTGAGGCAGGACAGCCTAGGGCTACACAGCAAGACCCTGTCTCAAAAGTATCTATGTAGGGCTGAGGAGACTACTCAGTGGCTAAAGGGCCTTGCTTACAAAACTTGCTGACCTGGGTTTGCTCCCCAGTACCTGCATAAAACCACATGCACAAAGTGGTGCACGTATCTGGAGTTTGTAGCAGAAGGAGGTACTGAGGCACACATAGGTTCTGTGTGTGTGTGTGTGTGTTTCTCACACACACATTTAAATAACATTAAATAAAACATTTTTAAATATACAGAAATATACCACATATGCATATATATTCTAATTTCCATGGGGCAGGAGTTCAGTGGGTTTAAATAAGTTGTCTGCTCAGGCTAAGTGTTGGCCAGTGCTGCCATATCTTAAGGCTTAGATCATCTTTCAAGTTCATGAATTTGGGCAGAACCTACCTCCCTGCAGCTATAGGACAGGGGGATGTTCAGGTCCTACAGGCAGTAGGACTCTATTATATGGCCCTTGTCACAACATGACAGCCATGATTGCCTATTATTCCCAAAGCTACTCAGATATAAAGATGGCTGAAAAAGAATGTAAAATTAATAGGCAAATAGCAGAAAATGTAAATTTAAAAATTGTTAACCTAATGTAAGTCAAATATTCAAATTTACAGGAAACAAAAATGTCATGATTTTCTTTACATAAGCAGTTTAGTTGTCCAGAACCTCATAATTTAAAGATAAAAATTTACAACTTTAGTTGATGTGTATTTGTATTAAAGATACAAAATCTAGAAAATATTTTCAAAATTCAAAATTTTGACTAGTGAATTTGTCCAGACACTAAAGGGAAAACTAATGGCAAATTCAGAGTGCCTGTGGGAAGAGGAACACCTCTGGTGCACCTTAGCAGAAAAGCAGGAGTAGAAGCTGTGCATGACCTTCTTAACTATACATTCTCCATTTGAATGTTGTCCCCAATAGCTCTCAGCTGAGTCACTCCATGGAACTTTCCAGTGGCTAGAGAAAGCTACACTACCATGGCCACACCACCCACGAGCAAAGACATCCAAAGCCCAGGCTATGTGGCTATATAAAGGCTGAGCCCATGCTGGGGATGAAGCTCACAAGGTGGAGTGCATGTCTACCATGCATGAAGGACTGCGTTCAATCCCCAGCATGGCACAGAATGGTAAAATGGAGCACACCTACAGTCCAGGCATTTCAGAGTTGGAGGCAGGAGGATCACAAATTCAAAGTCACACTCAACTGCACAGCAAGTTTGAGGGCAGACCTGGCTACATGAAAATGAGACTCTGTCTCAAAACCAAGGGGAAGGGGATGCGGAAAGATCACCTAGGTCCAAGGACTCCTCTATCTGCAACAAAATAGGAGTCCTGGTCTTTCCAGTTATAAGCTCTTCATTTTCTCAGGAATATGTTTACCTGTAGGTAAATCTATGTCTCAGAATCTCTAGATATCTTTCCTAAGGAATCCAATCTAATGCCATCTGTAAATGAAAGAATATCACAAGCTATTATTGCTCAAGATACTCATGTAACATCTCAATAAAAGATTAGGAAATAGATCCCAGCAATATGAAACGGGATAACATATCTTGGAGGAGTTGAATTTATTTCCAGAGTTTAGTTAGTTCATTAACATTTAAAAGTCAATATAATTTATATTTACAGAAAGGGAAAAAGGAAAATCATAACCATTTTAACAGATAAATACAAAAAACTGATAACATTTATTTAACATTTATTTTTAGACCAAAACCTTTTATCAAATCAGTAATAAAAGCAGAAGTCCTTAATGATTTGAAAAAATACATATATGATGTTTATAACAAATAACATATGGTAGAATATTGAGGAAATTTAGCTGTACTTGAAAATGAGAAAAAGATGATGTTACCAGGTATGCTGGTACATATCTTTGGTCCCAGCATTCAGGAAGCTGAGGTAGTAGGATCGCTATGAGTTCAAGGCCAGTCTGGGGCTACACAGAATAAAGTCCAGGTTTGCCTGGACTAGAGTGATACTCTGACTTGAACAACAAAAACAACAAAAAGATAATATTTATCCCAATTTTATTCACTACTAACAGTTTCTTGTTTGTACACAGTACAATATGGCCATATACATATCAATATATCTATATATATATATATATATATATATATATATGAAGGAAAAAATGGAACATGAATTTGTTAATTTGTTATATAAAAATGAGGAGCTGGAGAGAATTTGTTATATAAAAAATGGGGGACTTGGGAGATGGCTCAATAGCTAAAGGCACTTGCTTGCAAAACCTGACTGCCTGGGTTCAATTTCCCAGTACCAATGTAAAGCCAGATGCACAAAGTGGTGCCTGCACCTGCAATTTGTTTACAGTGGCAGGAAGCCCTGACACACCCATTCCCTCTCTTTCTGTCTGCCTCTGTCTCTCTTTTAAATAAATAAAGATATTTAAAATGGCTATAAGCTAGATATGATGACTTGTGCATATACTCTGAATACTCACAAGGCTGAAGTAAAATATTTTCCTTGAGTGAGAGGTCCAACTAGATTACAGAGTAAGTTTCAGGTCAGCTTAGGCTAGAGTGAGACCCTGCCTCAAAAAGAAGTAGGATGGCTATAAATTAAATGTAGAGATAATATTATGGCATTAGTGAAGATTATTTGATATGAGACTAACTATACAAAATTAATTTTTGTATACTAAGAAAACAGGTGTTTCTTTTTGGTTTGTTTTGTTTTTTGAAACAGTGTTTCCCTATATGGAAAAAGCTGACATAGAACCCCAAATGTAGCTCAGGCTGCCTTGAGTTCAAGTTCATCTTGTCCTAGCCTTATGAGTCCTGGAGTTATAACTGTATGTCACCATGCCTGGCTAATATATTTTAAATATGAAATTATAAGAGATTTAAAAGACACCAAATCAGCATCCAACATATTCAAGGAGTCTCCACTAAAATGGAACGTAAATGGAGAAATTTTAAAAAGGCATAATGAATAAAAACTTTTCATATTGAAGGAAAAGCAGGAACACAATAGCTTTTTATAGGCAGTCAGACAAGGACAGAGACTCAAGGAGAACAAAGAGATGACACCTTGCCTGCCCTGGCAAAACTAGAATGTGTGCCTTGAGTCTCATCCAAGATGGCTTCAAGTAACTCCTAAGCAATAGCACTTCCTACCTCTTCCTCAGTGCAGCACACTTGAGTGGGTTGGTCCTTCCTGAGAGAGCCCTTTGAGTCTATAAACCAATCAGGTCTTTTCCTTATACTCCTGACTCCAGTGACAAAGCTCACCCTAATTGTATATCTGATCCATAGGAATGGGCCTGCCACATGTGTAGCCTGTTGACCTTGGCCCTCTTGGCTGCATTCTTCTGGCACCACACTCTCTCGATTACTGCTTTGGTCAACACTTCTCACTTCCCAGCCTATCTGGGAAGGGGGAAGGAAATTTCTTCTTGGCTGAGTAATTTCCTGCCTTGGTTTCAGGTGCTTTTCCACTCTACTTCCTGTGTGATCTTTCTTTAATCCCAGATTCCTTTACTATCCAATGTCTTAGCTTTCTCCTATGCAAGGGTGAAGTGCTTGTACTTCCACGCTCTACTTCTCACGTTTGTGTGTAGTACTTTGAATATATGGCCCCCATTATATTCAGTGTTTTATTGGTTTATAGTTTGCATCTGCAGCCACTTGGCTGGAGGCAGTGTCACTGGGCGGATCTTGAGGTGTGGTGGTGGGTTTAGGATTTCAATCTAAAGATATGCAAAGTGTGCCTGGTTGGAGTTCCTGAGGTGTGCTGTGAGGCTTTTGGCTGTGGTTTTGTGCTCTCTCTCTCTCTCTTTCTCTCTGCTTGGACCTGTGAAGAGCAAGACAGCTTATTCTGCCATTATGGAACTTCCCCTGAACCTGTAAGCTCCAATAAATATCCCTTCCTCCATAACTGTGCCTGGTCTGGAAGTTCATCTCAGCAAACCTCAAGCTGTCTGGGACAGTGTGCATGTGTTTTCTTCTGAATCCACACTCTGGGCTCCACGTTTGGCCTTCCATGTGCATGCCCTTCCCATTGTCTTGGGAGAGTTCCTTGTCTCTCTATTCACCTTGTCTCATTTTCCAACCAGACAGAGGTAAACTTACTTTTGGTATGAGCCTTTCAAGCCTTCCCCTGGATTCTAATTATCCTTAAAATAAACCTTATGATTCATAGTTGACCCATCTCAAAGTCTATTTTCTCAATTCTTTGTTAACTGGACAAGAACATACAAGTTGGACATAGATTAATTTATTCTAAATTTTATGTGGTAATTCAATGGGCAAAGAATAGCTATGGCCATTTTGAATAAATATGCCTAAAAGTTTTATATTTGTAGTTGTCCTTGTGTATTTTGCAACTATAATCATTAAGACAGCGCACTACTGTTATCAGGACATATACCCAACAAAAAGAACATTGGTCTCTAAGGACAAATGTAGCCAGATGACTCATGGCAAAGTTGTGAGGAGAGGAAAATTAGCAATGGGTCCATTACTAACAACCTGTGAAAAAATCATGAGTCCTACCTACATGAGACAAAAAAAGTAAATTCCAGATAGATGTACATCTAAATGTTAAAGGTAAAATGTTAATGTTCTAGAAGAAAATGTGGGAGAATTTCTTCATGGTTGTAGTTAGGCATAGATTACTAGGACACATGTAACATCAACCAGGAAAGGAAAAAAACATTAGATGAGACCATATTAAAGTTAGAAGCTTTTGATCATTAATAGACAATAACAATTACAGAAAACTACAGAATGAAGTGTAATCCTTGCCCTTGTCTTATTAAAAACATGTAGCCTCCAAGTCTTCTTTTGTAGTCAATTGTGATCATTTGAATGGATGCCCCCCAATAGATTCAGTTTTATTGAAGCTTTTTGGATTTCCAGCTGCTTCGTTCGAAGAGGTGTCATTGTGGGTGGATCCTTGAGTCCAGCCCTGAGGTGTGTTTGGGGGAGGGGGGTGGATCTAGAATTTCCAGTCTAAAGGCATGCAGAGTGCCTGAGCTCTACCTGAGGTTCCTGGAGTGTGCTTGCTTGTGCTGGTGTTGGTTGAATTTTTCTCTCTGCATGCACCTGTGGATGGGGGCCAACTCCTTCCACCATTAAGTAACTTCCCCTGGATCTGCAAACTTTAAATATATCTATTCCTCCTATAAACTGTGTCTGGTTTGGAAATTCATCCCACCATTGTGAAGCTGACTATGGCATCACTTATGGACACATACAGAGTACCAAAACATTTAACACCATGCACACATTTCCAGCAGAGGTCAAAGAGGTAATGTTTGATGTTTTGCATTTTCTGCCAACCCTCACTGTGTAATCAAGTGAACTGTTTGTAACATATTTAATGCTTTTGAGCTTTTGTTCATATTTCAGTTTTCAGTGACCCCCAAAGTAAGGCTGTCTGATGCTCCCTAAGTTCAAGAAGGCTGTGATATGACTGTCTGTTCTGTTCCTTACTTTTTCTTACATCAAAAATGTTGTCTAATGATAATATTTGTTTAGACATGAACTGTGCTTTTGGTCAATATTTAAATATTCATGAATCAACAATATATGTTAGACAAGGTACCTTTAAAAGTAAAATACATTTATATGTTAATATGTTTACTAAAAGGTGATCATGTTTTTATAGTAACATAACTCTATAAAGTGGTTTCTCAATATTCATAGGGAATTAGTACCAGCAGCTAATCAGAAACCAAAATCTGAAGATGTTCAAATCTCTTACATTAAATGATAGAGTATTTACATATAAACTGTGCACAACTTTCTGTATACTCTGAATCATTTCTGGGTTACTCTAAAATCAGTACATGTTAATAATTTGTAAATAATTGCTATATTATTTTGTTTAGGTAATAATGACAATAAATAATATTGTGCAATTTAGCACAGATGCAAATTACTTCACATATGATTGATATTCTGTTGCTTAAATCTATGAATGAATAACTCATAGATATGAAGGATCAACTGTATTTGTACTTGTCATAATAGATTTGTATTCAGTAATTCAGTATTCAGAGTAACTTTATGGATGAGAGTTACCACAAACAATAAATAAAGACTTGTCAGTGTTAGTACCACAATTACTATCATCAAATTGCTACAGTGCATAGCCATTGTGGTAGGGCCGAGTGACAGGCTCAGGAATGCAGAATAAGAAAAAATACCTCAGTCATCTCCCTTGGTCTCCAGATCTGCACTTCTACTGCCTACTGAGCAGTTGCTTCAGATTATCCCATTAGAAACAGAAGTTCAAAATGAACTTTTTCTTTCCCCTCCCATAGAGTTGTTCTACTTCCTATTTTATCTTTCCTTTTGTATAGCACTAGCACTCACTGAGGTAGAACTTGATGATTCTGAATGCCTCTGTACCCCACTCTGAAACTGTGATGATCATTATATTCACCCAACTCTACACTGTGGCACCTAAGTGGCCATTATCCCCACTGACCCACCTCAAGCATCTCATTGAATTTAATGCATATATGTGCTTTCACCTTCTTCCTCCTCCAACCAGTTCTCAAAATTTTCCAAATAATTCCAGTGCTGAGGAATGGCTCCTGAGTAAAATCCTTGCTGTAAAAACACGAGATGACCATCATCCACACAAAGCACACACCTATGAGCTTATCACTGAGATGGAGACAGGTGAATGCCTAGAGCTTTCTGACTAGCTAGTCTAGCTGGAAGACAAAGCAGAAAAAAATGGCTCAGAAGTTCAAAAACATTGAAAATTTAAAAAAAACAACATGCAAAAAGTATGTGAGGGAATTGTAGGACACCATAAAATGACCAACTATCTGAATTATGGGTATACTAGAAGTAGAAGAAATTCAGGCCAAAGTCATGGAGACCGAATTCAACAAATTATTGAAGAAAACTTTCCTACTCACTCAACAGAGACACCCATCCAGATACAAGAAGCGTGAAAAACACCAAACAGACTGGACTATAAAGAAGAAACTCTCCAAGCCACATCATAATTAAAACTGTAAACAGTGAAAACTAAGAGAGAGTGCTAAAAGAAGCAGCAAGAGAGAAGCAACTCATAATATACAAAAGAAATCCTATCAGAATTATGTTAGATTTCTCATTCTCAATGGAAACCCTGAAATCAAGAATGATTTGGAATGGAGCACTGCAAAATCTCAAAAACTATGGCTTCCAACCCAAACCACTGCACCCAATGAAAGTAGCTCTGATAATAGATGGTGAAAGGAAAATGTTCCATGATAAAAGCCAGCTCTATGATTATAAGAACCCAAAGACAGACCTACAGTGAATTCTCCACACAGAAGAGTCAAACAACCAACCTCAAGAGCCAACAAGAGGAAGAACACAATTACAAAACTAGAGCAGACACGAAAACATTCAAAGCCCAAGAAAGCACCAAGCACCATAAAGTCTCCAACATGGCAGGGATTAAATCAAACTCCACAGTTATAACATTAAATATTAATGGTCTTTACTCACCCATCAAAAGACAAGAGTTAACAGGGTGGATCAGAAAAATGGACCCTTCCATCTGCTGCCTTCAAGAAACCTGCCTTACAACTAAGGATAGATACCTCCTCATGGTGAAGACATGTAAAATGATTTTCCAAGCTAATGCAAATAAGAAATAAGTGGGAGTGGCTGTATTATTATCTGAAAAAGAAAATAGGCTTCAAACAAAATGTAACCAAAAATGACAAAGAAGGACACTTTTTACTCATCAAAGGAATGATCCAACCAGAGTACATCACAATCATAAATTTATATGCATCAAATACAGGTACACCAAAGTTTATATAGCAAAACCTACTTGATAAAAAAAAAAAAAGACAGAAATAAATTCCAGTACTATTAGTAGGGGATTTCAATAACCTACTATGTCAATAGACAGATCATCAAAACAGAAATCAACAGGACAATAATAGATCTTAACAAAACCATAGAACAATTAGACCTAACAGATGTCTACAGAACATTGCACCCCAATTCTACAGAATACATATTCTTCTTAGCAGCCTATAGAACCTTCTCTAAAATAGATCATATATTAAGGCATAAAGCATGCCTCCAAAAATTCAGAAAAATTGATGTTATTTCCTGCCTCATATTGGACAACAATGCATTAAAGCTAGAAATTAAATACAAGAGAAACAGCAGAAATTACACCAGCTCCTGGAGAATGAACAACATGTTATTAAGTAATGATTGGGTCATAGAATAAATCAAAACAGAAATTGTAAAATTTTAGAAATGATAATGAAATATATGAATGATATATGAATGGTAACAAAACATACCAAAACTTGTGGAACACAATGAAGGTAGTCTTAAGGGGAAAATTCATAGCACTAAAAGCCTTCATAACAAAGACATAGACATCTCAAATTAAAAACCTAACCATCCACCTAAAGGTGTTGGGAAAACAATTACAATCCACCTCTAAGAGTTCCAGACAAAATGAAATAATTAAGATCAGTGCTGAAATTAATGAATTAGAAGCTAAGATAGACAGTCTTTAAAAATTGACAGAACCAAAGAGAGAGGGGGGGTCTGATATTAACAAAATAAGAAATGAAAAGGTGAGGTCATAACAGACACCAATGAAACTGGAAGAATCATCAGGACATATTTCCAAAAACACTATTCTACAAAATTGGATAACCTGGATGAAATTCCTAAATCACCTAAACAAACCTATCACATCCACTAAGCTTGAAAGTATAATTAAAAAACCTCCCAAAAGGAAAAGTCCATGACCAGGTGGATTCTCAGTGGCATTCTACCAAACCTTCATCAAAGAACTGGAACCACTTTTCCTCAAGCTTGTTAACACAATCAGAACAGGAAATCCTCCCCAACTCCTTCTATGAAGCTACCATCACCCTAAACCAAAACCAGATAGAAATAAAAAAAGAAAACTATAGACCTATATCCCTGATGAACTTGGATGTAAAGATCTTGAACAAAATTCTCACAAACTGAATTCAACAAAACATCGAAAGCCTTATCCACCTCCATCAAGAAGGCTTCCTCCCAGGAATACAGGGATGATTCAACATATGGTAATTGATTAACATAATACACCACAAAAGTAATATTAAACACAAGAACCACATGATCATTTCAATTGATGTAGGGAAGGCCTTTGACAAAATACACCACTTCATGATCAAAACACTGGACAGACTAGGCATGGAGTGATTATATCTCAACATACTAAAGGCTATATACAAAGTACCTTATGCCCAAATCATACTTAATGAGGAAGGCTCAAGGAGTTCTCATTAATATCAGGAACAAGACAGGGGTGTCCACTCTCTCCCATGCTATCCAACATAGTATTAGAAGTCCTAGCCTAAGCAACAAGGTAGGAGAAACATATTAATGGGATGCAAATTGAAAAGGAAGAAGACAGACTAGCCTTATTTGCAGAAGACATGATCCTATACAAAAGTGACCTGAAAGAGTCTACCAAAAAACAATAACACCCATAAGCCCACCCTCAACAATACACCTCCTTGAGAAGGACCCAATTTCCAAAATACCACCAGCTGATGACCTACCATCCATAACACATAAGTTTATGGGGGGGGGCCCTGAATCAAACCACCACATTACAACACTGGTCCCCATAAATTGATAACCATCTGTAATGTAAAATGCAATGCACTCAATCCAGCTTTGAAAATCATCACATTTTTTAGCAATCCTGATAATATTCAAACATCCCCATAGCTCAAGGTCTTTTGACTGAGCCTTAACAACACCAACAACATAGCAAAAAATAAATAAATAAATAAAAAATAAAAATTAAATTAAACAAATACAAGATTTAAAACAAGCAAACATCAAACTCTGTAGCTCCAAGCTCAACAACTCTAGTCAGTGACAAGTCAGTGATAAGTGATAATTCTAACCAATGTCAAGTGTCTAGAGTTCCAATTCTACCCCTCCAAAGAACTAAGCTACTCAAAGTCCCAGAAAACTTCATCTGTGATCGCTTTGGCAGCCATCCAGTAATCCTAGCCTCTCCAGTGGGTCTCCACTACAACCCACAGTTCATCTTCATGGCTCTATCAGGTCTCCATGCAGGTAATCCAACAAACTTCACGTTGCCCGTGGCCATTTCCAAAATATAAAACCATTTTCCAGGCCTGGAGAGATGGGCTTAGTGGTTGAGGCACTTGCCTGCGAAGGCAAAGGATCCAGGTTTGATTCTCCAGTTCCCACATAAGCCAGATGCACAATGTGGTGCACACATTTGCAGTGGCTAGAAGCCTTGGTGTGCCCATTCTCTCCCTCTTTCCCTCTCTCTTTCTCTCCTGCTCTCTGTCTCTAATAAATAAATAAGTAAAATAAATTTTTTAAAAAACTGTGTTTCAAATGCAATGACCCTCTCCCTCCTGAATTTGTTATATCCCATATTACCAGATGTACTACCAACTTGTTAATCCAAGGGGAAATAAATCCAACTTTGAAGAGCAGGGCACTCCTTCAGTATTCAAGCACCTTCAAAAGAGTCTACATTTTTCCTGCTGTCCTAATACGGGTCAGCTGGCCCAATCTCAAAGGTTGCAATCTCTCCAACAATTGCAACTGAAAGGGCAGCTGTTTCAGCCCAAAGACTTCATTTCTTTCTGTGCCATATCCCTCTGCTCACACCAAGTCTGCACAAGATCTTAGGACACAGCCATAAAAGCAAGCCTTTCACACAACCTGCTTCTAGCCCTGTCTGGGCAAAGCTCTTTCTCACCCTCACAAGCCAAACCTCACAGTCCCTAGTTCTTACTGCATTCGAGTCTTTCAACTCTGACCAGAACAGGCCATCAAGCTGTAGTACTGAAAGGTGTCTTAGGCCAAGGTTTCAAATCCTCCCACATTCCTCCCTCAGATCAGTCCAGTTGACCAAGGCCACACAGTCAGCTTCCCAGCAGCAATGGCCCCACCTCTCAGTACCACTTTTGCTGTCACAGTCATCTTCTCATTGCTGGCAGAGAGCACTCAACCAAAAGCAGTTTATGGGAGTTTATTTGGGCCAGGGGAAGCTCCTTAGTGGCACAGGAAAACAATGGCATGAGCCGAGGGTGGACATCACCTCCTGGCCAACATAAGGTGGACAACAGAAACAGGAGAGTGTGCCAAACACTGGCGAGGGGAAGGTGGTTACAGAACCCATAAACCCCCAATAACACAAGGCCTCTAGGAGGATACAATTCCCAAATTGCCACCAGCTGAGGACCTAGAATTCAGAACGCAAAAGTATATGGGTGACACCTGAATCAAATCACCACACCAACTGATCCTGCCATTCCTCTGCTGGGCATCTACCATAAAGGCTCCACTCTTCCTGCAGAGATTTTTGCTCAACAGTGTTTATAGCTGCTCAATTCACAATAGCTAAGAACTGGAATCAATCAGGGTGCCTGTTGTCTGAAGGACTGATAATGATGATGTGGTACATATATACACAATGGAATTCTACACAGTATTACGGGAAAATGACATAATGAAATTTGTAGGAAAATGGATGGACTTGGAACACTCCATACTAAGTGATCTCACACAAGCCCAGGAAAACAAATGCCACATGTTCTCCCTCATCCATGGTTCCTGAACTGGAATAGCTTACGTTGCAGGCATATCTGACAAGCAACTCAAGGACCAAATAAGAGGGATGGAAGGGTGGGCCAGGAGGGGGACAAGATGGTGGAGGGTACAGGAGATATACACAATCTAATCCAAAATGAATTGATACCAGAGAAAACTTCCTCCTGGATAGCAGATTGAAATATATGACCCTCATGGAGGGATCGTCTGACAAGAAAGTCCCTGGCGAAGGTGATATACAGCCTAACCCTAAAATATTTGGCTCTGGTCTATAACTCCCAGTGCCAGAAATCAATGATAACTCATACTGAGTTGTTTATTGGAGAGACCTATGAGGTCCCCAAAACAAGACAGGCCTCTGTCAAAGCACTTGATTAACTGCCTGAGGTGAAAGGTAAGACCCTATTGCTGAAGACACCACATGCTACCAGCACAGAATATTGAGAGATATGGATGAATCTGGAAGGAAGCCAGCTTGGAATGTTTAGCCCATATAGTGATGAAAAGCACTACATGAGCTGCTGGGGGAAAACGGCCAACAGCGTTGTGACCAAGCAGAGAATCCTGCTATATGAAAGCAACCTGCTAGACAAGATGTACACACCTGTGCAATAGCAGCACCCAGCGTAGGTGGGTAACCAATGGCGCTCTGATTGCTAAGAGATCTACTTAATGGAAAGGAACCCATAGTTGGAGCTGGAAACAAATTCAGAAACCTATGTATACCAAGACTATGAACTCCAATGAGAAGCTCCCACTAGTCAAAAGTGAGGCTACGCCCATCACTATCTCTCTAAATTAGCAATGTTTATCCCCTTAAACCTATCCCAATCTCCATCTCTGTTGGAGAATCTATTTTCCTTTCCAGAAAGCAGTGAGATCCAAGAACAACCAAACTCTATCCGCAAAACAGGAATAGAAAACTGACTCCCCATCAGCACATGAACCACCCTCCTCACAGCAGCCAGAGCCCAGGTGAGCCCACAGAGGAACTGGTGAGATGAGCAAGAGTGCTGTGTCCATGGCAACCTGCACCAGGACGATGGAGACAGACACTGAGGACACTCCAAATGCACCAAAGCATAAATCTGGAAGATGATGAGAGTCAACAGTAAAGTAAACTTGAAGCACACCCACCAAGGCTCAGGGGATTTTGCAAAAGAGGAGGTGGGAAAAAATGTAAGTGCCACAGTGTTCGAGAGAATATCCAGAGGCATTGTCCCCCACACACAATGACTGACTGCTACTCTCACAACTCACACCCTACAACTCCATGGTGAACACCAGCAATCCCACTAAGTAGGGCCCCCAGTGGAATAGGGGCAGGGGGGAGGGAAATGATGATAACAACACATGATGTATCCACACAAAGTTTCTACTTAATAAAAAGTAATAATAATGTGGAAAATGGCTGAGAAAGCTGTTGTCAATCTCTGGCCTTCACATGTTCATGCATACATGTTTAGACACACACACATACATACACATGCATGCACACCATACCAGACACCAAAACAATTCCTTGTGGTAACTTCATACAAAAACTGAACAATTTCCCCTTGACCTTAGGATGAATTCTAAGCCTTTAAATGGTGTATACAAATTTGTTAATCACCTGAGTCTAAACCTCACTTCCTATTGAATACCACCATTCCAACCCCTGGGCTGCATTGATTTCCCAGTGGGTCAAAAATCCCATGGATAACTGCTTAGCACACGCTTTCTTTGTATCTGCAATACAATTTCCATTTCCTTTGCTCCTCCCTGAGCCCGGCACAGATGTCACTCCTCTAAGGGACATTTCCTGTATGGAAGCCACTCTACGGGATGTGTAGAGTAGGCCAGCATCCTCATCTGGAAATAGCACCATTTACTACGAACAAGGGACCTTGTCTTGTCTTCTCTTCATCACCAGTACCTCACACAGTCCCCGCCATGCCATAGGTGCAGAATAAATATTTCAAACTGAATGGGATGGAATTGAGCTGAATTACAATCTGGATGCTGAGGGAGTACATGCAAATAAAAAGATTCAAATGCAAAGTGCCAAATGAGAGCTGATAGTTGCTCAAAAGAGAGAGCAATTACTCCAGGCTAGGGAGACTTGGATGAGGCAGAACATTTGATAGAATCAGTGTTATATTTCATGGGCTTTTATGTTCATTTCAATCTTCCCAGAGTTACACTAATTGTGGAAGTAGCTGATTCAAAAGTACCAGGACGGTACCAGAGGCCCCTCTTTTAATGCACAATGTGTCCTTCAAGCCTTTGAAAAGTCTAGCAATCAGTGTGTTCGTGTATATTTCCATGCATGGGAAGCAAGAGGAGTCATTCCATTCCCACAATGGTGTAAGGCTAAAAACTACTGAACATTATTTTCATTCTTTTGTTAAAGCCATTGTTTCATGTATACCATGTAATAGACTTACATGAATCAACAAAACATCCCAGATGAAGGTATTTTCTTTTAGCATACATTTTTATTTATTTTTTATTTATTTTTATTTTTTGGTTTTCATGGTAGGGTCTCACTCTAGACCAGGCTGACCTGGAATTCACTCTGTAGTCTTAGGGTGGCCTCGAACTCATGACGATCCTCCTACCTCTGCCTCCCGAGTGCTGGGATTAAAGGCATGCGCCACCATGCCAAGCATTTCCAGTGTTATTAACCGTAAGTAAGTTAAGGAAGAAAGTGTGAATGAGTATGCATGTGTGCTTTGACCACCTTTGACTGACAGAAGCAAATCATGTAAGCATTTAGTCAGCTCAGGAGATAGCCATCCCTTCTAGAGACAGAGAAATAAGAGATGTTTCTGCCAATTTTGGATAAATATTATCTTTTCTAGCTTTCAAGTTTTCAGGAACGCCAAGTTGCAAGTTCCTATCATAGTCTTAAAATAATTTAAAAGACAAAATGTATTTCATATACAAAATATCTTGGAAGATATATACTTTATAGGATGATTAATTTGAGCTAATGATCATACATTAGCTCATATTTATTATTTTTGTGGTGAGAATACTTAAATTTTCTCTCCATAACTTTAAATAATATAGTGTTACTACTAATTATAGTTACCTGCTATACAGCAGATTACTTAAACTTACTCTCTGACATTTTGTATCCTTTGATTAGTCTCTCAGCAACTCTGCATCCTCTACTCTCCCTGCAAACCTTGGTAGGTAACTGTCATTCTGATTCTATAAATTCAACAGTTTTATACTCTGTAAACAAGAGAGATCATGAAGTATTTTTGAGGCATATCTTGCCCTGTAGCCCAGACTGGCCTCACATTCACAATCCTTTCTTAGGCTACCCACTATAGAGATTACAGGTATGTGCCAATACACATAATAACGATTTATTTTTCTATATCTGACTTATTTTGCTCAAAATAATATTCCACCAATTCAGGAGTGATGTCATAAATTACAGGACATTTTTTCAAGGCTGAGTAGCATTCTGATTTATGAAGAGGCAAGCTTGTTTGTTTCCATAATTCACTGATGGGTAGAATGAGTCTATGCCTTGGCTGCCTTACATAATGAATATTGAGAGTACAGATATTTTCTTTCTTTTTAAAAAATTTATTATATATTTCATTAGTTATGCTCATAATGTGAATACGTTCATATTGGTGCCTTTGATAGCCTCCTCCCTGTCCTCCCCCCTCCAGAAGGACCTTCCTCATTGGGGAATGTGGGTCGTGCATTTGGGGGTAGCCATCAGTTATGGGGAAGAGGCAATGTCTCTGTGCATAATGACCCAACTGTGCTCTAACTACCTTTCCGCCCCCTCTTCTGCAAATTTCCCTGAGCCATGTTGGGTTCATTTCAGTTCTACTTCAATGATGAGGTCTTGGGAGCCTCTGTGTCTCTGGATCTCTGGTTTAGTAGGAGTTGAGTGTTCTCTGTGTCTTATCTCCTTCAGCTTGTGCTGGTGTCGGGTTCACCAGGTAAGCTGCACTCTTGCTCATTTCCCCTGTCACTCTATGGATCAGCTGGGGCCCTGGTAAGATGCGGCAGGCTGATCCTCTCCTCAGGTTTGGCATCCATCTGAAAAAGAGAAACAAATTCTCCAACACAGAGAGAAGTCAGCATTGGATAGATGGGATAACCATTATATGTTAGAGAGAATTTTATATGTGTAGGCCCTCTTGTAGCCCACAATTGGTGGGAGCTTGATCTTGGAGAATGGAGAATGTCACTTTTTGGACATGATTTTTAACTTCCTTCCCATTTCCAGCTATGAGTGCCATTCCACTGAGTGGATCTCTTAGCCAAATCGAGAACAGGCGGTTACCCACCATGGCTGTGTGCCACTATTGCACTTGTTTGAGCATCACTTCAGGTTGTTTACTGCTGAATACTTTAGACTATGAGTTGTTTGGACAGATGTCTGTCATTTTCCCCCAGTCATTCATGTAGCACCTTCTGGCAGTATACAAGCTGACTGTCTGGGGACTGACTCTCTTCCAGATTCTAGCCAGCTCACTCCATGTTCTGTCCCAATAGCATATGGTGTCTTCGGCAGTAGGGTCTTACCATTAACCTTTGGCGGGTCATCAAGTACTCTGACAGAACTCTGTCTTGTTTTGGGAAACCTTATAGGTCTCTCTGATCAACAGCTCATTGTGGAAGTTAACCGCATGCTGGTACTGGAAGTTACAGGTCAGCACCAAGGAAAAAGAAGGAGGAAAAAGATAGGTAATATTAAAGAGAGCAGAGAGAGAAGAGGGAGAAAGAGAGCAAGAGAAACAGAAGATTAAGGTTAGTCTTCATGATGTACTCTCCAGGGCCCTGTGGTTCAGGTGTTTCATCTAAGGACCTGATGAAGGTTCGATATTTTTCAGGATACAGGATTTTATGGTACCATTTGGTACCATTTGGGTCCCGATTGGTGTCTGCCCGACCCTTAACCCCCCTCCCCCAATCCCACCCTTCCTATTGTCTGGTCCTCAAAATGCTTATTAGGTACATCAGCATCTCAGGAGAGTCAGGTCAGGAGCCACAGATGAATCAGACCATGTGATGTTTATCTTTCTGTGATTGAGTGAGGTCACTGAGAATGATCTGTTCCAAGTTCAACCATTTTTCTTCAAATTTCATTGTGTCATTTTTCCTTACTGCTGTGTAGAATTCCATACTATAGATATACCTCATCTTTGTTATCCATTCATCTAATGATGGACATCTGGGTTGATTCCAGCTCTTAGCTATTACGAATTAAGCAGCTATAAACATGGTTGTGCAGACCTCTCTGATCCGAGGCTAGGAGCTTTTAGGTAAATGCCCAGTAAGTGAATAGCTAGATCTGTTGGTAGGTCTATAGTCATCCTTTTTCAGGAGTTCTGATGGCAGAGAGGTCTGCCTGCTCAGAGAGTGGGAGCCTGTCAGGGTCTGGTGAGGGTTCTTCAGTGGTTTGGGGTATGGGAATGTGTGTTCAGGAGGCCCAAGAGGCAGGAGTTGGGGTGCAATGAGACAAAGCATACTGGTGTTGCAGCTGGCCTGCAGAGGAGGGTAGTATGGATTGTGTGATAGTTCTGTGATACTGAGGGTTGAGGGCATGGGATAGCAGGTCTGTTGGGACTATGTGGCAGGGAGTGGCTGGGACTGTAGGGTCCTGTGACAAGGCTGAGCAGGGATATGGGATTGCTACAGTTCAGGTGAACCACATAGGGGGAATTGGTGGTGGTCCAGGTGGGTGGTAGAAAGGGGGGGAGTGGTGAAGAATAGCTTTTTGGCCTGTGTCTGGGTCATGCATAAGGGGAATGCTAGAGGAATGGTGTTTGCATTTATAGTTCCCTTGCCCCCAGGGGTGAGGGCGGGGGCAGGTGGAGATGGAGCTGGCATGTGGGCTTCTCATGCCCATGTGTGGGGGCAGGCAGTGGCAGTCATGGAAATGGAGCT
This sequence comes from Orientallactaga sibirica, assembly GCA_036365145.1. Lineage (NCBI taxonomy): Eukaryota > Metazoa > Chordata > Mammalia > Rodentia > Dipodidae > Orientallactaga > Orientallactaga sibirica. The sequence continues at coordinate 6,845,413 of JAEOAD010001030.1, forward strand.
GGCATGTGGGGTTCCTGTGCCCAAGGTGGGTGGTAGCTGGGGGGAAGGAGCTGGTGTATGGGGGTCCTGTGCCCAGGACATGGGATGGTGGCAAGGGGGCGATTTGGAGTTCCTGTGCTGGGGGGTGGGGTGGCAGCAAGGAGGGGAGGGAGTTCGGGAGTGGAGTTCTCGTGCCTTGGGTTGGAACAGGGCAGCAGTAAGGGGGATGGAGCAAGTGGAATTCCTATATGCAAGGAGGTTGGGGGTGAGGTGGGGAGGGGGCAGAGGCAATGGACTTCCTGGGCCCAAGGAGTGTAGGGGTGGGGCAGCAAGGGGGTGGAATAAGTGGGGTTCCTGTGCCCAAGGAGGGTAGGGGTGAGGCGGCAAGGGAGACAGAGCAAGTGGAGTTCCCGCATGTAAGGAGGGTAGGGGTGGGAGAGCATGGGTGATGGCGCTTGCTTGTGGGGCTCAGGTGGAAGGAGCTTAGGGTGGAGGAACATTAGCCTGCTGGCCTTGGTCCACTTAGCTAGTGCAGGAGGAATCTGGGGCTGGGACTGTGGCTAAAGCAGCTGATTGAGGGGATTGGGTACTGGTGGGCTACCTGAGAGTGTGGGAATCAGAGGGTTCCCTACTTTGCTCCTCCACTCCCTCCCACTGAACCCTAATAAACCCTAAAGGTCTTGCCTTGCCTTCCCTTCCAGGTGAGGAGTGTTTACACGGACCATCTTGACCAGAAGCCCAGATATTTTCAATATAGTGATTAAACTAATTTTCTTTCCTTTGGCCTAAAACATGGTAGCCAAATTACTGATAGTTCTGATATTTTCAAAGATTTAAGAAACCATGTTGTTTAAAGAATGGCTTCAGTAATGTACATCACAACAAATACGATGGAAGTTTTATCACGTGTTTCCCATCCTTACTAACATGGGGTATCTTTGGTCCTTTTGATTATGGCCATTCTAACATGGGGGCAGAATAGGTCATTCTGCTTTTAATTAGTACTTCCCTGATGATTAGTTATGGAGAGCTCTTTTCCCCAATATATCGGCTGGAAATTGATTTATATATCTTCTTTTGAGAAGTATACACTGAAGTGTTTGGTGCATTTTAGTGAAGTTATTTGTTCCTATTGGGATGCTTGCATTCTTTCTGTATTTTTCATATTAAGCTATTAACAAATTGTGGTATTTGGATTTGTTCTCCTATCCTTGAGTGGTCTCTTCACACTGCTGCTTTCCTTGCTGTGCAGAAGTTTCTGCTTTGATGGATTGCATTTGTCTGTTGATAACCTTGCTTTTGGGGCCAGGGCCAAAAGCATCACTTTCCAGACAAATGTCATGGAGCTTCTCCTGGTTACTGGACTGCCTTGTGCCAGTTCTGGTCTCACATGCCCATAATGATGGCTCACTCAAGGGCTGCTTTGAGCTCTCCCTCCTCTTCTTTTTAATGTCACAGATTATTTTTTTCATATGTCTATGATGTATTTTGTTCACATTCATACCACATAACCCTCTGTTATTCCCTTCCCACTCCTACTGACTACCTTCTCTCTGCAAAGTAGCTTCACTGTTGTCTTTCTTGTTTCTCATATTTTGCTTTATTTTATTTTATTATTTTTGGTGACTGAATGAGTTTTAGGGTTGCCTACAGGTTCATTGGCTCATGGATGAAGTGTTATTTACAGGGCTCTGAGTACTTTACCATTAGCTCTACCACTGAAGAAAATGTCTCTCCCTCCCCTGACAATGGTTAAATACCTATAATTCTCCAGGTGGAGGATGGGACTACCTCTCTTTAAACAGAGGTAGGTGTCCATTAAGCCAAGGGGCTTCTCTGGCACTTCTAAATACTTGCACCCATCCAGTATCCTTCCCACATCTGGCATTGTAGTAGCTTTATGCTTCTCCCAAGACCACACAGGGACCCTACTTAGTGAACCCTTATTCACTCAGAGCAGGGACTGTTGCTTTTCCTGCCTACCATAGTCATGCCAAATGCCTGAAAAGGAAATAACCACCAATATCTGCCCAAGTACTTCCTATTCAAGTCTTGCTCACTACACACAAAAAAACTCAATGGAAAGACAAAGTTCTGTACCCCATATTCCAGGAGATCAACAAATAGTTATTTAGGACAAGAAATATATAATTGCTATAATCTTTTTATATGGATAAGTACACATGATTCTTAGATGAATGAGCTGAGCATGCTTATTGATTCCCAAGCATTAGAAGGGAGGTGGCAGGCAAGTGAGCTAAACATGCAAAGAAGAGTGTTCCTTTTTTTGGATCCAAAGGAGAACATGCTTAATTTTCTCTCCAGTTCTTCAAGGCTTTTCCATCTTTCACCAATCAAGATGCTGTTTGCAGAGATTAGAATTTTCTGTTCTTCCTTCCACATCCAGTTCAGGCTTCACTCCGAAAAGGATGGTAATTATGGTCATGTCAGTTAACCCAAGGATTCAGTGTGACACAACAAAGCGAATGACCCCCCAGAGGCAGCTCAGCCACGTCTTACTTGAGGGAAGAATGTCTCCAGTAGTATCCTTATTCCAGGTTGGAGATGAACATCATGGCAGTATGGCTCCAAGGGGCATCAGTTTTTTCCTGGCCTTGCAGTACCTTGATTGAACCACAATATAGCTCTCAGTGGTTTTATTTGTTGTTGTTTGTTTGTTTTGACATCGGGTTGGCAGTATATACTCTGATTAGATTATGTTTATTACATATATGAAGTTAGCCACTGTATTCCCACTCCTCTCCCAATTAATTAGGAAGAAATATCTCTTGGTTATTCTATCACTTAAATATTAAATCATTAAGTTTTTCTACTGGCAGAGCTGAAGAATATACTCTGGGATTTGATTTTTTAGGATAACATGCGTGAGTCACAAAGTGAATACTATTTTCATTTGTTAAAAGCCATGTGGGATTGGTGGCTTTAGCTAAGACTCCTACTCAGTCTGGACTGGTGGATCCACAGAGCTGCAGACATATGGACAAGCTAATTTAGAAGAGATCATAATAGAATTTCTGTAAATTCAGAAATTTCTGTTTCCCAAATGAAAGAGTGATCTTGATACCAGATCAGGAGGAGTCTTGTCATTTAATCAGTGAACTTTACAGGTGACAAGGTGTGGGCCAAAGTATAATCTAATGGGAATGAACGTGCTATAACTATTTTCCTTGAAGTGCTAAATGCAGAGCAAGAATGAGCTAGTTACCTCATCCCCAGAGCACAAACCAAGAAGACTACTTTGAAAAGCAAATGTGAATTTGAAAAGTACATGGTGAACCCTTTCTAACCTTCAGGCATCCCTTTGAGGAACAGACAGCAGGAGTTATATTTTCTCCAAGCTTAAAGATCAGGCTTCCAAATTTGCAGACACTGAATGGCAATGTAATGCTGAATCCATACTTACAAAAGTTGACCTTTTTATCATAGGAAGAAACATAATTCTACCACAGACTCCAGACAAAAATCTAGTCTCTCTTAGAAATATTCCATGAGGGCTGGAGAGATGGCTTAGCGGTTAAGGCGCCTACCTCCTAAGCCTAACAGCGCTGGTTCTAATCTCCAGGTCCCATGTTTAGACAGATGCAAAGTTACACAAGGGCGCAATGAGCACTTGACCACAAGGGGGTGCACTCATCTGGATTTTGTTCTCAGCAGCTGAGAGGCTGCTGGCGCACCCATCTCTATCTGTCTCCCTCTCTCTCTGTCTCTCTCTCCCCCCCCAAAAAAAAAAATTCCATGAAATTTTAGCTGATTTCAGATAGATAAACTTCAGCTTGCATTTCAATTTATTTATTTTCAAGATATTCCATAAGGTGCATGTAATAGTTATAAAATTATGTTATCTTTATTAAAGTCCAATCAAGTTACCAAAGGACAAATTACTAGCATTTTCAAAACTGTTCCTGGCCTTTACATTTTTGCTTGATTTAACATTCATTCCTGGAAGATTTTGATTTTCAAGGTCTACATCAGAGTGGTGGGGATGGGAAGAAAAACATCAGATTAAAAAAAAAAATGTAAGACTCTTGCCTTTCTGCAAAGATTTTGCAACTGAGAAGAAGGAATCAGCATGAAACACCCAAAGTGTTAACAAAGGAGGCAAAAATGGTCAGAAGTGCGGAGGAACTTCTACAGAAAGTGACATGAAGTTGAGAAAATGAGTTCTTCATGTCTAACAAGTGAAAATAGGGAGACAATGGAAGGTGTCATCTTTGAACTAGAGCTCACAAAGTTGCCTGTCATTTGAATTAGACCTCAAAAGGTAGACACATAGGAATGTTGTGTAAAAATATGGCTAATGCAGGAAAAGGTCATGGACTTCCATTTCTCTAGAATGGGTCCACAGTACCTGGGACACAGAATTTTCCATGCAGTTATCCTGTGGGCATCTTCCTAGAGGCCAGCAAGACTCAGAAGGGACACAAATTCTTAAAATGCTCAGAAGCCCTCCACCAAGGGTCATCCTCTTGTGAATAACAAGGAATTGCCATTGAATATTCAGTGCATATTTTAGCCTACCAATATAAGGTGTCAAATTATCAAACAGCAAACCAAAAAGTAGCAGTTTTCAAAAATAAGGAATTGTCAATTGAAAAAGTAATGGATCTTGGTCACAACCATGGAGCTCATTTCTGGAGAGGTGAATTTTAAAAAGCCTTCCTTTAAAATGTGAATAATGCATTTTATTTATTAGGAAATAGGCAGGGTTTTTTTTGTTTTGAATATGGTGAATATATAGATTTATGTGATGTAACTGTGTTGGTTTTGAAATGAAATATCTAGATTCAAGATCATTTGGAGGGGCTGGAGAGATTGTTCAGTAGGTAAAATTGCCTGCTGCACAAATGTGATGACTAGAGTTCAGATCCTGTAGTCCCAATGTGTCTATGGGGTGACAGGTGGCAGAGACAGGAGGAGCACCAGCACTTTATATCTAACTGGCCTAGTGTAGCAAAACAGGACCTGCAAGATGAGGACCATAACCCAAGGTTGTCTTTTGATGCTACATGTGCATTATGGCTTATGCATTTCATACTCATATACATTCACATATAATGATAAAAAATCACTTTCACTTTCAATAGATCAAAACCAAAATATAGTCTAAAATAGAATCAGAGTAGAGAAGATGAAAAGAAGATTATAGATTTGAAAAGCTTAATGAAGTTGAAAACCACAGAATTCAGAATGAAGTAGACATGTTGAAGAAAGGTGTCAAAGATGCTTTGTGAATTTCAATTCTTGGAAACAGAAGATAGTGCGTAGCTCACAGGGAGCATTATTTTTCTTTTTTTAGGATGCAGCTTATACTTGGCTTTAATATGGATAGATTACTAAAATGAATTCTGCCAACTCTCTTATAGAACTTATAGTTCTCAAGTTAGCCATCAAGAGGAAATAAATATCAACTCAATGACAATGTCATGCTCAGAGCTGACAAGCCTGGTTCTGTCTTCCTCCTGCTGCAGGGTAGAAAAGTATGTGTGTCTCTGTCGTGAGTGTGTGTGTGTGTGTGTGTAATTCAGAATAATTCTTGGCTGTGTGTGATAATCAGAATGATTTTAAGACACCTATAAGCATTTCTTACTATAATACTTGAATTTTTAGTTTTGACGCTAAGAATTTCATGGGCTGTTATGATATATCAGCAACATGTATAAGTATATTTTGGGGCGAGGATAAAACATCATAAGGCATTGTTCTGTACTTTAAGTAATTAGCAATTTAGTAAAGTTGTCAGACACAAACAAAATCACTTCTTTCTCATTGACACTACATTGTTTATCAAAGCCTAAAATGGTGAAGCCTTGTAAAATATGCCTATCTCACTTGCTCTTCTCTTAAAAATAGTTTTTCTCTGTTAGAATCTGGAAGTGGGCAAAGAGCAGCAGAACATTCATCACCTGCTGACCTGTTTCTTCAGTCTGTGGAAATGTTCTGCGTGAAGAGAGTAGCCCTTGGCTATCAAATGAAACATCAAATTTGAGTTGTAGGAGTATGTGTTCTGAGTTTGAACCTGTAATGCAATGAAAAATTTTCAAGCACCTCATTATTCATATATCTATGAAAACACATAAGATGTAATGAGTTTACCACCCCTTAACTCTAAATTTCTCAACTGTATTAAAGGCATATCTCTTCAATAGTTTTGAATTTCTACTTTATCTTACATCACTTCTATTTAAACTTTTTCACTTTCCAATAATGTTGGCGATGGAAATTTTACATTCAGTTTCTTTTTTTTTTTATGTCAAAGTGAAAGTAATTGATTCAAAGTGAAACTATAAAACCAAAATATGTGCCAATTACTGTTGCCTCACCTCTCATCCCTTTTGTCCCCTTCAAGCTATTGGTCTCTCTGAAAAGGTTCCAACCTTTGTTTGAGACCCTAGAGCACTGGACCAGATGCTGGTATATGTCATAATTACTTCGGAGTGGGACTATTCTGTGAGAATGGAGAAATAATGAGATTTGCCTGAAAAAAATATTATTAGCACATCTTAAAGATTTACATCAAGCTTCACCACTCCTTATTCTAAAGTGTTAAGTATGCTAATGAGGTGTCCCCTAGAAAGAATAGAACGCTCTTAGCTCGAGTGTGAACTATGCAGTAATAGATGGCTGGGGGGAGGAACATCTGAGCTGCAAATATATGCAGTGACATTATGAGCACACAGTGACAGGGAGCAGGAAGGGCCATGCCCTGTTGGCTGAAGCGAGAATGGGAGAACATGTCTCAGGGGATCAAATCAACTACATATATATGTAAAAGTGTATAGATGACTGCTGTCTTTCTGAACCCCACCTTAATGAGCGTTTTATGCTCCAATTCTACATGATTGAAGCTGCCTGCCATCGAAGCAGCTGAATCCAGGTCAAAACAGAAGTTAAAAGAAAAAAGTGCTCTGGCGTGAGAGAGCTTGAACTTGCATTACCAAACTGCACTTGCTGTTTGTATGAACTTTAGATTATTTAACCTATTTAAGCAAGCTGTACTCATCTGTAAAGTGGGAGCAACACCAGCTCTATGCTGTAAGGCTTTTTTGGTAAATTGATGTGATACTTCATTTTTAGTCACTTAGCAGAAGGCCTGCCACTTAAAAAGCCATTAATAATGTGGTGGTTGTAGTAGGTATTATTTGCTTTTGTTATTGCTATGACCAAATACCTAAAAGAATCAACTTATGGGAGGGAATGGTTCTTTAGTTTTGTTATCTATTTGGGCTCAAAGATTCTGTTTTAGTGAATGTTGATGAGGAAGGCAGTTGATGGAAGTGGACGTGTGTGGTTGGTGCTTCTCACATTTTGGGGAACTAGGAAACAGACAGGCTAGACCCTATCCAGAGATGGGCTTTAACTCTCAAAGTAGTCTAGGTTAGCATGCCAAACCTTGTGTCCAAAAGATTCCATAACGTCACAAAACAGTGACTCCAGCTGGAACCAAGGAGAGACATTTCAGGCCCAAACCAGAACATTATCTATCCCAAATTTTTAAGGGTAGTCATCCATCCATTCTTGCAATTCTTCATCTATTAAGTCAGCTCAGACAACTGTGAGCATTCTGCTATAACCAACTTGACTAAAAATGACAGGTTGGGGTAATAAACCTCAAGATCCACCCCAACAGCACACCTTCTCCAGCAAGTCTCCACCTACCATGTTGCATCATCGGTGGGGATCAAGCATTCAGCATGCACGAGTTTGTGGGAGACATCTGATTCAAACGACCACATTGCAACTTATTGGTTGCTTTGTCCTCCACTTCTGAGAGTTGATTCTATTAATGTTGCCTACATTTCACATCACCATGTTCATCAGTACATATACAAGCTTTCCTTTGCCAATAGGGATGATTATTTCTTTTCTTTAAAATATTTTACTTTTATTTATTTATTTGAGAGAGAGAGATACAGAAATAGGCAGAGAGAGAGAATGAAAATGGGTGTGCCAGGGCCTCCAGCCACTGCAAACAAACTCCATATGCATGTACCACCTTGTGCAACTGGCTAACGTTGGTACTGAGTAATTGAGCCTTGAACTGGGATCCTTAGGCTTCATGGGCAAGTGCTTAACCACTAAGCCATCTCCCCAGCCCCTCCCCCGCTTCTAAAAAATATTTTATTTTTATTTATTTATTTGAGAGAGATATGGAGAGATGATTCTTTCTTTGTTACTTTGTTTCTTTGTTACTCTCCTCTCTTATTGGGTTCAAACCAATGAAGACTTTACAAAATATACTTAGAAAAGAAAATCTTCTCCAAAGATAGTACATAAGTGTAGGAGCACAATTGCTATGTAGAGTTACAATAAGAAAACAAATTAAAGATACTTAATTTTATCAAAAAACTATTCAGGTTAAATTATGGAAATTAGAGATTATTTACCTATAGTGATTCCATCCTAAGAAATTCACAATTTTGTAGAAAAAATAAAACAAATTATATATGTAAGGTAGAAAGGATGAGAGAATAAACTGAAGCTTAAAGAACCTACATATTCAAGTATGGCTTCACAAGCATTTGTTGAGCAAATTTCAGAACTATACTACACAAAATCAATAGGTTTATCCATATTTTACTGCTTGCCTCCCTTTTGTCATGTGATATAATTCTTTGTTTTTCTTTTTTAAATTGGTGTATGTGTGTTTGTATGAATGGACTTGCCATGCTATGAATGTGGAGTTCAGAGGACAACATCAGGGTGTTTGTATTTTCTTTCCACTTTTTTAAGAGTTTTTCCAGTTGAGCTGCCCTGTGAGCTTCTGGGCTCTGTTCATTCCACCTCTTGTTGATTTAGGTGTGTTGGGATCTCAGATATATGCACCACTTTGTATCTGTATTTACCTGTGTGTTGAGGAACCAAACTTGGCCTGGCAGGTTGGCAAACAAGTGCCTTTAACTGCTAAACAATCTCCCCATGTCTAATTATTTTGTTTTCTGCTAGTTCCCCAAATAATTCTAAATCAGCTGATTTGATAACAGATTGAATGTTTAGTTGCTTTCTTTGGCTTACATAAAAGTCAACAAATATTTTCTCAGGTAGTGGGTATTTTAAGCTTTGAGAGTCACAGGGTCTCTATAACAACCTGTCAACTCTGTGTTGTAGCACAAAAGTAATCATAGATAATATATACATGATATGCATTCCTCTGTTCCAAAGATCTTTATTTACAGAAAAACAGATGGTGGGGTATATTTGGCCTACAAATGCCATTTTGCCAATTTCTGCTCTATGGTATAGGCTTCCTGCTACATCAACACAAATAAAATATTTTGCTGTCTGATATTCATAGGAATGGTACTATAGCAAACAGAGAGTAACACCCAACATCAATAGCAGCAAGGGGTCTTAGATTTTACCCCACTTTCATGAAAATAAGTCAGCAGAACACATTTCATGGGCAGTGGTAATGATACCTGACTCCTTAGTTCTAAGAGACAAAGGATAGTCTATTGTCAGCAATAAGCACTATTAGAGTGGACGGTAAGCACACCAACCCTTTGCTCACGAGAGAGGCATTAGCACTATCTCAAAATTCTGGTCTCCATACAAACATTCTTGAGTAGATAATCTCAGACAAAGGCAGATAGCATTTCTATCCAGAAGATGTGCAGAAGTACCATAAAATCAGAGAACTATAAACCAACCCCAGCCCCAACAAAATACAATCATGTACCTACAAACCTAGAAAGTGATAGAAATCCAGGATGAAGCACTGGAGAGATGGCTTAGAGATTAAGGCACTTGCCTGTGAAGCCTAAGTATGCAGGGTCGATTCCCCTGTATCCACATAAGCCAAATACACAAGGTGACACATGTTTCTGGAGTTTGTTGGAAGTGGCCAGAGGCACTTGTGTGCCCATTCTTTCTATCTGCCTCTTCCTTTCTCTCTTGCCTTACTCTCTTTCTCTCAAATAAATAGATAAATACAATATTTTAAAAGGAAATCCAGGATCAAGCCCATTACAATTAAATACCCACAGGATTTACCAAACTAAGAACATATTTTCTACTCTTTCTTTACATTTTTAATTCAAGATCCTATATAATTTACAACAAAAATAGGTAGTGGCTATATTTTATTTACAATCCATAATTTCCATCTATAAGGCCATTCTTTTATAGTTATATATTTTTAGTTATTTTAGAATTCAAAATTTTCAATGTGGCTTACTTAAAGAACAGTTATTTAGATTTACACATGTATGTTTACTCACCTCATATGTGTGTATGAATATATGGAATGATGCCCCTTAAATACTTATCAGAAGCTCAAAGGAAAAGAAAGGAAAAACTGCTAGTGGCTTGAAAAATCATTGTGATACTTCACATTTTAAATTAACTCATGAAAATTTTAGAGGCTGTTAAGAGATTCACCTTCTGAGATTTTTTTAAATTTAGAGTTTCTAAGAATCCCAATTATCTATAACCGCAATTATGTGTCAAGAGATGCCCCAGACCAGTCCTTCTCTGCAACCCTGGGAATACAGCTAGATAAATGTAGATTGATTAGAGTGAGGTGTCTAGCAGAATGAGCATAAAATCAAAGGTTAAATACCAATTTCTAATCATAAGAATACCGATGGTTATTTCTGAACTAACCTGCTAGTTAAGAAGCTTAAAAACAAAGAAAAACAGGTCATCATTTCCCATATCATGTTGACTTTGTCAGTGTAGCATAGTGAAGGACTAATGGCCTCTATGTAGCACGTGTGCCAGCCCCTGTGCTATTGCTCACCAGTCCTTCTGGAGTCTTATCCAATAACTCCTTTGGAGTTGCACCTGGTTTTCATAAGCTTTGTATGTGGGTTCTCTGTAGAGTGCAGTGATTTGCTTTAGTTTCTTATCCAGGAATAACTTGATATTCAAACTCTTGTGAGAAGACCCAGTGAGGAAGAGAGTCAACGTCACAAGTCATGAAGTGAAGGGGATGGAGGGGGAGGACAAGTCAATTCTGAGTGACAGCTGTAACTCATTAAAATATCTGTAGTGGAACATGTTAATCTTGCTTTTCGAGTTACTTATTTGCTCTTTATTTGTTGGTAGATATTCATCCTGTTTTTATGGAGAACACAGGATGCAAGATCACAGTTTTTGCAAACAGGCTGTCCCAACATCAGCACACACATGTGCAAGCAGACAAGGTGAACAGGAGAATACTCTGGCCTATGGTGGAAAATGATAATGACTGAGAGTAGAGGGGGAGGGGTCTCGTGCTACCTGCCTCCTTCGGGGAGCACATTTTACCCATGTGGTCCAGTCATAGAATATGAGGAAAGGGTGCATGTGTAGCTACTACAAATCAGTGTGTGCTTTTTAAAAAGCATTATTTATGTGAGAAAGAGAGTGACAAAGAGCGAGGCAGATTTTGAGAGAATGGTATCACCAGGATTTCCAGTCACTGCAAACAAACTCCAGATGTGTGGGCCACCTTGTGCATCTGGCTTACATGGATACTGGGTCTTTAGGCTTTGCAGGCAAGAACCTTAACTGCTAAGCCATCCTTCCAGGCCCACAGTGTATTCTTATATCAAAAGAAGTTTCTCTCCTTTTTGCCATGTTAAATCTTTTGGAATTATAAACTTCAGTCATTTTTAATTTGGACATTTGTAACTGAAGTTTGCTGATTGATTTGACAGAGGGTGAGGTTTATCCCTTCCTTGTATAGACATTTTCCAGTGTTACCTTGTTTAAATGTATGGGCATGAAGATTCATGGAAGATAATGGATGGATGCATCTCTCTCATGCCTCACAGAAATGCTGGAGATTTTCCAGGCAGAATATAAAGCAGTGGCAGGTACCATGTTTTTAAATATTATTTTCACTATGCTGTACTTTGTACCTCTTTTAGAAACAGTGTATGTCAGTCACATTTAAATTAGATGAAAACCTGAATTTTTCATATTAATTAAAGTTCAATGGATTCCTTATAAAGAATACATGAAAAGATCAGAAGTGGTGGGGGAAGGGCAGACTCACATGGAGTGGATTTTCTGCAGATTAACTATGGCAGCGTTGAACTTCCTCCTGGGTTTTCTGCACTGATTTCACATTTAGAGAGCAATTGACAAACAGTGTTACTTTATGCTGCATGAATATTTTTTTTCTTCTGGAAAGAGGAATGTAAGTAAAAAGGAATAATTATTGCCAATGAGTAGGAATATAGATGAGTTTGTGTTCACTCTGATTCTCCAATGAAATAATACAAATTTGTGCAAAAATAATGGTCTTACAAAGCTACTGACTTGTGCCTATCTCCGGCAGCACAAGACTGGGAAGAAAAATTAAGGCCCGAGCTCGAGAGGGCCATATTCCAGATGTCACAGGTGTCTGTGACTGGGAGCCTCGGATTCTGATAAAGCTGTTCCTGCTCAAGTTCCTAGACAATCACAATCTGAGCTGTTCAATCCATAGAGTTCAGTTATTTGTATTTAAACTCATCAATGGAGATTTTTTAAAGTATTATGTAGAAAACAAAGAAATAAAATAAGCATTAAAGAGGCATATATAGGGTGACTAAAAAGTAAACTTAGACCCTGAGGAAATTCAAGGAAGGAGCTCTCATTTGACTGGTAGATATTCTGACAGTACAGAGCATTTATCGCTCTGACGAGGTAGCCTGTGTTCTTGACCTGGTCTCTGGTTGTTTTCTTTCCAGAGATTTTCTAGTAAGACAGTTACTATTGAACATACTCTGTTCTCTGCCATTAGATGTGCCAACCTCCTGAGGCCTGCTTGGAGTTTCTGCTGTAACCACTATTGCTGGTTACTGCATTAGCATGCTTACTTGATCGACCTTTCTCTTTGCATTTGAATGGCTGTTGGGCAAGTAGCCTTCTCTACGTAAGAAAGCCTAACAGTCTTGAGTCTTTCACACTTTGCACACTGCACTGTTGGCACAGCACACCAGCCTAGAATAAGCCCCACCCCACATCTCCATACAGAATGCATCTGACTCCATTTAAATCTCCAGCTAAACACATTACATGCTACCTGGTTACTTTGTCTCATCATGGAGTTGAAAATATTTGGTACTTAGGTTCCAATATATCACATAACAGTCATTCCCCAACTCCCAGTATCGATTGGTAATAGTATACAGAATTAGAGTAAGCATTACGAGGTGTTCACACTACCATTGTCAAGGCATTAGTAGCAAACATGAATATCTTCTTGTTATAATCGTTTTCTTGCTTGTCTGAGTGTGCAGTGTGGTATGTATGTGTTGGGGGATGTATTCATGCTATGTGCCAATGCTATGCCATGTTCTCACCTGAGGTAGCGTGTTTCACTTGTGATGTCTAGATTGAACTGTCATGTGTCCCATTCCATTGACCTCTTGATGATTCCTATTTGAGCTGGAGTCTCTGGTGGACTCCTGAGCTTGCTGCTTTCTCACAAGCTCCAGTGATTCTCGGGTCTCTGCTCCTCTGCAGGACTAGGGTTACAGATGTGCATGACCATGCCCACTGTCTATGTGGACTCAGGGGATTGGAAATAAAAGTCTCTCTGGTCCTCATTCTTGCACGAAAGTGCTCTTAACTTCCAGTCCTTCTTGTTATGCTCTTAAAGGAAAAAAAAAAACAACAGAAACATTGATTTCTTAGATGATGGTTCGGAGATCTTTTGATATCATGATGAATATGATAAACCCTGTTAAAATCAAAGACTATGGTCATTTAATAATGTAGCTTACTCAAAAATCATCAGTTCTCATTATGGGGTCAATAATGCACTCCAATTTCAATTGTAACTTTTTAAAAGTTTATTTATTTATTTATTTGAGAGAGAAAAAGAAGCAAAGAGAAAGAGAGGCACCAGGGCCTCTAGCCACTACAAGCAAACTCCAGACACATGCAGCACCTGGGTTCTGGGGAATTGAACCAAGGTCTTTTGGCTTTGCAGGCAAGTGCTTTAGCCAGTAAGCCACTTCTCCAGCCCTCAATTGTAACTTTGTATCACACAGTAAAAGGACAACCTAATCAGTTCTTGTTCTTCTTATTGAAATTATTGACTTCTAAGAACCTCCCCCAAGGAAATAAAACAAATTTATTTTTGGAGTATTTTATTTTTCAAATGCCACAAACCTCCATGAAATAGAGCATAGAGTAAAATATCTATGGGAACATGCATTGAAATTTTTTGATAATTACAAATATTGCCTTTAAAATATTTTAATTTTCTGTGTCCCCACATTAAGTTATGGCAAAAAAGTTTTGAACAATTTACATTAAATAAATCAATTTTTGATCATATTTTGTAAGGCAAGTGATACAAGCTCTTTATATTATTGAAAGACAGTGGTTTTCTGAAAGTGAGATCTATTGTTTTTGTGAAAAGAAACAAGGAGAAACTATAATCAAGGAGGAAAGTAGGTCATTGTGCTATAAGAGGAATAAATATGATATAGGAGGAAGAAATATGTGACATTTAAATCTTATGATTATGCAACTTTATGTGGTTATAAAACCTGATTAATCCATCTAATATAAGATCAGGTACATTATGGGTAGGGAGGAAGGAGAGGTAATTTAGTGCCAGGGCACTTGCATAGTATGCATGAGGCCTTGGATACAATCCCCAGTAGTATAATAAATAAAGTAGTCAGATTCATTAAATGATTAGAAAAGTATATGATTTCATGACATTTTCTCCATGGTACACAGACTTGACAAATGTTATGTACTTCCATTTCTATTTTTTCTCTCATCATTACATCTAACTTGTAAACCATTTTCCTGGCTAGAAATCATTGAAATAGGACTGAAAGACTCAGCCTTGGAGGATCTTTTGCATGCAAAGCCTGCTGGCCCAGGTTCAGTTCCCCAGCACACACATAAAGCCAAATGCAAAAAGTGGTGTAAGCATCTGGTGTTGGTTTGCACCAGCAAAGGCTCTGGTTTGCCCATGTGCATGCACACACACACACACACACACACACACACACACACACACACCATAAATAAAAGCAGTGCTTTTCTTAAGTGTTTGGCCAAAAAAAAAAAAAAAGGAAAAGAAAAGAAATCACTGAAATAGGTAAGTAAAAACAAAAATCACAATTTTGCTGTGTTTAATCCTGCAGAGAAAACATGCTTGTCTATACAGAAGGTGAAAAAGCACATATCCAAAGCAAATAAGTTTAACTCAAAAAATTTAGAGTGCTTACCATAGACCTCTCACTATATCACTTACATGGATCTACTTATCAGTAAACAAAATGAAAGTTAACTGCTGAGGGAGTGGTGAAATGAACACATGTATAGACTTTAAAACTCTTGTTAGCTGGTTTGTACTGATTTATGTAATAAGAAATAGAAAATTTGTTTTCAAGATTGTTTTTGAATGCTCAGTGATAAATCTGAATAAATCCAGCCATCATGAATCTGGCAGACCCACTATGAATCATAGCAAATGAGAATCTCTCTACTTCCTTCCTTTACTTTTATAGTGAAAGGCATGATTCAAATGATTTATTTGATAGTAATTGAAAACCTTGATATCAAGCAACTGTATTTTCTACCTGAGACATTTATATGGAAGGACTGCAATATATTTTCAAACCCATCATTCACAGGTGATTTTCACTGATCAATTTTGAATGTATTTTTCTTTTTAACATTGCTTTTCATTTTGTGTGAAAAAGTACAGATTAGAAAAGTTGTCTTTAGAATTGCATACACAATTTTCTACTTTCTGGTTTTTTGATCAAGGGAAAGTGTGAAGCTTTGTATGTTTTATTCTTTAGGAGGACATAAAGCAGTTTCTATCTTGTTTCTTTATTAACATTTATGTAGTGATAGAAGGTCACATACACATAATAAACTGAAGAATTCAACCCTGTTAGCAAGAAAAGTACATTATTAAAAGTAAATCATGAATGTGGATGATTTTTAGCCAAGAGAACTTATGTTGTTTTTTTTATTTTTTATTTATTTTTTTTTTGGTTGTCTCTTTTCAATGTCACAGATAAAAGCAGACTTTCCTCTTTTTATATCCTCTTCCATTTGCACTGTGGCTGCAATGCTGTGAAGTATCACAATAGATTTAGAAACTATGTTGATGAAAACTAGGGGCCAACAGAATTCCTATTCTGGTTGCAGATACTGATGACTGCAAGTAAAACTCTTCACTGACCCCTGCGTCCCTAATATTCATAGCTTTTTCTTTAATTCTATAACTACCTATTAGGTCAAATTTTATTATCACCCTATTAGAGATGAATAGAATAACATTCAGAGAGGTTAAATTCCATGCCCTGGGTAAAACAATTATAAATTTCTAAAACCAGAATTCCAGAGCAAAACTACCTCAAAAGATGAAGACTTTCCATTGTATCACATGGCAACCTCATTGGATGAAAATCTGGGTAGCTCAACAGAAAAAGGTAATGTTCCAGCATGGGCTTGATCATTTAAAACAAAGTCCATTCACTAGGATAAAAGCTAAAGGGGAGATGTGATGTCACCAAGTTTTCTAAAGCTGGAACATATGAAGTGCTGATGCTCGAAGAATTGCCATCAAAAGTTAATCAGATAAGAGTGCACCAGAAATGTTTCCATCTTGTTTGCAGATAACTTTTTCCATGATGCAACACCAAGACACTGGAATATATCATTAAGTAAAGCATATGATGTGAAAAGACTTTGTCACAAATACAGTGTGAATGTTTTGATGGCAGCAATCAGGAATGCTCCCAATCTCTGTGATTGTCATGCTTTCTCAATTCTGTACAAGCTAAAGACTCAGAATCACTGAGCTTTATTCTAACCTTATTTCTGAAAACATCCTTTGTAGTTAGTGTATGTTTTGTGATGGATTTTTCTATTATGCAAATGAGAACTATAATAGGCATGTAAAGCATTTTGAAAAAAGTTTAATGTCGAGGTACAATCATCTTTCTTTGTTTCAATGTTTTTTTTTACATGAGATGTTGAAAGTCAGTTTAGAAATAAATAACCCTATGTTACATAGTAATCATGGAATAATCATGTATATGATGAAAACAGTTATCATTTGAATAATTGGTGATAAATGGAGAACAATCTTCTAAGTAATTCAAATTCCATTCTTATCAAGATTATTGGGTAATAATGAATCAAATCTCATTTTGATTTGGAAAGTACTCAATTGCATTTTCTTCCCCACGTGTACAAATTATCATTTATTTTGCAAGTGATAGAACTTAGTTGTACAAAAAGAAGGACATTATTGTTAAAACCCGGTATCATTTGAAATTCAAGAATAAGCTTGGGCTCAGAGAGAATAAGCAGAAATTGAATTCTATCTTCACATTCATATTCTGCTCCTGTTTCTCTCTCTTGCTCTCTCTCTCTCTCTCTCTCTCCATGCCACCTCTCTCTTTTCTTTGTCTATATGGCAAGGCTCACCCACTCTTTCTCCTATAACTATTGACATGGAACATATCACTTGACAGCATTCTAAATTGAGCATCTTGCTGCAGGATCTGAGCTTCAATCAGCATAAGTCTGATACCTTCTTCTGCACCTGTCACTGATGTCTAGAAGTGCACCAACCCATGTGTATAAAAGGGATCACAGGCGCAGTTACATAGAGGGAGATTATAATTCCCCAAATGGGGCATACTTCTGTGAGGAAAAAATCCTATAAATGTCATCATTCTGTGAATTTAGGTAATTTCTTCAATATTTTATGTGGAGATATCACCTTCATTTATCCTCCCTGCCCCCCACCACCTTAATATGAACAGACAGTACTCCTTGGCTCACCACACATCAGCAGTCAGTTTAGGATGAACACTGCTTAGTTCAGTTGTTTTCCAAGCTTGGATTTATGAAGCATTCCAACTGTACTTGGCACAATTTACTACGTACACTTAGGGAAGCTGCCAAATGTGCAGAGTGCCTTTGGCAGAAGGAAAAAAAAAAGCAGATGGTCCCATCAAACAAATCACATTCATGGGCATTAAATTAGGTTTCATGAGAACAGTGATGCCTACCTGAGGGATATGTTTAAAGGGTTAAATAGCTCTGTTATCACAAGCTAGAACATAAAGCTTCAAGAAGCCCATTATGATTTGAGTATACAGGCTATCAACCACATTGAAGAGTTTAAAAGAGTGGCAGGAGAAGAAGCTCTGGGAAGATACCACAAATGACTCGAAATCCTCCAGCCGAGCTGTTGGGAACAAGGACGTGATAATAAGATGACAGATCACACTGACAGGGAGCCAATGTGGACAGAGTCATAGTGGACAGAGGTATGTTACATGAGCACAAACAAGAAAGAAGACTTTGAAGGGTTCACCATAAGCAAGCAGTATTCTAGGTTTCTGCTCAACTCAGTGGGGAGGTTGGAACATCATATCATTGTCTAAATTCTTCATGTTACAGATGCCAAAACTGAGGTTCACAAAGATGAGTGTTCAGGACCGGGCCTCTGAGTGCTGGTGGTAGTGTTCTTCTTCCCTCATTAATCAGGGAATTTGAGTTAACAATCCAAATGGGACACAACTTGCTGAGAGGAATGACCTTCAAATCTATTAATCCAGGACCACTTAGTCTGATAATACCATTTTTTTCAGCATTTCTTTATACTTTAGTAATGAATGCAATGAGTGTCATTTGAAAGTCACAAATGTAGGAAGTGCTATTGTCAACCCTGGGCTAAGACTTCACCCAAAATGAATTTCTGCTTTAATGAAGTTGGTAAAAATTCATGTGTGAGAAGCTAATCTAAAACAGTGACCTTAGCATTAAGGAACATTTCTAATATGTATATCTTAATGCCTAATGACATATACTTATGAGTAAGTACATAGAGCGATTGGTTGGTAGGTAGCTTGATTGATAGATGGATAGATATATAGCTAGATGATAGATGATAAGTTGATAGACAGAGGTCTAATTTTGAATTGATTAAGAAGGGCTTTTGGAGAAGAGTGGAGCATGCCAAGCTGAATCTGTGATGCCAATGCCAGAGTCAACTAGAGCCTGAGGGCTCTGACGGTATTAACTGCTTATTGAAAAGTATGGGCAGGGTCTTCAGTGGCAGTAGATCACTAGGAGGCGTGTCCTTGTTGTTAGATCTTGCCGTTGTACCTTCCTGCATTGGCTACTCTCTGTTCCCGGATTGGTCATGACCATGAAATGAACAGCTCTCCACCACATTCTACCGTACCACAAAATTCTGTCCAAGTGCATGGGGCCACACAACAGTGGACCAAACCCTGACTAGATCCTTCTTTTGAGTTGTTCTTTCATATTAACAAGAAAAAATAACTAATAGAGATAGTATTGGTATAGAGAGAATGGAGCAAAGCTGGCTATAGAAATCAATGCTTTCCTCTGCTGTAATAAGTTACCTTGAAAAGAAATAGCCCAGGTTCCAGGGATGACATTTCTCAGTGGCTCGTGCATGATGATCAGAGTGACAAAGGTGTTGATGACTGTGATGAGTGATGCACAAAAGGAGAATAAGTGTGCTTTGTCACTGCCTCTCCCCAGTTCTATGGATGAGAGGAAGAAAAACATGAGCCTCAGACATCAGAGCTACAATGCAAAGAAGCTTAGGTCCTGGCATCATAATTTGGAGGAAAGTTTTCCACAGCTCCTGAACATCCACATTAACTTGTTACTTGAGCAAGAAATAAACTTTAGTAAAGTTGAATTACTGAATTTGGGGAATTACGTATGAAACCAACTGAAATTACCACCATTTAATGAAATAGATCATACATTTGTGTAGATGATATGTCTAAACTGTATGATAATTAACTACGATCCTGAAGGGATGTGTTTGAATAAAGCAGAGGGATTAGAAATTCATAGGCACAGGACTCAAAGGCCTGGACATCTCTCTAGTTACACCAGAATCCTTAGAGCTTTCCAGCTGATGATCTATCTCTTTGCATATCAGAAGACCAAGTTTTACACTAAAATAATGACTTATCCTTTGATTCAAGCCATGGGATCAAATTACATTATTAGATTGAGGTTTCTGAGGAACTCCTGGGGACTACAGACACTGTTGCTCTGTCATGCTTCTCTAAGTCAGCTCCTTCAGGACCATGGAGGCCTCGTTTGTTTGTGCCTACAAGAAAATATCAAAGAGATGGCCAAAGTTCTGAAATAGCCCAACAAGTGGAACACATCCTCAAGGAACATTACTATAATTAAAAGGGTAGAAAATAGTAGATAAGAAGAAAACTACCATGTAATTGTTGTGACCAAATCTTCTATTTCAACTGTGAGAAAATTGATTTCTGTGTGTGTGTGTGTGTGTGTGTATGTGGTTGTATTCATTTCTGAAAATTTGTTTATTTTTATTTATTTATTTGAGAGTAACAGACAGACAGAGAGAGAAAGAGGCACAGAAAGAGAGAGAGAGGGAGAGAATGGGTGTACCAGGGCATCCATCCACTGCAAATGAACTCCAAATGCATGCACCACCTTGTGCATCTGGCTTACTTGGGTACCAGGGAATCAAGCCTCAAACTGGGGTCCTTAAGCTTCACAGTGCTTAACTGCTAAGCCATCTCTCCAGCCCCTGTATATATTCATTTTTATATATGCATGGATGAACATGTGTGGGCACATGCATGTGGAGGCCAGAAGTTGAAGTTAGGTTTATTCATCATTCAATTTTCACCTACTTTTTAACATTTTAACAATAATTTTAACACAGGAACATACTTCAATTTACTCATATTCCCATTCTATTACTTTCTTGTTCCTCCTTCCCCACATCTATTCACTGAGGACCTTCCTCTTTCCATGTAGTCAGTTCCTCTTCTGTTTTTAAACTTTTTAATTTTAACTTTGTTTTATTTTAGACACACACACAGAGAGAGAGAGAGAGAGAGAGAGAATTGGCACACCAGGACCTCAGCCACTGAAATTGAATTCCAGATGCTTGTGCCACCTAGTGGCCACGTGCGTCCTTGCACTTGCCTCACTTTGTACATCTGGCTTAAGAGGAGGATCTGGAGAGTCAAACATGGGTCCTCAGGCTTCACAGGCAAACACCTTAACCGCTAAGCCGTCTCTCCAGCCCTCCTCTTCTGTTTTGATGTCTCTTTTTGTTCACTTCTGTCCTCCACGTCAACATGGCGATGGACTCAGAAATGTCCAGGTCTTGTGGGAGTAACTCGCACTCTGAGGTCATGAATGCACCAGTCACTTTACCACTGGAGGACACCCCAAAGTACTTCCTCCCAACATGTAGCTCATACATTTGTTCTGCCCTCTTATACAGTGTTCCCTTTGAGGGCATGATAGAGATGTCTTGTTCACCGTTGAGCTCTCCACAGCCTGTTTTCTTCTTTGCTGAGTTTTGAATCTCCTCACTGCGTATCTCCATCTCCACAGAGAAGCTTCTCTGGCTAGCACTGAGAGCAGCACTAACATCCTGTTTATAGCAGTTTTGAGACAGGAGCTCTCATTTAACCCATAGCTCACTAATTTGGCTAGAGATCCAAACTGCAAGCCCTAGGGACTCTTCTCACTTTGCTTCCCCAGTGCTGGGTTTACAGGTGCATACCACCACACCCAGTTTTTAAGTGGGATTACAGGTGCAAACCACCACACCCAGTTTTTACATTTTTACATGGGTGCTTGATCCACACTTAGGTTATCACACCTGGGTAGCAACATTTTATTGATTGAGCCATCTTCCTTTCTTTTTGGCTCTTCTTTTCTTCAATGTACTTCAGCTAAGAAGTGACTGACAATTTGTGAGATTCCTGTCTATTAATATAGGGTTTTTTTTCATTAAGAAATTCAGTCCATCATGACAGTATAGTTTATTTAAGTTGTCACACTTTGTGTTCCAAACTGTTATCATCTGTTAGTTTATGTGTTAGTGGCTTAAGCACACTCAATATAGAGAACCTGTCTAAGGATACGGAATTTATATAGCAAAGCCTTAGAGTTGTCAAAAAGATCACTATACATGGATTTAGAATTGACTTTGCCGTAATATATTCTTATGAATAACAGAAAAGCCTTATTTTATTATCTGTAGTTTAGCCAACACAAAAACTCATAGGGCCATGGAGAAACTTCTAGAAGTTCCTTGTCTTACATGTTCTATGAGAGATAAGGTGACTGGCTCAATGGAATTCTCCAATGGTAAAAATGTCATTGATATAGTTAATTCCATGTCCTCAAACTTACACAGCTCTGTGCATATATGTAGAATTCTGTATTGGTGTTCTTCATGCCGGCTTAAACGGTGGTTAAAGTACTAAAACTCACTAATGTGTCCATCAAGATTATCACTTTTGGAATCATATATACTTTAACCCTAAAAAAGAAAATATTGCCATCTGTACAACTGTGATATGAATATATAAATATATACAAAATAAATTGAATAATAAAAATTTAAATAAATTTTAAAATAACTTGAAACTATGAGAAGCCAATTTAAAGAAATTTCAAACACAGTATATTTAAGACCAGCTTGGGCGACTTGGGACCCCCATCGCAAAAGAAGTAAGTAAATAAAACAAATAGGAATTTAGAAATATTGTAATATAAATCATACTATTGTAAAACATGAAAAAACACTGATAACTTTGTATGCTCTTTTTTTGGTATGTGTGTGTATAGTATGTGTGGTGTGGTCTGTGCATGTATATGCACTTGGGTGTGTAGATGTACACACCAAAGTGCCTTCATGCAGAGACCAGAGTAGAATGCCAGCTGTCCTCCTCTCGTGCCCTTCCAAGTGCTTCTTCTAGAGGGAGTCGTTGGGCACGACTAGGAGCTTCAGGCCATGGCAGGTTGAGACTGGCCTCCCTTGATAATCTCGTATGGAGACCTGCAGGAGTGAGGCCTCCCCACCAAGGCATGGGGACGTCCTGATCAAACTCAGGTTTTGGTTTGCCAGAAATCACGTGACCCTTTGCCGCCTAAAATTTCTATATGCTAATAAGGCATCAATAAGTAACGCTCCTGTAGCCAACCCCCCTGGGGCCCGTACCCCATACCTCTTCCTACTGCACGAACACTACAAGCCCACTCCCCTGGCAAATAAAGGAGCTGAGCTCCGATGCGCTCACGGCCACTCAAGACCCTGCTCCCCAGCTGCCTGCACGTCTTCGGGTGCTGGTGTGTAACGGCTCCTGAGCGGCCAGAGACCCACAGGAAATCTCTCTCTGAACCTGGAGCTACCCTTTTTGTTCAGTCAGTTTGGCTGACCAGTGAGACCCGGTGATTCACTGGCTTGTGTCTCCCACCCCCAGCCCACTTTGGTGTTGCAGGCATGCATAGCTCTTTTTTAAATATTTTATTTATTTTTTTATTTATTTGAGAGAGAGGAGAGAGGAAGAGAGAGAGAGGGAGGGAGAGAGAGCGGGAGGGAGGATGGGCACGCCCAGGTCTCTAGCCACTGCAAACAAACTCCAGATGTGTGTGCCACCATGTGCATCTGGCTTATGTGTGTTCTAGAGAATTAAACCTGGATCTTTGGGCTTCACAGGCAAGTGCCTTAACTGCTAAGCCATCACTGCAGCCCCATCTTTTCTTTCATGTGAGTAGTAGACGACCCCTCCAGCCTTCTCAGGCACTCTTGCTTGTACAGAAGGCACTCTTAACTGCTGAACCATCTCTCCAGTCTCAACTACAAATTCTTGTCCTAAAACTTTATAAATTATTTTTTGTTTGTTTTTCAAGGTAGGGTTTCACTCTAGTCCAGGCTGACCTGGAATTCACTATGTAATCTCAGGGTAGCCTCGAACTCATGGTGATCCTCCTACCTCTGCCTCCTGAGTGCTGGGATTAAAGGCGTGCACAACCATACCTGGCTAACTTTGTAAATTTAAAACACCAACTATAATTTTCACTTATAAAATGGAAAAAAGTCACAGATATTTAAGTATTAGTAATAATAAAACTTATAAGCTACTAAACAAGTTAGAAAGGTACTAGTGGTAATATTATATACATTATAATTCTAATTCAGGTATATTAACTTTTTAAAATAATGCACATGGAGAAATATTTAAAACCATTTTAAAAAACAAAGGGTGGCTGAAGAAATGGCTTAGTGGTTAAGGCACTTGCCTTAACCTAAGGACCCAGGTTTGATTCCCCAGATACCCTGTAAGCCAAATGCACATGGTTGCACATGCGTCTGGAGTTCATTTACAGTGGCAAGATGCCCTGGTGTGCCCATTCTCTCTCTCTCTCTCTGCTTTTCTCTCTCCCTCTCTAAAATAAAAAAAAATTTACAAAAGGGAAGTTTCCAATGTGGAAAGTCAGTTTTATTTCTCTTCTTACTTCCCAATTATCTTCTATAGAGGAAAGTAAATTTATCATCCTAAATATTTTATTCATGTGCCCAAAGATTTATGTACATGTTTTGACTTTCTTTATATTTGTTTTTGCATGTATATGTGTGTGTGTGTTGTATTCACATGTGTGTATTTGTGCTTATATGTGTATGGACACACGTGTTGGGTAGTCTTACACGTGTGTGTGTGCTTGCATATGGAGGTCATAGATTGCTGTGGAGTGTTTTCCCCTGTAGTTCTCTACCTTATTACCTGGAGATAAGTTTCTCATTGAACTCAGTGCCCACCAGTTCATCTAGGCAAGCTAGCCAGTGAACCCTGGGCATTATCTTGTCTCCATCATCTCCGTGCTATGACAACAAGAGCATATCAACTTGCCGCTGTCATATATGCGTACCAGGGATCTTAACTCAGGACTTCCTGCTTGCAAAACAAGTATTTTACCAATTGAGCCATTTCTTCAGCAGCCTCCCCTCCCCCTTTCTTACAATGACATACAGTTCACGTCAGCTATTCTATCAATTCCTTTTTTACACTTAGGATCTCTTGTAACGTAATGACATGGGCATATCGGTCATTCTTCCACCTTTCTTGATAAGTCAGAAGGAAAACTTAAACATCACGAGTGAGCAACCAGATGAACTTTCAGAAAGGGACAGTTCCATGGAACTAGTACAAGGATTAAGAACCCAAACAAAACAGCAATGAAGCCACCAAGAGGCTCACAGTCTTCCAAAGGTGGTTGTCGCCCTAGATTCCAATACCTTATGTGAATTTTGTCTGTGTTCAACTTTATAAAATTAAATAATTATGTGTGTCCATTAGCAACAGGAACAAAAATACCGCAAGTGAATTATCTCCAAATTTACCACCTTAGAAAACAAATCTGTGCATTCACCAAGTCATCAGCTTGGGCTGCATTTAGTGGTCAGTGATTTTCTTTGCCTTTTTCATTATGATAGCACAGTTTATACCAGGAGTCAACAATCATTTTCCCTAAAAAGCCAGGCAGTAATAATATGAGAATTGTTCAGTCAGGCTATTGTAACATAAGCTATAATTAAATATAATACATGCATGATGCATACATAATACACACAATGCATATGTGACATATGATACACATAAGCTGTACATCATGCATTGTATAGATAATATATACATGAACTATAAAAGTAATCAGTAAGTAAGATTTGC
Organism: Orientallactaga sibirica; assembly: GCA_036365145.1. Classification (NCBI taxonomy): domain Eukaryota; kingdom Metazoa; phylum Chordata; class Mammalia; order Rodentia; family Dipodidae; genus Orientallactaga; species Orientallactaga sibirica. Next base: position 6,870,888 of record JAEOAD010001030.1, read on the forward strand.
TCCATGGCCATACTTTTCCAACTTATTTAAATATACTAAGGTTTCATAGGCATCCAAACCTTAGTGGGTTAATAGAAAGAAAAGAAAAGAAAAAAGAAAAGAAAGGAAAGGAAAAGAAAAGAAAAGAAAAGAAAAGAAAAGAAAAGAAAAGAAAAGAAAAGAAAAGAAAAGAAAAGAAAAGAGTTTCATTGCTTGCTCACGTGGGCATGGACAACATCGGTTACATGGAGTCCAGGGAGGCAGACTTCACATCAGCTCACCCCCAGCCACATGGTGATAGGATGCAACACGGCCACTGGCAGCCTTGGCTCAGCTACCGTGAGGAGTACTTTGTTATTTGCCTGCCCAGAACAATTCAGATAACGTTCACATCACTTCAAAAAGTGCTGTAAAATGCAACCCCCTTCAGTGTCAAGGGTAAGAGGAGATCTAGAAGATTCATGTAAGCAGTCAGGAAAACTGTAGCCATCGATTCATCCAGACAATGGTGAGGTGATACCTTGGGGGACTCCACACTGTCTCTGCTGATGTGACAAGTAGGTCATGGCAGACTTGGGACTTTGACTATGTGGTTCTTTATATAATGAATGTTAGCTGTTACGGTGATTTATTTTTTGTATTCATGAGCAAAGGAGTTAGAGATATTTGCTTGTACATGGCGGCTATAGTACTACAGAACTCACTGTCTTGTCCCGCCTCCCTTTCATAATATTTTTATAAAAACATTGATCACCTCCTGCCAAATATCATTCTATGCCATCAAAATATCAAAATGCTCTGATGGGCAGGAACTATCAGATACTCCAGATGCACCAGTAAGGTACATAACCTGCTAAAGGGCACATGTGTAACAATAAAATGCAGGTTCCTGCCACTTGCATCTGCTTATTAGATGTCATTGTTCTGAGTCACTAGGGGGGAAGAATGAACAGAAGCTGAGTGGATTTCTGTGTGTTGTGGAGGTTGCATATAACATATGTGTTCATAGTGTCTTGATCCTCTTCTTGAGTGACTCAAAGGCTGCACGTTCTATGTGTATAGATCAAGAGAGAACTCACTGTCTGGTCCAGACTGTGTGACTTGTCAGATCTAATAGGGCTGGAGGTAACTGTGGTTTATATATTATCATGAGTCACTACATAGCACACTAGAGTTATAAAGCAAGCTATTGTCCAGTATAACTAAAGCTGCAGTTGACAGGCTGCCACATACTAGTGAATAGTCTCTAGACATGGCACATACAGTAGGCTGGATATAGTCAAGCTTACCATGTTAAAATCTATCATACAGTGAAAAATTTACATCAGGAATTTGTCCCCAATGAATCTAAGTTACCCCTGAAATTATACAAACAGAGCCTCATAGCACCATGTGTTGTTTTACAGGTGTCTCCTGACACTCAAGATAGCCTCTTGAAAGAGGAAAGGGGGAGGGAGGAAGAAGGAAGGAAAGACTTAGTCCTACCCTCCAATTAGTTTGGTTCAGTGTTTATGAAAATAGAATGGTCTAATGCTATACTTCAACCTTTAGTCAGGGGTAACCTCCCAGCGCTGAGGTGGACATCCCTGTTCTGTTTGTTGAATGCAGCATAAAGTAATCTGAAGTTAGAAGATACATGCATGTCTGAGCAGTAGCAATGACGTGACTGGTAAGCATCTGGAAACCACCATACTTGAAAACTGTCACTGGAAGAGGAAAATAGATGTGACAGATGCCTGACTATGGGAATAATTAATAGCTCTCGGAAAAGGCACGGAACAACTAGGTGCCGAGATGAGTTAGAGAAGGGACCCAGATTCAGTAGATTCTGCCCTTCGCCTTCTGTATGCACAATAGAGTACATGTGGTGACAGGGTGGAGGCCGTGCATGAGCAAGGTCTCTCTGGACCCACTGCACCAGCTCCACCACCTGCTGCTGCACCTCAGCTCTCACTGCTGCCAAAAGTGGAGATGAAGCATGAGTGCTTCATAAATAGACACTAGATTTCAATGAGCTTAGCCAGTCGCTTGGTGCGAACCCTATTAGGTCAACCTGTTTAAGTCCCACGGGGCAGTAATTCATTCACACCTAAGCGAACAGCAGTATTTGGACTTGCTTAGTACTCGAAATGCTTTCTCAAGAGCTGTCCTCAGATGGTTTAAAGGATGCTCAACTTACTGCCACCGAATCCTACAGAACATGGCTGTGAATTCATTTTATTGCTAACTTGATAACACAAGGGCCACCAGGTTTCATGTGTAAATATGTGTTTTCCTGACCATTTTAACCCTGGAGGAGTACTACACTTCCTAATGCTTAATAATGTCTTCGTACCTGATAGAGTAGTCTACACACGTATGTACATCATAGGATGTTAAAAAAAAATGTCAGCAGATAATGGTCTTTGGGCATTCTGTACAAACTCGAGAACCATGAAGTCTTACCCAGTGTCCTTTTTGAATGTTGAAGGAAGCATCACTGAAAGTTTGGGTCAGGGCTGTGGCGATGGCTCAGTGTGTACCAAGGACGACGACGTGAGTTAAGTCCCTAGCACCTACACACAACCTGGGCATGGCCACACATGCCTGTGACCCCAGTGCTGATGAAGGGTTGACACAGGAAAGTCACTGGGGCTCCTGGTCCACCAGTCTAACTAACATCCAGGGAGCTCTAAAGTCAGTGAGAGACTCTTTTTCAGGGAAATGAGGCAGAGGAGTGATCGAGGAAGACACCCAGCCCCTTCTGGCTTGAACACTCATGTGCATGGGGTATGCACATCTGGACACACACTTGCATATGCCACATGCATACATATCACAATTAAACACACATACACACGCATGCACATGCACACACAGTCCAAAATAAAGTATGAATCAATCTGAAGAATTAAATATTTGGAATAATGACCCAATTCACAAATGTGACTTATATCTTTATATATTTCAGTTGTTCTGTAAATATTTGTCAATGAAATTACCTAATTTTAGTTTTATTATCATTGTAACTGTGATAGATACTTTGTGATCCTTGTAAGTTCTGCTTGTTCATATATGGAAATGAAATGTTTATATTAATGCCATAAATAGGTTCATTTCCAAGCATCATAGTAATTAACATCCATCTTCATTTTCTTTATAGACAATCATATCTTCTGTGAATAACAGTGCTTCTAAATTCCTAATTAGCACAATTCTACAACTCATTTCTTTTCAATTTAAAAATGTAAGGCATGCAATACATAGCTGTAAAGATAGTTATGTAGTTACATTAAGCATTTCTTAGGATTCATTTTGTAGCTCTGATGTTAAAATTTTTTATAAGTTACTTTTTATTGGCTGGAAGTGACCTGGCTTGATTATGGCTTTAAACATAAGCAGATATAAAATGAATTCATTTCACATTAAGATAAACATATAGATTTCAGATCAATTAATAGAACGGTTATATTCCTTACATGAGTGTGATTGGTCTTTTTTACATAGTGTTGGGTTTAACTGTTTTGCACTTGTGGTAGCAATTGATATTGGCTACACAAAATGAATTGTAGAATATTTTCAGTTTTGCCATTTTCTAGGAGAGCTAGAATAAAATCTTTCTTTAAGGTTTTATAGAATTCACTAGTAAAATTCTTTGGGGTAGGTAACTTTTGTGAAATTATTTTTAATATTAATTTAATATTGTGCTTCTTGTCAGACCATTTAAGGTTAGAACATTATCTTCAGATGTTGCAGCATTGATATATTTCTAAAAATTTATGGGTTTGGTTCAAGATACCTAGTTTATTCACTTCAAGTTGTTCATAGTTTCTCTAATTTTAATTTGAAACTTTCTTCTATCAACTATGCCCTTTTTATTGCTACTGTTCATATAGGAAAGATTTTTTTTGACTCACCCTTATGTGTAGTATGTTTATTTTCTATTTCAATGATTTCTAATAGTGTAGCAGACAGCTTCAGGTTCGCTGAGATGAACTTACAGACCAGGCACAGTTATGGAGGAAGGGATATTATTTTTGAAGCTTACAGATCCAGGGGAAGTTCCATAAGGGCAGGAGAAGCGGCCTGCTCTCACAGGTCCAAGCAGAGAGAGAAAAACCAACCAGCCACACAGCACACAGAGCAAAACTACAGCCAAAAAACCACAGCACACTTCAGGAACTCCTATTAAGCATACTTTGCATATCTTTACAATGGAATCTCAAACCATCACCACACCTTAAGACCGGCCCCCAGTGACATTGCCTCTAGCAAGGTGATTGCAGATGCAAACTATAAACTAATAAAACGCTGAATATATTGGGGGACATATATTCAAACTACCACAAATAGTTTATTGCCTTTCCTACTTTTTTGCTCATTTGTCTTCTAGAATAAACATTCACGACTATACAAACTTTCTTCTCAACTTATGTTGCATTCAAAACATTTTATTTGTATTTCATTTTACTCAGCACTAATTTTATTTCATTAATTCGTCCTAGCTATTTTTATTTCTGTTAATTTTCACTTTAATATAAATTATATAGAAATACATTTAATTTGAGATCTAGCAAGTTGGCTTAGCAGTTAAAAGCACTTCCTGTGCAAGCATGAAGGTCTGAGAACATGTGAGAATTCAAGTTCAGGGAACCACATAAACAGCTGGGCATGGTCACACATGTTTGCATCCCCAGTCTTTTAGGTGAGCAGAGATCTGTGAATCCCTTGACCTCATTAAAAAAATGGCAAGCTCCAAGATCAGTAAGTCTCTGGCTCAAATAATAAAGGATGGAAAAGTGAAGGAGTATTACACCCAACATTGTGGTCTGGCCACTACAGGGGAGTGCTGTATGTATGCTCATGGGGTGTCCCTCCACATAGCATGATACACACATACAAAACACACAGTCAAATATTAGAATTATATTTAATTTGAAAATATGAATATTGAAATCATTCATAATGTTACATTGGCAAAAGAATTTCTCAACATGATAAAGGAAAAACAAACTGAGGATATCAAAGTTTTTAAATTATTCACAAGAGATATTTAAGTAATTATGAAACTTGGACCAATACTTATAAAATATATAATATCTTTTATAAATAAAAGCACTTGATGTCAAAAAAGCTCATGATTATTCTCTAAAAAGTTTGAGCAAAATAGAAAATCACAAACCCAACAACATATTATAGGTAGCTAATATGAAAGGAAAATAATTTCATCAATTTGTGAATAAAAATTAAATAAGGGCTGGAAAGATGACTTAATGGTTAAGACATTTGCCTGCAAAGCCTAAAGATCCAGGTTCAATTTCCCAAAACCCAGATGCACAAAATGGTACCTGCATCTGGAATTCATTTGCAGTGGCAGGAGACCCTGGCATTCCCATACTCTCTTTCCCTTTTGCTCTCTCTCTTTCTCTCTGTCTGCCTCTTTCTCCCAGTCTCTCTGTCAAATAAATAAATAAATAATATATTATTTAAATTACTAGATTTATTATTTAATATATTATTTTAATTACTAGATTCAATTGCAGTGGCTAAAGGCCCCGGTGTGCCCATTGTCTTTCTCTCTCTTAAAATAAATAAATAAATAAAATTAAAAATTAGATAAATTATATTTTATTCAAAGTAGTAATTTCTTTAAGTTGAAATATTTAGATAAAATATTCTCACATATAATATTTGTTACTAAAATATCCTCATAAAGTTGTCTGCCCTCTACTTTGAGAATCACTTATATAAAAATGGACATTATTCATTATTAGGCTTCTCCAGTGTATTCAAATCTAAAATTTTCAGTTTAGGAAGATACATTTTTACAAATCTAGTAATTTAATATTAATATTAATTTTATTAATTAAAATTACTTTAATATTAAATTAATGATAAATATTAAATCAATATTAAATATTATTTATTTATTTATTTGACAGAGAGACTGGGAGAAAGAGGCAGACAGAGAGAGACAGAGAGAGAGAAAGAAAGAGAAAAGGAGTATGGGAATGCCAGGGCCTCTTGCCACTGCAAATGAACTCCAGATGCAGGTACCACTTTGTGCATCTGGCTTTACATGAATGCTGGCAAATTTGAACTTAGGTCATCAGGCCTCCCCTTGTCAATTAGAGCTGGCTGCCCTTCTTCAGGAGACCCCATTGTGCTGTCTTTGAGGGCCCAACCCTAGGGAGGACCACTGTGAACATGGGACTTCTCTCCAGGAAGCTGGTCCTGAGCTTCTTGGACCCCAGTGCTTACACAGTCATATCCATTTCATGTATTTTACCAGCCTTCATGGTCCACGGCCAAGTGTTCCACAGAGTTGTCTTCTCATCGCTACACATTGAAAACTTTTTTTCCCCTTTCGTCTCTATTATCCCTCATTGCAAAGTTTATTTACTGTGTCCATTTTCTTTGGGGGATGCTATATTTCTTGATACTGTGGGTTCATATTTCTTATTAGAAAATAGTAAAGAAACTTTCACATATTCCCCCAAATATATACTGTATCATGGAAACTTAGTATACATTTTAACCCACATATTATGAATTTAAATTTCCTGAGTTTTAAGTATCATGTTTTGATTGAAATTGCTTTCCATTTATAAATTAATTTGAATTGACTCTGTAATATTATGTAACATTCATATCTTAGATTAAATACTTCAATATCATTTTACATGTTTTTCTAAGAAAATCTTGCATATCTCTTGTTAAATTCATTGTTCTACACATCAAAGCTTTATTCTCAGTACAACAAATTTTTTTCCACTCAATTGCATAGTTATGACTGAGGTACATGAGTACTCTTGATTTTTATATATTTCTTTTTATAAGTAACTTGGATAGCTTCCTGTTAGACCTAAGCTGCTTATATGTAGATTATTTTAATAAGACATCAATTAAAATACAAAATAAAAGTTGTTGCAATTCTCTTCCTATGACAGTTATGTACAATTTATTTTCACGTCATGTCTCCAAGAAAATGTTGAACAACAAGGATAATCAAAGTCACTCCTCTTGTTTCTGGCCCCAGGGGGAATGTGTCTAAGCTTCAACATTAAATGTGATGCTTGTCACAAGATTCAGGTAAATAACTTTTACTATGTTAAAGTCAATTTTAATATTTAAATATTTATCAATACATTATTTTTTCTTATGAGTTGGTTTTAAATTTGCCTGCATTCCTCTATTTGAGGCACTGGAGATGTGAATATTGATTGGCATGAACAAAGTTGTTCACTTCTCTGCCCCTCTGAGCATCACTATTCCATCTACTCCCATTTTTAATTACCTTTTTTAACATTTTGTTTATTTATTTATTTATTTGAGTGTGACAGAGAAAGAGGCAGATAGAGATAGATACATACATAGATAGAGAGAGAGAGAGAGAAAGAAAGAAAGAGAGAGAGAATGGGTGTGCCAGGGCCTCCTGCCACTGCAAGTGAACTCCAGATGCATGCACTACCTTATGCATCTGGCTCACATGGGTCCTGAGGAATCGAGCCTCAAACTGGGGTCTCAGGCTTCACAGGCAAGCGCTTAACTGCTAAGCCATCTCTCCGGCCCTACTCCCATTTTTTGAGCTAGCCTCCTTCTTCCTTTAGTTTCTCATCTCTTGTCGACCTGCTGCATAGTTATTACTTCCTTTCAGCAGCCATCTCTAATCTGCTATGTCTTAGCTGAGATACCCTTTGCATTCAGTTATCATGCCATACTTTCCACATCCTGACTCTCATCATTTATTATCGCAGATGTCTGCAATCTTATATCTTCTCCTTGCTCCTTTGCTCAGACAGCCATCAACCCAGTTACATCCCTCATGACAAGGATGGTGTCTTGAACAATTTTGGTGTTTAATATTGTTCAACTGGTTAGTTAATTGCTCTCTATATTTTCTATTTTAGGGACCAAGTTGGACTATTCAATTATTTTTTAAGGCTAACATTTTAATTACTTCAAGCTCTAATATCAGAAATATGTGGGCCTACTTATTACAAAACAGGCCCATTGTACATTCAAAAGAAATGTTTGTGTTGAGAAAATTATTTACTATACTATTCTGGGACTTTTCATAGGTTCATAAAATATTTCTCTAATTTCTTATATTAAAGAGTTGTGCTTTGCCTGTATAAATACTTTGCTTTTCTCTTGCACACAATATGACATGTGTAGATTGCCATATTCTATGTTTTCCACTGAAGCTGAACCTTTTAGACTGAAGGTGTATGCCATTGTAGATTCACTTTGAATGTTAATGTGATTGTTTGTTTTCTTTTGTCTTTGAACCCTTAAAGTTGCCTCTTCTGTACGATATCAAATTATACTTCTCAATTATATTACCTTGGGAACTACCTTAACTCCCTTATAACCAACCAGGATAACATATTGTCAGTTTGACATGTTATTGAAGCAATCCTCACCACTTCAACCTATCTTAAATGCTGCTGAAAGATCTGACTTTCAGCAAGACATAGATAATGACACCATGCCCCTGCTTCAAATATTTCTGTGCCCTTTGAATGCTTCTAGTGTGAAGCCCGGACTCCTCAGAAAGTTACATGTAGCTCTTCATAGCATCTTTTCTCAGCTTGGTATTGACATGTTCATTTAAGCCCCTCATGTCTACATTTTGTCTGAATTATTTGTAAAATAAAAATAAATAAATTTATTTAACAACATATTGACTTATCACTCCACCAAAATTATAGCATAATATGACTTATTTTCACAATGGCAAGCGGGGGAATAGTTAGCTTTATTTTGTTTGCTTTGTTTTTCCCACAGTGCTATATATTGAACTCTAGTTGGCAAGGGATGAAAGTGCTAAAAAGCTTTTGTGATGTTGTAAATAACAGAAAGAGAAAGAGAGAGAGCAAGAGGAGGCATAAATGAATAGCAATTATTAAACTTTTGTCTAATAACCATTAACCTCCTATAACCCATGTGCAAATCACTGTATGAGCTCCTAGCTAGATGGCAACGATAACTATATGATAAATCTCTATTTAATAAGGCGGGCTTAAATTACAGTGTTAAATTATTTCAGGAAAAGAGACAAAGGACATTTCCAGGATTCAGATGTAACCCTCCACACCTACCTACTCTTTCTTCAGATTATCTTGAGTAATTCAAAGAGAATTTCTTGATTGATTTTAGAGAATTACAGTAGTCCCTTTGACCAAGGGAATCAAGGGATTTAAAGACTCTTGGTGATTCCTGAGGCCACAGAGTGCTGAACTATGTATGTGTTATGTATCTATGTATGTAAGTTTAGCTTATTAGTGGGACAAAAATGAGATGAGTAATAGTTGTGGTAGTATGAATGTGAAATGTCCCTATAGCCTCATGTGTTTATGACTAAGCCTCTTACTCAGTCCCAGCTCTGACAATTTAAGAGGTGAAGCCTTGATGGAGAAGGCCTGTGTGGCACTAAAGGAAAACTGTGAGGTTACTTAGCCCAGCTCCAAACCCAGTACTGAGACAGTTTTCACCCAGATTATGTCATGTCCAGTTGCTGCTCTGTCATTCTTTACTGCCATAATGAAACTTTCTCTCAAGACTATAAGCAAAAATAAACCCTTTCCTCCCATAAGTTGCTTTTGGTCAGGTGTTTTGACCCAGCAATAGGAAGGGAACTATTACAGCAGCTGCTAATAAAACATAGCAATTATAACACTGTGTCACAGTAAAGGTGACTTAGACATATAAACTGTTTTTTAATTTAATATTTTCAGACCACTATTGACTCTATATTTCTGAAACTCCAACCCATGGATATGGGGAAACTAGTGTATGTAAATTATGGTAAGTTTAGAAAATCGTGGCTTGGGAAAAATAACTGTGCCCTAAAAAATGGTTTCTTAACAACAGCTTGAACAGGAATTCTGAGTTTTGGAAGACAATGCTATAATCATTCGCTAAAGCACCAAAATAGCATGTCATTTAATTCAGCCTTGCTAACAATATCAAACAGAAGCTGTGTCCATGAGCATTTTGCAGCTCATCTGCGAGACGGCAAGGGACAACTTCCTTCCAAATCAATCGGTGACGATTCGACTTTGTGATAACTCGGGAGAAACGATGAAAAGCTCATGAAACCAGGACAGAATACTCCCAGTTGTGACCCATATCCTGTATTCATCGTGTTCACCTGAAGCTATGAGATACATGTGGACATGGGAGTTTCTGGGCTATTGAAGGTGTGTTTGAGTTATCTACCTAGTCTTCCAAAAGACATTTCCTCAACCTATGAGAGGTCCCATAGTGTTTTGTTTCCTTGGAAATTATGTACATCCACACACTCTTTAGAAACATGATGACTTAATAAAAGATCATTGTCTGATTTGCATGTGCACTTGTGGCTGTCTCTGCTGTATCAAACTTGGTTTCTTGTCCATATTCTGTGCAAAATTCTGTCATCAAGTTTTACCAGGTGGTAGACATTACCGCAAAACATTTTCTGTTTCCTGTATCTGACATACAAATTTGCTGCTTTTAATTCTACAGCTTTGCAGTGTTCTCTTCTTGTATCTTGTATGTCCAGATATTAATAACATTCCATGACACATTATGCACCACATATATCCTGTCACAGGGTTCCAGGGCACAACAAGTTCCCATTTAGCCCACTCACATGGGGTACCTTTGATTTCAGAATGGAATTTGCTTTAAAAGCACACTTCATTTTTTTGTATGCTTTCCTCTATCCACAAATATGGCAGCAATGTGGGAATGACCTACAGAAGTTTAAATCACCTTGGTTGTCTTTGTTCTATTCTAGGCCAAATATCAATTTCTGTTTTGATTTCTTTATGTCCTAAATAACTCAGCATGAAATTGTCCACAATTCTATTTCTAACTAATTTCAAAGAGCTGCTTGGGAAAAGCACCTAAAATCAAGAGTGATCGGTGTATATGTAGCTTGTTTTGAAAAGCTAAATTTGCCTTCCTAAATTTAATTAAACTGCTGCAAATATAAACACATTACTCCAAAAAAAAAAAAAAAACTGAATCCAGGAGCTCAAACAAACAAAACACTCCTTTTGTCCAGGCATGGTGGTGCACACCTTTAATCCCAGCACTCAGGAGGGCTAAGGTAGGAGGATCTTTGTGAATTCAAAGCCAGCCTGAGAACACATAGGGAATTCCAGGTCAGCCTGGACTACAGTGAGACTCTACCACACAAAACAACTACAAGAAAAGATTGTGTCCATGATAGGATTAAGGTAAATACTTCCCAGTCCTTCAAGTTTGCAGGAGTTAAGATACCTATGGTAGAGTAAGAGGGAATGATTTTTCTGAGTATTAGTGAGGTAAAATGTAATGATACATTGATGACTGTCATTAGTGAGACACTACAGTCAGTGGTATCATGTAAGAGTGGTCCACCGCCCAAGAGGCCAAACAATGAAGTCACACGGGAAATAACAATATTTGTTCACAAATCCCATGCTAATACTTTCTGTGAGCATGAAATTTTAAGTTATGTGTGAGTGTTCAAAGAATTTTATTTGTTTCAGTTTTACTGACTTTTTGTAAATCGGATCTCACTATGCACCTGGCTATCCTGGAACTCAGTATGCAGCCAGGTTGGCCTCAAACTCATGATCCCCTGTTTCATCTTTCAGAGTACTAGAATTACAAGGATGTACCATCACACTAAGCTTCAAATACATCCTATAAAATCATCCAAACCAGAATGGAGGCAGTCAAATATAATACCAGAACTTGGGAGGTGGAGGCAAGGAAATCAGGAGTTCACAGCCATATGGATCACATAAAGATTTCGAGGCCAGCCTGGACTACATGAAACCCTGTCTCAAAACCACAAAATAAATATATTAAAAAATATGTTTTCTAAAGTTGATATGGTGGTGCATACCTACAATCCAATCACTCAGTTGGCTGCACCGGGATGATAAAGAGTTTGGGACAACCTGGGCTACTGTTGTTTAGCAGATCCCTCCAAATTGAAATAGAGATAGGGCGCTCTGATTCAGCAAGTCAAGTCTGGGAGACCTGAAGCTTAAGTCACACAAGCAGTCCCCAACAAGTTAGGGAAAGGGTTCCAAGACCCCCCCCCAAAGGCAATATCAAGGAAAACAACTGCTTGGGGATGCGACTCTGACTGAGCTGCCTGCAAGTCACGTAGTGTGCTGGAGACTCTCCAGCCAGCAGAGCTGCCTGCAGGTGGCGCGGTGAGTGTCACCTATGCATGTGGGCTTCTCAGTGACGCAGCTGCCTTTGGGTTACCTGTGCTCCAGTAAGCAACCCCTCACCCTGCACTCTAAGTAACTCCAATAAACTCATTGGTTCACCAAAATTGATGTTGCTGTTATCATCCTTTGGTCTGCCATATGTGCCCTATCTGAAGTGAAAATATGTGTTCATATCCCTCCAAGAGAAAAAGATTTCCTGTGACAGGTAAATCGTGAGATCCTATCTCAAAGAGCCAGTAACAAAAAAAAGAAAAGAAAATACCTTTCTAATGAGCTTTAGTTCATGTTTCCTTAACACACATTTCTATGATTAGGAAACCATTTAAATGTATATCACTACATATAATTTTAAATTCATCAAGAATTTATTTTTAATCTGGGTAGTTTTTCAGCATAGATATCAATATATAACCAATATATAACTTAATTTTACCATCCACAGCATAAACTGAAAACTTTCTGAAGTAACAGGTGAAGTATCTGCTGGAATTGTGTTTTACATATTGTCTGAAATCTCTAAATCTTTATTTAACTGGAGAACTTGCTTCACTAAAGTTAAATAGCAGGAGGTTTTGTTTTATTAAGATGAATACTCCAAGGGCTGGAGTGATGGCTTAGTGGTTAAGGCATTTTCCTGCAAAGCCAAAAGACGCAAGTTCAATTCCCCAGGACCCATGTTAGCCAGATGCACAAGGTAGCTCATGCATCTGGAGTTCATTTGCAGTGGCTGAAGGCCCTGGCACACCCATTCTCTCTCCCTCTTTCTCTCAGTCAAATAAAAAGTAAACAAATTAAAAAAATTAAAAAGATTAATACTCTGATAGTTGAATAAGAAAGCATTGGTGCTTAAAAATATTCTTCTTTTAAAATAAATGTCATATATATATATATATATTTTTTTTATAAGCTAATGTGTGCTACTGTATACATATTTGTATGTCATTTAACATATTCTTCTGTGTGTATGTGTGTGGCATGCTTGCATATATGAACGGATATTCATAGACATATAGGTGCATATGTATTTGTAAGTGTGCATCCATGTGTTTGCACTTGCATGAAGGTCAAATAAATGTCAGGTGTATTACTCGATTGCTCTTCAGCTTGTTTTTGGGAGATTGGGTCTCTCACTGAACCCAGAGCTCACACATTCAGCTATATGTGCTAGCCAGCAAGTCCTAGGGATCCAGCTGTCTCCACTTCCCACAACATATTGTAAGTTTGAAGTATATCATTCAAAATTTCATAAAGTAATTAATATTGACATAGCCACAAATACAATCACAAAGACAGTGTGTGTGTGTGTGTGTGTGTGTGTGTTTGGAGTGTATGCCATGGCAAACTTGTGGAGGTCAGAGGGCAATTTGGGGTGTGGGTCTTCTCCATCCACCTTACTTGAGACAGGGTCTCTCCTGTTTGCTGTGGCAATGCTAGACTAGCTGGTCCTGAAGCTTTGGTATTCTCCTTACTGTGTCCCATCAGGCCATAGATGCACTGGAGTTACAGACAGGTGGACCACTTTTCACCAGCTTCATGTACATGCTGGGGATCTGAACTCCAGTTGTTGTCTTGGGGAGCAAGAACCTTTAACCACTCAATCATTTCCCCAGCCCCTGGCACTCCTGCTTTACTAAAATATACAAGCTTTCTTAGTTTTTATCAGTTTCTACATATATATTTTTTTCTTTCTAGAACTTTTTTCTCTTAAAGTGAATGAAAAAGGAAGGATAGCACTTCAAATTACAGAATACTCCAGGAAAATAATGTCTTCAATTAAATCTTTTGATAACATGGATGCATATCAGACTCTAAGCCAAGGCAGGAGTTTGTTTTATCACATTTTATGCTGTGACAAAATATCATAATTAGCACATCGGTGTAATTTACCAGGGTTTCATTACAGCTGATTGCCTAACTGCCGGGGAAGCTAAGATGGCTTCTTGAGTACTTGACCTGCTGCCTTGCTTTTCTGTGCAGTAGCTGTTAGTAGGAATTGAGCACAGGCATTCAATTGTGAAAAGTTCTAGAAGAAATAATCCTGATAGAGGTCATGATACAAAGAAAAGATGTCATTTTGCTCCTTACCTCCTCTGGCCTTTCCATTTGTAATTGCCTTGTTTTTTGTGATGGACATTCAAGAGACAGAACACATATCTGACATTCAGCTAACACTTTACCCATTTAGAAAGGCAACTTACGTTTATATTATTCACACTGCTGCTAATTTCTTTTTTGAAAGTCTGATTCTGGAAAGTAAAACAGCCTATGCTTAATTTTAAGGAATTCTGTGAACAATGCAGAAATAGTATATTCTATTTAAATGGCTTGAGGCAGGAGTAAAAGGAAAATTATGAATGCGAACAAAATCAAGCAAAATTAAACACTATTCAGTCATCAAGCATAAATTTCTATAATGTCTTCAACCTTATACAATTGCAATGACTCCTTAATCACTATGTGGTATGACAAAGCAATCCTCATGGCACTCTTTTTAATTTTTTTTGTTTATTTTTATTTATTTGTTTGTGACAGAGTGAGAAAGAGGTAGAGAGAGAATGGGCACACCAGGGCCTCCAGCCACTGCAAACGAACTCCAGATACATGTGCTACCTTGTGCATCTGGCTTATGTGGGTACTGGGGAATCAAGCCTCAAACCAGAGTCCTTAGGCTTCACAAGCAAGTGCTTAACCATTAAGCCATCTCTCCAGCCCTTCTCATGGCACTCTTATGTTTAGAGGAGTAGCAAGATTCAAGACAAGTCCATCCTTTAACAGGAGAACCAGCACTGTACCGAATTATAGAAAGAACAATGGAGAAAAGAGACACCTGCCCATGAGCCAGACCAAATGAAGGCTTATGGTAGCTTCAGTACCAAAGTGGCTGATAACGCCCTCACCTGAAAACAGTAAAAAAAATCCGGTAAAGGGTTGAGGAGATGGATAAGTGGTTAAATGAACTTTTTTGCAAAGCCTGCAGGCCCAGGTTCAATTCCCCAGCACCCACATAAAGACAGATGCAAAAGTGGCATTGCGCAGACGTGTGCATTTACAGTGGCAAGAAACCCTGTCATTCCCCACACACACCCACACACATGCAAATAAAAATACATATCTTTTAAAAGCTTGTCAAAAGTACATAAGTAATTTACATGTTCACAGAAGAAGTGTGTGTCTTATTCTTTTCTAATTGCCATGCTATAGCTAACATTAAGGAACAGGTTTTGTTATCCTAACCGTCAGCATTTGGCTCGTCAGTGCTAGTTACCTGCCCAGTTTGTGACTATTAAGGTAAACCTGTTGGGTTTGGTTATGGAGACTTTTTTTTATATTTAAGCCTCTTAGAAGTTTCTGTCACTTGAGTTGTTCTCCATATTAGATGATAAAAAAGAAACAGTCTAAATGTCCAAGATGTGAAAGCCTTTGTAATTTTAATATTTCTATCACTATATTCCTAGACATGTCTATGTTCGTGAGGTAATGGAAAGGACAGGAGAGAATGTGTTTTGGGGCAAGGAAAAGGATCATAAGGAATATAAAAGATGGCATTAACTAGTAGTAGTAAAGGGTAACTATAATAATAAGACTTACAGTTATAAGAAACAATTTTTTTACATAGCCAACCCCCAAAGATGGTTTTGTCAGTTCACATGGAAGGGAATGCATGTAAATACTTCAAAGAGATGCTGCAGAATACCTTCAGGGATGATGCCTGGTTGTCAGGACAAGTGAGACCCAAACAGCAGACAGAATGGTCCCAGCATGCTTGCTGCCTTTTTGTGTTTGCACAGTGGCTGTCAGTCCCAGCCTTGCAGGTAATGGAACCCAGCGGGAAGAAGGGGCGGGACCCAGCGGTGCAGCCTGAACTGAGAACAAATTTAAATTACTGAGCTTTTTTTTCCCTTTTTTATTTTTCTACTCTGCGACAAACTGAAAAGATTCCAGCACGCTAATTTAACCACCCTGCTTCTTTGCCTTTTTTTTTTCTCCTGTCTCCCTGCTTCAGGATAATTAAAAGAGAAACCTGTAAAGGCAGCATTCCCGTGAGCGAACTGGTACTGCAACGTGCTGGTAAGAAAATGAATTTAATTTTTAATCTTTTTTTTTTTTTGGCTTTTTCTTTTTCTTTCTTTCTCTTTTTTTTTTTTTTTAAAGAGCTGAAGTCTTTGTGTCTCTAATGCAGTCATAAGCGTGGCTTCCCTGCCGTGAGGGGTTAGCATGTAATGAAAAGGTATAATTGCCTGATATATGACCTTCGCGTCATACTTATAACGGGTGACAACGGCATCCCCATCTACCCTGATGATGCTTCCTTGCCAACTGACTGTTCGCCCAGTTGCAACAGGGCTAGGGCGCTCGGGCTATGACAATGAGTTGTGGTTGTTTGGTGTTGGAGTTTCATTGTCCTGTCAGAAAGAATTCTTGACTTTCTTCAAGTTATTGCCTTCCGGAGCTATTAGTTTACCTTAATAAAACCCGTATAGAACCGAGCTGTTCTGTTTACTTCTCAAACAGGAAGTACAAGGCTGAAACTTTTTCTTTAAGCAATACTGTAATTATTGCAGACTTCTCTAGTCCAGATAATGAAAGACTAAAACAAGTGATTGGAGAGTTCTTTTAATCCCTTTCATCTGTAACTCATCAGGAGTTCATTAGACAGTCAACTGTGAAGAACCTACATCATGTGGGGACCTTGAACTCGAGGTGCTAACTTTACTCTTTCAAAGGACAAATTTTAATTCAACTCAATTAAACTCAACAAGTATTTCTATACACTCTGCCTACTATAACTGTGATGGAGGATGCTACTGCTTGTTACTCTGTGGTTTGGTATTCATGTTCAACAGCCGGCTTTGCTTACTATCTTTCCAAATGATCAGGTCACTCACAACATTTCTGCTACCTATAATACTAAGTTTTTGAGGTGAAATTTCCTATGAGCAATGTACTTGTCTTCCTTCTGTGCATGTAAATTGTGCTTATGTTCCTTCATACCTGTAACTGGCTACTATAAGTTAGTTTTGCAGTTTAATATTAAAACATAGGGTTAGAAATACTAGTTCTTATTATTGCATACCAAACATGTCGTTTGAAAATAAATATTCACATAGTCTAATCTGATCTCACCTGGATTACAGTATCAGAAACTTGGAGAAACACAGGAAGAATCAAAGTTGTCAGAATCGTTTTGCATTTGGATCAAGAAACTTAGGAATAAAATTTTTCCATTCCTTTTAATTTGCTCTTAAAGACCACTTTTTAAGCAGACATGGGTTTTACTTAGGCTTAGATTGTTTTTTAATAGGCAAGCAGACATATAGTGGGATAAAATATTCCAAAACAGAATATTTCTCCAAAGCGTTTGCTAAGGCAAACCTCTCCTATGGATGTTTGTAGGTTGTATGCCATTTTCATTTTATAGAGCGTGTGGCCTTCATACACTCATGGCGTTTGTTCCGTGTCTCTGGCTGTGCTGTCTAATTGTGTCATTCCTGCCTTTTACAGCTCTGAACTCTGTTCCCCTGGGTCTTCACCAATGCCCCCCAGATCACTTGAAATGTCTAAAAAGACCTCAGAACATTACAAAATGTCAATTGTTAAAATATTTTCTGCCTCTTTACAACAAGAGAAAAATGCTGTGGATTTTATAGTTCAATTTAAAACTCTGTTCTTATCCACCAGTAACTGTCTATTAGCAACATTTCAGTTATAATTGGAATAAATTGTTGCCCAGTAACAAGCAGTGAACTCCACAGTGACTTTCCGTAGAACCATTTACTAGAAATAGCTACAAAGAGCTGCATGCAAGTCAAACAACAGCACTTTTATTTCTCTTAAAAATCATTTATTCACAATTTAATCATTTTCTGTGAATTCTCAAATTTTCAAAATGAGTTGCTTCTTTTTGTTAATTTCTAAATGACTGAAATTCTAGATGTGAAGAACCGGGGCCAGTAGATCTTTTTAAAAATTTTATTTATTTCTGGCTTTAAAACAGAATGAGAGGTTGAGTATGACCTCTCCAACTATAAGTGATAGTGAGATTTGGAGCCAGCAACACCATAATATGTGAATGCTGTTGTCTCTTACAGAACGTGATGTCAAACCAGGGGTTTTGCTGAGTGGCTCTGTCACTTGAGCTGGTAATCAATCTGTAATCTCCAGATTGCTGCACATGAGGTGATTCTTACTCCTGTTAATGAAATATTAAGTACCACTGAAGTTGTTTTCTCCCCTCCCATTTTTTCTAAAAGATAAACAACCAGTAGCCCCAAGGTCTGGTACCTGAGCACACGTACTGTGAGGATGCCTTGTCTTCATCCCTTGCTGAAATGTTATAATATGATGCTTTCCAGAGCAAAATTCTGTACTGACATTTCTACACCTGCCATTGTCTTTTGTGGTGCTTGGAATAGTTTCACTTTGTAATTGCCTAGCTATTGAAAATTGAAAATACATGCAAAAAGTGAGTTTACATTTTTACTTTTTAACAGAGACATACAGACAAAATTATCTGTGATGCCAAAGTAAAATATCAAGGCAACTTGAAAGCATCAGAATTGTTTTCTGATAATAAGGCATGACACTGTCTGATACATTATAAATGTGTATTGAGTGTCAACTCTGCAGCAAGCCATACATCAGAATCATGGGAAGCAGAGAAAGGAAAAAGCCTCGTCTTTGTTATCAAGGGAGTTACAGTGTAGTAGAAGTTTTGGGGTGGACTAGCAAAAGGTATTTGGTTAATTAACTTAGGATAAACTTAACATTGTGTTAGGCTACTATGATCAGAAAAATGATTACATTGTTTTTAACCTTACTTCCACTATTTCTTTAGTTATTTTTTCTGTAAAAATATACCTTTTGGTACTAGTTGTCTGAATGCCTGCATTTTTGAAGTACGAAAGAATATGAGCAAGAAGCCCTGAGGTGGATGCAAGGAAATCTCTATTCCAGCCATTGAGTTTGCTATTCTACCTTATTAGGCACTGTCTTTTCATATTTAGAGGAAAGGACCCCACATAACAGGATGATTTTGTTAAATTTCATCCTGGATGAACAAGAGTAACTTTCAAACATAAGAAAGAGACAGTTATGGTAGACATTATGCACCAGTAGTTTAAACAAAACATAAGAGAATTGTCAACATATAAGTTAAAAATCCTGACCTCCACTTTTACATAGACTTGGAATAGGGTGATGCCCACCTGTTGGTTTCTGCCATCACTGACATACCTTCTTCTGTTGTCTGTGGCATGCAAACACCAATAGGACCCGAGAGAAACACTGCAAAAGAACAGTGAGTGTGTATAAAACGTGAGGTTCTCATGTCAGTGGGGATGCCTCTTGTGTGTAATCTGAAAGAGAGAATGTATCTCCTTGAAGCACATTGATTCACACCATATAATCTTACATTTTCTGTACACTTTCCAAAGTAGCACTTGAACAATTTGATAAGTTCTTGTTGATGTATACAACTGTGAAACTACAAGAATCAGGAGGCAGAAAATTTCCATTTGAACAGAAGATTCCTGATGCCTCGCCATGCCTAGTCTTTAGACAATCAGAGTTGCCATGGCTTCTTTCACTACAATACTTCACATTCTATACACTGCTAGGAAGATGGAATCATACCGCATATACTCACATGAACCTAGCTCCTTTGACTTAGCATAATGCCTTTGGGACTTACATATATTGTTGCATTGACCAGTAGATTTTTATATGGTTGAATATTTTATTCTATGAACAAAACACATCTTTAGTCAATTCACCTGTTGATGGACACTTTCCATATGTGAACTTTTCTGAAGAAATGTTATGAATATTCAAGTCCAGGTCTTTATGTGGGTATGGGTTTTCATTTCTCTCAGGGAAATACACACACATACACACACGCAGTTCTACAACATGGATGTGAAACTTTATGCTTCCACCAGTACTATATAGGAGTTCCAGATGCCAGACATAGTTGCCAACTGTTGGTGTTGCCAGTTTGTTTTTCACCTTTAGCCACGCAGGCCAGGCTGTGGCTCACTGTGCTGTTCCTCTGCCTTTGCCAAGAACTAAAGATGTTCTGCTTTTGCTAGTCTTCCCTCCACATTCCTTTGCATTCTCTTAACCTTGGGGAGTTCTTTCCATATTCTAGATAAATGCTTCTTAGTTATCTGCACAGAAAGTATTTTCTCCAGGATATCATATATAAATAGTAAATTTCAAGGAGAGTTCTATTTGTATTAATCCAAATCACCACCACATGACATTGCCAATAAAAAAATTGTTTTATGGCTTGTCATTTTGCTGTTTTAACACATACGGATGACAAATATGTTTCTCCTAAGTTAGATAATTTGAGTTTTACCTATCGCTCTATTGTGTGTTTTGAGTTAACTTTTGTGTTTAGTATGAGGGTAACATTAAGGTTCATTATTGCATGGGAATACTCAGCACCATCACTAACAAGACTACTCTTTCCCCAACTTAATTATCTTAGGTCATTGGTCAAGAATTAAACAATAGTGTTTGTGCTGCTCATTTTCAGTGGCCTCTCTCTATAGGATTCATTGATGTATGTTCTTTCACTAATCACATGTTGTGTTAATTACCTAGCTTTATGGTAAAGTTTGAGATGGGTACCATAAGCTTTCTAGTTTACGTTTATTTTCAAAATTAATATGACTCTTGCAAGTTGTCTCATTTCCATATACATTTCAGAATTAGCGTGTACATTTTTGCCCCAAAATATCCTGCTGAAATTCTTGTTAGAGTTGCTAGGAATATATAGTAAAGTATGTAGAATTGACACTTTAACTATATTGAACCTTCCATCCAGAAACAGTTTAGTTTTTCTCCACATATGTAGTTGTCTTATTTCTTTCAAGCAATGGACTATAGTTGTAAGCATGCAAGTATTTCACCACTTTTTAAAAATTATTCCAACATACAAGGAGATTTTTGATATTATTTAAGTACAATTGTGTTTTTATTTCACTTCCCAAGTGTTTGTATCTATTATATAAAAGCTATTGTTTTTTTGCATAATAACCTCTTATAGTTTAACATGGATAAATTCATTTATTAGCTTTTGTTGGAATGTTCAAATGGATAATTTTTAGGACTTTCTAAATATAACATCATCCAAAGAAAAACCTCATCCTTTCTAAGGTTTCTCTTAACTGGTTGAATTACCTATAAGTTGCAGTCATATGTTAAATAGAAATTACAAAGGTGAACATCTTTGACATATTACCTGTCTTAAGAACAAGACATTTAGTCTCTTAGCATGGAGCATGAAAAGTATTTGTGCATACCCTTTATCACATAAAGGAAGGCCAAAACCTCTTCCATTCCTTGCTCACTAAAGAGGTTTTACATTGAGGAATGTTGTGTTTTGTGCTGAGAATATAATTTGTTAATATTTTATGAAATATTATTTGTATCTAAGCTTACGAGGGATGGTGATAAGCATCTTTCTTCTAATATCTTTGATGTGATATCAGACTGATGCTAGTTTCATAAAACACATTGAGAAGAACTCCCTTCTCCTCTATTGTGTGAACTTGTAGATGTGTCAGACTGGTACTTTTATATTTGCCAATGTTTGATAATTTACCAGTAAGCTTTCTGGTCCCACAATGGATGTGTGTGTGTTTGTGTGCCCACATGCACACGCAGACTTTTAATTACAACTTAAATGTAATTAGTAGATATCGAGTTATCAAAGCTTTCCATTTCCTTTCCTGGTAGTTTTAGTTATTTATTTATATATGTCATTTGCGTTATCACATCCTTGAACCAGATGTTCATCATACTCTTTTTTTTCAAAAAATTTATTTTACTTATTTATGAGAGAGAGAGAGAGAGAGAGAGAGAGAGAGAGATAGCAAGTACAGAGAGAATGAGGGTACTAGAGGCTCTAGCCAGTGCAAATGAACTCCAGACACATGTGCTACCTTGTGCATCTGTCTTACATGGGTACTGGGGGGCGGGGTCCTTAAGCTTTGCAGGCAAACACCTTAACTGCTAAGCAATCTCTCCTGCCCTCATAATATTTATATCTCTTGTATACTATGTGTTGTGTGGTCATTTTCACTCTGTCATGCTTTCTTTTTTTCATTTTTGATATGTGTATGTGTGTTTGTGGCATGGTCACATGTGTATACACATGTTCATATGTGCTTGGGTGAGTTTATGAGGTCTTAAAGCCTGAGGTCATCATTTGGTGTCTTCCTTAGTCACTCTTGCCCAGCATCTCACACTGAAACTAGTGCTTACGGATTCATCCTGATAAACTAACCAGCAAGCCCTAGGGATCCTGCTGTCTCCACCTCCCCCATGCTGGGAGTTCAGGTGTGTGCTGCCAAATCTTTTTTTTTTTTTTTTTTTTTTTTTTGGAGAGAGACACAGAGAGAGATAGACAGAGAGAGAAGGAGAGGAAGACAGATAGAGATGGGCGCGCCAGCAGTCTCTCAGCTGCTGTGAACGAAATCCAGATGCATGCACCCCCTTGTGGTCAAGTGTGGCATTGCGCCCTTGCGTCACTTTGCATCTGGCTAAACGTGGGACCTGGAGATTGGAACCGGCATTCTTAAGCTTAGGAGGCAGGCGCCTTAACCACTAAGCCATCTCTCCAGCCCAACATCTAGCTTTTTTATGCGGGTCCTGGGCATTCCAACTCAGGTCCTCATGTTTGCAAAGCAAGCATTTTACCCACTGAACCATGTTCCCAGCCCCATCTCATTCTCAATATTAGCTATTTTTGTGTTCTCTCTTTTTTACGATCAATCCATTCATACCATAACAAATTGCCATGAACTTAGTGGCCTATTATTAAAAGTTTATTATTTCATCATTCTTTAGGTCAAGAATCAATACCAGGCTAAAGTCAAGGTGACAGCCGACTTGCTTTTCCATCAGGGGACTCTAGGGAAGAGTTGATTTCTTTGTAGCTATAGATGTGTGATCCCTGTTGCTTGACTGGTTGTCAGCTGAGGGTGATTTTCAGCTCCTAGAAGTGGCATATGTACTTGGCTTGTGGAATTCATCCTCTTCTCAGTCTTCAAAGACAGCACTCTCACATTTCAAATTTCTATTGCTTCTTGTCCTATTCCTGTCTTTAACTTGTGAGAAGGATTCTCCACCTGTAAAAATCCATGTGATATTATGGTCCAGGGTTCAGACTATCATTCACATCTGCAATTTTTTTCCATCTAATATTACATAGTTGAAGGTTTTAGGAATTCGAGCATAGATATCTTTTGGAGTCCATTTTTCTGCTTTCTTTCTAACAAAAATCAGTTCTAACCCTTTCTTCATTTTAATATATACTAACATTATTATTTGGTTAAAGATTTCATGTGTACATAAAAAGAATGTATAATTCATGGTAATTTGTATTACTAAAATCAATTTAATATGTATGATTAATAGAGTATCTTTAATTGTTCTTTAGGTTGATGCTATCCTTATAATCTTCTATGTTCTTATTAGGATTTTGTCTCTGTTCTATCAGGTCCAAAGAGTAGATAAGCATCTCCATTATAGATTTGTGTTTTTTTCTCTCTATCTTCTCTCTGATTTTGCTCTATATATTTTGTGAGTTCTATGATTAGATGTTTATAAATTTACAATTGTTATCTGTTACTGATGTATTAACTTTTATTCATTATAGAGTGTCCCTCTTTGCTCTAGTTGTACACTAATTGGCTATAATTTCCCTTTTCTCTTTTATATCAATCAAGCATTTTATTCCACTTAAATTTCTCATTTATTTTTTATTAATTGTCTAGTTATATTTCTTTTTTCTTAATTATTTTATTTATTTTTGGAGAGAGACACAGAGAGAGACAGACAGAGAGGGAGAGGGAGACAGATAGAGATGGGCGCACCAGCAGTCTCTCAGCTGCTCTGAACGAAATCCAGATGTGTGCACTCCTTGTGCGCAAGTGCAGCATTGCGCCCTTGCATTACTTTGCATCTGGCTAAACGTGGGACCTGGAGATTGGAACCGGGTTCTTAGGCTTAGCAGGCAGGCGCCTTAACTGCTAAACCATCTCTCCAGCCCTACTTAAATTTCTATATGATTTTTTATGATATGCATTTGTACTTAATCTAATTTTTTCAGTTATTAACATTTATTTAAGTATATAGGAACCAGGTTCTTAGGCTTAACAGGCAGGCGCCTTAACCGCTAAACCATCTCTCCAGCCCTAGTTATATTTCTATATGATTTTTTATGATATGCATTTGTACTTAATCTAATTTTTTCAGTTATTAACATTTATTTAATATATATCTATTTATCATTGTTCTTTGAAACTTTTTAATATATATTATGACTATGCATGATAAGCAGATCAATTCATTGTTTTATTTTCTTTCTAACAATCTTTTACTTTTAAAGAATTTAAGATAAATAAATATGTTTACATAGCCTAAATATACCTTAGTTTTCATCACTTCGGATGCAACTCTACTAGTAATAAATTTCATTGCTTTCTGTTTATCTGAAAATTTTTCTCTTTGATCTTTGTTTTGTTAGGATACCTTCATAGAACAAACAAACAAAAAAAAACATCATTGACAACTATTTTTATTCATTTGGTAATTTTACTATGCCATTCCAATGGTACCTGAATTCTATAATTTCTTATAGGTCAAGAGTCAGTTTTAATATTTTTCCCTTGTAATGAATGCTTATGCCTTCCCTGGTTGAGTTCAAAATTTTGTTTGTTATCTCTGGATTTCTGCAGTTTAACTATAATATGCTTAGAAATGGCTTTCTTTCATGCTGCTTGAAGCTCATTAAGTTTCCTGGAACTAAGTTGATGTTTGCTACCAAATTTGGGGAGAAATTATGCCATTAAAAAATCTGTGGTTAAAAGAAATTTGTGATTATTTCTTTATCTCCTTTCTTTCTAAACAACAGTGGCATATGGTATAACCTGAATGATAGTCTCCAACAGGCCTCTGAAGTCCTGTTTATTTCTTTTCAACCTGTTTCCTCTCTGTCCTTCAAACTAGGTGATTTGTATTGATGTAGCTTGAAGCTTGTTGATTCTTTATCATCTCAACTCCGTTCTTAAGCTCATCTAGGGCAGTTTTAAAGTTTATTTAAGATTACAGTCCTACTTATTTCCCAAGAGTTTATTTCCCCCTTGAGATTCCTTTCTTCAATTATGTTTTCATACTTTCTCTAATCTTTTGAATATATTTATGATTGCTAGTATAAAATTACAAAAGCCAGCTCAACCCAGCACCGAGTACCATTGGGTGTCAGTCAACTTCTACTTAGTGTCTTTGCTGCTGCTTATGGGTCACACTTTCCTGTTTCTAAGCATGTCTAATAATTCTTGGCTATAAACTCGATATTAAAGATAATACATAGCTGTAACAATAGATTCTGCAGGGTTCTAGAGTCTTCGTATTTTGCTCCATTATTAAATGAATTTGCTTGCTTGTACTAAAATGCTCCTCTTCGTTGTGGTATGAATCACTGATGTCTCTGCTCCATTCTTGGACTTCCAATGCTGCTTTGATCAGTAGTCGGGACTCCTGGAAGTCTTTCCTATGAATATGTAATTTGGTAACAAGAAATATGAAGAAAGATGTGGGTGTTCACCTTATTATGTGCTCTTTGTTTCCACTCTTGGTTTAGTATGTTTGTATTTCTCATTTCTCCCCTGCTCAACCCAGGGATTTCAGGCCTTCACTACCATGTCTGGCACCTTACATGGGGACTGGATATTCTCACTCATGTTCTCATGCTTGCGATGCAAGCTTTAAGCAACTAAACCATCTTTCTTGCCCCATAAAACACTTTTAATTTGAACTTTGAGCTTCTAACCTCCAAAATTATGATCCTGTCACTCAGTTAGTGATAGCATTTCTTATGACAGCCTTTTTCTAGGTGTCATTGCTAGGCATGTGATTAGCAAGTTTGGGCAAAAATGTACCTCAATTCTGGGATTAAAGAATGAAAATTAAAATCTCAGTCAGAATGCAATAATATGTTGCAAGAACGTTTGGTGATGGTGATTTCTACCATAGTATGTTGATGGAAGGTATGGCCCTAGAAATTCTTGTTTATTCAATTATTTAATGTGATAGCAATGCCTATTGTCAATCATATTTACTGAGCAGATCAAATAATCAGTAAGTCACTGAAGGGAAAACTAAGACTACATTTCAGTGAATTATTTGCCCAGGGTCATATATTGAGAGCTCTTGGAAGAACTGGACAAAAGTGAGGCTGGACATTTTTCACTCCTGCTTGTTCTCCATACTACCTCAAAATCATTGAATATTAAGTATTGGATTTATAATACTGATTCTTAACAATTAAAAATTTCAGCATCTCACTGGGCGTGGTGGTGCATGCCTTTAATTAATCCCAACACTCATGAGGCCTAGGTAGCAGGACCCCTGTGAGTTCAAGGCCAGCCTAAGACTGCATAGTGAATTCCAGGTCAGCCTGGGAAAGAGTGAAATCATACCTTGAAAAACCAAAAAATAAATAAATTAATTAATTATATCAACATCTGAAAGAGAAATTTTTTTACCTAAAACCAGCAATTTTATCTTAGAAAGAGATGTATTGGTTGCTCTTCTTTTCTACCAGTGCTATCACCTCCACAGTGCCATGAGAAAGGTTGCAAATAGAATCTAGAATGATCTGAGGAAGAAAGTCATGAAGAATTCTGAGAAATAGCATCCAGGAGCAAAAAAACATTAGCATACAAAATAGAGAAGCCTACAGGATATGTAATTTTTCCTGATTAGAGACTACTAGTGAGAAAAATGGTAAGAAAGAAGGGTTACACCTTGTGAGCAGAACATGGCCTACATGGGAGAGCAGGGAGTGGGGGGTGGCTCCGTGGGTAAAGTGCTTGTTGTGCAAACAAGAGGACCTGACTGTGGATCCCCAGTACTCATGTCAAAGCCAGGCATGGAGGTATACACCCATAATCCCAGCACTGTGAAGGTTGAGACAGAAGAGTCCGAGGGCTTGCTCATAGCTAGTTTATAGCTAAAGTGATGGGTAATAAGTTCGCAGCAAGACCATGTCTTAAAATAAGGTGGAGAGTGATGGAGGAATACATCTAACATCAACCTCTGGACTCCACACACATGTGCATTCATGTGCACATGCACTGCACTCCATGTATGTAGATACTCACGCACATATGAACATGCATAAGCAAACACCACACACACACACACACACACACACTAAATATTTATGTGCTTACAGACCCTAATATATATAGGAAAATAACTCATTTCGGTGCTATAGTATAAGTGAAAATACCCATACATAATATGTGTCAGCTTTCTAGCACTGTAACAAATGCCTGACAGACTCAACTTATTAAGAGAAGAGGTTTCTGGGGCTGGGTAAATCTCTCAGTGGTTAATGGTACTTGCTTGTAAAGCTTGCTGGCCCAAGTTCAGTTTTCCAGCCACCCACATAAAGCTAGATGGGTATTTGTTTGCAACAGCAAGAGATCTTGGTACCCGCCCATGACACAGACACATGCAAATATATAAATAAACATTTTTTAAGCAGAGGGAATATTTGTATTGGTTTACAGTTTGGAGGTTCCAGGTCATGATCAAGGAGAACCGCACCTTTTAGGCATCTGGTGTTGGTGGCATGATGGGAATGGCAGGGAGCCTATGGAGAAACAAATCTATTTACCTCATGGCCAGGAAATGAAAAAGAGAAAAGTTTCTGAGATCCCACTATCCCTTTTCAGCACATGCTTGCACTGACTTGAGAACTTCTCACTAGACCCTACATCTTAAAGGTTCCGTTACCTCTGTCTAGCCCAACACTGGGGATGATAATGCAAGGGCCTTCGTGAGACATTGCAAATCAAAATGACAACAAAACATAATGTTGTAAACATGACTGCAGGTCAATAAAAAATTATTTATTATCACTAACATTTGAATTACATGTATTTTTTTAATTGGCAACCATATAAAAGTTGAAAAAAAATTCTTGCCTAGAAAGACAGACAAAAATCAAAATCAGCTTTTTACCCACTGTCATGGAGATTTGTCAGACATGGTGAGTACTTAGATAAAATTCTCTGACTGAGAGAAGGTTGTCAGGAAAGTTTTGAATGGAAAGTTGCTGTATTAACCTCACCAGGGCCCCAGCTGAAACCATAGAGTAATGTGGAGGAAGGGCAAGAGTTCAGCGTTCTTGGGGATCACGACACCAGAAAAAGGCTGAAGGAGATAAACACACAGAACATCCAACTCCTACTAAGCCAGATATCCAGAGACACAGAGGCTCCCAAAACCTCACCACTGAAGTAGAGCTAAAATGACCCCAATGTGGCTCAGGGAAATTTGCGGAAGAGGGGGCGGAAAGAATGTTAGAGTCACAAGTTGGGGCATTATGCACAGAGACTTGGCCTATCCCCCATAGCTCTTGACTACCCCCACAATGCGTGAACCACATTCCCCTTTGATGAGGGTCCCTATAGAAGAGGGAAGAAAGGGAGGAAGATAATGGAGTCACCACTATGAATGTAAAACTAGAATAATACACATAAAATAAAAAATAAATAAAGAAAGAAAGTTGCTGTTTTATTTTTGAAAGATCTCTGTGCCTTCTCTATATAATACTTACTGTAGAAGAGAAATACATGGACAACATGGCACAGTTAGGTTAACTGTGGTACAAGACAAGGAGGCAGGAAGGGCAAAAATGTCAGCTCTGGAGGCAATGTGAAGAGGCAGCCTTGGGATGTCCTTAGAAGTGACAAAAACAGTTCTTGGTGAATTCAGATTAGTATTGCCAACATAAAAATAAACAGGATGAGCCGGGTGTGGTGGTGCACGCCTTTAATCCCAGCACTTGGGAGGCAGAGGTAGGAGGATCGCCATGGGTTCAAGGCCACCCTGAGACTGCATAGTGAATTCCAGGTCAGCTTGGACTACAGTGAGATCCTACCTTGAAAAACCAATAAATAAATAAATAAATAAATAAATTTTAAACAACAGAATGACAATTTGAAAGATTGAGGTAAGAGATCTGAAAAGATTCCAAATTCAGAATGTCCAAATTTGTACCCTGAGAAATTGAGAGATTTTTCTAAATGGGAAAGTTGCTTATGAGCTATAGTATGAAACTTTCTCTATCAATTTTCTGGTGTAAAAATGAGAACAAACATGACTTCCTTGTACAATTCTCTTTATCTCTTCCTTTCTCTACACCTTCTCTTATTTTGATAGGATAGTTAGCATGTGTCTGCTCTGGAAATGAAGCAAGTAGGTTTCAAGAAATCATAGAACTGGCTCAGGATCTTTCCATATCTTCCTAAGGCTCTGGTCCTATGATCTCTGTCCTCTTAACTTTGACCAGAGCTGCCTCTGTCTCATTCATATGGGTGCAGAGGTGTAAGCAGGCGATGATATTGAGTTTATAATGCTGCTAGTCAGCTGTTATCAGAACTGGTCACAATCTTATGCTTGGCTACTTAGAGAAAACAAGCAAACAAATAAAAAAAACCCAGAAAATTAATTGTCTTTCTGCTGCCAGATGAATTTCTCAGGGTAATATCCCTATCTAGAGAGAAAGTAAAATGCAATTATAAAATCCAAAAGGCCTTTTTCTGAGGGACAGATGTTGAACTAATCTATGCATTAGAGGAAGAACAATGAGCACATTGTCATAAATAAAACATTTTAGTTCCTAATGCAAAGGCTCAATGTATAATGTCTTTAAGGTAACTGGAGACTAATGAAAAATATTTCTTGTTACTTATCACTTGGTCCATACCTTCTCTGTAATTTCAATGCATTAAATGCTTAAATATTATGTAAGGAGGGGCTGCAAAGCCCAATGACCAAGGTTTGATTCCCCAGTGCGCATGTAAGCCAGATGCAAAAAGTGGCACATGCATCTGGAACTCATTTGCAGTGGCTAAAGACCCTATTGCACCCATTCTCTCTCTCTCTCTCTCTCTCTCTCTCTCTATCTCTCTATCTCTGTCTTTCTCTCTCTCTGTCTCTGTATCTCTCTGCTTGCAAAAAAGAAATAAAATATTTTTTAAAAATAAATAATTAGCATGTAAACTGCAAATTTCAAGCAATTAGCAAGATAGAATAAAATTTTCTTTTAATACTAAGACATTTTTTTCTTTTTATTCTACTTTTAAGCTGCTTAGCTCTTTGTTTTGCAGTGGTGTGGACAATTCCTTTGTGTTTTGCATACACCTGCATATCTGAGGCACTTTGGCATTTGGATCTGCAAAAGCTAACTAGAGATTCCTGTTCTCCATTACCTAGACATCTGGGCACTGATCACTAAAACGCAATTGACAACTTGGGAAATTCTCAACACAAAGACAACGTGGACAAAATAACACAATCTCACCTTGTTCTAGCGCCAGGCCACCCACATTTAAAAGGGAAAGTGATTTGTCATTCTATGGCTCCACTTTCTCACTTAATGTTAGTCAGTCCATTCACTTATACTCCCCAAAATCCATCCAGTCATATGTTAGGAATGATTCAAATTTATGTTTACTCTCATGAAGCTAGTTTGGTTCAGAAGCAAAGAGGCTACTTCAGTGTAAAGGCTGCTTCTTGTTATCAACATGAGAAATCAGCTTATGCATGATGTTGTCATGGATAATATTCAATGTTGACGAAACTCAGACTCTAGAAGACATGTCTCTGGTCATATTTGTGAGGTGTTTACAAAGAAGATTAAGGGAGGGCAAGTAGTCACCGTGGATATGGTGGAGAACATTCATGAGATTAAGCCAGTTGAGCACAGACATTCCCTTCTTCCTGCTTCTGTGCTGCAGATATGACGTAATCAGCCATCTCATGCTCCCACCACCGTTGAGCTACACTTTGTAGTGGGTCTCTTGCCTTTCTATGTATATTCCCTCAAACTGTTAGCCAAAATAAATCTTTGTTCCCTTAAGTATGCTTCTTATCAGGTATTTGGTCACCATACCATGAAATGTCTACTAGCATCACTTACATTAGCTAGCAATGACCAAAACAGGAAGAGAAGTAATCAAAAATCATCCCATCTAGCTGAGCACTGACATCAGAACCTGGATGTTTACGTCACTTTCATCCTACTCTTAAACATTTTTAACCCAAAGAATGCTATGGCAAGTACATCTTTACTAAGCACATTTGCTAGAGTGCACATTTTGAAAAAAAAAAAGAATTACTGGATTCCTATGCATCTGCCCTACACTATTTCTAGTAGGCCTAGGAGCTGTCTGTATCGTTACCATTTTGACCCTTAACATTTAAACTTCTTTAGACAACGTATATTACTACATGTGCTATTGGGTAAGGATCTTAATTGTTTTACCTTTTCCATACATTTAGTGACCACTTATTTTTTAAAGTGTTCTCTTATCAAATCATTGTAAGAAGTAATATAGCTGAAATTATTCTCTCCTACAGAACACCCAACAACTTAATAACTGAAAGATAGTATTTTTAATTTTCATAATAGCCAATTCAAATATCTGACCAACTGCTGAAAAAGTCAGACATTTCAAAATAATTGACCTAGAGATCATTTGTGTTATATTTTTACCTAAAGAGATACAATGTGCCTCAAACCAAAGTGCTGAGAACTATGACCAGCCAGCATTCTGAAGCAGGATCCCAGCTGGATGTTTAAGCTATGTTGAAGAATGGCACTCCCTAAGATGGGCAAAAACCTACATGTACTATATTATAAAATAAGGTTGTTGAGACACTGAGCAACTGAAAATTCAGTTTTGCCCACTTCTATCTTGCCCTTCCCTTGACTCAGAACATCTCTGCATGCCTGCTGAGATACAATGGTTAAGCTCAGAAACGTCTCTGTGACCTATCCATGTCACAGTCACAGCTAGGTAAGTAGCGAAAATGGATCACCTGGTGGGCACTGAGACATGCATTACTGTAGAGCAAACCCTATGTTTAATATAAACCCACCAGTCATATTTTCATCCTCACCATGTCCCAACTCTGGACCAGTGTTTGTGGACAGAACACTGTTCCTACGACATACTTCTAAAGTACAAATAGGACTAAAAGACTCATACCCAGTTTTGTATGACCCTTAAGGTAAGAATGCTTTCACATTTTTAAAACTTTTTATTTTATTTTATTTGTTTGAGAGAGAGAGAAAGAGGGAGGGAGAGAGAGAGAGAGAGAGAGAGAGAGGGCATGCCCGTGTCTTTAGCTGCTGCACATGAACTCCAGATGCATGCACTACCTTGTGCGTCTGGCTTACATGGGTCCTGGGGAATCGAACTTGGGTCCTTTGGCTTCATAGGCAAGTGCCTTAACCACTAAGCCATCCCTCCAGCCCCTGATTTCACATTTTTAAGAGGAAAGAATGAGAGGAAGAATATATGCTGAAAATAGAGGCAGAAAAATGAAAGAAAAATATGAGGCAAAAACCATAAAAGAGCTGTGTTCTGATCCTCTGTAGAAAGAGGCAATCAGGGCTGGAGGGATGGCTTAACAGTTAAGGTATTTGCCTGCAAAGCCAAAGGACCCAGGTTTGATTCCTCAGAATACACAAGGTGGCACACGTGTCTGGAGTTCATTTGCAGTGGCTGGAGGCCCTGGCATGCCCATTCTCTCTCTGTGTCTCTCTCTGTCTCTCTCCCTCTCTCTCCCTCTTTCTTTCTGTCAAATAAATAAATAAATAAATAAATAAATAAATAAAATTAAAATATTTTTTTAAAAGAGAAAGAGGCTATGACAGAATTCACAATATTTTTTTTTCTTTTTCTATGCATGTGTGTAATATGTGTGGGTATGCTGAGTGTGTGGTATGCAGTGTATGTATGTACATGTATGCAGATGTGTGTGCTCCATGCACAGTGTGTGAAGGCCAGAGGAGAACACCGGTGTTCTACAGCTTTGTTTCTGAAGGCAGTCTCTCACTGAACCCAAAGCTACTGCTTTTGGTGCCACAAGCTGACTGGTGAGTCCTAACAATGCTCAAGTCTCTGCTCCCCACAGCACTGGGGTGGCATGAGTGCATGGACATACTCAGACGTGTACGTGTGTGTGGAGGGTCAAACTCAGGGCAATCATTCTGGTATTGCAAATGTTCTTTCCCAATGACCATCTCCCCATTTGAACAATATTTAAAATTTTTATTTTATCTTATTTTATTTATTTTTGGAGAGAGACACAGAGAGAGATAGACAGAGAGGGAGAGGGAGACAGAGATGGGCGCGCCAGCAGTCTCTCAGCTGCTGTGAACGAAATCCCGATGCGTGCGCCCCCTTGTGGGCAAGTGCGGCATTGCGCCCTTACGCCACTTTGCATCTGACTAAACATGGGACCTGGAGATTGGAACTGCTGGAGATTGGAACCAGTGTTCTTAGGCTTAGCAGGCAGGCGCCTTAACTGCTAAGCCATTTCTCCAGCCCTGAACAATATTTTAAAGCTTTATAATAAAGGAATATTTATATTTCTGGTATTAACTTACTAACATTATTAACACTTCCCCAAAGAAAATAGATTGCTCATGTAATATGCCAGATTAATTCGGTCCTCAGAATTTCTATAGTAAAATTTAATGCTTTCAACCTAAGATTCTTTCTGAGTTTTTATGATTCTCCATTCCTACCAGGTCATTCCCGAATACCAACTAAAAATGTCACATACTCCAAATTCCACATTAGCTATTTCCTTATATACCGTTCAAGGGAAGTGAAGCCATCAGCTTTTCTAACTTTTATCTAATAGAAAATTATGTTCTGGAACACGAATTGCTTTTGTCAGCATGGATGTCAAGACATAGATGGGAAAAGCTATAGATACCAATGCAGTTTTGTTCACAATTACATTATGAGTTTCTACTCACTAAAAGCTGACATATGGCCAGTGATAAGGTGCTTTCATCTATTGATGCCTGACATATATTATATACTTTCACTATAAAGTATGTTAGTCATTTTCTGTATTTGATTTGTCCCTACTGAGATTTGAACATTTGTCATAGCATTCCTGTTTCATAAGAAAGATATGTAGGGTTGGAGAGATGGCTTAGCAGTTAAGATATTTGCTTGCAAAGCCAAAGGACCTTGGTTCAATTCTCCAGTACCCACACAAGCCAGATTTACAAGGTGGCACATGCATCTGGAGTTCATTTTCAGTGGCTGAAAATTTCAGTGGCACACCCATTCTCTCTCTCTTTCTCAATCTGCCTCTTTCCCTCTCTCCAATGAATAAATAAATAAATAAAATAAAGACATGTAATACACATGCTTCTCCCTGAAGCGCCAAAGCAGCTGGGGCATTGCTTCTACAACTAATTTTGATTGGAGAAAACAGTGATGTATAAAAGATAAAACCCATTCTAAGTTTTCCCAAATTTAAACATGCAGTTATATACTTATTAGAGGAAATCAGTTTTGTTTTACTTGGACTCATTACTAATATAAGACAAGAGAAAGAATTCTGTATAAATTATTAAATCAGAATTAAAGAGACAGCATCCATTTGAAGTCTGTAACCATAAGACGGCAGTAATCCATGGACAAAAGTGAACTCAATTTGCTTTGACCCCATACATTTCTGGAATCCAGCCTTCATCATGATTTCAAGTCACCTTTGAAACATGCTCAATAAACTGCTAATAAGACAGACAATATGGTATCTGTCTGGGGAGCACATTAAGGGTAAAAGCACAACAACAAAGTTAATGTTCAGCTCTGTTCTGTTGGGTGACTTGGTAAACTTGGAGTGATTGCTTAGTCTTTTATAACTCCTTCCTGCTGTTGCATTCCCATAGTTTGGTCATTGTAGACTCACCCAGGATCCCAGTCATAGACATTCTGAGGAGGCTAATCCCCTTACCAAGTGAGTGATGCCTGATACTATCAGAGAAGGTATGATTGGGTTAGCTTGGGAAGAAGGAAAACAATACCCTTTCCTTCTTTTGAAATCTCAAGATTATGTGTGATGAATTTTCCTCTTTTAATTATAAATTGTCAACTCAATTCTGTAGTATGAAGGAAATAATGCAAATGCTGTGCTTAATTTTCCTTCTAATAACTCAAAGTTATTCACTGCCAGAAATATAGGCTACGATATATATGAAATAATACAGAATTAGATCTCATTGGATATGAAAGTCCAATTTAGGCCAAAGTTATTTCTAGCAATGTATGATTCTGAATTCTCAATGCCATGTTTTGGATGTTGTTAAACTGATTAAGTTAAGAATCATTATCTTTCTCAGCAGGTATAGAAGTTAGCATTATAAAAATGTCTCTGAGTAGGTAAAGTGTTGGTTTGCAAATATACTAGATATCTGTGAGAAACAAGCACAACTGTCTATGCAAGATCGGGCGTGGTGGCACACACCTTTAATCCCAGCACTCAGGAGGCAGAGGTAGGAGGATCGTCCTGAGTTCAAAGCCACCCTGAGAATATAGAGTGAATTCCAGGTCAGTCTTGGCTAGAGTGAGACCATACCTTGAAAACTCCCCCCCCCCAAAAAAAAAGTCTATGCAGAGGATGCCATTGGAAAATTGTACTTTATATAATTCATTGGGAAAGACTGAATTAGGAGAAGTATCCCAAAATATGCCAATACATATAGTACCTTTCTGTTGGAACATTGTAAATTATCCTTAATACACAAAGTACATGAACTATATATTATGGTTAATTTTCAATAACAGAATTATTATTAAGAATTACTCAATTTAAAATATGAAAACATTGGTTAAGGAAGGTATTTAGCAAATTGAGTTCACAGCATTAATGTTATAGTAAATGTTATTAGGTATTGGCTACAAGTGGTAAGTCATATAAGAACTGTAGGTTAAACAGTATGAAAAGGTTACTTTACTGTGGGACTTCATGCAACCTTAAATAGGCTGAACAGCATTGTGCATATATAGTTTGCCACATATAGTTTGCAATACTTACGAAACTTGACACCAAGAAAATTTTCAAACAAATGGGCATGATGCATTTTATTTTCTATAATTTATGGTGATTTGATATTCTAGAAGGTCTGTTATTCCTGGAAAATTCACCATGGAAAGATCATCACTCCCAAAGCTCATTCCTGACAATAATAGACAGTAATGTGTGTCTCTTTTACATACAAACCTTAAGGGCCAGACACAACTAGTACTTTAGAATTTAGAATCATTAGAATTATTTAGATAAACCTGCTCAGCTATTTATCTTGCCTTACTCTTCCTTCCCATGGGAAGAATTTTCTCTTTTTGCCTCTGAACCACACCTGGTCTCTGTATAGACTTGTGTGTCGTGGTGTGTCCCCTTCCCTTGTAGCATTGACCTGTCATTTTCTGTCAGACACCTCTATCAATTAGAAACCCACGAGAACAATCATGAGAGTGTGGTGAACAGTTCTGTCAACAAGGGTGAAAATTGGATAACGATAAGTTACACTTAAGTTCAAACTTAAGTTCCTGTTTGCTATGTAAAATTTCATGACAGGACTTCTTCTAAGCATTTTGAGCATGTAATAGGGTGAGACGCATGCTAAGGTGACAGTTCAGTGGAAGAGCTCCTGCCTAGCACATGTGGAGCTTTAGGTCCAACACCTTGTACTGAAACAAACTGAGAAGACCTATGTGCAACACAGTCTGTAGCAACCAGAGGTGGTAGCCCAGTATAAATCCACCTGTGTAAGTTCAATATCTCTCATCTATCTATCTATCTATCTATCTATCTATCTATCTATCTATCTATCATCTATCTATGTATAGAGAGATAGAGAGAGAGAGTAAGGGACATGCCAAACAGTGGTAAAGTTTTATATTAGTCAATTATCTTCAAGAGATGAGGAAGTCATACTTCTTTGCCTGTGTCTAAAATCAACCAAGTTAGTAAAGACCATTTTAAGGTTACTATCTGGGACTTTGGCTTTTCCTGACCCTAATTTGATAATGAAAATTATCAGGTGCTAATGTGATAACAGATCTTTCTATATGATCAATTTGACTTTTTATGCTTCCTATCTGCCAAGCTGATCTCCAATAATGTAGCTAGTTAAAATGCTTTAAGTGTTCGATAAAGAAAACCCATTTCTTCTTTAACTAAAAATCTCAACTTCCAGAAGGTAAACAATCTAAGAATTGTGCATACCAAATAAAATGCTATCATAAGTCAAATAACGCCATTCTTGACTGGTATACCTAATAATTAAACAGGCATATATCCTCTTGGCTGGATATGGAGTTTACTTGATCCTACATTCCTCAACAGCCATGAGGAAGAAAATATTTTCCAATTGAAAAGTCACTTTCATAAAATTTTTCTTTGCAGACAGCTTGATAAAGCTTTATGAACAACCTGTACTTTATACCTCTTTATGCACTTCTCTGATGCTACCAAGGATGTCCCTCTAGGGACATGCTGACATTTCATTGGGGAATTTGGGTAATATTTTTATATGATCTGCCATGGGGATTGGTCTTACTTAAGAGTCAATTCATTATTCGTTTATCATTAACTACCTGGACTGCCATTTCTGAGCCTTATTATTAACATAAATTTTCTGTTGTTAAGGTATCATCTTTATTAAAACATTTAGAGAAAGGATGAGCAATACTAAAGGCCAGCATTTAAAAGAAATAAATGTCCAGAGGTCTCCATTTCATTATGTGACATGCTACATATACTCTAATTAACACATGTCCACATACGTATTTTATATCTCCACATATTAACCTTTTCTGGCTTGCTTTAGAGTCAGTAACACTTGCATACATATACATTTCTAAGCTCTGAATACTACTCTTTTTTCCAAAGAAGGCTTTAAGCCACATGTGTGAGTGATCAGACAAATATGAGCAGACTGGCATTCACAAAGCAATCTGATGGATAATTCCTCTTAAGAAATGTGATGGGGAAAAGTTGTCATTTCTTATGCAGAGAGAGAAAATCATCTGTGTTCTATTTGTAGCAATAGCAGCTTTAGATGAACAATGTTCTCAGCACATCCACCTCGGGAGATGTTAGGGTTGAACATGAGCATTTTTGCAAGATGTTTTGTGTTTCTATAGCACCTCTTCCCAGAATACTCCAGGAGTGTTACAGTGATTGTCACTAGAGTTAACTGTGCTTGTCCTATCCATTTCCAAAATAGGCATAAAAGTGCAAAGCAGAGGCCTAGAACCTCATCCTAATCAAACTGCATAGGGAGCTTAGTTGTATAAGAAATATAAAGTCTGATTATTTCAGTGTGGGAAAGGACTGAAGAGCAAGTGAAATCACCTCTGACATCAACATGTATGATCAGAATCTTCTGATTCTAAACTTGGAGGCATAGGAAGAAAGATTTTTAAGATGAGTTAATTGAGCATGTTAGAAGATGGAACAGAATTATTTACTTAGAATAGGATTAAAATCATAGAAACACAGAATAGTTGCATTTTGATATGGTGAACTCTTATAGCCTGTTCAGTGCGATCCCATTGGCACTAAAGAAGTCAGAGAGAAAGGTAGGATTGTGGTAAACATGGTAACAGGAAGTAGGGGGTCCTAATTCTACTGCTACTAAATTTGCAATGGACGAAACATAAAGGACAATATTGGTTAATTAAAAGTAAAGTAGAGCATGGGGAAAGACTTAGATACTACTTCCTATGATGAATTTTAAATGCCATGATTTAATAATATGCAATCTAACCCAACAATTGCTAAATATCAGAGCTCAAACGACTCTTCCCTTATAAGCTGTTGCCTATGAAATAACAGAACTCACTTAACACTATAGCTTATGCAGTCCTAATTTTTTAAGAGCATAATAGATAAATATCCCCAGGCTCGTTGTCCTGGAGTTTGCATCTTCCTTTAAAAATCTGTTGACAGGTGGATAAAGGTGAGAGTATATGACAATGTTGGGGAAGAATCTGCCAGCTAAAGATCAGTAGCTGGAAAGAGAAAAATTAAAAAGTAAAGAGCCCAAAGCAACAAGTGCTGCGTGTATTGTTGCTATCAGTTCTCCTGCTCCATCACATCTTCATTCCCTTAATATAAGATTACTCTTTCTTTGGCACAGAATATAACTATGCGTCTATTTTGGTTGAATATGTAATGTGGAGTCAATTTAAAATTAAAGATATCAGAACAAGTTGAACTTTTAGAAGTAGCCATTCTCTTTCTGGACTCTGGCGGTTTCTCAACTGACTCTCAGAGAGCAAAGTGTAGAGATGCTGAAAGACAGCCCTTCATGGTTTCTGCGTTTAACCTTCAATTACATTAAACAAGAGTTACCGATTTTACTTACAACACAAGTATAAAATTTACATATGGGAATGGCCATGTGACCATGTCACAAATTAGAGCAACATGAAGGCTGAGTACTTTTTTTTTTTTTTCCCAAGTATTTTCATGATTCTAGACCCCTAGATGTTATGTTAATCTGGGTCCTCTCTGGGGGAAAAAAAAAGTTTCTATCTTTCTTAACTTCGGAAGTTTTATGAGGAGATAAGACATTGAGCTAGGGGATAGCTGGGAGGTTAAAGGCATTTGCTTGCAAAGCCTTATGGCCTGGGCTTAATCTCACTACTCATATAAAGTTGGATGGCTTGCCAGGGCCTCTTGCCACTGCAAGTGAACTCCAGACACATGTGCCACATTGTGAATCTGGCTTTATGTGAGTACTGGAGAATCCAAAAGCTGCCATGCTTTGCAAACAAGTGCCTTTAACCACAGAACCATCTCTATAGCCTCAATTTCTGTTCGTTAATCATTCCAGTTATCTCCTTTATTCATTCATGAATATACAATGCACATCGGACATGCCAGGAATTGTAAATTTAGATTCTCATGTCAGTCAAATGATGATAATATTAAGTAAGATAATCTTCATATGAAATAGCAATATGGTTTTGCAAATTTTAGTAAGAATTTTCATTTTCAATATTCCGGAGATATTTTATCATCAAGTACCCCAAGAGTTATTTGAGAATAACTTGTAATAATAATACATCCTCCATGAGTTGTCTTGGAAGAATAAGTGTGAAGCAAGTCAGCAGAACAGTAAGATTTCAGGCAGAGCTGACAATTTCAATTAATCTCATGAAACTCTAGAATTTCAGAAAAAAAATAGCTTTCATTTATTTTTTAATTAAAATATGTCTACCAAAGGGCATCCACTATTTGAGGGAGAGTGTGGCATGCTTAGACTTTCCTTTATTACAGATAACACTTAATTTTTGTAACTATGTCATACAGAGATGCTGGTGTCGAGGAGAAGAGTAGAAAATGTTTTGTGGCATGATTGCAAGTCCACAACCTTTAATTCGTATCTGAAAAATCCCTCACACTTTAGTCTTCCAATGAAGCTTTTCGGTCAGAGAACATTACTCCAATCACACCATGAGTCAACTGAAATTGTTAAAAAAAACTGTAAATTGTTTATCATTTCTTAGATGCATGCCTAATGCTATGGAAACATGAGAAACAGAAGTTTTGAAACTTGCCTCTTTATCAGAGAGCAGAATAGGTCAATGATGATTATACTGTTAGTAATCACATCACCAAAGGGGTGCTGTGAACACGCGCCCCCCCCCCATCCTACTGGGCTGTTACACTGAGGAACATAAAGCAGACGCCGTTACTTGTACAGGATTGTATGCATCAACCTTCCACCAGGGTGGCTCCTAAGGTCTCAAACCTGCTTAAGGAGTGATTGGTAGTTAATAGTTACTGTGGGGTACAGATGACATTTTCTTCTGTGGTGTACCTCCAATATATAACTCCCTCCCTCTGCTTGCTCCTGTCAACATCCCTAATTAACGTCAATTAACAAATAAAGACATGAGTTTAGCAGAATGGGAGAGGGAAAAAAGAAGGTAATGGGGGTAAATGTGACCAAAAAATATTATACACTTCATGCAATTGTCCAAAATATTTAAGATAACATTGAGAATTTCTTAAATTTAAAATATTTTTAAATATTTTATTTATTTATAAGGAAAAGAGAGAGGGAAAGAGAGAAAGAGAGAGGCAGAGAGAGAATTGGTGTGTCAGGGCCTCCAGCCACTGCAAACAAAGTCCAGATGCATGTGCCCCTTTGTACATCTGGCTTACATGGGTACTCGGGAATCAAACCTAGGTCTTTAGGCTTTGCAGGCCAAGCACCTTAACTGGTAAGCCATCTCTCCAGCCCAGAATTTTTTAAAGTACTAAAACCTTTTTATTTTAAAACATACAAAGCTGACAACAGCAGAAGTCAGATTTGACCATCATCATGTTCCACTTGCCATTTGTTGTCTCTGACATAGATTATTTGTTGGAAAGTAGATTAACATTTAGGAAATGATTAATATTTTTACGCGCTAACTGGTATTCAGTTGGAGTTCAGGTGGAGTCAGACGTGTTTGTGATGATTTTGGGGGAAGAAAGATAAGTTTTAAAGAAATGAAAGCTCCTTCTACCATCCCAGAAATCATAACTGATCACTTATCTTGACAGGGAAGGAGCATATGCTCAATGCGTTAGCCAGCATCCCATACCATGACAGAATACTCAGGGCAAGCAGCAATAATGAAGAAAAGTCCATTCTGGAACACAGTCTCAGAGATTTCAGTCCATGGGTCTGTAGTCTGATGCGTAATTGTGGCAGGATGGAGTGTGTAATGAGCAAAACTGCTCGCCTCATGGTGGCTGAGAAACCAAAGATAAAAGGTGAGAATCTTCCTACAAGGTTGCATGTGCTAATGCTTCTTCCATCTCCCAGTGGCACCTCAAATTGGTGACCAAGACTGAGAGTGGTCATTTCTTTCCCATATCTGAACACTGAGGTAAGTAGAATTGTCACCACATATATATTGAGATGCAGAAAGTTGACCAAACTTGTCAAGGAATTACTAAACACAGGCTACATGAGAAGGTTTTTTGTTGTTGATGTGTGTACATAATGGGTGTGTGTAGGGGGGTGTATGTACATGTATGTGCCCACGGGGTATCCCATGAGCTCACCTGGCAAGAGCTGACCATCAGATGTCCTGTTCCATTGATCTTCTGCCTGTTCCTATTTGTACTGGAGTCTCTTATTGATCTCAAAGATTACAGGGTGTGTGTGTGTGTGTGTGTGTGTGTGTGTGTGTGTGTGTGTGTGTTCCAGCAATTCCTGGATCACTGCTCCCCCAAGGGACTGGGGTTATCGGCACATGTGTCTGCACCCAGCTGTTTAATATGTGATCTGGAGGTTGGAACTCGGGAAGATTCGGGACTCCTGAGACCCTCATGCTTGCACCAGAAGCACACTTAACTTCTGATCTATCTCTCCAACCCATGAAGATAAGTTGTTGAGACAAATGAAAGCTTTAGAATGCCCTCCCTATCTGAAAATGAATAGGTCACATAAAAATGTAGCAAAAGTTGGAAATATGGTTTAGAACTTTTAATAATTGTGGCCATTGTCCATTCCCCATTGATGATTGTAAATAAAAAAGCGGTATTATTTAAATGTCCATAGGGATACTCCAAAGAAAACGAATTTGATCCACAACTAGAAAACTCCCAACTTCTCCTTCTCTGAGGCAGCTTAGCTTCTTCCAAGGTCAAAGTTAAAGGAACTTTCCCAGTAGAGCAAACAAATAAGTCGAGATGCTTCAATCCAGACCCTTTCATTAATTTTAAAAAATATTTAAGCCGGGCATGGTGGCAAATCCACACATTCAAATTAAAAAAAAAAACACATATTCATCAGATCTTAGTCAGTGTGTTTCAAAAACTTCATCCAGGCACATGTAGAATTGTCTCACACAGAAATTATATTTGTTTGCATAGCATATCCATTCTAAAATGTGACTAAAAGAGGTTTCCTGCAGTGTCTGCACCAGAAATAGTTTTGAATTCATTTGATGTTCTCTTGTTGTTGCTTGTCTATGTCATCAGGAAGATGATCTTCATTCTAAACACTCGTAGAAGCACAAACCGATCAGCCCGTGTTTCCCGGAATGGGAGTAGCTATGGGTGGCAGTTTAAATCTTAGAGCTTTTTCAGCTACACTGTAAAAAGTCCATTGCCCCAAAGTGTTTGCATTGTTTCTTGTACTTTCATGGTGGAGTATTTATGAGACATTTTGGAATGTGAATCTCTGTCTCTGAAACAAAACTTCCTATTAAATTCATACACAAAACCAGTGGGATCTTTTTGCTCAGTTAAGTAGGCAATTCAGTTAAGCCACAGTGATTAAAGTCATGGAACTAGCTGGGCTTGGACAAGCAATCTCCTTATTCTTGTTTGAGAAACACTGACATCAATTTCATCCCTGCTGTGCCCACTCTCTCCCAAGAACATCTAAAGAAAAAAATTTAAATTTGTCTGTTTCATACAAGCATATATGCTTCCTTTTTTGTAAGCACTGCACAGAAGTGGTTCCTCCCCTTTCTAATGATTTGCATGGATCCCCTCTTCCATCTTTCTCCCCTTCCGCTTCTTGCCCTCTTCTGCTTCACTTCATCCCAATTCCTATGCTAATCTAGTCTCGACTCCTTCCTGAGCAAGTCATTTAATAATTTAGAATTTATTCTTTAATCTTCTTTCATGGCAGATTACAGCATTACTAGAAAGACAGGAAATAGAGAGAACGAGCCAGAACCAGAGCATATATAACCCTGGAAAAAAAAATACCCCAGTTACCTACTTCTGCCAATTAGATGCCATCTTCTCAAGGTTCAGAGCCTTCATAACAGTGATGCAAATTGGAAACTGAGCATTCAAAACACGAGCCAGTATGTGCAGTTTGGATTCAGGTTAAAACATATATACACACACACACCTCATCCATTCTCAAACAAACAAACAAACAAACAAAAAAACAGGCAATGAGCTTTATAAAGCAAGCTGATCAGGTTCTTACTACTTAAAACCCTCTGAAAAATCTCACCTCACATAGGAAATAAAGAAAGACAGCTGGTATGGAAAAGAATATGGCAGTTCCTCTAAAAATGATAGCCATAGAACTCCTAGATGAACCAAAAATTCTAATTCTGGGCATATATTGGTATGAACCAGTAGGTACTTAATGAGGTACTCATTCATCCAAGTTCATAATCCCATTATTCAAAATGGTAAGGAGACATAAGCAATCCACATGCCCATTGGCATGTGGATAAACAAAATGAGATGCAGCCATACTGTGGCATACTAGTCAATGTTAAAAAGAAAAAGCCCCATGCCATAAATGAACCTTGAAGACATGTTAAGTGAAATAAACCAGTTACAAAGAGAAAATTCTGGAG
Organism: Orientallactaga sibirica; assembly: GCA_036365145.1. Taxonomy (NCBI): domain Eukaryota; kingdom Metazoa; phylum Chordata; class Mammalia; order Rodentia; family Dipodidae; genus Orientallactaga; species Orientallactaga sibirica. The sequence continues at coordinate 6,915,316 of JAEOAD010001030.1, forward strand.
GTACTGGAGGTGACAAGTTCATGTAGTCAGAAAGTAGATGGTTGCTAGGGAATAGTGTAAGGGAAGAATGGAGAGTTGTTTAATGCATACAGAGGTCAGTTTTGCATGATGGGAAAAGTTCTACATATAGATGGCAGGGAAGGTTGAATGATGTGAATGTACACATAGGAATGCTAAAAACACTAAGCGGAATGTTCCATGTGTTTTGTCATATAAAATAAACTCTACTTCCTTTAATACAAAGCCCAAATTCTCTTCAGAGATATACTGGTTGCTCTCTACCCCATTTCTCCATGTCCTACTTGAGATATTCTTCTGTGTTAGAAAACTATTTTGCTCACTTATCTTTAACCTTTCCCTGACAGTCCAAAGCATAATGTACCACTGTCTCCTCGGGGATCCAATGGTCCTCTTTCTCATGGGCTGTACCACATTCATTACCACAGTGGAATCTCAGAGATTATAATAATAGCATCCTCAGGGTTTCCAAGTGATGCCCGAAAACACATTTCAGAGGGAGATAGAAGACAGGCAGACAGACAGACAGAGGTCTCCAGCCACTGCAAACAAACTCAAGATGTATGTGCCACTTTGTGCACCTGATTTTATGTGATTACTGGGGAATCAAACCCAGGTTGTTAGGCTTTTCAGGCAAGCACCTAAACCACTGAGTCATTTCTCCAGCCCCAGAAATGTGTTTTCCCTGTGCTGTTGTGTAGACAATGCAGCAAGAGTCAATAAAAGTTCATTTTATTACTTTTCCCTTTCCAAGGAAAAACATGAAGGTAGAGCCCTTAAAATAAATGTAGTTTGGTATAGAGATTTTAGAATGCAGAATGCTTTCCTATAAAATTAAATTTCCAATGATCCAATTCCTTTCAGTAAATTTTATCATTGAGTGGTATATTTTTGTGCACATGTGTGTGGTGTGTGCATCTGTTTGTACGCTCATGTGTTCAGGCACCAGGCATGTGTCTATATGAGTGCACTGGCACATGAGTGCATGTGCATGTATAGGCCAGAGGTTGATGTTGGGTATCTTCCTCGATTGTTCTCTACTTTGTTTACTGAGGCAACGTTTTAATCTTGAACTGATTCAGCTTGTCTAGATACACAGCTTGCCCTGGGGCTCCTACCTCCACCTCCTAAGCACTAAGATTGTAAGCAGACCACCACATCTGCCCAGCATTTATGGGGGTGCTAGTGATTCAAGCCCAGGTCCTAATGCTTATAAAACAAACACAATCCATTGAGTAATCTCCCTATACCCTTAATGGTAGAATGTTAAGAGTGAGGAATCCTATGTGTTTACCATTATCAACCAGGCAAAACTGGGATTCTTAGATACTCATAATTCATAACTCTTAATATTGTAGCCAGGAACTTTTCCAATAAATATTGTATTAGTATGGAAATAATAATGCATAGAAAATCTGATGGATTTGAGTAAATTAAATTAAATGGAAAGCAACAAGTGTACCACTGAGATATTTGCTATGCCTTTTATGCACATATTTTGTGTCAATGTTTTATATCAAACACTTTAAACATGATTTTCTTCAGTGAAGTTGTCCTAAATATGGAGCCAGTCAAAGGGGTTTTTTGGAGCATATGGCTGAGTTCAGGGAATCAACAATCTAAATATATAATCATGATCAAAACAGCTATAAAATCAATAACATAATTAAGCTCTGGACTTCTGGTATCCTAGCTAAACATTAACAGCAATCTACATGTACAAAACCAGATAAAAATTGAGCTAGGAAAACAATGGGAAAACCAGGCTAGAATTAAAATTAAATACATTAAAATACTATGTGTTCCAATTATTTTAATATTTAGCTTACATATTAAAAAACATTTAGACACTCAAGGGTTAAATGCAACACCTACCTTTTTTTCTTTAAATGGGTTGTTTGCAGACTAGAGAGATGGCTTAGCAGTTAAGGCACTTGTCTGCAAAGCCAAAGGACCCAGGTTCAATTCCCCAGGACCCATATAAGCCAGATGCACAAAGTGGCGCATTTGTCTGGAGTTTGTTTGCAGTGGCTAGAGGCCCAGACACACCAATTCTCTCCTTGTCTCTCTCTATCTGCCTCTTTCTCTCTCTCTCTTAAATAAATTAAAATGTGTGTGTGTGTGTGTGTGTGTGTGTGTGTGTGTGTGTATGTATGTATGTTGAGTTCTTTGTAATTAAAACATAAAAGCCAAAGGTCACATTGTACATAAGATAGTAAATTGCAATGAGTCATGCCTTTCATATGCTTTATGTTGAATGAAGTGCTCTGTCCACTTTGTATGTCAAAATAGCCTCTTTGCTAAGAGATAGCAGAGAACCTGAAGTTTCAGGGGAGGCTCTTCCATGTAGAAGATCTGAGAGGTCCTTGAAATTACCTACACTGGACTTCCTGTTCTCCATGTTCAAGCAGGAGCAAAGTGAATAATCAAAACCATTCGCTGAGATCTTGCTGCTTTCTCTACTCCCTGTAAAAAATTAAAGTTTCCTGCAGAAGAAATAGTTACCTACTCCTATCTGACAGTATCACAATGAAAATGACTCTAGGTGACCTTCCTGCCCAATGTTTAATATAACATGGACCATCTGTCAGATAGACAGACAGGTAGGCAGGCAGGCAATTCTATTTGCAGTACTCTGTAACAATCTCTTCTGTTCCAGCAGAGTAAGCTCGCTAATTCTTATCCTCAGCTCATTCTGCATAGGCATTTTCTTCCTATATGTGTCTGGAAATAGTGGTATAATTTAACTAAGATGAAAGTTTCTACTTATTTCTATTTAACTAAGGGATACTCCAACCTGTCAGCTTCCTCCATTTGTTACTCTTCAAAATCATAACATTCACTATTTATCAAAATGTAACAAGAACATTTATGTAACACTGACATTGTACCAGACCTTATGGTCTCCATTTCATATGGACTGACTCATTTAGTTATTTTTTAAAATTTTTTATTAATGTTTTATTTATTTACTTATGTTGAGAGAGAGAGAGAAAGAGAGAAAGAGAGGGGTGGGGAATATTGGGCACTCCAGGTCCTCCAGCCACTGCAAACGAACTCCAGACACATGTCACCTTGTGCATCTAGCCTAGGTGGGTACAGGGGGATCAAACCTGGATCCATAGTCCTTACAGGCAAGCACCTTAACCACTAAGCCATCTCTCTAGCCAGCATTTAGTTCTTGAAAAAGAACACTAGGAGATAGGTTTTGCCCACATTTCCATGTTCAGCTAAAGAAGCAAGGCTCAGAAAAGTTAAGTGATTGTCTCAAAATGTGTAGCTCATAAGAATAAGAGTCTGAAAGGACTTAAACTTACATCAATTTACATAAATCTCAGTTCTTCCCTTTTTTATTTGTTTTTTGAGGTAAGGTGTCGCTCAGGCTGACCTTGAATTCACTATGTAGTCTCAGGATGGCCTTGAACTCATTGCAACACTCCTACCTCTGCCTCCCAAATACTAGGATGAAAGGTGTGTGCCACCACACCTGGCTTGTTCAATCTCACATTTTTATAATCCCTTGCTTCAAATCAACAAGCCATGTGGCCTGCATTCATTCGGTAAATGCAATTGTACCTATCCTATTCAGTCAAGACTCTTCTCTATAAGCTTTCTGTTAAACATCTTCCACATCTTTCAGTTTTCCTTTCCCTTTTGTGGTACTGAGAGTTTAACTCAGACCCTTGTACATGAAAAACATTCACTCTAGCCACTGAGCTACTTTCCCAGCCTTTTATGTCAATTCTTATTTTAATTCATATTACCGCTCCTCCAGAAGCTACATTGTTGTTGTTGTTGTTGTCGTCTGAGTTGTCTCCTCACTGGTCTTCTTTGCTAAGAAGTGTCCCTTATGGATATAACATACAAAGTCTTCTCATTGCTCTTAATTTCATCTCTGTTTCTACATGTTTACTTTGCCAGAGGCCATGCCTGGGACCCAATACATAGTGGGGACCCTGCAAATATCTGCTTGTGAAAGGTAGGGAAGTTGGTAAATAAAAGGAAGGATGGATGAACATAAACATGAACAACGTGAAATTCTTGTCCCTAAGACTTTCTCTAAGAGGACACACACTAGCCCTGTCCCACAATGCAAAACAAAAGGTTTAGGACAAATAACACTGAAATTCCATCAGTGTAAATCTGTCCATTCTTGACCTAAGTACTACCCCTCACGACCTTCAGAATCTGTGATAAGTTCAACTAGTGACTGTTAGTCAAAGGCAGGGTAATGACCAGAGAAATGGCAGGGGAAAAAAGGAACGAGAAGAGTGCAATGACAACAGCAGCATGAGGGGACATTTTTAGGAAGATGGCTCTATCACATCACAAAGCAGAGAGTTGGAAAGAAGAGTAATGTGAGGTGAGGAAATGACAGAGATGGAGAGGCAAAGGGCAAAAGAATCATGGATTCAGTGTATAGAAGGATATTTTCTATGAGTCCATTACATGCCAAACATGGGGAAATCAATAGAACAACAATAAAAGGACGAAAATATCTATCCACTAAAGTCACAGCCTAATGAACAAAAAAGACAACATGACATGAAGAAAGATGTCTAAGTCAAACATACACTATGTTTGTGTATGGTGGAGATGGGGTGTCAGAGATGAGAGTGTACATAGGTGGTCATGGATGGTCTCAGATCACGAGAAGCCGGCATGCCACTGCAAAGGAGTGTTTTGTACTGAAGGAACCAATGGCAAGTATAAAACCTGCGGCATGAGTTGGGATGGCATGGTCCTCAAAGCCAGGCAGCCAGTATGGCTTTGTCAGGTAAAAGATGTCGAGAAAGAGGCAAGGAATCCAGTGGTGTGAGCCACTGTGAGGACTGGCTTCTGCGTCTGGAGGCTCCTGAGCAGGGAAGAGACATTGACCAGATTATTTCTCACCATCATCATCATCCTGGGTTCTCTCTTGAAATGACTACAAGAGGGGTATGTTAATGATTTTCGCATCACTGTGATCAACATGCTGAACAGAAACCAGTGAGGAAAGGCTTCGCTTACTCCTGGTTTCTGACACTCTGTCCACCCCAGCAGGAAGGGGATCCCAGAGCAGCTCGTAGAGGCAGGAGGGTGGAACAGAACATGTTTGCATCACAATGTACAAGGAAGCAAAGAGATAAGCTGCAACCAGAGGACAGAGCATGCTTCAATGGTGTGACTGACTGACCAGCGACATCTGTTTTCTAGTCTTCTACAGCCTCACAAAACAATGCTGCCAGCTGGGAGACCAGCACTCAAAACATGAACCTGTGGAGGACATTTCAGATTCACCCCATCGTAATGAGCAAGATCGAAATGCGGGAGGGACGGAGAAAAACAAGGTGGACAGAGAGGGAGGATTCTCACAGTAATGTAGGATGATGAAGCTGGAAGTGGCTGGAAGGTTGGAAGTGTTTAAATTTTAGAGCTACTTGGATAGAAACAAGAATAGTGTGCTTATGAGCTAAATGTGAAGGACAGATACAGAAGTCAAGTGTACAGCCTGAACAAATAGGAGATGGGAGTACCCACTAGCTGAGGGAGGAGAGCTGGAGAAGGAACAGATACGAGGGCACTTCTGCAACTCGGCCATGACAATTGACAATGCCATCGGCCAAATGCAGATTAAGAATTGGATGATTTACAGCCACAAATAAAAAAGAATTGAGAAAATGGCATCAAAAACATAGGGACACAGGGTTTCACAAATACGGAAGTGGGTGATCAAGCCAAATGCTACAGAGCACAATTGCACAGTAATGGTGAATCTGGCTGAGCTTATTGGGTGTGATTGAGAAAGAATAATTTGAATTCAGCTATCTAGGGCAGAACTCAGTGAGTGATTAAGAGGGCAGTAAGAGGCAACAAAGAAAACACAGCCTAACAACACTGCAGTTAGATTCATGGGGTGAGCACCAAACCTTTTAAGTTGGCTAGACAATGCCTTTCCATTGAGTGTTGTTCTGCAGGGTATAGTTAAGCTCTGCATTTCTCCACCCTTTTCCCTATCATAAAGCTAAGTAGAGGCATGCTGCTAAAAAGCACTATGAAACAAAAGCCAAGCAAGTGAGTGCATTAAATCCATGAAAAATTAGGAGGTAGAGATTTGCAGCTAAAATTTGATTAATTTACTTCATTAAAAAAGGACATTAACACAGAAAATAATGTAGTACAATTAATGATCTCATTAAAATCTTTACTCACAAATTAGGGGAGTACCACAGGGAGGTAGGAAAGAGTTGGATACAGGAAAAAAGAGAGATCAAACATTTTTCTAGCCTTATTTCGTTCCCCTTCCCTGAACTCCAGATGGCAGATGTCAATGAGAAACTACACTGTCCCTCCCTTTCTGCTGAACAGCTGGGACCATTTCCTGCATATGCACAACTGGATCTTTCCCAAGCATTCTACCCACTGTCACATGCAGGTACCCTTGACTGATGGGCAGTTGTTCAGTTTTTGCACTTTACAATGGTGTGGCAGCAATTCATGTTCAACAGAAATCTTCCTTCAAATTCTGAATTTTGGTCTTTTGTCAAGCTAGTTATTCTTGACATCTAGAACCTATATATGTTTTCTTAGATCCATCACTAAAAGGCTTTTTTTGAATCTCATAATTGAAAATGGTATTTTTAACTTTGATGCCCACATGCTGATTGTTAGTAGCAGTGGTTATATTTGATTGATTATATGTGTTTGTATTGTATCTTGAAACTTTCCCAAACTTACCATGTCTGGGGGTTTTGTGTTGACTGCTTTGGGTTCTGAACACCGAGATCATGCCATCTGCCCTGAGAACAGCTTCACTTTTTTCAGTCTGATCACTATGGCTCCATTCCCTTTTCTGAATAAACTGCTGAGGACTTCCAGCACTTCCAGCATGAGGTGGAAAAGAATAGATAGTTTTGCCTTGTCCCTGATCTTACAAGGAAACCATTCAGTCTTTTATGATATACTGTGTTTGCTACAGGAAGTTGTCATCACTACCTCGTTCTCCTCTTCTTGTGTGTGGTGTGCTTGCATGTATGTATGTATGTATGTATGTATGTATGCGTGGGGCATACTCGTGTGTACATGGGTGCACATATACATGTTTGTGCATGCATGTAGAGGCCAGAGGCTCATGTAGGGTATCTTTCTCTGTTGCTTCTCTGCCTTATTTTGAAACAGGGTCTCGAGGCTTTTCTTCCTTTCTTTCTAGCATATACATTTTACTGCTGAAGTATTCCTTTTGGCACTACTTTGTCTGTGTCTCACAATATTAAGATGTTGTATATTGGTTAGTAGTTCAATGTCATTTCCTTACAAATTCATCTTTGCTCCTTGCTAATATCAGTCTATCAATTGAAATGGGGACATTGAAATCTGATTGTAATTGTTGGTTTGGCTGTTTTTTCCATTTTATCAGGTTTTCTTTTTTTTTTTTAAGAGATAGAGTGTGAGACAGAGAGAGGTCCTCAGCCACCGCAATTGAACTGCAGACCCTTGTGCCACCTAGTGGTCATTGCGACCTTACGCTTGCCTCACCTTAGTGCACCTTGCTTACGTGGGAACTGGAGAATGATGGAACAAAGGTCCTTAGGCTCTGCAAACAAGCACCATGACCACTAAGCAATCTCTCAAGCTCTTATCAGTTTTTTATTGCATAGTTTGCAACTCTTTTCTTTGATTACATGTATTTGCACCACATGCAGCTTTATTTCATCTTCTGTGGTTTAAGTGAGTTTGTTGTAGACCATATACATACATGCATAAAGTGAGCATATTTTTTACACATTCTCTATATTTTAATCAGTACACTTACACTATTTTTTAACATTTTTAAAAAAATATTTTATTATTTATTTGAGAGAGAGAGAGGGCATGAAAGAGGCAGAGAGAGAGAGAGCATGAAAGAGGCAGAGAGAAAGAGATAGAGGAAAAGAATGGACATGCCACAGCCTCTGGCCACTGAAAATGAACTCCAAACTTATGCACCACCTTGTGCATCTGGCTTTCATGGGTCCTGGAGTATAGAATATTGGTCCTTAGGCTTTGCAGACAAGTGCCTTAATTGCTAAGCCAGTCTCTAGCTCTTAATTTTTTAAATTGTATTTATTTGAGATAAATAGAGAGAGAGAGAGAGAATGGGCATGCCAGGGCCTCTAGCCATTGAAAGAAACTCCAGATGCATGTGCTACCTTGTGCATCTGGCTTACTTGTGTACTAAGGAATTGAACCTGGGTCCTTAGGCTTCAAAGACAAGCACCTTAACCACTAAGCCATCTTTCCAGCCCTAGTTATACTATTAAGGTTTCAGGTAATTTTATGTACTATGTCTTAAGTCTGACATTTAATTTTGTTTAAACTGTACTTGATTTTCCTGTTTATCTTTTTGTGGATCATATAAGTATTTTTTTCTAATTCCATTCCAGTTCATCTATAATGTTTTCAGCTGTATCTCTTTGTATAGCATGCATAATCATTATTTTAAATATTATATTATATATGCATAACTTACCATAATAAACTGATACAAGCATTTTACCAATTTGAGTAAATTTGAGAGAAAGAGAATGTCATATTTTTAAAATATTTTATTTAGTTATTTAGTTGAGAGAAAGAGAGAATGGGTGCACCAGGGCCTTCAGCTACTACAAACGAACTCCAGACACATGTGCCTCCTTGTGCATCTGGCTTATGTTGGTCTTGGGGAATTGAACTGGGGTCCTTTGGCTTTGCAGGAAAACACTTTAACCACTAAGCCATCTTCTCCAGCCTGAGAATGTCATAATAACCTACATTTCTTTGTAATATCAACTTAAAATATTAATTTTAAATAATAGTGGAATAAAAAGCCAACACAGTTGTCAAGTATTTTTCTCCACATATATTTAGATAGTCATAATTGTCATTCAATGATCTGACATAACTTAGAAGTCTTAAGATGAAGACAGCCTATTTAATTAAGTATATTTTTGCTTACTGTGTTGTTTTTCCTCCTTTCATAAGAAATATTTATTTGTGAGGAGAGAGAGAGAGAGAGAGAGAATGGGTGTGTCAGGGCCTCTTGCCATTGTAAACAAATTCCACATGCATGCACTACTTGGTACATCTGGCTTTATGTGGGTACTGGGAAATTGAACCTGGGCCATAAGGTTTTGTAAGCCAGTGTTTTAACCCCTGAGCCATGTCCCCAGCCCTGGTTTTCCTCTTCCCAATTTCTTCTTATGCAGAAAATTGCCTTTAGCTATCCTTTCAAGGGTAGGTTTGCCACTGACAAATTCCCTGTGTTTGACTTACAGTAAGATAGTGTTTTTACTCTTCATCTCTCTTTTCATTAGATATACAATGGTTACTATTTCTTTCAGCATCTAAGAATACTTTTGCCCCTTCCTTTTGGCTTTTACTCTTTCCAATGAGAAATCCAGAGTCACTCACTTGACTCACTTCACTGACAGGTCGTCCTCTGGCTACTTTCCAGCTGTTTTCTTTATCTTTAGATTAGATATTCATTTAGTGCATTTTGACATTTTTGCTTGGATTTATCCTTAAAGCTTTGGGATTTTGAAAAATGTGCAGAATTTTCTACCATTAGTTAAAGTATTTTTTAGGACCACCCACTTTCTCCTCTCCATCTGGTTATCCCAGTGACATGACGGCTAGGTCATTTGTTGTAATTCCACATCACCTCAAGTCTCAGTTCTTTTGTTCATTCTTTATAACCTATCATTCCTCCTGGCTCTCAAGATTAAAATACTTCAATTGATTATTTCCTCTGCCTTTTCTATTCTATTGCTGAGAACATCTTTTGAGCTACTTATTTTATTCATTATATTTTTCGTTTCTAAAATCTCTATTTGGTTCATCTCCATATCTGTTGTTTGTTCACTGGGGCCTTTCTATTTTTCTATTTGTTTCATGTGTGTTTGTGGGTGCTGTTGAAACATTTTATTGTTGATTCTTTCAAATCTTTTGTCAGAGAAAGCTAAGTTCTCTCATCCAGGCATTTCTTCTATTGATCTTTTCTCCATTTTAGATCTTTCCAATTTATTTTATAAATATTACTTTTTACTAAAACCTACATATTTTATCTCATTATGCAACTCTAAATAACAATTATCTTCTGAATATTAATTAGCTGGCTTCCTCTGGCAACATTCTGGGAAGAAAGTAGCATATGGGTGTTAACTCATTAATGTCAGGTGGAAACAGATGTCTGTGCTCCCCACTCAGCCTCCTTTAACAAGAAGTGGAAAGGATTCATTTATCACTGGGTCATGGTGGGAGTTCTGAATTCCCATATGGTCTCCACTGACAGCGTGGTGAGGGTATGCTCATTTGCACAGTGTAAAAGTCCTAATTCTCGACTGGGCTTGCACTGATAACACCATTGCCGTTAGAAGAGGGGAGGATCTCGTTGCTGCAGGGTGGGTTTGCCATTGGCACGATGAGGAAGAGGAGCTTGGGCAAAGCGACCTGACAGCTGGCCAGTGGGGATTGACATTCCAGGTCTGTTGGGCTGCTTTGCACATCACCCTGCTACAACTTTGACACAGATCCTGAGAGCTTTGTGAGGTTACCTGTCTGGGTTCCTCACTCAGCCTTTGCTGAGGAAGTAAGAAAAATATCATGGACCCTTCTGTGCTCATGTCTGGAGAGGAACAGATCTTATTATTTGGATTTTTTTGTGAGTTTTGTTTTTGGGGTGTGTGTGTGTGTGTGTGTGTGTGTGTGTGTATGTGTGTGCATGCACGAACACTTGCGTGTGAATGGATATGCACATGTGTGCATGTGAATGACAGGAGTTGACTATTAGTGTCTTCCTCAGTTGTTCTCGTTTACTGAGTCAGGGCCTCCCACTGGAGCTGGGAGCTCACCAGTTCAACACATCTCACTCGCCATTTTGTGCCAAGGATCCCAGGCTACCCACCAAGCTCTGTGATTACAGGTGGTCTCCCTCAGGTCTTCATGCTTGCATGTCAAACACTTTATACACTGAGCCATCTCCCCAGCCCTGTGTTTGTTTTCTTTTCTTTGTTATTTTTCAAAGTAGGGTCTCATCTGTAGTTCACTACGGAGTCTCAGGCTGGCCTTGAACTCACAGTGATCCTTCTACCTCTGCCTCCTGAGTGCTGGGATTAAAGGTGTGCACCACCACGTCTGGCTTGGTTTTGTTTTCTAATGTGGTATTAGCATTTCAAGATTACTAAAATTTTCAGTTCTCAGTCTGGAATGTATGAGGCAAAGAGAAACCCAAAGGAATCACCACATTGTTTTCCTCCAATCTCATGTCCCCTAGATGGTTTGTCTAATTTCCTGCTCATTTCATCATCTTTTTAACATTTGTTTCTTTTGTAATGTATAGGAATCTCAGTTAAATTTATTAGGAGCAATAAGGAAGCCAAAGCAAATTCACATATACTTTTAAATTTATTTATTTCTACTTTTAAATTTATTTATTTATTTATTATTTATTTATTTATTTATTTATTCATTTATTTATTCATGTGAGAGAGAGAAAGAATGGGCATGCCAGGGCCTCCAACCACTGCAAACAAATTCCAGATGCATGCACTCCTTTTTGCATCTGGCTCATGTGGGTCCTGGAGAATTGAACCGGGATCCTTTGGCTTTGCAGGCAAACACCTTCATCGCTAAGCCATCTCTCCAGCCCCAAATTCACATATACTTTTAAAACATAGTTGACTCACCAATTATTACATCTCCTACAAAAATGATATTAGAAGCAAAAAACTATAAGAAGAAAAATTTCTTTCACACCACCCTGCAACTGGTAGAAAGGCCCACTTTGTAGTTGCCAAGGTTAACTTCAAGAAGTCTTACTCTTAATTTCCATGAGATTTTTGTCTTCTCACTCAGCTCTCATCAAATCCTCAAGATGCTCCTGTTTTTGGTGTGCACATGTGTTTACATGTGTGTATCATTTGAAAAATAATTCCAATTCATTCTGAATATTTGTCATCAACAGATTCAGATGACTGAGGATCTTAAAATGCCCAGTATTTGGTGTTTTTCAAACATACATAAAGCCCTCACTCAGTAGAATTCCAGAGAGAGCCAGCATACTCACCTACCTCTCTCCAGTAATTCCTGGGGAACTACTTCACAAAAGTATTTTTCCCTCCAAATATTATGGCCCTTTGTAAAATAGTAAAACTTTTTTATTCTGGTTTCTATTAAAGAAGAAAATAGACTGCAGAACTAGAAGTAATTCAACCTTAAGAAGCAGGGGCACTAATCGTGGGCTCTGGCAGGATGCATCAACAGTGCAGCTGTCACTCAGCTCACCAGTCCATGCCCAATATAGATTAAAGCTGGGTATGACAGGTAGGTCTAGACAAAGGATGTGGTTTGTAAACCAGATGAGGCAGACATGGTGTGTGTGGTTGTCATTCAGAAGACTGGCCCGAAGTCAATTCATTTCTTCACCTCAGTCATTCTTCTTTCATATTTTAAGCACTTCAACATAACATTAAAGGAGTTTTTTCTTTCTTTTTTCTTCCCCTCTCCAACAGTCTGGCTGTCATCACTTCCTGCTTCTCCAGCACTTTCAGCCAAGAACATGAAAGTCGGCACCTAAGCATATCTCACAGGAACATACAGAAATACTTTAGGGAAATATAAATTGTGAGAAGAAAAGTAGCCACCAAATTTTTACTGATACTTCCACAATTTTACAAAATTATTTTTTTCTTTCCAAACAGCACTGCCCTTAATAAAGGAGTCCTTCCCTCCTGTACTTCTCACCCACCCCTAGGAAGAAGGCATGAACCGGAACCATTTCATAAAATGTACTGTGTTAACAGGACCTACTTCAGAACTGCCAAGATGAAAGAGAACAGACAACCGTTTCATCTTCTTGGATCAATCCTGTCCTTGCCATGACACCATTTTAGAATATATTACAAGAAACCCGGGGTCTCCTGGCCATTATCTTTGGGAAATTTTAAACTCTTGAGTATAGCTGAGATAAAGTAAATAAAACAAGCTGGGGAAAAACCAATGAACTTGGCTTGAGCTGGTCCATGCCTCTTAGAAAAATAAAATGTTTCTGAGTCTCATGAGGTCAGGTATTGATGCAAAAAAAATACACAAAACAGGGATGGATAGATGGCTTGGTGGTAAGGCACCTGCCTGCTAAGCCTAAGAACACCCAATTGATTCTCCAGGTCCCATGTTTAGCCAGACACAAAGTGATGCAAGGGCACAATGCTGTTCTTGCCCACAAAGGGGCACACACGTCTGGAATTCATTCACAGTGGCTGAGAGGCTGCTGGTGTGCCCATTCTCTCTCTCTCTCTCTCTCTCTCTCTCTCTCTTTCTCTCTCTCTCTGACTCTCTCCAAAAAAAAAAAAAAATACACAAAACACCAGGGAGTTGTAAGTTCTCATCATATAATCCAAAGGACATATGTGCCTTGGAATGGTCCTGTGCTACCTCAAATAGTGAGAAAGGAGACAGAGATTGTTGTATGTGTGTCTTCCAAAATGGTACTGGAAATTGATGATTGCCTGCATCACTAGGGTAGGAAGACAAGTCTAAGAAAGAAGGAAAATATATAATACAAATACATAATTCTTCTGAATGTCTTTGAATTCAAGTTTTTGCCATCCCAATGAAGGAAATAGCACATCCTAAGAATCGTGATCTTTAATATTGAGATGCCTTAAATTTATCAGAAGTTTAAAAGTGTGAAGCCCTTTTTCAGTGCTAGCATCTAATTTAGTCTATAGCTTTCTTTTCATTTTTGCATGTAGCATGTGTGCACGTTTGTATGTGTGTGGATGCCTCTGTGTATGCGTGTGCTCACATATGCACATTTGTGTGGTGCCAGAGGTAAACATTGGATTTAGCTCTGGGTGTCTTCCTCACTTTTGTTTTTTTGAGACAAAATTTCTCACTGGAACCACAAACAGCTGGTTTAGCTACCCAGCTTGCCCCAGGGATCGGCTTATCTCCACCTCCCAAGTACTGGGATTTCAGGTGGGCACCACCATGCCTGGCATGTACATGGGTTCTGGAATCTGAACTAAGGCCCTCATCATGCTTGCATGACCAGTGCTTCACTGCCAAGTGAGATGTTGCTCCAGCCCTAAGTCTATAGCTTTCTGAATCAATATAAGATAGGTTCTAAAATGAAACAGATAAATTAGCTTTCCATAGTGTTTACCTTGTTATGTGTGTTGCACAAAGGACTACAGGAAAGATACTTGCAAACAAAATAAAAATAAAATGAATGAATAAGTCCAAACAACCTGGGAATACCATGTAGGTCTTGAACTGATCCAAACTAGAACTCCTAGGAGGTGCCTATGCTGCCGCCTACAGACAAATTAAAAATGCATGTGCCTTGCCATAGGACACCAAATTGTGCCTCCTGCCTCCAGCAGATAAGCCTTCGTGGTTGTACAAGGCTGTCTCGCAGGTAACAGGAAAACCACTGACCCTACTGAGCACTGTGCCATACGACTTAAACTTAAATACCAGATGGATGGAAAGTGACAGATCTAATAAGCAACTTCCAGAATCTGCATGAAACTAATTGCACAAAATCCTTAGTGCAGCTGCTTCTATTTGCTTCCTCAAATCCTCAAGCCAAACAGCCTAGATCAGAGTGTCTCAGTGTGCTCTTGGATGGCCAGAGCCATCTCAAATGGACTATTGGGTTCATCTGAACCATGGCTCCAATTAGGAATTATTAAGGGCTCTTTGCAATATTCTGCCGTGAAGAATGTCAGCTAAAGGTATTCATTGTGCCTGTGTGTCTTGTGGCTTTTTTTTTTTTTTTTGAGTATGTTTCTCAAATGTTTAAAAGTAGCAGATACATATTCTCAACAAATTAAATAATAATGATCAAATATCTTAAATCCCAAGATAGGTCTATGTCTTAGCAAACCTAGAACATATTTTTACAGAAAAATATGGAGTGCCTCAGAATTAGACACACTGAAGGATTTGATGGTTTATTTACCTTGATTTTCCACTGTTTTTACTGAATGTTTAATTGTTAAATAACGCCAGGCACTGGAAGAATCAGAATGTAGTTGTGCCCAAAAGAAAGGACTGGATAGCACTGTGTCTTGCTGAGTGAACTGCCCTCGTGCTTGTTGTGACATCTGAGATGGGCTGCATGCACGTGTGTCCCCAGAATAGATGTGGATATCCCAGTCCCCAGTGTGATGATGTTAGGAGGTGGGATCTTTGGTAGGTGACATACCACATGGTAAAATTCTCACAAGTAGAATCTATGCTCTTATTAAAGAGGTCTTAAACTGATCATTTCCTCTCTACTGAAAGGTTATAGTGAGAGGACAGCCATTTATGAACAGGAATCAGATCTTCCCCAGGCCCCAAGTGTGACAACATCTGAATCAAGGCCATCCAGACTTGGGACTGTGAAGTATACATTTTGCTTGTCTGCACACCACTCAAGCCATGGTATTTTTACTGTTATGACAATCCAGGTGGAACAAGATAATGTTATACTACAGAATAATCCCTGAGCTGCTCTAAAAAAAAAAAAAAATCTTTCTCTCTATGGGATAACCTGAGACTCTACTTCCATTCTCTTCATAGAGGCCCTTTGAGATCAGCCACAAATGATACAAAGCTATTCTAGCAGCTTCAGCACAATTGTGGAAATTTAGAATAAACAGAGTAGCTCTGTTGCAGAAACACCCCAGGACGTCTTGAGAATGGATTCCTAGATGACTTGAAGAATTCGAGGATGTTTTTGGTTTCCCCATCACCGTCACCAAGCAGAGCCGAGGGTTGTGGATGAAAGGGGAACTGTTGATCCTGTATTAATCTTCCAAACTTACATGCTTTGCACAACCAAAGTCTAATATCTCCAAGGGCCTTATATAGCCAAGAGGGATTCTGGCTTCTAAACCTGTTCCTGCCTGTTCATTATACTACTAATACTGCCCCTTGTCCTGGGAAAGAAAGGAAACTCATCTGATTTTACTATTTTTGAAGAATATCCATTCTGATTTTTATAGTGGCTGCACCAATGTACATTATTTCCAGCAGTGCATAAAGGTTCCTCTGTCTCCACATTGTCACCAGCATTTGTTGAAATTCATACCTGTGAGAATGGCCATTCTAAGTGGAGTGAGATCAAATCACAAAGCACTTTTAATTCACTTTTCCACACAGCTAAGGATGTTAAACAGTTTTTCAAATAGTTATTGGTCATTGGTCTTCCTTCTTTTGAGAAAATTTTATTTAATTCTTTGGCCCATTTATTAATACACAATAATTTTTCCAGCTACAAAGAAGAATGGAATTTTAACATTTGTAATAAAATGGATATAACTAGAGATTATTACGTTAGACAAAATAAGCAAGACTCAGAAAGACAAATGTCTCATGTTTTCTCTCGTGAGTGTGTGTGTGTGTGTGTGTGTGTGTGTGTGTGTGGAGGAAGAGACCTCAAGGAAGGTTGCAAGAGAGAAGGTAATAAACTACATATGACATAAAAGCAGAAGTGAGAAATATTTTGGGAAAGGGCAAGCAGTAAAGGGGGAAAGTGGGGACAGAAGAAGCCAGTATAGAGGTGCATGAAAATGCCATAATGAAATCCATTGCTTTGTATGTTAACTTCAAAAACAAATGTAAAGAAGAAATTATACTTATCTGAAGTGCAATTGCCTATAATATTAATTGATTAGATCTTTATTGGTTGTAGCTTTGCTTTTGATGCAACCCCTCCAGATGTTCATTTGATCCTGACTTTCACTTCTTTTTTAAAAAAAATTTAAAAATATATTTTATTTATTTGAGGGAGAGAAATAGGCAGAGAGAGAGTGAGGACTTTCACTTCTTATTCACAAACCTCTAATGTGCTATTAAGCTGAACGAAGATTAGATGTTTTAACTGATGAAAACGCTTCCATCCTTTAATGCCTGTTTCAGATTGTTAATGATTGTTATTGACCCTTATCAAATTATCAACAGTAAAAAAAAATGAAGATTTTTACATATTTATTTTAGGTTCATGTCTTCTTTATTAAGTAAAAGCATGGAAAGTATATTGATGAGGAAAGGAGAGGCTAAAACAATATTTTTATGCTAATTTTTGCATCATCAAAGAGTTTATCTTGCCCTAGGTGATATCTCACTGAATAGATTCATTTACTCATTCACTCATTTATCAAATGTGTACTGGCACTGACAATGTGTCAGGCTATATTCTTGTCACTGGGGTTATAGGCAGTGAATAAAATGAATAAAGCCCTTATTCTCTGGGGCTATGTACTGGACCAGCAGCAACAGAGAACAAGCATGTACATAGTCATGAATTGTCTGATAATGCCAAACATCAAAGAAAGTAACGTGGAGATGGAGTGGGGAGGGGCCATGCAGAAGAACGACTGAGAATTATAGAATAAATCCCAAGAGGTAGTATCTGAGCAGAGACATGCATGAAAATGGATCATGAAAATACATCATGAAAATGGATCATAAAAAAAGATGGTGAAAACAGATCATGAAAATGGATCATGAAAAAGGATCACAAAAAGGCTTGAAGGGAAGATGAATGAGATGAGAAGGGCGGTGTGGACAAAGGATCAGAAGAGAGTGACGCTTATAGAGGTGGAGGCACCACAATGTAGGGGCCCCACAGCCTGCATGTGACTTTGTATTAGATTCTGCCTGAAATAGGAGGCAACATAAATGTTGTGAAGTAGAGTCCCATGGCTGTTTTTTAATATACACACTTATATTTGTATATATCCATATTTATGACTCTGCTATTTGTAGAGTAAACTGAAACAGAGCAAAGAACTTCTTTTTATAAAGAAACAGGCTATAATGGTGACGTAACCTGAGCATTTGGAGTGGACTAGGCAGCATGTGTAGTGGACATCGATCAGCACTGGCTCTGTAGCTGCTCTAGAACCCAATGCTGCCACAAGACTTTGCATTCGCTTCTATAGCCCATCTGTGTCCCAGCTTCCTTGACTATGGACTGTGAACAGTATCGCCTGCTTCAAAGTCTTGAAGAATCAGGTGACTAAATCTAAGGAAGCCACTCTAAGTAGTCAATAGCTCACAGTAATAGCCATGAAAGTCCTGCTAACTGTTGTTGCTTTATGGAGGTTCCTGATAGTTTCTCTTTTGAAATCGATGAAAACATTTTGGTATGTAATTTTCTTCTTCCTAAAGGATCAACATGAGATTGCAAATAGCCAGCCTTCAACAGATATTTGTTGAAATAAATTATTGTCAAGATCTCAAAACCAGTATATTCCTAAGGACTATGGAAGCCAGGCAAAGTTACTTCCTTCTTTATTTTGGATTATTCAAGAATTGTATGAACTGATCAGTTCCTTACTCCAGTGTATAACTGAAATGAGCAATTTAAGAAGCTGCTGGGATCAAACAGCATGCCTTGTACTCACCTCTGTGCACAGAAACAACTCCGTAAACATGTGTGCTGCTGATGACATCTAGAGTAACTAATTGGAATGCATGATACTGAGCATCAATTGCTCAATATCTTGACAACAGTAAAAAAAATATGATTTCTCTCCTAACTCCAATGCATATTTAATACAAGATCTTGCTTCTTTGAAAAAAAATAAAGTCCGATTTGAATATCTTTGGGAACTCTTAACAGGATCAATTAAAGTCATTTTTGTTTCTGCTGTTTTGGTAGTTTCTCCCCTCCTGTTAAACCACAGTCATCTCTTTAGTTCCTTTTTTGAATTACATTTGGCATTAGACAATTGAAAGATTAGCTATTAGTCATAGTGGGTGGTCAAGTCAGTACTCTGGCTCTGGTTTAAAAGAAATACCCCTAGCTTACTGCTTCACTAGAAGCCTCCTGTTGCCTGAACTTCTGGCCCTGTGATTCAACGATTCATCTAACATAAGAAGCTACCGAGGTAGTTGTTTACTAGACACACATAAGGTCATAAGACTTCGAGTGAAGCATTAATACTGAACAAAGTTTTATGCCCTGTAACAAAACATAGGACAGTGCACAGTTTTGTCTGGTTGGTTTCAGGGATTCTGTTTAGTTTTGTTTTGGTATATATTTTTTTCTTCTTAAGAATTTGATGATATACTTGAGAAGTGATATCACCAAATTAAAATCTAGTAATCAAAGAGCGAGGTATGTCAGAAGCAAATCATGCTAACATCTAGCCCTCCTGGACTTGGTTTGATAAAAGTATAGCATTTCCTTTATCCTGATATGATCAACTTGTTGGATCAGAAGAATTTCTTCTTTTACTTTCTATATCAAAGCTTTTAAAAGAGTCCATCAATCGGTAAGAGCAACTACTTTTGTCCAATTAGATAAAAATTCTCATTTGCCCAGTATAAAGTGTGAAAAAAATATGAACATCAAAAATGAGCAGCAAGATGGAAACTTCATATTATCCCATGACTTAAAGTTTTTTTAATCATAGCTGCCCACACATAATAAAATTCAAATTATATAAGAAAGAGCTAAGATGAGCCCATCATTTATCCAAAACAAGTGTCATAAACCTAAGCATCACAAATATTGACTTTCTTTGCAGGGTTAATTTATTAAAAAATATGAGCTCTCAGAATCCATTTTACCGAAGACCCCACTACTTTCTTCGTGGTCTTAAAAGACAAGACAGAAGCAATGTATATGTGCAAGGCCTAGATTCCTTCTCTCGCCAGCAGCTCTGCTATCGGACATTGCCCATGCAAAAACCCCAAAGTCATCACTCCCGCTGGAACGGGTTGCTGACAAGTTCATTCATATTCTTTGTCAAGCACACAGAACTCCTGGAGGCTTTAGAAGATGTTACCCGTAGATCTTCAAGGAATATATTTAAAAATAAAGTTCTTAATTTCATATATTCTTGAACAAGAGATGTGACACAGTTCAGAGTAGTGTAAATGGAGAAGTTTTCAGAAACAATTGACCCTAGACTAGAGTTTATTTCCCATGATCTATTCATGGATGTGCAAGTCCACAAATGTCTTATTGATGACACATGAGCCAAAGGATTGGGTAGACCATGTATCTCTTTTGATATAAGCCAATCTTTGTTGAGGCGCTTCTTCAGGATCAACATAAAGTGAGGCAGAAGATAAAGACAAATTATAGACATGCAGCCTGCTCACAGGAACTTAAAGAATATTACTACAGGAAGTAACAGACACAAAGAAAACATGACCAAATGTTGGAAATTTCCTGTTGAAAGAGCTAAAGTGAAATGTAGGAGAGACTAGAGGGTGGCTATGGATTTGCCACCTAGGAAAGCTCTTCATGGACGGGAATAGTCAAAGACACGTGGGTGATACATGTTTCTCAGGCCCTCCTTCAAAGAAAACAAACCTCTAGAGATGTTTAGTCTGCTACTTAAATGAGGGTCCAAGGAGTCACCGACAAGAGAGCCAGCCCCTGACATACTTGGGTCACTGTGTGCTGAGATACACATTGTTGCTCCAAATCAATCTTACTCTCAATTTCCTCATAGGCAAAACTGGAATAACCTCTGTGAGCCTTACAAAGCAGAGCTAATTAACATTGATGACAAATGAGGAATTATGTAACAGGTTATGCAAATGCATATTAGCGGCAAGAACCAAACTGCTGTGCCTGTAGCATTTTCTTTTGAAAAGACATCTGAAAATACAAAAGAAAACAGTATATGCTAAGTATGGTAAAAAGCTGCTAAGGACAGAGGGTCCTGAGCCAATGAAACTCCCTCACGACTATGTGTAAGTATGCTGAACTCTACAGTGTAATCCTGATCATGTTTTATAAGCTTAGTGCAGAGTTCTCAGAATTAATTCTATATATGTAATGAAGCAGTCATACATTATTTCTTCAGACTTATGAAATAGTGCAGTGATAATGAATACTAAATCTAGTCATCACCCTCCACTGGGGTATGCCATTTGCTGTGTAAATTGCTTTGATTAAAGGTCATTCATTTAAGATAAATCTCTTCTACTATATAATTTTCAAATACTAATACATAGTAGTTGAACATTTATATTTAATAATTTGTGATTTTAAAAATTTGATTCAATCTGACTAAAGAAATAAAATGATCTTGAGAAAGCAACCAGGATCATTTGAATCCAAAAGAATCCTTTGTAGCCCCAAGTCCCACTATGTCTCACTAATATTCCATTATTAGCATTGTTAGCATCACTGAAAACAAGAGGAAAAGAATTGCACAGAGGAATCCATGAATCCCCAACATCATGTTGGTAGACAAGCTGACTGGGAAATATCTGGAGCCACAAACAAGAAAATGGTGCCTTGTATTTTGCCCCTGCATGGCCTTTTGAAACTTGATCAGTCACTTTACCTATTTCCTCCTACAAAAAAATAGAATGATATCTCAAAGATGCTGAGATGTACATTTTGTGGTTGTTTTAGTTGAGTATCTCTGAAATGGAGAAGCATCTTAACATAAGATGATGTAGCTTCAATAATAGCATTTTTTCCAGCTCTTGGATACAGAGCTCTGGCAAGAACATTTGAGTGTGCTACAGACAGAAAACATGTGTGGGTAGATTATGAGCTGGGGAAGTCACTCCCTTCAGAATGAGACATTTAGAAATTGGCATGTGCTTTGTCTGAGCATGGAGGTATTTTCCTATAATTCTAGCATCTAGAAGGCTGAGAGATCAGAATAAGTAAGGTTGAGGCTAGCCTGTGGTCCAAAGCAAGACATTGTTTCTAGAAAATAAATAAGGAAAGAAGGGAGAAAGGGAGAGAGGACTGGAGAGCGGAAGGGGAGAAGGAGAAGAGCAATGAAGGAACAAAGGAATGAAGGAATAAAGAAATGAAAAAAGTAAAACTTTAAAAGCACTCATCTTTTTGATTAGCCCTACCTTTGGGGAAGCATGGCCGTTTAATATGACAACTCTCAAATCCTCAGCCAGGAGTGGAGACTATGCATCACTGGGTCAGGGCCAAGGAAACAACCAGAAGTTTCACAAAATGTATCCCAGAAGTCTATTATTTAAATCTGAATTCCATGCTTGCTTGTCATCTTGATTTTTTTGACAAGTGTATATAAGGATTTTTGACACTAAGGAAGTTTCCAATATACTTTTGCTATATAAAAAATAAATGTGAAATACATAACTGTGTTTCTAAATTGCTACTGTTTATTTTAAGAAATAAAACATTCATCATCTTAAAATTCTGCACTTCTATACACTGATTGCTGTGTGCTCAGGGTGAGGGGAGCAGCAAATTATAGTCGATTCGGCAGCATGGATAAACTGCAGCTGTTTTTAGTTCTGCCTCTGCAATATCCATAGTGAAATGCAGAATTTACTGAGAGCTCGATTTTCTCATTGCACTAGCAAAGGAATTGGGAGCTTAATTATCCTCGGGGGTCCTGTGTAAATTATGTCCATTGATCTAGAGAAAGAAGATGGCAGAAATAAATACTCAGCATCATTTTTTAGGCAGAAATCACCTCCAGTATTTTGGCTTCTCTACCCCCCACTGACCTGCTCTGAAGATTAGAAGGAAGACACGTCTATTGCCAGTCCTGCCCCACCTGTTCATCTCAGAACCTTCTTTCTCTCAGCCTGGTATGTTCATTCACTCTGATCCAGCAAGTATGGCCCCAAAAGGCTTCATTACCCTCTCCATCTTCCTCCCATACTGCCAGCATTTCCATTCAGACAGAACCCAGTGGTCTTCTCCTTTGCCCTCATTCACTGTTGAATGCTAAGACTACTGGAAGGGTCCACGGGGACCACCATTCATGAATTCATTCATTTTCACCTCTGAAACAAGGGCCAATAGTAATCATGTCTGGTATTTATTGTGTGTTTGCTCTGCCTCTCAGTTGGACCTCTCATAATCACTGTTAGGACAGGCATTGCTCTTCTAAGTACTAACAATTCAAGAAGAACTGAGACAAGAACTGAGCGTAGATATGAGGCATCACAGGCTCAGAGGAATCTGGCCTGAAGTACTAGAAGGTGACAATAGCTTCTAGCCAAATTCAAGCTGTCAGTCCAGAGCCCGCACTTTTAACCAATTTATCATGTTTGACATGCATGAGAATTTAAAGCATGAGGTAGAAATAGGAAGAATAGTTAAGAAAGAAAAAAAGAGGGAAAGAAAGAAAGAAAAAAGAAAGAAGAAAGGAAGGAAGAGAAAGAAAGAGAGAGGAAGGAAGGAAGGAAGGAAGGAAGGAAGGAAGGAAGGAAGGAAGGAAGGAAGGAAGGAAGGAAGAAGGGGAAGGGAAGGGAAGAGAAGGAAGGGAGGAAGGAAGGAAGGACAAACCGAGAAGGTTGTCAGCTGTCTACTATCCTGTATTTGGTCAGCTCATGTAATAGGAAATAGGATGTTTTGACATGTGACTCTCTCCTAGAGTCCTGGCTGACATCCAAACTTGTATTACACATTTGAAGTCTAGATCCTTTAGTCAAATATACTGAAGACATCAACCAGAGCTAATGTCAGGAGTCTGTCTTGTGAAATTAGCCCCATTTTCAGAAGCAATTTTGATGGGCAGCATTCAAAAGGTCTGTGAAGGAAGAAGCCACCAGAATCTGTCTTGCCAGGTGCAGAGAAGCGGCCATGATGTTTGCTCAACAAGAGCTCTGATGCTTTTCCAGAAGCAAGCCCACAATGGCAATTGTGTGGGAGACGTTTGCATTTTGCAAAGACCTAGCAATCCTGCTGAGAAATTATGTGGTTAATGTGCTAGAAAATCCTTTATAAAGTGGCATTTCCTTTTCCGGCTTTTTAGCCTCCCACACCTGGGTTTGCCAGTTTCTCATATGAGCACAATAGCCTCACTGGATTTCATTTCCATTGAAAAAGTGACAAACCCTGTCATAACCACCCACCCTCTCTTTGAAAGCCACCTAGCTATTTGTATGCCCCAATCAAGCTGAGCATCTCTTTTATGTCACTAAGAGACTAGGTGGCGTTTAAGCAGTGGTACCTAGTCCATCCCCTACCACCCCATCTAGTGGCATGTCTTCTTCACCCTTACCTTTCTCTTTGATCTGACTGAGACTTGTGGAAGCAGTTGTGAGAATAGAATCCCCCTCAAGCTCAGCATTATATCTAAAAATGACACTGAAATAATTATCGGGCTTTATTCCACCCAACATACATAGTTATGTGTTTACATTCTCTGAAGCTGACTAGATCTGATGCAGTGATACGGGGCACAGACAATAGACAGCATCGGGTTATGTTTCGTCTTCCTGGTCTGCCCCATTGTAGCCTTGAACACATTGCTTACCTCATGAGGATTCTGGGCTCCTCATGGGTCTTGGGGTGCATTTATTTAGTGTTATGATTCTGTAATCTCCAAACACTACAGGGGTAGGAATTCTCTCCTAGTATCTTGGGCTATAAAGCACAAATTGAAATTCAGCAAAATCCTTAATTAAGCACTAAGTGCTGTTGCATTGAATCTGAAAGAAGCTAATGTTCACCTAATATTACCATTTTATTCTGGTGGACATCAAAGTAGATACAGTATACTACAAAAAGATTAAACAAATGGCTTCATCTTCCAAACAGATAGGGCCCGGTTTCAAAGGAAGAAAGGGAGGTTGGCTGAAAAACAATGACCTAAACACTCTATTTATCTCTGGACATGTGGAACCATGTAGCTGGGAAGCAAGCATCGGAAGTAGAAAAGATTTGTCGTGAGTTCAGCCCAAAGGGTACATTGAGTGTAAGATGATGAATAAGAGATGACTATAGATGAATATAGATGAACATTTTTAAGGTAAGGGGGAGCAGAATATTTATTATTAATTATTATTATCATAGGGTGAACCAAGGCATGGTATGAATGCCAATTCAGGGGCAGCATGGCATGGACTTGTGGGCCTTCACTAAGCCCCCACCTAGGAACGCACCTTAGCGAAAAAGGCTTGGCTAAGGCATCTGAACCTGCATTAGCAACCTACGCCATTATGTTGGAGAATGTTCTTTATGCACATAAAACAGTGCTTAGTCTGGTCTCAAAATGTTCAGGGAGTAAATAAGTCATAATTTTAAGAAATGAAATGACCCCTGACATTCCTTTTGACAGTCTTTGTTCTGCGTGTAAGACGTATTGATACTGTTCCATTAGGATAACATTATAGAAGCTTTGAAACTTCACAAGTCAACAGCAGTTTTGACTTCTTAGGGGTAGAAAAATAAAAGAAAAACAGTCCTGACAGATGTATCCCATGAAAATAAAGTGCTGAAAATTAAAGAATGCTTAAAATGTTCCTGTCAGTTCCCATTCTCCTCGGGAAAACCTTCTTTAAGATGAACATCTTCAGGGTGTTCTGCCTATTTAAAAAAAAAACAAATGTCCCAGATGTTGAGTTTGGCAAGACCCCAGCAATCACTGCAGGTTTAAAGACTAGTGAGAAGGGTAAGTTGGACCTGCTTAAGGTCCTTACTTGCATTGACTGTTAATTCAGCAAACATAATTCAAGACACACTCAAGAGACGAGGATGAGCAAGTGAGGCTGTCTCCCAGTTACCTACACAGTGCCACAGGTCCCGTAACCCAAAGAAAGGAAGCTCTTGCACTTTAGAGGAATCCAGAACCTCTGGCTGGTTCAGGATGGATGAGTATGGCTGCCCTTGGGCCCCATCTTTATTTCTAACCAGAGGAACCTACATCACAATTGATAACTGTTGTGTTTTGAATGTGGAATGTCCCTCATAGGCTCATGTGTTTGAATACTAGGTCCCCAGCAGAGGGCAAGCTTTGAGATGGGTTTAGCTGGAGGAAGTTCAGATCAATAAGGTCTCAGCCCAGTCCAACGTCCTGTACCCTCTCTTCTTCCTGGTTACAGACCTAGTGTGACCAGTTACCACATGCTCCTGCCACCACAGCTTGTGAGCCAAAATAATGCCAATAACATCCTGTTCTTCTTTAAGCTGCTTCTTGGTCAGGTATTTGGCCACAGAAATGAGAAAAGTAACTGGCACAATGACTTCTTCCTTCTACTCCTCGTAACTGGATCTGCTAAATCTTGCACTGCATCTGAACACACAGTGGACTACCATGGAAAAAAATGAGCCCTTTAATTTTTGAAATGACATGACAACATGTGACTATTGCCAGAATAATTTATAAGCATTTGCTTAAAGATATCCAGGGAAATCTGACATTTCAATCTATTTTTGGAAACAGAAACGGACTTGACATGCTGTCCAGTGTCTACTGGGGCTAACAAAGGCTGTCACTGAGTGCCTGGGAATATCCAGACCATGACCTGGCACCATGGCATGCTATCCAGGCTGTTGGGTAGAGGTACATGGATGTTTCCAGAAAATATTGACACAGTTTAAATTTTGTGCTAAGCACTAAGTACCAGAAGAGCCAAATATTCCTATTCCCTGAATGCTTCAGAGCATGTCCTCAAGCCTTCACCCAGTTAGCGATTCTATGGAGAGCAAAGCCCACGCTGAGCTTTAAGCTGCCAGGATGAAATGACATGCAAAGGGAAAATGAGGGCATACTGCTGAAGGCAAGGGTAAGAGAATAGGGCATGTGTAATATGGGAACAGCAGCGGAAAGCCAGAGCACAATATGAGATGCAACTAGCGAGGGAAACAAAGGGCAGCTAGACAATATTTCACAAATACATTAGGAACAAGACAAAGGAGAATGTAGACCCGCTAATTAGTAGGGAGGGAAAACAAATAGCAGATGCATCAGAAGGCTTGAGCTTTTAATACCTATTATGCTCTAGGCTTCACAAAAAATGGTTAGCTATCATCAGAAGCTGAATATAAACCACAGTAATGAGCACATGGTGGAAAGGGGGAAGTTGAAGTGGAAACCAAACTGATTAGTAACTACTTAGTCAAGCTGGATGGTTTCAAATCAGTACCTGACAAAAGTCACAGTGCTATGGTAACAAAATCTGGCTTTTAAAAATGCAAGCTCCTGTTAAAAATACTCTCAAACGAGTAGGAAGACTTTTGGAGGCTGCATGGGAGACAACTGCATGGTCAGCATGGGGCGTGAGGAAATAAGATGTCTAGAAACAGCACAAGGACTCTTGGGTGGCAGTCGAAGTGAGATGCAGATTGGAGTCATCAACCTGAGGCCAAAGGCAGATGTCAGGAAGACTCAGCCAGCAAGGCTGCAACATGTGGACGAGTGTTTGGGGTGTGCTCCTCGAAGTGCCGCGTTCTGAAATTGAGCTAGGTCTTATTGCCAAATGTAATGCGCTTGGCTAGACAAGGCTGAAGCAGGAGCTTGCAGTCGGTTCTGCGAAGGGACACAGACATGATCGTAGAGTACTGAGTCAAGTGCCTAGAATTTTAGCTTTCAGAGTAATAACTTTTCATACCTGTGCTGTTTCATGTAGCGTGCCAAATGTGTCATATTGATTTTAAATTTATTTTTATTTATTTATTCATTTATTTGAGAGAGAGAGAGAAAGCACCAGATAGAGAGAGAGAATAGGCCCGCAGGGGCCTCTAGCCACTGCAAATGAACTCCAGATGCACACGCCACTTTGTGTATCTGGCTTATGTAGTTATTGGGGGTTTGAACCTGGGCCCTTAGGTTTTTCAGACAAGTACCTTAACCAGTAAGCCATCTCTCCAGCTCATCGTATATATTTTAAATTTTCTCAGTTAAATGTTAAGATGTATACTAATATTATGTAAAGTTTTTAAGCTGTTAAGACTTCCTTGAACCTTAGTTCCTCCAGAGAAATGATGTAAACAGACAGGGCCAACATGATAAGAGAAAGTGGAAAAATGTATGTATGAATGTATGTGTTTATGTGGCCTTGCTATACAATCTGGATAGCCTTGTACTCACTCTGTATCACAGGCAGGCAGGACTCATATTCATAACACTTTTCTTGCCTCAGTCTCTCCAGTGTTACCACGTACCAATGTGCACTGCTGAGAGGTTGTTTTATCTGTTCATTTACTGACTCTGAGATATAAAACCTATACAATTGCTTTGATTGGTTAATATAGTTTATTTTTTTTTACTTTTGACATGTAACTATAAAGGCTCCATATAACTTAAGGCCATAAGCAGATATAGTCAAAGAATAACACATACATAACATCCACATCCTCATCAATCCTTTTCTAACTACCAGATCTGCCCTTCAATATTAGCAGAAGACTCAAGGTGAGAAATTCCATAGCATTCATCTTAGTTAAGAGGATGTTTGCAGCACTGTGTATTTACATGCCTTTGATGGCTATATTATCACTCATATTTACACAGCAATATTTGCTTAAGATTATTTATCACCAAATAAGTGAAACAAGAATGCAAATAGTTCATTCATGACTTATAGGTCTGACGGGGGGGCTTAAGGAAAAGAGTATTTTTTAAAATATTGATTTATTTGAGAAAGAGAATGGACACACCAGGGTCTCCAACATCTGGCTTATATAAGTACTATGTGTAGCAGACAGCTTCAGGTTCGCTGAGATGAACTTCCAGACCAGGCACAGTTGTGGAGGAAGGGATATTATTTACTGAAGCTTATAGATCCAGGGGAAGTTCCATAATGGCAGAAGAAGCTGGCCTGCCTTCACAGGGCCAAGCAGAGAGAGAAAAGCCACCAGCCACACAGCACACAGAGCAAAGCTACAGCCAAAAGCCACAGCACACTTCAGGAACTCCCCCTAGGTACACTTTGCATATCTTTACAATGGAATCCTAAACCACCACCACACCTTAAGATCTGCCCAGTGACATTGCCTCCAGCAAGGTGACTGCAGATACAAACTATAAACTAATAAAACAATGAATATATTGGGGGTCATATATTCAAACTACCACACTGGGCAATCAGACCTGGGTCCTTAGGCTTTGCGTAGACAAGCACCTTAATCACAAAGCAACCTCTCCATGCCATATTCATTTTATCTTAGAAGAAATTTTGTCCTCAAAAACTTTTATTTTTATGATTATGATTATTATTTATTAATTTGATTTTGACACTGGAAGGGCTATCATAGTACAGCCACATATGGTAATTGAATGAAGAATTGATTTTTATTTCATCTAACAAAAAACAGATCTTATTATTTTTACAAATCACCCATAATTATAATTGTCTGAAGAATGTCTTTTCAGCTCCAGTGGGACAGAAATAAGCTAGATATACAATAGCACTTCCTGGCCTATGATTAAAATTTGTATGCTCATTAATGACAATATAAATGAGCACTATAGCAAAATTAATCCTTGCCATTGGGGGCTGAGTCTAATGCTATTGTTGAACAATATGTCTCTGACATTGCAAGCATTTCTGCCCACCACAGTCATAGGTGTCTGTACAGTAGGCCTTGTATATTTGCCTTAGTAGATTTTGCCAGTCTTACTATATTGATTCATAAAATATTAACAACAATCATGGTTTTTTTTTCTGTACAACAGTTTTGATGATAGGTAAACTCTGTGATCTGTGTTTTGGAGACCTTTTGTTTTTACAAACTTGTCTTTTTGCTCCTTTCACATTTGTTAGGCGGTGAGTGGATCTGGTAGATGAAATCTCTCCTGCCTCAATAACAAAATAAGGAAGAAGTAGGGACAGAAAGGTACAACACCTTGTCTCATGATGGACATTGCTGATGCTCTCATAAAACAGTCATATTAATAAAACATAGTGTAACAAATTCATTTACGTTAACTCATATATGACAGTGAAGCTCTCAGAAGGAGGACTCAAAGATCCAGGGGAAACTTACCAATTTCCCTGCTTAGATTTGATGAATAATGGGCAGCCATGTAGAACTGTGATAGAATCAAAAGTGTATGAATTAATAGTAACAGGCCAAAGGAGAGAAACTCAGCAAGACCCACCTATTCAGTTTCTTCTTGGCCTCTCTGTATGGCGTTCAGGTCTCTTAAGTACAAGGCTGGGCCCCTTTTTGGGTCTTATGATCTTCTGTCAGATAAAGTAGGACAGAAAACTTCTTTATGGCCACATCTGACACAGAAATAGCCATATGCTGAGGCTTTCTGATTTGTGTTCAGGAGAATGGACTTTGTGACTCACCTTGAGGAGAAGTCCTGTGACTCACTTCAGAGGGAAATAAAGGACAGGGACAGGAGAAAGTCAGAGAGACCTTAGTTCCAGGGCTGCTTCTGATGCCTCCCCATGTGCCTTAGTTCAAAGTGCCTAGCAAGACAGTGTGTCATCCTTTGGAGTATCAGGTTTTGAGCCTCAACACATGACAAAGACATTCATCCTATCCCAGAATTGGCATCACTGGCTTTGAACAGACCCCGGAGCAGCACCAACCTCTTCAAACTGTAGCTTCCCTAGTAATTCAGAACTGTTCTCTGTTTTCCAGAGAGGTTACCAACGCTTTATAGAAGCCAAATATTTATAGATCTATTCTAATGCCTAGATGGGACGAGGAAGGACCGTAATTGCTTTTCCTCTTTCCACGCACGCACGCACGCACGTGCGCACACACGCACACACACACAAACCAGGACAATTCTTTCTTTGGGTGTCTGGGTATTTACTTTGATGTAACAGAAATAAGGGCAGACATAGGGTCAGGGAACCATTCTCCACTGCTACACAATGATCACATATGTTTGGAAACCGTGGATGCTGAAATGAACTGGCTGGACTGAACTATGAAAGGTTCCAAAGCAGTCAATGTAGCATACTGTTCACTAATTCTTACTAAAAGCTATTTTCAGTGTTGACTTTGTACTGTGCTTTTATCCAGATGCAGAATAGAACAGTCTCTTTAATGTCAAGTCTTCAAATTACATAGGAGGAAACCAGAGGGTGGACCTACACCTGCAGCTGATGACTGCTCATAGTATTTATAATACAAAATAGCTAATTAAGATGATGGTCAAGTGGTAGTTTTCTGCTGATATTAGCACAGAAAATCATGGTTGTGTCTCTCTGTGCTCTTACCCTGTACAGTATGAACAAGCTATCAGCAAACACTTAATTTCAGCATCAGATCTGTTGAAAAGTAAACTAACCACATCATCTAAAATGGAGACATTTAATTGACATTCACATTGTTCATATGTTATCTCAGGTTGAAGTTCTGAAGTGATATGTGATATTTCTTTTTTTATTTTTTTTTTTTCGGGTTTTCAAGGTAGGGTCTCACTCTAGCCCAGGCTGACCTGGAATTCACTATGTAATCTCGGGGTAGCCTTGAACTCATGGCGATCCTCCTACCTTTGCCTCCCGAATGCTGGGATTAAAGGCATGTGCCACCATGCCCGGCTTTCTCTATTTTTCTTGTTCTTGTTTGTTTCTTTGTTTCTTTGTTCGAGGTAGGGTCTCACTCTAGCCCAAGCCAACCTGAAATTCACTATGTAGTCTCAGAGTGGCCTCGAACTTTCTGCAATCCTCCTACTACTGCCTCTCCAGTGCTGGGATTAAAGGTGTGCACCACCACACCCAGCTTTTTATTTTACTTTTTTAATGCTGAGGAATGAACCCAGGTATTTTCACATGCTAGGCAAGTGCTTGAGCTAAGTACCCAAGCACTGATGTAATATTCCTTTGACAATTTCTCACCAGAATCAATTGCAGATGACTTTTCTTTTTAGGCTATAAATTCCTTGATTTTAGTCTGGATTTACTAAACTCAGTTCTGGGAATCCAAATTGTAATATTGTCCTCCAGGTGATTGCAACCAAAATTTAAGAGTCCCACTCTAGACCAAAGAATAATGCTGAATTACCTTTTACTCAAAGACCAAACAGATCAGACCGTGATATCTGTCCACATGTCTCAGATCTTTACCTCTTATCCTACCCTTTCTGAACATCAGTCACTCTTGAATTGACTCAACTCTGCCCACTCCATGCTCTTGTCATATACTCTTCACTTACAATTGAGATGTACATATGTGTAAATAGGGCAGGAGTAAGTGGCTAAAGCTAAGCTCCCAAGTTTAATTTCTTTTCTCATAAATTTTGCATCATCAGAATTAACCACCTCTACTATTAATCACATCTACGAGAGTTTCCTTGTGGCCACAGTTTAACTGGAAAGTCCTTGCTTTCAGAAAGAAACCAAATGTAAATGCTGATGACAGTGCTTTTTGCCCTCAAGGACAGTCACAGTGACGCCAATGATCAGTAAGGTCAGCCAGGAATCCCACGGTGCATTACAGTGCTCCATCCCTCTTCTGGTATTGCACTTATCTTAACACCTGTATGATGAGGACAGCAGCTAAGCATGGGGTTGACTGAGTATTGGAAAACCTGGAATGAAAGGGACTGACAAGAAAATACAAAATTGTGTGTGTGTATATTATGTGCACATGTGTTTTGATGTGTATGGGCAAATTTGTGTGAGAGAGTGTACATGGGTGAGTGTATATGTGAAGGGCAGAGGCCAACCTTGCATGTTATTCCTCAGGTATGACATCTACCTCTGATTTTTTTTTGTTGTTGTTGTTGTTTCTTTCTTTGTTTTTTGAGGTAGGGTCTCACAGGCTGACCTGGAATTCACTATATAGTCTCAGGGTAGCCTGAACTCACAGTGATCCTCCTACCTCTGCCTCCCCAGTGCTGGGATTAAAGGTGTGTGCCACCACGCCTGGCTAGATCTACCACTTTTTTTTTTCTTTTTTAAAATCTACCTCTTTTTAAAACACAGTTTCTCATTGGCATGGAGCTGACCAATCAGGCTGCATTTGCTGGCCAGCAAGCCTTGTGACATTCACTTGTCTCTTGCCTCCCTGCTACAGGAATGACAGATGTTTGCACAGTGCCTGGACCTTTACCTGGACTCTGGGGCTCAACCTCATTCTCATGCTTACAGGGCAAATTCTTTCCCTACTAGTTCCCCACCCCATGTACATTTTAAATCCTAAGAGTTCGGAATTTGGTGGTCAAGTCTTTCGACCACCGGCTCTGAGCAACGTGTAAGTGGTCATATTCTCCCCAATAACAACTCATTGGTACTACTGCAAAACTCCTTTGCCACAAATTTAAAAAGTCTTGAGTAATCATTTGTTCCAGTGATTCAATTAAAATTTAAGCCACACATCTGCTTGAAAGCACATCAACAGAGATAGAGATAGGGGACAATGATTGACAGCGGGGAGTAGATTGATTTGGTGTTTGTATGGAATTCATTAATCTTTTTCAAGTACATTCTGGGGAAACATGGAGTTCACTCAACAAGATGTTACAAAAACAGCACTTTCATTTTGCACAGCTGGAATTCTGCACGTTTAAAATGGATGTCACGGTTAAGGAGGGGAGTCCTATTCCACCTTGACAAAGTTTTCTGTGATTATACCATCTAATGCTGGGAGTGACATAATCACAGTGTTGCTATAGTTACTATAGTTTTATGTTTGCTTGCTTGTTTTTGAGACAATGTCCAGTTATGTAACCAGCTCAGGCTGGCCTAGGATTTACAATCTGCCTCCCTCAGCCTTGTGAGTTCTAGAATTACAGGTGGATGCTCTCACACTCAGTTACTATCGTCTTATTATCTAAGGGGGATACAACCAGCTCTGAGTTCATTGTTTTTAAAAATATTTTATTTATTTAAGAGAGAGTGAGAGAAAGAAAGAGGCAGACAGAGAGAAAATGGTCATACACTAGGACCTGTAGCCACTGCAAACAAACTCCAGATGCATTTGTCACCTGTGCATCTGACTTTACATGGGTGCTGGGGAATTGAACAGCAGTTGTCAGACTTTGCAGGTAAGTGCCTTAACTGCTGAGTCATTTCTCCAACACTCTGAGTTCATTATTATGTAGTATGTCAAATGTTCCTCCTTGCCTGTTTGTGAATTTTATTTCTCCTTTAGACAGCATATCTTTGTGTTTTAAAACACTCACTAAAAATCTTACAAAAATTAGATGCTGAAATGATTCAAGAAGGAAAGCATTATATGGAGTTATCATTTTCTTGAAGCAAACAAAACATAAATGTGGGTCAGACACTCTCAACCCAACCTTCAAATATCAGCAGGAGATAGGGGATGATGGGAATTTTCATGATCTTAGCATTTTTGGCTTTGTTCTGTCTTTGAATGCTGTCTCTGCAAATTTGAATCCATCTTATTTCAGAATGCTAGGATCGTAACTGAGAAGAAATAGTGCAGATGGCTAAATTATCCTCACTTGTTTGAAACCATGACAACTTACCATAATATAGCTTTAAACACCTGAAATTAATTAGAGAGGGTACATTTAAATATGGAGACTGTGATTTACAGTATGGGCTTAAATACAGAGATGTGTTTTGATTTTAGGTTGTCAGTTATTATTTTACCTATAAATGTTGGTCAAACAGATTTATTTTGTCTTTTAATAATATTTTTAAGGAATAGGAGGAGAAGCCTAGTGCCTAATATTCAAAAATTATAAATTTTGAGGAAACCCAAAATGGAATCTCTTATAATCAGGGTACAATTTTACTGATGATTATGGGGAGACAGTAAGGCACACTAATGTGTTGTAAGTACCTACCAGATGTTTTTGTAATAGGACTTTCTGAACAGAACTACAAATCCTTTAAGAGCTGGAACTAGGTCTTGCTTATCTCTTTACATCAGAGTAACCTAGAAAAGATAAGTCCCCATTAATGGAGTGAGACAAACACTGATTGGAATCTTGACGCTATACCTTGTTCACTTCATGAGCTTGGGCCAATGGGCACAGTGAAAGGAAAACCAGGGACGATGGCCAAAGGCATGCCCAGATTAGCAAATCTCTGCAAAAACAATACTAGGGTCAAGATGTATTGAATCTGAGATGCTAGTGATCCAGGAAAAGATGTACAGCAAGAAGTAAAGTTAAAGATGCTTTAACATCTAAATTTTAAAGTACATGATATCATCAAAGAAAGGAGCAAAAAGAATAATGCAAGGCTGGGGAGATGGCTTAGTGGTTAAGGCACTTGTCTGCAAAGCCTAAGGACCCTGGTTCGATTGCCCAGGACCCACGTAAGCCAGATGTACAAGGGGCATATGTGTCTGCAGCTGCTGGAGGCCCTGGAACACCCATCCTCCCTCTCTCTCTCCCTCTCTCTTTCTCTCTCTCTCTCACATAAATAACTAAAAATGTTTTTTAAAATGAATAATGCTAATTATAACCATGGGAAATGTAAAACTTAGACATTCAGCAATGAAAAAACTGAAGCAAACCAATCTGGAAATAGGAATAAAATAAGATCCTGGCATGTTATAGTATTTTGAGGAGAATAAGGTGGATTACAGATCAAATACTTATATTTGTTAAAAAAGATCAAGACTAGACAAATAAAAGGCAACAGTTTTAGACTATTAAGGAGCACTCAGGAGAGTGGCAGAGACAGAAGTCACACGTGAGAAGGTTCTAAGTATAGAAACACTTTAAAGAAGTACGGGTAAAAATAGCCCAAAGATTTGAGGTTTTCAGAGAATTTCTTTTTCAAGCTGGGAGACCAGATCATGCTGGTTGATGGGATAAACAGTTCAGAGAAGAAGAGATTGTTCAACTACAGTAAACCTGTGAGGAAATAAGGTGAGGAACCCAGAGTTAAGTCAGTCTTGGGCAAGAAAATTTTTCTTCAAGTCAGAGGAAGAAAAAAAAAAAAAAAAACAGGGAGATAGAGAAAAATTTTATGATGGTTCACTGAATTAAAAATTAAAAAACTTGGGCTCCAGTGCAATTTCTGTTCCCTCATTTATCTGTAGTGAGTTCTGTGCCTGACTCCTGAATTTACCAAATACCAAGTAAAATTCTATTTTGGAGCAGAAAAGAATGCTTTCATTTTTAGTAAATGGTCAACGTCAAGCCAATGAGGTATTCCATAAAAAGAACACAAAGGTCATCCGGACACATCATCATGGTGTGAAGGAACCCCTGCCCTGCACACAGGGAAGACAGCTTCATTGTATGTAAAGTAGAACTAGACATAATGTAAATTGCTTGGTACTTTAAAGGACCTCTACCCTGAACCATTTTTAAATAAATCTGTTTATATTTGCAAACACAATGGATTAATCCATTTAAGACCACAAAACACCTTGATAAAAACAGCATTCAGGGAAATGGGGGAAAAGATTTTCTTATAACTCATGTTCTGTTTACCAGCAGCAAACTGAAACTTACAGCTTAGGAGGGAACAGGAAGTGTATCCAGTTCCTCTGATAAGGAGAGCCATTTTATTCGGGGATCTTATACCATACTCACAGCATGAGCAATTCTATGTAATAAGTCTCATGTTTTAAGATAATTGTGCTGTAATTTGTTATATCATAAGTTTATATAATGTTAGAAGAGGAGGGAACTTTAAGAAAGATTTATTCTTACTGCAAAGCCTAAGAACCCAGGTTTGCTTCCCCAGTACCCACATAAGCCTGATGGCACAAGGTGGCGCATACGTCTGGAGTTCCTTTGCAGTGGCTAAAGGCCATGGCATGGCCATTTTCTTTCTCTCTCTCTCTCTCTCTCTCTTTGTCTCTCTCATAAATAAAAAGAAATCAAAATATTAAAAAAATAAAAAGCTCAGATCCTTGTTTATAGAGTAGTTCTGTTTAAGCAGGATTTCTTTTCCTCTCTAAATTTTATTTTCTCAAATATAAAAAGTAACAGAAGCCGGGCATGGTGGCGCACGCCTTTAATCCCAGCACTCGGGAGGCAGAGGTCAGAGGATTGCCATGAGTTCGAGGCCACCCTTAGACTACATAGTTAATTCCAGGGACCTGGACCAGAGTGAAACCCTACCTCAAAAAAACAAAAAAAAAAAAAAGTAACAGCACCTCTTCTGTACACATGAGAGAAAAATAGCAGATGTAGCACAATTCTTATTTGGCACCATTGGGACCAAGCATTTAGTTTTTGCACTGGTACTTTTTATGGGAATTCACCTTCTGCTTAATTGATCTTAGAGGGAATCTCAGGGGCTTTCAAGTAGCCAGGACTTTTCCTCTGAGCTACTAGGAGAGTTCATTTATCCCCTGACAACTCATTCATTGCACTGTTTGGTGAAGAAGTTGGGGCAGGTTAGTTTCCCCTCTACATAGGTAGAAGGAGCAAGGCAGAGGGCCTGCTTCAGCTCCCGATGCATGGCCACTGAGGTAAATAGAGAATTCTGGAACTCCAGCTCTTAAGAGATTTTCTTTTATTCCTCAGCAGGGTTGCTACTGCTTTTACTCAGCTTGCATCAAGAATGCCTCCCGGTTAGAAATTATACCACCGGGCTTTAGTGCTATGTGCAAAGTCCATCAATGAAAAAGGCTGAGGCATAATAGAACACATTTGAAATAGCCCAGCAAATACACATTCTCAGTTACAGAAGCTTTCAGAGTAAATGACTTGGCTACTTGTAGCAGAGTGTAAGAAAATAAGCCAGGCTCCATAAAGGAATCTTTTCTAGATTTTTATTTCTTTTCCCTTGGGTGTACAGGCAAAATTGCCAAGTGTAGTTCTAGCAAATCTTGGGGTACAGATTGTTACAATGAAGATGAAGGTAGACTAGACTTTTCTTTTGTGATTTAAAAACAACTTTTGTTTATGCATAATCCCAACTTTTTCCAAAGAAGGAGGAGAGATAAAAATGGGCAGCTAGTAATTCCTCTTGTCCCACTGTCTTGATTTTGAGCTGGTATTAAGAATCTTGCAGTTTCTGTTGCTACAGGCAGCATTGCTCTATTGAGTGAGGAGGGACTTCAAGGTGAAATTTTAATTCTGTGTCACAGTCCAAGTTGTTTTATCACAAAGTCGGGAAGCATGCATGTCAGCACACACAGCATAATACATCTACTCCCAACCAAAAGCCCAAGAACAAATGCAATTTTATATAAGACAAAGGAGAGCATGCCCCTGGCATTTAGTACTCGCATTATGCTTATCTCTTATGCACACTCCTGGGCTAAGGAACTCCAAAATGAAGAGCCTAAGACTTTCAGGAACTTTCTGCCATGGGGGCTATTCACAATATCCACCAAGAACAATCTCACAGCTAGCTTGTTTTGCAAAAAAAACACCTAAGCAGGGTTTGCACTTTGAAAGGGCAAAGGGGCTTTTACAATTTCTAAGAACCAGGAGACCTCACTACCCACATGGTGACTACTGGCAAAACAGAGGATGGCAGAATAGCCAGGAGGGAAAAGTAGATCCTCCCTTCCAAACTGGTGCGTGGTACAAGTGAGGAATTTATCAGGTAACTTTCTGATCTGCAGAAAAAAAAAAAGTGGTTCAGAAACAAAGGCCAGCTCTCCCTGGAGAATACGGGTCTTTCTCCTGTCACTGTCCACTAATTAAAGCATATGAGACTCTCAGACTTGAGTCCACTGAAAAAAGAAGGGGCTCAAAATAATAATAATAACAATAATAATTAATAATAATAATAGGCTCATGAGGTGAATGGATCTAGGGTGTCAGATGGACCATTTTCACACATCCTTGTCACAAATTATACAAATGTGAAGGGATTTAGGACACATACTGTGAGTTCCTTTGGTGCTCCCCCTGTCTCTTTTCCCTGTTGTCCACTGAGGCTGAAACCTAGCTGACCACACATGTCAGATGCTCACCTACCTAGAACGCTTCCCTCAAAGCTTGTTGATGTCAAATC
Source organism: Orientallactaga sibirica (assembly GCA_036365145.1). Classification (NCBI taxonomy): domain Eukaryota; kingdom Metazoa; phylum Chordata; class Mammalia; order Rodentia; family Dipodidae; genus Orientallactaga; species Orientallactaga sibirica. The sequence continues at coordinate 6,953,842 of JAEOAD010001030.1, forward strand.
TATGAGAATCGCCCTAGGATGAGAAATCGTTTGTACTTATTCAAGTTAATTTGTGAATTCATGTCAACAACTTCAAGCACTGCTTGTCCCAGATGTGATTTGCATATTTGGATGATTTACACTTGATGTAGGTCAAAGGAGTGGGCGATGAGACAGTGAACTGCATTGTAGGAGGGCTGATAACAATGGCTACCACCACGATGCCAGGCGGCACAGTATTCTAAGTGCTTCCATGGGTAGCAATCATCAAAATTCTGCTTCTACTTTATGTGATGCACCAGCTATCACCCCCATTTCACAAAAGAGGAAAGAAAGAGGGTCAAGTAACTCACGAAAGGCTGTATATAAGTATTGATGGCGGTATTCAAACACAAGCCAATGTGGGTCTGCAACCCACATACTTAACCCCTGTGACTATGTGGTGAGGGGAAAATCACCATGGCCTGGAGAAATAAATTAAGACCAAGTAAATGAAAACAGACCGAGCCTACTTATGTAGATCTTGCAAGGGAATCAGCCACCACCATCTTTTGCATCTGAGCAGAGACTCAAAGGCAGTCAGAGGAGATGAAAGTTTATTATGGCAAGAAAGGGCAGGAGGAGACCATTGCAAAGGAGACTGAAGGTGGTTATGCAGAAGTAGACATTAGGCTTTCACTGATTACTGCCTACACTGGGAATGGAGATGAAAATTAGGAAGGCTGTTCTTTACTGACCAAGGCCTGGTTATTTTAGGCAGATTGTTACAAGGGCCATTGCTCAGCACCCTCTATTACTGCAAGAGATAGTAGTGTGCATTCCTACAAGCTTCTGTAGACCATGGATGGGCTTCCAGGGCATGCTGTAAAAAGAGTCTCAGAGTTCTGTTGTTCTATGTCGCCTGTTCTTTGTTGGTTTGTGTTTTCTGTCTCTCTGATGAAATCACTTAGCTGCCCCTGAATGTTAGTGCAGGAGCCTCCTGTATGGCAGAGGACTCATTCACAAAATCAAGTCTCTGGGTGAGTTTAAAGACTGGGTCTCTGGAAAATACCTCACTCTGACTCCATCCATGTCACTCACTATGTGCCCTGTTCTGGGGACAGTAGAGGAGAGTTGCTGTTGGTCTCATTCCTAATCTTGTCCAAGATTGAACTTCAAGATTATTGCTGGTAGCAAAGAAGGGGAGAATGTTCTCTACATTTTCTCTGTCTCAATTTAAAAACAAGCTGGCTGGAGGGATGGCTTAGCAGTTAAGGCACCTGCCTCCTAAGCCTAAGAATGCCGGTTCCAGTCTCCAGCAGCTCCAATCTCCAGGTCCCAGATTTAGCCAGATGCAGTGATGCAAAGGTGCAATGCCGCACTTGACCACAAGGGGGCGCACGCATCTGGATTTCATTCACAGCAGCTGATAGGCTGCTGGCGTACCCATCTCTATCTGTCTTCCTCTCCCTCTGTCTCTCTCTCTCTCTCTCTCTCTCAAAAAAAAAAAAAAAAAAAAAAAGCATTGACATCACCTTTTAAATAGGCTGGAAGTTCAACAGACTGACAGCAAACTCAGTGGACTGAGGTCCTTTGCAGCAGCCAGTAGCAGGCAGAGAGCCCCTACCCTTCCTTATGGTACTGATGACTCTGTTTTAAGAGGAACAAGTACATCACAGAGAAATTCATACCTAGCTAGTAGATCTTCCCCCATGATAAACCAATAGACTCTAACCCCCACATGCCTTCACATGGCCCTATAGTCTTTTGCATGAAAAATCATTTTTCACTTACTTCAGAAAATGATAAACAAATTCAACGTTAAGCATCCAGTGAGTTTTGCCTTGAGAAATACATGAGTCCCTAATGAGATAGGGCTCTCGCTGAGATTTCATTGCCTTGTTCTAACATGGAATTAATGTGAAAGGACTTGCTTTGGGGGGAACTGAACCAATTATGGACCAAAACAACTAAAACTGGAAGTATAAAGATGTTAAAACACAGAACATTGAATTAAAGAGATACTAGTATTCTATCTGTTAACCTTCTGGTATAACAAATGCATGTGGGCAGTGCTAAAATGGGAATCTAATAAGAATGACCTAGAAGCAAACTCTCCATTGGTAATGAAAGTAAAATGCATTCTTCAGAAGTCATGGGCCATTTGGCTAAAGTCTCTACCTTGTAATGACTCATACACAAGAGTCAAAATCAACCTGAGTATCACTTCCAGTGGCATATAGAAAATGATCCCCATTTTGGCATTCTGTTAGTAAAAATATGGAGAGAGAGAATAAGTAATCTTTCTGTAAACCTTGAATGAATATCTAAATTTCTATGTCTAATAGAAATTATTTTGTCCAGAGTAATTTTTAAGATTCTTCAGCTTGAAGTGCCTAGATTCTTAATCACTGCTGTGCACACATCTCAGTGGGCTTTCTGTTTCTCTTTGATACACACACACAGAACTAAGCAGTCAGCCCACGCAACTCCTCAGCTCTTCGTGCATGCTTGATAAATAAGAAGAGAGATCACAGTAAAACCTGTAAAATCATGCTTTCTATTTTTAATGTAAGAAGGCCATTGCTATCTGAACATATTCTTTTGTGATTCAATAGTCAGACATGATATCTGGAGATATTTGTAGGGAATTGTACATGTGTATAAATAAATGTGATTTGGGTTATAGTAATTCTTAGGTAAACATTCCAGTTAATCTAGCATGACTAGAGATCCCATAAATGGATTAGCTGGTTTTCTGCCTACAATTAAAAGAAACCCCAACAAGTCCCACTTTAAAAGTAGTAACACCAAGTACAATTCTTAAGCAAGGAAAAGAATGTTTTCAATGTTTTTGTAAAAATGGGAACAATGCTATATCATTAACAAGTTGATTGGCCAGTGCATTATCCACAAGACACAGAGCTACAAATAAAATGAGTCTTTTATTTATTTGTGATTTCTGAACTTTTCTCATAGTATCTTATTGGCTTGTTAGCAAGCTTACTAGATAATATAAATATATTTTTACACTTACATAGAAATAATATATTTTTTAAGTTAAAAAATAGTTAACCTTCAAACAGGTGATGGATTAAAATAGAACAAAGAATACTTTAGTTTGAACAAGGTACCAAAGCCACTCCAAGGTATTTTTTGCAAGAACTCAGAAAAAATGGCGATGATGCCTAAGTTCTGGCAGAAGCAGCCATTGTCATGAAGCACTATCAAAACAAGGCTGTACCTGTGGTTAAAGCACCAAGACATGTGGGAGTGCCTGGAGGAACCCATGTGCATGTGATTCAGCTACTCTTCTGGATAAAGTTAACTACCCAGAGTGAGGTAGAGAGAAAAGCCGATGCTGAGAAACCCCAAAGGATATAGAACAATACTGATGCCAATTGGGAAACGGAATCTGACAAGAACTTTTAAAGAACTGTTCCAGTCCAAGGCACCTGGCGCCAACAATCCATTCAACATAGCTTCGGAAGCATTGGAGCTCGCTTATCTATATAATAAACACTAAATCCATTCCTGCGCATAGCCAAGCAGTGGGTGTTATCCTAATTCAAATTGCAGAATAACAGAGCAGTCATTACCCAATAATCTCTATATTGCTAATTAAGTCCACAGAATTTTATACACTATATATATCTTAACAGATGCTTTTGTTTGAGTTTGGGTGGATGTGCTTTTTTTTTTTTTTGGTTTTTCGAGGTAGGGTCTCACTCTGGCCCAGGCTGACCTGGAATTCACTATGTAGTCTCAGGGTGGCCTTGAACTCATGGCAATCCTCCTACCTCTGCCTCCCGAGTGCTGGGATTAAAGGCGTGCGCCACCACACCCGGCTGGTGGATGTGCTTTTAAAGGCTCATTCTGATTTGGATTCACTTAGAAAGGTTAGTGCAGAGTGGAAGGATAGTGTTCAGTACTTGGTGAGTTTGAGTCTTGGAGAATGAAGTAGAAAAACCCGGTGCCACTAACAACACAATGACGACATTAGAAGTAAACGAGTCATACCTGCTTTGGTGAGAAAAGCCCATGCTACCTGTCCTCCACAGCGACAAGGCTCAAAGGTAATGACCTAGTGCATTTAGACAATGACAGATCAACATTACTATTGCCAAGGTCGTGTTATCTTAGAATGGGTTTCTATGTTGTGGGTAAATTGTTTTCCCAATGTTGGTCATTAAATAATATGTGAAATAATATTCATTTTTAAAAAGTGGAAAATAGAGGAACTACCTCATATATTTTTTTCTTAATGTATTTTAGAATATTTATTTTTGAGGAACTTCTTGTGAATAAATGCTAGGTGGTTAATGAATCTTGAGGAGAAACTGTTTTGACTCCTGGACCTTTCTTTGTCTATCAAGAAATAGCCATTACATTATTTCACAGACACTGCAGTCCCACCTGAAGGATGTTGTTTGAGTAGCAAAGCTGCCAGTGAGGTGAACACAGTAATTACCCTAATCGGTTCTACAACTGTCAGGAGTATGGTTTGGACAGGAGGGGTGGGTCTTCCACAGAATTTTCCAGCAGAGAGTGAGCAAGACATAGATATTGGACTGCCTGCCAAATGGATAACATGGGACACGCAAAAGCAAAAACCAGAAACAAAATTCCCTTAGCCTATACCTCTGTGCCCTTTGCATTCACAATTCATAATTCTTGTATACAGCAGTTAACTGTTTTGTCACCAGAGGTCACCTACCAATGTGTGGGCCACTCGGTGTCCATGGAAATATCACCACGGCCCAACCTCTTTCTCTCATGAAATATCACTGTATTTGTGCGTGTGTGTGTGTGTTGTTGTTGTTGTTTTTTATTCGAGGAAGGGTTTCACTCTAGTCCAGACTGATCTGGAATTCACTATGTAGTCTCGGGGGGGCCTCAAACTCATGGTGATCCTCCTACCTCTGCCACCCAAGTGCTGGGATTAAGGGCATGTGCCACTACGCCCAGCTCTGAATTTGTTCTTAAAACACCAAAAAATGCAAGTAGCCTTAAGAGTGTAGGGATTCCTTTGTCCTCCTCAGCAATGAATTCTTTCTTTCTTTCTTTTTTTTTTTTTTTTCCAGGTAGGGCTCACTCTACCCCAGGCTGATCTGGAATTCACTATGTAGTCTTAGGAAGGCCTCAAACTCACAACAATTCCTCCTATCTCTGTGCTCTGTGTCCCTCTCCTGAGTATTGCTATTAAAATCATGTGCCACTGTGCCAAGCTGACAATGGATTATTTTAATTTCCATTTCTCTGAAGACTTGCTGATCAAATAAGTAAAAGTACTGGAATTGTTATTATTTCCTAACTCTTACTGTTCCCTGTGAGATACCATACCTCCCTCGAGGAGTTGATATTTTATTCTGACACAGAACACATGCACATAATGCACAGATTAAACTGTTCATGCCATACATAGATGAATACGATTCAGAAAAGGTATGGATCTTTAGAAAATCGTTTACATATGCATTTTGTTATTGACTGATTCAAGTTCTTGATCTAATGTATGCCTGTGGACACATCACTTAGACTTTCTGGATTGCAGTTTCTTCACCTACTAACTGAGTGCCATAGACTAGAGAACAGAGATCTAGACACGCCCTAACGTCCACCCCCAGCCCACCACAGCCCAGACATAACCCTAAATCTCTCATTGTCACTTATAATCACTATTGAGCTTGCATATTTATTTTGTTGCTGGGTTGCTTCCTGCTGGAGGGGATTTATCAAAGTCTCACTTTGGATTTCAACCTTATTGCTCTGAGTGCGAAGGTAACCATTCACTGTGGTGAGTGATGATGCTGGACACTGGGCTCCGGCCATTCGAAGAGAATTCTTTTTTGTTTTACTTATGAGCATATCCTGATAAATATCCTCATGGTAGAAATCACCTTGATATATTTTTGAATTTTGTAGACTCAAATTAATACACTTATTATGTTATGGCTATGGGAATTACATTATTCTACAAAATAAAATACACTTTTATCTTCCAGGGTAAATCAATAATTTTCCCTTAGCTAAGATTAAGTCTTGTATTCAGAATTAAAAAAAAAAATGCCCCAAGGTTTTCATCTTTATTTTGAGCATGGTATTTAGTTATCATAGTTTACATAAACAATTGTTCATGTTATATCCCATAATTTTACATGTATATTGCCTTTAATTTGAGAAATGGCAATAGTTTTTGACTAATTTCTCTTGAACAACCCCAGTTAAATGAGACTTCTTTCTAGAAAAGAGTTAATAATATTGAGCATAATTCATTTATTGTATCTGTAGTGAGGGTTAATTATGGCTGCAAGGGGCTGAACAGGTAGCAATTCCAGGTTTAACTAGTATCTCTAATAGTAAAAGATAAAAGCTTTGATTCACAATTCTTTAACTCCCTAGACTATCACCTTAGGCAATATATTTAACCTCTCTGCCTGTCAAGTTCTCTTTTATAAAATGGAAATGTCCAGTTGGCTACTTTTAGATACAGTATTAACTTGCTAGGGACCCCATGACAAAATACTATGGTCTGTGGGACTTAAACAAGAGGACTTATTTTCTCACAGGTCTTGAGACCAGAGGTCTAAGATCAAGGTGTCAGCAAGGTTGGCTACTCCTTGCCTTCAGGTGGCCATCTTCTCCCTGTGTCCTGCCATGGTCATTCGTCAGTGTGTATCCCCACCCCAATCTCCTTGCTTAAAAGAACACCCGTCCTGTTGGATACAAACCAAGTCCATTGTGAAGACCTCATGTGCAGGTCGCCACCTCTTTAAAACAATCTCCAAATGCAGTCATATCCTGGGGTTCTGGGGATTAGGATTTGATAGACAGGGGCCACAGCCCTGCTCCTAATAGTAAATTCCTAGGAAACTGATTCCAAGATGGCTGTCAACATGTAAGGGAAGGAGCAAGGGAGACAGGATTGGAAAATGGAAGAAGTTGATAAAGTCTTTTTGATTCTTTTGTTTGTTTGTTTGTTTCATTTGGATCAAAAACTCTCTGTTTGGACCAGGATGGCCTCAAACTCCCTGTGTAGCCAAGGCTGACCTCAGTCTCATAATGCTCTTGCCTTAACTGCCAAGTATTGAGATTACAGGTGTGAACTACCATATCCAGCTGAAATGAAATATAATCTTTTTTAATTTTTATTATTTATTTTTTTTGGAAAGAGACACAGAGAGAGAGACAGACAGACAGAGAAGGAGAGGGAGACAGAGATGGGTACACCAGCAGTCTCTCAGCTGCTGTGAACGAAATCCAGATGCGTGTGCCCCCTTGTGGGCAAGAATGGCATTGCGCCCTTGTGTTACTTTGCATCTGGCTAAACGTGGGACCTGGAGATTGGAACCACTGGAGATTGGAACCAGCATTCTTAGGCTTAGCAGGCAGGCGCCTTAACGGCTAAGCCATCTCTCCAGCCCACGAAATATAATCTTAACAAAGTCACCACAGATTCCACAAAGCACTGAGGAGATAGACCATACTTGTGGCATAGCCTAGATCAGGCCAGGGAAGAAAAGGAGATTTATTTATGGGTCAGGAAACTTTCTGCACTTAACAGACATTCCTAAAACTTGAGCCTTCAATCCCAGCAGCCACTGAAGAAGTAAAAGGCAAGGTTGTTATTTCAAAGTTTGATAAGAACTGATTGAGACAACAAATAAAGTAATGCTTAGTACATAGAATATAATTGTTGCTGTATTGACTACTGATTTCAATAACCTTCCTTGGCCCCAGTCTGTGCATCTTCACAAGGGTCATCATTAGAACATGACCTTTCAGCACCGGGTGTGATCCTGGCCTTCCCACTAAATTCCCTTGATGCATCACCCCTGCATAGGACCACGGTCCAGCAGATTACCTTTCAGATAGTGTCAGTGTTGATATTTACAGTCCCCCGTCTCTGATCCCCTTTCTTCAGCCATGCAGATCACTTGAATCAGCCCCAGGAAACCATCTGAACTCTATTTTATTTAGTTTTTTGAGGTAGGGTCTCTCTCTGGCTCAGGCTGATCTGGAATTCACTATGTAGTCTCAGGGTGGCCTTGAACTCATGGCGATCCTCCTACCTCTGCTCCCGGTGCTGTGATAAAGGGTACGCACCGCCACACCCAGCCTATATGAACTTGATAGACACAGCTCTTCAGGTAGCCACCTACCGCTAGACCACAAAGCTGTGGGATCACCAGAGTGGTTTTCTTTCTTTTTTCTTTCCTTATTTTAAATACCCTATTTTTAAAGCTTCCCATCTGCAGAGCCATGGAGAGGAGCCTGTGGAACACAGCACAGAGTGAGCCCTGGAGATAAACAAAAGAGGAGCGGCTGGTTTCCCACAAAGCACTTGCCTTGTCTCTTTGACACAGGCTTTTGTTGTTGTTGTTTTTCAGTGCAAATGAAAGTCCATTTGGGAGAGCCACGTGCCTCTCCAAATGGTAAAATAATACTTCATGGTGGCGAGGCCTTGGGTTGAGGAACAGCTAGGCTAAGAGGAGAGAGGTTAAATGGCAGTCCATTGTTACTGACAACATCACCTAGCAATGAATGGATGGGAGGAAATAAAGAATTTTAAGTAATGTGTGGAAGTGAAAAATAATGCATAGCATCCTTCTTGTCTGCAGCTTCTCCTGATGGAAACAAGCAGAAAATAAATAGGGATTTGCCTGATTGATTTGTTCTCCCAAGGACAAAACCTCCTATGGTCTGTCCTTCAATACCACATTGGGAGGGGTGGGGGGCAGATCTTATTTCCAAGTATAAATTCCCACTCACAATGCTAAGAAGGATAAAATTGCAAAATGCTCTGGCCATGTAATGTAACAGTTCATTCTGACCTCAAATGAGCCTTTAGAGTGCGTGGGAGAGTGGCATGGAACAGAGTTTCTCTGGCTGCAGAGTACAAACAAAGGAGAATGGGATTTTATATCAGAAATGGGTCTTGATGATCTTGAAATTAGATCCCAAGGGAAAATGTGACTTATTATGTGCCACTTCCTCTCTGATGTTGGTCATTCCTTAATTCATTTCCAAAGAGAAAAAAATAAAAAAGAATTATTCTTCTAAGACTACAGAGATGTGATAACAGCTTGCCACAGGCTGGAGAGCCTGAACAAATGCGATGATCTCTCTCCAGAGCTGAGACAAGCGTTTGGTCAGGCTCCATTCCAGGTGAGGGTTTTCGTCCTGACTTATAGACAGCGGTTTTATGGCTGTGATCGCTCATGGTGGTGAGGGGGAGAGTTACATAGCGACCTTTCTGATGTCTCTTCTTATTGGGACAATGATCCCATCATGAGGGAGAGCTCCATCCTCATTCCTTCATCTAAACCTAATCGTCTTCTGAAAGAACCAGCTCCAAATATCATCACATTGTGGTCAGATGACTTTTTTTTTTTTTTTTTTTGAGATAATACCACAGGTTGGTCTTGAGCTCACGATGTCATGAAGTGCTTTAAAGGTGCTTGCCTGTGAAGCCTAAGGACCCAGGTTTGATTCCCCAATACCCATGTAAGCCAGATGCACAAGGTGTCATATGCATCTGGAATTCGTTTGCAGTGGCTAGGGTCCTTGGTGTTCCCATTTATTCTCTCTCTCATAAATAAATAAGTAAATAAATAAACAAACAAACAAATAAAATATTTAAAAGAAAATAAATTAGGGCTGGAGAGATGGCTTAGGGGTTAAGGCGCCTGTCTCCTAAGCCTAAGAACACTGGTTCCAATCTCCAGCGGTTCCAATCTCCAGGTCCCACATTTAGCCAGATGCAAGTGGAATGGGGGGAGGGGAGGGAAATATCAGGTGGGATTTTTTGTATGTAAGTATAAAAGTCAATAAAAAACAATAATTTAAAATTTTAAAAATAAATAAATAAATAAATAAATAAATAAATAAATAAATAAATAAAACAAAAAAAAACACAAAGTGACACAAGGGCGCAATGCCTCACTTCCCCACAAGGGGGCGCACACATCTGGGTTTTGTTCGCAGCAGCTGAGACACTGCTGCCGCGCCCATCTCTGTCTTCCTCTCTGTCTCTCTCTCTCTGTCTCTCTCCAAAAAAATAATAAATAAATAAATAAATAAATAAATAAATAAATAAATACTGAAAAGTTTAAAAAATAAATAAATAAAAAAGAAATTAAGTGGAAGCAGCTAAGAGTCACTGAGTATTCCAAAGAGTAATGGTTACAGCTTAAGTTGGAAATATGATGGTGGAATGAAGATGCGTGGGTGGTTTCAAGAGTTGCTGAGGGCCAATACTGACAGGGTTTGACAGCTGATTAGCTACTGGGGACAAAAGGGGAAATTAGTAAAATTTGATATACTTGACAAATGACAAAAGATTCTACCCTACTCATGTATGCAAGGCACATTTCAGATCTCATACTCCCCAGTCTTTACACGGAGCACCCATATGCTTCCCAAATACTAGTGAGCATGTTTCCTATGGTCATGTCTGCTCCTGTGCCCGGCTATTCTCAAATCTGCTCCTCTTCTTTTGGCTGTGTTCAAATTACAGAAACTGTACTTTACTGAGGGGCTGACCCCTGAGGTCCTGGTTTCACAGTCCCCTTCTAGCTACAGTCAGACAGAGGGAGGCAATGATAAGACAGGGAAGGGCCTGAAGAAGTGACAAGCCAGATCTCTCTTCTGCTATCAGGCAGTGTCCAACAGCGGCTGGGTCCTCTGGGTTTCTATGCCGTCCTAGACACATAGGCCGTTGCCTCAGTCCTGTCTGATGACCCTGGCTGATGGTTGTGGACACACTAGATTTTTGTGTTGTCCCTCCCTCCATATCTGCATTATCTCATTCCCTAATTGGCTTACAGGTCTCCCATCATTTAAGAAAATATTCCTCGGAATTAAGTTTCCTCTGTATGCTCCATCTGACTTTGTCACATACAGTTCTCAGAGTCACTAAAGACAGAAATTCATTCCTTCTAACCACTTGGCAATGCCTGAAACTCATTTGCTTCACTTTGCAATGAAATGTAATGCTTAAGACACAATAGTCCTAGGGAATTTTATAAATTTAATTATACATATAACATATTTTCCCAGAATGCAAAATGTCTATTTGTTACAAGAACCAGAAGCCCTAAAAAGAATAACAAGAATAAGGTCAAGTAATGAAGGATTTAAACAAAGAGAGAAACATACTAAAGATTGACTTGCTCCAAAATTTTGCCAAGGACAAGCCATAGGGTGATGCCATTGTTTTTAGAGATATGTGAAAGCATGTTGTGCAAAGGTTAGGTGTTATTAATAATTAGACATCTAGAAGGAGACTCTCAAGAAGAATCAGTTGGAAGTTGCATTCCAAAGAGAAACCAGGGAGACCAGTAAGTCTATTCTTTTTTTTTTTTTTTTTTTTTTCCGTTAGCTGTGTTAAAGTTAAAGGGAGTTTTCTCCTGAAGTGAATGCCAAGTCTGATTGCTGTTCAGCTTCCATTCCATATTGAATGCTATTTATAAAGATGTGCAGTCTGTATAATCTACATAGAGTTGGCAAGGTGCTGCCTCCTGCCTAACATACCAGCATAAGAAGCAAGGAAGTTGAACCCACACTTGGTTTAGAGCTGGGATCTATTTTATGCAAAAAAAAAGATTAAGTCCAGTATACAACATAATTGTATTTGTTCTCTTGTAAATAAAACCTATGCATTAGCAATTTCTGTTATGAATAACCTAGGTTGTGGCTTTTATCAATAGCCAATACTGTTTGCCATGTAGCATATCCCACAGCATTAAGTTCATGAAATTGTATATTTCTGCCATCTTCACAGATGCACACAGGTTGTACACATTCTCAATTCAAGATATTAAGGTGAAATTCAGTAAAATATGATAACAAGCACATTGTATGTTAGAATGAAAGCCTTGCCTGGCTCTCTGGAGTTGCTCAAAACTAGTTATTCCATTTCCTGACTTCCCAGGGTTGGTGTAGATATTGCATTTTCATCAACCGACAGATGGGTAGATGGAGGATGGATGGATGGATGGATGGGTGGGTGGGTGGATGGATGGATAGATGCCCATGACGTATGCGGCCTGACCTTCAAGGATAAAATGCACACTAGTTTTCCAAGATTTAGGATGAAAACAATATAAATAAAATTTTCACTAATTTGGTATTAATTACATGTTAAAATACTGTTTCAGATTAAATAATTAAATATGCTTTCAAAATTAAATTTACCTTCCTTTGTAGTTTTTTAGCATGACTGCTAGAAAAGTTCAAAATGCACGTGTTGCTGACATTTGGAATAGGACTCGTATAATTAGATGCCTCACAATACACTTTAATAGGTATCGTGAAATGCAAATCCCTTCTACTCACAATATTCAGCCTGTCTTGCCCATGTCATTGATAATTTAAGGACTTCTGCATTTCCTCAGGGAGTCATGTAATGTAGCCAAATAAAATATATTTTAGCCAGACAAAAAAAAAAAAAAAAACCCTTCTTTTAAGTCTAGTAAGCACTAACAATGCAGCCATGGGCAGATTAAACTCTCCAAGTCTTCATTCTCTCACAAGTGAAGCTCTCCATAGGATGGTGGATAGGCAAAGTGCTTACAAGAGTTTAGATATATGCGTCTTCTCAAAAGTAATATCACTTGGCTTGCCATAACCAGGTATGCACAGTGACAAGTAGTGGGACAACATGGATTTTGCTATTGGTATCACCATATTGATTCAAGCAACATCACTGTTAAAAATATACAGCATTGACACACTGGCTCAAAGAGAAGGAAGAGTCCCCCAAATACAAATAAGAATGTGTTGTTTGGTCAAGATTCCCTTAATACCTTGTCAGCTGCAAACAGTGAAATCGCTAAGCCATGTAACAGGCACGTCTGAGAGTGTTGAGGCAGCGTGTACATTGTACATTGTGCTCTAAGGTGGACAAAGCATAGTCCCGTTTGCTCATGTCTGGTCTGTTCTCCGTTCCTTGCTGCTTTCTCATGTGACAATGGCCTCCAAACTATTAGAAATGGCTCTTCATAAGTAGTTCTAAGAGTATAAAATGTATCACTAAAATAGTTATTGAATTAAAATGTACCATTTAGCAAAATTTTAGAAGTCTCTCTTTACTCTATAACATAACGTAACTTTGAAAAGTTTTATACTTACTGGCCAACCAACCAGTCTGGGTTAAAAAAATAACTCTAGAATGAGGAATAACTGTCATGGAATACTCCATCTGATTTGTTTCTATTATGACTGCCTGAACTTCCTCCAGATTCAGACCACCTTCTCAAGACCAGCTGTCACTTGATAGTAGCCTATACCAACTTCAAAAGAGAATGTTATTCTGAGTTCATTTTTCCTAGTGTGTGTAATTCTTCTCTTCCTTCTTCTATCCCAAAAGAAAGCATAAGTAGGTACTAATCAAATGTCACATATTAAAACATGTCTCCTTAGTGTTGCTTAGAACATAGACTTCAGGGCTGGAAAGTTGGCTCAGTGAGTAAAGTGCTTGCAGTGTAGGCTTGAGGACCTGAGTTTGAATCCTCAACATCCATTTAAAAGCTAGGTAAGGGCTAGAGGGGTTTCTTAGTCATTAAGGCTTTTGCCTGCAAAGCCAAAGGACCCTGGTTCAATTCCCCAGGACACACGTAAGCCAGATTCATAAGGTGGTGCATGCATCTGGAATTCCTTTGCAGTGGCTGGAGGACCTGGCACCCATTCTTTCTGTCTGTCTGTCTCTCTTCCTCTCTTAAATAAATAAATAAATAAATAAATAAATAAATAAATAAATAAATAAATAAAACTTAAAAGCAAGGTATGCTGATGCACATCCTGGGGGATCCGAGACCCCGGAAAACACCAAGGGATTGCTGGCTATCATGTGTCACTGAATCAGCAAGCTTCAGATTCAGTTCAGAGACCTTGCCTCACACACAAAAAAGATTCAATGTAATTGAGGAAGACCACTGATAACAACCTCTGGTCTACACATACACGCATGCACACCTCACTTAACATACACGTATGAACACTCATGTATACACGTACCACACACATGCATGTATACCTGTACATATGCATATGAACACTCATGTACACAGACACCACAGCACACGTGAATGCATATCTGAACATACGTGTTCACACATACTACACACACATATACATATAAAAATTTAGAAATTATCATAGTGAAAATATGGATTGATTAAAATAGAGAATAAAAGTGTAGAATAAAGTGCACAAGGCAAGAGCCACTTTCAGCAAACACATGTGCCCGCATGGCCATAATATTGTCTATGATATCAGAGTCACAATAAGCTACGATATTACTGCTAGATTGTCTTACCTAGCCACCCAAGGTTTTCATGGGAAGATGATCCCAGAATTTTACTTTGTTCTAGAATAGCTTTCTTTCTTCCCTAGTGATCATAAGGATGTCATCTACCTCATTGTCTCCCTATTTTAGTGACCTTCCTTGTTTCCATGACAAAATACCAGATAAAAGCAACTTAAGGAAGGAAAACAGTGTTTATTTCATCTCACAGTTTGAGGGAATATAGCCCATCATGGCAGGATGTCATGGCAACAGTAGCTTGAGGTGCCTGACCACCTCACCTCTGCAATCAGGAAAGAGAGAGAAAGAAACAGAGAGCAGTGAATGTTAATGTCCCACTGGCTTTTCTGTTTTGTTTTGTTGTTTGGTTCTGTTTTGTTTCAGTTCAGCCTGGTACACCATCCTGTGGGGTACAGAGTCGAGAGCTGCAAACATTCAGGGTTCATCCTTCTTTCTCAGTAAAATCTAAATTTCTCGTATTGCTTAAATGGCTCACACACACCTTAAACCTCCAAGGTTCCTATGGCCTTTCCCTTCTTTGTCTTTGTTTTCTCTTCTCTTCCTTTCCTTTCATGTCTGGACCTCAACTCTATGCCCCACACTCCTATCATGTTCCTTGCAGCTAAGGACCATCTTCTTCTCATTCTCCAGAGAGCACGAGCTGCTTCTCTGTGTAGCTAGGAACAAAGCGAAAGGAATAGACTATAAAGATGTCTTCATCGTATCGCTCCTCCTCATCACCTACTTTTAAACTGTGGAGAATGCCAGCTTTACCCAGAAAACCTTCAGGAAGCAGCAGCTTTTATCCCCAGTTCCAGATGTGCATGTCATAGAATCTACGGAGGAAAGAAAGTGCCTGATGGGGCAGGTGGGGGGAGGGTCTCTAGGTCACTGGGAGAGAAAGACTTCCCAACTTACATCCAGTGTTCTTTGTCTCTTCCTGGAAGGATCCCAGCTGGTCTGTGGGGGAGGATCAGGGATGGAAATCGCAGGTGTGTGTGAGGACAGGGAGAAGACAGATCTTAAAAACCTCACTGGTTGTGGGGCAGAATTCCTACACTTACCAACCATTGCTACTTCTCCCTCCAAGTGTGTCAGAACACCCTGTTATTGTAGATTGTATGTACAGGTGCATTCTATGGAATATGTATGCTATGAAGCTAGAACGATACAAAGATAACAAAACTCAACCCTGACCCTCAGCTTCTCATAATTTAGATGGCTTATAATTAATTTCCTTAAAAATAAAAATCTTATTTGTTGATGCTTTGGAGAGAAGAGTTAGAGTATTAATTTAAGTAGGAATGTATCAAATTTCTATTAGGTTCGGCAAGCAGGGGTATTGTTCAATAGTGGGAGCTTGATATACTGTGAATGTGTGTGTGTGTGTTTCATTAAAACATGCAAGCAGAAGTATAACATAATGTTAGCATATCTTATTTGCATTTTAGAAAAAAATCCCTCTCTCCTATCATTTGCCCTGTACCTTTTGCCTCCACTGCCTCTGTGTGAAATATGAACCACTTCCAAACAAGTTAAACTTGAAGACCTACTTAGTTTCTCAGGCTCATTACCAAGGATTTAAAAGCACTCTATTCATTCAACAACAATGGTTTCCATGGCAATGACTGCAACACATGACATCCCCTGCAGCTCTGCTTAAAAATGCGCCCACAGAAATGGCTGCACATCCCCACATTCTCCAGGAAAATGCCAGGCAATTCCTCGCCTTTGGTTCTGAGCTTAAGATATTAATGACAAAAATAAAAATAAATCAAGCCATAGTTCTGATTTCTTTATGCAGTATTGATTTCCCCTCTTCTCTTCAACCCATTACACTATGAAGTTATAATTTCTTGTTACAAATCACTTGAATTGCATTCATATGAAAATGGTCAAGGACAAAGACCCTTTCATTGCTCTCTTATCCTTTAATTATTAAACCTTCCTATGCACCCTAGTTCCAAGACTAGTATTTTTGTAATAGAATATGTATTGTATATATGCACACATATGGTGATGCACATCACATATATACATTCCCTATAAAGAATGGTATCAATTCTGAGAGAATAAATGTCAAAGTAGAAAACTAGACACAGACATCACCCTCAAAGTAAGTGGTGTATATGTAGCACATGTGTACCTAGCTATGCATACACACAAATAAGTAATAATAATAAAAGTAATTCTAAGAGGAATATCTAGTCAAATACACACAAAACTACAGTCTCCTTTGATTGAGCAATCCTGCAACATGCCAGGCACTCTGATAGGCACTGTCCATAAACCGTTTCTAAATCATCCTGTGAGGGCAGAATGTTCCCTTTCGTGAAAATTAAGAAATGCATGTTCAGAGTGGTGAAGAAATATGCCCTTGACCACTGGGTCAGAATTGCATTTTTTTAAACTCAAATTACCTTTCAGCCCTATCCCATGGTCTTTAATTAAATGATAAAAAGACTTGTTTCATAGTTCAAGTTTGAGAGAAGGCAGAGTGGAGGGAGGCATTCAGTCGAGTGGCTCAGGTTATTATCTGAGCCTTGACATTCCCATGCCCTGTTTTGGATGATCCTAAACAGTCCTCACAGCTTTCCCTCCCTCCCTTTTCCAGGGCGTATGAATAGCAATGCTGACCTGCTTCTCTGCTTCTCTGGGCTATGAAACCAGAGGGTGAAATAAGCAATGGGTGAGAGCTCTGAAAGGCTGTCCAGTGACTATGGTGTTCATAAGCCCACAGGAACAGACCTGTGCAAGAAGAAAACAAAGGAAACACAATCAGGACATGATTCTGTAAAATGAATTAGGGAGAGGGGCGCACCCAAAAGAGAGTTAATGAGATAATCCAGTTGCCCTCATTCTGTCGGGCCTTCAGCAGATGTGTTGAATGAGAAACAGTTCTGATTCTAATTTCTGCAAGACCTGGCAGGAGAGGTACCAACACCCCCCAAACCTTGAGAAAATTATCTGGGTCATTCCTGGATGTTTTGAGCCTAAGAATGCATAAGACCCTGGAAGACTATGTATGTACTTTAATTTCTCCACTAGGAAGAATTTTGGATTTACAGGTTTCCTTTTAATAAGCATGATAGTAATGCAAATATCCGTTATCTATAGCCTGGGAGCCTATTTGTATAATCATTAAATAAGGAGCTACATTATTAGCTTCATATTAAGGTAATCGCTATGCTTATCTAATTTTGCATTTACTTTACTTAGGCTCAAGCCTTAATGATGTATGATACCTTTAATTAAGGGTCAGCAATTAATGAGGCAGTGGAGGTTACTGTGTTTGACTTTATGGTTTCATTAGCAGAAATTAAACATGGTTGTAACTTTGCATCACTTTCTCCTTGGCCCACATTTGAGGAGGTATGTAAAAGAGGGCTTTGGAAAGAACATAGAAGTGTCCCAATACAATTATTTATGTGACAAGCATTTATTCAGCACCCGAGGATACCTAACAGAAGCATTGCACAGTCTTTGCCATCCAGGAACTCAGAGTCTGGGCATAACCGTATTAGGCTTTAACAGACTTCATTTAACAAGAAGGCCCAGAGGACAATGTGAGCTACAATCTATACAGATGTGGTCAAGATTAGGCTCAACAGCTTGAGTATTTTCATGGATTCCCATTCATTTATAGAGCAAACACACAAGAAGAAATGCACAAAAATGTGTCCCAGTTCCCACTGATTTTGTTAGGCTCTTGTTGGGACATTCCGTGACAATGCAGAGTCAAGGCTCTTGAGGGTTTGAAATATTAGAAAAAGGAGATTAAGCAACCACATGTTATAAACCCTAAGATTGCCATCTTTTGTCCCATGATTACATAAGTGAAGTATATCTGAATTCTCTGTGAAATCCAAAAAGACTTCAAATTTATTTTGAGGCTATTATTTTTGGGAAGTAACTTTAAAAAATACTCTTGGAAATTGTTTCAGGTTCTTGGAAATAACTATCTCACCTAAAATAGGTCCTTTCCATAAGTCCCACTTAAATGTTTAGATATTTCTCTGACTATACAATCTAAAACCAATGAACATTCCTGGCAGTTTGACTTACATGTATATATATATATATTTTTTATACATAAATATTCATACTAAGCATTATTCACATGTGCTACTAAGATAAAAGTGAAGAGGATTCATTATCCATAAAAGGATAGTGTTCATTTAAGAAAAGAAGTCTTAATGAAAGATGAAAGGGTAAAGTTTCTAGATACATTTATTCTAAAGAAACTAATAGATGCAAATAGATTCAGTGAGTAAACTAAACATTCTCTCTCTTGCTAAGTCAGTTTTAATGATAAAAAGAACTGGAGAAGGAAATAAGGGAAGAAGTTCATTTAAAAAAAGAATTGTGTTCTCATTATAACAAACAGAAGAGAAGTACACTGACTTTAAAATTTCAGTAGAAATTGGTTTAAATCCTAATTTGCCATTAATATATTACTTAAACTTCAGCGAGCATCACAAGTTGAGTTGGCCTGTAGGAAGTTTTTCCCAGGGAGTGCTAGGGATCAATACTCAGGAAGGGAAAGGAAGGAGGGAAGAGGAGCAGGACTAGGCAAGGAAGAAGCTGAGCTTTAATGCCGCCTCAATAGCAGCTTCAGGGCTGTGGGGAGAGCTCAGTGGTAGAGCACTTGCCTACCCTGGGCATGGACCTGGGTTTTATTCCCACCATGGCAACCCACCAGACAGAGGCTCAGCAGGCTGTCAGGAGCTCTGAAGCAGGAGTGATCCTTCTCGACTATCCAGAACTGAGGCCAGGGACCAGGTCTGTGTGACTGCTAGCGTGGTCATCTGTTCAACATATCAGGCTTCCTTGTGAAGGCCACAACCTTGGGCTACGTGGCCCCTTCAGCATAGGCACATCTCAGTGAAAGACGTCAGTCAAGGGAATCCTCAGTAATGCACGATTTGGGGGTTCAGAAGACCCCCAGGCTTTTGAGCCTCACTTTTTAGATTCTTATCCAATTTAACAATGAATTAAGAAAACAGACTCTGAGAAGGTAAACTATGAATTAATAAATTATGGGATTTATTTAAGGGAGAATTAGAATCCAGGGGAAGGCTAAAAAGACACAAGCCAGAATGGAATTCCCGTTTCCCCACTGGAAACTGGGAAGGGAGTTTGAGAAGATCTCCTTCATGGATGAATTTCCTATGAAAAAGCTTTGGGTACACACACACACACACACACACACACACACAGAAGCAAAGCAGGAAAGTGCCCTTCATGTACACATAGAAGAAAGCTAAGAGATTGGGCAATGAAGGGTCCAGGCTCAGAGGAAAATCATGCATGTAACAAAACAAGAACGCATCTGAAAACACTTATGTGTAGGAAGCAAACAGGAAAATACCAGGCAAATAAGATACACCCCCTCTTTCCCAGCCAGGCTGGGAAGGAGTAGAGAGCCTTACACGCTGGTGTCCAGGAGAAACCACACGATGGAGAAGGCCAAGATGGGAGAGAGAGCTCATACGCACATGGTGGGCCCATTTATATGGGTCAGTCATTCAATAAGGATGACCATTGCCATCAGACTGGGGTATGTAAAAGAGAGTCCTGATTTGTTAATGGACATGGGGTGGGGGGGGGGGCTGGCTCAGGAGCAGCCCACCCAGAAGTGCTGAGCTGAGGAAGAAGCAGTCAGCTTGCGTGAGCCTGGATCAGAAGTGAGTTCTAGTCCTTCCAGGGAAGGTCAGATGATATCCTCTCAATTGCTTTGGGCCTCTGTCCCTGTCTGACTGAATGTAAACAGATACTCCTGCTTCTCCTGCATCAGCATCTGGGGAAATAGACCACAAACAGTGTCTGGGCCCCACAAAACAGAAACTAAAAGCCACATCCTAGATGCAATCACTTATTTATTTGACATATATTTATGGAATCCCTCCAATCTATAGATAGGATGTCCTGTGGTCAAACAGTGAACGAAGCCCGCCAGGTCCTTGCTCTTCTGAAATGCTCCGTCTGGGCAATAGAAAGAAGTGCGCAAACAAAGCAACTACAGAGTGCCGCTTTCAATGAGCCTTGCAATAGAATGACTTGGGCTGGAGAGATGGCTTAGCGGTTAAGGCGCCTGCCTGCTAAGCCTAAGAACCCAGTTCCAATCTCCACGTCCCACGTTTAGCCAGATGCAAAGTGATGCAAGGGCGCAATGCTGCACTTGCCCACAAGGGGGCGCACGCATCTGGATTTCGTTCACAGCAGCTGAGAGACTGCTGGCCGCCCATTCTCTGTCTCCCTCTCCCTCTGTCTGTCTCTCTCTGTGTCTCTCTCTCTCAAAAAAAAAAAAAAAATATATATATATATATATATATATATATATAGAGAGAGAGAGAGAGAGAGAGAGAGAGAGAGAGAGAGAGAATGACTTAAAGAATGAAAAAGAAGGTGAGGAAGTGGAAGGAAAGCAAACAATGCACAAGGAAACATTTCCTCAGAAGTAGGAAAGAGATAATGGGATGTGAGCAACAGAAAGAAATTATTCAAGACTGTATCTTTTTAAGATGATTATGAGGCAGATAAGTAGAGAGAAAGAAGAGGCAGGAGCCAGTGATCGGTGGGGTAGGCCCTTCAATCCAACTGTCTGTTTAGTTAAAGAAGTATTACTGCGGCATTTCAAGCTTATTTGGCTGGTTATTTTCTGTGGGTATTTCCATGTTACCACAGCACATGTGAGTGCTGGGGACAGAAGTCTTGTGCATTTATTATCTGGACCTATATAAAAAATAGGTTTGCTGGCCACTGGCCTCAAGGAAGTAAGATGGGATGGGATCCAGTACAGAGCTGCGCACTGTGATTTTGTATAAGTAGGTACCCTTCCTGGAAGGGATAGGAGGCAAGGCAAAGAAGACCCAAACAGAAATAGGTAAGTTTGTATATTTAGTGATAGTGAAGAAATGAGTTCAATTTCTGTAGCTTTCATCTTCTCCATGACGAACGAGAGTATAAGGGGAAGGGCTAGAAGTATTAGACATGCTTGACATGGAGAATGGAAAAGCTCTTTTCCTGGGGAAGTGTGGTAGAATTAAACGAGGTGGTATTTAACAGCTGTTGGAGCTTGTTATCAAACATGAAATAAACCTAAAATGGACTTAGTAAGATATTGTAGTAGGGCTAGGGAGATGGCTCAGAGTGTAACGTGCCTGCCACACAAGCATGAGGACCTGGGGTAGAATTCTGTGAGCCCATGTAAAAGCCAGCTAAGGAAGGCCTGTGCCTGCAGCACTGGTGAAGTCGTGCAAGGAGGATTGCTGGAGTGAGCTGGCTATCTTGCCTACCAAATCAGTGAACAGTAGATTCAGGGAGAGAATCTGTCTCAAAATAAATAAATAAATAAATAAGGTGGGACGCAATTGAAAAAGACATTCAAAGCTGGGTATAGTGGTGCATGCTTTCATAACCAGCACTCAAGAAGCTGAAGTAGGAAGATTTGCACGCGTTCAAGGTCAGCCTGGGGCTACAGAATGAATTCCAGGTCAACCTGGGCTACAGTGAGATCCTGTCTTAAAAAAAAAATAGAAAGTGAGAAAGAGAGAGTCATCCACCATCAACCTCTGGCCTCTATACACATGAGCAAACATATGCAAATGTACCCCCAGATACATGTGCCCACATGTACACTTGCATGCATGTACACACATATGTATGTAAAAATTAAAAATGTAATAAATGTATTCCTTTGCTTCGCTTATTATCTTCCAACCTGTGCCAATGAGTAATAACATACAAAAAACAAACAAAAAAAAGAATGAGTGGGTTCAAAATAAAAGAAAATAATCATCTCCACATATCTAAACCAGAGCAGAAAGTAAAAACAATTAAATCTAGAGAGTTGCTGCTGCCTGCTCTGGAAATAGGCATCCATGTCTGCATTTTTATTCCTCAGTGTAAAAGAGAAAATAAGTTTCAATTCAGGCTCAATCTTGAAGCTGAGGTTAGACTGAGTCTATCCGTCAGTGTGAACAGAAGAAACAAAAAGCTTTCTTTAAATTGCCAGCACTGAGGAATTTTATGGGAAGAATAAAGTGCTTATGGAATCATTGAGTTGAAGAAGCACATTGTAGGCTGGGCTCCTGAGAATGACTTCGAGAGCACCATGGAACCGAGTCGTAGGGCGTCGCAACTTCAAGGGCTTTGGCAGATGTGCCGGGCTAGCCTGGGAATGCTGCCATGGGCTCAGGAATTCTGGACGTCAGGAGCATGGCCACCAGTGTGCTTTCAAGAGAGCCATGGTGACACTACTCAGCAGACCAGAGAGCTTGGGCAAAGTTGTCTCTACCTTACTTGCCTCATTAAGAGAATGTAGAATACATGCAGATAGATAGATAGATAGATAGATAGATAGATAGATAGATAGATAGATAGATAGATGATAGACAGACAGACAGAGATAGAGAGATTATGAGAGATTATGGCTTCCCAGCTTATCCACATCAAAGGAAGAGGATATGGCAGTTGAGAAATTCATCTAGCATCTTCTACAGTGACATATTGCACCATGAAATATTGGCCGTATGAAGCTGAGGTCTCACAATATAGAGTTGTGAGTTGGTTTGTTTCAGAAACATCTGGATTCAAGTCAGCGAGAAATCCAAGCATCACTCAGAGAGGTGGAGGATTCATTTATTTAATCAATGAGCTGAAGTGAGCTCCATGCTCTCAAATGTCTTCCGTGCCAGGGAAGTTTGTGATAAGTTTGTGTCCTTTTATAGGCTGTTTGATGTCACCTTGAGGTTTTTTTTTATTTTTATTTATTTATTTATTTATTTATTTTCATTATGAATGGGTGCATGACTATGGACACAACAGGAAACTTCCTTTGGCAGCAGTAGTTCCCAGGAGCAAGGGAGCTCTCCCTCAATCTCCCCAGCTGTTGCACATCTGTTTGCCCTGCCTGTTCAGCATTTCAGGGAGAGGGTCTTAGAGAAGCTATGTTGATTGAGGCTTCCCCACTCTACTTTTAGAGATAGCCAGGGGAAGGAGAGTAGCACAGCACCAGGGTCAGAAACTGAGTCACGTCACTTTTTCTTCAGTGACTGGCCTGGCGAGCTCCGACTCCCCCTCGAGACTTAGCACTTCTGTGCATCCAGAAGAGGCAGAAGGAAGTGCTTGCTTGGACCTACTGAAAAGATTGAGACAGAGATGGAACAGAAAACCTCAACTCAAAAGGAACCTAACAACCTACATCAATTTTGAGAAAATTAAAAAACAAATCAGCAAGCAGAACACAAAGTCACTTCAGGGAAAATCAATTTTACCTGCATTGAGGATGCTCAGAGATTAGTGGAAGTATCACGTCAATTTTCAGTGGCATAAATTTGAAAGAAAATCTGTTTTAAAAATGGGTAGATATGAAAGAGATAAACTTAGAATCTATGAATTAAAAATGTGGTTACTCAAAAGAAAAACATCAGTGGATGTAATAATATGAGATCAGCAAAGGTAAAGAGATCATTCATTAGAAAACTGGAAGATACTGCAAAGAAATTCACATGGATCACCAAGAGAGATGTTAAAAATGCAAATAAGAAATTAGGAGATATGGAAGACAACATAAGATGGTTTAGTCCATTTCTGAACACTGTCAAAAGGAGAGAATTAAGGAAATACTAATATTCACTTACAAACTTTTGAAATTTTTGCAAAAGAAAAATTTTAAGTAGTTCTCTTAAATTGAAAGTACACACTCTGAATAGTAAGCAGCTTGAGTAAAAGTAATGCTACCCTGAAACGAGTGATAATTGAATAAAAGCATGTCCAGGAGAATGAAGTCTCGAGACCTCCAGAGAGAAAGGAACGATGATTTAAAAGAAACAGACAATTGCATTACCGTCAGGCTTTTCATCAGCAATAATGTAATAATTCCAGAAGAAATGTCCTCTGAGTATTGGAGGTCTGGGGAAAAACATAATCGACATCAAGAATTCTATATTTAGAATCACTAGCAGGGTTTTTAGTGACAGAAAAACAAAATGTTCACATCTTCAGTAGTATATTTATTGAAACTATTTTAAAGAACTTGTATGAAGATAAAGTGAGCATATTCAGTTGGCATGGGATAAAAGGTATACTTGATCAAAATTATGGTGATATTAATGACAGTAATAAAATAATAATAAATTTAATCCAATAGGAAGAATGCAGATGGTGGAGTTTTCATTTCATTAATTAAAGGGCAGTAGAGAGGCAAGGTTAATAAGTGTGTTCCAGGTAGTAACAGGGGTGGACCGTAAGTTTTAAGTGGAAATATAAAAAAATGTATTGGCATCTATGCAATGGCCAATGGTACAAAACTGACTGGGTATGAGAGGTACATAGAGTGAAGCATATCAGGAGGTTTCAATGAAAAAAACAAAACACTGCAGCCACAATGTTCATGGGAAGTAACCCTGTGTCATATTGCTGGTCCTTACAGTAGATTTCAGGAGATTGTTGTGATGTGGTGACTGTGTGATATTGCTGGTCTTACAGTAGACTTCAGGAGATTGTTGTGATGGGGTGACTGTGTCATATTGCTGGTCCTTACAGTAGACTTCAGGAGATTGTTGTGATTGGGTGACTGTGTCATATTGCTGGTCTTACAGTAGACTTCACGAGATTGTTGTGATGGGGTGACTGTGTCATATTGCTGGTCTTACAGTAGACTTCATATTGCTGGTCTTACAGTAGATTTCAGGAGATTGTTGTGATGGGGGAGATTGTTAGATTTCAGGAGATTGTTGTGATGGGATGACTGTGTCATATTGCTGGTCTTACAGTAGATTTCAGGAGATTGTTGTGATGGGGTGACTGTGTCATATTGCTGGTCTTACAGTAGACTTCAGGAGATTGTTGTGGTGGGGGATGACTGTGTCATATTGCTGGTCTTACAGTAGATTTCAGGAGATTGTTGTGATGGGGTGACTGTGTCATATTTCTGGTCCTTACAGTAGATTTCAGGAGATTGTTGTGATGGGATGACTGTGTCATATTGCTGGTCTTACAGTAGACTTCAGGAGATTGTTGTGATGGGGTGACTGTGTCATATTGCTGGTCTTACAGTAGATTTCAGGAGATTGTTGTGATGTGGTGACTTTGTGATATTGCTGGTCTTACAGTAGACTTCAGGAGATTGTTGTGATGAGGTGACTGTGTCATATTGCTGGTCTTACAGTAGATTTCAGGAGATTGTTGTGATGGGGTGACTGTGTCATATTGCTGGTCCTTACAGTAGACTTCAG
Source organism: Orientallactaga sibirica (assembly GCA_036365145.1). Lineage (NCBI taxonomy): Eukaryota > Metazoa > Chordata > Mammalia > Rodentia > Dipodidae > Orientallactaga > Orientallactaga sibirica. Next base: position 6,979,348 of record JAEOAD010001030.1, read on the forward strand.
GAGATTGTTGTGATGGGGTGACTGTGTCATATTGCTGGTCCTTACAGTAGATTTCTAGAGATTGTTGTGATGTGGTGACTGTGTCATATTGCTGGTCCTTACAGTAGATTTCAGGAGATTGTTGTGATGGGGTGACTGTGTCATATTGCTGGTCTTACAGTAGACTTCAGGAGATTGTTGTGATGTGGTGACTGTGTCATATTGCTGGTCTTACAGTAGACTTCAGGAGATTGTTGTGATGGGATGACTGTGTCATATTGCTGGTCCTTACAGTAGACTTCAGGAGATTGTTGTGATGTGGTGACTGTGTCATATTGCTGGTCCTTACAGTAGACTTCAGGAGATTGTTGTGGTGGGGGGTGACTGTGTCATATTGCTGGTCTTACAGTAGATTTCAGGAGATTGTTGTGATGGGATGACTGTGTCATATTGCTGGTCCTTACAGTAGACTTCAGGAGATTGTTGTGATGGGGTGACTGTGTCATATTGCTGGTCTTACAGTAGACTTCAGGAGATTGTTGTGATGTGGTGACTGTGTCATATTGCTGGTCTTACAGTAGATTTCAGGAGATTGTTGTGATGTGGTGACTATGTCATATTGCTGGTCTTACAGTAGACTTCACGAGATTGTTGTGATGGGGTGACTGTGTCAGTAGACTTCAGGAGATTGTTGTGATTGCTGGTCATACAGTGTGATGGGGTGAGACTGGTCTTACAGTAGACTTCAGGAGATTGTTGTGATGGGGTGACTGTGTCATATTGCTGGTCCTTACAGTAGATTTCAGGAGATTGTTGTGATGGGGTGACTGTGTCATATTGCTGGTCCTTAGAGTACATTTCAGGAGATTGTTGTGATGGGGTGACTGTGTCATATTGCTGGACCTTGCAGTAAAAAGATTGAGACCATAGCAAGGTACAGGAGTAAGAGAAGTTAAAGGACTTGGAAGGACCAGAGGACTGAGTGTGGCTAGCTGAAAGAGTTCTACCCATGGGCCTCATCAGCAGTTATTTGCTGACAAGGGAGGAGAGATCACTAAATCACTTTTTAGGTTCTTCAGTACAATGCAATATGAGGAGCAATAGCTTCATCGTTCTCAGATTATTTTGACATCTAATGCACTTATGAAAGAAGAAATCAACCCAAAAAGGCTTCTGATGTTAACACATGCTAATGTCAGGAGATGTCTCAGTGGATATGTAAAGGAGGCTATGTGTCTTTAATACAAGCACATAGTCTCTCTGGAGTTAAGCCACCTGAGTTTGTATGTTGGGTCTGTTACTTATGAATGTGTGAATTTGAGCAAATTGTCCAAAATCCATTCTGTATCTGTAGAATGTACATAATAATGATTTCTGCTCCCCACAGATGTGGAATGCAATTAGTTAATGCATCTTGAAAAGTAATCCAACTAGAACTATTAGGTCATTTTAGGAACCCATTGCAAACTTGATAGTGTCACAATAATTCTGCACATTTTTTGTGAAATTGTCTTTACTATTCTAGGATGTCTTGTATATTCCAAACATCATACCTTTATTTATACTATTTCCCTTATTTTCAACTTTAATGATCTCAGCCTCAAATTATGAACTCTTGGCAAAAAAAAAAAAAATTACATTTCTTCAGGAAGTTTCCTCTGAATCATTCAATCCTGTCTACTCTGTTCTTTCATTCTTCACCCACTTACCATTTCCTTGTGTACTGTACGATACATTACCCTTATCAGCTACCTAGATCAATAAATTAACACTTGCCTATTCTTGCCGGTGGAATATTTTGTTGTGTTGTACCAGACTATGATGCAGCTGATGCATATGTGAGTGAGCAATCCATTTTCCTTTTTGAAACCCAACAGGAAGAGGCCATCCTATCCCCAAAGAGGTTTTCTCTTTGGTACAATGGAAAACACTAACAACAAATGAGAGCATACAAATTACCGTGCAAGCACAGGTGAACTCCAAACTATAATTGTTTGAACCAATATATTTCTCTATAGATACTCTATGTTGATTACATTGGTACAGTTCAAAAAGATGAGTTCATTGCTCAAGTTTCACATATATTTTTATACATTTGTTGGGTCCAGATATTCTTTATTTATTTAAATATTGATGTTGGTTCTTCCTATAAAAAAAAAACTAAGACTAATATTATTCTATACTGATTGTCTCAAAGCTCAATATTTCTTTAGGTTATTAATACTAATGTCTACATTCATTGGATGTTTATCTTCTGAATATCTTACTTCTTCAAAAAATTCTAATCTCCAGGTTTAGGACTTGGAATACTGTCTCTCACTTCCACAATTTCAAACTGTCTAATGGGTTTCAGTACATAGCAGATAAAGATTTTGTTCAAGAAATTATTAGAAAGCGGGCTGGAGAGATGGCTTAGCGGTTAAGGTGCCTGCCTGCTAAGTGTAAGAACCCGGTTCCTATCTCCAGGTCCCACGTTTAGTCAGATGCAAAGTAACGCAAGGGCACAATGCCACACTTGCCCACAAGGGGGCACATGCATCTGGATTTCGTTCACAGCAGCTGAGAGACTGTTGGCGCGCCCATCTCTATCTGTCTCCCTCTCCCTCTCTCTGTCAGTCTCTCTCTGTGTCTCTCTCCAAAAATTAAAAAAAAAAATTTAAAAAGCTTTTAGAAAGCAAATATATGAAAGAACAAATAAATGTTATAGTAAAGTAGCAAGGTTCTTCCAGGTTCTATTTTCATGAAACTTTCAAATGCATACCTAAAAAGATTCAAATTCCAACTAAATGCTTCAGGGAGAAATGTCATATATTTGAGGGTTTTATGAAGACCAAAATGCATGTTTGAAACTCATTAAGAAATGTACATATAAAATCAATTTTATTGTCTTTCAATGTTGTTCAAAGATTTATTCTCTTTCCCATAGAATGCATGTCCTACAGTAAAAAGGAAATCATTGACTCACTTTGGCCTGGTCTAGATCGATCCTCAAGGATTCAGTATAGGTTGTTAAGCCATAACTTGTAGTGGATTCTTCATGGAATTTATTTATTGGCCTCTGATAGTACATAGCTAAGATCAGGGCTTCTTAAACTTTTTCTACTTGCAAGTCTCTTTTGCACAAGAAATTCTCATATGACCCCCAGATAAATAGGTATATAAAATGGTCATACAAATCAACCTTACTGATAATAAAATATAAAAAAAATTAAAATAATTCTTTGATATGCAGATAATTTTACTCTCTATTAAAGACAAAAGCAAATGTGCATTTTATTAAGATGCGAATGCTTATTTATTTCTGCATAAAGAATTAAATATTAGGATACTATTGGATGGTGCAGGACATAGATATCTTCAGTGTTTTCCAGAGTTGACTAATATTTTGATTTTATAATTGGGAATGCTGAAGATGCTACTTCACATATATACATAGTACAAAAAACGCAGAAGTATGTTTAGGGCCATTTCAGACATTGTTGGAAATTCTTTCCTAATCCAAAACCAGAATATATTTAATGATTTTTATGAAGCTCAAGTCAGCAACTTACAAGGCAATTTTTAAAAACCAAGCATTCTAACACAATGCAATCCAAAGATACACTACTTTGATATTTACATGCTGAAGAGTGATCAGAGAAAGGTATTACACTATTATGCGTCTATAAGAGCAGGGAAATGTGTAACCATTATAAAGACACTGCAGTTCATAACATATAATTGCCTCATATCTGAGCCAAAGTGTTTCAGGCAGCATTCACTGGTGTTATGCGGTGTAATGGGCATGTAAAATGTAGGTGGGGATGTGACTCAGCAGGTAAAGTGCTTGCTGCACATGCATGGGAACCTGAGTTTGGATCCTCACCACCCACATAAAATTCTGGGTATGGTTGTGCACCTGTAATTCCAGCACTGGAGTTGTGCAGACAGGCGATCCCTAGGGCTTCCTGGCTAGTAGCTGTTCCAGAAGACTTGTTGGGCTTTATGTTTAGCGAGAGACCCTGCCTTAAGCAAGGTGGAGAGTGACGGAGGACAACCAACTTCCAGCATCCACACACACATGCATACACATATATAAACACCTGCCCTCACACATACAAACACACATGCACAGATTGGACACATGCATATGCAAAAGTGGGCAAAATGGGCATAGTTGTTAAATGAGATCCAAACCTGCAATGAAACATGATCGATGCCACATGGATGGATGCTGCCAGAACCTTGGGTTCATTATATGTCTGATTTTGAAGTAATTTTAGTTATTGTATGTTTACAAACTTTTTACTATTGTCAAAAATTTCCAAATTCCCATATTCAGTTTCAAGTTGTTCCCCACCCCAATGGGGTTGTGACCCACAGTTTAAGAAGCTGTGGCAGTTGTGGCTTAAATAAAAAGAAAAAAGAAAGACAAGACATGCCATAAAATGAACTCATGTCTCCACCTTTAAGAGGCATCTTGTTTAAGAGAGGGTAAACACGAATCTTTTAATGGAGACATTGTTGCCCTAGCACAACAGGAATTCAGCTTTTGTTGCTATATTGTCCCTTTGAAAATATATTGAAAGAATGTTTATTCTTCTCTGAGAAACCTTAACTATTTGATAATATAAAATCCTTAAAAGTTACATGTATCTGAGAAACAAAATTGTTTCTGAGTGTTAGCTGCAGAGAAAAATATATATGCCCAAAACACAATGAGGTGTTGATGGAATGATTTATAAATAGAATGCTGATAGGAAAAAAAAAAAAAAAAGGAGATTTGAGTTATAGGAACAGATAACAGAAAATGTGAGATATGGATTGACATATGGAATTCACAAACATATCCAAAAGGTTACCATAAATTATATTCTCCCTCTATGCAGCAATAATATTGATATACAAGGAAAATGTATTTTAATAATGTTCCTTTAAAATAATGTATCTCAAAACATGTTTTCATATGAACTTGAAAATGCAAGAATGGATTTTCAAGGTCAAACTGTTTGGGAAGTTTATATAATTGTTTTGAAATAAATGTTCATCCTTAGGCAAAAGAGAGGTGGAGTAGGGGCATGTGTCATTTTACTAGACTTATTCTTGTACTTTCACAAGGATTTGCTTGTTGAGTTTTGCTGTGCTCGGGCTGAGCATGTGACTCAGTCAATATAGTGCTTCCCCTAGCAAGCAGGAAGCCCTGGGTCCAATTCCAGTATTGCATAAACAAGTGCGAGGGGCCTGGTGATATATGTGTATAATTCCATCGCTGGGGAAGTGGAGGCAGGAAGATCAGAAAATCAAGGACATTTTCTGTTACAGAGCAAGTTCAAGGCAGCCTAGGGCACATGAGGTCCTGTCTCAGTAAAGCCATGCAGGACTTAGAGCTATTCATTAAAGACCAAACTCCAAATTCCATTTCTTCCATGGATTCACTCAGGACTGGCTATAGTATATCCTGTTCTGGCCATTAAAGTTCGTATCCTTCTCCCAAGGCAAAATCACTCACATTCCTCATTCAAATGGTGGTATGTTTTATCAATAGCAGCAGGGTGCAGGCATTCTGACCCTATCACTGAACACCTGTGTGATTTTGGGAAAACTTCTTAACTTCTTTTTGGGGGTTCTTAGTTTCTTCATACTTAAAAAAAACGTAATTAAAATAAATTTTTCAAAGTCCCTGACAGTCCTTTGATTCTGAATTTAATACATTAATTCATGGCACAGGTCAAAATACCTATGAGACAAGAAAAACTAGACGTGGTTTTCCTGTTTCACATTTCTGTTAGCATGTCTTTCTCCTGAGAATCACAGAAAAGGCAAGAAAATGGTTTAACAAACTGTACTCTATTGAATTGGTAAATATTTACTGTATGATGGAGTTAATGGGTAAATTGTTCTCATAGTGACTGTATACACTCTAAAGAAACCAAGAGAATTTATTAAAACATAATATGCATAGTAGGAAATAATTTCCCCTCATAAAATTTCCTTGTCCACAAAAGCTTACAATTTTAAAGAAATGGATTTATTTAGATCCTAATTAAATTTCCATAGCTGTTGATCCTGTCATCTTACTATAGTCATTAGTGTCTGCATGTCAGAGATAATGTTTTTTTTCAATGTTGGTGAATTAGATGTGTTTTGAATTTTCTGAAAAATATAAGATGTCCATATTTGTATATAATTGTTGTGCAAGGCAGATATGTGGTGTTTACAAAGTAACAAATGGGGGCTGGAGAGATGGTTTAGTGGTTAAGCACTTGCCTGTGAAGCCTAAGGACCCTGGTTCGAGGCTCAATTCGCCAGTACCTACGTAAGTCAGATGCACATGGTGGCTCATGCATCTGGAGTTTGTTTGCAGTGGCTGGAGGCCCTGGCGCACCCATTCTCATTCTCCCTCTCCCCCTGCCTTTCTCTGTCTCTAATAAATAAATTTTTTAAAAAGGTTTAAAAAAATGAAAAAAAAAAAGTAACAAATTTATATCTTCCACAAGGGAAGAAAACCTGTGCCCTGTGTTAGGAAAAGCCAGAAGTTCAAGGAGAGAGGCCTCAGCTCAGCAGCAGAGAGGCTTTACTGGAGAAAGCCTGAGAAGGGCTCTGGCCAGGCAGGTCAGAAGCCTCTTCACTTACAGACAAGGGGATACCTACGGGGCAGTGGGGTCGCTGGAATTCTTTGGTTGTACCGTGGGTCCATCTTCCTCAGGGCTTGTGCCACCTCAGAAGAGTCATAATCACACAGGTAGTTTGGGTCATTCCAAGAAAGTGATAAGAGAGAAGGGTGGTTTGGATCACTCTTAGGAAACAAGGCAGAGTGAAATGGCAGTCAGAGGCCAAACTTGATGAGACTCTGCTTCTATGCTGTTCATTCAATCGGCTAATAGTTGCTCCTCAGTTATCAGTTTAAGTACACTCTTTTTTTTTTTTAACATTTTTAATATTTTATTTATTTATTTGAGAGAGGAAAAGGCAGACAGAGAGAGAGAAAGAGAGAGAGAATGGGCATGACAGGGCCTCCAGCCACTGCAAAAGAACTTCAGATGCATGCACCACCTTGTGCACCTGGCTTACATGGGTCCTGGAGATTCAAAGCGGGATCCTTTGGCTTTGCAGGTAAATGCCTTAACCACTAAGCCATCTTTCCAGCTCAAGTATACTCTTTTTGCTGCAATTTATGTATTTAAAGTAGTGTTAGAGGTAGCCAGTTTATTGAACTCAAGAGGCAGTCTGAGGAAGCTAAGCTGAAAACAATGCCAGTTTTAATGCAGTACTCATCTCAGTGGTCTCTTTACGGGGAAGTCCCGGGTGCTGGATCCTGGATTGACCACTGCAAATGGGAGGTGACAAGCAGAATGAGAGGTGAAGAGGAGACATTGGCAAGGGTGGACATCATGTCACTGGTACTCAGAAAAACTGACACACCGACACACATAAAAAGGAAGGACTGTTGTCTCCCTTCCACATCCACTGGAACAAGTCACATGAGAAACCAAGATGAAGTCTATGAAGCCATCTCTAAAACTTGAAAATCAAGAAAATGGCCATAATAATGATTAAGATACACCCACACAATTACATTTTGGATCAAAGATTCACATATGCCAATAAGCCAAAGTAAGATTTCCTTATCCTTGTGAATATTTGCCTGGGGCTGTAACTAACAACCCAAAGATCCCTTTCCAGTCACATTTAGTGTACATTTGCCCTAATTTTCTCACATACTGCCCTGTACTTGTAAATCTCAGCTTGAATACTCAAGATCTTTGAACTGGTTTGTGTAACCAATTCTGCAGTAAGTTCCTCATAAAATGTTTAATGTCTTGTCAAATTTGAGAATATCAATAGAACTCATTTTTGGATCCCATTTGGTTATGGAAGGAACTCGAGCATTCCTAGATAACCAAGCAAAATAGGGCTTATTTGAGCCTAAAAGAGTTTCTTCAAATTGCATTTTGTTCATAGAAATACATAAACTATGAAAACCCAGGAGACATAAGTGATTCTGGAGTCAAGGACTCTGAGCTTTACAGACATGAACACAAGCTGCATTACCAGTTCTCCTAAAGCTTTTCAACCCTAGTTAACAAATGTCTGCTGCTGCATTTGTCTTGTAATCCACTTGGTTATGTGTGTTTCCTCATGCAGCTTTAAGTATTCAGCGGTGGTTTGTTAAATACTCCTAACCTGGGAGCTATTCTAGCAGATCTAGGGGTTGCAGTAGCACGCTTACATCATGGTGATTTCCTTTTAGCATGAAAAGCTGATTTAAAAACAAAAAACAAAAAACAAAAAAAAAGCAAAGAAAGAATGGAGTCCACCCGACAATGAGCTTCTCTTATGTTCCTCCAGTGTCTTCCCTCAGCGGAAAGTGGTGAAATTTCAGATTTCCATGATAGAATGATGGGATTCAGAGAGAAGGAAATGATTCTTGTGTTCTATTCAAGGGCAATCAATCTCCTGTGGAATCAAACATTCTGTCCCGGACTCTTCCATGTAAGAGGAAGTAGACAGGCTAGAATGTGTTTGAAGGATAGTGAACCATTTATTATAAGACTATGTAGCATGAAGAAAGATTGAAGAACAGTATAGTTTTTAACTAAAAGAAGAAAAGAGATAAAGTTTAATAAAAGCTGTCTTCAAATATTGGAAAGTCTTGCAGTCCGTGCAACTGTGAATGGACATTATGAGGGCTATGTAATCTGGATGTTTCTATTATCACTAATCTCAGGTACAAATGAAGTCCCATTAGTACCTGGATTTTTACCTACCTGCCCCTCCCTGCTTTCATAACTTCAGGATTTGAACACACTACTGCATTTATCCTTGCTTATACCTGTTACTCCCCAGGGTATTTTTGTTATTGTTCATGCCTCAATGGCCCAAAGCAACTGGAAATAGGAAAGTACTGCATAATTACCAATGCTCCCAGTGAAAACATTCTTTCTCTGTCAAAGAAATGGTCTCTGTCCCTAAAGCTTCGAATGCATTTTAACGAAAAATGTCTGTGGGCCTTTAGGCATAGTGAAAGAACTTCCTGTGTTTTTCTCCAGAGGGGAGAGACAATTGCCCTCTCCCAATGATACCCAAAATTTGGGTTTGAGGCCATGAGAAGGAAGAAAGGACTGGCACAAGCTCAGTACCTTCATCAGACTCAAGCTCTGAAGACAAAATCCTGATGAGTTGAAGTTACTAAGAGGTGATTCAATATGGGGGAATAAAATCATTGGGGATGTTGGCAGACAATTGTACTACCATCTCTGTTCATGTTCAAGATAGTACTCTGTGATCATATGGCTGGGAATTGCCTTTGAATATTGATGACAGGAGCTAGTTAGCAAATGAGTACTTAACATAGTTAACTCCACAGAGACCTTCTGACTCCAAGACTTAAGAGTCTAAGTCTCTCTGCCCACTGTGGAGGATGAACCGAGTGTGCCCAATGCTGGAGACAAGCCCACTGGCCATAATAATGTCATCATTGGCACAGACCTGGAAACTCGTGGGAAAATGAGGCATTGCATTATATTAATCCACTAAGACATCTCCCCAGCCCAGGAGCTGGGTATCTTGAGCTCTGTTTTCTACTTGTTGCTACAAACCATGTTTCTACAAAGATGTGTAGATACACTGCCTGGAAATTCTAAGATAAACTTATCCAAATTTAGAATCTTAGAATAAGAGTCTAGGAATCATTGTCTTTAAAACAAGGGCTGTCCAAAAGAAGCCTTTTGTGATGATGGAAATGTTCCGAGTATATGCTGTCCAGTGCACAGCCACAGCCACACGATCCCACCAAGCAAGTCAAATGTAGCCAGTATAACTAAGGAACTGCAGTATTCAACGCATTTTAAAAATCAATTGCCACATGGTGCTAGAGGCTGCCTTACTGATGGCTCACAGTTCCAAAGCATTAAGAAAGAGGGGGGTTAGGGCTGGAGAGATGGCTTAGTGGTTAAGGCGCATGCCTGCGAAGCCTAAGGACGCCAGGTCGATTCTCCAGGTCCCACATAAGCCAAATGCACAAAGGGGTGCACGCGTCTGGAGTTCATTTGCAGTGGCTAGAGGCCCTGGCATGCCCATACTCAGTCTCCCTCTCTCTCTCCCTCTTTCTGTCTCTAATAAATAAATAAAAATCTAAAAAACAAAAAAGAGGGGTTAGAAGTAAACTTGAAGTAAGTGCCGAGGATGTAGGGTGAGTGAAGTCACAGTGTGAGATTCAAGCAAGGCTGTAGCGAGAAGTAAGAAGAACTATAGATGTTAAATGGCACAATAGTCCTTAACCTTACTGTGGTCGAGCAGCCCTTTGAGAACATGGATACACTCACTCAGTGACGTGTTTGCACTACTTCCTTTGATGAATATGCATGAGCTCGAGGGCAGGAGAGTGGTCGAATCCCTCGAGCTCATGCACTTTCCCTTTTCCAAGCCACAAATCCCTGACTGCGAATTCCTGATGCAGTCAAACATCCCTAGGTGCATACACGAGGAAGCGTTCGCAGCTTCGGAATTGGCCTACAGCCATCCATTTATCATCGCACTTGGCTTCTCTCCCCCTGCTGTCTTCTGCATCTTCCTTGACCTTGGGTCATGCAAATTTCATGACTCATGTACATAGTAGAACTAGCTAAAACTTCTGCAGCTGCTGCGGATATTGGCAGGAACACACTTGGGTTTGCTGGCAGTGCAATGTTTTGGCCACACTTAACCTTATTCTTTTTTTATTTATTTATTTATTATTATTATTATTATTATTATTATTTTATTTGTTTTTGGAGAGAGACAGAGAGAGAGTCAGACAGAGAGGGAGCGGAAGACAGATAGAGAATGGGCACGCCAACAGTCTCTCAGCTGCTGTGAAGGAAATCCAGATGTGTGCGCTCCCTTGTGGGCAAGTGAGTCATTGCACCCTAGCGTCACTTTGCATCTGGCTAAACGTGGGACCTGGAGATTGGAACCCAGTTCTTAGGCTTAGCAGGCAGGCGCCTTAACTGCTAAGGCATTTCTCCAGCCCCTTAACCTTGTTCTTTCAGGGGATGTAGTTACCAGCAGCATATTTTAAGTGCAGACAAAACAACAAAGTGCGTTTACTGATCCTTTGTCTTAAAAGAATAAAATGTGTTCATATGAGTCAATAAAGAGGAGCCTGGTTCTTGGTGTTTGATGAGGGGAGACTGCAATCGATTTCCCAAGATCTTAGTCACATTGCTGAAAGACCCCGGTGCATTTCAGGAGTATTAACTGTTAAAAATAGTTCTCAGTTGCTGGGTAAATACCAATTTGCTGCAATTGGGAAGAAAAATTTAGCATGACCGTTTACATCCATTGTAGAGAGAGTATTAACACCACCTTGAGATCGCTGTTGTTTGCATGTGTGCGTGAAGAGAGAAGAGCCAAAGCCACTGCTTATTACAGCACTTGGATCTCACATTTGCTATTGTATATTCATAAATATTAATCTAGGGAGATAATTAGCCCTATAAATTTTACAATTAGCCTTTCAGAAGAGAAGTGGTTGCTAATAAAAAGAAGGCATGTTTTTAAGCTCCTGCACTGTGAATGTTTTCACTCTCTAACTCTGAGGCAGGGCCTGTCTTTGTTTAATCTTTTCCTGAAATAGGCATACTTTACACTTATTCCATTTCTCCCCTGAGACTATAATCTTGCAAGGAAAAATAGGTCTTCTATTGTTAAAATCTGGTTATCATGTATTTTTAAACCTATTCTTTTCTTTTTCTTAAATACCATAAGTTACAAAGTAGCCATATAGCTGGCCTCCCAAGAGTCTGCCCCAACTCAAGAGAAATGAAATGTACAAATGTGCATTGTTCAGATGAAATCAAGCTATTTATGTATTGATTTTTAAGTAGTACCTCAGACTTTAAATCTTCTAAGTTAAATGCTACAGTAAAACGTCATTTGCAAACTAAGATGTTAGCCGCTGAGATCTTGCCAGTGTCCTGTTTGAAGCTCGTGCCTTTGGAAAGCTCAAGAAAAACTAAATATTATAATGGGGAACTATTCAACTGAAAATGAGCAGTGTTACACTTTAGCTAAATTGATACTTGTACCGAAAACTTAATTTTCTTCTCTGAAATTGAATGTTGTTGTGATCGGCGAATTCCTAAGTGGACTACACATTAGAATTGAGTCCAGCAGGACGAAAGTGGAATTTCTAAGTATTGAGGTGCATGGATTCACCTTTGTAGTTCTTGTTTAGCCAGAAGAGACCAAGTGAATTGCACATGGCAGCCAGGGAACTTGATGGCCTCTACTATTCCTTCCCGTTTCTGTGACTGTAATCTAAACATGTCACTGGATTGACACTTGGTGAACGAAGGAGAAACCAGCTGCTGCACTGGATGATACATGAAATACAAAAATGTGAGGACAAGGAAGATTGGTTGTCGCCTTGCTTATTCATTTAAGGTGATTTCTTATCAGTCCTATCAAAGTTGATGTAAAACTTGAAGCCTAGAACATTCCAAGAATGAGATAAAGCTTTCTTCTCTCCGGGAAGAGTTCTGAGTGCCAAGCCAAGTGTTGGTGGTATAGTCAATGGTAGAACTGTCCTCTTAGCTTTTCTATTCATTGCTATGAGAAAATACCTAGCAAGAAACAGTGTAAGGAAAGAAAAGTCTGTCTCAGCTTATACTTCCCCAGGGACAGCATGATGGCAAGAGCAAGTAGAACTGACCACGCTGCTATAGTCAGGAAGCAGAGGGCTAAGAGGAAGTGGGGCCATGCCATAAAACCTCAAGCCCCTCCCTCAGTAGCCCACTTCCTCCAGCAAGGTCCAACCTCGTAAAGGTTCCGTGATCTGCTCAAATGGTACCAGCAGCTGGGAGCCAAGTACTCAAACACCAGTCTGCGGTGGACTCCTGCACTCACAACACAGCGGCCACATCAGGTTGTGTCCACTTCTGAGTCCTTCTGGGAACTTTCTTCAGCTGTCCTTGCCACCAGCCCTGAGGAGCCCACAACCTTCACACCCCACCTTCCACCCCCTTGTCCACCCTGAGCCCAACAAAAATATCTTCCCAGGAAAATGCCAACCCCAGTGTCTCGGCCTTGTGCCAAATCAGATTTACCTGCACAGTGTTCAGGAAATACCCAAACCTGACACTTTGCTAATCAGTATCATGGAAATCTTCCTAAATTCTTCAGCCGACTCTTTTGGTAAGATGCTTCTGACCTGTCTTTGTTTCTTTCCTTGAATTTTCTAATCAAAACATTCATGTCTGCCCCATGCTTTCAAACACTGTTCTTTTCTAGAGCAAAATGCATCTGTTAAAAAACTGTGTAGACAAATAAAATTGCTTGTCCCCAATAAACACAAAAGTGGAAATTAATACGGTGAGGTAAGCTTTTTCACTGATCGTATTGACAATATTTTAAATATTTTATTTCTAGTGTTCACAAGAATACTGTAGAAATACAGCCATGTTACACCACTGAGCTGTAGAAGATGTCTAAACGAGCAACCTCACTAAGAGGGAGTAAGACTCAAAGCAGCTCAAATCCTCTGACATAGAAATTCCATCTCTATACTGATGCAAAATGATACTGAAAAATCTGTGGAACCATTAATTGTGAGGCAATTTATATTTTATTACTTATCATATCACAACCAAAACTAAAATAAACAAAATAAGTAATTAAATAAATAATTTAAAATATTAATAATATTATTAAATAAACAAATATTATTAAATAAATTAATTTTTTAATATTAAAAATATTTTTTAAATAATTAAATCATTTAATAATAATGTGTGATGTTTACAGTCCACACTATGGAATTTACCTAATTTTTATTCAACATTATTTTGTTTTATTTAATAGTTCTTTTGAATGTGTGTGTGTGTGTGTGTGTGTGCGCATGATGCCTACATGCACAAACACACAAGTGAAAGTGTCCTTACCACAGCCTGCATGTGGAGGTCAGAGGTCAAAGCTTCTGGATCTATTTTCAAATTCCACCTCATTTGGTTTCAGAGACTCTTGTTCTCCTTATTTTTCACCATGTGGCACCAGCAGGGTAGCTTCTCCACAAGCTTCCCGGAATTTGTCTGTCTCTGCCGACCATAGTCAGAATGCTGGGATTACACAAGCCCACCATGGCTTTTGGCTTTTGCATGGATGTTGGGGCTCCAAACTAAGGTACTTGAACTTGCATGGAAGTACTGTATCTACTGAGCTATATCTCTCTATACCTAGATGTTTAAATGATACTTGAGAAGTAGATAGCATGGGATATGCCTGCACCATATTAATGTCGGTGAAAAATGAAGTTGTACATGCAATGTGCATATGGATACATATAATATTTACATATGTATATAAAGAGAGAGGAAATGTGTAAAATACTGTGTGGTTATCTTTAGTTATGGTAGTTGTAAATCTTTTTTTTTTTAATTTTTTCCCTTGCTTTTCATTATTTTCTAAGTATTCTGACCCAAATAATGCATTTTCATGTCAAGGAAAACAAAAAATAACTTTTAAAATTAAAAGCTGCTGTGGAGATGGCACTTTGAGCTGGATCTCTTCCCAAATTACATATCTGCTTTGTCTTAGGAGCCTGGCTTTCTTTAGGTCATTGGCTTTCTCTAAGTGGAAGTCCTTGTCAATCAGGGAAAGCGGAAACATCCTCAGAAAGGGCTTCTGAGCCGGGAGGCCACATTGCCAGCACTGGTGGTTCCCAGCAGCCCATGAGCCTGGCTCAATGTACACTTGAAGCACAAGGCCTCCTGAGCATCAACATCACGCATATTGTCCCAGCTTCCTGCATACTTTCTACTTACCTGTGTGTGTTCTTGCACTCACCCGCTTGTAATTGGATATGTATTTGTTTCATTAAATTCACTCAGTCAGCAGTTTCTCCACTAAACAGTCCCTGAGGCCAAAAGAAGGGAGAAAAAAATCAGTAATCAACATACTACTTTCAAGTACAGAGTACCGACCTATTTATAAAAGGAAATTAAGTAAAATGGGTAATTATAACTAGCGTACAACCTTTCAACATAGTCAATGAGAAATTCAATTTGCTTAAAATAATGAGATACTCTGGCAGGAACAATCTGTTCATGGGCTTTTCCCAAGAGCCAGGGGATGGAGACAGAGCTGAGCTGACATCTGATATTATCTGTCTGTGTATCAGCTATCTCATGGTGAGTTTTATGATGGCTGTAGAAGGAATGAGGTAGAAAGGTAAAGAGAAAATGACCACTTATAGGAAACTTGTTAGGGAACAGTCTCCGTTTCTATTCTGAACATTTAAATGAGTCAAGTAATCCACCTCAGACCTGCTTTCCATGGGTTTTGTGGGCTGGTCTTGTCTTCCTGCATGCCACTGGTGGAATTTCTATGACACCTGCCTTGCTGGATGCTCACAAATCCCTTTGCATGCTAGTGGCTGAAGACGGGGAAGACAAAGCACACAAGTGTTGAGAAACCTTAACAAAACCCAGATTCGAGCCTTCACTCGTAGTGGGAGCATAAACCAGAACATCCATTATAAGAACCTCCATGTGGGTTTCTCAAAATATTGTTTTTATTTTTTATTATTTTTATTATTTATTTTTGGAGAGAGACACAGAGAGAGAGACAGACAGACAGACAGAGAGGGAGAAGGAGACAGACAGAGATAGGTGCGCCAGCAGTCTCTCAGCTGCTGAGAACGAAATCCAGATGTGTGCACCCCCTTGTGGTCAAGTGCGGCATTGCGCCCTTGCGTCACTTTGCATCTGGCTAAACGTGGGACCTGGAGATTGGAACCGCTGGAGATTGGAACCAGCGTTCTTAGGCTTAGCAGGCAGGCGCCTTAACCACGAAGCCGTCTCTCCAGCCCTCAAAATATTAAAAATAGAGGTAACATGGGGCTGGAGAGACGGCACAGAGGTTAGACGAGCTTGCTTGAAAAGCCTGCTGGCCCAGGATCAATTCCTCAACAACCCACAAAGCAAGAAGATGAGCATCTCTTTGCAGACACAAAAGACCCTGACACATTCATAAACAGACATGTCCAAATAAATAAATAAACAAAACTTAAGTAAAAATTAGAGCAACCATATGACCAGCTATACCACACATGGGCATATAACCAAATAATTTTATATCCTACTACAGAGAGTCTTGTGGTTCTGTGTTTATTGCCTTATTATTCACAATAAACAGAATCAGCCTAGATTTCTATCAGCAGATGAATGGATGATGAAGATATGGTACATACACACAATGGGAGTATATTCAGCTATAAAGGGAAATTAAATGATGAAATTTTAGGAAAATGGATCTGGAAGCTGTTACATTGAGTGAGGTGACCCAGGCTCAGAAAGGTGGGTGGTGCATGTTCTTGCTCATACCGCATATGAAGGACCTAGCTCATACTGTCCTGTTTTCTTCCATTTTGTTTAGGTAGTTTTGTTTGTTGGGTTTTTTTTTCTTTTGGTTTTTTGTTTGTTTTGTTTTAGTAGGTTTTTATTTTATTTTTTTTTTTTTTTTTTTTTGGTGTGTGTAATACATGGTGTGTGTGTGTGTGTGTGTGTGTGTGTGTGTGTGTGCAGATGCATGCACCCCATGCACACATATGCAGAAGTCAGAGGAGGACACTGGCTCTCACTTGTGTCACTCATCAGCCTTATTTCCCTCAGACAGTCTCTCAGTGAACCTGGAGCTGCCTTTTCTTTTTTATTTTCTGTGAGACTGACTGACCATTTAGCCCCATTTTCCTGTCTCCACCATCCTCGGTGCTGGATTTTTCCATAAATTCTAGGCATTGAACTCAGGTCTTCATGTAACAAACATTCATATCTGCTGAGCCATGTCCCAGCTCTACTTTGAGAGTGTGTGTGGGTCGGGGGGCGTGTAGAATATAAAACTAGAAAGGAGATCACAAGAAGGAAAAGGAGGTGCTAAGGAAGGGAAAGACTAGAGTATCTGCAGCAGGAAAGAGGAAGGAGGCTACTGTGGGTGCAGGGGAACTGGGAAGAAAGTTGGGAGAAGAATCAACAAAAATTAATTTTGTTTTGAAATGCCATAATCAAAAGTAAACTTTGTATGATAATTAAAAAATAAAAATATAAACAATATTCCACTAGAATCCACACACATGGAGCCAAATTCTATTACAACAGAAGATCCAGGAACAAGCCAGTATAAGACCATTGTAAGGGCTGTAGAGATTGCTTAGTGGTTAAGGCCCTTGCCTGCAAAGCTAAAGTCCCAGGTTCGATTCCCCAGGACCCATGTAAACCAGATGCACAAGGTGGTACATGTGTCTGGAGTTTGTTTGCAGTAGCTGGAGGCCCTGGCACACCCATTCTCTTTCTCTCTCTCTTTCTCTATTCTATTTCTCTCTCAAATAAAAATAAAATATTTTTTTAAAAAACCATTATAAGTAGAGTGAAAACCCAGAGCATGGGAAATAGTTTGAAGAAAAGTGTCAGGAAAGGAATAGAACATATCCAAACACCATGTCAAAAAGTGACTTAACATGAAGCATGCTGAAAGAAAAGGCAATTCAGCTGAGGGCTCAGTATAAGAATGGCAGAAAGATAGGATTCACAGAACAACAAAAGTGAGGACATGAAGGTGGGCAGATGTATCAGTTGGTCTGTGCTGTGTAAGAAATCACCCAAAACATAACTGCTTTAGTTATTAACGATTCCATGGATTATTTGACAGTTCTTTTGGTTCAAGTAGCTTGGTCAGAGTTAGAAAGTATAGGTCAGACTTTATTTCACATCTGAAGCCTTAGCTAGAATGACTAAAAAGATGTTGTGTAGTCTCTCATTCTCAAGGAATACTCTTGGATTATTTTATTTTATTTATTTTATTTTATTTTATTTTATTTTATTTTATTTTATAGAGAGAGAGCACGAGTGAAAGAGAGGGGAGAGAGAGAATTGGCATGCTGGGGTCTCAGTCACTGCAATCAAACTCCAGGTGCTTGTGCCATCTAGTGCACATGTGTAACCTTGTACTTTTGTCACCTTTGTGCATCTGGCTCACATGGGATGTGGAGAGAAAATGAACATGTGTCCTTAGGCTTTGTAGGCAAACACCTTAACTGCTAAGCTATTGCTCTAGCCTTTGGATTCTTCATAGGAAAAGCAAACTGTTCTCAGAGAGCTGTGAGAAAGCATCACCCTCAAAGCCAGAGCATTGCCAAGTCTTCATCTGCATTATAATTTAATATTTAATATAATAATTTAATAATGAAATAATTTAATATGATATAATATTTCCATTATCCACAGCAGTCACCTGGCCAAGCCCACAGGCAATGTGGGAGCAGGCCATTAGGAGAATGGACACAAAGAGGTGTGATATATTGCAGGCCAGAGCTCTAACAACCTTCCACAAAAGAGGAACCTCATAGATGGCTTTTGAGTGACACATGAGGAAAATGGAAATTGCTTAAGGCTTTTAAATGAAGGAGTATTTTATTTTACATGGCCCACCCATGCATCTCAGACAGATTCAGGGAACTCATGGATTCTGTGATGGAGGCTGATTGTCTATAGATAGGTGGACCTGGATTGGAGTCTTGGTCTTATTAAATGTGAGTTTTCGGGAGCCTACCTTAAACTCTTTAAGCCTGTTTACCCATCTGTCAAAAGAAGGCAATAATACCAAATGCCCACAAAGCTTTTGGGCTAATTTACCCCAATAAAACAAATACAACACTGTGCATAATCTGAAGCTAGTTATAAGTGCAGGTTGAACATCTGCCATTACTACACTACTGGCCTCATTTCCATGGAAAGGATTAAAATTGATGGGACTGGCAGTGAGGAGCCAGATACCAAAGTCCATGGAGGAGATGATGAAGGCCTGAGATAAGCAAGAGTTGAGAGGCAGACAGGATTGTTATGAGAAATATTTTGATCCCAGAGAATACTACACGTTTTCTAGCATAGGTGACAAGGTAGACTAGTGGTTTTTACCTGATACACTTAATACAAGAGCAAATGATATTTTAGAAGGAAAAATAATGATATTCTATATGTGACAACTTTGAAATGGCTGAGCTCAAGGACATTCTGGGGAGCAGAAAAGACCACAAGTGGCCAACCAGGAATACAGGAAGCCAAGACCTGAAGAAAGAGAGATGAGATTTTTGTTTCTTACGGGAGAAAGCAAGTACTCCAGACAGAGGTTCTTTAGACTCCAAATCACATGGCAAGATCTATGCGTTAAGAGACAGAATGCAAAAATAGATGTGGTTTTGAACAAGAGCAATAGACATGACCAGGGAGTGTGGGGATCAAGTGATTCTTGTAGGAATTCTCTTATTCCTTAGTTATCATGACTTGGGGGAACCAGAAGAATGCTTCTCTTCCTCCAGAACAGATCAGAAAGTCTTCTAGACTGGTAATTCTATTAGAAAATTGGAGAGACTGCTCCCAATCAGCTTAAAAGTGGCTGGAACTGTATTAGGCTCACCATGAACAGAACAGAACACAGGATCATGAAATATTGCCTTACCATGCCATTGTTCTTCAACTGGAACATGCCATGCACTGTTTTGCCATGAAAGACATACAGCATAAAATTATCCAATTGAGAGCTGTGCACAATCCTTGTAAGTGCCAACCATGGAAACTCTGAGGGTATGCATCAAAGCATCTGACCTAGAAGGGTGGAATGAGGAAGCTTAACAGCCACCAGGTCATTGAATCCTCACTATGAATGTTGTTCTGAGATCAGGTCAGGACAAGGGTAAACACAGGTTGCACAATTTAACTATGATGTTAATTGGAGTGACTGAAAGATTGAATAATTGTTCAAAAAGAAAAAAGAAAGAGTGCTGCTCTTACAGCTATCCTGAGAACCTCCTCAAAGAAAATGATGCTAGAAACTGAGGATACTCAAAACTCATCAAGGCAGAAAACCAGACACCGCTGAGAGCTCAGCAGTACTCGGGAACACTGGGGAAAAGGAGGAGAAAAGAACGTAAGAGCCACACGGTGGGAGGGCATACTGCGAGGCATTGTCCTCCTCACAGGAATTAAGTGGTGCCTTCATGGCCCCACAGTGAATACGGATACGCTCAGTAAGGAGGGCTCCTAGTGGAATGTCAGTGGAGGAGAGGGCAACACAGGAGAGTGACCTAATGAGAATATGGCCACTTTTCAATATGTTCCTATTTTTAAATTCTCAATGAAATTATTGCACATATATAAGCTGTAGTATTATAATATATATTATGTATTGCTTGTGCTTCATTTTCATATAGTGGATACTGAGGCTAATAGAATTAAATTTGGTTGAAAAATAAGGCTATTTGAATTTGAGAAGGGATCCCAAATTCGACTGTGAGAAAAACATCCCTTGCAATACCAAATTCAAGCCTGTGTTCTGTCTGCTGTGAAAGATGAATTGAAGAAACTTACATTTCACTTTGCTGTGTTTAGATACCGTTGCCCGGCAGCCCTCCCACACTCCATATTGTCTCAGAATTGCACACAAGGCTTCGATCCTTTCCAAGAACACTGTGTGCATGGGTTTGGGTCTGTTTTGCTGAGGTGGGTAGGCAACAATCTGTGCAGGAGGAGACCCAGTTCTACACAAGGAAGCGTGGGTGGCCTTGTAGTAGCAAACAGTTCTGCACACAAAGCAGATAAGAACATAGAAGATGGAATTCTAAGTCCTTGGGACACTTTTTAAATAAGTTACAAGTTTTGCAGGCACAAGCCCAGGCACGTGCTCAACACCTCCATGTCTATGTGTGCCTCATCGTCTTCTCTAACCAGCTCTCAGAGGAAGCAAAGCCACAGCCTGGGATGTCTTTCCCGCTTCTCTTGAGCACTCCCTACATTTTCCCCTCTTGAACTTGAACTGCAGCATTGTAACTTGTGAGGTTAGTAAGGGATTTGGAGGATAGATGTTTCTGGCCTCATCATGAATGGAGACACATTAACCCTTTGACTTCTCTTCTCATTTCTCCCTCCAAACATCTGCCTTCTCAGCCCCCTAAAGTGCAGTGACCACTCAAAATTCAATCAAGAAACCCACTTCCATCATACATCAATGATTCCCAAAGCATTAGATCTGTGCATCACATCTTCTATGTTAGCTTTCCCATCGCTGTGATAACATACTTGACAAAACCAACTTAAGGAGGAAGGGTTTATTTTGGTTTACAGTTTGGGAGGGTTCAGTCTATGGTCATTTGGCCCCATGTGACTGGGCATCAAATGGTGACAGGAGTGTATCATGGAGAAGATCTTTTGACCTCATGGTGAAGAAAAAGCAACAATAGAAACCTAGAAGATTCCCAGGGTGAAGATAGCCCAAACACCCATGCCCGGTGTTATAGTTAACTTCTCATGGTTCAGACAAAACACATAACCAGAAGCAGCTGATGGGAGGAAAGGTTTTATTTTGGCTTAGAGTCTTGAGGCGAAGCTTCATGCTGGCAGGAAACGGTGGTCGAACAGAGGCTGGCCATCACCCTCCACCCCAGCGGGTGGAAAATAGCAGCAAGAGAGTGAGCTGAGCTGTAGCAAGGTAGAGCTGCCTATAACACCCCAGAGCCTGTGCAACAACACACCACCTCCATTAACTCCCAAATTTCTACGAAGCATTCAAAACAAATGAAGTTAAGAGGACCATCTGATTTCAATTTCCACAGAGCCTATGGGGACATTTCATATTCAGCCATAACACTTTCCCATGATAGAGAAGCCCATTTGCTCAAACCCAGACACCTACTACATTCATTACGAATATCATAAAGTCAATCCCTCTCCTGCCCTCAACCCAAATAGCATCAATTTTGGAAGAAGATTGATGACAGCCTACCTAAAAGAATGAGGGGCCCAAGGTGTTAGAAAATGCATTTGTGTAAATTGACTAAATTGTAAACAGCCACATTGAACTCTGAATAACGACACATTGAAAACACACACCTAGTGCTTGGGGGCTGGCTCAGTGGGTAACAACACTTTCCATGCAAGCATGAGGACCAGAGAGGGCCTATATGTGATCCCCAACACTCACAAAAAAAGTGCCAAACATGATCATATGCACCTGTAACCCTAGTCCTGTGAAGGGGTAGAATAGGAAGATCTCTTGGGCTTGCTGGTCAGCCATTCTGACCTTTCTGAAAATGGAAGCTGTGGGTTTAATGCAACAGTGAATTTCAAGGAAACAGCATGCCTGAGTGACAGAAGAGGATATCTGGTATTCTCTGGTCTCCACGCTCGTGTGCACGGAGAGCAGGCATCCTCATATACATGCCCCAACTATCCAAGTGCATTCCACACATACTACACACATACAGTAAAAAGAAAAATAAAGAAACACCGCTCTGGAAAATGGGAATATTTTTAAGTAAGCCTCAACAATGTAATTTACTGTCTTGCATGTCAAAAATCTTAGAGTAAGCTCTCAAGGAGGAAACTTCTTCATGTTGTGGGAAGAGTAATTCAAGCTATGTATTTATTAAATAATGACAAACCACCCTTCCAGAACTTTCCAGACAAGTACAAATGTGTCATAGAAAAAAAAAAACCCTCTAAATATTATGTGTTAATTATGACTAACATTAAAGGACCAGTGTGTGACACATATGTGTTTAAAAATCCTTGTAGTTGATTCTAAGTCAATGGTAAGGTAGATACAATGAATAGATACAATGAAGTGTGACCACAAGAATGAAACTCACATTTTAAAATGACATGTTCTCTAGGTCTCTTTTGTGACATGACCAGTGTTTTACAATCTTCGCCCAATGCACAGTCTAGTGATAGTAACACTTTGCTAGAGAGGTAAAGCAGCACACTCATTCAATTAACTATATTCTCTCGAACATTCCCCAGTGCATCCCAAAAGTAAATGGTATCTAGGCTTAACACATAAAAAATTACTTCCGATCAAACCCAGGAATGAGACCCTCATTTTAACGAGTCTACACTAAGGAGACTGCCTTTCTGTGAAAAGATGATTACATTTATCAGTACAGTGTTTTCTAGCTCAGTTACTTGTTTCCTTGATAAAAAGCATTTTAAATAATTTTTTTAACTAACAACTACATGATGTCTAGAGAGAGTAGGGGTACTTAAAACCCAGAGTCACTCCCTTTTTCCTCCCTGGCTTTTTTTTTTTTTTTTTGAGGGTGGGAGTATGTGTGTATGATAGGCCCATGCTGGTCTCAAACTCGAGATTAGCCTCCTAGATATTTTGGGTAGACTCTGATGTGGTCATGTTTTGTTCAGATAGGAATAAGGATGATTTGAGCATAATCTCAGTCCATTCTCAAGGAAGGTATTTAACAAACACTGTCATTCATGATTACACAGAGGAACTCTTGTCAAATTTTGCCATAATTCTCCAGAAACTTGGCAATGGGTTATTACCAATGTCTATCGCTCATCTTGTTCAGCCATAATAATCACCATGAAACAGAAAACCAGAGTCACTTTGGCAAACAATTTGCCTCATTCACAGGAGTGTGCTGAATGGCCTGGGTTCCTGACATGATGGCCCAGTGGTTCTGGGCCACTGGTTTCAAGTCATAGAACCCCAACACTGACATGTATAGTCAATAAGCTTTATGAAACTATACACAGGTGGGCAACTTATTATGAGTGTGCGTGTGTGTGTCTATGTTCAGAGAACACTGTTCAGATTTAATCACTGAAACTAAAGAACTCTATAGGATACCATTAACTTTTGACAGATCAAAGGGTGATTTTCTAATTTTGGTATAATTCATCATTTTGCTTCTCTTTCTCCCTTGTGCCCATTTTAGGCTTTCTTTTAAAGATTATTGGTGTATTGATAAGAATAACCAAAGAGAACAAATTGTATGGACACTATAAATAAGTTAGTAAGAGCTTTTGATGAGACTTAAATGGAAATTTTGGTTTCATATCATAAGCCTGTCTCTTTTCTGAGATTCAAGTGGAGTTCTTAAGGGGATGGAGAGATGGCTGAATTATTACAGTGCTTTCTCTGCAAGCTTCCCAACCAGATTTCAAATCTTCAGTACTAATGTAAAGCTGGAGGCAAAGTGGCATGTGTGCCTGTAATCCCAACATACCTAAGACAGTGGAAGGTAGAGTCAAGAGAATCCAGAAGTTCACTGGTCAGCTAGTCTGCTCTTCCCAGGGGCCAGAAACAATAAGAGAGAACCTGTCTCAAACAGAGTGGAAAAACAGGACCAAAGCCTTGAGGTTGTCCTCTGACCTCCACATGCATGCCCTGACATATATACTCACACACACAAATAGTAAAAGGTAGATAAATAAACAAATAAATAGGAGATACTAATAGTATATATCTCTGGGTATATTGAAAATATTAAATGAGATTAGGCATTAAAAGCAATAATACAGGCTGGCTGTGGTAGTCCACATCTGTAATTCCAGAACTGGGGAAGCAGAGGGAGGTTGATCGAGCTACTTAGCAGACCCTGTCTTAATCAATCAACGCAATGGAATGCAATCCCTGAAATTCCTGGATCAGAATAGGTGTAGAATAAATACTAGTAATGTTTACATGTATCTTCAGTAGATTGTTGTAAAGATTTTTTTTTTGCTTCTGAATTACAATTTTATCATGAAATATGCCCATTTTGACCATAAGAATGTGGGAAGGTGACAGAGAACATTAGCTTTGAAGGTGGTTTACAAAGGAGAAAATGGAAAATGTGTCTTAAAAGGGTGAAAAGATTAATACTCTGCTCTTGGCTGCCAAACCATCTGTGACATGTTATTTATTTATTTGTTTGTTTGTTTGTTGCAGCTGTTTTGCTTAGTCTTGGCCCCTTTCTTTGTCTACCTTTATGCCAACCTTCTGCCCAAATGCACTGCTCCATCCTTGGCAATGATTAACAGCTAATGGGTTGAGAGCTAAGCAGCATGTGCAGTGCTACCATCAGAAAAATGCAGAGGCATTCATGCATCCCAGGAGAGGATGCTAGGAAAAAGGATGCCCTGACTTCTGATTGGACTCTAGAGGATGCTGCAAAGCAGGCTTTTGTTTAAGAGTTATTTTCTTATTTGGGAATAATAGGGAGTCAATTACCAAAATCTATTTTAAAATGTATTCATAGGTGGCTACTCTGTCTTGAAGTAGGTTTAGAGAACATAGGGCAGTTAATTCTACTTCCTGTTCTTTTAATTGGTAAAATTAAATTGATTTTTGTATAGAGTATTTCTTAAAGATGTTACATGGATAAAAACTGAGACAAGGAAATTATGTGCATGGTGGTGATATTTGTAGCCATGGAAACAAATAAAATTGTAAAGTGGGGAGGATGTAGGAAATCTGAGAGCAAGAATCTAGAAATAGTGTTCCTTCAGATAACAGATGTAGGAAAAGAATGGTCTTACAGTTTGAGAGGACACAGAAGTTCTTGCAATTATCTTCTTATTGCTGGGACAAAACATCCAACCAAAAGCAGCTTATGGAGGAAAAGGATTTATTTCAGGTATACAGTTTTGAAAAGAAACTTCATTATGGAAAAAGAAGCTGGTTCACTTTATCATGCAACTACAAAAGAGAGAGAGAAGCCAGGTGTGGTGGCACATGCCTTTAATCCTAGCACTTGGGAGGCAGATGTAGGAGGATCACCAGGAATTCAAGGCCACTCTGAGACTACATAGTGAATTCCAGGTCACCCTGAGCTACAGTGAGACCCTACCTCGAAAAACAAAAGAGAGAGGGAGAATCTAGAAAAACAAACTGGCTTTGAATACACACTAGGCTAGACTCTTAATCCCTCACCAACACAACTCCTCTATCAATGTTCCATTTCCCAAAGGCTCTACTAGTTATGAGTCAGGAAGGAGGTTTAATCATAAATACCTAAGGGTATGGGAACATTTTACATCAAAACTACCTCTTTCTGCCCCAGATACCATAGACTCAAGACCATCTCATGATGCAGAATTCACACAGTCTAACGTTAATACTCCCTAGTCTTTACTGGTACCAAAGTGCTCAAAATCCAAAGTCCTACCTGAGATTTAAGATAGACTCTTAATGGTGAATTGCCCCCTGTAAAATCAAATCACAAGTTATATACTTCCAACACATAATAGCACACAGTAAATGTTCCAGTTACAGCAGAAGGCAAAATGAGAGACTAGAGCAATGGAAGATCAATCACCAGTAGGACAAACATCAAATCACTGTAGCATGTGCCTAGCGTGTATCTAGCATGTGTCTAGCATGTGTAACCCATGACAAAGCCCTTTGTATGCAAAAGGGTCAGTTCTTCCCCTACACTATGCTTCTTGCTTTCTGGACATATCCATCCAAGCCAGAGTATAAACATTTCCTTGGTGGCCATCCCATAGTTCTGGCATCTTTTCTAGTTACCTTTGCATGGCTGAGACCAAACACCTAATCAAAAGCAGCTGATGGGAGGAAAGGTTTTGTTTTGGCTTGCAGTCTGAAGGGGAAGCTTCATGATGGCAGGGGAAAGCATGGCATGAGCAGAGGCTGGATGTCACCTCTGCCACAGCAGGTGGAAAACAGCAGCAGGAGAGTGAGCTGAACACTGGGAAAAGGGAGCTAGTTGGCTATAACACTCTAAAGTCTGTTCCCAGAAACACACCTCCTCTAGCAAAGCTCTACATCCCAAATTGCCACCAGATGGAGACCAGGCACCCATATTACATGAATTTATAGGGGGAAATTTGATTCAAATGTACTAATTCTGACCTTGGTCCCCAAAGACTCATGACAATCTCATGACATAAAATGCACTCAGTCAAATATTAAGGTCCCCATAATTTTTTTCTTTCATTTTTAAAATTTATTTATTTATGAGAGAAAGAATGGGAGAATGGGTTTGCCAGTGCCTCTAGCCACTGGAAACAAATTCTAGACGCATATGCCATCTTGTGCATCTGGCTTTACATGGGTACTTGGAAATGAAACCTTAGTCCTTAGACTTTGCAGGTAAGTGCCTTAAACCCTGAGCCATCTAACCTACCTCCATAGTTATTATTTGTATTATTATTATTATTATTATTATTATTATTATTATTATTGACAGAGACAGACAGAAAGAGAAAAGGCACACCAGGTTCTCAGCCACTGCAATCACACTCTGGACACTTGCGCCACCTAGTGAGCATATGCGACCTTGTGCTTGCCTTACCTTTTGTGCATCTGGCTAATGAGGGACCAGGAGAGGAGAACATGGGTCCTTAGGCTTTGCAAGCAAGTGCCTTAACCACTAAGTCATCTCTCCAGCCCCATAGTCTGTTTTTTAAAGAAATGCCAACACTGGTCAAATGTCCAAAGTCCAAGGTCTCATCTTTTCATCTGAGACTCAACACAGTAGTCCTAACATTAAGCCAGTAAAATGAGAACACAAGATAAATACACATAATGGCTTAGAATAAACATTCACATGGAAAAAGATGGTATTGGTCATAACAAAAAAAATTGAATAGGTGGAAGATCTAAATAAGCAGGGCAAATATCAAATCCTGTAAAACCAACTCTGTCTGGCATCAGTAAAAAGGAGTGAAGTCTCTGGTGTTCCAATTCTGTCCCACCAGATGGACTGCCCATAGCTAGAAGAAAACTCCATCCCATGCTGACAGCTCTACTAGGCAGACATTCTATAGTCCTGGCATCTCCATAATCTTGGACTCTCCACTACAGCCCATGGTTCCACCTACATGGTTTCACTGGAATTCCATGCAGGGAATCCAACAACCCTACCTCACATTGCCCAGTGGTCATTTCTTTTTATTTAATTTTTTAAATGTATAGTTTTATTATTGACAACTTCTATACTTACAGACAATAAACCATGATATTCCCCCCATTCCCCTTCAGAAATCCACTCTCCAGCATATCTCCTCCCTCTCTCCATTAGTATCTCTTTTATTTTGATGTCATCATTTCTTTCTCCTATTTTTGGAGGGTGTGACAGAGATGTTTCAGGGCTGGACACTCCCCTGTCCCTTCTTCTCAGCACTATGTTGCCTTTTGGGTCATCCCAGTGGTCATCACTATCTGAAAAGAGAAGCTTTTCTAACCAAAAGTGATAGTAGCATTAATATATGAATATGAACATTAAGTGTAGTGTTTACTGGGTAGTTTGGTGAGCATGATATATGCATTTAAGCAGACAAGAGCAGACTTTATACCCCTAAGGCTCATGGCCTCCCCTCCCATAGGTTTTTGATTAGGTTTTCAGTACCAGGCATGTATTCACTCCCATACAGTGGGCCTCCAGTCTAATTAGAGAGCAGTTGGTTTCCCCCAGAGCAGACATGCCACTATTGCACATGTTGGCTCATTTGGCCTGTCTGGCCAAACTTGAGGCTTCCAGTGTCCACTGTTTTCACCACTGATGACTTATGTCTCTCATAGGGCTGCATGCAGTGCAGCTTTCTCCAGCTTTCAGTTGGCTGGTCTACAGGGAGGAAGTTTTCAGCTCAGCCCCAGCAGGCAAACTCAATACCTAGGATGACCTCTTTGGTTGGATTAGAGTACAAGAGCTACACTTGGCACCATAACTCTACTCTGAAGATACATAAAGCTGGATTTCCAAGTCTAAGAGCATCAAAGATAATTAGAAAACTCAAATATCAAATCAACTCAGGATGCAAAAATCACTATGGTATAATACAAGAAGCATAAAGAATCAATAAAATACAACCCAAAATTTATAAATTTTAAATCCATCAGAAATGACTCCCATTGGGACTATTTTAAGATGAATTACCTAACAAAGATTAAAAAAATGATTTTATCTATACTCAAAGAAATCAAAGGAATCAAAGAAGAAAAAAATGAATTAAAGAAGAAAAGAAACTCCTGAAGTATTCCAAGAGAACACAGGAAACCATCTTAATGAAAAAGGAAGTCATTACAAGATATGAGTAAGGAAATAGAAATACTGAAGAAAAACCAGGCAGAAATTCTAGCACTGAAAATCACAGTTAGATCTGTGGAAAGTCTCACCAGTAGAATTTATGGAGAGAACAGAATATCTAAAGTAGAATACCAGGTGGAATATCTAATACAATCCAACAAAGAGAAAGATAAGCTAATAGGAAGGTATGAATGGGAATATCAAGATATTTGGGATACTGTGCAAAGATCAAACATAAGAATTCAGGGTATAGTAGAAGGAGAAGAATGTCAGTCTAAAGGATGTTTTCAACAAAATCACAGAATAAAAGTTTCCCCAAATTGGGAAAGAATTGCCAATGCACATACAAGAAGGTTTAGAACACCAAATAGACAAAACCTGGAAAGAATCTCTCCTCTCCATGTTATAATTAGACTACTAAACATGCAAACCAAAGAAAATATGTTGAAAGCAGTTAGATTGAAAAAAACATGTCACCTACAAAGGCAAAGCCTCTCAGTCATGTTTCTAACACAAACACCCCACTCCTGGAACTAATTTTCTATTGTAGTTGTTGGGACAAAGCACCTGACCAGAAGCAGCAGAATGAAGCCACATTTTGACTTATAGTCTCAGGGGAAGCTTCATGGTGGCAAGGGAATGCATGGCCCATGAAGAGGCTGCCCATCATTTCTGTCACAGCAAATGGACAAGTGGGCTGAATAATGGCAAGAGAGAACTGGCTATAACATCACAAAGCCTGTCTTCAGAAACTTACATTCTCCAGCAAGGATTCACCTCCTAAATTGTAACCAGCTAGACACCAAATAATCAGAGCACATGAGTTTATAGGGTAGATCTGATTCAAACTACCACAATATCTCCAAAATCCTATAGTTGCCAGTGTAACATATAGTTCATCTTCACAGCTCCACACAGTGGCCTTACAGGGTTTCTATACAGGTACTTCAACTCTGTTTTTCCTTGCTACATTTAATGACCCTTTTTTCCCTAGTTTTTCATGCTTCCTAGTGAATACCAGGTAGATTTGAACATTGAATTTTTGAATCAAAGGGAGAATAGAGCTTGACCTTGAGGATCAGGATCCTCCAGTATTCTTTCTTCAGGCCCTTCTTTCTTACTAGCTTTAGCCTTCAATAGATTAGGTTTCACCCTCAGGAAATCATTCCCATTGTCCCAAATACAGAACATTTGGCCCATCTATAATCATGGAAATCTTCTTAACAATTGCATCATAAGTGGCCTAAAATCTGTCTCTTTGCCTACAACTTCATAGTTGCTAGAATATCTTTTACTAACATGCTTTACATCTCTTATATCTTTCTGTTGAATACTTTTTTTTTGCCCTACCAAACACAACAGTCTATTACTTTTAAATTCGTTTGCTCAAATTTTCAGGACATGGGCAGAATGAAGCCAGCCTTTCCCTCCAGGAGGCCAGATCTAACAATGTCCTTTCTTTGCACCCTGAGACCTTATAAGCTAAGTCTTCACAGTCTACACTTTTTTTCTGCCTTTAGATCAAACTCTCATCAGAATTACCTATCAAGCTTTGCTTATAGCACGACAAGACTTCTCTATTCCAAAGTACCATATTTTTAAAACAAGTTCCAAAAGACCAAAAGCCAATTTTTCTATTCTAGTTATGTTCAAGAGCAGCTTATGAGAGGAAAGGATTTAATTCCACCCTATTGTTTTGAAGGGCTGCTTTAAAGGGCTGAAAAACACATGGCAACCAGCTTCCTCACTTCTTCATTATAAGCTGAGAAAGCAACCTGAATGAACTACTTCTCAACACCAGTAGGAATGGAGTAATCAACAACGAGGTCCACCCTGGAAACAAATCTCCAACAATATTCCCTCTCCCAAAGGGTTCATAAGCCCTGGGAACCAGCTTGGAAGCTTGATAGCAAATCCCTGAGGCTATGGTAGACATTCATATCCAACATTTATTTGACATATAACACAAGAGGGAAGTAAAAAGTTAAGCAAATGTTTTCCAATGTTTTAGTCATTGGTCCCTCTTCTCCAAGGACAGAATGATGTCCTTGTAAAATAGAATGATGATTGGCATTTTACAGAAGAGCAAACTGAAACAGAGAATCATGAAGTAACATGCCCAAAAACATGTAGCCAGTATCAGATAGATGCAGTGTTATGTTCCAGAGCTAGAAAAATCTGAGAAGGTAGCAGAGGAGATAAGCCTTAGCAAGGCAGAGAGGCAGCAAGACCAGGGGGAAAAAGTAAGAACCATAGTTCGTCCACAATTACAATAATTGACTCAGTCCACAAAGTCCAGCCAATCTTCCAGCTTTTAGAAGCCCTTTCTTCTTCATTCTGCACAACCAAATAGAGCTATGATTTCCCTGTTGAAAGTGTGTGAAAAGTAACCCCAGTCTCTTCAGAATGCTTCTATCCAAATCTCCAAAAATGTTCCATGAGGGAAGAGAAGGAAATGGAGAGAAAGTCACTTAAAGCCATTGTTGCCTTGGCAGAGAGAACAGTGCTGAGGATCATGGGCAAGAAGAGATTAGAGGATGCTTTTAATGATCCTGTGAAATGGTAGCACATCTCCAGTCAGGATGATAGGATTTAATCAGGAAACATAAAGGACTTTTTATAACACAAAACTGCACAGTACTAAAAAAATACATAGTGGAAAATAGATGTCATTCTTTTTAACCTAGTTCATGGACTGACATGATAAAATAAAGTGCATTAAACTACAATTGGTTTCTATTCTAAATCTTTTGATTTACTACATTATAAATTTAAGCAATTACCCGCCTGCATTGTATTGCTCCTTACAAACAAAAATATAAATTTAGTTACTCTATGTGCGTCTCCTCAATAGTAGTTTGGTGTGAGAACTTATTGTCTATGATTGGAAGCTGAATCCACTGAGGGGTATTATATCTGTGGGCCTTCACTGAATTGCTCAAGTCCTCATTAACCTTCTATAGTTGTACAATGTCAGTGATACTTCTATTGTGTCTGTGTTCCTAAAACACAGGGACTTCCCATGTCTCTTCCAAATAAAGGACCACACTTCATGCACACCATAGGAATTCAATCACTTTATGTAGTATTGAATTGAATTTCTCAGAGTCATAATATGGTCTAGACAAGCCAAAATCATTAGAATTTGACTTGAATATCTTTTTGTTTTAGATTTGTATTTCACTAATATTTACTGTGTACTATATGCCAAACTTTAGACTTCATGATAAGAATATAAATATTTGGGGAATGAAAATGACTCAGTGATTAAGAAGGATTCCCAGGAAGTTGGCATCTGCCTAACATCGCCTCACCTCATGTGGAAGGAAAGGCAAGACCCTTAAGATGGACGCAGAACCTGAGAAGAAAATCAGCCCATCACACCTCACCAGGGCACCAGCTGAAGCCATAGAGTTATTGGGGAAATAAGCAAGAGTGCTGCTGCATTGGTGAACCTGGTACTACCACAAGGGCGAAGGAGAACACTCAACCCCTACCAAATCAGATATCCAGAGACACAGAGAGTCCCAAGACCTCATCACTGAAACAGATCTAAAATGAACCCAACATGCCTCAGGAAAATTCACAGAAGAGGGGGCAGGAAGATTGTTAGAGCCATAAGTTGGGTCATTGCCTCTCTCCCATAACTGATGGCTACTCCCATAAGACAAGACCCACATTACCCATGGGGGGATGACAGGGAGAAGGCTAACAATGGTACCATCATGGTTGTATACACACTATATGCATAACTAATTTTTTAAAAAAGAAAAGAAAAAAAGAATGATTCCCAGGCAAACATGAATGCCTCAGGGGGCCAAGTTGACCTGAATAAAATTTTCTAACACCTGTGTAAAGAGCTGGGCATGTCCAAACACTTCTGTCACCTCAGTGCTGTGGGTATCAGAGACCAAGGAATTTCTGGGGCTCATGAAAATGGCCAACTCCAGTATCAGTGAAAAACTCTGTCTCAAGGAAACATGCAGTACAGTGGAGGGCGGGAACCCAATGTCATTTGGCCTCTCTGTGTGCTCAGGGTGCTATAGCTACACATACACACCACACACACACACACACACACCATACCACCCATATTACACACATGAATATGCTAAAATGAAGAATCTAAATCTAAGATAATTTTATCAGTGAGCCCTATTAGTACTAAGGCTGGAAGGAGCTATGAGAATTCTTTATTACCGAACATAGTGTTCATTATTAGTAATGTTATTTTCAGAAATAAATCAAGACTTAATGAGCATATATATATTTATGAAGAGTGGGCAGGTGCTGCTGAAATGTAGCTGAGGTTGAGAAGACCACGGCTTTTGTTTTTACCAACTTGTCACACAAAAAATCACAAAATGGGGCAGACATGAATGAATAATTCAGGTACCTTTTTCTGAATTTTCCTAACTGATATGCTTTGAGGGATTTGGAGTTATTTCTAAAATACGAGGCTATATATATCAAAAGCCTCATAAGGTCCAAGGAGGAAATATATATTTATGTTTTCAAATGTTCTGGATCTCATTTGTGTCTTTGCCAAGCAGTCAGAAAGCTGTCTCACACTATAACTATAAATCCTCAATGTTATTTTCTATTATTCCTAACTAAAAGAAGAGGCAGATAAATGTGTGCATATTGAAACACCTGACAGAGCTTGCAGAGTATGCTGCTGTGCTGGATGGAAAATTAGCAATGCAGTCTTGTAGGGAGGCTTAAATCTGTTTTAAAGCTATGTTAAGTGTACTGGGAAGACCCAAAATAGTTTCCTGCAGCTTGAAAATGAGAAAAATAGCCAAGAGGACAATGAACTGGAAGTAGAATTATTTTCCATATATTTTGCAAATGTAGGAAATACATCCTTCATTCAAGCTACAAAATGAATGAAGAGCTGAGGGAGCAGCTGAGACGAAGGCTCAACGTGCTTTTACCTTGGGGCCACTGTCGTTTGCATCTTGGGATGCATTTCATCTAGATTCTCTTCTCATTGGAGGAGGGCAGAGAGGGAAAGGGGTTAATTAGCACAGAAGTAGACGTCATCAGTAATCTCATCACTGAACTGCACCACTGACATAAAATAAAACTTGGAATATTTTACATTAAATTTTCCATTTCTGTAACTGAGTAAAATAAGTATAAATTTCACTTTTCTAATAGTCTCCTAATGAGCCTCTGAGTCTTCAATGGGAATGAAGAAAGTGACCAGTACTCTTATTGCCAAAACAGAGTAATAAAGCAAGATTTTCACACATGCACACATACCCACACACATCCTTAATTAATTATAAAATCAATACTAGTTATGATGAAAATCATAAATCATATGTTGGGATGCTTGAGAAAGAAATAAAATGCTATTTTGACTATAAACAAATAGCTAAGTCTCAAAAGGAACACAAATTAGCTTAAGGATCTACATATTTAATATTTTTATTCTAGTTTACTAAGAGCCAATAAATGAACTATTCTGATCCAAAAGAAGTATGATGGTTTCAAAGCCTTGATATAAAGAAGAAAAGTGTTGAATTGCTGGATCCAGTGTGTTTACATCCTGGACACAGAATAAAATGACCTCTAAGATTCCTTGTAGCAATAGCAATGGTCTTAATCATAGTAATTTACAAAATCATTATGTAAGTTGTGTATGGTGTAAGCCAAGAAGCCAATAGAAATGTTTAGGAAAAGAACATGGACAGAATTTACTCAGCAGTTCTTTCTACATAGAGCTACCTCCATAGATTTTGCTGGAATTATCTGCCTGTTCTTGCCTGCATCCAGTCATTTAGCAACACAGAAATCTTGACTAGATAAGCAGGGAATAGGGAGATATATAATAAAGCATGTCTAGCTTCTTTATTGTCCATATGATTATTTTATCCAAATTAAAAATTTCTAATGTTAGGACTGGAGAGATGGCTTGTGGATAAAGTGCTTGGTACACAAACACGAGGACCTCAGTTCAGATGCACAGGACCCACATAAAATGGTGGGTGTTATGGTACTCATCAATAATCCCAGATCTAGAGAGGCAAAGACAAGGAACACTTGGGGCTTTCTGGATAACTAGAATAGCCAAATTAATGAGTTCTAGGTTCAATGGAAGACCCTGAGTCTTAGAATCAAAAATGGAGAGCAAGCAAGAAAGATGACTGAAATCTACCTCAGGCTTTTATTGCCACACATATGCCTCATACCCCCATCCACACAGGGAACCTCAAACATGCAAACGTACATACAAACACACCATATATGTACACACAAAAATTATTAAAGGTATAATTTTCCCTTACATAATTCTTCACTTGTGCTTTTGCAAGCAATGTTAATTTAATTCAATACACACACACACACACACACACACACACACACACACACACACACACGCACACGACATGAAAGTAGGAAGGGGACAAGTTAAAAAGAAAAATGGGTGAGTGTAATGATAATGGAGAAGGATAAGAAAGGGAAATGTTTGTGATCAAAATATAGTATATGTATGAAATTTTCAGAATTTAAAGAAAAATAAACTATTTGCTAGCTATCTTGGAATACAAATGTTTTATTCATATGTTCCATTCTTCAATATTCGTGAGAATATTGTTATGAATAAAAAATGTAACCCACATATAGGATGAATCAACAGATTTTCCATATGTTCATGAAAACCTCTGTCCTTACAGTTGAACCTCCCTTCACATGATTATTCTGCTGGCTGACTTACTGGTCAGATCAGCGAGCCTGGCTGATCTTGTGGTTTACCACCTAGTCACATTTGAAATCAACACAAAGCATTGGCTGAGCCATATCCTAACCAAACTGATCTCATTATATACATTTGCCTAGGCTGAGAAGAGTCCAGGAAATTAAGGTCATGTGAGTTTGCATGAATGTCTGTACCTCTACAAGAACACAAGGCCACACCTTCCATTTGATTAATGACAACATCGCATACCAACTGGGCGGCATGCTTTTGGAAGACTTCCCTTTCATCAATCCAAAGAACTTACTTGGGAAAATGAATACAATGAATTATTTGGAACTGTAATAGGGCCTCAGAAAATAACTAGCCTGTATTCATGAGCCAAAAGCATTTGAATCATGTGTCTGAAATGCATGATCTATGCTGAATGTTCTGCCAACATTTTCAGGGCTATAAGTCATCTTACAACCCTGAAGTGACTCGGAATGTTAGGAAGTGCTGGTGTTTTGTTTTCTTCTGCCCTGCTTCTCATTGCTTCCTGTCCTAAACCTTCTGTCTCCTTTCTATCAAGTAATTTCAGCCTTGATTTACAGTGGTAAATAAAGGGCTTAATGGCTGTGTTGGGTTCTGCAGATTCAAATGCACTTAATGTCTTGTCTGTAACACTAAAATATGTGTTTTACTCAAAAAGTGTCACTGAGGAGGCTTGGTCAGTTTTGCTTCTCCAGGAGAGCCTAAGAGAATTTAGGTTGCAATGAAAAATTCACTGGACAGAGAATAAAAGACTGATATTTTAGTCCCAGTCCTAGAAGGCAAAGAAATTGCATAATTATTTTGAACATGAATGTCCTTCAGAAATCAACAGTAATGCTATTAAGCCTCAGTTAGTTGAATGTGAACTTTGAATTGGGAATGATTTATTAAGTATATGTTAAATAGCAAATATGGCCCCTTTTGGGGCCAGTGACATATATTTTCACATGTTATAGGTATCACTATGGCTGTGAAACAGAAAATTAATAAGCATTGTATGAAGTTGAAATCAACAAAGTTAGGTCCTTGTAACATGTTCTAAGCAAATGAACACTTGTGGGTCAGCTTTTATGTTGGATCTTAAAATACCGTGGAGTTGCTAGAACAAATTTAGTATGTTGAAATACCAATTTCCTGTCAGCAATTGGGATGGGCCAACCATGACAAAGACATTCCTGGGGTTTTTAAAATGTGTGTTAATTCCACAAGGTAATGGGTTAAATTATCACAATTTCATTTGCGCACATTAGGGACTCTGATCATATCATCCCTACATTAGTACATCCTTCAGGGGTCTAAGGGAGTCTGTGTCTGAGTCTATGCAGAAACACAGTTTTGTTGGAGGTAGTCATGATTGGAAGACAACAGATTAGCATTTAGACCACAACTATTAAGAATAAATAGCTTAATTTACAGTGAGACTTTCTGAAGTTCCTTCTAGACCTGAAATTCCATGTCTATTTTAATCAAATACAACCAAGGAAAAATAATATAGTGATCCCTTTTTTTTTTTTTTTTTTTTTTTTTTTTTTTTTTTTTTTTTTTTGGTTTTTAGAGATAGGGTCTCACTCTAGCTCAGGCTGACCTGGAATTCACCATGGAGTCTCAGGGTGGCCTCAACTCATGGCAATCCTCCTACCTCTGCCTCCCTAGTGCTGTTAGGATTAAAGGCGTGTGCCACCACCACGCCCGGCTTGATCCTTTTTTTTTTAAACACCACTAAGATATCACATGCTTCCCCATAAATATTCAAAAGCTATTTAATTCTAGAAGCTGATCCTTGACAAAAAGCAATTTTATTTCCTTATTCAGTTTATAACCTTAGTAATACCCCTAAACACTGAAATATTCAACAAAGATGCCATGTCAACTCACCACTTGAAATGAATAATGTAAGTGCTCTGGGAGCACCCTGTCATGTGTTTCTGCTCATGGGTTTTATTTCTCGGTGTTCCATTTTATTTACGTAAAGAGAATGTTAAAAATAGGCAATGGCAGCAAAATGAGCTCCCTGACAGCCTAACAAAATGCCTGCCATAGGAATTGTGACTTCCATTTGTAACTTGTAGGTTCTGACTACAGATATTGAAATTACAGGGTTTTTTTTTTTCTCCTGATAAATCTCAAAGCCAAGTGTGTGTAGATTCCCATTCGGAAAAGCAGCAGGTGTTTCTCATTCACCCTGATTTTTTTCCAAAGCATTAAGTTATCAAATGAAAACCATTAAAAGGCAAACCCTTTAACTAACTTTTTCTCTGTGAATTTTCAAACAATACCATTAGGTAAGTTTCCTTCCTCATGCAAAAGACTTCAGGGGAGAAGCACATGACCTGAAGTATTTCTAAACCACTGAGTGAATGACTGTCAGTTAGATTTAAGGAGTTGCCCCAAAATAATAACAGATGAGCATCCAGGCAATAGAAGACCCTGGGTTTTGGATAATAACTACAAATGTTGTAAATATGAGGTGAGTTGAGGCCATGTCTTTGCCTCATTCTTGGTTTCATCCATGGACTTATGCAGGACATATTTGGTTGGGGGATTTCCAGCCTAAAGTGGCTGCTTGATTTATTTGAGAGACAGCATTTTTGCTCACCAGATGTGTTTTACTTAATTGACACTAGCCTGGGGACCCAACATCGTTCATTCT
This sequence comes from Orientallactaga sibirica, assembly GCA_036365145.1. NCBI lineage: Eukaryota > Metazoa > Chordata > Mammalia > Rodentia > Dipodidae > Orientallactaga > Orientallactaga sibirica. Next base: position 7,017,550 of record JAEOAD010001030.1, read on the forward strand.
TAGTGACTGTCCATTGCTTTAGGCAACATCACATCCTGGACTTAGCACATCTCACAGGATTCATAATTAGCTCCAAAGACAAAATCAGATACTACGAATGCTTCTGCTGTTTCCTCTTAAGTCTTGAGGGGTTGAATGGGTCTGGGAAGCAGACTATTTTATCATCTTTAATGAGTGTTTTTAAGAAAAGATTTAAAACTCTATGAAGGCTGAATTAGAGGTAGGGGGGAAAGATCTGGATAAAACTTAAGCAAATGAGGCCTGACCTTGCAAACAGCACCAAATTTAATTCAACAACCCGTACATTTCCAGCTCTCTCAGTCTCTCCCCAGCACAAACACTTGCCTCCTGGGTAGGTCTAGCCTCTCACTGATATGGCTGAAAACTGTCTCAAAACTTCTGCTTTTCAAAATATCTCTTTCTATTGTTGGTAATTCCTGATAAATAGAAAGAGTTCTTTTATAATTTTATTTCTTTATTTGAGACAGAATGAATGAGAATGTACACACCAGGACCTAGTGCCACCGCGTACAAACTCCAGATCACTTTGTGCATCTGGCACTAGGGATGAGGTGAATGTGACTCAAGGCCGCTGCTGGGAACCCTGGTCTAAATGGACCAGGATCAAAAGCTGCCTCTTTGAAGATATCCCTTGGGTGACAGCATGTTCTTCCATGACTTCATTAAACAATTGAAATGGCATCCTTCTGCCACCTTAGTGTCAAGGCAGTTTCGTGTTCACCTGGTCTTCTCTAGGTGACTCTGTGTAAGAGAGCTAAGTACAGAGAGGGGAATGATCACATAGGTTTGCTAGCGGCAGGTAAACCCATAACCCAGTTACCTCATTGCTGATTCAGTAAACATTCAGCTTTGCCACCACCTGCCCTGCCCTGACCAATTGGAGTATTTAGCATCTATCATGAATGAAAGAGGATCACACTTGAAAAAACTGTAGCAAAGCAGAAATGTGAAAATGATGCAAAAGACCCATTGCTGTGTTGGGAATATAGAACATGACTAAAGGCTGTTTCCTTCATCAACCGTACAGATCCCTGTACCACCTATACACACGAACACCTTCCCAAGTGGCCCAGCAAAAGGCTGAGAGAAGAAGACCCTGCTCATGGAAATAAGAAGACGAGAGTGAAGTAAAGACTGGAAGTGTAGGGCTGGGGTCATTCAGGAAAAGTGCTGGGATGAGCTTCCACCCTTTTAATAGAATCAATAAATGTTCCTTACAAAAGAACAGATAATTGGCTCCCAAAGTCTCTTTTAAAGAACAGATGGGAGGTAGGAGTTGAAAACTATTCTGAGATTGCAGTAATCATATTCGATGCTATGGTTTTCGCCAAATCATCCATGTAGCTTGTGACTCAAGTCTCTCCATCTGCTAGTGTGTTAAAATAATGGCTGCAGCATCTCTGGTACTTCCTTGCTTCTGAGATGTGCTTCGAGGAGCCATACACAAAGCATTGATTCAAAACCACTCAGGACCCGAGGGATGCAGTAATCACTGTGGTTAAGGGAAAATTAATTTTCACCTTTGTATTTGAGTACCTGTAGCCCTTTCTAAATGTAAATATTATTTTCAAAAGGACAATTGATCAGGAACCTATTTATGTGGATCAATATATTTTCCTGTGCACCCTATCAATTAGGATAACTAGTTCAGGCAGAAATACCCTTTGATATTTTGATCAAAACTAAAAGGCAACAACACAATGAATCTTGCTTTTTTTCTAGTCCATTAAGATCTATCAAACGAATATGTTGCCAGCTTGATCAAATGGGCTACGGTAGCCAGCATTGTTAATTAGAGTGGTATCTGTAAGATAGTCATGGCTTTAAAATGAGAATATTCATCCTCCACAAGCACGGATACATCCTTACATTCTCCCTCCCTCAACACTTCCTTAAAATGGTGCCACTCCACTCCTCACCATTTTTTTTTTCATTCTAAATTTTAGAATATGTGTAAATATCATTTTATTCTGTAAGTGGCTTTAGAAAATTTATATAAATTATGATTTGAGAATGGTATTCTCTTTTAGAAGTGACACTTTTGATGGTTCATTTTAAATGATTATTGCTTCAAGTTGTTTTTCTAATGTGAGAGAACTTAAATATCTTAAATTTATCTTTAGACAGACTGATCATCTCTTTGAGATGGAAGTTTGAGAGAAGTATTTATCTTTGATGAATTTCTGGTTAATTTTACAGGTTACTATTCTTTCAAGATTTATGTCTGTATGATTTAAAAAGAGCCAATAATGGATTCTGAAAAGTCATTAAAAATAGTCAAATTTGTAATTTGGTAGCTATAAGGAAAACAAATTAATTGGCTCAATTTCTTAGTTTCAGACCAGAAAGGGGTTGAGAGAAGAAAAATGGTAGAGTTCTGAGTGGAGAAAAGATAAAGTTGGAACTGATGATAGTCAAAAATGGACATTTCTTATAGTCAGTATTGTCCTTGCAAGTCTGGAAACAAGATGAGCCCATGATACCTTAGGACAGCATTGCTTTGAGTCTTTGAGATATGAAGAGTTGAGGGAAAGGTCATGAGTGTAAAAGACATTCTTCACAGACTGCCATGATCCAACTATGATGTGTTTGGAATAAAGAGGTTGAAGAAGTTGCCTGTAGTGAGAATAAGCTCTGCTGCTCCCTTTGTCCCCTGAGTTACTGTGTCCATAAGAAAGTGACTAATTGATGTCATTAAGATGGTGTCAGAACCAGGAAGGCAACTGGAGATGTAGACATCTCTCTGTGAACTCTGACACTGTGGTCTGATTAGAAAAGATCTCTGTACTAAGTCCTCTGCAGGATTTGAACTAGAGTTGGACACAGAGAGACATGAAGCCAAAAGCACATTAAACACACTTAGTGGGCTCACTTCTGCCATGCAGCTACTTTATAATATGTTATGTGCCTCTGCGTCATCCTATTAGACCTCTGCATTTCCAAGTTAAGGTATGGCAGCTTTGACAACTTTACCATGACATAATGCTAGAAATATGCCACCATATTGCATTAATCATGTCTCTGAGAACCTAAAAGCTATGTGGGGAGAGGGAACAAAATGCAAGATACACTTGAGTTTGATTTGCTGATAAAGCATACTGCAATTTTTTTCTCAATGGCTTTTGTGCATTTTGTGTAATCAATCACTGACCATAGTTTAGATAACAGTATGAGGAGGTCTCCTTAATACTTATAGTAATCCAGCAAATCTTAGAATTCTGATACTCTAAAAATAACATGATTGTAAGAATTTTTTCATTTTGTCATCTTTTTTTGTTTTTTTGATATCATAACAAGTAAACATAGTGATTCTTTTTCTCCTTTCCTTAAAATTAACTCCTCTTGGAGTGAAATAATATATCTTCTTAAATTCATGTTTAATGTTAAGGTAAAACCATAGATGAATACCAAATCCTGGCTCCTTCCTCTTGATAGTCATGATGGGCTAGTCAGTCTGCCTTTGACATACAGCATCCCTCAACTTATTATAAAACGGAAAGATAAAAACTATATTTTATTTATTTATATTTATCTATACATCCATTTAGAGGAGTATGTGAGTGTATGTTGGTGTGTTATGTATTTGAACATTTATATATAATTAACAGGTCTCATGTGTCTTTCATTCCACTGTAATTAATTTCTAACCAAACCAGGAAATCAAATTAGACAAGGACAGAGATGACATTGACTTTGTAGGGAAAGTGCTTTTCAATAATTCTGGAGTTTTAAGAATGCTAACAGTAACTTAAAGTGATCTTAGTTATGTTATTTCTTTTTTTTAATTTTTTAATTTTATTTATTTTTGGAGAGAGACACAGAGAGAGACAGAGAGGGAGACAGATAGAGAATGGGCACGGCAGCAGTCTCTCAGCTGCTGTGAACGAAATCCAGATGCGTGCGCCCCCTTGTGGGCAAGTGCAGCATTGCGCCCTTGTGTCACTTTGCATCTGGCTAAACGTGGGACCTGGAGATTGGAACCAGTGTTCTTAGGCTTAGGAGGCAGGCACCTTAACCGCTAAGCCATCCCTCCAACCCAGTTATGTTATTTCTTATTACTATTGTATCTTTAGTTCAAGTAAATGGTTAGTTTTTCTATAGATTGTGTAAAGAATCATAATTATGAAGTAATATCAGGAAAAACTACACATATAAATAAAAGTAATTTTTGTGTTTGTTTTTAAATGTGTGTGTGTGTGTGTGTGTGTGTGTGTGTGTGTGTGTGTCTGTCTGTCTGTCTGTCTGTCTGTATTTGATACTTGTGCCACTTATACATCTGGTTTACATGGGTGGTTTGGGAATTGAAGCCAGACCTGAAGGCTTTGCAAGCAAGCACCTTTATCACCAAACCTCTATTCCAAGCCCCATAAATGTGAGTGATAGCCTGAGATCTTTTACTTTAAGTTGTGTATTAATAGTCCATACACCAGAAATTAAGAATTCTATGTTCCTAATCTCTCCTATATGCACACACATGCACACAGAGAGAGTAAAGGGGCAAGTACATCAGCTTGATCTACAGATATGTGGTAGTTTGAATGGATGTCCCCAGTAGGTTAAAGAGTGTGTTATAGCTTTAGATCTCCAGCTGCCTGGCTGGAGGAGGTGTCATTATTGGCATATCCTAGGGTCCAGCCCTAAGGCGTGTTTGGGGGCAGATCTGGAATTCAGCCAAAAGATATGCAGAGTATTTAAACTCTGCCTGGGGTTTCTAGAATGTGCTTGCTTATGGTTCTGGGGGTTATCTTTCTCTGTGTGTAGATCTGTAAAAGGAGGCCAGCTTCTTCCACCATTATGGGATGTCCCTGGATCTCTAAGCCTAAAATAAATTTCATTCCTCCGATGTCAGGTCTAGAGGTTCATCTTAGCAATGTGAAGCTGACTACAACAAGATTGGTACCATGAGTGGGGTGTTCTGTGTGATGAACTTGACAATGTGGAATTTGGTCTTTTGGAACTTTTGTTTTGGAGGAATAGGCATGGATTTGCAACTTAAGATATATTCCAACTTAAGATATAGTCCAGATATGGACTATTCTGGTGAAAGTTTGAAAATATTATGTGCAGAAAGAATTGTATTTGGAGGCTTTGCTCATACAATTTCTAAGGGGGAGGAAAGATGGCAGACAACTTTGTTGTAACTGGGCTACTGGCCTAAAAGCTGTCTGTGTTCTGCTGCTCATATCCAGAGAGTTTGATCAAAGTTAAATCTGTAATAGGTTGATGTGTTTGGCTAAAGATATGAAACAGAGAGAAATTTAAGATATAAAATTGGGAAAATTCAAGCAAGTTTAACATTACTGAAATTGATACAGTTTGCTGAGACATTACCCTGATTAAGGATGGCCGAACTGCTTTACATTGAAACAAGGGAAATGATGCCTGATGAAAGATTGAATGATAGAATGCAAACCCTTTTGAAAGGAGTTGACTGAAAGTAAGGACCCTTCTCTTCAAGGTCACAATTTATTTCATCCCTGAATTAAGAATGTGACTGTGTCCTGCATAACTGATATTGTCTTTGAAAGTATGATAAATACATGGAATAGGTCATCAAGTGCACATGGTTCCAAGAGCCACTGCTGATATGTGGCATGAAGCAGGGCATGATGACCTGTGGGGCCACTGAAAAATAGACTGTCATTTGCATGGAGATCTGAAGATGTTTTAGATATACCAGGACTGTGCAAGTGCTACCATGGAGCACTGTTGGCTCAGGATAGAAGTTTTGTCTGGCTTCTCAATCTAGCTGGAGGGATGGAATTTATATTATATTATATCAGACTTAAACTGCAGATTTTTGCTTGATGGTCACTGAGTTTGTATTGGTCCAGTCTAACCTTGATATGTCTTATAGCCATTGGAAATGTTTACTCTATGTCTTTATATGTTGTGAGTATGAACTTGTGTGATTTTACAGGGTTCACAGTTAAGAGAAAGTCTTGATTCACAGATGATACTTGGGACTTTAGAACTATCTTAAGTTGGTAAAGACTTTGGGGATCTTTGAAGTTTAACTGAATTCAATTTGCAGTGTGAGATGGTTATGAATCTATTGGGGGTCAGGGCAGAATTTGGCAGTTTGAATAGATGGCTCCCAATATATCCAGAAGTTTATTAAAACTTTAGCTCTCCAGCTGCCTGGCTGGAGGAGGTTTTACTGTGGACAGATGCTAGGGCCCAGACCTAAGTATGTTTGGGGGTGGATCTGGAATTCTAGCCTAAAGATATTCAGAGTGCTTGTGCTCTGCTTGCGTTTCCTAGACTGTGATTGCTTATGGTATTTCTCTCTGCATGGACCTGTGAATGGGAGCCTGCTTCTTCTACCATTATGGAATGCCCCCTGAATCTGTAAGCTTGAAATAAATTCCATTCTTCATATAAACTGTGTTGTGTCTGAAGGAGCATCCCAGCAATGAGAAAATGACTACATTAAGAGACAAATGTCTTATAGAATGAGTGATTTACTCATTCCTTGTGGAGGGCTTGACATGTGCAAAATAACAGGGGTTCAGCAACAGAAGATGCTAACAGGAAGGTAGAAGAAGGCTGAGTCATGATAAGTAAGCCTCATAATACCTCTAGGTGTCTATCCCAACATAAATCAGATTGTAGGTTTGTGGTGGTTACTCTTCTTCTGCCCAGCCCCATGATACCTTATTTGTGTTCCTTTGGGAATCATGTACTCCCATTTGGGCTACCATGTCTAAGCAATCCACAGGTACGTTGAAAGCCAGATTCTGGGAACAGAGTAGCATGATTTAGCTAATGAAAAGCTTAGTTTTCTAAATATAGTAAAGATCTTTTTGATGTCTGAATTGAAAGGACAGAATCCCATCAGAACACTTTAATCCATAGCCGGATGAATGCAGTGAATTAAATTATTCAATGAGCATCAAGTTACAAAATTAAGAAAAAATAAAACTAACATCAGAAAAAGGAAAGCAGGATAATAAAGCCTGTAGTAAACATCCATTAAAGATTATAGCACCAGAAGTCAGAAATCAAGTGTTCTTGCTCATAAACACTTTGCTCAGTAACTTTTAAGAACAGATTTCTTTTTAGTATTTTATTTTTCATAGATGATGAGACAAATGTCAAGTGGAATTATAAGGGGTATTCTTTCTCTTGGTGCTAGGAGTGAAGGTGGGCCATGTGGGGGTTAGGAATATTACTGTTGCTTGACAACATTATGCTTGGAAAATATCAAAAAGCAAAGAGAGTATAAAATGGGTATTTACATATAATACCCATGCATATTTACATTTAATATCATATTGGATTTAATTTTATTACTTTCCGGAAGGCAATTGGGAGAAAAATAAACACAGTGGAATGTTATCTCATTGGCATGCAGAATCAATATGGTAATCACATGGCTGATATAAACTCATAAGAAAATGCTTCTGACATTTCATCGGAGCTTCTTAATTTAGTATTTACAATGTCTGTATGAAATGATATAGTAGTTTTATTGTTTAATTATGGAGATGGAAGAATGTAGCAGATTCTTGACTTCTCCACCCTTAATTACTATTAGCTTGCTCTGGAACTGTTGACTGCAGAAGGATGTACATTTGCTCTCCTGTCAGGCTTGCTGTTGCTGATATTCAGAATCATTTCTAATCCTCCCTGAAAATGCTTTGAAAGAAAAAGCTTTTCCTCTCAATATGTGGACTTTTATTATGAGCAATAATGTCACACTATAGCATGATTGTGGTGAGCTAATCACAGTCAAAATAGAAATGATGCTTTGGAAAAATGTGACTTCCCTAAAATGATTTTTCATCTTGCTGATGTCCCTAAGAGATATTGCTTCCTGTAAGGTGATGAGAACTTTTGGAAACAGTCAATAGCTATAATTTTTAAGTAATATTTGGACTCATATAGTGGGTCACAATGAGGGGTAAACCAAAGTTTTTGCCTTCTCCCAACTGATATAGAATTCATGAGAGTTAATACCTCAGTGTATCTTTGTGGACAAGAGTCTAGTCTTGTGTTTCTAGAGTAATTTGGGTTTGAAATTGTAAGATTGATTGGGTTGACCAGATGTCTCCTTTCTCTCTCCTTTTTCTTTTGAAAAATTAAAGAAAAATTATGTTTTGAATTAAACACCAATCAGATGTCTCTTGGCATCCCTACTCTGCCATAGTTGTGAAATAATCCCCCAACTGTGTTTGCTTCTCAATCCCCTTGTCCATTAATAAGTAATTCTCTCACCCCCTGGGACACAGGTTCTGACCACAAGAAGTTAACTTGAAATGCCAGGCTGTGCCTCTCATGCAGCAAAATCTTCTAAAAAACAGTCCTTTGCAGGAGTTGTTTTTCTGACTTTTTAAAAGCAGATCCATCATTTGGCAAATAGCTCCATTTAAGCCAAACAAAACAAAAGTTATAAAATTCTACTGTCTCCAGCCCTGATAGTGAGTGATTCATGTCCCCGCAGCTTCACAGACCAGCCACCAGGAACTCAGCAAAGAAGCACTGATTGAGTCACTTATTCAAGAATAAAAATGAACCAGGTGCTGGGCCTGTTGACAGGGAGAAAGATGAGGCCAGTCTTATCGTCATGTTATTGCCCTTGCCAGTTGCTATCATGCTATTAAGATAAAGCAGGTTACCCAGGTTTCTAAGCACTGATTGGAAGCTGGATAGTAAATATAGGATTTTCTCTCTACAAGTATTGGCCTGAGCCTAGATAAAGGTGAGTTGGTAAATGAAAAACCCACTCTTTAGGAAATAGACATAAGGAACTGTTTGAAGTGCTCTTTCAGGGAGACAACTTTGTCTATATACAGTGCTTTTACCATAAGATGTGGGTAACGAAAACAAACAAACAAACAAAAAATGTGGGTAATGATCAAGGAACAGTATCAAATGAAGAATGAACTCATAAGTGGCTGCTGGCATCCAGGGAATCAATTCAATAAAACTTTGATTTAGATAGCCTGGTTCCTATCTTGTTTTCCTAGGAACTGTCTACTCATCAATAAACGATATCTACTAAGCTCTTGTCTCTGTTATATGACTCTGTAAACTATTCATCATACTCTATGTTGATTTGTAAAACTATGAAGTGGCAACACAGAACACTATTAGGAAGATAAGACATGGGAATTTATGGTCAGCCCCCATGATTCATGAATTCTCTATTTGTTCATTCTCTTTTCTAAACTTTCCTTATACCTTCAAAATTCATTATACCTCCAAAAATATCCATTTTTTTTTTTTTCAAATCCAAGCCTTATGCAGGTTAGGAAAATTCTCTTTCCCTGAACTACATTCCAAATCTTGCAATGGGCTTGTGTGACTTTTGTGGACATACACACGTAGCAAAACTCTTGTACCAGTCATCATAAACATTCCCAGATAAGGTTCAACACAATAACATGGTGCCTTTTAAGTTATGTTGCTTTAAGTTTGTTTATTTATGAGAAATAGAGACAGAAAGAGATGGGGGAGATAGAATGTGTGAATGGGCAAGGTGGGGCCTCTAGACAGTGCAAAGGAACTCCATCACATGCATTTGGCTTACGTGGGTCCTGGGAAATCAAACCCAAGTCCTCAGACATTACAGGCAAGTGCTTTAACCATTTAGCAATCTCTCCAGCTTGCCTGGTACCTTTCTTAGCTCAGCAATCCTACTGCATATTGGTGTCCTCTTCATGGACAGTTTAGTTCCATGTTTACAACTGATTTATGGACATAGAGATAAAATGCTAGCTAATGCTTATAATATCAAGAAATCTATGACATTCTTTCTGTGCTACAAATGTATCATTCAAGCATGAATTATTGTGACAATGGTCATATGAGTTCAGTATCTAAGTGTCAAAGATCTGTATTAAACAAGATGTCTTCATTACAGGAATGCACATTGAAATGGTTATTGGTCAGCTAGTGAAAATCTTGAGAGAGCAAAGGCTTCCAGTAGCCCAACCTTGTATTTTATCAGAGGCAATGGCTGAGTCTTTGCTAATTCAAACTTTGTAGTAATTTATAGAACATAATAACCAGAAAAATAACAAACATCAATTACATTTTGGACGTGACAACTTCTATGTAAACTGAAAAGCTTTTTGTTTGATTTTGAATCTCTTGTTTAGAAGAAATGGAAAGGTTCTATGATCCTCTGACATAAATAACTAGCACTGATTTTATGTTGGTTCTTAGCAAATGTTTCAATCTTTCTGAGACAAGTTGGTATATTAAACATAAGAGCAGTATAAATGTGCATCAATTATTTTCTTATTATTTTCTTGTTGTGAGCCAAAATACCATACCAGAAGCTGCTTACAGAAAGAAAGAGTTTAGTTAAACTGACAGTTTCAGAGAACAGAGTCCATCATAGCGGGGGAAAGAAAGGCAGGGGTAGGAAGTTGGGTCACATTGTCACATCAGAATGAAGGAAGTAGACAGCAAGGAAGGCTGGTGCTTAGCTATCTTTCTCATTTTTTATACAGTCCGGAACCCCCAGCCTATGGTGGGTTGGTCTTTCCAAACCAATTAATCTTATCCAGAAAATTCCTGAAAGGCATACCAAGATATTTTTTTCCATGGTACTTTAAAAAATATTTTTATTTATTTATGTATTAATTTATTATTAGGCAGAGAGAGATCAAATGGGCACACCAGGACCTCTAGCTACTACAAACAAACTCCAGAAGCATTTGCCACTGTGTGCATCTGCCTTAAATGGGTTCTGGGGACTCAAACTTGGGTCCATACGTTTCATAGGCTAGTACCTTAACTGCTAAGCCATCTTTCCAGTCCCTCCATGGTAATTCTTTATTTTTTGTGGGGGAGGTGTTTCTGATGTAGGGTCTCACTCTAGCTCAGGGTGACCTGGAATTTACTATGTAATCTGAAGGTGGCCTCAAACTCACAGCAATCCTCCTACATCTTCCTCCCAAATTCTGGGATTAAAGGTGTGCGCCACCACGCCCAGCTCTCTGTGGTAATTCTTAATCCTATTAAGTTGACAACCAGAGATTAACCATCCAAAAATGTTTCTTCTGGGCTGGAGAGATGACTCAGTGATTAAGGCCTTTGCCTACAAAGGCAAAGGACCCAGGTTCAATTCCTCAGTACCCATGTAAAGCCAGATGCACAAGGTGGCACATGGTTCTGGAGTTTGTTTGCAGCAGCTGAAGGCCATGGCATGACCGTTCTCTCTGTATCCACATCTGTCTCTTTTTCTCTCTCTCTCTCTCTCAAATAAATAAATTTTTAAAAATTTTCTTGCTAAGTACCAGATTCTATAGAAAATGTTTGATAAGTATGTGTTAAATAAATTAATAAATGGGATTTTGTAATGATCCTGCTATCTACCATCTAAGAGAACGTGGGTGAAATATGAATTGCTCTATAAAGTTATCTTTCTAGATTGGACAACTTTCTGCATTGGTGGATACCAGTTAATATATAGTAAGTAATATTTCACACACTGATCAGCTACATTTCCTTGAAGAATTGATGTTTTAGTGGTTGTAGGCTGAGGTGATGTGGAGACACTGAGTTTGAACAATGAAGATGATGGAAAGTTAGGCTTACATAGAATGCCAAGGCAGTAGCTAGGATGAATTGACTTCTCATTCTTTCTTATTTGGTAGTAATTTTTTTTTAATTTCTTAATGGCTATTAACTTTGTGTGCTAGATTCAGAAAGCAAGAGGCTCACAAAGGACCCTGGACATGACTCTGCCATTCTTGCCTTCTCTTGCTCCTTTCCCAAACCAAACTGATCTGAATTCTTACCAAATCAGCTGTTCTAACTCTTCCTGACTCTGACTGGCCCTCTCAATACTAGGTGAGATGTTCCCTTCATCTCCTGACTGGGTTACTGCTGCCCATCACTCTGGTTCCTACACCTGATTCTTCCCAGTCCATTATAATCCAGCTTAAAGGATATTTTTAAGGTATAATCTTGATGCTGACTAAAACCAGATGATGGCTTCCTCATGTACCAGAAATAGTCTCATGTCAAGTGTGTGATGATCCAGGTCTGTGGTATACCTGCCCTCGACTGTGATTCTCCCCCTCATCTCAACACTCTGTGCTTTTCCTGGAAGGAGGCATGCTTCATTTCACCTCAGGGCCTTTGGAATTGTTGGTCCTTCAGTGTTCTGGGTGTGATATGAATGCTCTCTGATGAAATGCTTTAATTTTGAGCAACAGAGGGACGGTACCATCCAAGAAGCCAATCCCAACCTTGTAACTATAAAGCACCACTATGCACTGTCAGGGTGCACCTCATTTTGTTTGAGGTGTTATCTGTTTGTTTTCACAGGGCCTCATGTAGCTGATAATGGTACAAATTCTTTATGTAGCTGAGAATGGCCTTGAATTCCTAATCCTCTTGTCTTATACTCCCATGTGATGGATCTACAGGGATGCACCACCAAATCCTACTCCATCATAGTTCTTATCACAGAACACCATAATGATCTCTTATCTTTATCTTACCTCTATTAGATCACAAGTTCTATGAGGAGAGGAATTGACTGGATCCCTACAACCTCATACTTCACCAATTATTTGCAAGATCATCTGTCAGTTACTAGCTATAAGAAAAAAACTCAGATGTTGAGTCTTGGATTAATATGTATAGAAACAATATATGTAAATTGGCATAGAATATCTCATACACTGAGGCCATTAGACTAACTTGGGGCCTTAAGTCTGTTTGAGTTATGATTATACCATTATTTCTGAAAACCAATATCAGTGTCTTCAGGTAAAGCAACCTTCCAAGCTCTTTAAGTATTCCCTGATCTCTGGGGTCTCATCAAACTGATCTCAAAGGCATTAGCACTTTAGGCTTCTGATGTATTAGGTTGTATATTTAGAGAATGTAATGAGGCAGAGAATTCTGTAGTATATAGGTAACATTTATGGAAAACTTTGTAGTAAGAGAACTGTCTTTTTGTGTATACATCCTTCTAAAAATTTGGAGTACAATTTGAGACTACAGGGGCTTATGGGCCATTATACCATAACTCTTGAAAAGATGACAGAATTGTTCTATATGATAAGAAAAAAAAAAAATAACCTGGAGTTGTTGGTGATACCAGGAGGAAATAGGACTGAAGAAAAGAGATGGGTGAAATAAGAACTTATGGATACCAGACAGAATATTCTAGGCTAAAGCAAGGATAACAGATTTGGCCCACAACGTGTGTGTGCATGTGTGCACATGCATGCATGCATGCACACAGGCATGTGTGCACAAGTGTGGCATAAAATGTTTGTAGAGGTCAGAAGATAATGTAGGGGTGTGTTTGGTCCTCAACGTGCACCTTGTTTTTGACAAGGTCTTTCTTGCTCCCTGATGAAAACAACACACTAACTTGCCCATGAGCTTTTGGAGCTCCTGATTCTGCCTCCCATTACCATGGGCACATTGGGATTACAGATGTGTGCTCCTGTGCCCATCTTTACACGGTTTCTGGAGATCTTAACTATGGTGGTTAGGCTTGTACAAACATCAATTTTAACTGTTGATGACTCCCCACCCCCTCACTTCCTATTTTGCAAATAAAAATTTATTAAATACAACTGATTTCATAATACAAGGACATCGTTAAATAAGGTAGCAGAAACACACGACCTACAAAGTCAAAAATAGTCATCACCTGAGTAAGTACAGAAAAAAAAACAAACAACCAAACAAGACAAAATATTGCTGGCATTACTAGGGAAATATCCAATGAGCAATACCATGCCTTGATACAATGTCTGAACAGACATTTTCAGGTCACAAAGGATTAGCAAATAGTATAATGTGCAAAGTAAAATCATAGCCTCCTTAATTCTTTGGAAAGACTTAGTTTGGTCATTTTTTTTTTTTTTGATAGGGCTTTGTGCATCCCATTAGAACAGTTAGTTCTGCAACTATGTCTGCATCCAGAGAACAGAATTTTGCAGGCATCTGAGCCTAAGAATTGGCTAGAATGCAGAAATCTCCAAGAAGAGTTGCTAAGACTCTGGACAGTGGGGAGGACTACTGAGTTTAAACATGCCCCACATGAGGGGTACACACATATGATTTACCTAGTCTAATGCCTACACATAGAACATATGAGAAACATCAAGAATTGATGTTATTAGCCCTTTTTCACTCTTGGTGGTTGAGTAGATGTTGCAGTTACCTTCTCCTTGCTATAAGACAAAAGCATAGAATGGCACAAAATAAATATCACACTTCAAAAGATAGCATTGGGCACAGCAAGGAAAGACTGAACCAATGCAAGTTCTAAAACAAGTAGCAAAAACACCAAATGCTGTCACTCCAACTGCAGCCTCTGTAACCAGTGACAAAGTCTCTGGGTTTTCAATTCCGCCCCTCTATCTGAGCTGCTAACAACCCAGAGAACAATCCATCCCACTCTAGCAACTCTCCTTGGCAGCCATGCCACAGTCTTGGCATGTGAATAATCCTGGGGTCTCCACTGCAACCCATAATGCATGCCTGCTCCATTGGGTCTCCACACCAGGCCTCCAGCAACCTGCCTCTCACCACCTAGTAGCCATTCACACACATGCGTGCACACACTCACACACGCACACACATGCATGCAAACACACATGCACACACACGTGCACACGCATGCACACACACACACACACACAAATACATTATGCTGCAAATTCAGTGACCCTTTCTTTCTTGCATTTGTTGTACTCCTGTAATAACAGATGGGCTACCAAATTTGTTATTCAGTAAAGAATAAAGCCAGCTTTGATGAGCAGGACACTCCCTCAGCATTCAGGACCCCTACTTTCAAAAGAGTCAGCATTCTTTCTGTTATCCCAATGCAGAATAGATGGCCCTATCTCAATGGTAGCAATCTCTCAAACAATTGCAGTCAGAGGGGGCCTCTGTTTCCTGCCTAAAACTTTCATTTTTTTTCTGTGCCATATATATCTATTCACACCAGTCCATTTTTTTCTAAATCAATCCTGCTCAGTTCTCAGGACACAGGCATAATGCAGCCAGCCTCTCATATAAACTGCCTATAGCCCAGTCTAGACAAAACTTTAACTCTATAAGCCAAGCCCATACAATCCATCATTCTTTCTGCCTTTAAATTTTCAACTCTCAACAGAATAGTCCATCTACCTCTACTTACAGCACTGCAAAGCATCTCGCAGTCCAAGGTTTCAAATCCTGCCATATTCCTCCAGTTAATCAGTTCCAAAAGCCCCAAACCAATACAATCAGGTTTCTTGCAGCAATGACCCCACTCCACTGGTGGTGCCAAATTACTGTTGCAGTTACCTCCTATGACTTGGACAAAAAAACAACCAAAAGCAGCTGATGGGAGGAATTTTTTTATTTAGGCTTACAATTTTGGAAGGAAGTTTCATGGTGGCAGGGAAAAGAAGGTAAGCACAAGCCAGACATGACCCTCTTTCCAACTTCAGGTGGACAACAGCAACAGGATAATGAGCCAGATTCTAGCAAAAGAACTGGCTATAACACCCCGAAGCCCACCCTCACAACACATCTCCTCCAACAAGCCTGCACCATCAAAATTGTTACCAGCTGACAATCAAGTATACAAAAAGTATACAAAACACACAGGCATATGAAGAGTATCTGTAGTATTTTGAATGTATGTTTCCCAATAGACTCAGGTATTTAAAAAAATGTTTGTCTCCAGCCACCTGGCTGGAGGAGGTGTCACTAGGGGTTGATCTGATTTCTAGCCTAAAGGTATACAGAGTGCTTGAGCTTTGCCTGAGCTTCCTGCTGTTTGTAGCCAAGTATGCTTGCTTTTGGTGATATTGGTGGTGGTTTTTTTTCTCTCTGCTTCAATATGTGAAGGGTGGCCTGCCTCTTTCACCATTATAGAACTTCCCCTGGATCTGTAAGCTTCAAATAAATCTCTTCCTCCCACAAACTGTATCTGGTTTGGAAGCTCATCCCAGTAGCGTAGAGTTGACTACAACAACATCTGTTCCAAACCACCATAAAAGAATGAGGATTAGACACAAGAAACACTTTTCCAGAGAACTTGTGATACCTCACAATGGAGTCTACAATCTATCTACTAGGGATATCAGAATTAAATGAATGGATGTACTTTCCATGGGAGCTACCATGGCTTCTGTGAATGAATCTTATATTTAAGCTTCTTTGGGCCAGGTATAACTAAAAAAAGCATTTCCTCAGTCATTCTATTTAGGAGAAAAAAGCAAGATAATTATTAGAAAGAATGGTTTAACCAGTACTTATTTCTAAAAGGATCTTCATTTATAGAGCCTTGAAGAGATTTGGAGTGACAAAATGGAAAATATAGCAGTTCACAGCCTGGCTTCTCATTTTATTTTATTTTTTGAGATAAAGTCTCATGTATCTTAGGCTTGTCTGAAATTCACTATGTAGCTGAAGATAACCTTGAAATCTTGATCTTCCTCCCTCTGTCTTCCATGTGTTGGGATTACACATGTGTGCCACCATGCCTGGTTTTATGCAATGTTAGAAACTGAACACCAGGCTTCATGCATACCAGGGAGTTAGTTAGCCCTAACTCCTGACTTCACATCTTCAAGTCTTGGAAGTTCCACAGACTCCTGTTCCTAGAACCCCCTCCTCCACTGTCAAGAAGGTGAAGCCCAGATACCCCATATAATCCCTACAGTTGATTGTGAACTGTGGCTTCAAGAAGCAGATCTCAAATTTTAATTTTCAGATTTAATTCATGGACTACAGTGAAGGATTAACCATCTGGAACAGTGGAATGATTTTTGTAGAATAGCAAGGTCATTGCCATAGGCTGGGGAAAGAATTGAGCATTTTGACATTGAGGTAAAGATTGGTAATGGGAGGCAGAATGCGCGGGTTTACACCTGATTTTGTAAGCACATGGAGGAGAGCCTTCTTCATGGCCACAGGCAACCAGGTTTTTAAAACCAGGACAATTAAATGAGATGATGTCACTCACAAAGGAGATGCTACCTATGAAACTGAATCCTGTGACTAATGCCTGCCAGAGTTTGAAACTTGTTCGCAGAGAGAACCCAGAGGAGGGTCTTCCTTTTCTCCTGCAGGCAGCCAATGTGGGTAAGGTGTGGGATAAACGTGCATCAGATAAGAGCTCTGTATTTTTCTAAACGTCAAAGGTCAGTTGTGAGTTGATTGCAGAGTGATCATTTAATTTACTCTGAGTTAGCTCCACTAATACCATCTTCTCATTCTGAAAAGTTGCTGTTCTTAGCAGCAGAAAATCATGTCAGGCTGACAGCCTCTTTCCCTTGGGCAACATGGACTGTCACTCCCTTTCCCCTGGCCACCTTGAGCTACCTCAAGAAAGGTTGGCATCCTGGTAACAAGAGGGAGCTAGGAAGCCCATGTCTGGTCACCAAGAAGCAGGAGGAAACAAGATGAAGAAAAGCATGAAGGGGGAAAATATTCTCGGATAATGACAAAGATGAGAATTAAAAGATAGACTAGCTGCAACTTTACCGTTCATTAAGTATTCACAACATGCTGCCCACAATATTAAGTATAGTATATAATCTTATCTCAGTCCTGAACACTACTCTGTAAGGTTGAGTTTCTTTCTTTTTGGTACTTCTTTTTCATCTCTTGACAATTTTACATATGCATACAGTCTTCTTGATACTGTTCTCTCTGTCACCCTCTCTTATCCCCTTTCCTCTCCTGCTGGACACTATTCTTTCCAACTTGTCCCCTCCTCTTTTATTTTTTAAAATATTTACTTGTTTATTTGAAAAAGAGTGAAGGAGGGAGGGAGAATATTGTGTATACAGGTGTTCCAGGGCCTCTAGTCATTGAAAACAAGCCGCCGATATGGGCACACTTTGTGCTTCCGGCCCCATGTGGACACTGAGAAATTGATTCAGGCCAGCAGATGTTGCAAGGCAAGTATCTGTAAGTGCTGAGCCATATCTCCAGTTCCCTCCTCCTATCTTCATGTCTTCTTTTTTATGACCCACAGAGTTCATCTGGGGTTGCTTACATGAGCATGAGTACGGGATATTTACTGGAATATGGGTAATTTCTAGTGGCTATACTACTAAAGAAAATGCCCCCTGCTCCCTAATAAACCACTGACTTGCCAGTAGTCCCTTAGGAGAGAGGTTGGTGCCTATGAACCCCATCCTCCTCCACCATGGAAAGGAGGGTTTCTTCTATCCTACTTACTGCTTAGTAGGTTGAAATACAAACGTTCATTTTCCAATGTCAGCAAATGAATTAAGCTGGTTAGCATAGTGTGGATCCTGAGGACTCTGAGTGCAGAGCTGATACACAACCCAAGCAAAGGTGGTGGAGGGCCCTCCTCATCGTCTTGTAGGAGCCTGCAAGTCTCTCTGGACTGCCGCTCTGGTCATCTCAGCAGTTCCAGTGACTGTCCAGTGTTTCTTTACTATCTGTGTAGCATGGAAAGGGAACAATGTTCTGGGCTGTGTATGCTGGGAATAATATTCCCCAGGGCAACAACAGATCTTTTCCTCACCATCCCCTCTGCTGCAGTGGCAGTGGACACGTATCATAGCTGAGCTGATGTACAAAGTACAATTCCTACCAAAAAATTTCCCCAGGTCAGTGTCTATAGTCCTCAGCCTCAGGGACTTCACCGTCTTCAGCTGTCACCATTATTGCAGCACAAATGAGCCAAATTTATGAGTCACAAGAATGTTCCTATTGATGATTCTAGTCACTTTAAAGATTTGGTCTGTGTCTGTGCAATCAAAATAATACTGACTTTCCGGGAGTGAGGAGATGGTTGAGTGGGTAAAATGCTTTCCATACAAACATGAGGACCTGAGTTCAGACCCCTGAACCCACATAAAAGCCAAACATGGCAGCGTGCACCTGCAGCCCAAGCTCTGGGGAGACAGAGACAGGAGGATCACGAGGGTTTGTCGGCTAGTGAGTCTAGCTGAATGGGTGAGCTCCAGATTCAGTGAGAGACCCTCTCTCAATAACTAAATAAATATAATAAAATGGAAAGCTATTGAGAAAGACCTGTAGCATTGATCTCTGGTACACACACACACACACACACACACACACACACACACACATGATGTTAGCTTCAGTAAATTTGATAAATCTGGCTACCTTAATTAATCCATATCATATTTAGTAATTTTGTCAGTCAGTGCATAATGGGTTGTAAAAATGACCCAGGTAAGTGTTATCGCACATTTTCACCACAGAAACCCAGGTCTGTTACTGTTATATATGTTGATTGCAGGAGACTCTTGGGGATGACATCTCAAATCCCACTAGATCTTGAATCTGTGAATAGCACAGTATTCTCAGCTGTTTGCCTGGAATTTGATAAATGAAGACAATCATTCTAGGCTCTGAGATTTTTTTTTTTTCAGAGAAACTCTGCACTGCTAAAATAATTCATGGATAATCATCTCCCTCCAGGGAATGAGGGGAGAAAGAGCAGATTTACAGGGACACAAAGAGGCAGATGGCAAGAAGAGAGGAACCAAGGCTGCCACTTTTGTTAACAATAAAATAAGATGTCACATAGGCATGTGTCCCTGCTCTGTCCCTGCCTTTCACAAGTAGCGTCATTGCCAAGTGTGACCCAGTGAGAATATTTATTCAGGTTTACAAAGAAAAAGGTATAAGAAAAGAATATATGCACTAACTAAAGCACTCAGTGTTCACACTGCCCTGATGTGTCTTCTTTTTCCCTTCTAGTCATCTCTGGTTTATTCTCAGTTCTCAGATGACGTGGAGAGTGCTCACTAACTCTATAGGTATAATACTCATAGAACATACAATCAAGAGAGCCCTCGCCTCATCTGCACTTTAATCTTCTTGCTCTGTTTCTATTTGTGTTATTTTAAGTCTTGTAACTATAGACAGTTCTAACTGGGAATATGGCACTCATGACCACAAGGCCTGGACAACAGCAACAGACGTTTACTAACCATGTGCTGTGGATGCTCTCATTGTGTTACTGCACTGAATGTTTATGGGGTGCTTAGCGGATGGGGATGTTAATCCCACTTTACACCGGAGGCCACATTATGCGCCTCAGAAGCACGGTAATGATGCCTTATGTTCTCATACAACAAAAGCATGGTGTTCTGCTGGCTCAGCTGGCAATGTAGTGAAGTTTGAAAACTTCAAATCTTGAAGGAAACTTGAGGGACAAGGTTCTTCCCTTAATGAAAGAGCCTCGGGGCTGAAGTGAAAACCCCTCGCTTGATCATTTGTAACTCAGAACAGATTTAGAAAGCACCAGCTTCCTTGAGTTTCCCTTTCCTCACTGCAGCCTCACCCTGCATCCTTAGCCAGCTCTCCCGTCACCCTCCTTCACCCCTTGTTGAAGAAGCAGAGGTGCTGGCATGCCCAGTGTCAATCTAAGCCCCCAAGGGACAGAGGAAAGACGAGATCCAAGAGTTTGGGGTCTCTCAGAGATGGTATGATTTCTTTGTTTCTTTTCACTATGGAGAAGGCTGGTCACTGCATCTATTTATGTGACTATGCATAGTGGTGTTTTGTTGTTTTGTTTTTCCTAAAAAGTATGAAGTTATCGGGTAAGAAGTGTCAAGCCCAGCACAATGTGGGGCAGTAGAACAGTAGCATATCTGGTTTTGCCTGCCATTGAGGACTTGCAGGACTGCTTTCACGGACAAAGAGAATGACATTTGGGGATTGGCTCCCAACTCAAACCAAAATAAAAAGATAACATAGACTTCTTTTTTTGCCTTGAAATTCTTGTGCCTACATCTAATGGAAAAGCATGTTTGCTGCTTTATTGATTTATAGTATATTGAAAGTTTGGGGCTGTAGAATCTTGCTATCTAGAAAAATCTCAGGAATTACACCAGGGTTTTCATCCGTTGAAAAGGAAGGGTTATTTTGAAGTCAAGGCCTCCTCATTTATTTAAGTTAGAAACAAATTTGTATTAGAAATAGGTGCAGAATACATGAGATAAGACTGATCTAGGATAATCCATCTGCCCAACCTAAGTGAGTTTCACATGCAGTGAATGTCATGAAAATTTCCTAAGTATGAGTAAAAGCTTCATATATGTAAAACATATCAGTTACCTGCAAAGGTTTTACATGAGAAAGGACAAGGAATAAAGAAGAGAGAGAGATTACAAATCTTCTAGAATTTTCCCTCCAGGGCTTTGTCTATGGGTTATACATTTTAATTCTTTCTAATATTTTTTGTTAGATAGCTGGCTATTTAATGCTTTTAAGAGTTGCTATGTTATTGAGCCGAGACAGAATAATTCTTCAGCTGGATGGCTCTGTTAGAAGGCTGCAGTATATTT
This sequence comes from Orientallactaga sibirica, assembly GCA_036365145.1. Lineage (NCBI taxonomy): Eukaryota > Metazoa > Chordata > Mammalia > Rodentia > Dipodidae > Orientallactaga > Orientallactaga sibirica. Next base: position 7,038,855 of record JAEOAD010001030.1, read on the forward strand.
TCTACTTGGTATATGTCACTGACACCTTATTAGAAGGTGCTTTCTTCTGTATATTAATTTTGGAGTTCACAAGTGGTGAAAAATTGATCCTTGATCACCTGTTTAAAATAGAATTTGAAGATGCTGTTTTTTTTTTTTTTTTTTTTTTTGGTCAGATTACTGACCACATAGCAAATGTCACAGGACTCAGGAGGGTTTTTATGTTTGGGGTTTTTATGTTTGGGGTTTTTATGTTTGGGGTTTTCTGTTTGTATATTTGCTCCCAGCATTCTTTAGACCCTAGCCACCGGACATGCCACTGTGTTGTATGAATTAAGAACAAATTGGAGATTCCCTTCAATCCCAAATGCTGGATTTCTGGCATTTAGAAAGTCATTGCTGGGGCTGAAGCTCCCTGGATAAAAGCACTTGATGCACAAGCATGAGGACTGGAGTTTCTGTCTGTGGCACTCACAGAAATGCCAGGTAGGCTTGGAAGCCACCAGTAATCTTAACACTTGGAAAACAGAGGCAGGTGGTCCCCAGAGCGAGTTGACTCAGTGGGTGAAGAGTTTGCTGGGAATGTATGAGGACCTGTGTTTGGATTCCCAAGGACATACACAAAATGGTGGTTGTTGTGGCTTCCACCTATGATCACAATGCTGACATGGCAGAGACTGGGAATTCCTGGGCCTAACTGGATAGCTAGTCTAACCAAATTAATGGGGTCTAGATTAAACAGAGACCTTGTCTCCAAGAATAAAAGTGGTGACTCAGAAAATTTATTCATGCCAACATGGACTCTGGGGATTCACTTCCAAAGCCTGAGTCCTGAGCTCTAATAGCTCAGGGGTTTTATAGACAGTATGGCAGCAAGTTTGACATCATCTTGATTGAGGAAGACCCTTGACATCAAAATCTGGCCTCCATGTGAGCATGCATGTGCATTTACACACATACAAACACAAACACACACACACACCCAACATCTGTACAGAAGTTGTGACAACACACATGTGAACATGCATGCATGCATGCCAAACATACATATACACATCTAAACATCATTGGAATTCTTTTTCATTTTCTACATGAATATAAGCCCCATGAGAGTAGACCTGTGCATATCTGGTTTATCACTATATTATGTTATATAACATATTAACACCACCTTGCAGTGACCTCATTCTTACCTCATTTCTTAGAAATAGCAAACTCTATACAGTCAAAAATTCAAGATCCTTGTGTCTAGAAAACTGAATATTTTATCATCATATGGGCAAAACTGCTCCTCTTACAAGAAAGGAAACAGAAGGAAGAGAGGAAGAGAAACTCATTCTTGGAGCACTTATCATATGCCAGCTACTCCGATCGAGCCTTTGTCTCAGTGTGTCTCAGTAATCACCCAGAGTTAGGAATGGATGAAGAGCTACATCTCCTTTTGGAGATGCACGTTAAGCCTCCAGAACACTAGGTTATCTGTGTTGGGTTGCAAGTGGCTGAACACCATTCTGACTTTACACTTACTCTTTACCAAGCCACACTTAGAAATTTGTGACTGAAGGGGAAAGAATCTCCACAAAAGGATCATGATGATAAATAAGAAACTCATGGGCCAGAAAGATAGTTCAATCAGTAAACCATACTCACCTTGCAAGCGAGAGGACCAGAGTTTGATTCCCCAGAACCCCTGGAACAATGCCAAATGTGGTGACAAATGCCAGTAATCTCACCACTAGGGAGGCAGAGACATTTGGATCACTGGATCTCACTGACTAGCCAGTTCAGCTTAACTGATAAGCTCCTCGTCAATGACAGACACTGTTTCCAAAAAAAAATGTATATAGGACCTGAATAATGGCAGCCAAGGTTATCCTCTGCCTTCTATATACATGTGTAGGCACATATAAACAATGCACATGCAAACACACACACACACACACACACACACACACACACACACACACACACACACACACAGGCATCTGTGCATATACTCATGCCTAAAATAAGAGACATCTTATAATTCTAAGACCCCAGAGCTTCTGAAGAGTAAACAGGATCCATAGTTTAAACCAGCTGAACTCTTGTGAAGACATGGTATCCTGTCTTCCTTCTACAGCTACTTAATGCTGAATCCCAAGGTTCTTGGACACTGCGGGGAAATTCTTGTAAAATTCTTTAGCACCTCTACTTAGTTGTCTCTCCCTCAAATATTTCTTGGTGCTACCCAGACTCATTTTCCTACCCCTTAAAAAATTGTTCCAAGTCAATGACTCTTCCTCCCTACCCCATGGTCTAGAAGAAAACCACTTTCATTAAAGGTATTCCCAGTCTTGAAAACCATCTTATGAACTACTGGAGGGATGGTTGCACATGTTTTTAATTGTTAGAGACTTACAAAATGTAGAAGAACGTTTAAATCATTTCTAGCTTCTTTTTTTTAAAAAAGATCCCCTCCTTAAATTTAATTAAAGTTCTCTTTGCATCACCTGAGAAAAATGGCTTACTGTCGTACTTTCTGCAATATCAACTGTAAAATCAGCATCACTAGAGCTGCATTCTTTGTAGGTTACTTAAATTTAGAGACTTAGGGAGTAACATTCTCTCACTGATGAAAGAAATTGTGTATTTGAAGTTGGCAGTATTCTCCCCATGAACTGGTCTCCAGTGAGAATGTTTGAGAGGTGTTGTCCTCCAATCAAATACTATTTTGAAGTACTTGGTTTAGGAATCTGTACACGTTGTACCTGATTTCCTATTATTCTATAGTTCTTTTTCTTATGCAGTCTGTTGCAAGACACTAGTGAAGACAGACAAGTTAGGCATTTGTAAAACTATTAAAACTAACCCCTTGGTTGCCTTGCCCATGAAAGAGCGTTAGCGACAAGCTTGCACTTACTGTTATTCTATGTTCTTCCATTTCAGAAGTTTAGATACTAAAAGAATAATAGAATAATATCTTGCCCAGCAAGACACTCCATCTGCTTTTGTTTGTTACTTCTTTCCCAACTCTTCGCCCACTTTCCACAAATGCTTCCTCTAATGCAATAGCTTTCCTTTAGCACAGACCTACAATTTTCATCAGCCCATCTGTGTGGCTCCATCTGGGGGCAGGGACTGTGGAATTACTGCCTGTTCAATTCACATTTTGAGTGACTTTCTAAAACAGTGAGCAATTGTAAGGTTGATCCAAGAATCTACAATCCTCACCAAAGTTTTTCTTTATTTTCTGTAGGAGTTGTGCAAGATATTAGGCAATAATTGTGTGCCATCTGGTCAGAGAGATCACCCAGATACGCCTGCCATCTTGATTGGCACACACCTGGATCTCCAGTCAATAATGACTGGTTCCCCAGTTGTAAAAAGATGGCATCTTGTCTCATTTCAGTGACAGAACTCAAGTGACTAGTCAAAACCAGACCCACAGGATAGAGACTGTCACTAGACACTACTAAATGTTTTCTAGCAATTAAACCAGAGGACCACCAATGAGTAAAATTTAAACAAGCATAAACATAGAACCTGCTAATAGCTCCAGAAGTCCATATGGATTGGAGAAGAAATTAAAGGGAATGGGCTAGATGGAATAGGAGAATGAATTAACTGATGTCTGTATAACACTTACAGCAAAGTTGATGCCTTAGAATTACTAGATATAAGCATTGAAAAAAATTTAATTGCAAATAGACAACTGCAGAGGTGAACAATATAGCTAAGATTTCATGGAGATGGCTCCCACTGTCCCCATCACTCTCCTTCTTCAGTCAGGAAGGATCTGGGGAGTGCACAAACTGTACATTTTTATGCCTCATTTGATAAAATGTGATGTCACAGAAGGAGAGTTGCCAGGGGAGCTCTGATTTGGAATTGCCAATGGTATACACCTTAAAATTCTCAGCATTAAATCTCGTCCCAGTGACTTTCTTTAATAAAAAAAACACAGCTGTGAACATTCATTCAAATACATACTCATTATGTTTTATCCCTGTGAGTAATCACTTTCAGATTCAGCCTGACATTTGGAACTTTTTTTTCCTAAGTGGAAGACTAGAATTAACAAACACCTTCTCTCATTAGAAACAGGGCCAGACTTATGGTAAGTTTGAGCAAAGTAAATGATGAGTAAAGAACTTGCTAGTTCAGAGCCTGGGTCCATGTGATGAAATTATCCTTTGTGTGTGCACAAAAGTGACCTGAGTGGCTTGGAGCTCCACTTCCATCCGAACCTTTAAACCATACTTCAAAGTTGTCACTAGAGGTCATGCCAGTTTGAAGAATGTTCACTTTAGAAAATTTCAGAAGCTCTCCAGAAGCAAGAATATTCCCTGCAACATCAACCATTCCAGTGAAAAGTGACTTCAAACTTGACAGTAAAATTACTTAAGATGTTTAAAAATAGTAAAGAAAATTATTTTTTTATTTGAAGAAAACTAGAGGAAGCTATAAATTGCTAGGATATGAATTCTCCGCCATCCCTTTTCTATCTTTGAAGAGTATCCGCACTAAACTTTCAAGTCCAATTCTAAATTGTGAGCAGGGAAAAATTTATTTTCAGCATAGGAGAGATCTTTCCAATGAAAAAAAAAGTAATATTCCAAAAGGTGTGTTATAGAAACCTGGGGAAAATATTAGGCAAAAATTCTAGACTATAGTCAAGCCTCTTTAGTATAAATTACAAAGAGCGAGTTGAGAACTTGATTCTCTTCTTAGCAAATACAGGGCTATACTTTGCAGGATCTTGGTTCCTTTGAAGCATGAGATGATATTGACAAAACATACTTTCAAGTGTTGTTAAGAGAAACAAGTGAAGATCACTGTGAAAGGCTGAGCACAATGCCACCAGGCAGATGGAATTCTTGGCTATTGTCTTTCCCTCACAAACAGAACTTCCTTCCCCACTATCCTCTTCCTTATTGTCAGGGGCCAAAATTTTCAGGCTGTATTCTTAAAACTGAAAACATACCAAAGAAGCTATCATTCCTGAATTCATTTCAAGACATAGGTCTGAACCCAAATGTCCACCCACTGGAGGAAAGGACATAGTACCTTCTTCCAACTTGGAGTCACCAATGTGAGTAGGAAGGGAGATTCAGGGTCTGGGGTGGGTTTACATCCATCACCTCACCTTATAAGAAACAACTTACTCTACGCATCCAGTGATTCTGCTGACATTCACAGTTAATGGTTTCTAGAAGCTTCCCATGTTTTATATTGTACATTTCCATTCCTACTCCTCATATTGAACAAAAAACAAAATAAGTAAGAGTGTTATGGAACATAGATAATCTTGACCTAGTGGGAAAGGTAAAAGCAGAGAAAAAAAAATCCTGTCTACTGGCAATTAGATCACTGTGAAGAATAAACTTTCAGGTGTCGTTTTTCTTTCACAGTCCTGTGAGAATTATGAAGAATTAGTGAGTCTGCACTTTCTATAAAATCTCTCCCTTTTTTTGTATGCCTGTGAATCCTAGTCTTTCTTTTAGGAATATTTGTTATTTTAGTAGGTGATAAAAACACATAATATAAAACTTACAAGGTAGAAAAGCAAATAATCTACTGACCCCTGACCCAACATTTCTAGTTCCTGTGCCTAAAAGGAGACATGATCACTAAGGCTTTACGGACATGCTTCCTAAAAAGAAAAGTTCATATTCGCACAGGTCTAAATACCAATATCACTATAATATAGCCACCATTCTGTACCTGAGCGTTGATTTTTATGCTTAGCTCTTTACCTTGCAGGTCCTTCCATGTTCATACCTCTAAGATATTTCATCCTTTGTAAAGGTCACATGGCATTCCATTGTGTGTATGTTCCATACTTTTCTTAATTGTGATCTTTTATTATAGGGAAGGACATTAGTTTCAATATTGTTGCTATCTCTCCTAATCATCACCATCAATTATTATTAAAATGTGTTTTTGGATTTATATAGACCTAACTGTACAGCCATGTGATTAAATCTGTTAAGACAAGTTAAAGAATTGGTAGTTTGGGGCTAGAGAGAGATGGCTCAGTGGTTAAGATATTTGCCAGTAAGATGGCCTGAGTTCCATTTCCTGGTAACCATTTAAAGCCAGATGCACAGTGGTGCATGCATCTGGAATTCTGTTTGTAGCAGCTAAAGGCCTCAGTGTGCCCTTTAACTCTCTTTCACCATGAGCCATTTGGTCTAAAACATCTGTAGATGCAGACCAAATATGATATGTGAATACATCTTCCCCTTCTAAACCTGTTCTCAAAAACTACAACATCAAAAATAGCATATTCAAGTTGTATCAAAATAATTAACAATATTTAAATGTTGAAATATCAGAGGAAGAGTATATGACCATGAGAAAATTTTTGACAGTATTTCACATCCTATCTAAAAACAGGAGTAGCTTAAATAATATTGAATGAGTATTCTCCATGTGACCCCAAATTCACTATTCTTAGTGTTTTACCAGTGATTATGATTATATAATTTTTTTTTTCTTTTTGGGAGGGTGTACAGAGATTTGTGACATGTCCCAAGCAGCCCACCCAAGCTAGGATCAAATTCCCTGTATACCAAGACCTGTCTTGAACTCCTGATCCACTTAGCTCTACTGCCCAGTTTCTGGGATTACAGACCTGCACCACCACACTTGATTGATAATATAATTGCTGATGTTTTCTTAAAAGCAACTATTATCTATTTTCAAAAATATTGACTGTTTTCTTGTGCCCATTTTGGTCAAACTAAACAAATTATATGTGACCTATACCATGAAGAAAACTTTTTCATGTAAGAAGTGTAATCAAAGAACCTAGAGGAATGAATTTTTAACACCACTAAAATACCATTTTAATGGACAGTTAGTCAAAGATTTTACTTGAATTGCTTTCTTTCAATCAATAATATATGCCCAGGAAAATATGTCTCAGACAATTCACTGCATGATAAAAACAGTATATAATTGCTCCTACTCCACTTGCCTTACTTTGTAGTAGACCTAATATTTGGCTTTTCAACTGAAATAGATACCTTCTCCTCCATTCTCTTCCAGTTGTGCCATAATTAACACCAGGGAAGCAGAAGCTTAGCTGTCTACAGCAGATATTTATTTATAATACCTTCCACTGCATATATTTATATTTTTCTTTGTACTTGTTAAAGTAGCCTTGAGTTCAGCCATAAAATCAGATTTGCATTTCTGTTATGATCATAGCACTATGCTAAACACAGGATGTATTATTTCAGTGGAAGTCAGTGAGCTACCACATGATAATTGAGTGTTGACTGCTGGACAATTTAAGTAGGAAGACTGTTATGCAAGTGCAATGTATGTTCTCTCTCTAGACCATCTGCAAGTGCAAATACAGAAGTCATACCATACCAACTAGCAATGAGCAATTCCATGGGATCTCCTTATTCAACTTATCTCTGATATCTGAGAAAATAAAAATCCCCATGAGTAAGCGTCTTTACTTTAATGTCATGTGATTAATAACTTATTATTTAACTGTCTCCTCTGCCAAAAAGACCTTCCATGTGAAGATGCTTTGTAAGACAGATGGGGGAGGGGAGTAGCTCATCAAATTCTGGAAACAGAAGATCACTAATCATTTGCTGGAGTAGCAATGATGTTGGTGGGTAATCAGAAGTGAGATTTATTTCCTTTTAGGGCATATATTTAAAACACACCACTTCTTGGATTATATACATAGAGCACATAAAACAATTCAGCAAACTATGAACTCTTCACAGTGGAAAGTCTATAGAAATGATTAGAATTGAAGAAGCGAGAGAAATTAGCTCAGAGAAGGACAGCAGTTAAATGGCTCTTAGGTAGTTGGCATGAATTAGAAGCCAGTTTCAATATGCTGGCACACTTAAACATATATTTTCCCCATCATACTACATGTATTATCATCCCTGGTAAATTATATAGGGAGAGCACTAAGTGTAAATGTTAAAATAAAATCCCTAATCCGCATCCTATAGGGATTACCATTTTCCTGTGTTCCAGCCTCCTAAGTATAGACACATTCAGATAGACCATACATTTATTCAGTAGCAGGATGGGACCAAGGTCCTACCTCAGGCCACATCCTAGATCACAAGCCAGTGCCATATATCACTACACTCTCGTCTTCTATCATCATGACAACACATGTAACCATGGTTGTTGAGCTAGTGCTTAGCTCAGAGACCTGAGAAGTATTTCACAACAGCAGTGGCTCTTGTAAGGAAGAGTCTGGTGGCCATCTCTGAAAAACCAAGTGAATCCAGATTTTCAGGTCTCTGATTCACCATCAAAGTGGGGAATGTTTGGCAAATTTACAGTGATGAAAACACTCGTCCTCAGTGTCACAGGACTGCAAAAACCATCTGGAAAAATTTTCATATTCACCTCTCAGTTAACACTGACTATCAAAAGATTTGAATGTTTCATAATCTCTGTTCTGCTCAAATTATTCAGAAAAGAACTTTTTGGCCCTTTTTGATCCTCTGTACTGAATGCTTCCTCGATGTTCAATTCCATATCTGAATAGGGGTTAACTAGAAATTTCTGAGGTCCGTAAAAGTGACCATCATATTTAAAACGTTCAATAATACTTTAAAGTTTGTACTTCTTCACAAGGAAAATAAAAATTACCAAGTTGCTATGTATAGTTTCAACTGATGATAAAAATGAATCTTAAGAAATCTTTGGTTTAATTAAAGCCAGTAATATGAACAGAATGGTGTGCTTTTAAGTTTTCTAAGCAATGTTGCCAATGTCTTTTGGAAATAATGAATAAGACAGTATGCTTCTTTTGCCATTCCACTAGATGTGACTTGTTGATACTATTAATTACTGAAAGGAGACTGGAATTGGTGCCTCAGACCAGTAATAATAGCACTCAGGAGGTTAGGGCAGGGGCATCTGGATGAGCCTGAGTTATACAGTCAGTAAGACATTGTCTCAGAAAAATTCCCAGAGTGCAAGCTTATAGAAATGCATGGATAAGTTTGAATTCTGCATCTCAAGGTCTGCTGTAATGTCTTCTACTACAAGTCCATAGTTAATCATTATTGAGCATTTCATTCATTCACAAATTTCTACAATGAATCCATTCAGTCACGCATTCATCCATCCATCCATTCATTCATTCTTTCATCCATCCACCCATTCATCCATTCATTTAAGAATGATGAACAATCATCACATTGTTGTGCGTACGGAGCTCAGAAGTGTGGACTAATCACTGTCACATCTCCTAGAAGGCCATAATGATTAGGAATAGGAAGAGTTCTAGACTCTCTATTTGAAGCATTCGTAGAATACACATGCCTTACAAAACATCTATACAGAGAATAATCATCAGAATCAGTCGTTCTAGAGTGCACCTGTTGTTAGCACGCTGTTCTGGAATGGGCTGTTCATCCTCGAAGCTGCTGTCAGCCTTGTTCAAGGAACACAAGTAACAAGCCCACACAGTTCCATGCTGACATCTGCCTCTGGGCAAGGCAAGGTCTATGGGCAAAGGACCAAAATGTCTAATCTATCTGCATGAAATGCTTTCTACAAAATGCAGATTTTCCTTCAAACTCATGAAGAGCTGTTTCTTAAGTGGATTGAAATGAAATGTCACATTCCTGTCAAGTTTTTCAGCCTCACCCAGACTTGCAAAGTAGAAATCCCTTTATAAAAGTCAGCAAAACACTGGGGGTAGACAGATGGCTTGGGAGATAAGAGTGCTTCCCATGCGATTATAAGGGCCTGAGGGTGGCTGAGATTGTCTGAGTTTGACTCCCCAACATCCATGTGAACAGCTGGGTGTGAACATACACTGCTAAAACCTCAGTCCTGTGGCAAGCAAAGATGGGAGATTTTCTGAGGTTTGCAAAAGTAACAAGGTCCGGAATCAGTGAGACACTTAATCTCAAGGAAACACATGAATGAACGATGGAAGGGGACACCTGACATTCTTCTGTGACCTCTCCATACCCATGCACAGGACACACTCAGATGCATAAACATTCCATATACCACAAAACATACACCATACCAACATATGTCTCTCTCTCTCTCTCACACACACACACACATGTGAACACGCACACATGGATGAAAAATATAAACTATCAAAGGATGAGGAGATGGCTCAATGGATAAAGTATCTACCTTCCAACTATGAATATATGAGTTTGGATCTTTAGATCTCACACAAAAACCAGAAGCTATGGTATGGGCAGGCACATATATATCAGATAGATGATAGATAGATGATAGATAATAATGAACAAAATATACATAGATAGAGAAATATTGTTTTAGTCAACAAAGACCTTCAGTAAACCCACCATTACAGACATGCTGCACTGTTCAGATTTCTTGTTTAATTACAGGCAGAGTTTGGACTTACACATTCCTTTAATTATCATTTTACATTTTCTCCTTCTAAAATTTAACTTTGTTCTGTTCTGCTCTTAAAAAAAAAGATAGAAAGAGAGAGAGAGAGAGAGAGAGAGCTTTTAATATAAGACTCTGGATCATAAGCATAAGAAAACAATTTAAAATATGTCCTAGAAAAATGTGTAATTGTTGTGGTTTGAGTAATTGGCATGTATGTGTTGAAATTCCCTCTAAGTAATTGAAGACCTTAAGTGTCTTGAGAATTTTATAGCTAATATTATTGCCAGCTTATGGCTTATGGTGCTATTAATTATGACAAGAAATTATTTTTCTATCTGGATTAAACCAGACTGCACTATAGTTCTTGAGATTCTCTTTGAATGTTAAAGTAGTGGTTGCTTGATAAATGCTTGGTCCCAATCTGGTCTGCATTTCTGTGAAAATGTCATTCTCTTTCTCATGTACCTCACTGTTGGTCCTTCTGCCTGGGAGAACGTCTCCCAAGTACTTCACCCTCCTCGACCAACATCACTTACTCAGGTATCAGAACTTCCAAAACGTGGGGAGATGGCTCAGCAGGTAAGAGCTCTTGCTATGCCAACATGAGGAACGGAGAGGGTCTGAGACCACCTGAGTTCAATTCCCCAGCACCCATGTAAACATTTGGACATGGCCACGCATGTCTGCAACTACAGTCCTGTAGAGAGCAGAGAGCAGAGAATCACTGGCACTTACTGATCAGCCAGTCTAACAAAACATAGCAACTCAGGGTCCAGTGACAGATTCTGTATCAAGGAAGTGTGTGGATGAGTGAGTGATACAGGAAGACACCTGATGTTTGCCTCTGGCTTCCACTTGAGGGTACATAGGGTACTTGCACCCACACACACAAACACAACACACACACACACACACACACAGACACACACACACACGTACGTATATGCCACATAGACCTACACAGATATCCTCAATTGTTAAGTTCCTGTAATAAATCTTCTTCAGTTATCCTTCACCTACCACAAAGTGAGACTTGGGTCTTTCCACTGTCTTCTTCAACCATGGTATGACTCAATGATGGCTTATTTGCCCAGTGATCTTATTCATCTATCTGGTGAGATTTTTGAGTCAAGAAGCATTTTATATACTTTTGAATTTCTATGACCAGCATGGTAGACAATAAACATTTGCTTAATGAATGAATAGATGCACATAAAAATGAAATTTGACATATTAATCTGGACCCCACTTCCATCGTTGTATTATTTTCCAAGAAGAAAGAAGGAAGGAAAGAAAGGGAAAAGAGAGAGAAAGAATAAAGGAAACAAGAGAAAAGAAATAAAAAACAAAAAGAAAAAAAAAACTATTTATGGCAGCTTTTACCAACCATCTGATCCTGTCAGTCATTTCTCCAGCAAAGTCCCACAGCCAAACTAGTTAGTGGGAAATTCACATTACCCAACAGGCACAGTGTTGTCTGATGGCCTGCATTAAATAGCATTGCCATAGCCAGACTGAAGATGTTTTTCAGTCAAGGAGCAAGTGGGAACATGAATCAACTAGACAGAGAAAATGTTTATTGAAATGTAAATGAATCTTTTATGCCTGTTCTTTAGCTCTTTTGAAATAGAAAAATCTGTAAGGAAATGGCAGCATTTGCGTTGCACCCTTCCCCTCCTTGCTTATTTCGACAATGGGTAGGCCACTAATAAAATGAAAACATAAGAATTTTGGAGAGGAAATACTTTATTTTTAAAATGCATACTTTCCTTAAAAAGAGCAAAAACAATAGTGAACGTTCCAAGCAGTAAATTAGTGTTGGATCAAACTCACTTTCCTGTGGGCCTGCCCCCTCCTTGCTCTGCATAGGCAGCAGGTGGAGGGGTGCATATTGAGATCTAAAGGCTGGCCTGCCACCTGACCCTGATACTGTCAATCCACATGGACCTCCTTTCAGGCAGCCTCTTCTGAGGGAACAAGGGCATTCCTCATCTGCATCCCTAGTAAACAGCAGTTGCTGGGAGAATTGAGGCTCGCACAGCCCTTTGAGTTGTGCAGATAAGAAAGTTCTCTTTTGAAATGTAAAATGCTTGAAAATGTTTTAACCATCACAGGGTAACATTTGCTGTCATGCTGAACAGGGATGGGAGAAGACATGGAAACATTTTGATATCCCACTGGAGTGAGCTTTTTGTGGGGGTCAGACTTCTAATGATGAGGTGATACTTGTCAAGGTAAATTTTTTGAAAAGTTGATCCAGAGTTTTAAATTTCTGCCCTGATTTATTCTGTTGTGGTTTGTGTGTAGCATGTTCACTTAGGCTCATGTGTCCAAACACTTGCTTCTATGTTGTTGGTACTGTTTGTGAAGGTTGTGGAACCTTTAAGAGGTGGAGCCTTGCTGTAGGAAGAGGTCACTGAGGGCAGGCCTTGAGGTATATGGGGGAGGGAGGGCACTTCCTTTTGGCCTCCACTTCCTATGCTGCAGTGTGACACCAGCTTCTCTGCCATAATGGACTGTAGAAACTGGAACTGTAAGCCAAAATAAACTCCTTCCTTAAGTTACTCTGGTCAGGTCCATAGCAATGAGAGAGTAACTGACACATACACTTTAACTTTCTGTCAGATGATCTCTTTCATTAGATCTTAGGGAATAGAACTGCAGTGGTTTGAATCAGATTCCCCCATAAACTCATGTGTTCAGAATACTTGGCTCTCGGGTGATGGCAATTTGGAAGATGGAACCTTGCTAGAGGAGGTGTGTTGCTGGTGGCAGGCTTAGGGGAGTTATATAGCCAGCTCCCCTCTGCTCTGCTCACTCTCCTGTTGCTATTTTCTACCTGCTGTGGCAGAGGTGGTGTCCAGCCTTTGCTCATGCCGTGCTTTCCCTGCCATCATGAAGCTCCTCCTTGAGACTGACTGTAATTTAAAATAAAGCCTGTTTCTGTCCCCATCAGATGTTTGGTTGGGTGTTGTGCCCCAGCATCGAGAAGGTAATTACAACAAGAGCTGATGATTGACCCCTACAGAGATGCTTCTAGGAGAGGACAGCAGCTTCCTGCTGGAAGCAGACCCACTCTTCTTTGAGCTGTGGGAGCGAACATCCCTGTTTACCTTATGTCTTAATGTCCCTTTGAGAATTCTAAATTGCATCCATCTTAAATGGTAATTTCATAACCTCTATTTGCATTTTGAGCCTTTGACACAGTTACACTTTAATGGGTTATAAATGCTATAAATAATGAGCCATAAATCTGAACCTTATATAGTCCAGTCAGAAATCATCTCTCTTCTGTGTTGAAAAGGGCAATTTCTTGGATATTATTTTAACCCTAAGGTAAAAATGCAAGATGATGGACATACTCCTCTCTCAGCTCCACCACACCTCACACCCAAGCCTTTGTTTTCCACCAGGTGGAAAAAGAAGTATACCTGTGCTGAAAAACTCAAGCAGCAATATATTTTTTTAAGCAAAACGCTGTCTCCTCCCCCGTGATAAATAGAATCTGGACTGCCTGACACTGGTGAACAATGGGTGAAATGGATATTAGAAAAATCTCATTTATCTTCTGCTTTATTTCTTGATAGGGGTCCTTGTCACTCGGACTATTGTGTGACCAGCTCTGAAAAGGGCATCTCATTAGTTTTTCTTATCAAGATAGCAAGGTCCTTTGAAACAGCAAAGCACTTACGGTTTAGATTCAATTAGAGAAACTGCACAGTGTCTGTGTCTGTAGATGTTTGTGTGCAAGCAGATGTTTGCACCCCAGAGCTCTGCTTTGATATACGACAGTGTCAGCCTTCCTGGATCAGTTTGCACCATTTTTGAACTTGACCCTGAACTCCATGTTCAGGCAGCTGAGAGATAAATTCTCATCAGGTCCCTTGATTCTGTCTGAAGCAGGATCCTTCTGGACAAAGTAGGGGAAACAGGCAGCCAGCCTTCTATGGAATGAGCATTGTGTGGATTTCTATTTTGAGGAGGTTTGTTTCCAAGCCCACACAAAAGCCCCTGATTTGCTCCACAAACTTCCAATGAGGTCCCCTGGTTTCCCTGGCTCCCTCCCATACAGTTGGCTATTCTGACAAGTGCACCTTGGAATGGTTATAAGTTGCCACATGAACAACTGGAAGAATGTCAACAAATCAGTAATGATTTAAGATATATCAGATGGAATTCATTTTTTACATCATTTCAAAAATCCTAGTGACAGACACATGAAGTGGGACAACCGCACATCAGGACACTGGAAATTTCAGCTGATACATTGAGAGAAAGCTTCTTTCTACCAGCAGCTGTGAAAACAAACTGAAAATGAAAATAATCCCACCAGGGTTGTGAATAGTCCCCTGGGGATACTGGCCTCTTTTAAAAGCACAAGGATGCTTTCAGAACAGTAGGGTGCCATGTAGCTCATTTTGTTCAGTGGTTATAGGATGCTAGTGACCTGCAAGATTGAATTTCTCCTGATGGCATGTTCCCAAATGATCCCTCACCAAATGAATGTTTGGGGGAGAAACATAGTTTACTTGGAGATTCTGGGTGAGATCTTAGAAATTCTGTGCTTCATTGTTTTTCACATAGGTAAGCCTTGGAGGAGAGACCCAACTGTCAAAATATACCTTTAAGCACTTTTTATAGTTGTGATCTGGAAAGTACTGGCATGGTCATGGAGCACAAGCTGCCAAAGGGCCCGGGTTTATGCTCTTCCCCACAGAGCTCTCGTGAATAGCAGGTACCTGGTGAGGAACAGGTGCTCGGTATCTTTTGAATGGATGAATAATTGAAGTCAAGGACAATATCCCTGTCTAAAATTCGCTTCCCTATAAAGCAGAAATTCCCATTTAAAATTCCATGGAAGGCTGGGGAGATTGCTCAGTGGTTAAAGTCCCTTGTTCCACAAGCCTGTTGAGAGTTCAGATCCAGTGCCCACATAAAGCTGGGCACAAAGGGGTGCACCAGCCTGTCATCCCAACACACTGACAGCAATGGGAGGCACAGTCAGGAGAATCCAAAGTTCACAGGCCAGCTAGTCTGCCCTTCCCAGTGCAAATAGCAATGAAACAGATCCCATCTCTAACAAGGTGGTTGGAGACCAACATCCCAAGTTGTCCTCTTACCTCCACACACATGCTGTGGAAATGCGTGTTCATACACACACAAGTCACAAACATCCATTCATGGACACAGAAAGAAAAGAAACAAAAGGATTCCATGAAAGTGGCATGATATTGGCTAACTGTGCTTTGGTTGTGTCTTAGTGGCCGGGACTAACCCAACCCAGGACATTAGGCTGTGTCAGGACACTGACTGAGATCCTTCCATATGCGTGAGTCCTAGTCCTTTGCATTAGACTCTGATGGATTTAAACTGTAATTCCCTTTGACTATACACAGGTGGTTGCTAACAAGGTTTTAGGCCTATGTTGCCTATTTTCAACTTTACAATAATCTGAGGCTCCCAATATGCTCAAAGCACCTAGAAAATGGGCCTTGAGGACCAGGGACACTTATCTCAAGTAAGGACAGACAGGAAAACTCAAAAGCCAATATTCACCTACTCATAATTTTCCTAAATGCTAGTCAGAAACCTGTGGACAAAGTCAGAATATGTAACAAGGAAAAATGGAAATTAACAAGGCCATGCCAATGGCAGCTATGTCTAGTGTTTGTAATCGTCATTCTTCCATGCAGCATGGTGAAGCCAGGTGCCACACTCAGGCCAGGTCGTTTGGTTCTTTAGGTGTTGTTCCTCCGCCCTTCCGTGTGTGCCCTCACTATGTAGCCATGTCTCGTTCCATTGCTACAGCACCTGATAGTGTTAAATATAATCTCAGTCACATCCATCTTCATGCATAATTAAGAACTGGATTAGATGCTTTGAAAGTGAAAATTGCTGCTGTTACTTCCGAGGCTAAAAAAATTATCCAAATCCAGTATTACTTCCTGAGTTTTGTTTCATGGAATATTTATGACAAGCTGTGATAAAATATTGATCCAGGATGTTCTGACTAGAAGCAGGTGCCATGGAGGTGCCATCATTATGTGGGACTGGTGGGGCTCTTTGTTTGCCGACAATCTCGCTTTAAGTCTTCAGCTTTGCTTTGCGTGAGTGTTGTCACCTCCACTATTTTGTAGTGAGTGAACAAGTGGAGAGCAGAAGAATAAGTGGTTTGCCCTATGCTAATGCTTTCTCTGCCCTTCAGTGACCTGTGCAGCTTTCACAACCTCTTCATTACACTTTTCTGGAAAACCCCTTGTTGCCATGAGGAGGAAAAATTAAGAATATAACACATTAGGAAATGGGAGATAGCCCGGTGGGTCCAGTGCTTGCTGCACAGTCACGAGGAATGAGGTTTGGATTCCCGACACTCGATACAAAGGCTGAGTGCAGTAGCATGCGCCTGTAATCCGAGAGTTCGAGAAAGAATGATTCCTGAGACTTGTTGGCCAGCTTGCCTAGCCGAATCAGTGGACTTAATCAGTGCAAGACCCTGTCCCAAATGATAAGACAGAAAGCGACTAAGCAAGACATCCAGCATCAAACTCATGTCTCCATATGCATGCACACACGTGCATATGTTCCTACACACGCTCATACACACATTCATACACACTCTATGCACGTATGAACAAAAAAAAGAATGTACCCTATTTCCTACCATCTGGACACTGCTCCACCTCTCCTTAGATTCATTACTAATTTTTGAGTTTGACTATTGGGGTCTAAGTTCAACAGCCTGTTCATACATATCTCACCACCTTGTTCCTTGTTCTTGCCCCTCTGGTTCTAGTTTTATTTTTTCCCTTCAAGTCCAGTCCTCCTGACCCCATTTTCCTCCAAGATAAATCTACTTTTTCTTTTTGTGTTTGGTGAGGTTTTTACCTGCCTGAGAATATCTGGTCCCTTCAGTTTACTACCCCATGTATTGATAAACACAACACCACTGTTCTTATATAAAAGCACTTTTAGATTTGCTCTCAGTTGACAAATTAAAGACAATTTTCAAGCGCAGATGTGAATGTAGACAAGGTTTAGTCATCAAACTTCAGTGCCAGTGTTCTGTAGCCAAATTATGGCTATTGCTTGCTCAGGTAAGATGCGCTGTCAATGCGTGATGATGACCAACCATTCAATCCGCCATAGGTCATTGTTCCGTGTCTCTCCCAACACCTCCACAGATGATGTGTCCTAAACACTCCCACCCTGTCACAAGGGCTCCAAAGCCCACACAGTATTTTAAGCTTCTTTATTTTAAAACTTCATGTGAATTTTGATCTGCCATGATAGACTTGTTCATTTTCAATTTTAAAAGGTTTTAACTCCCTCACCATTAAGTAACCATGTTTAATCTAAAATGGCTCAATGACTCTGTCACTTCTGTATCGTTTCAGTCACCCTTTTGCCCTGGAAAGGAGTGGGCACTTGTTATCCATCTATTGTTATCTGAGAGAATACTGATCTGCAGTTTGACCACTTCCCTACATTCCAGAATCAGATTATGGGCTAAGGATCAAGAGCAGATGCGTTTAGCTCCACACTCTCACTTATAAAAGTTTTGGACCCTTAAGAATCTTCAAATTACCCTAGTCTCATGGTATATAAAAATATATTTGTCTACACTCACAACCTCACAGCAATAGATAGAAATGACCCAGTGCCCAGATCCAGGGGTGCCCCATATCTATGTTGAATTATACCACTTGAAGCCCTGAACCAAGCCCTTGGCCCTACCCACTTCTTCAGCACATTCAGCATCCCATCTAGAATCCCACCAGGATCATAGCTGCCAGAAGCACTTGATTCCCATTGCTATCAGACCTGTCTTTCTTTAGCAGGCTCTACAGGTTGTATATAAAGTCACCACCTTTTATGTCATGAGTATTCTGGTTTCTGTTTCCACATATACTTGCTAATTGAACAGACAGATGAACTAGCTTCCTAGTTTTCTGAAACTGGCCAGAGAGGGACAGAGTGGGTTAAATAAGTAAAGTGCCATTTCCCTATCTACCAAACTCAAAGCTGCAGCAGGGAACACATAACACCACATTGAACCATGCAAGTCTGTACACTTTCTTTCTGCTTGATATAATGATATAGAGTGTTCTAGAAGTAATGGTCTGTAGCTTAAATGGGTCAGGTGTATATTTTGATTTCCTCTTACTGCTTGTTGAAAACTATTTTATGGCTTTGTAATTTTGTTTCTTGATATCCAAGATGATTGCCATGCTACCCAGTAGCCTGGGGAAAACCATCTTTAAATGTCGTGATTATTTATCTGAAAATATTAGAGCAATCCTATTTGAGATTTGATCTTCTTGAAAGTACTACAGGAGCCACATTCCACTTGGTTCAGTGCTTGAAGTGAAGGGAGGGGACATGCAGCTTACAGATTATGACTTGCCTATTACTTTACATATCTCCCCCTGAGAGCTACTGAATTGAAATGTTACATATGCTTCACCTTTCCTTATGATACACTGTAACTTCTCAAGGCTAAAGATTTCAATCCTGGATTTTCTGCTGCTAGGCTGAAACTGATTTTCCATCCATTCCCATTTGAAAGAGGTACTATGTCTAAAGAAACTATTATCCTTTGATATTTTTACTCTGATGAAATACGGATTCTCACAGATAGCCCTGCACACATTTATACATTTCTCATAGCCAGGAATGGTGACACTTTCATTTTCCAAATGATCTGATAATAAAAAGGCAACTATGTTCTGAATATACTCACCTTTTCTATCTTGTAGTAAAAAAGTGGGTCTCTCTCTCTTTTCTATTGAGGTTGGAAATCATTGAAAGTTGATGTTACAATGTGCTTTTTTTATTCTTTTTTTCTTTATATACACTCATGTCACTATTACCATAATAAAGTCAAAAGTACCAAATTCTTTCTCTGGTGGACTGGGAAATAGTTTGGCCAGTAAAGCTCTTGCCTCAAAAGCATGAAGACCCAAGTTCAGATCTCCAGATCCCATGTAAATACTGGATATGGGGGCTACACTATTCCCACAAGGCAGAAAGAGCTGGATCTCTGGAGCAAACTCACTACCTAGACTAGCTGAATCAGCAAGCTCTGGGCTCATGGGAAAGACTGGTTCAATAAACAGGTAGAGAAGGTTACAGAGAGACCCCTAATGTCAACCTCTGGCTTCCACACACATATACACACATATGTGTGTGCATCCACACATGAGAATGAGCACATACATAAAGCATGCATACACACATTCACACATGGCTCAAAAGCATACTTCCCATATGCATATGTGCATATTAACAATCACAACATACATGCATACACATCCAATAAAATGAGTGGAACCATCCCCAAGGTTGTTTTATATTTTGAATCCAGATACATCCTACCAAAACTGAGCTAGCACCAGAAACCACAGCACTTACTTTAACCAGAATTTCCGCTCACAAACATTATGTCTGAGTAACAATAGACCTGCCCTACAGACTGCACGTTGATTCTGGACCTGTGTTGGTTCTCTCAGGTCTCTAGAAAATGCAAGCAAACGAACATGATCTCACAACTCAACTCCCAGCATTCAAAATGGGCCAAGCATACATGGAGATAAACTTGTGTCCTATTGCTTTTGAGGAGACCCCGCTACCCAAGTGTATACTGAGACCTCTGGATTGGGGCCGTGCGCCTGCTCACCCTGCTACCGCCACATTGATCTTGACGGGGCAGTGATTTCTGTGGCCATTTAGATCAATCCCCAAGACAGACCAACAAAGATATCCACCCCGCCATAATCCCCTCATTGTGTATGGACAGATGATAGACGTGGGCTTAGCTACAAGAATGCCAATCACATTGAAGTCTGCAGAAAACTTTGAGACTGGATAAGGCTCCCCAAATGCTGTTCTCACATACAGGGATTAATAAAGAACAATGCAAAGTATAACCCAGTATCCTAGTTGTATTTTATTAAAGCACCAGTTTGAAGCAATCCTAAAGAAATTAGAAAGCAAATCATAGAAAAGCAAATAATGTGACACAGAAGAGCCTCACTGACAGCATTGTGAGTATTCAGTTAATGCCCTGACTTTGATAGAAACAGAATGCAGAGCCTCAAATGTCTTAGTAAAAGACTCAACTTTATTTCATTGAGAGCATTTAAACTTTTTCCTTCTATCGTGTGAATTATTAAATCTGCTCATGTCTTACATTTAAAAAAGCCTCGTCACTGAGCTAGACCTAAAATGAACCCAACATGGCTCAGGGAAGTTCGGGTGGGGGGGACAGGGATGAGGGTAAGGATGGTACCGACATGTGCTCTTTATATACTGAGTATGTCTATAACTAAAAAAAAAAAAAAAAAAAAAAAAAAAAAAACTACCAGTGTAGTTTCCCCTGATGAAAATAGTCCCTTAAAATTTTCTTTCTAATAATGGTTTATCTTAAACCCAAACATTGACTCTCAATGCAAAACTAATGCATGGCTGGCCTGTGGATCACTAAGGGTTATGGTGATGCCTTCCTCCTTATTTACTCATTCCAGTATTTTGTCATTTTGGACCTTCAGAATAATAAAATGTGTGTTCCATTTTAGACTGCCAATCACTCAATCACTTCTCTTTTAGTCACATCTTTGCATTTTGAAATTGTCTTAAATTTAAAATAATAAAAGTTTATGTGTATATTTTATGACTATTACATATTAAGCAATATAGTTGGGCTTGTTTTCACATGTGTATGTAGTGTGTGCCTGTGCATATATGTGTTTACGTGTGTGGGTAAATGTGCACCTGTATGTGTACATGTGTGAAGGACAGAGGATGACTTCAGGTGTTTTTCTCTTGATTTTTTTCCCTACCTTACTCATTGAAACAGAGCCCATAATGTAATAGTTAGCTCCCTGGATTTTTTTTTTTTTTGAGACAATCTCTCACGTGAACCCACAGCATTCTTGTTTGACTAGTCTGCTTGGTTAACTTGCCCTAAGGATCTCTGTCTGTACTTTCCAAGTGCCGGGATTAGAAGTGAGCCCCACGTATAGCCAGCCTTCACATGGGTGCTGAGGATCCAAACTCAGATCCTCACACTTTCATAGCAAGTGCTTTAATCCCCAGTTTAGTCTTAAATTTTAGGCAAAAAGTGACTCTTCACTAATACATTTATAATAAACAAAAGTTAGCAGGTAAATAGTTAGCATAAATCATAAGAAAACCATTAGTGTCTCAATGACCTCACATAGGAAAGAAACAGACAAGAAACTTGTGAATAAGAATTATGCAGAAAGATCTTCATATTGACATTCACAATGATGTCTAAAGTTTGCAAAGAATTAGTGACATTGGTATTTTCATGTTTCCAGTGGAATTTTATTTAGATTTAAATTTTTATTTTATTTAATATATACTATGACAGCTTATGCTGTTTTATCCCCTTGACCCTGCTCCCTCTACCCTGGGGGCCCTCATCAGTGGGGGTATAGAATTCACTGTATGGTCATGAAGGCCTCAGTCAGTCCCTGTGGGGTAGCTGAGGGGACAGTGCCTCGGGGTATTCTTACCCACCCTGTAGCTCTTAATCCTTCTGGCCCCTCTTCTGTAATGTTCTCTGAGCCATGGTAGCCTGTTGGAGTCTGGTTTAGTGTTGAGTTCTCTATAGCCACTTGATTTCTGCTTTGATAGGGTTTGATTGATTACCTGGGGCTGGTGGTCAGGCTAACAGTAAGAGCAGTATTCATGTCCCCCCTTCCTCTGTAATTTCTCCTGGGCCCTGGCATATGTGGTAAAGGTGACAAGTCTCATAGTGGGCAGTCGGCTATCATCTCGTCTTATTGATGGATCTTGGTTCTCCTCCGTTTTATCTTCCTTTTGTAAAATAAAACAGATTCTCCGAGAATGAGAGCATTTTGGGATAAAGGGGCTATGCAAAGTTATTTGAGAGACTTTTGGGTATGCAAGACCACTTTTCTCCAAAGAACATTGGGGGCTTCTCTCTGAAGTCTGTGAGTTCCCTGAGGCTGTGAGCCACTATTGCCTAAGAGTGTGCTTCTTCTGCTGGTTAATTTTGTAGTCTGCAGATTCCCTGGTTTATTCATGCTGTTGGTAACCCTTATCTTCCAGCAGCTCCCACAGGGCTCTCCAGCACTATGAGGGCTAGCCAGGAGGGCGCTAGTTCCCCTTTCAGTTCCAGCACGGTGTTCTGATGTCCTGTAACCACAGCCCGTGGTGTCCTCAGAATAGGGTCTTACCTTTTAGCTCTGGCAGGTAGACAAGTGTTTTGACAATGGTCTAGATTGTTATGGAATCCTCATAGGTTTCCCTAGCCAGCAACTCACTGTGGGGGACAACCAAATTCTGGACCAGTGGTTTAGACTTTTTTTATTTAGATAAATTAATAAACATCTAAACTAAGCAACTTTGTATATCATCATCAAAACATCTTGGACTTGTTTTTCTGTTTCAAATCTTCTGGTACAGAGAAAGACATACTCAGAGGATAATCTTAGAAAACACATTCTCTGTGGCTTGACTTTCTGAATGTGAGGGTATTCTGAACAGATACTTTTTCCTTTACAAACAATGTATTCACCATGTGAACTAGCTTGGTAGAATTTGTTCTTCAGAGAGAATTCATGGATATTGTGTCCTAAGACTGTGGATATCTTGCCTGGATAATACAGAGAATAATGCCAACGGTCTTCTTGAGAATTGTAGAGTCTTCAAGTGGGATGAAGATGTTTCCTCTTTGATTTCAGGAAACTTTGTAGCATCTTACCTAGATTTGAACTCACAAGCCAGTCCTTATACCCGCATGGGGTATTCCATGCACTGTGTATGTCTACTCAAAGCTTAAAACATATCTTTCACTTCTTTTAAAAAATTTTTATTTATTTATTTGCAAGCAGAGAGAGTGAGAGATAGAAGAGAGACAGAGAGAGAATGGGCACGCCAGGGCCTCTAGCCACTGCAAACAAGCTCCATATGCATGTGCCCCTTGTGCATCTGACTTAAGTGGGCCCTGGGGAATTGAACCTGGGTCCTTTGGCTTTGCAGTCAAATGCCTTAACTGTAAGCCATTTCTCCAGCCCATCTTTTACTTCTTATTATGAGAAAAATCAAACAGCCACCAAACCCTTGTTGTAAAAATGTTGCTTTGAACCCTTTTATTTAATCTCATATGACCTCAGTAACTTGATAATGACAATTTATTTTTGTTCTTTCAATCTTTTTGATACCCATTATCCCCTAATTCATAAAGAAACAAGATTGTGTCCTATTTACAAATAACTTGCCACTGTTCTTATGATGAGGGAAACTTCTACTCAGGTTAGTGAGTGAACTGTTTACTTTTTAATAAAATATTTATGTTGCTAAATCTGAAATGCCATAAGCATTGCAATCTTTAAAAGAACTTCAACATGGGTAATTATAAACATGCCCCATGCAAGTTAGTTAGCCATTAGCTATCCTACAAAAACTCTCTGAAAAGTCAAAATCCATTCTTCCCCTCCCTACCTTTTGCTCTATTTCTTCAAATCCCCTTGCTCATTACCTTATTGAATTCTGAATCCAGCAAGGGCCACACTGAAGCCCATCCTGGGAGAGTCTGTGAACACTAGGCCCATTGCAGTGGCTTCCACGATTCTGGCCTCAATTCCAGATCCTTGACCCTCTTCTTGACCAGAATTGACTGTCACAAGTGCAGGTCTCATGAGACTCTTTTTCTTTTTTCTTTTTCTTTTTGAGAGAGAGACAGAGACAGAGAGAGAGAATGGGCACTCCAGCAGCCTCTCAGCCACTGTGAATGAACTCTAGTCGCATGTGCCCCTGTGTGGGCAAGTGTGCATGCATCACTTTTTGCATCTGGCTAAACGTGGGACCTAGAGAATGGAAAGGGCGTTCTTAGGCTTTGCAGGAGGGCGCCTTATCCGCTAAGCCATTTCTGCAGCCTTCGTGAAATTCTTTAGTGACCATATGTGAGACACTTCCCCTTGCCCTGCCTAGCCATCCTCCACTAGATGGCAACAACCTGCCCTTCGCTTTCTGTTATTTGCCAGGTCTCAAGATAATTGACATTTTTCTATGGGGTGGAGTCATAGGCCCTCCCCACAACATTCACGATAGATGGCATAAGTTGGGAGACTGTATATATATGTATTTATATATACACCAGTTTCTCCTTGCTGTCAACAAATACCTGAAGGGAGAAACTCTAGAAAGGAGACAGTTGGTTTTGGCTCACAGGGAGTAGTGTCCATCACAGCAGGAAAGGCATGACAGGCCTGGGCCAGAGCAGCGATGACCATGTTGCCCCTGATTCAAGACCCACCCCGAGTGGCATACTTTCTCCAGCAAAGAGAAAGTGTCCTAAAGATTCCACAACCTTCCCAAATAGCACCTCCCACTGGGGGCCAAGTATTCAAACACATGAACCCAGGGGACACATTTTACATTCAAATGACAAAAGGGTATATTATACTTGACATATGAAATGGACCTTTGCAAGGGTGGTTAAGTTGAAGATTTTAAAATCAGAGGATTTTTCTGAAATATCCTACTGGGCTTGGTGTGTTATAAAGGATTCTAATAATAGGGAGGCACAAGAGCCAGAGGGAGAGGAGATGAAATGATTGAAGCAGGGAGGTAACTGGGGCTGTGAGAATGGAAGCAAAGAGAGGAAGAAGAAAAAGGAGAGGAAAAAGGAAGAGAAGTTAAGGGATTGACATTGGGGCTGGAGTGATGGCTCAGCAGTTAAGGTGCTTGCTTGCAAAAGCCTAAGGACCTAGGTCAGTTTCCTAGTACCCAGGTAAAGCCAGACGCACAAAGTGACGAATGGGTCTGGAGTTTGTTTGCAGTGGCAGGAGACAATGGCACATCCATTCTCTCTCCCTCTCTCTCTCAAAAAATACAATATTTTAAAAAGAGATTGACATTGATTTAAGGATACTACTTGAGGAGTTGGAGAATCAATAACCAAGAGATGCAGGAAAAGTCTAGAAGTTACACAAGACCAAAAAGAAATCTGATTTTTAACCCTAAATTAAATTTTACCAGTAACCTTTGATTGCTTTTACATTGGGTTCCTGGTCTGATATAACAAAGTGTTCATGGATGACTGTGACTTAAATAATATGCCAGTTTACCAAGATGAGAGTAATAGGCATGTGATTGCAGCAGCACTTCAAGGTGAGCGTATTATGTCAAATCAGAAGTAATAAAATAGAGACTCAAAAGGACAAGCACGTTGATAGCAAAGATCATTCTTGCTTAAATCCCAAGTTTTCATACTTTTCACAGGATCATGCTACTTCCTATAAGGCTTATTAAGACCCTGGGTGTCTGGTGAGGTATAATTTTAAAAAATTAAATATGATTATTATACAGGGAGGGAGCTGCTCAGATCTTAAATGTATTCTTCAGTTTGTTTTGATAAATGAAAATCAGACCTAACATTTCTCTCATTCCAGAAATTCCTTAGTGACCCCTTCCAGCCATATCAGTGTCCTCACCATAACTGACAATCAGATTTCTTTGACTGGGCGCTGCTTGGCCTCCTCTCGACGACGTTCAACAGACCCATAAATTCTCACTTTTGTTGCGTCTGCCTTCTTTCACTCAGCACGTTTTTTAAAGAAATCCTTACATGTTGCAAGTACTCACAGTTCATTCTTTTAGTGACCTACTTTGATTCTGTTTCGTGAACACACTGTGGTTTGTACTTCCATTCTTCTGTGAGTAGACATCTGGGCTGTTTTTCAAAGTTTGGACTTTTGTAAATGAAGCCATGATGAACACTTGTATCCAAGGCTTTTTGTGGGCATATGTTTCCATTTCACTTGGATACATTCTGAGAAGTAGAAATTCTGTGTATGTTGTAAATGTACATCTGCTTTTTAAACAGATGAATTATGTACATCTGTTTTTTAATATCTTGTTTTATTATTATTATTAACAACATATTTTGTATGGATACATCATGTGTTGGTACCTCTTTTCCCTCATCCCTGCCCCCATTCTGTTGGGGACCCTCCTCAGTGGAGTTGCAGGTATTCCCCATGGGGTTGTGGTTGTGGTTTATGTGTTGTGGGAGCAGTAGTCAGTTATTTGGGTGGGGGGGAGGGAATGCCTCTGGACATGATGTCTCAACCTGTGGCTCTTACAATCTTTCTGCCCCCTCTCTGCAAAATTCTCTGAGCCGTGGTGGGTGAGTTTTAAGTCTACTTCAGTGATGAGCTCTTAGGAGCCTCTGGATCTCTGCTCTGGTAGGTGTTGAGTGTCCTCAGGGTCTGTCTCCTACACTCTGGTGCTGACTATCAGGTTCAGCATGGAAGCAGCACTCTTGCTCGTCTCTCCAACTCCTCTGTGGATTCAGCTGTGACTTAGCTGGAGAGCAAAGGGCAAGAGGCCGGCGCCTAGAGTGGACTGTGTACTCTCTGACTCAGGGGAATAGGGATTTGGATACCCAGGGGCCAATCAGGATACCAGACCAAAAGGCCTGCTTCCACAGCCCACACACAAGGACTAGGCCTCCCTGAGGCAGCAGCAGAGGTACCTGGACTAGGGAACTGGGAAGCAGGGAACCAACCAGGACCTCTGACATACTCACTCCACTGAGCACACCCTCTGGAGCAGGGGACCCTCAATCAGGAAGGCAGAACAAGGGACCTGCTTCTGCAGCAAGCTGGCAGGGTCCAGGAAGCCTTGAGCTAGTCACAGGGGAACTGACCAGAACCAGGGAACTGGGAGGAGCTATGGAATAGGGAGATCTTCTAAGTTTTTTTATATTTATATGTATTTTTATTCATTTATATGTAAGCACAGAGAGATAGAAGAGAGAAAGACAGAGAATGGATACACCAGGGCCTCCAGCCACTGCAAATGGACTCCAGACGCATGTGAGTTCTGAACAATCTGAGGTTGTGCTCCTGTGGAGCAGCTGTTGGAATAGGGATTCTTGGGGGAGTGCACAAGAATCTGTCCTGACTATTCAGTGAATGTACCAGGAGGAAATCAGGGAGAGCAGGGAAGAATCTGAGTCAGTAGCTAGTTTCAGCTGAAGCCCTACCTCCATTTTCATCTCATAGAAAGATCTGGAGCATCACCAGCATGGGTAAGAAAGCTGCTCCGTGGGCCTAAGCATCAGCCAGTCGCTTTGTGGGAAATGACCCCCTTTACCAACATTTAGGAAGTAATCGTCCTGCTATCTCTGGGGTGAAGTGGCTCTTGATGGGGCCAAGGGAAGTCAAGCCAAGCCATTTGTAGGCAATGCATACCACCTGGCTGATGGAAATGTGCCTCTGGTAACGAGGGTTGGAGCAGGGCTAAAAAAGCACCTACTCTATCAGTCAGTAACTAGAAGACATAATTCTCCTTATGAAATGTTGTTCCGGCTAAAACAACCCATTCCAAGGAGGAAAGTACTATGACTGGAAAAGGCGTAGCCATCAGGGCCCGTATCCGATGCTCCAGTTAAGACATTTGACTAGGCTTATGGTGACCCTGAAGCTTGCAAGACTTCTCAGGAAGCAAAAAGCCAGCAATGACTAATTCGTTAAAGTTCTGTCTGGTGACCTTGTGACGTAGGGGTGGTGTGGCTGCAAGCTGAGATTCGGGGTTTCTTGTTTGTTTGGTTGGTTGGTTGGTTTTTGGTATTGACCCTATTCCCTATGATGACTTCTCATCCTGTGTCCTATGGGGCAGGCACTGTTCAAGTTGCAGCTATGAAGGCATGGCACATGAGTTTGTGCCTATAACCCAAGAAAAGTTCATGTGCCTCAGAAGTCCCTTTCTCCGTGAGTCTAGTTATTGAAGCAAATTATACCTTTAGGGGGATATTTTAATCCTAAACTGAAACCTGCACCTAAAGCAGCAATATCAGAGGGAGGGACTGCAAACCTGAGTCAGACATTCCCAAGTGTGTGTGTGTGTGTGTGTGTGTGTGTGTGTGTGTGTGTGTGTACAGGTATGTGTGTGCAAATGTATGCACATCTTTGTAAAGCTCAGAAGTCAGCTTTGGATATCTTCTTCAATGTCTCTACACCTTATGTTGTGAGACCTAAGTAAGGTCTCTTACTGAACCTGGATCTCCCCAGACTAGATGAGCTGGCCAGAATGTCCCAACAGTCCCTCTGGCTCCATCTTCCGAGTGCTGGAATTATAGGTGTGTACCACCATGCCTATCATTTTATATGGCTGCTGGGAATCCAACTCAAGTCCTCAAATGCCATTTCTCCAGCCCTCAAATGAACTTCAGGCCCTACAGTTCTGCATTGTGATGTGGTAAGTTCAGTGCACATTAACCACCTGCTAGAAGTGAGCAGTGTCAGGACAGCTTCAAATGCATCCATGGCAACTGAATGTCACAGTGCCTTTCCACAATCCTTGGAGCACTCTGTATGAACACAGCCCCCACCCAGCTTCTCCATCTGAACTGCAGTGCTGTGGAGAGTTCTATTCATTTCACTCTAAGGAACTATTGTTCCACTTCTTAGAAATCAGACAGGTGGTGGGAATGAGAGCTCTTATTGCAAACTCATCATACTTTATCATTTCCATCAAAGAAACAGAGGAAGTCCTCAGGCAGGCTTAACAGAAACGGCAGGGACTGAGAGGTGAGCATGAGAACCCTTTCATTTTAAGCGTGCAGCCACTGCTGTTTACACTCAAACTTCCGCGAGGAAGAACTTGCCCAAGAACAACAACTGTGAAATCAAGCCACATTTATGAATTTCTGGTTGCTTCTCTGTGGCTTAATAGCAAATAGCCACAAGTTAACATTTAGAAATGTTCAAAGAGACCACTCTGATAAGTTAAAATTCCTCTTTGGTTTCCCCAAAAGAATGAAAGCACAAGAAAAAGTCTCCAGCATCATATAGTGACAGAGCGAGCTTTGAGAACACACTGGCTACTCTTAAATTTCAGTCACCAGCTGGGGAAATGGCTGAGAAAGTAAAGAATCTGCCTCACAAGTTTCTTTCCACCAGCACCCACATCAAAGTTAGCCAACAGTGGTGGTCTCCAGAGAATCACAGCGATAGGGGAGGTGGTGACAGGGGATCCCCACAGCAAGCTGGCTAACTAATCTGGCAGAACAGGCAAGCTCTGAGTTCAAGTGAGAGGACCTGCCTCAGCAAATAAAGTGGAGCGGAATCAAGATTCCAACCTCTGTTCTCCACATGCACACACATGCAAATATACAAATACATAAGTGCAAACACCACAAACAAGCACAAACACCACACACATAAACACAAAGAATTCAGTTATTCCTAACATTTTGACATTGATTTTGACTACTAATATTTTCTAAACCCTGTGATAATTGGGATCCAAAGAAGATCTGTACAAATTCAAGGTAAAAATAGTTAGGAAGAAATGTCAAAGGATCATTATTTCTCCCATAATGCCCAGAAAAGAGAGTATTATTCTTTGTTAATGGGAACCTAGAAAGTTTCCACCTCAACTCAATTGAAAAGCAACTGAAGACATTTGTTTGCAATAACTTATTACTGGCATCAGAAACTCAATGTCCCTGACCCTAAATATGTTCCCTTTCCCTCAGAGATGGATCACAGCATATACGGGAAGTATTATTATATCGCTAACTCAACAGTAGCCACATGTCATATACATAGAGCACAGATAGACCCTTCAGCATGTCATCCTCAGGTTACTCCTGATCATTAACCTATCGGAACAGAAGGAATCCATTTTGTTGAAAGTGACATTTTAGGAGAACTTTGAACTTCCAGAATGTCAGTTAAATATATAACTGAAATCACTGAACATAGATGTATATTAACATCAGTAGAATAAAAAAAAAATACTAGAGTGTGGCTTGGTGTTTTATGTCTGTTATTCCCTCATTTAGGAGGCAGAAGCAGGAAGATTGCAATGGGTTGGAGCTCAGCCAGAGCTAGAGAGTGAGCTTTTGTCTGAAAAAAAGCAAAACCAAATAAATAAATGTAAATTTGTGAAAAATCATAGTAAAAGATATACAGATAAATGCACACACATATAAACCGTTCAGGTGATAGTAATTGATCATAGCTGAAAATATATTTTCAATAACTAAAAATCATAGGCATATCAGTATGATCATAATGACATTCTGAATAAGGGGAGAAGAGGCAAGAAGTAATAGTGGTAGTCAGTTTACGCGCTCACTGAAACATCCGTTATTGCAACTAATTTGGATTTCAGTTTTAAAATATAAATGGAGAAGAATTGTGAGCATGGAAATGGATAGTGCAGTAGTCATGTTAGCACACTCCTTTAATTCCAGCACGCAGCCAGGAGGCTGGGGCGGAAGGATTACCATGAGTTTCAGGCCATCCTTGGTTATAGGGCGTGCCCTTGTCTCAAAACAAACAAATAAAAACTCAGAAAAATAACCACAAAATGATATAAAAGAAGCTCTGCTTTGAAACATTAATGAAAATCAAGGTGTCTAGACCTGGAACATGAAGCTAATGATCGTCCCCTCCCTTGCAGTACCTCTCAGATGCCAGAGGCCACATGACAATGACACTGTAGGACATGTCCATTTGTAAAAGATCAAACAAAAGACAAGGTGGAGAAGTGAAGTTTGGCCAGAAATGACATGCTTATTCTGATTTTTAACACTGAAGTGGGCTATCAAACAGGAGTGTAGAATTTCAGAGATCATTAAATACAGCTAGAGGAAAAGCAAACAAAGATGGGAAGGGTTCGAACCTCCTGTCCTCTGGTCTGCCAAACACATCTTGAAGTGAGGAAAGTTTCTGTGCTGGCTTTGGTGTTGTAATCCCAGATGTATGCTTCAGGTGACTTGGTTTTCATAGGGATATCTTATGCCTGCATGCTTTCTCTCACCAAGACAGTAGTAGTTTAAAAAAAATTCTTGAAGTAGTTAAGAGATTTTTTTGGTAATGGTACAGATATATTCATGCTAACCGAAGTCATCATCATTCCA
The DNA here is from genome assembly GCA_036365145.1 of Orientallactaga sibirica. Lineage (NCBI taxonomy): Eukaryota > Metazoa > Chordata > Mammalia > Rodentia > Dipodidae > Orientallactaga > Orientallactaga sibirica. Next base: position 7,070,134 of record JAEOAD010001030.1, read on the forward strand.
ACAAATCAAACAGAACCAAGGACAATGACAATACCTACAAATGAAACCAGTGTGAAGCCGCTCAGCCACGTGGCACTGGCTTAGTCATGTTGTTCTTTGAGAATTTAAAGCATTTAATCATGCAGAGCTGCCTTCTCTGGTTCAAATTCAGGGGTACTTTACAGGTTGATTTAGACCCCCAGGGCCCCTTCATTGTTCAATAAGTACAATGAAAGCCCTGCTAAGAATAAAGAATTAAAATTAATGTCAAAGTGAATAAAGGAGCCGAAAAGGTCAAAATTTGTTCCTAGGGTCAAAAGAATATGCCTGCATATGGAAAAAGACCGTGGAAATCAAAATTAAATACAGAGCTTATGCTCACAAATTTGTGAAAGTAGCAAAACTGTCTGGAAATTGCATTTCCAATGGTTCTTTATTTCAAATAAATGATAAGCATAAAATATATTGTGGTTTACATAAATGTGTCTAAGCAAGAAATAAATTTCTGCTTTTTCTTGCAATCTCACTTTGAATTATCGCTTCAATTATATCTATCTTCCCCCACTCAACAAAAAAAAAAAAAAAAGAAGAAGAAGAAAAGAAAGAAAGAAACAGGAGGCCTCTCAGGAGTTTCATTGTCGTGATAATAGAAGTCACCAGCAGATATTACATTTTGGTAACAAATGAGCATAATTTTTATAGCTGAAAATAAACTTAATGCTGATATAATAAAATATAATTCTTTTCATTAATTTCATCTCAATTTTAATACATCAGAAATTAATTTTAGGAGTAGAATAATGTTGCCATGTTGCAAGTCATTGATTAACAAACAGTGGAATTTAAGACTGCTCTGCCAGGTAGGGTTGGATACATCAGAATCCTTCAAGTTCTTCTTAAATGTTAAGTCCAAGAGCTCATTTGGTAGAAGAGTATGCAATTCTAAGTAGAAAACATTTTGCAAAAACTACTGTGTAAGTTTACCCAACATGAACAAAGGTCCAGGAAGAAAGCCAAGGTCATGAACTCTATAAAAAGATTTCTTCCACCCTGCCGGGCCACGTGATACCTATAGTCCAGCTTTGTCGGTGGGCTTCATCTTTCTCATGGCTCCCAAAGAGGAGAAAGTCCTTGGACTGGCTCTGCTGCTGCTTTGGTGAGACTAACAGGTTTCATCTTGCCCGTGGTTCATATTCATTTACACGGTTTCCAAATCTACTCGGTCCCAGAGTGCAAATTTCACTTTGTTTTTTTCCATCTTGGACCTGCGATAACCTTTACTTATTCCCAGTCAAGCCGTTCGGGACCAAGTGTGCACCATTTGTCAGGTCAGTTCCCATTTTGGCTCCACCTCTCAAGAGGAAATAAGTCAAGGAGGCAGATCATTGGCCATTCCCGCAGCCCACCATTTGCATCCTTTCTGACCAGTTGAGAAAGCAGAAATTAGTCTGAAGTTGGCAATGGGAAGAGAAAATAAGGAAAGAGAAGAGCCTAAAATACACCTGTCTCAGAAACAGCCAAGATCTCCAGTGTTGGAGGAAGAAAGGTTGGTTTACCATGCAATCTATCTGTAGGGTTTGCTTTGTTTGTTGAGATTCTGAACATATACACATCATACTCATACTCACCACAGTCCACCCTTATAAACCAACGGCTCTCTGAGATAAATCAGGGGGGAGATAGCAAAAGGATGATTAACAGTACTGTACACTCAAAAAGGCAACACGAAATCTGAATGGGTACACTGACCCACTGGCTCTGTGAATGTGGCAGTCATGACTATTAAAATCCAAACAGACAACTTTTGGTTTTTCTTTTCCAACACAATCACAAATCACTAGAATAGACAGTTTCTTGGGTCAACTTTCAACATTAGTGACCTTGGTCAGTGGATGTTGTGAAAATCAACTGAGCATTTGTTTCTGAGGGAAAAGTATAACCTATTGCAAGTACATTTGTGTATGAGAGATCCCTCCAAAGCAATGAAAAAATGTGTGTGTGTGTGTATGTGTGTGTGTGTGTGTGTGTGTTTTCAGGTGTCAACCCATAAGCACAAAAGGCATAAGAGAGATACAGACAGAGAGAGAAAAAGAGAGAGTATGGGTACACCAGGGCCTCTAGGCACTGCAAAGGAACTCCAGATGCACGCACCACTTTGTGTGTCTTGGTACTAAGGACTCAAACATGGGTTGTTAGGTTTTGCAGGCAACACCTTAACTGCCAAACCATCTCTGAAGCCCACCCTTTTAAAAAGTTTATCTGTTGGAGCTGTGTTATTCTTCCGGATGTATTTTTAAATCCTCTTCTTTGTGAGGGCTTATGGAAATTAGAGTTTTCTCGGCAGCTCCCTTGGGTACGCATGCATTAGCCTCCATCCACAGGAGCACAGGGAATAAAAAGCACAACCTGGAATCAGAAGGACAGATGGAAATAAAATTGTGCCTCTCTGCTCTCATGGGGTGGAGACTATGCCATTTCCCAGCCAAGATTACTCTGAGCAACTCAGAATGGCAGTGCATTTTAGCTTTTTACCTTAAAAAAACAACAAAAACAAAACAAAACAAAAAAAACACTGTTTTTTTTTTTTTTTTTTTTTTTTTTTTTTGTCCACCCTTACCATGACCATACTCTTTTAACTAAATTAACCACTCAAATTATAGACCCAGTGAGGTCTAGAGTCACACTGTGAGGAACACATTGACACAAGCAATTCTGCTGTTGAAAGGGTAAAGAGAACAATCCAGGCAAAATACGAATCCAAAGGGAGAGACTGAGATATCCAAAACTTCAGGATAAATGTTTCCCTACTTTCAAGGATGTCTTTTGTGATGAAGTTTTTGCCAGTTTCATAGCCTTGTCATTGACATGCAGTAAACTGCACACCTTCTAAGTGCACAATTCGGTCAGTTTGATCATGTGTAGTAACCCATGAAGTCATCGCCACACTCAGAATAACACCCCAGTTCTCCTCAGATCCTCGCACCACTCTCTGGATTCTCCAACATAAACTACAGTTTATGACAAGGGACTGTTTAGGAGACCGAGCAAGCAAGTTGTCTTACCAGATGGCCCCACCTTCTGTATTGGCCTGGCTGCTTCTTTGTGATGATGCCAACTGGCTTGTTCTCTCTGTCTTAATCTTTCTCTCCCCTCCCTCTGACTCTTCCTTCTTAGCTCCCTCTCTGGCCTTCTACTCACTGAAAATACTGTTTTAGCCTTTCTATTGAAATCTTAACTATTGGGTAAGATGGAAGATCTCTAACATCTCTATTTTATTTATTTTTTTATTTTAAAATCTCAATATTTCCATGACATGAATCTCTGATGGACTCATGTTAGTATCTTTTGCTAAATATAGCTTCTGGGTTTCAATGTTATTCACATTAATATCTGCTTGACCCAGTTCTTTCTATTCTAGTGTCTCTACTAGGGTTTAGTTGTTGTTTGTTACTCTTTTTTTTTGTTTGTTTGTTTGTTTGTTTGTTTTTTTGCTTGTGATTGTCTTTAAAAGTAACATGTAAAAAAATCTACTTGAATGTGTATATCCGTTGGATTCTTGTTTAGATTGTTTTAATTTGTCTCTTTTGTAAAGTGATTTTTATAGCCACCCTACTCACTGCTCATGATAAAGAAGGACAGGAAATGGTTTGGAGGCAATACAAGTGGATTTGAATTTGGGCTCCCTGGTTGAAAGCAGTATGGCCCTGGGTGATTTCCTTTCCTTCTCTGAGTGTTAATTTCATTGCTTACACAATCGGGATGAAAGTATCATCCCAAAATACCTGGAATGCTGATTGTATAAATCAAAGAGGGAATATATATGTAGATGCCTTATATAAAGAGTAAAGTCTTGATGAATTTTTTTTCTTTTGCTGACAGTCTTTTGAGACAAGGAATCATCCTAAGGATTATATTACCCAGAGGGAGGAATTAAAACAAATAACAAGCAAGTGATTTTATAAAGCTGGGAAACAGAGCATCATCCGCTTGGCTCCCACCAGGCTGCAGTGTCAAAAGCTAAATGGCATTATTTCCAAAATACTCATGTCATGTTCTTCTAAAGAGGATGTGCATGTCTTGATCCTAATTTGCAATTAGCCATGTCTCCCTGGGAACCAGGACCAAACACATAAGAGGATTAAAGGCTACAGGTCTATCTTCTGCTATCACTCCCAAAATATTATCCACATAACACTCAAACTAGTGTACTTATTTTTACCGTTTATTCCCTTGAAATTTCCATTTATATTCATAAGGCATTAGTTTTTTTTCTCCCTAAAACCATAGAGTGTTTAATCTGAATTCTACTCCTAAGATTTTTGCCTAGTAACATTGCTGCTTGTGCAAGACTACATGCCTCATACAAGCAGGGACTGAGTCTAAGATATACTTCAAAAATAGAATATGTAAGCCGGGCATGGTGGCGCACGCCTTTAACCCCAGCACTCAGAAGGTAGAGGTAGGAGGATCGCCATGAGTTCGAGGCCACCTGAGACTTCATAGTGAGTTCCAGGTCAGCTTGGGCTAGAATGAGACCCTATCTCGGGAAAAAAAAAAAAAAAAAAAAAAAAAAAAAAAAAAAGCATATATTTCACATGGATTTGGTATGTAAACTTAACCCCAATCTGACTTCCACTGATTTTGTAGCCCATTAGATTAGAACTCACTTATGAATCAACAAATTCTGTTTAAAAATTGACAAAGAATAAAATAGATTGTTAATAGTTCAGCAATTAGACTATTATTTTTCTCTCTTTTTTAGTTTGCATACAGAGATTTAGGTACTATTCATTCTTGTATTTTCAAATATAATTTGTTTTAGCAATTATATCATTTCAGACTTTTTTTTTTTTTTTTTTTTTTTTTTGTTTTTGTTTTTCAAGGTAGGGTCTCACTCTAGTCCAGGTTGACCTGGAATTCACTATGTAGTCTCAGGGTGGCCTTGAACTCATGGTGATCCTCCTACCTCTGCCTCCTGAGTGCTGGGATTAAAGGCGTGTGCCACCACACCTGGCTCAGACTTCATTTTTATCATAGTAGTTTTAAATTTAAGAAATACTGGACAGGAAGGTACGGAGCTATCCTGTAATCTCAGCCCCAACCTGTGCTTAGCCTTCCATAGTAAAAATAGTCCCAGCCAGAGCTGTGTATAAAATACAGCTGATACGCTTTCCTCAGTGCATCAGGATCACCCAGTACTGAGTAATATTCTATGGTCTGGATACACACAGTTCACTAATCCATTCGTCTATGGAAGGGACTCATGATTCCTTCCAAGTTTGAGTAATTATAAAACTAATGTAATAATCTATGGACACTGGGGTTTATCTTAGTATTATATGTTCTGTACGTTTTGGCACTTTTTAAATGATAACCACTCTCAGTCAGAGTAGTTTCATTGCTCTAGAAGTCCTCTGCAGGCTGCAGTGACCATACATCTCTATTCTCAACTTGGTTGGATCTAGAGTCACACAGAAGACCCATCTCCGACTCTGTCTGTGAGGGAGATTTTGAAGTGAGAATTCAGATCACCTTAATTGTGGGCAGCACCATCCCATGGCTCAGGGTCTGTGAATGAATAAGAGGGAGGAAACAATCGGAGCACTAGCATTCATGGTTTGGCGTCCTGAGTACACAGTGGATGGAACCATTTGTCTCATGCTCCTGCCATGTGCTTTCTCCTCCATGATGGACTGTTACAGACCTGAGAGGAAGCTCCATGATGGCAGAGGAAAACGATGGCATGCGCAGAGGGTGGACATCACCTCCTCGCCAACATCAAGTGGACAATAGGAACAGGAAAGTGTGCCAAATACTTGCAAGGGGAAACTGGCTATAACACCCGTTAGCCCGCCCCCAACAGTACACTGTCTCCAGGAGGCACTAATTCCCAAATCTCCACCAGCTGGGAACCTAGCATTCAGAACACCTAACTTTATAGGGGACACCTGAATCAAACCACCACAGTATGTATTTGAATTCTATCTTGCAATATTTTGCTTCTTTCTAAAGAAGGTTTTTAAAATATTTCTTTGCAGGCAGGTTTACTAACAAGAAGGAGTTTTAATTTTTGTTTGTGAAAGTCTTCACTGTTTTACTTTTGAAAGATAACTTCACAAAATAAAGAATTGTAGGCTGGTGATGTTTTTGTTTTGTAGAGATTATTTACTGTACTTTCTTCTTGCCTGGAAAGTTTCTGAGCAGAAGTCAATGTAAATGTCATCGGTACTTCTTTATGAAGAAGTTGCTATAATTACTCTAGCTTCTTTAAAAAAAAAAAAAAAAAAAAAAAAAAAAAAGAGGCCTCTTGGTTCCCACAATGAATACCGATAACCCTCCCCCCGAAGAATACCCCAGAAGAATTGGCACAGGAGTGAGGGGGTCTAAGAGCAGAACCTTCTCATATAAAATAAATAAATAATAAAAGAATGTAAGTGTTTTTTCTTTGATTTTCTGTAGTTTGAAGTAGCTGTGCCAACGACTGGCATCTATCTGGCTTTTGTACTGCTTCGTGTTCTGTGAGAATCTGGGCCTTGTGGTTTGTTGCTGGACTTTTACTTGGGGGATAGTCTCACTTATTTTCTTTCATATTTCTGTTCCTTCTCTTTTTCTCCTCCTCCTGGTATTCCTGCTGCACATATTTTATACCTTTTGTAGTTGTTCCAAAGTTACTGAATATCCAGTTCTGTGGGTTTTGTTGAACCTTTGTTTTCTTTGCTATACACTTTGGTTTAACTTGCTGTTTGCAAATTCAGAACTCTTTCCTCAGACAGGTCTAGCCTACAGATAATACAGTCGAGGACACGCTCACTTCTGCCATAGAGATTTTGGTCTTTAGTGTTGGTCCTTTCTCAGAATTCCCATCTGTCCCTTACATTGCCCCTCTTTTCTGGCATAATGTTTGACTTATAAGCAAAACTTTTAGAACACTGAACATAGTTGTTTTAAGTTTTCTAATAAACCCACCTTCCCACCATGTCTGGTTAGGATGCTTGTTCTGTGTTTTGCACACTGTGATTTTAGGTTTCAGTCTGCTGTGTTTGTTGTTTGTTGGGTTTTTGTAGTCAAACATGGCATTCTGGGTAAAAAGAACTGCTGTCAGTTGGCCTTCAGTAATGCAGTCAGTAAGAGTATGGGAAGGGACTGCATTCCATAAGCTTATGATTCCATTTCAGCTCTTTTTAAATTTATTTATTTGCAATGAAGGAGAGAAAAAGAATAACAAGGGGCATTCCAGGGTCTCTTGCCACTGTAAAGGAACTACAAATACATGCCACTTTGTACATCTGGGTTTATATGGGTACTGGGGAATCAAACCCCGGCGATCAAGCTTTGCAAGCAAGTGCCTTTAACTGCTGAGCCATTTCTCCAGCTACCCCCCCCCCCTGCCATTTGAGTCCTTTAACAAGCATGTGCCTCTGGACTCTGAAGTTCCCAGTTTTGTTCACCCTACCCCCACCCCCAAACACACTGTCTCTGACACAGGATGGCTACAGTGGTCTGTAATAGAGTATGTGCCCCCCCTCCGTGAGGAAGTCTGAAGCTGGCTGGAATTGTCTATTTCCCTACCCACACATCAGTAAAACTGTGATAGACCCCCTCCAGGTCAGGTTCTGGTCAATTAGTTTTTCCCTAGAGCCAGCAATTAACATAGTACTTGGACATCATTCAACGTGATTCTCTTTTTCCCCTTTTCCTCTAGAGAACTACTAGAGGGTTTTCCTCCAGGATTAACTTTGAGAACTTGACTAAGGTCCTGGAGGTAAAATTCACAAAGATGTAAGAACCCTCTTGTGTTGGGGCTCCTCTGGAGTTTATAGTTCTCAGATGTGTCCACACTGAGACTCCATCAAATCCACATTTGCAGTTCTATCCATCCCACACCATCCACGGGAATTTTTCATTCCCATGAGTGCCTCTGCTCCACTGTGCTGTGGTTCTCTGTGTCTGCCAATGATGTTTCTCTAGTGTGGGGACAACAGATTGCCCTATGGTCTGTTTCTCTTCTGGATGAAGGACAGACTGTCGATTCGTTTGTTCTGACAGAGTGACATGTAGATGTGAAAACAAGAGGTACTCTTAGTCCTTTTTTACAAACAAGAATGTCAATTTTAAATTTGAGCAGTTAAATTGAACGTCTTTATAATCAGTCATTATGCCAAAAGCTGGATGAGCTAAATATTTAACCTTTAATTGCCACCATTTATTAATGAGATAAGCCTTTTCATATAGGCCAAAAGAAGCAGACCAGTTCAGCCCAGCTGCTCATGGTTTTATTTGACAGATGTTAGGTAATGATGGCCAAAGAGATGTATGGTTCAAGAAAAGAAATCTGCCAAAATGTTCCCTAGAGATATTGCAGTATACAGTTATATGATGGTAATAAAATACTTGGGATAGTCACATCATTTACATTCTCAAAATCATATAGAAACATACTAGTGCCATTTTAATTCTGGCCAAATTATCTTAGGGTTTATGGACAGGGCCAACAACAGCTACCTTTCCCACCAGATCATAAAGTATGTGGCTTCAAAAAGGTACTGACATAATTTCATAAATCCTGTAGTTAAGTAAAAGTCAATTGCCCCTTTTCAAAAGCTGGAAGCAGTTCCATCTAGTTGGAACTATAAGGCAAGCAGAAAGCTTTGTGTTCCTCAACGGCTCTTTGAGACCATCAATATCAGTATCGCTTAAGGACTTAATGAAAATTGTATTGGGTATTTTTTTCTTGTTGCCATAACAGAATACCTCACAGACACAACTTAACAGCGGAAGGATTTACTGTGGCTCATAGTTTGAGAGGGTGCCGTCCATCATTGCGCCAGGAACACGAGGCAGCACAATGCTCAGGGAGGAACCGGGGTCAGGCTCTAACCCTTATGGCATGTTCCTGTGACCCTCTGTCTGCCAGCTAGGATCCACATTCAGAAGGTTACTGGGCATTCCAAAGTGGTGCCACCATCTGGAGACCAAGTATTCAAGCCCGTGAGCTTGCGGGGTGGAATCTTTCACATTAAAATCATAACAAAACTGCATATCCCGGAGGTCCCAACATAAACTACTGAAACAGCACCTCTGAGACGGGACCTTAGAATTAGCTTTAACTCTCGCCGTTAAATGATTGTTAACCCAACAGGAGAGTTGAGAATCTTGATTTGTGTGGTCACTGCCTCCCTCGAACAATGTGTGGAAGTGTGACCTAGTGGTTGATTCCTTGTATCCATATTTAGAACATGGATAGCCCTTAAAATGGCTCAACTGTGGCTGAGTCGGGCTTTGGGGTAACCCTGTTTGTTATCTGCTAAGCAATGAACCCAGTTGCCACAGGGTCAATTTGATTTGAGTTATTCGGTTGACCAGAACAAGCCACTAATCAATGAGTGGCCTGATTATTTAGCACCTTATGAACAATAGAAACAGAGGCAGCTGGGTAATGCAATCTCCAGGATTGACTTGTAGCAGTCAATCTGAGTAACTTTTCAAAGACAGTCAGTTGAAAATATGACCTGGCAAATTGCTATCGCCAGTCTCACTGAGCCCCTCTGCCTGCAAAGACCAGACAGTTTTGTTACAAAATTACTTCTTTGACATGTTTTGTCAATTCTTTTCAGTTATCAGACATCAACATATTTTTCTCCTTATTGTTCATAATATACATTAATTTTAATATCTAGAGAGATATCTTGAAACTTAGCTTTCATGTTTTATTTTAAGTCAATAAATGAAATCTAATACCTTAAGAAGTTATATGGGTAATTAAAATTATTTTTATCTTACTCTCATCAAGTTATAGCATCTATATTTTAAGGTATCAGTGAGTTTGTTATTTACAAAGGAATGACAACTCTTATAGAAGGTCAATAATCTGGCTATGAAGCATCATGTGATATTTTTAAACATTTTTTTATTTGCATGTGTGTATATATGCAGGTGTGTGTGTGTGTGTGTGTGTGTGTTTTGACATGTAAAAGTCTCTTGCTGTTGAAAAAGAATGCCAGACATAGTGTCAGATTTTGCTGCTGGCTGTATATCAATGCCAGGGAATCGAACTCAGGCCACAAAACTTTGCAAGCAAGCACCCTTAACCACTAAACCATCTCCTCGGCCCTCATATGCTAATTTTAAGCTGTTCTTCCCCATGTGGAAGATGACTGTGATGGCCCCAGAATACTACATTGCATGTTTTCCTAGACATGCAATAATAGCAAAAGGCCAGAAATTAAGTTTGAGTGCACCTCTGCAGGTGCAGGAGACTGACTAATAGGTCCAAAACCTCCTTGCAATCATACACACTTTATTCTCATAACTGGAGTAGGTATTGAAATAAGGAGAGAGATCAGAGGACAGCTATAAATGTAGCTCAACACATTTGTAGATGGCAACACCATGTAGCAATGTCAAAATGTTGGACTTTCCTGATCACAATATCCTAGGCCCAGAATCAGGAAGTCCTCTGGATTCTAACTTCCTGTCTCTTCCATTGTAACATGTGGATGCTAAAATTTGAATTTCCTATAAAAATTTTACATTCCAAGAAACATTCCTCTTGGTTTTATTTTTATTTTTTTATGTTTTTTTTTAACTTTTTTGGTTTTATTTTTAAACCACTTAGGAAAGCAACATGAATCTTTGCTTGAGAGTTATAAAAATAGAATGAAAGCTATACTTGGCCTATGGACTATATTGTTCTCCAACACCTGCCTTAGAATAATGGAGTCAAGGATTCAAAATTGACTTTGGATGCCCCATTTATAACAGACTATTCTTAATATCATCTAACAACTATCTGACACCAGTAGCCAACAGAAAAATGAACTTTAAATCATGTGAACTATTTTAGAAACAAGTTTTATGGTTGTGTGTGTGTGTGTGTGTGTGTGTGTGTGTGTGTGTGTGTGTGTGTGTGTGTGTTTTGAATGGTGAATGGAATCCAGTAAGGATATAACCAGAGCAAATGGCTAATGTTCCAGGCAGTGACCTACATAAGACTAAGAAGTTACTCATAAGATTGATTCTTATAATATTGGTAGAAAAAATTTCTGCAGCAGAAGAAGGACATTAATCATTTTTCTTCTCACCAATTAGTTTAAGTAAAATAAAGTTAGCTATTAAGCATCAAATCCCAAAGGTATTTTAAACTAATACCAGCAGCATCTTATCTGCAGAGATGTGGTAACGATAAGAAATTGTTGGTGCAGTGGTATCCTTTTATTCTGATGAAGCCTAACAAAATTCTACAACTGACTTTTCACATCCACCTTAACATTAGGTCAGTGAGCTCAGCGAACAATTTGCAAGAACAAATAACTCCAAATTAATCTCACTTGCTTAATTGTCAAACAGCTCCATTCCAATATTTTCTTTGAAAAAGAAAGAAAATGAAAGGGGTGTAAGGAAGTGGGGACAAGAGACAGTGATGGGAGCGAATTATGACCAAATGCTTTATGTGCATATAGAAAAAGAGTCAATTAACAGTTTAAAGAAAGAAAGATTTTGAACGATTTTGAACAAATACAGGATGCATTGAATATGTTTCTCAAATTAAGAGACTTTTCTTCATTACTTCTAGGTCTACACTGCTCCAGCAAAGGGTGACACCGGCGCTCAGGTAAGGGCTGGCTTCTGCAGACTTGAAGCACGTTGCTCAGAATTCTGCTGAAAAGGTAGTAATGGTGGTTACTTGTGTGCTGCATTTTACACTTCGTGAGTCATAAACATCTGCTTCTTCTTTGAGAGTGTTTTCCTCTGGATTCTGCTTAGTGTTGAGACTAATCCTTCGTGCTTTTGGGTCATATTTACAAGAGAGCACTGAACTGAACTGGAGGTGATTCTGTGATGGGATAGCAGCATTGCTGTTTGGCTGTTTCATTTCACATTCTTGTACTACTATTGCTCTGCTTTTATGGCAAGATGTTTTATTTCCTCAAAACATCAGTTTCTTCTAAGGTATTTTAAAAAGATATTAGAAATATTTTCCTATAAATAGTTCTTTGGGTATGCATTTGGCAATGAAAGCTGTCAATTTGATTTCAACTCCATTACTTCTTTTTTTAAATTTTATCTTAATATTATTTATTTTAATTTTTTTATTATTCTGATTTTACATTCATAGAATTGGTTCCATTGTCCTCCTCCCTGTCCTCCCTCTTCCAAAGGAACCCTCATCAATGGGGAATGTGGGTCATGCATTGTGGGGGTACTCAAGAATTCTGGGGGGTAGGCCCCAGTCTCTGTGCATAATGCCCCAACTTGTGACTCTAACAATCTTTCCGCCCCCTCTTCCGCGAGTTTCCCTGAGCCACATTGGGGTCATTTTAGTTCTGCTTCAGTGATGAGGTTTTGGGAGCCTCTGTGTCTCTGGATATCTGGCTTAGTTGGAGTTGGATGTTCTCTGTGTTTATCTCCTTCAGCCTTTTTCTGGTGTCGTGATCGCCATGAACGCTGTATTCTTGCCCTTCCCCTGCGTTGTTCTATGGTTTCAGCTGGGGTGCTGGTGACGTGTGATTAGCTGATCCTCCCTTCAGGTTCGTTGTCCATCTGAAAAAAAGATAAGCAAAATTCTCCAATGGAGAGAGAAGTTAGTACTAGATAGAAGGGATGACCGTAGATGTTTTGGAGGGAATTTTATATGTATTGGCTCTCTTCTAGCCCACATTTGGTGGTATCTTGATCTTGGAGACTGAGCTCATTTTTTGTACCTGGTTTTGACTTATTTCCCAGTTCCAGCAATGAGTTCCATTCCACTGAGTGGATCTATTAGCCAAATCAAGAGCAGTTGGTAATTCACCATGGCTGTTTGCCACTACTGCACCTGTTTGAGCACTATGTCAGTTTGTTAAAACTCTGCTACTACTGGAAGAAAAAATAGGAGGAACCTTCCCCGACATATGACTGGGAAAAGATTTCCTGAACAAAACCGCAGCAGCTCAGGAAATTAAACAATCACTCAACCATTGGGATCTCATGAAGCTGAAAAGCTTTTTCACTGACAAGTATACTATAACCAAAGCCAGCAGATTACCCACAGAATGGGAGAAAATTTTCACCAGCTATACATCTGACAGGGGCCTAATTTCTAGAATATACAAAGAACTCCAAAACCTAAACAATAAATCACCAAACAACCCGCTCACAAAGTGGGGCAGAGAACTACACAGGGAAGAAATACAAATAGCAAATGCACATTTAAGAAAATATTCAACATCCCTAATCATCAGGGAAATGCAAATTAAAACAACTATGAGATTCCACCTTACCCCAGTAAGGATGGCTAACATTAAAAAAAATAAATAAATAAATAAATAAAAAAAACAAATGCTGGTGAGGCTGTGGAGAAATAGGAACAAGTTTTCACTGCTGGTGGGAATGCAAAATGATTCAACCATTATGGAAAGTTATATGGAGACTCCTGAAAAAGATAACCATAGACCTACCAACGTATCCAGTTATTCCCTTACTGGGCATTTTTTAAATTTTTATGAGAGAGAAAGAACTGGTGTGCCAGGACCTCCAGCCACTGCAAGCGAACTCCAGACATGTGCACCATCTTATGCACTTGTGCAACCTTGTGTGCTAGTGTCATCTTGTGCATCTGGCTTATGTGGGATCTGGATAGTCGAACATGAGTCCATAGGCTTTGCAGGCAAGCCCCTTAACTGCTAAGCCATCTCTCCAGCCTGTCAATGCCATAATGTCTGATTGGACAAAATGACATGCCACAGCCACAGAGCCACATTAAACCTGTCCACACTACGCAGTAAAACTCTAGGAAAAGAGATCATATTTGTTTTCTGTTTGTGTATAAGTTGTGGCATTAAAGTAGGATCCAAATTCAAAAGAATAACTAATTCTCTCTGTCAAATAATTTGTTCTAGAATTTTCCTTCTCAGTGTGCACTTCAGTATCTAGACATGTGGCAATGAAATACGTAGAAGCTAACCAACCGTTTTCAAGTCGTAGTCACTGAAAGCCTATTTAAAAAGCTTTTCCTCCTATTCTTAGGCTTCTCAGTGTTGTTGCAGTTGAATAGTTAAGACCACGAACTCTGAACCATTGTCACTGATAGATAGTTCTTGTTACTGGCAATTTCATTGATTAGAGCTTTTTTATTTGCTTTGGTTCTGTTTATTTTCATGGTCGTGTTTTTCATTTTTTTCAACACATTCCATTTTTCTGTTTCTTTTTAATGTTTTAATCCAATTACAAGCCCTGTAAATAAGGGCTTGCCACATCTCCAGCAAGTGCACTGAACTGTAGTGGAAGCTGGTTCTGATTACAGACAGGCTAATTTTCACAGGACAAGAGGAACAACAGGCAGTGAACTGAGCAAAGAATAATGGAAAGCACCTTGTTAGGTGACATATGGCACTGATTCAGGGCACAGATGGGAATGGAAAAGTTACTTAACCCTAAAATACATATGTTGCTTCTGATGGTGGCTCTGAGCTGAGTGTAGATGATCAGCTGGGTTATGAGAGGAAAATATTTTGCACGTTTTCTTGTTCAAGTGTGTGGTAGTTTAAATATATGTCCCCCAATATATTCAGTGTTTTATTAGTTATAGTTTGCATCTGCAATCACCTTGCTAGAGGCAAGGTCACTGGGGGCCCGGTCTTAAGGTGTGGTGATGGTTTGAGATTCCATTGTAAAGATATGCAAAGTGTGCCTAGGGGGAGTTCCTGAAGTGTGCTGGGCTTTTGGCTGTAGTTAGTTTTGCTCTGTGTGCTGTGTAGCTGGCGGCTTGGCTTTTTCTCTCTCTGCTTGGCCCTGTGAAGGCAGGCCAGCTTCTTCTGCCATTATGGAACTTCCCCTGGATCTGTAAGCTTCAATAAATAATATCCCTTCCTCCATAACTGTGCCTGGTGTGGAAGTTCATTTCAGCGAACCTGAAGCTGTCTGCTACAAAGTGTTTCACTAATATTAAGATTACCCACTCTAACTGAGAGGATGACAAAAAGGAATTTAGACTCTCAAGTCCCCACAGTTTTGATAACAAGGCCAAAAACCAAAGCCATTAAGCAGGAATGGCTCTAGGGGTTTTATCTGTCATCCTTTTCTCTCCTTGCTGGTCCCCTTGCACTCTATCCCTTTCTAGAAGTTCTCCCTTTATGGCCTCCTACTCTCACAAAAGAAAAAAAAATCATATACTTAGGACCTTGAGATAGTTACGATAAAACTTTTCATATTGCCTGGAAGGAACAACTTGGGACGAGGTGCTGATGATGCAGTGTTCTGACTGTTCTGCAAGGAGCCAACAGACGAGGACGAGCACACATTCCAGAAGTCAGAGCACTTTCATGGATTTCTGGAAGTTATGGGATCACATCTCAAGGCCAGTGACGGGACCAAGGGAGTTGGAAGCCCAGTCACTGCTGGCATATGGGTGATAAGTTTAGGGTATAGATATCCCTCCCCAGGGGTAAAAGCATCGATAATACATGGTTTAAAAATAAAATATAAAGGGCTGAGGAGATGACTCCGTGAGCAAATTGCTTGCCATACAAGCAGAAGGATCTGAGTTCAGATCAGCAGAAGCCATGGATAAAGCTGGGCGTGGTGGTGCATGCCTGTGTTACCAGTGCTGGGGAGCTGAGACAGGAGAAACCCCAGGATTTGTTGGCTTGCTATCCTAGCTGGTTTAGAGTCTTGAGTTCAGTGAGTGACCCTGACTTAAGAAAAAAAAAAGGAAGAAGAAGATGGCTCAGTGGTTAAGGCAATTTCTTGCAAAGCCTTCAGCTTAGGCTCATCTCCCTAGCACCCATGTTAAAATCACACCAGAAAAAGTAGTGCATCCTTCTGGCATTGGTTTATAGTGGCAAGAAACCCTAGCATGTTCCCCCTCTGCACACACAAATAAATAAACAGATAAAAATTTTAAAGTAAGGGTGGAGAGCAATTGAGGAAGACATATGATGTTGATCCCTTGCTTTTACTCACACACCATGCACACATATATACACACACACATGCACACACAACACATGTGTACCCACAAGTATATGAACAGACATACACATGTGTATGTCAATAAAACATAAGAAAAAAGTTTTATCATATTAGACTAACTTCCATCCCAAGAACGAACATCCCAGTTTGAAACTCCAAAATCTAAGAATTGGGAAAACCATCAGGCAGGGATGGTCACAGCATCGGGTGCCATTCAGTCAGCTTCAATCCACTGAGAGTCAAGCTGTCCTTATCATGAGGTATTCTCTTTGGTTATAGCAAAGCTAACAGAGATAGGATATTAAACACAGGTGATTAGTAGAGATCAAAATATCAGTTTCGAAGGAGTGATAGAGCTTTTAAAGAATTGTCAGGACAAGTTGAATGTAGTGGTGGAAAAACAGGTAAACTCTCAGTGCATAGTGTGGTTTCAATAAGCGTGCAGAATAGGAACTCAAGGGTGTAGAGATCAGCTCTGATTCTGGGCCTGCCCTCTCTTCCGTTCTGGTGGTTCTGTGTAGCTGAGCCCTAACATTACTTAGTAATTCAGCCCTACACATTTCCTTCTGTTCTTAGACAAATGTTAAATCAAAAATTTCCATAGTATTTAAGAGACATTTAACTGCCAAATGATGAATAAAATGTGTGATTTAAACACTGAAGCCTAAAGTTTAATGTCACTTTT
Source organism: Orientallactaga sibirica (assembly GCA_036365145.1). Taxonomy (NCBI): domain Eukaryota; kingdom Metazoa; phylum Chordata; class Mammalia; order Rodentia; family Dipodidae; genus Orientallactaga; species Orientallactaga sibirica. The sequence goes on from JAEOAD010001030.1 coordinate 7,086,746, forward strand.
ATAATTTTATTTCACTTTATATGATAAAATACAGAGCTGTAACTTATAATGAATGACACATACAATATATTCTGTAGATTCACTTCTTGTGCCATCAGAAGGTGTCTTAGACAACAGTCTCTCTACAACTCATATGCAAGGCTTGTGACTTGCTTTCCAAGCTTTTAGATTGTGAGTCAAAGGTCAACATTTCAATCCTCAGGAGATGGTCATTTGAATCCCCCTCCATTTGAGGTTGGTTCTGTCACCCAGGACTTCTATTGAGAAAATGGGCATTCTGTCTTTGTTGTGGAGTGATATGGGAACAAAAAAGTCTGTTTCCTAAATGGACCCAGAGTCTGTGGGAACAAAGTAAAGAGAATAGCATAGATAAGGCTGTTAGCAGTGAAAACTACTGACACTTCGATGGCGAGTATGCTAGTTTGCTTTTCTATGCTGACCTGAGTTACTGAATAATAGTTTTCCTGTCATTTTCTTTAAATGAAGAGGCCACTTTTTAATGGTAATAGTAGAAAAGGGAGTTGACTGTCCTCTTGGGGAATTATCATGGCAAATCTACGCAAACAACAGCTAATTTTTTACAATGTCATAGCATTATCTGATAGAGAATTTTATTTACATCTAACAAGGTCAAGATGGTATTTTTGGATTGTTGGCAAATATTATTAGATTCTTCCAATGTATTGATAAGATGGGGGGAAGGCTATACTTTTTGCAGCCCTCTGCTATTTGCAAATGAGATGGAGAAGTGTTTGAGGTTGTCACCGTGGAAGTTTAGATTAAGGAAAACCTTAATTTTAATGGGTTTGTTTTTCTTGCTAACTCACCCTACTGGTCAAATGGGGACAATTCCTGTATCACCCTGGGAGGTTGAGTCTACTATGTTTCTGAGACTTGTTTGTTTCTGGAACAGAAAGTCAGCTTTTCTGCCTTGGAGACACTAATAGAGCTGTGCTGGTGACAGGTGCCATCCCGTTCAGATGCTGATCCTGCCCTGAGTTCATGTTCTTGACTAACCGTGTTGTACAGCAGTCTTCCTGCCTAAAGTCCTGACCTGTGATCCTTGCATCTTCCTGATTCTTATTTCAGAAAACGTGCACTTTACACCTATATGTTTTGTGTTTCAACATGCTCTACACTTAAACTGTAAGGTTCTGTTTCCTTTTCTACTATTTCACAGGAGAAATCTCTTCTAGAATAAGCATTTAAGCATTTGTGAAACAGTGATACTGTGAATCTGAGCTGTTTTTTTAAGGATGGTTGTAGTCTACACCTAAAAAGGACTGTCGCAGAAATACGAAAGGTTAACTTTCCTCCACCTCCGATTTGCTGCACAGAGCTCACTGGAGAGATGAATGTGCTCTTTAAAAATTTATTTCCTGTGCAGTTTCTATTCCTGTAAATGGAAACCTGGGATCTCATAAAACTGAATTAAAATTATCAAATACTATTGAACCAACCTAATGAAAATTTTAACCAAAAGTCATTGTGAATTAGGTGTGTGATATACTGAGAATACAAGCCTTTGAAAAGTAGATATTGTTCTTATGTAAACTCATGAATGGAGACTTTCTTGAATAAATTACTCCTTAATAACATCGGAGAGTCATTGGCTGGGTAAATATCCCCCTGGAGGCACTCACTGAGGTTCCTGAATTTAAATGTTCAATATAACTTCATATTTGTCACCTTTACTAACGAGTTTTTCCTTCTGAAATCATTATAAGCATGGAAAAGTAAAAATTTGTATCTAATTTCTAGATTAATGCTGTATAAAAGACCTCAAGGGGGTGACGTTTTTCTTGCTGGATTGCAACATTTACATAATTTCTATTGCCCCAACATTTACACTCCATAACCTACTGTCAATTTGCTACCTGAAGCAGGAGAAAGAAAAATGATCAGAAAGCCAGAGTGTCTGGGAATCTCTGCTAAGAGCAACAATGGGCCTCCTCAAAGGCCTGATCACAAAATCATTTTTTCTCCTCTGGCTTGTGATTGAAGCATATAGACTTTGACGAGGCTCTTTCTAAGGCCCTTATTCCCAGCAAGGAATTCCACTGCTGCCACATTTATAATATGCATGAACAAGTTCAGCACAATGGCTGAATGATTCCCAGAGTTGTTATAGCTACAATCTGGAGTTTTACTTTTGGATATAGGATTTCATCTTCATTCTTTTCATTTCAACATTGTAGCAGATCGTCTGAGTTCTCTCTTATTGAGGGCCAGAACTATAGGACCTGAAACATTAGTTAAGAACTATCAACATATCCTGTACAGCAGAACCTTTTAAGGTAGAAGAAGAAATACTTATTTATAAACAGAACTTCTCACACATGAAGAAGCAAGGCAATTCCTGGACACCTGAAGGAATAGCACTCGATGGCTGTTCTCAGAAAGAAAAATAAAAACAAATTGTCAACCTTGTCCTCCAGTGCTGCCTACATCTTGCTTAGGCTCCGACTCTGCGTGGTTAGCTAGACTCACAAATGTACCGTAGTTTCGGTCCCTAGTGGATTGAGCCAGGAGAGGAAAACCCAGTTGCAGCAAGGCACCTCTGACCATGGCTTCTTTCTTTTATAAACGTGTATGAGTGGTCACGTGTGTATGCCTGTTCATTGTATGCAGGTACAAGGTGGATATGCACATGGAGGCCAGCAGACAATCTTTAGTGGTGTTCTTCTGGAATACAGTTCACCTTTTTCTGACATTTTAATTTTTTTATTATTTATTTTGCAAGGAGAGAGAGAGAGAGAAAGAATATAGGTGTTTCAGGGCCTCTAGCCACTGCAAATGAACTGGGAACCAAACCCAGGTCATTAGCCTTTGCAGGCAAGCATCTTCACTGCTGAGCCATCGCTCCAACCCTAGTACACCTATTTTTAAGATGGGGTATCTCATTTGTCTGGACCTTACTATTTAGGCTTGACTGGCTGGCCAGTGAGTTCCAGTTATCCTCTTATATCCAATCCCAGCCTGCCCCCAGCAGGGGCATTACAAGCCTGTGCCAACAAATCTGACAGTTTTATATGGGTATTAGAGATTGACCTCAGTCCTGGTGCTTGAGAGACAAGCACTACTGAGTGACCTAGCTCCCCAGTCCTGCACATGGCTTCATTGCATAAAGTCAGTTAGGCAAAGTGACACACACATGTAATCTCAACGTTTGAGAAGCACAAGCAAGTGGACTGCCAGTCCAAGGACATCATGGACTACATAGTAAGATTCTGCCACAAAATGATGAAAAGGAATGTTAACACTTACGGACCAATCACGCTTATATAACTGATTATATGAAAATGAATGCTACTTTTTCTCAATACTATAATTTTTATAACTTTTGCAACATATAAGCCTAAGAAATCATATTTAACAAAACTGTCATATAAAAATGTAAACAAGTATTTTAATATTACTGTGAAATTAGCACATAGGCTTAATGAAATAAACAGAAAGATATTCAAGGATGGTTTATGGCAATGATTTTACCCCTAAGCAAGCTCCAGAGAAGTTATTTAAATCACCATTGCAGAAAACACGTTTGCCTAAATTAGCAACCTGTACTAAACCAGAAATTAAATTTGGCCCCATATTACATGACAAATTCATTTAAACACATATATGTAAACAAAACTCTATATCAAAACAAAACATATTTTGACTGAATTTCATCAGGAAATCAAATATGAAATTCTGAAGTAAATACTTCTCAGGCAGCTTCACTCAACTAGTATAGCTTGAGAACATTCCAAGCATTCCTGAGACCTTCACACAGAAGCTCTAGCAGCAGAGATCAGTGCAGATGATTTTGAGAATGAGGTTAAGACGGTGACCTCTCTGAAGCATATGAACCATAATGGGCAAGCACAGATACTGAGAGCTACAGTCTTCAGTAGGCTCTGCTGTGTCTCTTTGTATCATTTCCCCCAGTTCTGAACTCACTTCCCTTCTTCACTACCTCCTTAGAGGTTTCCTCCTTGCCAGAAGATTCCAACTTCACAGTAGAAGTTCCTGGAACTTTGTTCCTTTTTTTATTTAAAATATTTTATTTATTTATTTGAGAGAGAAAAATAGGTGATAGGTAGATGGATGGGTAGATGATAGATAGATAGATAGATAGATAGATAGATAGATAGATAGTAAGATAGATAGATGATAGATAGATAGATAGATAGATAGATAATAGATACATGATAGATGATATCAGGGTGCATCAGGGTCTCTTGCCACTGCATACAGACTCCAGATTTGTGAGCCACCTTGTGCATCTGGCTTTAAGTAGGTGCTGGGGAAATGAACCCAGGTTCTTAGGCTTTGCAGGCAAGTGCCTTAACTGGTGAGCCATCTCTCCGGCCCCATTTTCTTCTTTTGAGTAGTTTATTAAGATGCCTAAATTGCAAGTGATACTCTTAGGCCACAATATGACCTAGAGCATAATGACCTTGTGTTTGAGGTTTGAGTTAGGCCAAACAAAGATGTTTTCTAGTCTGTTAACCTATGTGATCAAAATGCTCTCCATAGCTTAGTAAGAGCTGTTCATACATATGTCTATGAAATGTATTATACAGGGTATACTGCTTTCCCAAAGCAGAAAAATGAATCAAAAATATCTGCCTGTTTCCATCAAACATCCCATCAGTATATATTGCTTTGCAATAGTTCATGTTTTAATGACAGTTTACTGGATGCAAACTCTTAACTAATTTTAAAACTAAATGTACATAGGGAGTTTACTTTTCTTTTATTGTCTTTTCTTTATCAGATATTATTCTTATAGATGATAGTATCATAACACCTACTTTAGAATGAGACCTAAGTTGCTGTCCACCTGGAACCTAACGTTCAGTGTGAGGCTGGAGGACATCAAGCATACAGCACAAGTGCAGGTAGAAGTAAGAGACAATGAGAGAATCTTCTCAAGGCCTGGGAATTGCAGCGTGGTAATGGTCATTTGCAGGAAGATTTATAAGGCAAGTAAGTCTGGAGAATTGTTGATGTCACCAAACAGGTCTTGAATGACAAGCTGCCCACTGCAAACAGGAGGCCCATGAAACCCATTTTGCTGAGAGTGCTTAAGAATTGTTGTTAGGGCTGGGGCTACGAACTGGAGGGTCTATAGAAACCAGATCTAAGTCTTCATTATTCATTCATGTCTGTGGTGGTTTGAAGCATATGTTCCTCATAGACTCACCTATTTTGAAAACATGATCCCCAGCGGGTGGCATTCCAGGAGGTAGAGCTGAGTAGATAGCCTCAAGAGTCCATGAGATCTAATGACTATTAAGCCTATTAAGTGAGCTCTAGGTTCAGCTAGAGACCCTGTCTCAAAGAGCAAAATGAGGAGTGACCTCTGGCAGGGAAAGCATGGTGTAGCAGACAGCTTCAGGTTCGCTGAGATGAATTTCCACACCAGGCACAGTTATGGAGGAAGGGATATTATTTATTGAAGCTTACAGATCCAGGGGAAGTTCCATAATGGCAAGAGAAGAGGCCTGCTCTCCACAGGGCCAAGCAGAGAGAGAGAGAAACCAACCAGCCACCACAGCACACAGAGCAAAACTACAGCCAAAAGGTCACACAACACACTTCAGGAACTCCTGCTAGGCACATTTGCATATCTTTACAATGGAATCTCAAATCCACACCTTAAGACCAGCCCCCAGTGACATTGCCTCTAGCAAGGTGATTGCAGATGCAAACAATAACTAGTAAAACACTGAATATATTGGGGGACATATATTCAAACTACCACATTCCGCCCCTGGCCCCCAATATATTTAGCTCCTGGCCCCCAATAGATTTATAACTACCACACATTGTAACTTGTACTCAGTCCAATTTCAAAGGTTCTCACAGTCTTGACCAACTTAAGATAGTGAGTCCTGTAAAAATCAAACAAGTTAAATACTTTCAACATGTAAAGGCACAGATTAAACGTCTTTTAACTGGTATAAGGCATAGCAAGGAGGAACTAAAACAATGCAAACTCAACCACCATCAGCAGTCATCAAACTTCTGCAGTTCAAGTTCAATATAACCAGAGACTAACAGTCTTCAGGTTTTCCAATTCCACCCCTCCAGATGGGCAGAATAGCCAGGGAAAACTTCGATCCTAGGCCAACACTGCACTCCATGGTAGCCCTTTTGCACAGTCCTGGTATTTCCAAAACATCTTCAGGTCTCCATGCAAACCACGGTCCATCTTCCAAAAGGCTCTTCCAGCCTATTCCTCAGGGACTTCATGCCCTGCCTCATGCCACATCTCAGCAGCGGCTCCTAGAACCCTGTGCAATACATGACCACTCCATGCATTTTTCATGCTTCCAAAACTAATACCAGGTGTGCAGTACACAGCCATATTCTTAATCCAGGGACAAAATAAACCATAGCCTTGAAAAGCAGGTTCTTTCTCCAGTCAGCTCTTCCAAGAATTTGCATTTTTAACAGTCTTTCCTCAGGCATCCTCTCCATTGTTTTAATGTAAATCAAGTCAGGCCACCTTCCTTCCACCTTCCTTAAGATTGCTAATGCATTGACAATAGCAGCTCCAGCAACCTAAAACCAGTCTTATTGCCTCTAATTTTAACTTGCTTGAGGTTTTCCAACTTAAAATCTTAAAATCTCAGTCCGATATCTTTAGTCAAGCACATCCGTCCATTACAAATTTAACCTTGATCAAACACTCTGGGCCTGGATAGCGGAACGTAGCCATCCCTTATGCCAGTAGCCCAGTTCCAACAAAGTCCTCTGCCGTCTCTCCTTCCCCTTAGAAAGCTCATAAGCCAAGCCTCGAAGTTCAATAATGTCTGCACTTAGCATTCTCAAACTCTCATCAGAATAGTCCATAAAACTTGGCTTACCACTCCAGAAGGCATCTTCAGTTGCAAGCACCAAGTCCATGCCCATTCCTCCAAAACAAAGGTTCCAAAAGACGAATATCCACACGGTCAGGTTCATCTCACCCCACACTCCTCGGTACCACTTTACTGTAGCAGACAGCTTCAGGTTCGCTGAGATGAACTTCCACACCAGGCACAGTTATGGAGGAAGGGATATTATTTATTGAAGCTTACAGATCCAGGGGAAGTTCCATAATGGCAAGAGAAGAGGCCTGCTCTCCACAGGGCCAAGCAGAGAGAGAGAGAAACCAACCAGCCACCACAGCACACAGAGCAAAACTACAGCCAAAAGGTCACACAACACACTTCAGGAACTCCTGCTAGGCACATTTGCATATCTTTACAATGGAATCTCAAATCCACACCTTAAGACCAGCCCCCAGTGACATTGCCTCTAGCAAGGTGATTGCAGATGCAAACAATAACTAGTAAAACACTGAATATATTGGGGGACATATATTCAAACTACCACACATGGCATGAGCAGAGGCTGGACACCACCTCTGCCACAGCAGGTGGAAAACAGCAGAAAGAATTGGCCTAACTCTAGCAAGGGGAGCTGGCTCTAATAGCCTTAAGCCTGCCCCCAGGAACATGTCTCCTCCAAGGCTCCACTTCCCAAATTGCCACCATCTGGGGACCAAGCATTAAGAACACATGACTTTATGGGGGCATCCTTCTCAAACCACCACAAAATGATAAGCACACGTTACTTCCTTTACTTTTTCATCCTGATTCTAACCACTTCAGAAAGGAGCAACTCGAACTAGGTGTGGTGGCACATGCCTAGCAGGCTGAGGCAGAAGGACCAAGAGCTCAAGGACATCCAGAACTACAAAGAGAAATCTTGTCTAAAAACACCCAGAAAGCATGTATCTTTTACCAGAATAACCCGTCTAACCTCTGAAGCTACCTTCTCAGTGAGTTGTAGGTCAAAGGATGACCCATATCTAATGTCATATGGCAAACATAGTTGGGGTTCACAAGTTCCTGGCTGGCTTCTATTTTACTCTCTATTATTCTCCAAGAAGTTGGTAATTAATGGGTTCTCATAGTTCTTAGCTCTTTATTAATCGGCAACAACAAAGGTTTGAGGTTGGAGCAAGCTTAGTGGTAGAGCACTTGCCTGGCATGCTCGAGGCCCTGGGTATCATAAGGAGGAAGACACAATAATTAAAGTGCTATTTTCACCTGACAGCAGAGTGGGCAGAGTTGTCAAGAGTCTGTATTTCAAAAACACAAAATACAATACAATACCACCTGTGGGGGGGAGAGAAAGAGGGGGGGCGTTTGGGAGGTGAATGTGCATGTGTGTGCATACTTATAGAGGCCAGATGCCATTTTGGGGTGTTGCTCAGGTGCTAGCCACTTTGTTGTTTTTTTTTCTTTTTCAAAAAATTTTTATTAGATATGGACATATTTAGTATGTAAACAACATATCTTGGTACCATCCTTTTCCTCCTCCCTGCCCCTTTTCTGAAGAGTCCTTCCTCGTTGAGGATGCAGGTCAACCCCATGGGGATTGTGGGTCATGCATTATGGGTGGAGAGGGAATGTCTCTGTGCAAAACAACCCAACTTGTGGCTCTAACAATCTCGCTGCCCCCTCTTCCATGAAATTCCCTGAGCCATGTTGGGGGTGTTTTAAGTCTACCTCAGTGATAGGCTCTTAGGCGCCTCAGGATCTCTGGTTTGGTAGGTGCTGAGTGTCCTCAGTGTCTACCTGCTTCACCCTTTTGCTGATATCAGTTTGACTAAGAAAGCAGCTCTCTTGCTCATTTTCCCAATTAATCTGTGGTTTCAGCTAGAGCCAGGGTGGAGTGCACTGAGTTATTTATCTCCTCAAGTCCAGCTCCCATCTGAAAAAAAGAAGCAGATTCTCCAATGTAGAATGACATCAGCACTGGTTAAATTGGATAACCATTATTAATTTAGAGAGAATTAAAAGGGTGCAGACTCTCTTATAGTCTAAGGTTAGTAGGAGCTTGACAGTGGAAAGCAGAATCATTATCTGGATATGATTATGACATGTTTCCCAGTTCCAGATATGGTTTCCTTTACACTGAGCAGATCTGTTAGCCAATCCAAAAGAAGTTGGTTACCCACCATGGCTGTGTGCCACTATTGCACTTGTGTGAACATTACATCAGGATGTTTGCTTCTGAGTCGCTTAGACTTTGAGTTGCTTGGATAGATGTTGGCCAATTTCCCCGTTAGCTCATGTAGTGTCTTCCAGCACTAGATGGACTAATTGTCTGGTTACTGGCTTTCCTCCAGATTCCAGCCAGGTCTCGCCACGGTCCGAGCCAACAACATATGGTGTCTTCAGCAGTAGGGTCTTACCATTAACCTCTGGTGGTAATCAAGTGCTCTGACAGAAGTCTGCTTGTTTGGTTTGGGATATCTAATAGGTCTCTCTGATCAACAGCTCATTGTAGATGTAAATCACATCCTGGTACAGAGAATTACAGGCCAGTGCCAAGGGAAAAGAAAACTGAAAATAATAAGACAGAGAAGATAAATAGGAGAAATTTAAGGTTAGGCTTCATCTCACCCATTCCAGGGCCCTTCTATTCAGGTCTTCCCACTAAGGTCTTCTTGAGGGTTCTACCTTTAGTCTGATTTCCAGGATATAGGATTCTATGATACCAGTTCAATTTGGGTTCAGTTTTGTGCCCCCCCTTATCCTTGCCCCAAGCCCTACCCTCCCTATTATCCAAGCCTCAAGATGCTATTCAGGTATGTCAGCAACTCGGGCTGATCCAGGTTAGGAAACACAGATGAGTGAGACCGTGTGAGTTCACATAGAATGATCCATTCCAAGTTCAACCATTTTTCTACAAATTTCATTGTGCCATTTTTCCTTACTGTTGAGAAGAATTCTATCATGTAGATATGCCACATGTTGGTTATCCATTAATCCAATGATGGGCACCGGGGTTGATTCCAATTCTTAGCTATTATGAACTGAGCAGCTATAAACATGGTTGAGCAAATATCTCTGAATTGAGATGTGGAGATTTTAGGGTCAATGCCCAGTAAGGAAATAACAGGGGCTGTTGGTAAGTCCATAGTCATCCTTTTCAGGAGTCTCCATATTGATTTCCATAGTGATTGTACAAACTTACATTCCCACCAACAGTGAATGAGTGTTCCTATTTCTCCACATCCTCAATAACATTTGTTTTCATTTGATTTTTTTAATATTTGCTGTCCTTACTGGGGTAAGGTGGAATCTCATAGTTGTTTTAATTTTCATTTCCCTAATGGTTAGAGATGTTGAACATTTTGTCAAGTGTGTTAGCCATTTGTAATTCTTCCTCTGAGAACTCCCTATTCAGTTCTCTGCCCCACTTTTGGAGTGGATTGTTTGATATTTTTTTATTGTTTAGTTTTTTGAATTCTTTGTAGATTCTAGATATTAAGCTTCTGTCAGTAGTATAGTTGGCAAAGATTTTTCCCATTCAGTGGGTAATCTATTGGCTCTGGTTATGGTATATATGTCTGCACAAAAGCTTTTGAGCTTCATGAGATCCCATTGGGTGAGTGCTTATTTAATTTCCTGGGCTATTGGGATTTTGTTCAGGAAGTCTTTTTCCAGTCCTATATCATGGAGCATGCCTCCTATTTTTACTTCCAGTAGTTGAAGAGTTTTGGGTCTTATATTGTTGTCTTTAATCCATTTGGACTTGATTTTTATGTATGGCGAAATAAATGGGTCGAATTTCGTTTTTCTACACATGGTCATCCAGTTTGTCCAACACCATTTGTTGAAGATTCTGTCTTTTCTCCAGTCTACATTATTGGCACCTTTGTCAAAGATCAAGAAGATGTAGTTACTTGACCTAAGTTTCTGTTTTTATTCCAGTACCATGCTGTTTTTGTCAGTATGGCTTTGTAATATAGCTATAGATCAAGTATGCTGATAGCACCAGAGGGTTTTTGTTTTTTTGCTGAGGTTATGTTTGTATATCTGAGACCTTCTGCCGATCCATATGAATTTTGAGATCATTTTTCAATCTCTGTGAAGAATGATGCTAGTATTTTTATTGGTATTACATTAAACCTGTACATTGCTTTTGGTAGAATTGTCATTTTTACAATATTAATTCTACCTATCCAGTAGCATCAGAGGTCTCTCCATCTTCTCAACTCCTCCTCTATTTCTTACAAAGTTTTTTTTTTAAGATTTTATTTTTATTTATTTATTAGAGACAGAAAGGGAAAGAGAGAGGGGAAGAGTGAGAATGGGCATACCAGGGCCTCTAGCCATTGCAAATGAACTCCAGACGCATATGCCCTTGTGCCTCTGGCTTACATGGGAACTGGAGAATCGAACCAGGGTCCTTAGGCTTCACAGTAAAATGCCTTAACCACCAAGCCATCTCTCCAGGCCCTCCTCTATTTCTTTCTTGAGTTTTTTAATGTTTTCATTATATAGGTCTTTCACATCCTTGGTTAGTGTTATTCCAAGGTATTTAAACTTTGTTGCTATTGAAAATGGGACATCCTCACTGATTTCTTTCTCTGTATATTTGTCCTTTGCATATAGGAAAGCTACTGATTTTGTGCATTCATATTGTATCCTGCCACTTTGCTGAAGGAATTTATCACCTTTAGAAATTTTCAGATGGAGATTTTTGGATCACTTATATATAGGTTCATGTCATCTGCAAATAGGGCTAACTTGACTTCTTCCTTTTCAAATTGAATCCCTTTTATTTTTTTCTTCCTGTCTTATTGCTTGGGCTAGTACATCTAGTACTATGTTGAAGAGCAGTGGTGAGAGTGGGCACCCCTGTCTTGTTCCCAGTCTCAGTGGGAGCTTCTTGAGTTTTTCCCCATTAAGTATTGGGCTTTAGGAACTTTATATATAGCCTTTATTGTGTTGAGATATAAACCCTCCATGCCTATTCTTTCCAGTGTTTTGATCATGAAGTGGTGTTGTGTATTTTGTCAAAGGCCTTCTCTGCACCATTGAGATGATCATGTGGTTCTTATGGTTCAGTTTATTTATGTGGAGTATTATGTTGACTGATTTCTGCATGTTAAACCATCCCTGCATCCCTGGGATGAAGCCTACTTGATCAAGATGAATATTGCTTTTGATGTGTTGTTGAATTCAGTTTGCAAGGATTTCTTTCAGAATCTTTGCATCTAAGTTCATCAGGGATATAGGCCTATAGTTTTCTTTCCTTGTTGCATCTCTGTCTGGTTTTGGCATTAGAGTGATGCTAGCTTCATAAAAGGAGTCAGGGAGGATTCTTTGGTCTCCAATTATGTGGAGCAGTGTTAGAAAATTGGTTTCAATTCTTTCAATGAAGGCTGGATAGAATTCAGCTGAGAAGCCATCTGGTTCTATTTGGGAAGGTTTTTGATACCTTTTCAATCTCCATGGATGTGATAGGTTTGTTTAGTTTGGGTAGGTGGTATGTATCTAGGAATTCATCCATTTCCCCCAGATTATTTAATTTTGTGGAGTAAAGGTATTGGAAATATAGTTTGTCAATTTTGTTGATTTTTTTCAAAGAACCAGCTCTTCATTTCAGCAATTTTTTTTTCATTTCAGCAATTTTTAAAATTGTTTTCTTAGTTTCCAATTCATTAATTTCAGTTCTAACCTTGATTATTTCTTTCCATCCGGAGCTCTTTGGGTTGGATTCTTCTTGATTTTCCAGTGCCTTTAGGTGAATAGTCAAGTCATTGCTTTGGGATCTCTCTGACTTTATAATGAAGGCATTTAGTGCTATGAATTTTCATTGTATTACATAAGTGTGGTAGGTTGTATTTTCACTATCATTCAATTCTAGGAATTTTGCAATTTCTTTTTGATTTCTTCCATGACCCATTCATTGTTTAAAAACGTGTTGTTTAATCTCCAGGAGCTGGTGGAGTTCTTGATGTGTCTCTTGTTGTTAATTTCTAGCTTTAAAGCATTGTGATCTGACATGATGAAGGAGTTACTTCAATATTCCTGACTTTATGCAGGCCAGAAATATATATTATATGTAATATAATATATTATGGCCTAATATATGGTCAATTTTGGAGAATGTTCTGTTGGCTGCTGAGAAGAATGTGTATTCTGTAGAACTGGGGTGGAAAATTCTGTAGATTTCCATTAGGTCTAGTTGATCTATGGTGTTATGAGCTCTATTATTTCCCTGTTGATTTTCTGCTGAGATGATCTGTCTATTGATGATAGTGGGCTACTGAAGTCTCCATCTATGATGGTGTTGGTGTTTGTTTCGGTTTTATTGTTGAGTAGATTTTGTTTTATAAATTGTGGTGCACCTGTGTGTGGCACATACATATTTATGATTATGATGTGCTCATGTTGGATCATTTCCTTGATGAGTAAGAAATGGCCTTCTTTGTCCTTTTAAATTTCTTTTTATTTGATGTCTATTTTATCAGATATTAATATAGCAACAACTGAGTGTTTTTTATTCACATTCACTTAGAATATCATTTTCCAAACTTTCACCCTGAGGACATGTCTATCTTTAGTGGTGAGGTGGGTTTCTTGAAGACAGCAGATAGAAGTGTCCACTTTTTTCATCCATCCTGATAACCTGTGTCTTTTGATGAGTGAGTTAAGACCATTAATATTTAAGGTTATTATTGTGAAGTGTTTCAGCCCCCTACCTCCCATCTCAGGGAAGAGTGGTCTTACATGGATAGAAAGACCAGAAGCCTGTTTGAATGTTGACATTTCAGTAAAAGCCTTGCTTCTACTTAAACTGAGAATAGTAGCCCCACAGAGCAACTGGAATCCCTGAATAAAAGACTGACTCACTTAGCTTCAGGCTGAAGAATGTAAGAGCCAAAGAAGGGATAGGACTGCTCACAATGGTGTCTTCCAGACAGAAATGACTTTGATATTCATGACCTCACAGTGCCTGACACTACCTACATAAGACCTTTATAATAGGAGGGAAAATGATGCCATCAAAATAGAAGACTCATTGGGAAGAAGAAGGGGTTCAATGGAAGGTGAATTTGGGAGTGGGAAAATGGGGGTTGGAATTATGGTCTTTTGGCTATGTGGCTAAACTTAAGGAAGCTGTTGACAACTCTTTTTTTTTAAATCAAGAGAGAACCATTATTTGACCATATTACTCTATAATTTCCCTAAACTATTCACCTTTAAACTTCTCCATTGAATATTCAAAACAAAAACCATGAAGAGCACTCTAAGAAGTTAGTATATAAAACTGAAGATTACACTTCAGTGTAGTTAGTCATGGAATCATCTCCCTGAAAGAAGATTCATTCAGGACAAGACATGATAAGAGACAAATGATAGGAAATTTGACCTAGCACTATGAGCACTAAGTCCCATGAAGAACAGAATTGGGAAAGGACTTGTCCACAAACAAACAGCTTCTAATATCATTCACGTTACCTCCACCTGGTACAGGAAGTGTGTGTCTGGAGCTCCCAAATATCAAGTTCTGGCTATATTCTTCCTTCTGGACCTTGATTCAACGACCCAACCTCAATACCTCCCTTTGTCCTTCTCCTACTCTAAAATCTAAACTTAAGGCTCGGATTGCTGCTCAGTGCCTAGCAAGTGCAAAGTCCTGGGTCTGATTTCCCAGCACATTAAATGAAAACTGATCACATTTGTGTGGGGGTTGATCAGGAGCTATCAGGTGTGATTACTCATACATGCTATATGTGGCATTTACATTTGCTTGAATAAAAAGGTCAGGTTGCAAGTTTGAAGGCTAAGCAGGAAAGGGGTGAGGATGAGGGAGAATCACTTTGGTAAGGCTGCAGCCCAAGCCAGTATGAAAAATGCCTTCCCAACCTGCTTGGAAGAATTAGATCAACAAAATCCCAACACAGAAAAAAAAAAAAGTGCAAATATCCCCAGAAAGTGGGACAAGTATGAACCTCAGCTCCAAATGTCAATTACTGGAAGTCTCCAGAGTCTGGTTAAAAATAGATATGCAGCTTTCTTTGTTCACATGTCAGGAAGGGTCATCCTATCAAATCAGTTTCCCATCAACCTCTTATCAACCAAGAACTGAGTTGTCACCCATTTGCAACTGTAAATTTTGGTTACCATGTTGTCACAAGATCCAAATTAGCATGCACCCTTTCAATTATATGCAAGTCCCAAAGTCTCCAGATTGTCATAGGATGTGCACAAGATGGGGAAACAAATAAACAGAAGTATAAGGATTGCTGTAACCTGGCTCTTTTTTTTCTCAAATAGCCTCGGTGTGTTTGCATGGAGAGACTGGTGGGGAGTGGGCACTGGGAACAGTTTCCAGGTTGTCAGCAGACAAGTTTGGCTGGCCAAGCATGAGGTAACATAAACCAAGGATGAAAAAAGTAATGTACCATTTTCAATTTCTGCTGGCACCCCATGAAGGGACCTTTAGAAAATCCCTCATGCTCAGCCTTCATCTTGCCCATATATTAATGAATGCCCACCTACCCAACTTTGCCCAAGAAATACCGTACAAATGAATTAGATTTAGTCTCAAGGACTCATGAACTTTTCCTGCTAAAGGTGCTTAAATGTGCAGTCAGCTCCAAATTAGATGTGGTAATTGAAGAACCCACAGTGTAGATATTCCCAAATAGCAGGCCATCTAAAAGTCATTTTGACTTGATTCTCGTATGCAATGTTTGATTTTGGAGGGGAGTACTGAATTTGTTTCCCTAATTAGCATGAGTTTAAGTCAGTATTACATTTGTCTTCTATTCCACAAGAGCTGTCTGGCTTGAAACTAAAGGTAGCAGTCTAGGAAGAGGCCAAACTGTGAACTTTGTAACCAGAAATTGAGGGAAAGGGCAAATATTCCTCAAAATGAATGATTTGCAGAATTTTCAGTAAATCTGTATTTAATTTCAGAGAGAAAAATAGTGGTAGTATGCCTAACTTTTTATTTCTTACCAAAAATTTCCTGTTTGATGGGTTGGTCCTTTATCTGCCTTTGCCTGTGAGCCTTTGCTGTTTGATCTTGCTAAAGTGTTTTTTGTCTCCCTTTCAATCCAAACCAACCATTGTAGTTGTGTGAATGTTTTGGACAACTTAACAAAGCTTTTGACATTTCTATAGCACTTACTTCCACAAATAAGCAATTTTAATAATTGGTCTCCCCTTTGAAGTGAAATCCAGATCCATTTTTAGTGACAAACAAAATTTCATTAGAACGCGGGTATTCTTGAGGTGGGGCATGTAGCATAGTTGACAAGGTGCTTGTTTAGCTTTCACAAGGCCCTGGGTTCAATTCTCAGCACCTCACGAGCCATGTACGATGGTTCATACCTTTAATCCTGGGCCATGGAGATGGCTCGGCAGTTCAAGACACTTGTTTGCAAAGCCTGATGTCCCAAGTTTGATTCCCTAGTACCCACGTAAAGCCAGATACACAGAGGTGTGCATGTATCTGGACTTTGTTTACAGTGGCAGGAGACTATAATGTGCCCATTCTCTCTCTCTCTCTCTCTCTCTCTCTCTCTCTCTCTCTTTCTCTCTTCGTGAATACAAATAAAGTAAAAAAGAGGTAAATGCTATTGTCAGCTACACAGGGAATTCACAGTAATCTGGAATACATGAAACTATATATATATATATATATATATATATATATATATATATATATATATATATGAGCTCAGTTGTTCTTTTTATTTTGTTTTGGCTTTTAGTTTTGCATTCATTGCACTAGGGATGGAACCTAGAGTCTCACACATGCTAGACAAGCATTGTATCACCGAGTGACATTCTCAGCTCACACTTCTCCTTAAATATAAACATTTTTATTTCTCTGGCCCTTTCCTAATGTAAGTGGCCTTTCTCCAAATAGGCATAAAATCAAAAATCCTAAAAAACCAACTCTGTTCATAACTACCTGTCATGCTTACCCCAAGGGCTCTCCTGTTCTTCTTGCCAGCTCTCAGTTTTGCTATCCTTATAGGCCCCAGCCTGAGCTTTGCAGATCCTGCAGACTCCCAGAAGCACTGTCCTCTGCCTCCTCTGTCCCTAACTTACGGACACTGTAGAATGGTAAACGACCACCACCGATCCAAATACTTTATGTACATGAACTCCTATAATTACTATCATCTTCCCAATCCGCTTGTTCCAGATGAGGGTATCCAAGTAGGGGAACATTAAGTAAATGCCAACATATCACACAGCTAAACAGTGGTGGAGTGAGAAGTTAAACCCAGGCCTGCTGATTCCAAGATGCCTACTTTCTTCTCCATTTCCCCTTTAAGTGGTATGGCCTGATTTAGCCAACAGTGGAAGTGCTCCATTCTTCTTCACTCCTCCAACATCTGACATATCCTCCCCACTGTGGCTCTACTGAAGATACAGAATATAATACTGAAAACTCAGCACAAAAGCAGAGCTTCCAACTCTCTATGGCCTCCCATTGGCTCTCAATCATCAGTAAAGTGGGATGTTTCCAAGATGGGAAATGTTTTGAAGTAGCTCCCTAGGTGGTTCTATTGTACAGCCTAGGGCTAGAGATCATTCACGGACATTAATAGAAAGCAGAAAAAGAGAAGATAATACAAAATGATGGTATTAAAAATCCAAGAGCATAAGATTTTTGAATCCCAGTATTACTGCTTGGCTTTAATGCCATTTAGCACACAATTATGTGTATGCCTTTTTCAGGTAAGGGAGAAGTACGTGTGAGTTGGATCTCCCTCTTTCTAGAAGGGAGACTTATGTTAGTCAATACAGTAGCTTTGTAGACTAGGTAGTTGAGTAAGATGACATTTATAAGATCTCTTCTACCAGGAGAGAGCAATGATTGCAAAGAAAAATATTACAATAATGCTAAATGGTAACTATGAGATGGATTAAAATATCCTTTTACAGTATCTGTACCTCGCTTTGCATTTACAGTAGATATTCTATCATTCTCGCTTTAGTACCCTGTAAGCCACATAATTATTTGAAACCCCTGCAGTTCCCAATGCCGTCTCTGAGCAGAGGTTTAATGTATGAGTCCTAGAGTGAGAGTTTTGATTACCAAGACTTCATTATCTTCATGAAACAAGCAACAATACATTTCCTGATATATGGGCAGGTTTTATCATAGACTGTTAAATATGAACCACCATTGTCAAAATAAGTGGAGAAAGCATATTGTGTGATTTACTTTCCCTGTTTTTTTTTTTTTTTCCTGTCAGTTTGTATACCTACTCATCTGCAAAATTTGGTAATTCACAATGGGTACCTCTGTCATTAGTCTGAATTAGGAAGTTCCTGCTGTATTTTAGAAATCAAATTGAAGTCCTCAGGAGGTTGAAATGCTTGAAATTATCTAAATGATTTTCATTATTGTAGCTTATATTTTTATTAAACATGTTATTACTTTTCAGAAATAATGAACAATAATACAGTAATTAATAATCAAACATACATCAAGGAGCACTTCATCTCTAACTGCAAAATTAAAAGGCTGGTGATCAGCACCCATGACAAGGAAACAGTCACAAGTTTCTGCACGGCTCTTTAAAACCTACTGTACGCTGGGGATACTGGTTTTCACCTGTCATCTGACACTCAGGAAGCCCAGGAAGGAGTATTCCTGTGAGTTTCATCCCGTCCTGGGCTACATGAAGAGTTTTAGGACAGCCTGGGCTAGAGAATGATGCTGTCTCAAATCCACAAAAATACCCATTTTCTTTTTGTTTGTGTGGTGGTAAGGATGGACCCAGAGCCTGTTGCCACTGTCTGCCATGGGCGCTGCCCACCCTCCCCCCCCCCACCGGCCATGGACTTTCAGCTGGACTGTTGGGTTTAGTGACTTCTCCAGCACCCCACTGCTTTCTCTTCTACTTCATGGTCTGTCCACATTTTTTTATGCATCATGTATATTGCAAGACAATACAAGCTCCTGACCATAGAAATAGAAGTGTTAATTATGTCCATAGCTTTTCTTGGCAAGAGAAGAAAGAGCATGCCCATTCATCCCACCTCCAGATCAGCCAAGAAGGGCTCATGAAACCTTCTCCCCTCCTATCCATCCAATCCCAGTTCTCTTCAGGAGTCACAAAATGCACATATGAAATGCTCACTCTGTGTGAATGTAGGAGTCCCATTCTCTTCTCCTTTCTCTTATGGATCAGAAGACTGCGTTCTCATGTAGACAGGGCTGGAAAAGCAGAGCCAGACTTCCTTAGCAATGGAATAATTTGCTTTTAGAACATTGAGTTTCCTATTGTGCAACAAAAGGCTATATTGGAACATCAAGGACAGGGGGCAAGTAGTGAACTGACAGGGTGAAGAAACTCTACCTAAAATTATGCACAAAGAAATTCTAAAATGGATCCTGAAACTTCCAGCTTAGTAACTTCCCACTTATGGGATCAGAAAAATATAATGAATTAGGAGTCATATGTGTCCGTAGATGTTCTTGGAATTCATTCTCTCTCTCTCTTTCTCCCTATCTGTCTATCTCTATCATCTTTATGTCTCCCTCCATCTCCTGATTTTTTTCATTTTTTTCTCATCATTTTTTTCAACTTGCTTATAATATTATTGGGGGGACATAGGTCCCATTATATATAATGTAAGAGACTACCTATAGCATGTGGGAACCATGCCTCTGTAGGTGTTCTCGTGCACTGGTTTTTCCTGTACAATTTTAGATGGTATTGCTCTGCTGCTTAATTATTCATAATGCTTCATGGTGCTCCTTGTTCCTCTTTCTAGTTTACCAGGTGACCAATTGGATGGTTACCTTTTGCTCTGATCTCTCATCACTCCTGCCATATTCTACATTCAGGTCATACTGAAATGTTTTAAATGTCCAATTTGCTTATTATACTAGATATTCACTCAGCCTGAAACAGTCCTATCCACTGGCCATTTCAGCCTCACCTTTCAAAGGACAGTACATATGAAACTTCTTTCAGGAAGACAAGCCTGAACCAGAGTCCTTCTGCATAGATTTTTCCCAGTAGTACTTGATAAGCCATGTTATTTTGTATTAGTTATGGACATACTCAGTATGTAAATAGCACATGTTGGTACCATCCTTTCCCTCATCCCTGTGCCCCCCCCCCAAGGGACCCATGAGAATTGTGAGTCACGCATTGTGGAGGCAGCTGTCAGATATGGGGAAGAGGCAATATCTCTGTGCATAATGTCCCAACTTGTGGCTCTAACATTCTTTCCACCCCCTTTTCTGCAAATTTCCCTGAGCCATGTTGGGTTTGTTTTAAGTCTGTTTCAGTGATGGGCTCTTAGGAGCCTCTGGATCTCTGCTTTGGTAGGTGTTGAGTGTCCTCAGTGTCTGTCTGCTTCACCCTTGTGCTTATATCAGGTTCACCAAGAAAGCAGCACTCTTGCTCATTTCCCCAATTCCTTTGTGGGTTCCATATGAAAAAGAGAAGCAGATTCTCCAACAGAGAGTGAAGTCATCACAGGTTAAATGGGATAACCATTATTAGTTTAGAGAGAATTTAATGGGTGTAGACCCTCCTGTAACCCAAGATTAGTGGGAGCTTGATATTGGAAAACAGACTCATTATCTGAATGTGATTCTGACTTGTTTCCCACTTCCAAATATGGATTTCTTTTCACTAAGTGGAACTGTTAGCCAATCCAAGAGCAGCTGGTTACCCACCATGGCTGTGTACCACTATTGCACTTGTGTGAACATCAGGTCAGGTTGTTTGCTCCTGGATAGCTTCGACCTAGAGCTGCTCAGACAGATGTTGACCACTTAACACCAGTAGCTCAGGTAGCACCTTTGAGCACTAGACGGGCTACCTGTCTGGGGACTGGATTTCTTCCACATTCCAGCCAGGTCTCTCCATGGTCCATACTGACGGCATATAGTGTCTTTAGCAGTAAGGTCTTATCATTAACCTCTGGTGGGTAATCAAGTGCTCTGACAAAAGTCTGCCTTCTTTTGGGAAACCTTGTAGGTCTTTCTGATCAACAGTTCATTGTGGGTATTAACTGTATCCTGGTACTGGGAGTTACAGGCCAGTGCCAAGGGAAAAGAAAGAAGGGAAAGAAAGAAAATAGAAAAGAGAGAAAGAAAGAAAGAAAGAAAGAAAGAAAGAAAGAAAGAAAGAAAGAAAGAAAGAAAGAGAGAGAGAGAGAGAGAAGGAAAAAAGGAAGGAAAGTCAAAAAATAAAAGAAACAGGACAAATTTAAGGTCAGACTTCATCTCACTCTCTCCAGGGCCGTTCCATTCAGGTACTCCCTCTAAGGTCCTGTTGAGGGTTCAGCCTTTTAGTCTGTCTTCCAGGATATAGGATTCTATGGTACCAGTTCAATTTGGGTTCAGTTTTGTGTTCCCCACCACTACCCTTACCCTCCTCTCAAGCCCTACCCTTCCTATTGTCCAAGCCTCAAGATGTCTATTAGGTGTGTCAGCATCTCGGGCTGATCCAAGTAGAAGCTGCCATTGGGTGAGACCATGTGATGATTGTCTTTGTGTGATTGTTTGAGTTTGCTGAGTATGATCTATTCCAAGTTTGACCATTTTTCTACAAATTTCATTGTGTCCTTTTTTCTTACTGCTGTGTAGAATACCATCGTGTAGATATACCACATCTTGATTATCCATTCATCTAACGATGGGTACCTGAGTCAATTCCAGTTCTTAGCTATTACTAATTGAACAACTGCAAACATGTTTTGAGCAAATATCGCTGAACTAAGGCATGGAGCTTTTAAGGTAAATGCCCAGTAAGGGAATAACTGTGTTGGTAACTTTATAGCCAAGCTTTTTAGAAGTCTCCATATTGCTTTGCATAGTGGTTGTGCCAGCTTACATTCCCACCAACAGTGAATGAGGGTTCCTATTTCTCCACAACCTCGCCAGCATTTGTTTTCATTTGATGTTTTAATGTTTGCTGTCCTTACTGGGATAAGGTGGAATCTCATAGTTTTTTTTTTAATTTGCATTCCCCTAATGGTTAGGGATGTTGAACATTTTCTTAAATGTGTGTTTGCTATTTGTTTGTCTTCCTCTGTGAACTCCCTATTCAGTTCTCTGCCCCACTTTATTGTTTAGGTTTTCAAGTTTTTTGTAGATTCTAGAAATTAGGCCTCTGTCAGTTGTATAGCCAGCAAAAATTTTCTCCCATTCTGTAGGTAATCTATTGGCTCTGCTTATGGTATGTTTTTTCTGTGAACAAACTTTTCAGGTTCATGAGATCCTAATGGCTGAGTGGTTGTTTAAGTTCCTGAGCTGCTGGAGTTTTGTTAAAGAAGTCTTTCCCCACTCCTATATTGTGGAAAGCTCCTCCTATTTTTTCTTCCAGTAGCAGAAGATTTTCAGGTCTTATATTGACGTCATTGATCCATTTGGACTTGATGTTTGTGTACGGGGAGATGTATGGATCTAGTTTCATTTTTCTGCATATGGTTATCCAGTTTGTCCAGAACCATTTATTGAAGATGTTGTCTTTTCTCTAGTCTACATTATTAGGGTCCTTGTCAAAAATAAAGTACCTGTAGTTACTTGATGTAACATCTGGATCATCAATTCTGTTCCATCGCTCTATATTCCTGTTTTTATGCCAGTACCATGCTGTTTTTGTTACTATGGCTTTGTAATATAGCTTTAGCTCAGGAATGGTGATGCCTCCAGAGTTGTTTCTTTTGCTAAGGATATGTTTGGATAACTGAGGTCTGCTGCCACTCCGTAAGAATTTTGAGAACATTTTTTCTATCTCTGTGAAGAATGATGCTGGGATTTTTATTGGTATTGTATTAAATCTGTATATTGCTTTTGGTAGGATTGCCAGTTTCACAATGTTAATTCTGCCTATGCAGGACCATAGGAGGTCTTTTCATCTTCTCAAGTACTCCTCAATTTCTTTCTTGAGTGTTTTTATGTTTTCATTATGTATGTCTTTCACATCCTTGGTTAATATGTTATTCCAAGGTATTTTATTTTTGTTGCTATTGAAAATTGGACAGTGTCATTAATTTCTTTCTCTGTATATTTGTCCTTTGCATATAGAAAGGCTACTGATTGTTGTGTGTTGATTTTATATCCTGCTACTTTGCAGAAGGAATTAAACACCTTTAAGAGTTTTGAGATGGAGGTTCTCAGGTCACTTATGTATAGAATCATGTCATCTGCAAATAGAGCTAAGTTGACTTCTTTCTTTCCAATTTGTAACCGTTTTATTTCTTTCTCCTCTCTTATTGCTTGTGCTAGGACTTCTAGTACTATGTTGAAGAGCAGAAGTAAGAGTGGGCACCCCTGTTTTGCTCTTGATTTCAATGGGAATTCCTTGAGTCTTTCCCCACTAAGTATTATTTGGGCTTTATGTGCTTTATATGTAGCCTTTTTTATATTGAGATATAAACCACCCATGCCTATTCTCTCCAACATTTTGATCATGAAGTGATGTTGTATTTTGTCAAAGGCCTTTTCTGCATCTATTAAAATTATCATGTGGTTTTTGTGATTAAACTTATTTATGTGGTATATTACATTGACAGATTTCCATGCCTATTGAACCAACCCTGTGTTCCTGGGATAAAGCCTAGTTGATCAAGTTGGATAATCCTTTTGATGTGTTGAATTCAGTTTATGAGGATTTTGTTCAGGATCTTTGCATCTAAGTTCATCGGGGATATAGTCCTATAGTTTTCTTATATCTCTGTCTGGTTTTGGTGTTAGCTTCATCAAAGGAGTTAGGGAACTTTCCCTGTTCTTTTATTATGTGGAACACTTTGAGAAAAATTGGTTTCAGTTCTTCCATGAAGGTTTGATAGAATTCAGCGGAGAAGCCATCTGGTCCTGGACTCTTCTTTTGGGGGAGGTTTTTGATTACCTTTTCAATCTTGATTGGTGTGATAGGTTTGTTTAGGAGATTAATCTGCTCTGAGTTTAGTTTGTGTAGGTGGTATGTTTCCAGGAATTTATCCATTTCTTCCAGATTATCCAATTTTGTGGAGTAGAGGTTTTGGAAATAAGTCCTGTTGATTCTTTCAATTCCAATTATGTCTGTTGTGTTCTCTCCTTTTTCATTTCTAATTTTGTTAATTTGAAACATCTCTTTTTTTTTGATTGATCAAATTGTGCAGGGAATTATCAATCTTGTTTATTTTTTTCAAAGAACCAGCTCTTTGTTTCATTAATTTTCTTAATCGCTTTCTTAGTTTCCAATTCATTAATTTCTGCTCTGCTCTTTATTATTTCTTTCTGTCTGGAGCTTTTGGGTTGGATTTTTCTTGTTTCTCCAATGCCTTTAGATGGATGGTTAGGTTGCTGATTTGAGATCTCTCTGTGTTTTCTATGAAGGCATTTAGTGCTTTGAATTTTCCCATATGGACTGCCTTCATTGCATCCCATAAGTTTTGGTATGATGTGTTCTCATTGTTATTCAATTCTAGAAATTTTACAATTTAACTTTTTATTTCATATCCTACCCATTTATTATTTAAAAGTGTGTTGTTTAGTCTCTAGGAGCTGATGGGGTTCATGGCACATCTCTTGATGTTAATTTCTAGCTTTGCAGCATTGTGGTCTGATATCATGCAGGAAATTATGTCAGTTTTCCTAAATATATGGAGGAAGGCTTTATGGCCCAGTATGTGATCTATTTGGGGCTGCTGAGAAGAATGTGTATTCTGTAAATTTGGGGTACAGTGGTTTGTAGATATCCATTAGGTCTAGTTGATCTATGGTGTTGTTGAGTTCTCTTATTTCCCTGCTATCTTTCTTTTGGATGATTTTTCTATTGATGATAGTGGAGTATTGAAGTCCCCAACTATGATAGTTTTATTTCCATTTTGTTATCAATTAGGTTTTGTTTTATGAATTGTGCTGCACCTGTGTTTGGTGCATAAAGATTGATGATTGCGATATCCTCTTGCTGGATCATTCCCTTGATGAATAAGAAGTGGCCTTCTTTGTCTTTTTTTTTAAATTACTTTTGGTTTGAAGTCTATTTTATCCAATATTAGTATAGCATTGCCTTCTAGTTTCTTATTTTTGTTTTCTTGGAATATCATTTTCCATCCTTTCACCCTGTGGAGGTGTCTGTCTTTAGCAGTGAGGTAGGCAGCAGAGTGAGGGGTTCATTTGACTGATCCACCTTGTTAACTTGTGTCTCTTGATGGGTAAATTAAGGCCATTAATTTTTAGGGTGATAACTTTGAGGTTTAATTTAATCCCTGCCATATTGTGGTGTTTGTGGGGTTTGGTGTTGTAGCAGACAGCTTCAGGTTCGCTGAGATGAACTTCCAGACCAGGCACAGTTATGGAGGAAGGGATATTATTTATTGAAGCTTACAGATCCAGGGGAAGTTCCATAAAGGCAGGAGAAGCAGCCTGTTCTTCACAGGACCAGGCAAGAGAGAGAGAAAGCCAACCAGCCACCACAGCACACAGAGCAAAACTACAGCCAAAAGGTCACACAGCACACTTCAGGAACTCCTGCTAGGCACATTTGCATATCTTTACAATGGAATCTCAAACCCACCATTAACACCTTAAGACTGGCCCCCAGTGACATTGCCTCTAGCAAGGTGATTGTAGATGCAAACTATAACTAATAATTGAATATATTGGGGGACATATATTCAAACTACCACAGGTGTTTTCTTGGACTTTGTAGTTTTTGAGCCTTCTGTAGGTTTGGTTATTGTGGTCTGCTTCTTGTAAGCTCTTGAAATTGGTTGTTTGACTCTTCTATGTGGATAATTCCCTAAAGTACTCTCTGTAGGTTTGGCTTTGTGTTCATATATTTGTAGAGCTGGGTTTTATTGTGAAAAGTTTTTCTTTCACCATCTATAATGAGGGATACTTTTGCTGGGTACAGTACTTTGGGTTGGAAGTAATAGGTTCTTAAACTTTGCAATGTTCCATTCCAGGCCCTTCTGGCTTTCAGGGTTTCCATTGAGAAGTCTGAGATAATTCTGATGGGGTTTCCTTTATATGTAATGTGCTGTTTCTCTCTTGCTCCTTTTAGGACTTTCTCTTTGTTTTTGTTGTTTAGAGTCTTAATGATAATATGTCTTGGAGAGTTTTTCCTTTGGTCCAGTCTTTTTGGAGTTCTGTTATCTTCTTGTATCCTTTTAAAAAATATTATATTTTTTTGTTTATTTGACAGAGGAAGAGAAAGAGAGAGGGAAGTAGAGAGAGAGAATGGATGTGCTAGGGCCTCCAGCCACCACCAATGAGCTCCAGATGCATGCGCCCCCTTTTTCATCTGGCTAATGTAGGTCCTGGGAAATCAAATGTGGGTGCTTTGACTTTGCAGGCAAATGCCTTAACTGCTAAGCCCTCCCTCCAGCCCAGCTTCTTGTATCTTGATGGGACTCTCTTATGAGAGGATGGGAAAGTTTTCTTCAATAATTTTGTTGAATAAGTTCTCCATGTCTTTGGTCTGAATTACTTCCCCTTCTGGTATACCCATGATCCAAATGTTGTCTTCCAGTTCTGAGGTTCTGTCCTCCACATGACTGACTCTGTTCTTGAGGGCTTCTAGAGAGGTTCAGACTTATTCAATTTGGTTTGTATTTTCTGTTGCCTTTTTCTGTACAGTATCCATCATTCTGTGAAGTTCCCTTTTCAGGTCATTTTCTGGTTTTCTTAATTATTTATGTCCTCAATGAGCTTAGCCAGCTTATTATTGAGGTCCTTTATTTATCTTTGGAAGTCTCTCTGTTGTTTTTTTTTTTTTGTTGTTGTTGTTGTTGTTGTTGTTTCTTTGTTTGTTTCTATTAGGTCCAATGTAGCAAAGACAGCATTGACACAATTGTTGGTCTTTTGTTGATGTTCTGCAAGTTCTGCCATCTACTTGGCCAAGGTCTTCGTTTTAGGGTCTGATCCTGTTGTTTCTTCTGTTTTGATTAGAGACTTCCATTGTGGGGCTACACAACCTTGTTGGGATTCTTCCATTTGATGTTTTATATTGTTCCTTTTGCACTTTGGTCTGCCCATCACAGTGTGGGAATCGTATTTAATTCAGGAGGAAGCTGTAGTTTACTCTTGAAGTGTCTTCAGTTTGACTAGATTAGGCTTTTGATGACAAAGGGGCCTTTTGAAGGCTCAGGTGAAAGGTCAAGGATCAAGGTGGAATTTGTATTATTCTCACTCTACTCATAGTACTATGCCTGGCTCAAACTTTCTTCCAGTTCTAAAAATCTTCATCAACATCCTCCACTCACACTTCACTGAGTGAAGCAAAGCTTTAGACCTTCAGAACACTCAGTGGTGGCAGGAAAAAATTGATGGAGAAATAGAAAGACTCTTCCAGATAGGAACTAGGAGCATTCATAAGACCTCACCATATAAAATAAACAGCAAGACCTGAAGTTTTCCCCAAAATTATATGAGTAGCATGCAGAATTCATAGTGTTGATTTTGGGATAGAGGAGAGGAAGAGGAATGAGACCAGGGAATTAGAGGATCAAGAGACATTAATGACATTGGCACTGTCTAGATACATAAGAAAAGACAATCAAATGATAAACCACATATTGAAACTCTCCATTGCCAGTGAGAATTTGACACATATTGTCAAATTCATAAACTGCTTATCAGTGTCACCTAAACATGCTGCAGTAAAACAATTTTGTTTATCACAAAAGACAAGTAAGTGTATATCCATGCTTTTAGTCTTAGCTTGTATTAAAATGGTAAACCTATTTTTATTTCTCAGTGATCTGTACATTTAACATGGTTAACCCTCACAACTTTAAAAATATAGGGGAAACTCTATGGACATCTATGTCTATGTTGAATTTTGCAAGTGCCCTTAGGGAACATGGCCTAATCCTTGGGAACTCAAACATACTTAGATCACAAAAGGGAATTGCTATGATCTTAACAGTCTCTGCTATAGATTATGTCTCCAGGATTTATTACTAATGCATGTTGTAATGGAACTGTAATGCTTTCACCATTAGTGGCAGCTGGTACCTCCACGTTAATGGAGGTATGGGGAGCTGATTTGAGAAGTTTCCATTATGAAAAGACTAAGTATTTGAGGCAAGGAGCAAAGTCAAAAGACATAAACAAAAGAACATTAAGATGAATAATATTTTTCTGTTTTACATTTCATTTCACTAACTCATTACATAAGCAAAGAAACACGGGATCCTGTTTAGATATTAACATGAACATGCATCGTGAATAAATATGTAAATAATATCTCAGCACCATTACACACTCTAGAATCCCACCATCTCACTTTGTCAATGAGGAAATTGAGACCCAAGAAGGTATATAGCTTGACCATAGCTCGTGAGCATATCCCAGTGCTGGCAAGCATTGATACTGCTGCTAGTCTAACTAATTAATTAATGTATGGCTGGTGCCTTGGGACATATGACAAAGATATCAAGTAATGCTGAGAAAGTAGAATTAAACAGATAACTTGGCACATATAAAATATCTCTAAATTGAGAACTTACAAAAAATCATATCAATGTGCAAAACTAACTGGGGGCTAGTATTTTAAGGCATTTTAGTAGGAAAACTTTAGAGATTGTTCCATTTGGAGTGGTTTCTTCCATCTTCTTCACTTTTTATTATACTTCCTTATGAGATCTTACCTTGGAGTCAAAGCTATTACTGGGCTGATGAGATGGCTCCATAGGTAAAGTGTTTGCCACGCCACATTGGGACATGAGATCAGATCTCCAGCACCCACACAAAAGTACTAAAACCTGGATGTGATGCACATACCTATAATCCAGAGCGGGTGGGGTAGAGATATGAGGATTTCCCAAGACTTGCGGCTAGCAAGTCTAATCCAATCAGAGCCCCAAGTTCAGTGAGGGACCCTGTCTCAAACAGTGAAGTTGTAGAGAGATTGAGGAAGACACCCAGTGTCAACTTCTGGCTTCCACACAAGTGTATACTCACATGTGTAGGCACACACCTCCACCCCCACTCCACCACACACCCATGCCCCCCACACACATACTATCACACCTACACAGATACATGCCTACCACACACAAACAATAAATAAAGACATTACTAAGCCAAGAATAAATCTATATCTATACCACAGATATGTACATATATACATGATTGAAGTAATAGATGTGATCATTGAAAATGATATTTAAATGGAGAAATAATATTCATATTATCATGTTATTATTCACCATGACCCATCCAATCACGCACACAAACGCGCACGTGCACGCATGCACTACATTTTTATCTGAAAATAAAATGAAGTGATCATTGCATAAACTATAACGACAAAGGCTATTTCTGGCTTGTGGTCTTTAAGCTGCCCGCCCTTGCAAGGTGTTATGTGTGCAGTATGTGCTTCATAAATACTCTTCTATGGGAAGGATGATGATGGTAACAACCTTTGCCAAATGCCAATTACAGGACACCCAGTCAAGGCTTCATGGGTCAATACATCAGCAGAAAGGAAGCAGAAAATGGAATTAAAATAATGTATCTGTTTGTTCATTCTTAATGGCTGCTATGAATTTGAATTAGGCCAGTAATTGCTTCCCTGATATGAGAGCAAAATGCCAAGGTAAAGACTGTAATTAACATTCTGAAGGAATGTAACCCCAGAGTGTGGGAACTCCTATGAAAAGAATGCTCTTGTCTCCTTTTTCCTTTTTCCAAACATCTTCCTAATTTCTTAGCAACCTTTGATTTCACAATTCTGTTTTTCTTGTTTTTGTTCTCCACCTTTTCTCTCCTAACCCTAATTTTAAACAAGTGCTCCTAATTCTGAATCTAGCAATTTTCCTGTATTTTAAAAATGAAAACTGAGACATGGAAAGTTAGGGACTGGGAAGTAACTGCTTAACCAGTATAATGGGAGTCTTCATGGGCTGGCAGGCAAAGGCCTCTGAGGGGTTCAATTTTTTTTTTTATTTTTTTTATTTTTCGAGGTAGGGTCTCACTCTGGCCCAGGCTGACCTGGAATTAACTATGTAGTCTCAGGGTGGCCTTGAACTCACAGCGATCCTCCTACCTCTGCCTCCCGAGTGCTGGGATTAAAGGCGTGCGCCACCACGCCCGGCTCAATTTTTTAAATAATGCTAATCGCCCAAGCTATTTTATACCTAAGGGAAAGTAAAAGTGTGTCCTTTTGCTATTTCTAATCATTGTTTAACAAGAAAAGGGCAAGATAATGGCTCAAAGTCTTCAAAGCAGATGAAATCAACTGACTCAGTCATATTCATTAAGAAATTACAGTAATTGTGATAAATTTTAAAAATGAAGCCCTTGGAATTTTTAGATTCCCTTCAGTTTGTGATCTTTTCTTCCTTTTTCTGCTGAGGTATGTGAGTGCTAGGTACGTGTTAGAGCATGCTCAATTCTTCCACCAAATGTCCTGCATTAGAAGGTCGCCCTCCCCAAAAGAAAGAGATGACTTGTTGGTGGGATATACATGCAAGAATGTCTGTTTTATCTCTTCCCTTCCTGGTGGGTCCATGCTGGATTCCATGAATGCAGAAAGACGTTTTGACTGATGGTTCCCCAAAGACTTCATGAAAAACTTTGTTCTGACCACCACTTTGCAAAGATCAAAGGAGTGTGCTTCTTCCTGGCTTTGTATTGCCTTCCCTTGCATCACCTGCCTTCCCTTCCCTCCTTCCATCCATCTTTTCTTCCTTCCTTCCTTTCTTCCTTCTTCCTTCCTTCCTTTCTTCCTTCCTTCCTCCCTCACTACCTCCCCCTCCCTCTTTCTTTCTTTGCCTTAGCCCATATATGTGTGCTGGGTGCTCACGTGTGTATGTTTATTCATATGTGTGAGGTTGCATGTGGACATGTGTGCACCTGCCTACCTAGAGGCAAAAGGTCAGTGTCAGGTGTCTTCTTCAGTTGTTATTTCACGAGACAGGTTCTCTCACTGGACTTAGAACATACTGATTCTGTTAAGGCAGCTGGCCAGCAAGCCCCAGGGATCCTCCTGCCTCTGCCTCTCTTCACTGGGACTACAGACCTGCACTACCACACCAGTCTTCCACATGGGTGCTAGAGACCCAAATTCATGACTGGGCCTCAAACCACTGAGCCATGTCTCCAGTCCTCACCCTCATTATTTTTGAGGCAGGGTCTAACTGTGTAGCACAAGCTGGCCTTGAAATCAGGATCATCCTGTTTCAGCTGAGATCAAAAACATGGACTTCCTTGCCTATCTAAAGATTACTTTAAATAATAAATGTTAAAACAGGTTTCATCCCTAAGGTGTGAGGCATGTACTTGAAAAGCAGAGGGAGGAAATGCATTTCTCATAATAATGAAGTCATTAGAATCACAAGGTGATGGTAAAAGCATGGATTTGTAATGAGAGACTCCAATATTTGGGGACAATTAATCTCTATGCAAAAATTCCCCAAGACTGGGATTTTATATTTCGAAGTGAGAACAGCTATGGGGAAGCAGGAAATAGGTCAGTCATTGGGTATTGCTTATTTAAGAAGTATATATTCAAGCACGTGCCCCATGAATGGCAACATTTTATAAGAATAACCAAGTAGAACAGAACTATATTTTTGATCTGATGATATGATTAAGGAACAAATTGTTTGGTTGAAAATCAATTGCACAGGGTACACGCAGGACATGGTGAGTTTACAATCCGATTTTTTTTTTTTTCATTTTTGTTCATCTCTTGGAATGACTTTAAAATGTCAGCTTTTGTCTTGGCAGCAGTAGGGGGTTCCATCCGCAGCATCACTGACATGTGAAAACTTCACAAGATTTGCTAAAGCTCCCTAATGGAATCAGTAGAAAGCGATGAACATTTTTATGCACTTCTAATGTAATGCCGTTTGCATTTTCTTTTTTCTACAGCAAAACAAATGGCATAAAACTGAAACATTACTGCTGGATGTATAATCGTATAACAGTCAGAAAAAAACTGAAATAACATGATTGTGTTCTCAACCCTTTTTAGAGTTCATATGCATGCCGAGAATTAACTAGGTTTCTTCAAGGTAATGTATGAGTTTCATCAGCTCAACACTGCTGATATTTTGGGTGAGAACAATCTGTTTGGGGGGCCCATCCTGTGTTTCGTGGTGTATTTAGCAGCATCCTTGGCCTCTACTCACAACAAGCAGCAGTAGCCTTCCAATGTTAAAAGCAAAATCCTCTATTGTCTCTAGAAATTGCCCAGTGTCCCCAAGGAGGCAAAATCACTCCCCTCCACATTGAGAACCACTGCTTTATATGGACGCCTAAGGCACAGAAAATTATGTAGAAAATTACATGAGAAGTGACTGGCCGTGAGAGCAAATTTGGAATTCAGTATATCTCAGTGCTGTGGTAAGTTAAACTGAGAAATCACATAGCGTGGAAACTATGATTATAAACTATGATGTTATACAGTTCATATATTTATTGTGTGCCTCATAGGTTTCTTTTCTTATTGGCCTCAGAGTTGCCATTCTCAGTCATGATTATCCTACATTTATTCAAGGGCTTCCTTTTAAAAAAAAAATATTTTTTATTTTTTATTTATTTATTTATTTGACAGAGAAAGAGGGAGAGAGAAAGACAGAGCAAGAGAGAGAGAGAGAGAGACTGGGTGTGCCAGGGCCTCCAGCCACTGCAAATGAACTCCAGACATGTGCGCCCCCTTGTACATCTTGCTCATGTGGGTCCTGGGGAATCAAACTTGGGTCCTTTGGCTTTGCAGGCAAACTCCTTAACCACTAAGCCATCCCTCCAGCCCCTCAAGGGCTTCTTGAACAGAGATCACCTGGAGTAATTGCCCCCATTTACCTGGCCTATAAGAACTAATTATGTGCACCATGAAAATAGAAGGGGGAGGGAGGTGGATGTGTTTATCTTACTACTTACCTCAAACTACTTATCTCTGGATTTTCAAGGAAGAGGCTGCGGGAGTACAAAGCTCAAACAGTCTTCAACTTCTTAAGGCATCATTTTCTGTACTATAAAATACTCTGAGAGGCTTCCTTTTACTTTACTTGTCTGAAAAGATTTTTACCACATCTATGTAGTTTATTTTATGAAAATGGATACACATACACACACACACACACACACACACACACACACAAAATAAAAAACCTAGAATCTGTCCAAACAGATAGACTTGCCTGAAGATTAGGTCAGCTCAGGTCTCCATTACAGCGACCCTCACTTCCTCCTCATAGGACAGCAGTGTCTTCAGAGCAGACAGTTCTTCGTAAGCATTTCAGAAGCTCCTGTCATGATCAACTGCATTCTTTCTCTAGTCATTTTGTTCTCTTGAAGTCCATGTTCAACATTTGCCTAGTTTTCCAAGTACTTTGCAGATCGTGGGCCATTTTGTCCCCCCGCTCTTTTGCTGGATCCTTTCTTCTACAAAAGTTAAAATATTGCAGGTTTTACAAAGCTCTGTCCTCCACCCTCCTCCCTGTCTAGCCTCCCCTGCATGAGCTCATCCAGTCCCATGATTTCAAACACGACCTGCACATCTGTGCCCTTGGACCCCCTACTCTGAGCTCCATAGTCACAGATCCAACTCTTACTTAAAATCTGGAGCATTAAATGAACATTTTGAGTTTGACAAAGCCAAGGTGCAGACTGGGATTCTCCATGGTCACTTCCATCCACAAGTTCACTCAGACTCCCACACTGATTAGTCACTTTCCTCTGCTTCCAATTCGTATCCTGATCTCCCTCCTCTCTCCACTGCTCACTAGTTCACTCAAGAGCGCGTGCAGGAGGGGCTCCTTCACGCCAACCATGTTGTCCCTTTCATGTTGCTTTCTCCACAAAGTCGTCTTCCTGAGGGCTTTGATTACCTGTTTCCTATTATTCTTGGGACAATTCCAACCAGTAATAAAGTACATCCTGCCTCGGAACCCCGGCCCTCCCTTACCCGGTCTCTCTCACATCCTTTACAACACAACAGTCACACTGCTTCTCTTCTGTTGTGCAACACAGTGAGTTTGTGCCCATTGAAGCACCATCTTGATGCTGTCCCTTTGGGTTTTGAAACTTTCCCTAAATCTTTGTTCCAATCCTGATAGTCATTCTTCAGAAGGCTCTTGTCACCTGCTAGATAAGGTTCAGCTTCTGTCACTCCATTCCAATGCACAACTATTTTGTGTTCTCATCACTATAATATATGTCCCTTAGGGCAGTGACTCTACTTTGTTCATTGTTATATTCCCAGACGTTGGAATGTCCCCTGATGGGCATTAAAACTGCGGGTGCCTAGCTAGAAGTGATCATCTGAACAGCAGATGAAACCCACCTAAGGCACCTGCTGTCTGAAGAGCCAGACACTCTATCAATTCCTGCTTCCCACCGCAGTGGTGTTATGCATCCTGAGACCTGCAGATGACCCCAAATCACCCTTCACTGATTTTGAGATATACCTTACTCAGGTGAACTGTTTTAAGACAGGTTCAAATTCCAGAATACATACATACTTCCATAATTTTCAGTATCCTTAAGACATGGTTAGTCAGAATTCTTAAACAACTTAATCAAGAACAAGATTAGCCATTGTGAATGAACTGAGATAACAAAATACTCAAAGACAATGTGGGTATAGATTCTTTTAGAGCATTCTCATTCTCTCTCTCCCAAACAAATAATAATATAAGACAGCTTTCTGAAGTTCATCTTTCTTTAACTTTTATGCTACTATTAATCTGGTTTGAATCACTTTGTTTTGTGAATATCATCAGTATTATCCTTGGTAAAAGAATTTTTTTTGGTCTGGAACAGTAAAGAAAGCATGCAGTACAATTACTCATATTGACCTGGAATATAAGGCAGGATGGTAGCTGAATTACAGCTAATTACAGAAGCCATCAGAATTAGAGAGTTCTACTAGCTAAACACGTTCAGCTTGAAGAGGAAAACACAGTGTGAACTAGGGGAAAAATATCACAGGCTTTATCTCACATCTTTCCACAGCTTGGCAATTAAATGAGATTCACACCAATTGAGATCAAGGGTGCCCATGGGCTGACATAATAAAAGAAGTTTATATATGCCCCTATGACATGTTTACAGAATTACAATCATCTCAGTGCTAAGAAAGGCAGGGAATTTTTGATGGATCCTTACAAGGGGTATCTTTTAATCATGGGGAAAATAACATCAACAAAATATAAAAGAGGAGATGTTTAAATGCTTCCTTTGGCATCCACATGTTTACATTTTAATTGACAAATAATTATGTTGGTATGTCTACAAGGAACTCTCTGTCTCATCCCCACCACAAACAACATACAGATTGAAGAAGCTCTGTTTTTTTATTAAAATTAAATTTATTGGCAATAAATTTTTCTGCAAAAGGGTTTTATTTCCACCTTGCAGAAGATCAATCACTGAGTGACTTAATAAAGAACTCTTCTATGTTTTCTAAGTGTTGTCTTGTAGATTATCATTGAGCCTATATGATAGGAGAAGGAGGTTTAAAGTTCAAATTGTACAAGGCCTGACCAATTGAAGAGCTAGCAGAAAAACTAAAGCTTCTCTGGAGTCATTAAGCGAGTCAGTGGGAAAGTAAGTTAACATTTTTAAAACTTCATGGATCATTTTAAAGAATAAAGCCACAATATAAAACGAGATATTGATAGTTAATGTAGTTCATCACATCCTCAGAGGAGAGCAAATTGACTCTGTGTTTGCAGTAACTAGGGGGACATTAGCCTCATTTCACTATCTATGCAGAACCTCTAGCAGAGCAGTCTCTGACCATACATTTATCCACGGAACAAGTTTTAACCAGCACTCCTCCTTTGAGCAAGTTCTAACCAGCACACGTTCCCTCAGTCCTTCTCCTTTCAAGTTGCTTAACCTTGTTCTTGATTAAAAGTTAGTTTCCATTCTTTGACAAAGGCAATCTTTTTCATTATTTACTTTTTGCTACATTTATATTTAGAAGAAAAGGCTTAGATCATATTTCCTTTTATGTCAAATAATATTGCATGTTCAAATAGTATAAATCACTATAAAATTGTTCTCTGAGGGTATTTACAGAAAGGTTTAACTGAGCACACAAGATCCATGTTGATTGTGGGCAATGCTATTTCATGGGCCAGTGTCCTGGGCTGAATGACAGGGAGAAAGTGAGTTGAGCATCAGCTCTCTCTCTGTTTCCTGATAGTGATTACATGTGACCAGCTGCCTCCCCTCCCACCGCCACACCTGCCACACCGTGATGGACTGTACCTTCAAACTGTGAGCCAAAACAAACCCTTCCGTCCTTAAGTTACTTCAATCAAATATTATACTGTGGCCCATGCATAGGATCATGCATAGACATTGTCACACTGTCCATACTCAAGAGTGAGTAATTATCCATTAATAGCAAAAGTCTCCGGTAAAATACTTGGTTGTTTTTACATTTAATCCACACATACATTTTTTAAAAAGAATCAGAGCTAATCATTTACCAATCAGATTTTTTTTTTCATTTTTGAAATGTAGGCATAAAATTGAGTATGTGCTGCTTTGGTTTATGGTCCTGCTCGGTTCCTTGTTTTCATTCTAATCCCAGGCACTCACTGTGTGCTAGGATCACAAACAGGAGCAATGCATTGTAGCCACAGTGCTGACAAAGATACCCCGTTGTCCTGTGCGCTACAACTCTTTCTTGCTCGCCTTTATCAATGTGCCCAAAGTTTGCACCTAAATTTCATGACTCAGATGCCTTAATTATGCCCAACACAACTAATCAATACTAGTAAAGACCCTCATAATTTAATAGAGCAGATAAAGCCCAAACGTCTAACAGTTAAGGATAAATCATATGGACCTGTGAATCACAGTTTTTATCAGAGACTCAGTGGGATCATAATGTATTCTTTCAATCTGTACCAAAAATAGTAGCAGGAAACTATTATATAGATTTCTTGGTAATCTGAGCTGATGTTCTACCTGTTACAAGCCTTTTCCAATAAAATAGAAACACAGCAGGATAAAAAAAGATACAAATGGTGATTTTATACCAGTCAATAAAAGCATGACTCTATAGTAATGGGAAATTTGTTCATGAATCGTGAAGTATCCGTGGCTCAGTTGGTGTGCTAATAAAATAATTTGTGTCCTGCCATTGGAACATTCTTTAACGTGCTAGCATGTACCTTTAATTTACTAATTTTTCCTTTCTTTTGAGGAGAAGAGTCTCCAAAGGCGATGAAACCTGTTAAGAAAATCATATATCTTAGTCAAATACAGACATCTAATCAAAACAACCTCCTGAATGGCTTTTCAAACTACTTCATAGGCCATTTCTTTGATTCGTGTTGGAAAATTTCAGACCATTTTGTGGAAAATAAATTTATATTTAGTCTTATCATAAAAATGGAGATGGAACAATTTATGTATAAAATAGTCAACCTCATACCCCCCAATTGAAGAGACCCAGATTTCCGCCAGCTCTCTTGCCATATGTTGGCCCATAGGAAATAAAACACACAAAACGTTACCTTTTTATGCGATGGTTTAAATAAACAGAAAGGAAACTGTGGAGAAATGAAAGCTGGAGTCATTTGGAAGCAGAGAATAAAAGTGATATCAAATGATGTTCTAAACCAAGCACTTACTGCCCTTGTAACCTTAGGGAGGAGCCTTGTGAATTACAACTTTCTGAGTTTCCAAGTTTTGTTCGTACCCAGGGCCTCGTACGCTCCGTGTGCTTGCTCAGTTTTAGGTACTCCTTCCTCGCTTGCAGATTGTTTCAATTTTGAAGAAACAGGTAGAGACAATAACTAGAGCATTGATTTTCTTATCTCGGTGACCAAATAGTTGACCAAAAGCAACTTGGGAGAGGGGAGATTCACTTTGTCTCTTGGTTTGAGAGGAAACCGCCCATCACGGTGTGGAAGGCATGGCTGTGGAGGTTCCGTGTGGTCAGGAGATTCAGCTCCTCAGGCCTCGCCAGAACAAGAAGCAGAGAGGACTAGAAGCAGGGCTGCTCCATAAACCTCAAGACCTGCCCTCCCCAAGCCCACTTTCTCCAGCAAGGCTCCGCCTCTTAAAGGTTCCACCACTTCCCAAGACAATGTCACCAGTTGGAGACCACACATCACCTACATGTGCCTGTGAGGGACATTTCACATCCAAAGCATAACTTGTAAGCCTGAACAAAGAATACACATATTTCTTTGTCCTTTTGGTGACGCCCCTAAGAATAAGTCCAAGGCTTCTTACCAACCATTTCTGCACTGTGATGGAGCTATGAACACCTTCCTGCACAGATCAGGAAGGTGTCTCCAAGTGTGTAGTGTGATGTCAATATCACATTCCGGTTAGGTTGTTCTCACCTCCTCTGTGTTATTGGCAGTTCTCCGGTCGCACTGGTCAAGCCACAGAGTGTAGTTTGCTGCTCAGACCCAGCCGTGCCGCAAGAATAGGACCAGTCTCTCCATCCTACATTCCAGCCGGTAGTGTTTGTGAGGGCCTTCAGAGTGGCCTAGGTGCATCTCTACTCAACCATGTTTGCACAATTAACACACTATTAAGTGGACAAACAGAACTGAAATGTGAGCAGCATGTTGCTCCAGATACACTCATTGTCACACAAGAACTTAATGGCTTCTTGCTCAGGGGAACAAGTTGGTTCACTTATTATCCCTTGATTAATTTAAAGGAAAATAAGACAGCCATTTGGGAGGTTTGCCATAATTGTTTTAGTCAGCTTTCTATAGCTGTGTCCAAAACACCTGGGAGAACAACTTACAGGATGGGCTTATTTCTTTTGGCTCATGGTGTCAGGTGTCAGTCCATGGTGGTGGAAGGCCGTGGCCGAGTAGATCACATCATGGCAGAATGGGGGGCAGAGTCAGCAGTAAGAGAGGGGTAAGATCGAGTCCCCACAGGTATTCAGGGACATACTTCCTCCAACTTGCTTTCACCTGCCACAATTCCACCTCCTCCAATAGTCTGTTCAGATTGTGAGTCTTATCAATAAATTAAATCACTCATTATGTCAGAGCCCCTGTGACCCAATCTGTCATCACATCTGGAAACACCTTCACGGGCACACCCTCAGATGTGCTTGGCTCATCTCCTAGCTATTTCTCAATCCAATGAAGCTGGCAATCAAGATTAACCATCATAATACTCCTGCTGACAGCTTGTCTGAAACAGAAATGCCACTCTAGAGTCTCCAGAAGCCAAGGAAAGTTAGGCCTCTGCAGATCACTTCTCTGTGCTCTTGTTGCAGCTGTGTTCTCAAAACACCCAGGTAAAGAGTATGACCAGCAGGTTTCCTGAGAGCACTGAGTGAACGGATGTGTCTCCTGGTGAGGAACTTGATCACGCTACCACACAGACATTTTAGGAAGCACGAGCAGCACTCATGTTCAAGTGACCCCGTCTTCTGTAACGTCTCCTGGCCACTGGCAGATGTGCTAGAGATGATTCATCTTGTGCCAGCCAGTCAGCTTTCTCTTCTTGTCATGCTGGATCTTGTGAACCCAAGTAATCTTGATGAGCGATGGTCAGCGGAGGTTGTATCTAGCCTGAGTAGGCTACAGTGTGAAATTAGATTGAAAACCTAGTTTTACCCTGCACCCCTCCATATGTGAATTCATCACTTAATTCATAATAAAGTAAGCAGAAATAAAAATCGGAAGAGAGCCTGTTTGGGAAGAAAGTGCATGAAAATCCTAAAACTATCATATAAAACCCCACTGGATGCAAAACAAAATGCTCTTCCTGGCTACACAGATTAATAAAAGAATTAAGCCATGTTAGATAGGTAATGTTTTAGTCAACTTACTGTGGATAAAGCACTCTCACACTGCTTGCAACATCTGGTTAGAGACTATAAACATTTGCATTTTATGAGCTTTTAAAAGCATATCTTATTTTAAATGCAAAACCTTAATGTCACATACCACTGCACTTGATGAAAAGTTATTTCTGGGACATTGGGAGACATAAGCCAAATGCTGAGTTTAGGCAGAGATTTTGAAGTAGGCTGAGGTCAAGCTTTAAAAGTAGCCAAATATATCAAGCTTAAAATATTAATCATTTATTTACCTATACTTAATGCATTTTACTCCTGTTAATCTACACTGAAATATCACTTGGAATTTAACAGCAATCTATACCCAACCATCAAATATTTAGTATCTGTTTAGAAAAAGTAATTGGTAAAACTCAAAGCTACTATTTGTTCTCTTTGATTAATGTTTACCAAGTAGAAGTTTGGGAACAAAATAATACATCAGTTTTCAATATCCCACTTGGGCTTCCTCTCTTATCAGGATCTTAGTACTCTTTTTATTTGCCTCTGCATCAACTCTTGAAAGTGAAATGGAATGAAGAGTTTCTTGTTTGAAACTTCTGTAATGAATTTGCATTTGCCCTGGTCCACCAAAGAATCCCTTCTAGATAAATTACAATATACCGTTTCCAGTTACACAGCTGCATTCTCTTGTGAGTCTCTGACCAGAGTCAGTTACAGGCAAGCAAGGATCCAAAGAGCAGAATCTTCCCCATCCGGGTCTTCTGCTTGCCCTCCTCTGCACAGAGGCTCTAATCTCCAAGGGAAACACACCTCTGAGCCTGGGCTATGAGAATCTCTGGAGCTTGCTGGTCAGGGTCTGAGGAAAGAATGAGCCTAAATAGAGGGTTGTGAAGCCTCCCTTCCAGTGGGCTGTCAGTCACTAACAAGTCATAGGACAGGGCTTCAAGCCCCGCCCCATTTATGATCCTTCTTCACGAGATAAAAATTTTCACAGTCACAGTGATGTAGTACAAGCAGTGTAAGGAAGTATACAGATCAAACATTTACTGACAATAATTCATACGGAAATTTATTTAAAAACAATTCCTTGGTATGCATACAATATTACTGCTTATTAAAGGTGAAAGTAACTTTGCATGCTAATGACGTGGAGGTGATTGTTTATTTTTACATGATGAATTAAATATTGCCTGAATATTTGAAACTGTAGGACTCAAAATATCCTCAAAATTTTTCAGAGGTAACCAGTGTTTTCATTTTATAATTGTCAGCACTAAGAATGCTGATAAAAAAAAAAATAGGTTGTGCAAATGGTAGAAGTATGTATGTATGTATTTATTTATTTATTTATTTAATGTTTTCTTAATTGAAGCAAGTCAATAACTCAAATAGCAATTTTTAAAATCAAATATTCCAACATAATATAATCCAAAAATATGCTAATTTGATATTTAAAATGTTGAAGAGGTTAGAAAATAGTCTGTTTTCCATTATTAAACAATTATGTTTGTATTAGAGCAGAAAATATTGATGTACAATTAAAAAAACACGTCACTTAATTCAT
The DNA here is from genome assembly GCA_036365145.1 of Orientallactaga sibirica. Lineage (NCBI taxonomy): Eukaryota > Metazoa > Chordata > Mammalia > Rodentia > Dipodidae > Orientallactaga > Orientallactaga sibirica. The sequence goes on from JAEOAD010001030.1 coordinate 7,127,848, forward strand.
AACATACAAGTCTCAGGGCTGGGGAGACAGCTCAGCAAGTAAGAACACTTACTACCCCACAAACATGAGGGCATGTGAGGGCCTGAGTTGCCCTGAATTTGATTCTTCAAAAATACGTGTAGCCGGGCGTGGTGGCGCACACCTTTAATCCCAGTACTCGGGAGGCAGAGGTAGGAGGATCGCTGTGAGTTCGAGGCCACCCTGAGACTACATAGTGAATTCCAGGTTAGCCTGAGCTAAAGTGAAACCCTACCTCGAAAAAACAAACAAACAAAAAAATACGTGTAAACAGCTGGGAATGGCCACATACTTCTGTAACTCCAGGACTATAGAGAGCAGACACCAGAGAATATTTTGGTAGTTACTAGTCAGTCAGTCTGACAGGGTGTGCAGAGCAGAGTGGACAATGGCTCCCAGTTCAGTGAGACACTGGCTTGCAAGGGAAAAAAGTAGATGAGTAATTGAAGAAGATACCAGATGATCTCCTCTGGCTTCCACATATGTGCACATGGGGCTACACACACACACACACACACACACACACACACTTGCACTCATACGCACACACACACACACACTTGCACTCATGTGCACATAAAAAATTATAAAACAAATGAGTCACCAATTAAAAAAAAATAAGCATGGGGCTGGAGAGATGGCTTAGCAGTTAAGGCATTTGCCTGCAAAGCCAAAGGATCCCGGTTCAATTCCCCAGGACCCACATAAGCCAGATGCACAAAGGGGTGCATGCATCTGGAGTTCATTTGCAGTGGCTGGAGGCCCTGGCATGCCCATTCTCTCTCTCTCTCTCTCTCTCTCTCTCTCTCTGTACCTCTTTCTCTCTCTTAAAATATATTTTTCAAAAAGCATGAACTAGTCTTGAATTTGACATGAAGTGTGTGTTTCATGCAATGTTTTTTGCACTGTGTAACATGAAAGGCAGCACGCAAAGTGCCCAGTGTTCATGCTGCATTTACAAAAGCTGCAGTTAGGTCTTGGGATGCAACACAAACAACCACTGCCAGAAACATCTCGGATTTGTTACACATTTGATTTTGAACTTTTTTTTTTTTTTTGGAGGGAGTCAGAGAGAGAGAGAGAGAGAATGGGCATGCTAGCAGCCCCTCAGCTGCTGTGAATGAACTCCAGGCATGTGCTCCCCCTAGTGGGCAAGTGTGGCATTGCGCCCTTGCATCACTTTGCATCTGGCTAAACATGGAACCTGGAGAATCAAATGGGCATTCTTAGGCTTAGCAGGCAAGCGCCTTAACTGCTAAGCCATCTCTCTAGCCCTGAATTAATTTTTGATCCTTATGCATTCAGAAAACTTTTACTGTTGTCAAACCCTGCATTCACTTATGCCTCCTATATAGAGTCATAACCCACAGTTTAAGAAGCTAAAAGTTCATAATTAAGATTTTATTAAAAGATAAAATGATGCATAAACACATACACATTGTATTTGCAGACTTTTGGATTGTGCATATGAATAAATATTTGAGAGCATTTGGGGAGAAGGTGGGAAATACTTGTAGGTCATAAATATTCACATAGTTTAAATAGCTTTGTTCCCTAAAATAAATTAGATAAATGCAATCTTCTTATAACTTGAGTTGGAAACTGAAAATGTCATTTTCTGTTCCCAACTCCTTGACTCAAGATCAAAACCTTTATAACCAAAATATTCCTTATAATTAAAAAATCATCTTTTTCAGGCTGGAGAGATGGCTTAGCACTTAAGGCACTTGCCTGTGAAGCCTAAGGACCCAGGTTTGATTCTCCAGGTCTCACATGAGCCAGATGCACATGGTGGCGCATGCATGTGGAGTTCATTTGCAGTGGCTAGAAGCCTTGGTGTGCCCATTCTCTCTCATTTTCTCTCTCACTCTCTCTCTCTAATAAATAAATAAAAATAAATTTTAAGAAATGACTTTAAAAATGTATAAAAATTCATCTTTTTCAAAGATTGGAATTTTATAGCTTAATACTTAAAACGTACAAAAATATTAGTGTTAGCATGGAAAGAGACTGCTGTGTGTGAACCATCAACACAGTTTATACTATGGCCAGCCACCAAATAGTGATGAAGAAAAATAAGAAAAACTACACCAAAAGAGAAAAAAAAGGCTGGAGAGATAGCTTAGGGGTTAAGGCGCCTGCCTCCTAAGCCTAAGAACACTGGTTCCAATCTCCAGCCATTCCAATCTCCAGGTCCCACATTTCGCCAGATGCAAAGTGACGCAAGGGCGCAATGCCGCACTTGACCACAAGGGGGGCGCACACATCTGGATTTCGTTCGCAGCAGCTGAGACACTGCTGGTGTGCCCATCTCTGTCTTCCTCTCCCTCTCTCTCTCTGTCTCTCTCTCCAAAAAAATAAAAAAATTAAAAAAATTTTAAAAAAAAGAGATAGAGAAAAAATCACCAAGCAGGAAACATGATAAGACTTGGCTTGAAAACATTCTCCGCTGTTCTTTGGATAAAAGGAGTTGTGTCCATCATCAAGCCTTCTAACTATATATGTTGAGACCCTTTGGTTAATGTTTTTCTCACTTTTGGTCAGAGGACTTTCTTTTTACAGATAGCAACAAATATTGAGGAGACTCATGACTCAACAAAATGAGAAGAGAAAGCCCAGGATAAGTTGTCTCTGTCACAGCTGCCAGGGCTCAGGGAACATTGCAGAGGAGGTGGCAGAATGCTATGAGGTCTGTCCTCAGGGTGAGCCAGAGAACCCTGCCTATGGAGATGGTGGCAGAAACTGAGGAGACTCCAAACTCATGCAGCAAATAAGAAGCGACTGAAAGCTCATCACTAAATGGCATCATCTATCACACCCTCCAAAACTCGATTACCACTGGAGAAGCGGGGGTAGAAATAATTTAAGAGCCGTGGGGTGGGAATGAGGACTTCAAGTCACCCTTCTCAAGAGCTACACCCTTTTTAGCCCATCAGCATGTTGACATGAACGACAAAGGGATGAGACAACCAAACAAAGGAAGAATTGCCTGGAAAGAAGAGGGTCCTCGGTGCATGAGGAGGAGGTGAGGGGACAAAGGAGGACAACAGAACAGAAACACAACCAAACATGAATATGCTCATTATTAAAGTTCACGAAAAAAAAAAAATACTCTTCAAAGACACAGTGATCAAAACAGCATGATCCTAACACCAAAAGGAACACAGTAGGAAATCCAGAACTTTACCTGTATATGTACAGCTAATGGTTTGAGAAAAGTGCTAAGAATGCACTTCCAAGAAAAGACAGTATCATCAATCAGTAGTGCTGGAACAAACAGTCACATGCAACAGAAGGAAGCTTGATTCCTGTCAGGTTTGAATGTGACGTGGCTTCCTGCTCAGGCCTCTCATGCTTTACCTGACATGGTGGACTCTACCCTCTAGAACTGTAAGTCAAATTAAACCCTTTCCTTCCATCAGTCACTTTGGCCTGGTATTTTGTCCCAGCAAGAGTAAAGTTACTGATACAATCCCTATCTCTCATAATATAGACAAATAAGTTCAAAACATATCAACCTGAATGTAGGACGTGAATTATAAAACTTCTGGAAAAAAAGAAAAGAAAAGAAAAACGCTAAGGCAAATACTTCAAGCCACTGGTGTAGGCAAAATACCTTTTGGATAAGAACCCGAAAGCACAAATGGCAAAAATCAGACCTAAACAAATGTTCTGTCCTCAGGGAACACTTGCAGCAGAGTCTTTCAAAGACTGAAAGAACCTCAAGGTGGGCAGGAATATCCTGAGGCATTGTCCCCTGCTAGAGACTGACTGATGTATTCATGTCCCAAAGTGAATACCAGTAACCTCACTGAGGGCCCTCAGGGGTGTGGGGGCAGGGGACAGGAAACATAAAAGTAGAACCCAATGGGAATATGACCATTATGCAATATGTTAAAAATTAATTTATTAAAAATAGAATATAAAATTGAGAATATAATTCATATATTTAAAACTAACATTTTTGACAAAAGAATGGACCAGATTATAGAACACATATAAAAATTCTATTGCTAAAAATGTCAAAATAATATGATTTTAAAATGAGAATAATACATTTTTCAAAAGAAAAAAAAAAAAAAAAATATATATATATATATATATATATATATATATATATATATATATACACAAAACAAAGCATATGGGAAAACTAGTCAATATAATATTTAAAATGGTTAATATCACTAATTTTCAAAATTACTATAAAATAGAATCTTCCTTTAGGTAGAATTGTTATGACTGAAAATATTTCTGTTTATTTATTTGTGAGGTGAAACAGAGTATGGGTGCCCTGAGGCCTCTTGCCACTCAAACGAACGCCATACACATGTGCCATGTTGTACATTTGGCTTTACATGGGTGCTGAGGAATGGAAACTGGACCAATGAGCTTTTCAAACAAGAGCCTTTAATGACCATCTCCTCAGCCCATTAGAATAGGTCTGATTAAAAAGGCAAAAGATAAATAACAAATGGTAGCACAGAAGGGAAACTCTCATATATAAATGAATTTGTAAACCATTGTGAAAAATAGTATTGGAGATCCTCAAAAAAAAATACTACTATAGGGCCTGGAGAGATGGCTTAGCGGTTAAGCGCTTGCCTGTTAAGCCTAAGGACCCGGGTTTGAGGCTCAATTCCCCAGGACCCACATAAGCCAGGTGCACAAGGTGGCGCATGCATCTGAAATTCCTTTGCAATGGCTGGAGGCCCTAGAGCAGCCATTCTCTATCAGTCTGCCTTTTTCTCTCTCTGTCTGTCTGTCACTATCAAATAAATAAATAAATAAATAATAAACAAAAAAAAATTTTTAAATGATACTATATATATTACCCAGCAATCCCACTATTGGGTTTGTATTCAAAGGAAATGAAACCTTTTTATCAAAGAGATACCTACACACCTGTGTTGTTCCCATACTCTTCACATAGCCAGAAGTGAAATCAACTGAGGTGTCTGTCAACAAATAAATGAGTTAACAATGTGGTATATACATATAATTACATGTACTATTATGATTACATAACCATATAGTTATTCAACCACAAAAATATAAAATACTGGCTGGAAGATAGCTTAGTGGTTAAGGAGCTTGCCTGCTAAGCCTAAGGGCTCACATTCTATTCTCCAGTTCCCATGTAAGCCAGACACACAGTGTTTGGAGAGCACAAGGTTGCACATGCACACAAGGCAGTACACATGTGTGGAGTTTGATTACAGTGTCTGGAGGCCATGGCATGCCAATTCTACTCTTTCTCTTTCTCTCTAAATATTTAAAATACTGTTGCTTGTGACAGTATGACCATAACTAAAAGACAGTATATTAAGTGAAAAGCGGGCAAAGAAAGACAAATATTGCACATCCTCAGTTATTTGTAGAGCTAAAAGACATGATATAAAACTTAAAAGAGTGGAGTAGAGGTGCTGGGCCTAGAAAGGTGGAATAGAGGAGTAATTGCTACCAAAGTGCAGTGAGATGAGAGAAAGAATTCCAATGTTATAAAACCCACCAGCAAAATTATAGCCACATCATTTTATTGCACATTTCAAAACAACTTCCAGAGGAGCATTGGAAATTTAGCTGCACATATTAATGATACTACTTGAGGAGGTGGAAATACTGGATCCCCTAGACTAATCATCACATATTATTCCTATGCATTAAAAAGTAATATTCTACCCCACAAATAAGTACAAGTATTATGTGTCAATTTAAATTTTTTCAAAAGAGAAAGATTAATGATAACATGAGTAAATGAGATTCCTCATATTTACAGAAACAGGCTTTAGAATTTTATTTTAATATAATTATCTTGATTGGACAAGGTAACAAGCAGTATTGAGACTCGGGAAGGGACACGTAAAGAGATCAAAGCAAGTTTCTTTCTCTCTCTCTCTCTCTCTCTCTCTCTCTCTCTCTCTACCTCTCTCTACCTCTCTCTACCTCTCTCTCTCTCTCATGGCACCTGGGATGTTGACATTACTTAATTAATCTTAGACTGATTATTCTTCCAGAACATGCTAAAATCCTAATAGAAATTAACATCTTCATAAATCTTTATGTAGTATGAGACTTAACTGATTTTTTTCTCTCCAAACTTAATTCAATGATATGTATAAGGAAAATCATTTTTATTCCAGTTATATTCAGTACTGAATATCTCTTAAATCTTGATCCAGTTGTAAAATCATGACATCCCATAATTAATCTTTTTAATTGTGGCTGTTATTGTGCTGCCCCTGGATTGATGCTGTTGGCAAATGTTGTTTACTGCAAAGCTTCACACTGTGAGCATATGAAAATGAATATTGTGATCTCAAAAGATAACAATTATTTCTTGACTTTTACCAAGCTAAAATAGGTCTTTTGGTGAAAATGATTTGGTATAAACAACGTACCAGTGTCCTAGAAGGAAAATTCTCAAGGGATTCCAAAGCATAACCACTAGGAGACTGGTTGATCGATGACTAACAAAGATTTCTTTGAAGTAAGTTTTCAGCTTCTAGTTCATTTGAATAGCAATTAACTAGCCAAAGATTTTCCCAGAAAGTCCAAATTGTTCACCAATTATCCCTTCCCTGGAAAAGTGAATCTATGTTTTTAAAACTTGTCTAAGACTTCCAAGGTACAATTCATATAATATGTATATGCATATATAAAAAACCACAGTATTTATGTGGGAATGATGGTGACATCCAAGAGGTTAAAGGCACAGAATTCCTGGAAACATGTTTACAGCATTCTCTGAGAAAGAGAAAGAATTCTAGAAGTAGATATTTGAAATATATATATATATATATATATATATATATATATATATATATATACATATATAATCAGAAAAATTGAAGGCATTTTGAAATAATTCACAAGATCTATTTAAATTACATCTTATCAGTAATATTCTTTCTCTTTTTATCAGATGGGAGCTTTAAATACTATTGCAATGATAGTAAGAAGATTCAGTTTTTCTTTAAAACATGAAACCATAATTATTTGTTCTTTAATGGATTAGTTACATCACATATTAGCCAGTTAAAGTTACTTACAGTCAAGGTATTGATGTATTTAGTGAGTTAACATTTAAACACCTCACATTTGCATCTAAAATCCAGCTGACTTTAAGATGAAGAGAACCATGGCCTGTTCTCTGAACTTTGTTATGGACATAAATACCTCATTTCTACGTTTTTAATAAAAATTCCTTCTTTTATTTTGAATGGAAAACAAAAGTAAAACCTTTTGGATAATGACTATGAAACATTTTTATCCCAGTGCTTTGCCTTCTAAGACATATAAACTTAGGAGATTCTTTGCAATTCTTGGCCTCAGTTTCCTCAATGAGACAAAGAACTCAGCAGTTGTTTGACCCTGTTTCTGCTTTAAAAGTACAAGTTTAGCCAGGCATGGTGGCACATGCCTTCAATCTCAGCACTTGAGAGGCAGAGGTAGAGACTACTTAGTGAATCCCAGGTCAGCCTGAGCTAGAGTGAGACCCTACCTCAAAAAACAAGCAAACAAAAAAAGTACAAGTTTATACACTGACTGTTCATTTCTTTACCTCAAATCCTTACCTCCAACAAATATTTGTAACCTGTGGAGTTCTTTTATACATGGCTAAATATGGCTTTATAGAATTGACTTAATGATTGCATGTTTAAATATTGATAAGTGATTATATGACTATGTTATAAATCAGAAATCTCTGAAAATAGTATGATTTTGAGTTTAGTATAAATCTTAAAATATGGCAGCTCAATTTAAACATTCCATCCTGAGTCAAATAATCACTTTCAAATCCTGTTTTATGTTCTTTTGAAAACATGTTTCAATGTCAGCACTAACTTTTGTGAATTATTCTTGAGTTTACTTTGTTTTACCCAAATTCTAATTCTTAAGCTCCTTTATTGACTGAAATTTTCCTAAGGGAAGCTTTGTTTTTGTGGTTTGGACAAATCAATTGTTTTTATTTCTGAATATGAATTGAAAGGCAACTCTAATTAGCTGTAGCTATTAGAAGTATTAATAGTAATAAGAAAGGCCATATTGGTATTTATATTTATAGCAGATATTCTTTCTATCAAAGGCGGATAGAGCACTTTTCCAGTTTGACAGGGTGATAAATCAACTTAATCCAAGTGATCGATTCCACCACCTGGGTGAAATGTGGGAGCTGTTACATAGTCCAGGCCAGTGCAGGATTGTGGACAGTGAAGAACAAAGAAAAGCAATGTCTTCATTTTTGCCTTATTTAATATATTCCCACTGCAAGTGGTCCATGGGCTGCCAGAGAAAAATCCCTACTTGCATGTAATAAGTCTCACTGCTAGATCTCTCAAACATGTTTCCATGTTAGCACAGCATTAAAGTTCTGTATTCAAATGGAACACATGTTGGCTTAGAGCCAGATAAACCCACTTTCTAACACCAATTTCTTGCACATAGAAACATCCTTATTTAGGCTCACAGTACATAAAACTTCTGTGAGCAACATTTTATGGTACACATAAGACGTGATAATGACTCTTGGTGAACTGGTACAGTAATGAAATGCAGGCTCTGTGACAGATGTTTCAGTACTTCACTTGATACTCCACACGTAATTCCCCAAGGTTCATATCCAGGGCCACAAAAGTGGCTGTGGTTATGTCATGGAGTTTGATGGCTATAGGGCAACTGTGTGGTGTTCACTGTCATAACTATGTGATAGATACACAGTGGGTTCAGATGCTACTGGGAACTAGCTTTGACTCAGAGTCAGATCCTAGAAATTCACTTCAGGGAAGTAACAAGTTCCTATAATTGTTTGCTGTTTCCATTTTTCTTTGCTTCTCTTCTCTCTCTCTCTCTCTCTCTCTGTTGTTGTCTTCACTACAATTTACCCTAATTTTATTAGAGATTTTTGGAAGCCCTTCCCAGTGCTTCCCACATCATTTCTAAAGCACACTAACTACCTGGTATTGATACTGAGCTAAGCCCCTAGCTGGCCTCATAAACCCGTGGCAGCAATGATGCAGAATGCCTGCCCTTGGTTGCAGTGTAAAGAAAAACAGGCTGCCATCTTGACATTGCTTTTATGGTATACAATAACTTTTGTCACACTGGAAATCTTTTATATTTAATCCAATTCATTTTTACTGAGTGCTACAATAAGCCAGGTATGGAGCTGCTGGGGACACAAAGATGAATCAGTTCTCCCCGTGTGTGCTTATAGACTAGTGAGAAGCAGGTTTCATACCTAAGGCCAGGTAGAAATGTTAGGACACAGGCTCTTATACACTGGGAAAGGGGTTGAGGAAGTCTCTCCTTTGCGGTAACCTTTGAGCTGACTCTTGAAAAATGAGGAGTGGCTTTCTTTCCAGATAAGTACATGGTAGAAAAGAAAACTCCAGCAAGTGCATAGGGATATGGGGGCACAAAGAGAATCTAGTGTTCATAGCACAACCTCTGGTCTTCTGGGAGTTCTTAGAGATTATATTTTCAGAGCTGTTGGTCAAGGGTGTAAGGTGACTAGGAGAGGGTAGGAGAAATGCCTTTATTCTTGGAAGTTGCTATATTACTAAATGTTTTTACTGCTTGTGTCATGTCACCTGCCTATGGTATATAGTCATAATATATGTACTTTGTGAGCAACATAGTGAGAATTCAGTCCTTTAGGAAATCATACTAAATGTGCGCTTTCTCTCTCTCTCTCTCTCTCTCTCTCTACTTCCTGGGTACATTAACTGGTTAAGTGATTCTACTGCCTCTAAATGTGGAATATAGTTGAGTTCTGGAGGGGAAAAATTGATTGCCATAACAAGGTCTACTGCTAAACTGAACATATGCTGCTCATAATGTCACTTTCTAAATCAATGAAATTATCATTATAGAACATGTCGACAAATTAGACATGTAAAGTGCCTGCTGTATGTGGGAGAGATGTAATTTGGCTCCATAAAAAGAAAATTAAACAATAAAATATCAATGACAGATGTAGTTAGCTAAAGGTTTTGAGGTTTAAATACCAATTTGCAAGGGGAAAAATCATGCAGACAAACAGGAGAGCAGAAAAAAAATGCACGACTTCACGGGAGAGGAAGACAGTCCTTTGTCCAGATGTTCTGAGGTCTTAATCGTGTTTTTCTTTAACAGAGAAATCCAGAGACAAGTTTCTCACTACCTCAAGTCCAAGCAAGGAAAATTAGCAGTTATAAAAGAAATACAGTCAGTTAAGTAATAATGTGTTTGTCCAGTTTGAAAGAGTACAGGGGATTGGGTTAGAACTGGAAAAGCCACCTTATTCCTCTCTTAGAGCTGCTTTGAATGGACTTCCCGTTGTTTCTTTCTTTAGAATTCAACAAGCCAAAACCACAAATTTCAAGGCAATCCTGCTTATGGTTAATTATTCCCCATAACAGAAACATCTTGAAATATAGAAATGACATCAAGATAAGTATGAAAATAATCAAGACAATCATTGATAAAGCTATCATTCTCATGGTAAAAAAAATGTATTTCACTTTAGATAGTAAAATAAATGATAACTATCTTTAATCCCCTTAGGCCTTAAGCTATTCCTAATGGGTCTCTGGCCTAGAAAATTTGGTGACATAGAAAATTTGTTGTGGCTGTACAGATCTTTAGCCTTATCTACCTACTGATAATGTACTGAGATCTCAGAAGTATTCAGAAATTTCAGTATCAATAAGATTTTATAGAAATCCAAGTGTTGTGATTCTTGCCAGTGATCCCAGGTACTTGGGAGGTTTCTGTAGGAAGATTGCCAAAAGTCTGAAGTCATCATAGGCTGTATAGTGCGTGCTACACCAGCCTGGGCTAGACAGTTAGATATGAGCAAGAAAGAAGATGAGATAACAAAAGAGAGAGACAGACAGACACACACACACACACACACACACACAGAGAGAGAGAGAGAGAGAGAGAGAGAGAGAGAAGTTGTATTTACTTAAGAGATGTTTTCAAAGTCTTGTAAATCCTCTGCTTTTTTTTTCCTTCAGTAGTTACATCTGAATCGTGTCCTCAAGTAGAAAACAGTTCACAACATGAGTTCATATGCTAAGGAAGCAGAGATGACTGTGCATAAAATTATACATGCATGTGTTCATTTACACCCCCGAATCTTTGTATTCATTCCCCATCTAACCAATAGAGAAAATCAGTCTTCATGAATGTAGCTGTACTATCATGGCTATTTGGGTAGAATATTAGTGTTTTCAATCTCAATGCTTCATATTATTGGACTGATGATTCCATTATATCATGTTGCACACAACATAATTAACAGAAAAAAATGTATAATTGCATAAAAGGGAAAGAAATGAGTATCTAAATTAAATGACATTCCCTTATGAAAGTTGTGCATAGAAAACTTTTCTAGCATCTGCTATGGAAATATGGAAATATATTTTTAAATACAGTGTGAAATATAAAATAAGAGACAAAATGTGATTCATCCACATTTGAGAATCCTCACTTGTCAAAGTAACATTTAGAAAAGAAAATCACTTAGAAAGGATATTCCTCAGAATCCTGCTACTAACAGTGCTACTTTCAATAAATCTATAGATGTTGAACACTATAAACCTACCACTACGACAACCATTAGAAAGAGAAGAAAGAACACTCCACCTCTGGGTTAGAAAGTTCTATAACCTCTGGACCATGTTAAAAAGCCATGTTCAGGGGCTGGAGAGATGGTTTAGCAGTTAAGGCACTTGCCTGTGAAGCCCAAGGACTCATGTGTGACTATCCAGGTCCCACATAAGCCAGATGCACAGTGACACAAGTGCAAAATGTCACATGCACACAAGGGAGTTCACACATCTGGAGTTTGATTGCAGTGGATAGAGACCCTGGCGAGCCAATTTTTTCTCTCTCCCTCTCTCATAAAAAAAGGCAGTCTTTTGGGCTTGCCTCAAAAATATATATATATTTTTAAAGCCATGTTCAGGTGGCAGGCTAAGATTGAGGAGCCCACCACTAAACTCCCCATGAAGACAAAGAGGGGCATTAACAGCTAATATGGGCTCGGTAAGGAAACCTCAAGATTGAGTTATCGCCTAGAAGTGACGGAAGCATCATTTTCTTTCATTTTCAAGCTCAGCAACAGTGTTCAGGCTACTTATTAATCAATAATTAAAGACAAGACAATATTCCTCAATGTGAAGGGAGCCCCAAAGCTACCTTCATAACCTGTGTTTTACTTATCCACTGGGGAATATAGTCCTGGGTCTTTGAAGACCACTGTTCTGCTTTTATGTTTCTCTGAGAAAATTAGAATTCATATTCAGTACTTTGAGGTCATTGTGACCACAGTAACTGAAATGACTTAACAGAGGAATTATTTATCTTGGCTCCTGGGTCCAGAGGATTTTTGTTTATCATGGTGTGTCATAGTCCATGGTGATGGAAGCGTTTGGGGGAGGACCCTCAAATGACAGTGCTCCTAACAGCAGACATTTGTCAGAACCAGAAATCAGGCACCACTTTCAAAGACCTGTCTCTAGTGGCCTCCTAGGTTCCACAGTCTCCCTAAACAGTGCCACCAGTGGGGAACAAGTGTTAAAACTTGAGCCCATGAGAGACATCTCAGATTTAAACCATAATACTATCCCTATTTGTATCTACATGTAGCAGACCCATAATTACCTCCATAATTGCCCAATTTTCTTAAAACTTTCTCATCTTTTACCTGTAAAGAGAGATAAATGTTAGCACTGAAGAACTAAAACTTAAAAAAAAAGCAGAGTAAGGACCAGGGAGATGCTCAGGGATGAAGCACTTGTCATGCAGTGTAAGTAGCTGAGTTTGGATCCTGTAGCTGAGATAAAGCTGAAGGTCATAGCTTCCCTTCCTACATGGCCTGTGACACTTAGAATTTCCTACAGCAGTGCTTCTTGTCCCATTCCTCATTTCACAGCCTGCTCCATTTTCACTCACTGCTGGAACAGGCTGCTTTCAGGACAAATTTGTGTTCTGATTGAACTTCTATTCCTGTCATGAATGTCACGGTGCCGCCTGAGTGAGCTTCTGGGCAACTCCTGGAAGTCGTCCTACTAAGGATGCCTGGCAAGCATCCACAAGTTCACAGAAGTAACTGCCAGCCACATAAATGTGTCCCACTAAACATAACTTAAGCTCACCTAGCTCGAGCCTAGTCTAGTCTAACCTGAGAAGTGAGACAAAAGGGAAGGGACTGGGAAGGGGAAAGGCAACACTCCTTAGCGAGGATGGTTGCAAACTCACTTTTTAGTATTTTTAAAAATGTTATTATTATTATTTTATTTATTTTTGGAGAGAGACACAGAGAGAGACAGACAGAGAGGGAGAGGGAGACTCAGCTGCTGTGAACGAAATCCAGATGTGTGTACCCCTTGTGGGCAAGTGTGGCATTGCGCCCTTGCATCACTTTGCATCTGGCTAAATGTGGGACCTGGAGATTGGAACCGCTGGAGATTGGAACCGGGTTCTTAGGCTAGCAGGCAGGTGCCTTAACCGCTAAGCCATCTCTCCAGCCCTAGTATTTTTTATAAACACATAACCCTTTGTCTTAGGTGGGGTGAGTATCTCAGCTTATCTGGGATAATTCTAGCTTTAGCACTAAAGTCCTACATCTTGATAAATCTCTAGCTGCCAGGCAAGCTAAGGCAGCTGGTCACTTTCCCTGTAAATGTGAGTCTAGGACACTGTTTTAGACAGCTTTGCATTGCTAGGATGAACATCCAAACCAGGCACAAGTTATAGGAGGAAGGGGTTTATTTCAAGCTTACAGATCCAGGGGGGGTTCCATCAGGGATGGAAGAAGCTGCTTCCATACATCCAAGCAGAAAGAAACCATCATCAGCCAGCAAACACCAAAATCGATAAGCACAAAACTGGCAACAGCAGGAGCCCAGAGCTCAGACTGCTCTGCAGACCTTTGTGCTGGAAATCAGATCCACCCCCAACATACCTGAGGGCTGGACCCCAGGATCCGCCACCACCCAGCCAGGCAGCTGGAGATACAAGTGAGAAGCTTTATTAAAGCACCTGAGTCTTCAAGGGACACACATTCACACGGTTACCTCAGACACCCGCAGAGAAGACCTGTACGTGTGGAAGATCCTGAAGCTCAGACTCCACTAGCTTCGTGGCAGATCTCTGTGTGGCTCCCGATCCTATTCTGTGTGTTGATGGGACTTGGGTCTTAAGTTCCTTTTCAATGGGCATGCAATAGGTTATGTGGGAGAAGTATCCTAATTTTTAAGTATAAAATATCATGTATACGGTGGGAATTCAACTCCTAGAAGTTATTACAGAGGCTGGGAGATGGCTCAGCAGTTAAAGGCACTAGACACTTAAGCATGAAGCTCTCTGACTAGAGACCACTGAGCTGGACTTCCAGAGCCCAAACTAAAGGTGGATGTGGCCACACACTGCTGTCCCCCCAAGACAGGGCAGGGGGCAGAGAACAAGAATTACTGGGGCTCAGTGAGTGACACCTCATTCCAAGGAAATACGTTTTTGAATGATAGAGAACACCCTAAGTTCCCCTCTTGCACATTTGCACATCACACCCACAAAAACTCAGCACACATGCGTGAAATATTATTACAGATTTTTACTAACATCCACACACAAATGATTCCAATGGGTGCCTTCCTTCAACATTTTAAGTTTTATTTTTAAATAATATTTTATTAATTTATTTGCAAGCAGACAGAGAGAAGAGAGACAGCAAGAGACAACACACATGCCAGGATGTCCAGCCACTGCAAACAAACTCCAAATACATGTGCCACTGTGCATCTGGCTTTATGTGGGTACTGGGTAGACCAAACTGGGTCCTTAGACTTTGCAGGCAAGTGCCTTAATTGCTGGTCCATCTTTCCAGCCCCCTCCCTTCAACATTTAAATGTAAAATTAGTATTAAAAATAGAAAAGCTAACTTTAAAATTTAACAGTATAGTAAACTTTTAAGACTCCTACCTATGCCATATTTTATGAGGTATTTCTAAAAGCAGTATGTTATTTAAAAAAACTGGATTTAAACATAGGCATGGCACATGGCTAAATTAAGTTTTGACTCATTTTATTATAGCAGAGGGAATAAACATGATATTATTTATATTTTAAAAGATATTTGGGCTTGAAATCATGGAATGAATATGAAATAGGACTTCAAAATGAATAATTTGAAGGGATTGAAGTCTAACAAATATCTATTGCAGTTTATGCTATCCACAAATTCTCCACAATAACTAACTTCAGAATTTAATTACCCTGACATTATTCGGTTGAGTTATATTCTGTAGCAGTATTTACCCATTGTTCCTTGATGACATCAGTAGTGATAAGTGCACAATATATAATATACAAATTCATTATCAGAATATTTCATATACTTGTACAATTATTAATCTCATTTCCTTTTCTAGTGAAAGTTAAAAAACATTCTGTCTTTTGGGCACTTCGAGGAAACAGCCCAGGCTGACCTGGAATTCACTATGTAGTCTCAGGGTGGCCTTGAACTCACGGCAATCCTCCTACCTCTGCCTCCCGAGTGCTGGGATTAAAGGCATGCGCCACCAGGCTTGGCTGAGTGTGAGTTTTATGGCAACTTACTTGCCACTATTTCTTCTGCACCTAACATGCAATAATATGCAATACATATTTAATACACAGCCTGTGAACACTGCTCAGTGAACATATATGTCTTTTCTGTGGCATATGAATCTAGACAAGCCACCAAACCTCCATGAAACCAAGGCTGCTCCATCTTGAAAATAAGGAAATCAGACTCAACTTTCTTGCATCTCAGACTGGTGCTGAGAACTCTGCACTTTCAAGCTAGTCCACAGTATTTGTTCTGGCTTCTTTCTAGGCAGCCAAAGCAAGATGCAAAGATGCAAAGCCTTTTTAGTGTCTGTTCCAATATCCTGCCAGGTCTTTCTTTCCCTTTTCTTCTCTTTTTTTTTTTTTTTTTTTTTTTTTGTAAGTGTTGGGTGAAGCAAGCTGGCTTACTTTTAAAAAGCACTAGGGAGCCAGGTGTGGTGGCGCACGCCTTTAATCCCAGCAGTCAGGAGGCAGAGGTAGGAGGATCGCCGAGAGTTCGAGGACACCCTGAGACTACATAGTTAATTCCAGGTCAGCCTGGGCTAGAGTGAGACCCTACCTCACAAAAAAAAAAAAAAAAAAAAAAAAAGCACTAGGAAGCCGGGCGTGGTGGCACATGCCTTTAATCCCAGCATTCGAGAGGCAAAAGTAGGAGGATTACTGTGAGTTCGAGGCCACCCAGAAATTACAGAGTAAATTCCGGGTCTGCCTGAGCTACTGTAAAAGTCTACCTCGAAAAACCAAAAAATTAAAATTAAAATTAAAAAAATAGAAAGTACTAGGAGAGGGAGGGATATGGTGGAGAGTGGAGTTCTGAAGGGGAATGAGGGGAGGGGAAGGAAATGTCATGGTTTATTGTCTGTAATATAAAGTTGTCAATAAAAAAAGCAAAACAACACTAAAGAAAATCACTAGGAAAGTGGTGAACTCACTAGTTTAGATTATGGGATTTTCTTTTCCTTTTTATTTAGCTTAATTTTATGCATTTATGTTTACATATGAATGCATACATATGGAGGCCAGGGGACAGCCTTGGATGTCATTCCTCAGTTGCTCACCACCTTTTATTGAGACAGAGTCTGTCAGTGGCTGGGAGCGCCCAAATTTGTCTGGACCGCCTGGCCAGTAAGTCCCAGGGATCCAACTACCTCTGCCTCCTCAGCACTGAGATGACCAGCATGAAACCTTGCCTAGGGTTTGAACTGAGGTGCTCACGCATGCAGAGCAAGCACTTTACACACTAAGTGATTTCCTCCACCTTCTGCCCATCTTTTGTTTTACATACATGATTACATCAAGCACGTCAGTGCCAAGATGCTCAACAGTTATGAAAATATAATTTAAGAGATGCAGAGGTTTCTGTTTATCTCCTGCTATGTTGCTTTAGCTTATAAAACCATGTCTATATGGCAAAATGATTGAGGCAGGATAAGTAGCGGAATAAATCTTGATAAGCAGCCTTTTCAGACTTCATGGTGGCCATGTTAACTGTCAATTTTACAGGGTTTGTATGCTGAGGTATTTTAATGACAACAGAAAAATAAAAATTCCATGAGCAATCCATGAGCTTCATATGGATATTGATTAATGTTTGGACCATGGTGAGGAGGTGCCCTGACAGACCAAGTTTCTCTTGCTCTAGGGCATGAAAGAGTCAATATATGCCTTTCAAATGGCATAACATAACCCCAGTGAGAAAATTGCTCAAGTGGGAAGAGCTGGCCCTATCTGTGTAATTATAAATTAAAAATAAGTAATTAAAGATTAATTCTAAATCTCAATAGGCTCTCTGATGCATGGGCCATCTGGCTGTTCCAGAGATGTTGAAAGAACCTTGGTACTTATGTGTCCCGATCAATGGCAAGACCTTTTAGAGAGGAAAAAACACAAGAAGTTTGAGCATTTTCTACTTTAATGTTTTTACTGGTACCATCTATCCCCTAAATGTTTAAAAACTTATCTGAGGAGTCTGTTTAATGGCTCACAGAGTATCTCTAAAATTCTCTTTAATCCTCTTTTTTTGAAAAGCTGTAAAGATTTAGGAGACTCTGGTACTTTCATATCAGCCTTTTGTCATCCCAAGTATGATAAACATCTTGCATGAAGAATTACTAAGTCACAGCAAAAGATAGATCTAGTATCGCACAGGTGCTATTATATCAATTATCTCTGAACAGCTCTTTGCTATGCCACCTTAGGTTTTCCTTCCCCTGGATAATGTGTTTTGGGCCAGGAATCCAAACCATCAGGCCTCTCTGCTGTCTGGGAGTTGTGACTTTCATCTCGCAGTCACTCTGCGTCCCCACATGATGCACTGCGTACAGCAGACAGGGCTGACTTTCTTAGCAGGGTATTTGGAAACTCTGTTTCCCATTTTCTGCTCTATTCCACCCCACCACCCAACACCTTCCCTCTGAATAAATCATCCCCACACTCTTTCTTGTCTTCCCAGTCCCACCTTCTGAGATTCCCCACTGGATAGCAAGCTAGATTGGCATTAAAAAACGTGGCAGGTCATCTGCGTTTTTGCTTTGATGACCTCTGAGCTAAGGTCACAAAGAACCACCCAGCCATAATCTAAAGAAGCCTTTAAGAAGTGAAAACAGCACAAATCATGCAGAACCCATCAGCTCTCTCCTTTGCTAATGAGCTTCCAGAGGCTGCTATGACACTGAGGATAAAAGACAAACTCTGCACATCTGGCCTCTGCCCACCACTCCAGCAACATCTTACATTGTTCTCATTCACTCCTGCTCCTCACTAGGGGAACAGAGAGATAGAAAGCATGCTCCTGGGCTAGAGTGAGACTCTACCTTGAAAAAACAAACAAACAAACAAAAAACAAAAAATAAAATTAAATTTAAAAAAGATTTTGGAGCAGAAAAAGGACAATAGGTTAAAGCCAAAAAAATATGAACAAAGTATAGAATTTAGCTGATATTAATTAGTTGTAATAAATGTGACATACTAATGCAAGAAGTTCATAAAAGGAGAAATGTAAGCCTCATAAAAGATATGGAGTAGGGCTGGAGAGATGGCTTAGCGGTTAAGGCACCTGCCTCCTAAGCCTAAGAACGCTGGTTCTAATCTCCAGCAGTTCCAATCTCCAGGTCCCATGTTTAGCCAGATGCAAAAGGGGTGCAATGCCACACTCGACCACAAGGGGGCTAATGCATCTGGATTTCATTCGCAGCAGCTGAGAGGCTGCTGGCGTGCCCATCTCTATCTGTCTTCCTCTCCCCCTCTCTCTGTCTCTCTCTGTGTCTCTCTCTCCCCCCCCAAAAAAGATATGGAGTACATGGGAATTCTCTATTCAAGATTCAAAAATTTTCTAAAACACTTCTAAAACTTCAAGACTATTTGAAAGGAAAATGAGGCCATAGGTATTTATGTGTTGCAAATATATACATACATACATACATACATACATACATACATACATACATACATATATATATATATAAAATAAGTCACTAGGGGTTTCTGGGGGGTGTATATATAGTATTGTGGGGTGTGTGTGTAGTGCATGCATGTGCATGTGTACCTGCTCCATGAACACACAGGCACAGGCTGAGTAGATGTTGTGTGTTCTCTATTGCTGACCTGTGTGTTTCCTTGAGACAACAGCCTCTCGTTAAACCTGAGGCTGCCACTTTGGGTCAGACTGGCTGACCAGCTAGTCCCATGATGACTCTGCTCAGCTGTTTATGTGGGTGCTGGGCCTTGAACTCAGGTCTTCTCGGACTCTCATGTATGCATGGCAAGTTTCTTACCCACTGAGCCATCTCCCCAGCCAGTACATCACTATTTTTATTTTTTTATTTTTATTTTTTTTTCTTTTGGTTTTTCGAGGTAGGGTCTCACTCCGGCCCAGGCTGACCTGGAATTAACTATGTAGTCTCAGGGTACCCACTGAGCCATCTGCCTCCCAGTGCTGGGATTACATCACATCACTATTTTTAAAGCAAAAAAAAAAAAAAAAAAAGATTAAATAGAATCTGATGACAAAAATAGTAAGTAAGTGCACAAATATTCCCGTTACATAGATATGCACTTATAGCCATAGAACAATCTAGACAAATAAACATTGATTCTTCAATAGTGGAATTACAAATTGTGTTCTGTCTATAGTGTATAACAATGCTTGATAATATAATACATTCAATTCAGTTGCTTTTTTTGTTTTATTAAAATCTTCCAACTATTTAAATATATAAATATTAGCCAAAGGCCAGTGCTATTTCCTAAAATACATAGCTATATGAGGCCTCTGAAATCTGAACAAATATTACTGTGCTATGGATATTGTCTTTTACATTTTTAATTTGGAAATTATCTTAGATTTACGGAAAAGTTGCAAAAATTGTCATTCCCACATACCCATCTTCCAGTTTTCCCTAACATTAATATCTTACATAATCATAGTTAAAATGCCAAAACTGGAAATTAATATTGAGATAATACTGGGTTTTTTTATTTTTGCATTTGTGTGTGTATATATATCAGTGTGTCGCATGTGTGTGGGCAGGTGTCTGTGTGCAGAGCATGCACAGATAGAGGCAGAGGCCAATGTTGGGAGACTCCCTCTGTTGATCTTCATCTTATTTATTGACATATTGCCTCTCAGTGAACCAGAACTCACTGGTTTGAGAAGTCTAGCTACCTACCAAGTCCCATTGATCCTCTGTCCCACCTCCTGAGCACTGGGCTCACAGATGATCCCCTCCATCCTGGGCATTTCTGTAGGCTTTGGGGATCCTACCTCAAGGTCCTCAGGCTTGCACAGCAAGCACTTTACAAGTGAGCCATCTTGAAGTCCCCCATATTCCAGTCTAACCAGTTTCGGCACCATTGCTCCTCATCTGTTCCAGGGATCAATCCAGGATCCCACAGTGAATTTAGCTCTTCTGTATTCTTGTTTCCTGCAGCTTTTGTGTCAGTGGAAGTATAGCATTCCTTGTCTTAAGAACTTGACATTTTTGCTAATAGCCATCTTAACAAATGTGAGATGATATCTCATTGCATTATTGCTTTTCATTTCCTTCAGGATTAGAAATATTGGGAATTTTTCATATGCCTGTTGGTCATTTTTGTGTCTCCTTTGGAAAAATATCCATTCTTGTCCTCTGTTCATTCTTTTTAAAATTTTGGGCCATTTATCTATTACTCGTTCATTTGTTTTATATTGGCTTTTGCTATTGAATTGTGTGGATCCTGTATATATTTTGGATATTAACTCCTTATCACATTAATGGTTCACAAATATTGTGTCCCTTTCCCTACCATGCCATTCCATTTTGTTGATTTTTTCCTTTGCTATGTAAAACCTTCACAGTTTGGTGAGTTCCACCATTTAATTGTTGTTTTTGTTGCCTGTGAGTGACCTAAAAACTCACTATCAACTCCAAGGCCAATATCAAGAAGCTATCCATGTTTCCCCTTAGTAGTTTTGTGGTTTCAGGTATTTAATCCATTTCTGGTTGGGTTTTGTATATGTTACAAGTATCCAGTCTCAATTTTTGCACAAGGAAATCCAGTTTTGCCAACCTTATTTAATAAACATATTATCCTTTCCCCACTTGAAAGCTAACACAGCAGACACTGGAAAAGGTATGGAGAAATGAACCTTTGTACTCTAGATGTGAGAATGTAAGTTGTTTGAAATAGCACATTAGCTCTTCAAAAAACTGAACATGGAACTACCAGATGACCTGTCAATCCTAAGGAATTATTACTGTAAGTCTGGAAGGAATCAGTACTCCTATGCTCATTGAAATAATACTCACAATTAAGGACAAGGAAAAATAAGTGTCAATTGACAGAAGAAATTATGGTATGTATGTTTCATTGGATATTATCTAGTCTTGGCAAAAGAAACCCTTCCATTTAAAACAACCCTAAGGAACCTTGAAGACATTATCCTAATTGCAACATACCAGACACAGAAAGAAAAAAAAAAAACTGCATTGTTTCCCTTATATGATTCTTTAAAAAAGTTAAATACATAGGGATAGATAATTGAACAGTGGTTTCTAGTGGTAAGAGGGATAAGGTATTATAGAGAAATGGTCACAAATGTGCAGTTATGTAGGATAAATAATAAGTCTTGAGATCTAATCACCAGCAAAAGGACCATAATTAGTATTATGATATAGATGGTAAAATCCAAAGAAAGGTATATTACCACAAAGCAAGAAAAGAGGTAAATGTGGAGAGTAATCCACTTACTTACCTGTAGTAACATTGCATAATGTTGAACACTACACACCCACATACATGCTCACACGTGTGTGTGTGTGTGTGTGTGTGTATAATATACATATATATAATGATAATAATTAGTAAAGATTTTAACATTTACAAAAAGGCCTAATTGGTTATTTTCTAATGTGCCCTCATTTGGAGGCTGGTTTCTCCTCATCAGGAAATTATGCATTTGGGCAGAAGAGCATAGAATGGATTTTCCCTTCTCAGTATATCCCATCGAGTGTTCATCAAGTTAATATATGCTATTGCTAGTGAAGTGTACTTTCGTCACTCGTCAGTGTCATCTCCACTTGAAAGATTACTACTCTACCTTTCTCCTGAAATTCTGTATTCTAGGAAAGATCCTTTGAGACTAGACAAATGTCCTGATTCCTCCTCCTGAGCTTGCCCTCTAATTTTATTATCTATTTTGAGGCTCCCATCCACAACATTTACTGTTCCATTTTCAAATGGTGATTTTATTCTATTTCATTTTACATACTTATCAGAACCCTTAAGGAAGAGATGTTCCTTCCCACTTATTTATGTACTCAGTGCCAGTATGACCTTTTTCTTCTATGGGCATTATCCTATACATCACTTACTTTATTACTCAAATTATTCCCTTTTAGCCACTGGGAATTTCTTCTAGTTGATTCCTTTATCCTTTTATCATGCCCTCACCTGTACTTTGTGGGTGTGATGTTTCATTTTGTCTTGTTGCCATGCAAAATACTTTAATTTACATAAACAAATATGTGCATCTTCCATTATCTCTGAAATTCAAGACAGAAAGTATTTCATGTATATTTTCTCTCAATTGGTATGTACTTCCATTTTTCACATTTAGAGTCCTATCCTGTTGGAGTTTATCCTTATGTATGGACACACACTTCCTTGTCTATCACCTCTTTATAAAAACATTTTGACCATGATACATCAGGCTAGAGTCAAGATATGGCATTGGGTTAGCAATGGTGGGAGGTATATCTTTACTTGAATTTACTGTGGCTTATGCTGTCCTTGGTCTTGAAGTGACTTACTAGCCTCATCTCTCCACAGTCAGGGCAATGTTCATATGCCTAGCCTGGAGCTCACACCCCATTGGAAATAGGCATGAAGGCAGAAGTTCTAATCTGTTTTGACTAACAAGGGAAGCGGCAGTTGTGTGTGGAGGAAGGATTCTTGTTCATGTTTACTGCTGTGAAACTGGGATTTTAACTTTATGGGATAGCATTCTGAAAGTAATATAATAGATATTTCAGCCTTTGCTTCCCTGGTATCTTTTGCTATATTCATTATTCATTGATATAAGCACTTCTAACTACCTAGAATGTGCCCAGGACTTTTGCTTAGCAGGTAAATGGTAAAGGAAAAAGGCTGCTAGATTCCATAGATTTAACTCCTCATCAAGAGGATACTTCTAAAACTCATATACTTTTATTATCCCATAGTAGTTTTAATCTTTACATTAAAAAATGCCCTTCCAGTGTTTGAAATCATCCATAGATACCCACTGTGATTTCGTGTGTCCAGGCATCTGGTAGTCGGCAATAAAATAATAGGTGGCCTTTAGAAACAAACCAAGTTTCCTTAGTCTGGAAAGCATTGCAGCATTTTTTAAAGAAAAACATAAATGACAAGTTATAGGTACACATGATAGCAGAGGTTTTCTGCAAAGCCACTCACACTATACTGCTAGATAAAGGACTGCCCTTGGAGAAACGGAGAATAGCTCTAATCTCTAAATGGCTACATATATTCGAGCCATCACCACCCCTGATGTGAAGGTGCCCTATGCCTCTACCACATGTGATGGTTTCCTCATTGACAAAGAGCTTAAAACTGTAGTAATTTTTAAAATAGAAACTACTGATGCTTCAGTTTTTGATTTTCCACTCATTTAATGTACAACCAGAGTCTTTGTCTTGATGGTGCTTCATTATTGTTGTCTATTCCTTACCTGAAGTCATAATCCTCTTTTGTCACATTGTCACCTGTAAGTGGTTGCTATGGAAATGATTGGACTTTCCTACACAAAGGATTATTACCTTTAGTTGGGTGCCATTCAGACCATAAAGATATTTAAGATTAAGGCCAATGTTCCACTGAGAAATCATGGAGAAAATAGAATTCTGAAAGCACAAATACACTGATATAAATAAACAATTCACCTCACCCACTCCAACCCAGCATGCTTTGTCAGCTCTGTTAATTCCAGGATGTGAAATATAGAGCTGAAATTACTCTTAATAACTCATTTTTCTTCTTTATATTAATTCCTGTTTTACCCAATTTTTATATCAAAGTTGTATTGCAATTGAACTCTTTTCTCCTTGACTGAGATAAGACTGCTTTTCAAAATTCTGAAACTGTGAAAATGATCCAAAGCTGTTAAAAGAAATTTTCAGGTCTCAAGTTCATATGCAGTATTGAAAGTGACTGAGCATGAGAGCACATGCCGTTAATCCCAGAACTGGGGAGATGGAGGCAGGAGGATCCATAGCAAGTGCACGGCCAGACTGAGGGACGTGAGACTCAGTCTCAAAATAGCACAAAAGAAAACAATATGTGTAAGCACAGATGTTACCAGCTCACCCAGCACTTCTGCATTGAGAACAGCATTAGAAACCACACTCTCCTCCCTCTCTCTCTCTCTCTCCATGTATATTTTTCCTCTCTTTGAGTTTAAAACCTATTCAGTGTTTTGCATACTAAATTGTTCAAATGCATATAATTTGAGTCCCTGGAGATGTTAGGTATAATTATTCACATTTTGCAAAAGGCAGAAGAAATCTTCTGGTCATAAATTAGCAGTAATGGTACATGTAATTTTGTACTTATTTGTATTAGTGCATCCCTAAAGTGTTTGAAGTGTGTGTTTATAAATAATTTCCAGTGACACCTAATTGTTCCCAAGTAAAGAGAAGTTGGTACTAGTGATTGTTTCTATGACATGCAGCCGCAGGGGGTGGTAACGACCGCACCCCACCCAGCCAAGCCTGCCCTGCCCTCTCTGTCAATTTCCTATGCAATTAGAATGCATTGCTTTTTTGTCTTGAATATGAATATAGATGCTGATTATGCTGGTAAGAGTTATTTTTCTCTTTTATTTTTAGCAAGCATTTACTGAGCACCTGCTTTGAGTGGGGCCTTTTCTGGTCTGATATTTAATTGGTTAATGGTTGTCATTAATTTTGTTTTCCCTTCAGTCTTTGACTATAGGATTAAGATTTGTAAATCAAAGCAGCGATGCTGTCTGTGAAGAGGAGGGACCATTACCTACCTAAATCTCCTCCTCCCTTAAATTGGAAGCCAATTACCAACTTTTCTGTTTCCATTTGCCCGATCTTTCCTGTTGAATGAGGTTTATTTATCCACAGACTTCTCAAAGCAGCTCATGCATACCAGCAATACCAAGCCAGAGCATCACAGCTCAGGAAAGCCAACTTAGAGGCATGAATATTAGTTTATTCCTATGGGAAAAGCTTCTTCTGAAAAAATCTGAGGGATGTGCTTGCACTCAAGTCCCTCAAACAGCCACCATGTAAAACTATAGCAGAGGGGGAGGGGGACTACGATCAAGGTGAAGGTGCATTTGCAGAGAAACGTACTTTATGCACATGACCCACATGCGATTTTCTCTTTTTCCATCATCACTCAACAAAGAAGCAGAAAAGTTAGAAAACCGGAAAACTATCCCTGCAAAGTAACAGTTTGTTATGGTCAGGGCTTCTATTTCCTCGCCTTGTTTGCTTCCTGGATTATTTTTCTTGCATATCTCTTTTTTTATAGTCTTCAAAGGCAATTTTCTAGTCCATGTAAACTTGTTCAATTCTTCTCCTCTGTCCATATAAACATTTTCACGTGTTCTTCCAAATTCTTCTCCTCTTCCGCACCCCTGCTGAGCTCTTTTTGAAGTGGAGAGCTTGGCAGAGCCTTGCCAGCAAACCAGCATGCTTCCTCCTTGGGGGGTTCAGCTGTGGAGTGCATTTAACCTCCTCCTAGCTGTCCTGCTGGCAAACAGTTAGTGTAATCTTAAATCCTGTTCCATTTCCCTGTAGTTGGACGATCTAGCCCCACAAAACCACCTACCTTTGTTCTGTTTCACTATTTCTGGATATTTTCCTGCCTGTGTCTGCCTAACGGAAAGTGACACCACCCCCACCCACCAAAACACTATGGAACTAGTCCATCAATGCTCCCTGTCCTTAACCGTGACATAGGTATCTTTGGGTAAGTTAGTGACCCTTAGTAATTTTTCAATACTTTGTACTATAACAATAATTATCCTAGATTATTTCCATCTGCTTTATACTTCGTGAGGATAAAGTCTTTTAAATGTCACTTACTTCATGGTGACATTATTCCCTACTGGTCATTTGGTTTGAATGGCATCTAGCTGGAAGCAGACATTCTAAAACACAGCATTCTGGGAGTGGAGAGGTGGCTTAGAAGCTAAGGCACTTGCCTGCTAAGTCTAGGGACCCAGATTCGATTCCCCAGAACCCACATAAGCAGATGCACAGTTGTCATATGCATCTGGAGTTCTTTTGCAGTGGCTAGAGGCCCCGGTGCACCCATTCTCCACCCCTTCTCCCTCCCTCTCCTTCTCTCTCTCGTAAACAAAAATAAAATATTTTTAAAAGACACAATACAGCACTTACTTTGCAGTTCTGCTTGATGATTTGTATCCCATTCTACGACACTTCTTTCATGGTTTTTCTCATTTTAATTACAGAGCCAGGGCATGAATCCTCATATTGCCAAAATCTTCACCATCTTAACCACTCACATAGCACAAATCAGCTGCATTGTCTAAATGCCTTTCACTGCTTGCCTTCACTGTCTTATGCTTTTAAATCTTGCAGCAGGGCCTATTATGAAAATGGAATCATCTGTGTTCTATAAAGGCAAAAAGTAAAATCTGCAGAAAACCGGGGTAGCAGACAATATGGATGATATTGACAGACTTTAAAAGTCAGATGTTTAATATCCAACGATGCATTTATTTGTCAGAAGGTGTTCTAATAATTCTATCTGCTTATGGAGAATATAGGAATTTGACTAGAGGGCTGGAGAGATGGCTTAGTGGTTAAGACATTTGCCTACAAAGCCAAAGGACCCAGATTCAACTCCCCAGGACCCATGTAAGCCAGATGCACAAGGGGGCACACACATCTGGAGTTTGTTTGCAGTGGCTAGAGGCCCTGGCATGCCCATTCTCTCCCTTTTTTTTTTCTCTCTCTCTCTTTCTCTACCTGCCTATTTCTGTATCTCTCTCTCTCTCAAATAAATATAAATAAAATACATTTAAAACGAAGAATTTGACTAGAGCTTTTGCCAAGATGCTATGTCAAGCAGATTTGGCCAAAATAAAAATGAATGAATGAATGAATGAATGAATAAGAAAGAAGGAAAGAAAGAAAGAAAGGAAAAGAAAAGATCCCAGATCTTGATTGATTATCTTATAGAGAGAGATCTAATTCAGACATTTCAAAAGTTCAAGCAAATTATTTTAACTTTAACTTCAGAATGAGGCCAAACCTGAAAATTAAGTTCTAATACATGTTGTAAAAAATTTTCTCATTATCCTTCTGACCTTTCTCTGCTTAAAACTGAGCAGATGCCAACAATCTTAGAGAAGTAATTTCTTGGTTTTTAAAAAAAAACCTGTTACTAATCTCATAGAGCTTGGAAATAGAGATTTAGATGACATTAGATTTTGAGTTGTTATCCATAATTATTTCTAAAATGAACTGTTTATATTCTTGAATTATTAAGTTAGTAATATAAATATATAAAATACACCAAAACTATATCATTACCATGCCACAAGTGATTCATATTCCTAAGCAACTTGCAAAGCAAAGCCTTTCTCCCTGGTGTGACCATGGGTCAGACAGACAAGGATGAACTGTGTCAGTCATCATGCTACTTTCTAAATGAGATCTGAGTGGCATCGGAGCGCAGCACTCACATAGGTTCTTGCTACTTTACATTAAGTGCTTAGAAAATATTATCTAATTTATTGAACAGTAATCAATATATTTGAAGGAGGGGTGGGGTGTTCTCAGAGATCTTTGGGAAAAATGCTAAAATTGGGCCTAGTAATCCCTAGGTAATAGAAAATCCAATTTTTAAAAGCCTACAAGAAGCTGGTGATGAAGCTCAGTGGTAGAGCCATTTGCTTAACATGTATAAAGTCCTGGGTTCCATTCTTAGCAATACACATGTGCACACACAGTTAAAATAAAAGGGAAAGGTTGTTAGCTACAGCTGGAGATACAGCTCAGTGATAGAACAATTGCCTAGCATTCACCTCTGAAAAATAAGATGAAACAAAATAATTAAAATAATATGATAGCCCAAAGATGGAAGTTGTTTACAGTTATTCTTACCCATCTTGACTGATGGAATCCAAGGTACCTTACCTCCAATAAGCATTTCCCTCAAGGTTTTCTGTGTGCCAAGCAGTGTGCTAGGAATAAGATAAAATACAGTAAGTCAAATAGATATGTCTCTTGCTCTTTGGATTTTTCAGACTGGTATAAAAGACAATAAGAAACAAACAAATGTATAGTATCATGTACTATAGATGCATTTTGATCATGTATAATGAAGCTCAAAATATGAATGGGCTCAAAAATCTGTATTACCTAGTGACACCCTAGCCTTTGATATAACATTTGATAATGAAAATTTGTAACTATGTTACTGACTCATATTTTGCCATACTTTTTTATAATGATTTTAGGGTATAATCATATTACTTTTGTTGAAAAGAAAAGTTTACCAGAAAACACAATGCCTCATTATCCCAACAGCAGCTTGACTCACCTTTAGTTCACCAACCCTTGGTTGCATCAAGAAGCTATATTGTATGGTTTGTCCAGTAGCCAACCAGGTTTGTGTAATTACACTCTGATTTCACCCTACAAAATCATCTAAGGACATATTTCTGGGGCTGGAGAGATGGCTCAGTGGTTATGATATTTGCCTGAAAAGTCCAGGGACCCAAGTTCAATTCCCCGGAACCCACATAAGCCAGATGCACAAGGTGTCACATGAGTCTGGAGTTCATTTGCAGTGGCTACAGACTCTGCTGTGCCTATTCTCTCTCTCTCTCTCTCTCTCTCTCTCTCTCTCTCTCTCTCTCCTCCCTCCCTCCCTCAATTAAATTAATTGATTAAATAAAAAAATAAGGGCACATTTCTCAGAAGCCATGCTCATGGAGAAGCCACACATGACTAAGTTCCAAACTATGGAAAGTGCAGCGAGAGTATAGGGCAGTCACATCAGTAGAACAATGGGGCCTGGAGGAGAAAGTAGCAGAGACTTAGACCCAAGGTATAAGGGGGATTGACATTTGTGAGATGCAGCAGGGAAGACAATGGAGGTCATCAGGGATATAGAACTACACAGAAAAGCCTACATGGATACTCTGAGAATGAAAACACTGGCACTGTCACAGAATAGGCAACATGGTGTGGACCAGGATATATCAGTAACTCTGGATAAGACGTGTGAGTTGATATTTGATTAAAAGTGCTAAGGGGGGCTAGAGAGATGGCTTAGTGGGTAAGGCACTTTCCAGTGAAACCTAAGGAGCCATGTTCAACTCTGCAGATCCCACATAAGCCATACACATGAAAGTGAGGCAAGTGCAAAGTTGTACATGCCCACTAGGTGGCACAAGAGTATGGAGTTTGATTTCAGTGGCTCAGGCCCTGGCACATCAATTCTCTATTTCTCCTCTCTCTCTCTTTCTCCCTCTCTCTCTCAAAAAAATTAAGAAGTGCTAAGGACAAAGAGTTCTATTGTTTTCAAGAAAGGATGGATGTACTCCTCCTTTATGGTCACAAATTCTCTCTCTGGAAGAGGGCCATGGTGATTATAGAGGCTGGAGGAAGAAGAGCCCACAGGAGGCTGATGGTGTCTCACACTAGGTGGAGGCAGAGGTGATGATCAGGAGTGGACTGAATGTAGGTTCTATAGGGGATATGATGGAGAGTGGAATTCTGAAGGGGAATGGGGGGGAGGGGAGAGAAATATCATGGTTTATTGTCTGTAAGTATAGAAGTTGTCAAAAGAAAGAAAGAAAGAAAGAAAGAAAGAAAGAAAGAAAGAAAGAGAGAGAGAAAATAAGCAGCAGAACTTGTTATGTTTCTGAAGAAGATCAGAGCATTCAGTATGATGCCGTGCTCAGTGTTTTGTCAAACCAGTGTGATTTATACTACTGCAGGGAAAAGAATGACAGATAGGTGATGCTTTTGTTTACTATATGAGAAATTAATGGCAGTAATGAGAAGTTTAGTATATGGTCATGTCAAACTTAAAATGCCTATAAGACAACCAAGTGAAAAGTCAAATAGACAGCTATTCAGTATTTAACTATTATTTAATGTTAACTCTGTATTGCATGCTGTTGCATTATTATAGAAGACTCATGACTTTGGATGTAGAGGAAGCTTGTGCTGGGTATAAAACCAGTGTGATGCTCAGAGTGCTAGCTTCATAACAGAGGGTATATTACCATGATAACAGGTCACATCATGAGCACTAAGTGTTCCCAAAGAATGAACTCAATTATAGCTTTCTGGACTATACACCAAGTTGTAGATTCAGTGACATTTAAGTGATGGTTCAGTCAAAAGTTTATTACTAATCAATTATTTATAATGTCAAAACATTAATATAAACTAGGATGTCTAATGCAAAAAGAAAAATTTAAAAGTACAGATTTACATTTGGAAATGTGAAGCAGCTATTACAAATACATTTTTCAGAAATATGCATAGTACTAGCATGAGATCAAATTGTAATTATAGAAGTAAAAAGGCTACTGATAATGTTTGTGGCATGATCCCAACTTGATTTTAAACACTTAAAATAATAGATGCAAGGAAAAAAGAAGGAAATTAATAAAAATATGAATTATGGTTATCAATTGATGATAAGACCTAAAATCATCATTTAAAGGAATTATTTAATCACTAACAGGTATTTTCAAAATGTTGCATAGTTGCACCTCATTACTCAAGTTTGAAATGGGGATTGGAGGTAATTATTTGAGAGAAAAGAGCAACATGGAGAAATTAGAACAAGTGGAAATAACCCCTTAGACTCAAACCTAATGTACAGAAAGTTTTTATGAAAAACAGTCTCATT
The DNA here is from genome assembly GCA_036365145.1 of Orientallactaga sibirica. NCBI lineage: Eukaryota > Metazoa > Chordata > Mammalia > Rodentia > Dipodidae > Orientallactaga > Orientallactaga sibirica. The sequence goes on from JAEOAD010001030.1 coordinate 7,158,883, forward strand.
GATTTTGTGTAAGTAATAGTCTTACTATTGTTTATGGCCAATGCACATTTGATAAGCAGTCCTGAGGGGGAATCTTGAAGAGATACATACTCAAGCAGGAAGGCCATCAAGATAAGCAAAATCATTGTTAACTAACATTTGTTGTACACTTACCATGGGTGAGGTTTCCTGTTACATATTTCACTTTTTAATAGCCAGTTGAGAATATTAAATTCATACTGGATTAATTTGTATTAAATACTATCCCTTCCTGTTTCAAATATTCTAATGTAAGCCAAGTAATTGAAAAAAAGTTTAATAAACAAATACACAAATGAAAATATGTTCCTCCATATGTGTATCCACCTTCACATAAAGTTAATTAAACAAGAGAAAGTTACAATTTAATTAAAAACTGTGTCACTAGTTCTGGCCCTAGTGATAAGGTAGAAGAATATAATGGTTGTCACCTGTCTGTCTGTTTATTTGTCATTAATTAAAGCCCAGCTGGTAAAAGTTTCCTTGACACTTGAGTGGTAAGACACTACTCAGATTTAGTTGCCATGGGTGTAAATTGAGGTCCTTAGAGTCACTAAATACATTCCATTCTTATTCCATCTAAGACACTAGCATCTATTAAACCCAAATCCTTCTGTTAAACCTGATATAAAGACCTGCAAAAATAACAAACATTACTTCTCAAAATAATTGTTTCAGGATTTCAAAGATGTTTCAGAGATGTCTAGAAATCCCAGAATATGCCTTGTACTCTTCATAGAATCCAGGAGGCTTAAGGAGCTCACATTGTGCTAACAATATCTCATTCTCTGAGAAATATTGGAGTGAGAGCTTGTGGGAAATCTTTCTGTAATCTTGGTTTGGGAGTACACTTATAAATCAGATTTTCTGATGCCCCCTCCCCCTGTCCTTTTGTTTAAAAATAACTATCCTGCCCTACATGCAGTTATACTAAGTGGAGAGGGAACCTGCTGAGTTACTTGAGGAAAATAGCTTTCAAAAAGATAGGCTAACTAGTCTAGAGGTAGAGTAATGAGTGTTCTAGAAAGCAAAAGAACTATGGTTCCAGTTCAGATATAACTTCAAATCTAACACAGAATGAAGTAACATATGAAAACACAGAACTATAATTCCTAAAGAACAAACTGCAGGGCTACTCAATATGCCAGCCACCTTGTAATTATATCGAGGTGATTGATTTTGCCTTTTTGTGCATAATTCTTTGAATAGAACCTCACATAGATGAGGTGATGTATTTACATCATGTTCAGCCCCAAAGTCAACTAGTCATGTTGTCTCCTTTGATGGCTGTAATTCCATAACTCAGCCTTAAATGCCAGCCCCTGGAAGTATAGGATGAAGGAATAGATGGGTCATTACAAATGTTTCACTGCTTTTGGATAAAGAAGTTTAACATGCTTCAGTGGGTTTAAATTAGGTATGCTTGTGAAATAGATCACATTTCCAATTTGTGTCAATGGAAATTATTTAAATATCGAGTGAGAAATTAAACAAGTGTCTGAGTACCCACACAGCCTCCTATTGAAGAGTTATCCTGTCTTGTCTTCTTTCTTTAAATATGAACTATATCACAAATCAAATAGATTTGATGATACGTCCTGGCTAGAAGGGAAAAAAAAAAGATGTGTTAATTATAACAAATATCAAATGTTTGGATATTAAACTGACAAAGGTGAAGTTTTACCTAATGCACTGGTTTTCAAACCAAAATCCTCAAATGGAGGCAGAGAAGGGATACTTTCCAGAATTTACGACAGGGTATGTGCCAAACCTAATTTCTGGCTCCATTTCACATGTACTCCAACTCAAGAGAGTTTGATCTGTGCATTAGTCCCCAGAGTCCTTGGAGATTTTCCATCCTGATAAACCATTGCTAATATATTTCTCATGTTATGAAATCCTCTTTGAACTCTAAAATGTGAATAGCTATAGCATTTAAATAAAGTTGTCTTTCGAACTATGACCAAGAGCTATGTCATGGAAGATCATGGTATTTCTTATATTTCAAGATGTCCAGAAGGGCTGAGGAGATGGCTCAGTCAATAAAGTGCATGCCAGGCAAGCATGACACCCTGAGTTCAGCTCTCCAGCACCCATGTAAAGGTCAGCCATGGTGTTGTGCATCTGTGATCCCAGCACTCAGGGGGCAGAGATAGGTGGACCCCTGTGCACAAGCTGGCTAATCATAATAGCAGAACAGTGAGCTCAGGGTTCAGTGAGAGACCCTGCCTCCATAAATAGGGTGGAGAATGACTGAAGAAGACACCTAACATTAAACTTTGGCCTCTACATGCACACACACACATGCACACAAACATGCATACATACATGCATACACTCTAAAGACATGCAAAAAATATTTGAAAAAAGAATTCAGACCCAGGTGGTAGGGGAGAGCTAGTAGTTAAAAAAAAATCTGCAATATGAAGTATAATGCTGAGTCTCAGAATGATTCTACTGTTAATCCTTGGTTTAGGAGAACTCTAGTTCCAATATCCACAAGCCAGTGTTCTGCTTGTTTACTTATATTACAGCTGTTCACAAACATTGCATCATGTGCCTGAAGACAGTGTGATATGACCCCTTACTGAGTTTTCAAATCAGTGCTATGCATCCAACTTCCATACTTTACTGAAATACTTTACTTTAAATGAAAGAATTTACAAAATAAGCCGTTCTCTGAGTGTCTCTGGTATGACAAAGTTAAACATTGCTCAGTAAAATGTTTGCTTTAGTTTGTGTGCATTTCGTGAGCTGGTATCATATATCATAGTGTGAAGTCTGAAGCCAATATCATAGGAATTTTCTTTCCTTTTGATATAAAGTCTTATTTATTATATTTTCACTCCAAAGTGAGTTTTTATTTCTATAGGAGTGTGTGTATGTGTAATAAGTGGGTTGCTGGCTCGTGTGTATGTGTGTTTGTGTGTGTGTGTGTTTATGTGTAATTTTGGAAAAAGATGTAAAAAAAGAATAAATATTTGACTTCATTTGTAATCCTCCCCAGCATCCCTTCCAGTCCTGTCCACTTAGAAGGAGCACATACCTTCTCTTACCCATTGCTATAGTGAGGGACTTGAGTGGTATCTTTTGAAATGTGAATCATTTCCCAGAAGAGACATCATCAAGGACTGAGAAAAATGGCATCGTATTGGGAGATAGATTATACCTTAATTCTTGGACAATTGAATAATAGTAACACCTCTGCTTCATATATAACAAAAACCACAAGTCACTTGGGCCAATTCATGGAGTGAGCATTGGCCTCTGGTTTTTCTTTCTTTTCTCGTTGACAAGTTCATACATGTATGCAATGTATTTTGATCATGTTCATGTCCAGTACATCCATTATCCCCTTCCCATTCCCACTAAACCCTTCTTCCCAGCTTGCCTCTTTCATGTCTTCTTCTTCTTTTGTGACCCACAGAGTTTAATTAGTGCTGTTTGCATGAGCATGGGTAGGGTGCTATTTTCTGGAGGGGGGCAACCTATCAGTGGCTATGCCAGCAAAGAACACACTCCCCTCCTCCAGCAATGACTAACTACCAAATGCTCTCCTGTCCCTGACAGAATCTTGACAAGCTCAATCACTTGACTCTTGAAACTAAAATTCCTTGTAATATCCTTAGTTTGGGGATATAGTCACATGTACCTGATTTTCTAAATTTCAATGAAAGATTCCATAATTATAGAAAATAAACCATGATAACTCCCTTCCCCCTTATTCATTGGACTGCTCAAAAACACAGCTCCATTCTGAGGTTATACAAGTAGCTTGAGAGCAACATTCATGACATCTAAAACACAGACATCCCTGCTTAACATGGAATTTCATTTTGTACTTTCAATGTGTATCATTTTATTTTATAGATTTATTTATTTGAAAAGTAGAGATAGATGGATAGATTGAGAGAGAGAATGGGCATGACAGGACTTCTCGCCTCTACTAACAAACTGCAAGTGATGCACCACTTTGTGTGTCTAGCTTTGTAATGGCCCTGGGAAGTGAACCTGGACTGGCAGGCTTTGCCAGCAAGCTCCTTTAATCACTGAGAGATCTCTAAAAGTGAGGGTTTGTTAAGAACAGAATATTTACCATGTAAAATTCACCAGTGCAATTATGTTGCTGCATATTGAGACATGGTTTATAGCTTTTAATAAAATAAATATAAATCAGGTTGTTTGGAGACATGCATTCTGAAGTATTTGTGCTTTTTGAACAGTTGACTGGAATGTATTTGAAATTAACCACTTAAATGATGAAGTAGAAGCACTCTGGCTTGTATTCATTAGGACCCTAGAGGAGAAATTGAGACACTTGTCCAGCCTTAAGTGATCAATAGGAGGAAACATAATTGTAATGAAATAGCTTTATTGCAAGGGGATATAGCTGAGCTGCAGAGGACTTGCCGAGAATGTGGAAATCCCTAGATTCAATTTCAAGTTGTGAAATAAAAAAGAAATATACAAGTAAAGATGGAAGAAAAGGAGGGAGGAAAGGAGGACAGGGAGGGAGAGAGGGAGGGAAGGAGGGAGGAAGGGGGGGGGAAGATGAAGGCCTTCAAAATAAATGCTGCTACCTTAGAACTTGATTTAAGAGTGCTTAGTCCCACATCTATTTTTTGTTGTTCCTCAACTTAAGTTCAAATTTTATATCTCTTTCTTAAGTATCAATCAGTTTTGCCAAATTTGAGTACCACTGTTCTCCTTCTTACTCTCAGTTCTGGTCCTTCTTTATAGATGTGAATTTCACTCGTTCACTGAAGGCCAAACTCTAACATGCCAGTTTCAGCCAGTTGCCAAATCCTTCAGCGACAATACATGAGTTCCTCGCCATGAACAATCTGCTTCAGGCAATTGATAATACAAATGCTCTGTAGTTAATGTTAAGTGCCATTGTTTTTCAAGGCATTTTTTTCTGCCCATAGATTATTGTCTTCCTGTGAACACAGACCATCTTCATTCCTTACAAGATGCTATTAATCAGGATCTTTAAGTATATTCCAATGTCACATTTACAAAAGACAAATACCAAGATGAAATTTTTAAAAATCAAAGGAAGAAAAATATGGGATGATAGAATATATGTTTATGATTTCAAAACATCATGAAAATCTTCAAATTAAGGAGATATATAGAGTTAATAGGTACTAATATAACTGATACAACCTTTTTATCATTTTATGCAGATATTGAGGGATATTGAGTAACAATGTTATTTTTTTCATATTTTTCTTCTATTGTTACTTTTTTGTGTGTACTAAAATTTCCATGGTATTATTCGGGATGGATTTGGTTGCAAGTAAACAATAGGGAGTACACTAGCCTAAAATTCTAGACACTCAAAGGTAGGAGAGACTTTAGATTTGCTTTGACCTGCTGACTCTACTCTACTATCCTGTGTTTCTCAGGCTGTTGCCTACAAGGTCACTGCTTCATCTTCAGGTGGTTTGAGTCAGAGCATTAATTCCAGGACAAATTGTGCAAAGGGAAAGAAAAAGGGACACTTTAATAATCTTTCCCAGAAGTTGCATTTTCCTAAAATGACTCCGCATGTTCTATTGTTAGCCTGTTTTGCAAAGGTATGTCCCATGACTTTTCCTACACACCTAAATAGACCAGTTACACCAACCTATGAGCTGTGGGTCCCTTGTGATTCATTCAAGATTCCTGAGCCAAGTAGAAGATAAGTGGCTAGTACTTTAAGACAATCGAGGTCCTCCTGGGGGAAATAATGAGAAGACAGGCAGTTAACCACAAGTCCTGCCCCAACTTTCCAAAAATTCTCTTCTTTTCAAGGAAAGCCTAAGTCTACCCTCCAAACAGCTCTCTGTGGCCCAGTGTTTACCATGCATTGGCTTTTGTTAGATATAAAATGTTCCCATAGAGAGAAGAATTTGTCCGTAGTCATTTCATACATGTATTATTTAGTTATTTTGGAAGAATTCATTTCATATATCAGCAAGAAAAATTTTCTGATATATTTTGCATACCTCAAAAAGTGCAAAGCTCTTGGGATTCACCAAAACTATTGATGCTACTTCCTTCACTCTCTACCTTTTTTGTTTTTTGGAAAAACATGACACTTTGTAGGACATTTAATATTCCAATACAACAGACATATCAAAATTTAGTCTGAATTCAGAGTGTCTAAGGAACATCAGTTAAGTGATAGATAATGATGATAAGTATCTCTTAGCACAGACATGGTAGTGTTTAGTAATGAAATTTCATCATTATAATTTCACTGTTGGGATATAATAGGAAAATATTTCTGTCCCAAAGAACTAGCTCTACCAATAGCTCAATAAAAAGTATTTGGAGGAGAGTCATTATTTTATCTTTCTTTTGAGACAGTTTTGCTATCTAGTACAGGCTACCCCAAACTTGTTGTTTCACCCAAGCTAACATTAAACTTATAATTCTCCTGCTTCAGCTTCCCAAGTACTATGATTCTGGCTTGTAACATTACACCCAGCCTTTAGAGTAGAGTCATTATAGTCATATTATTTAATGTACAAGTGTGTTTTCTTCTTCTTGACCATGAAATAAACCCATAGTTTTCACCTAGATAACTTATTTTCACATCTCTCAAAATAAAATTTTATTAAATTTTTATTTATAAAAATCCATGCGATATTCATGCTAGTGATTTTATTTTGCTTAACATCAAGAGCTGCTTTAGTAAAGATAATGGAATCTTACTAAATATGTCTCTGTTATGTTACCTTTTAATGATTTATTATATGGATTAAATAAATTGACTAAATAAGTATTTCTTTGAATTATCACCTAATGACATTAATTCATGATTAGTAATTTCTAAGAACAGTTGTCCTAGAATGGTGTTAATAGCAATACGTCAAGCATCAGAATGATGTGAAGAATCAATATTTTTTTGTAATTTCAAGGCAAAAGATCAGTATCTATAATTTTAACAAAGCTCACTGAATTCATTGAATTTGGCAACAAATAATCACATGTGCATAGACGCATATAAAAAACATGCAATTAAGTTGATATATAACTGAGAAAGGAAAAGACAGCTACATGCTTCACAGTGACACAATGGTAGGCTATTACGTGTGACACTATAAACCCCAGAGGCTAGTGTATATTCCTCTATAATGTGTAGACAGTGATCTGATGGCAGCAAAATAAAATCACCCAATGATCCATTTCTCAGAAAATACTCATCTTAAGGCAAACCATGAAACAAATGAAAGATGCTCAAGTCTGAAAAGAACTAGAGATGAAATCAAATATGATTCATGGATAAAGACATTAGGAAAAGTTGCTTGTCTTTAAATATATGCTCAAGGAGATTTATAGTGATTTACAGCATCCAAATATTACAGCAAATGTCCTCCTTCCTTTGGCAGAAAACAAAGGTCAAGGAAATAAAAGAAGGTACAGTTGTTGCCCATGTCCTCCTGCCACTGAATTTGTTCTAAGATGGCAACAGTTTATGTAGTTTAACATTTGTCAGAAACCCTTTAGTAATGAAGACGCCAAGCTTGTGGCCCTTTTAAAAACAAATTGCCTGTGCCCCCAGGATGTCCTGTCCCTTCCTCCATGCGTTCCAATGCTCATGCTCTACCTACAGGAGCCCTAAATAAAGTGCTGTTAGCAATTGAGTGATATTGACATTGCTATCAGCAATCTGCAGATTTCATTTTGAACTGTGGCATTCTGAAATAAGTTAGAGCAAAAATAATATCCTTCTGTTGAGAGATTTGAAATTCTTTTATTGATAGGTGAAGTACAGGACTAGATATGAGTAAGTGAGGAATGTGTTGAGAGGGCAGAAATAATAACCAGACTCACAGACATGATTGTAGAAGGGAGACAAACAAGAAGAGAGGGAGAAGCCAGCTGTTCTCCACCCCATTTGGTATATTAGGCTTCAATTTACCTTGGGCTCTTTCTCTGCTTTTCATTGTGCTTGCCTTTTTGCTTTATGGAGTTCTATAAGGAATTATCAGCTTTATAGCCCTTTGGCAACACTTACTGGGAAACCCTGGGAGGTCAGCATATGAGCCAGTATAATGACATCTTCCTGCCTGCTCCAAAGATAGCGTTCATCATCATTTAAACAGACATGCTATGCTGCTAGACAAAACCTCGGCCATGGATCACATCACCGTCCCATTACAGAGCCAGTACTGTCCCAGTGTCCACATGGAATGGAAATCTCAAGGCTGCGTAGCAAGAGTCCTGGTCCAGCTTCAAGGAAAATTACATACACTAAATCAGTTGGTTAATTATCTGTGTCATTGACCTTGGAGCCTTAATGGGAAAATATATTTCAGACATTGCATGGCTGTAAACAAAGAATCATAAGTGGAGCCCATCACATAACTGACAGACTGAAGTGCATTTAAACAGTGAACAGTGAGACAAGTTTCCCAGGCCAAAGGAAGCACCTTCCCTTTTCCATGCCATTCACTTCCTATTTCCATGACATATGTCTCCCTCAGTTTTCCTGGGAGCAGTTTCTTATGCCTTCTACCCTCATTTGTTTTTAAAGTGTCCTCGCTGAGCAAAGCTGCTCAAAGAGTTTTTCATGTCTCCTGATTGTCAAAAAGTCTTCTACATTTTTTTCACCTTCCCCCAAACTGAAGTTCTTAGTGTAGATATTTCCTTCACAGTGACGGAAAGTATCATTCGTGGTGGCTTTATAACATAGTGTTGGGGCTGGGGATTTGGCTCACTTTGGTAGTGTACTTCCCTAGCATGCGCACAGCCCAGGGCTTGATTGCACATGCCTGCCGTTCCAGCACTCGGCAGGTAAAGGCAGACAGATCACAAGTTCAAGGTTATCCTTAACTACATAATAAATTCAAGACTAGCCTAGTATACAAGAGTCCCTGTATGCATGTATGTATGTATTCATGTATGTATGCATGTATGTATGGAAAGTGTTTCCATCCATTCTGTGAGCCTAGCATTCACATTAATCACCGCAGCAAATCCAGAGAATATAATCTGTATGAATCCTAGGTGAAAACAGAATACACAGATGGGGATGTCTACCTTACCCTTCACAAGGCAAGCACTCATGCATACCAGCCACATTCACGGGAGATCAGTGCCCATCCACTGAGCGATCCAACATGGCTCACTGGCCCTCATCCTCCAAGGGAGTCACGTGACCCTAACAACACAGGAAAATCACCACTGACATAGAAGTCTAAATGCTTATTGGCTTCTCTCTGCTAAGAAATAAAAGATCCAAGGGCTAGAGAGATGGCTCAGTATTTAGAAGCACTTGCTTGCAAAGCCTAACAGCCTGGGTGCAAGACCTCAGCACCCACATAAAATCAGATGCACAAAGTGGCTCATGCATCTGGAGATTTTTTTTTTGTTGTTGTTGTTGTTGTTTTGTTTTTCAAGGTAGGGTCTCACTCTGTCCCAGGCTGACCTAGAATTCACTCTGTATTCTCAGGGTGGCCTCGAACTCACAGCGATCCTCCTACCTCTGTCTCCCGAGTGCTGGGATTAAAGGCGTGCACCACCACACCCGGCTTTGCATCTGGAGATTTTTAAATGGCAAAAGCCCTGGTCTCTCTCTCTCTCTTTCTTTCTTTACCTTTCTTTCTTTCTTTCTCTGTCCCTCTCTCCTTGCAAGTAAAAGAGATTTTTAAAAAGAAAAAAGAAATAGATCACTGAATAATGTATTATCTATGCCTGTGGCAAAATAATAGAGAAAAGGCAAATTATAGTCTGGAAAAAGGTGTGCTATTCCTAACAGATATATTGCTTAAAATAACCTTTCCACCCTGCTTTTTTGGGGCCTCCTCTTTATCTCTCCAGTCTTTGCCTTTATTCCTGACATGAGATTCTGAAAAGTCCTTTGCTGACACTTAAATGGAATGAAATTCTGCTATTATTTGGTTTGATATCTGATCATGTGGGGAAGAGTCAGTGGTTTTATTGGTTCATTCATTGCATTCATTCACTTATTCTTGACATCATTATTGATTTACCCACTTAACTTACAGGATGCAAACAAGGTAGATGGATAAGACTTGCGATAGGAGATGGGCATTTACTATACTAGTAAATGTTATCTGTGATTATAGATGAAAAGAGTATAGCTGGCTTCAAGAGCGTATGTATCTAATCAGAGACGCAGCAAAACTTCCCTGGGGAACCAACATGTCCACTGAGTCCTGAAATCTTCATGCAGTGTGTCCAGGAAAAGGATGAAAAGGTCAAGAGTGTTTCAAGCAGAAAGTGCAGCATCTATAAAAAGTGTAGAACTATAATGTGATCTATCAATACCACTGCTGGGAACATACCCAAATCACCTAGGCCAGCGCACCACAGAGATGCCTTTTTACTGCAGCACAGTAGCCATGATACAGAATCAGACTAGGTATCCATCAAACAGATGAATAGATAAAGGAAGTGGGTGTGAACTGCCATGGCGTTTCATTCACCTATAAGGTTGAAATTGGATCATTTGCAGGAAAATGGATTCAGTTAAAGGTCATCATATTAAACAAATAAGCCAAGCTCAGAAAGACAAATATTATGTTTTCTCTATGCCTGAAAGCTAGATTATATGTAGACATGCACATACACATATGCCATGAAAACAAATAGGGCTAGATTACATGTATGCATGTACGCGCATATAGCATGCAAGTAGAAGAGGCACTATTTGGAAAGGGGGAAGGGAGTGTCTGGAGGGAGAGGTGCTGACAGGAGGTTAACAGGTAATGGGGGATAGGTGTGGATGGGGAAAGTTTACAATATACTTGAGCATTAAACGTCATTGTTATGTGCAACAAATAGACATAGAAACTAATAATTTGTAAGTAGTGGAGAAAGAAAGCTCTTGGTACATGGGAGGAACTGTAAAACTCCTGGCAGCCTTAGTGAATGAAGAGGACCTGGGAGCTAAGAGCAATGTGTCAACAACGATTGTGTCACACAAGAATTTGTAGGGCCTCAGGAGTTTACACTGTGTTAACAGTGGTGAGAATATATGAAATTATGTTAAATTGGGGGCGCAAAAGGATCTAGTGTGTATGTCAGAAGATTCCTCAGTGTTGTGTAGAGTATTGCCTATGAGTGGGAATTAGGAAGCTGCAGATTGATTTGGTTAATAATTTTCACAGGGCTGGGGAGATGGCTCAGTGGATAATGTGCCTGCTGCACAAGTGTGAGATATATACACACACACACACACACACACACACACACACACATACACGCTGCTGGTTCTGTGTCTAAGGAGAACCAAGACTTATACAGAAAGTGTCTGGTGATGGGATTTTAAAATTATGATGTGTTGTCTTCTGAGATAATCCAAACTGGGGGGAGAAAGAAGGGAGATTCTAAAATTGAGTTTAGAAGCATTCTGGTATTAGAGATTGAATACAGGATGGTACAGTAAAACAGACAGGGCGAGACTGACCAGTAAGTAGGTAGCAACCTAGGAGATTGTGGCATTGTGGAAGGAAGAGGAGAATGCTACAGCATGGACATACTTTGATATACTCTGTAGTAAATGTAAGGAGAGGAATGGGCAGTATGCATTGGATTGAGTAACATGGAAGTGCATGCTTTTACAGCTCTGAGCCAGTCGATGGTAAACAGAAGGAGGTAGAAGGAGTTTGCAACATGACCTAAAGTTGAGGAAGTAGAGATTTGAGTAGGAAATGGTCTGAAACGTTGTTGTAACAGCAACAGAGAAAGTGGGTGTGGTGGCACATGCTTGTAATCTCAGCACTGGGAAGACTAAAGCAAGTTCAATGGCAATCTGGGCTTTCTCAGAAAGAGGAAGGGAGAGAGGGAAGGAAGGAGAAAAAGAGGGAAGGAGTATAGAAAGGAGAAAGGAAGGGAAGGTGAGCAGTTCTAGAGCAAGAGGGGAAGAAGGAAGGATGGGACGATGGAGGGAGGGAGGGATGGAGGGAGGGAGGGAGGAGAATAGATTTAGAAGCACCTGTGAGACTGGAAGGTCAATTTCCCCATTGCAAAGATCTATTAATTGGCACTCACACTGTGAAACTGAGAAACTAGTGGGAATTGGAAGGGATTATGCAAAAGAAAGTATGCAACAAAGAGTGAAATCTGCCTAAAGTCATCTTGTGGTGCAACTGCTTTTCTGTTGAGCAGTTCCAACATTTGAGGGCAGCTTTCAACATCCTCATTTGCTACACACAAAATCAGTCTCTTCCCTGTAGTGAGCCTTGTGAAGTTGCTTGTGGGGTGGACTGGGTAACGGGCATGGGATCAAGAGCTCGTAGGCTCTCATAGCTTACAATTATGAAATGGAGGCGCAACAGCATCTACAGCCTGGACAGGCAGCCTAAGTCAGAAAACCCACTCTGGACAGTCACATGAATAACCCTTTTGTGACAAATTGATGCCCTCCTGGAACCACCTTGCTATGGAAGAGGAGGTTGAAGGATAGACAATAGTCAAACTGAAACATACAGATTCTCTTCTGTGTATCATTTTCGTGATAGAGCAGTTATTGAAAGTGTGGAGTTGTATTAGAATCAGTGGGAGCGTGGGAACCAAGGAGGGCCCATATATTTTCACTAGACACAAGTATAAATTCCATCTAGCAAGAGCATACTGGAACATGAAGAAGGAGGAGGGCGATTAAGAAACACAGAGCAGGAGGGGACCGTCTCCTGTAATATTTATTGGTGACAGGTAAGGCAGTCCATCAGATCACCTGAACCATGGAGAATTGTGTTATTGTATTAATTACTCTCTGTAGTGACTTTCTGAGCCTTGGACTATTTAAATTCCAGGATGAGGAAGTGCTAATGGATATGGCATTGTCGAAGGAGTGAATTAGTATTTCATGCTGTGCTGCTGTCTGAAAGAGTTTTAAATGGTAACCCACAGACTAGCTGTGCCTCCTGCTTTTAGTGTTCATTCAGCCATTTGTTTCTATTAGTAACAGAGCGACTCTGGGGTCATGTAAAAATTCTAAAAGGAAGAAAAGGAAAGGAGATGTCAGTGGGACACTTCAAAAGGATTAATATGTTTTGCTGTGAGGCTGTTTATGAACCACTTTATTGTGTACATTGACAATAAAACCCCAATAGCCCACATTCGAGGGGAATCGTGTGTCTTTAAAATTTCCAAATCAAAGCTCTTTGAATGCTTTTTGTGGGGAAAAAAAGATTCTTTACATAAAAATTCCATTTGGTGATTTGGTACCAATCCCACACTATACCTTCATCTCTTGGCCATTTCACTTGCCCAACCTGGGTTTTCACATTCACAAGAACTCTGAACAAATATGCTCATGGAAAAATACCCCAAAGTTTATACAACTGCTCATGAAAATCTAATCTTGTACATTGTACATATTCTAAGAAGAGACAAAGGCAAGCGCTCCAAGAATGAGAGTAGAGGAGGAAGTGCCAGAGCAGGGGCCGCCCTTTGACCTGTCACTTCGCACAGACTTACCCTCCCCTCCTCATAATAATCTTGAAAATCACCACACCACTGCTCTGCTTCCAGAGAGGAAGGAACACAAGCAAGAGGAAAAGCTTCTGTCCTTGCTGCAGGCAGCACCTTACCCCTCCACTGCCTTCCAAGCATTTGCCTGTGGACCTTCAGCACAGACTAAATCTCTAGGCTTCACAACTTGGCATTTTCATGTGAATTTTGCCTTGGCTAGACTCCCTGGAAAGCAAAGCCTGAGGCAAAAGCTTATGTGTAGTGTTTTATTAGGAAGTGCGATTACAGGAGAACAGGATTGTGGGGAAAAAGGCATGAAACAAGAAGGAAGTGCGGGCCAATACAAGGACAAATTACTGGTGCCACACTGGCTTCTTTGGGGAATGGAGAAAGCCAGCATCACCAATGGCTCTATCTTGCAGGACTGACGTCCAAAGAGCTTCAGACTGTGTCCCCAGGAGAAAAGGAAGAAGTTATCTGCCAGCTCCCATTAGCCATTGGTCAAAGTTCACTCATGGAATAACCGTCCTGAATGTCTGTGAGTTGCACAAGTGTGGCACTGAACAAGTCCCACGGCATCACTTGCTTTAGGTCTTACAGAAATAGAAGCATAGGGCAGGAGGTGAGAGGTGCTAAGTGTAATGACATAAGTAGCTGTTAAGGTCTACCCCGGTGGAATTGGCCTGAATCCATGTACAGCTAGTCACAAAGCAGCCGGGCAAGACAGAGAAAAAGGTCCAGGGCATGGAAATAGACAAGGCTGAGAGGACCCAAAGATACGCCTGCCCCACTGCTCCATGCTTCTCAGCAAGAATGACTCCCCTGCTGCCATCTGGACTGTATACCCTGACAATTCTCTGAGGATGAATATAAAATACTACAGTACCCTTGAAGGCAGCAGTCAATGTCAATGTCAGAACTCTAAGCTCAAAAAGCTGATGAAACACACTACAACTCCATCTATGCAATTGATTCGGAAGGTAGGACTGCTTGCCGCCTCCACCAGCCAGTCTGCATTCCCTCATGCTCAGTGCACACAAGAGCTTGTCTGTGAGTCTTTCCTGGTAGGCTGACATAGAGCTTGGTCCCTGAGAATCTAATTGTTGTTAACATTCTTAAGCTGTGGTTCACGCAATTGTCCATCTCTCCATATAGTAGTAACAAGCTACCGTCCTGTGAATCCTCTGGACTCTAGACCTGGCCTCCCTGCCCCGTTACATAGCATCCCTTCCAGGCCCTCGTGAAGTCATGATCAAGCAAGTAATTTACAAGAATTGCTCTCTTGACCTATGACAACCTGACCTCGAAACTGCATGGCCCTATACAAAGATTCCCCACCACAAAAGTCCTACAAGCTAGAACTTCTAAGCTATTAAAACTATGCTTTCAAGGGACAGAAACACAAATGCCTTAATTTAGTTAATAGAGCCACCAACCCTACTTCTATACCCTTGGTTCTCATATTACCTAGCAAGTGTTGTCTGTCCCCAAGCTAGTGCCCTAACTGAATCCTTGATAGGACATTCTATTGTCACACAAGGCTAGCTGTTGGTGAGTGAAGTATCACACAGAATAACAAGAGGGCCCTTCCGCAATTTGGACATTGTGCTTTCTTCTTCATGACGTGTCTCTGAAGTGGTCTTGTAAGGGATGGGCGAGCAGGTGAAGCTCACGCAAAGGCAAGGGGAACCAAACATGGAAAATGTGGAGAACCCAAGAAGGACAAATGGCTGTCTCCATCAAAGGACAAGGGAGCTGCTGTAACATGAGGCCGGTGTCCTGGCACTCTGTATAAGGAATGGGCCCTGCTGTGGGGAGGTGCAGTCTCTAGAAAGAGCTAGGTCACTCATGGTAAGAGCCTGTGTAATCTCCATCCTTGCCTCCCAGCTGCTGTTCATGGGCCTTCTTAGCTTGTGCGAGATTGTCAAGGACACAGGCAAGGTGAGTGAGCAATCTGCCCATTTGGTTGTAAAGAGCCTCCGCTGCACTGTGGTCTTTCAGGTTGGTATCCCCCTGAGATGCAGGGCTCTGCATGATTTGTGCCTGCTCACATGTGCTCATCAGCACCTGACTTCTGCAAACCTCTTTGCTCCTGAGTTTCCGGTCTTTCCCTCCTAAGTTCCTGATTGACCAAGCGGTTTATTCCCTGCTGTCTATATATCCACATTTCAAGCCCCTTCTCTATCAACACAATAGAAATAGCTAAGTGCACTGCTGGAATTTCATTTAGAGTTAGACTTTATTGCAGTACTAGCTCAATTTTAGCTAACACCAGTCTATAGGATGATGATCTATCTGTGAACTATAAAACAGGAGAAAATCATCCCATTGACCTTAAGTTACACCAGCACTACCACCACTGTGATATTGTAGGTGTCAGTTCCTCAGTACTCCAGATGTTGATGGCAAGGTATAGTGGACCTCCTACTTTATCCATATATTGTGGGTCTTCTTAAGAATGATTCCAAAGCAAGTAAGCTTCAAATGCCATCCTGAGGGTGAGGTTCCAAGAAACACCCAGACTCAGAAAGCTAAGACTGGAATTTAAAATATAATAATAAAAGAAACAAACTTCACATGCTACTCTTATTGGGGAATATATTTTAAGAGAAAGAGGATATTGAAAAGAGGTCATAGGCAGAGAAGAGATTTCTAAGGTGTGCTGATAAAGTAGATCATGGCTTGCTGCTAAGCAGATGGGTTCCTGCGTCTTGAGGGCATGTCTTCCAAGTGGGCATGGGAATAACTTCTTCAGACAATCTATCTGTAGGAAGCAGAAGTGAGAATATAGCTGCCAGTGCCCATGTGTCAAAGGTATGTGACTCAATGTGTCAAAGGTGTGCCCATGAGACACGTGCTCCCCATCCGGCTGGACTGTGATTGCTGGGTCCTCACAGACATCTCCTTGGCATCTTACATCTTATCAGCCAAAGCAAAGCCCAGAGTGAGACAGAAAAGATAAAGTGTGGCCAGATTCACAGTGCTGCAAGTTGAAATTCCACGAACTTGGTTGGAACCTGTACAGAGGTATTTCTTACTACAGCTGCTGGGCTGAAACAAGTGGCCAGAACCTTGAAAAATAGGTAAAATCAGAAAGGTTTGAAGAAAGTGTCTATCAGTCAGATACAAGCACTTCCTCCTCTGTCTGCCCTTCCCTTCTCTAGGTCCTGCTGTGTGTGTGTGTGTGTGTGTGTGTGTGTGTGTGTGTGTGTGTTCTGCTTTTTGGTTTTGGCCACTAAAGCATGCATCCCCGATGCTGCTAGTATGCCCTTCTCCACATTACTTTCCACCCACCAACTGTATATTCCACTCTAAACAAAATCACGGAACTGTTTCTGAGAACTTTTGAGAGTGTCTCCCGTGGTCCCTTTCAGCTTACTCTACAAATATGAATTATATGCCTATCATGAGGATGGCATTGTGCTGTCAATAAGAATGTGGAGAGTATGGTGTGGCCCTTGTTCTAAGAGCCCAGACCACCGAGAGAGAACATTCAAAATCAGGCACTTCCCTGAACTTGGAAGAATAAAATGAGTTTTCTTAGAAGAGATGACTTTTGAGGCAAGTATCAAACCTGAGAAGTTGGTGCAGAATGACAGATGGGAACAGTCTACAACAGAGAACCTCAAGATCAAGGCCCAGGGTTGGGAGAGCATATGGAGAAACTTTAATCAGCTCTGTTACTCACATAAAAAAATAAAAATAAAAATAAAAAGCCTCTGAGCTGGGCATTTTTAATCCCAGCACTTGGGAGGCAGAGGTAGGAGGAATGCTGAGAGTTCAAGGTCATCCTGAGATTACATAGTGAATTCCAGGTCAGCCTGAGCTAGAGTGAGACCCTACCTTGGAAAACAAACAAACAAATAAACAAACAATAAATAAATGTGAGCTTTGTTCTTCCAATATACAGGTGTGTTCTGGAAGATTACCTCTCTGCTTCACAAATGAATTCTCAGTGAGTACAGGTGCTTCTGGTGCACGCTTTTAATCCCAGACTCAGGAGGCAGAGGTAGGTGGGTCACTGTGAGTTCAAGGCCATCCTGGGACTACATAGTGAATTCTAGGCCAGCCTGGGCTAGAGGTAAACCCTACCTCAAAAAACCAAAGCTGGGCTGGAGAAATAGTTTAGCGGTTAAACACTTGCCTATGAAGCCTAAGGACCCTGATTCGAGGCTTGATTTCCAAGACCCACATAAGCCAGAGGCACAAGGGGGCAAATGCATCTGGAGTTCGTTTGTAGTGGCTGGAGGCCCTGGTGTACCCATTCTCTCTCTCTTTCCTTCCCTCTTTCTCTCTCTCAAATAAATAAAATTTTAAAATATATTTTAAAAAAACAAAACAAAAATTTAAAAGCCTCAGAGAGGTGATGGCTCGTAGGTTGCATGAAATCTCTCATTGTAACTCAGGGTTAGTTCTTCAGGTATCAGGTGATGTATAATACTTACAAAATTCTGGTTAAAAAAAGAGAGACTCACTTTGTAGCTCCAGAGAAACCAACTGTGGAGCTAGTGACATTGTATAAGCAAAGGATGACGATGATCTGAACAAGAAGTGTGGCTCGGCAGAGAGTGTGACATTTGTGTATGATGTGTCTACCCCCCAAAGCGTATGAAGGCTTGGTCTCAGCTAGAGGTACTATTGAAAGGTGATTGGATCAGGAAGGCCCTAACTTCATTCATGAGTTAATCCATTGACGAGTTCATACTGAATGGGCTACTAGGAAGTAGGACCTGGATGCAGGAAGTAGGTCATGAGGAGCTTGTGAATGAAGTATACAGCTTCCTGGACCTGTCTTTCTGGCTTCCTGGCTCTCATGAAGTGACTGAGCCATTTGGATCTTCCCCCAATTCCTCCATCATTACTTTTTTCTAACCATGATCCAGAAACAACTAATACAGCTGACCATGGACTAAAACCGTTGAAACTGTGTGCCAAAATTAGTTGTTTATGTTGGGTATTTGTCACAGTGATAAAAATCTGGGTAGGGCAGACTAGGGGCTTAGAGAGGAAGAAATAATAAAGAGATATAATTAAGTGGTAACATTTGCAGAATTTTATACTCATTGAGATATGAAGATTAAGATAAATGGAGGTATGTTGAATGACTTAAAGTTTTATGACTTGAGTTCTGAAAGGAATATGGTATGATTAGCTAAGATTAAAAATATGATACGGACTTCACAGAAAATGTGATTCAATCAGTTCTAGATATGTTAACACTAATGTGCTCATGAAATACTCAACTTGATGGCTAGAACAAAAGCCGGGGCTTTGTAATACCAGCTGAGATTTACTGGCATAAAATAAAGAATATATGGCTGGAGAGATGGCTTAGTGGTTAAGGCATTTGCCTGCAAAGCCACAGGATCCCAGTTCAATTCCCCAGGACCCATGTAAGCCAGATGCACAAGGGGGCACATACATCTGGAGTTCATTTGCAGTGGCTAGAGGTCCTGGCATGCCCATTATCTCTATCTATCTATCTATCTATCTATCTATCTATCTATCTATCTATCTATCTCTGCCTCTTTCTCTCAAATAAATAAATAAATTATATATATATATGTAATATTTTTTTTAAAAGAATATATGAGATCACCCAGGTAATTATCTAAATAGAGGAGATGAATGAATCATGAATATATTCTTAACTAAATCCAAAGAGTAAGGAGGAGGCAAAGAGAAACCTACAAAAAAAGAAGCAGCCATCAAGAGAGAATTCAATGAAAGCCAAAGAAGAGTTTTGAAGGTCAGGAACAAACAAAGGTGTTATCCATGTGCAGGAAGAAGGATGTAATTTTCCTGAGAATGAAAGGAAAGAGATAAGTACAGCTCTAAGTCTGGATGCAGCTACATTTGATGTAAGCATTGGAGGATGGGCAGCCCTAACTGTCTCACTGAAGTAAGGAGTGAAGGATAATGAATGTCTATGAGGTGACTGGGGGATCTAGTGTGAGGAGGGAGGAGAATCCTAGTCTATGTTGGGAAGAATAAGAAGAAGGAACAAGATGAATCAAAAGTTGATAGGAGGATGTGAGGGTCCAGGCAATGCTAGATGCTATAAGTTAGAGATCAGTGTTCAATCCCTCACCAGTGAACAGAGAGAAAGAAGGGAAGAGGGCAAACTGAGTCAAATCCAGGGCAGAAGTCTGAAAGGGTGGGGACGCTGAACGAATAAAGTGACCAGGATAGTTGAAACACCTGTTTACCCCAGAACATGAGAAGTTAATTCTAGCCAGAATGAAGGCTCTTAAACTGGAAGTGCGATTGAAGAGAAGTTATAGGGAGGGTGTCAGACAGCTATCATAGTTGACAAGCTAGAAAATGGAATATGAAATCCAGATGGTTCAAACCTACTTAGAGACCCACTACAGAGCTATCTCTTCCCCACATGCACAGCCCCATTAATTCAAGTCCTGACTCCCCATTTGTTCTTCATTAAATTGTGGTTTTCCTATATCTCAGCCTTTTCAAATTGAGACCAGTGAATTAGGCTAATCTGTTGAGCTATTTCATGAGATATTGATGGCTAATGAACTCTTGATACATTATCCATCTCAGAAAATGGACTCCTGATGATAGTGACTTCAAACAGGAGTTCCTTCTGAGGGATGTATCCAGAGTACGTACAGAGTAATTTTAATACTACACTCCCCTGGGCTCCACCCTAAGGTATTCTGATTCAGTGGCTCCGTGATCATTGCTAAACATCTGAATTTTTGCAAATCTCTCCATTAAAAGCGGGTAAATAGGAAGAGATGGGAAAGTAGATGCACTTTCCAGTTCCTCAAATCAGCAACTGCTTCATATGATTCACTGTAATTGAATGTTTCTCTGTAAAGTTTTTCTGTCTCCCACTTCCTGGTTTTTTGTCCACCATGACCATCTCACAATAAACCTAGGCAACCTTGGGGTCCTTTTCCTCTGGACATTAGGACATACAGGAGGACACATGACCTAACAAGATCAATTGGAAGCTCTCAGAAATGGATTTGGAAGCCACAGTTTATAGTGATGTTGCCAACAGGATGCAAATTTCAGGCACTAGTGGTCATCTTTCAAAATACTGGTAAAAGTTTATTTATAAAATGAAGCCAAGCCCAGTAAAACAAAAATGACAGTAGTTTCTGATTTTGCTTTTTAAAAGCTCCCTCAGTCTTGTGCACTGTTCTGAGATCCTTCCCAGTTTAGGAGGCAATAGTATTGATTTCAATCATTTGCACTGACCAACTTCTGATATATATATATATATATATATATATATATATATATATATATATATGATAGATAGATATAGTTATACATATATAGATATGTACATAGATATGACATAAGTATTATAGAGTGATGTAGAGATGATGACATAGTTATATCATCAAAGATACATAGATATTGATGGTAAACAGAGGTATATAATCATATAGTGATACATAGGGAGAGATAGAAATATAT
The DNA here is from genome assembly GCA_036365145.1 of Orientallactaga sibirica. Lineage (NCBI taxonomy): Eukaryota > Metazoa > Chordata > Mammalia > Rodentia > Dipodidae > Orientallactaga > Orientallactaga sibirica. The sequence continues at coordinate 7,179,790 of JAEOAD010001030.1, forward strand.
GGATATACAAATAGATGAAAGAGCTATAGATATATCTTACCAGGAGTATTATATATTCAAGAATAAAAGGCAACTCTAATTAGCATTGAATTTTTCTGATGTTCTGGATTTAGTTTGTTTATTTTTTAAAATTCTGTTTCTTTTCTTTTATTATATGGTTAAGGATTGAGTGCAGGGCTTTGCACACGGTTAGTGAGTTGAGTACTCTGCCTCTCCGATACATTTGATACCACTAAGCATATGTATTGAATAAAACTTGGGAATGTACTATTGCTTAGAGGTCATGTGAGCTAAATTTCTAGCCTTAGTTCTGCCTCTCTCCAGCAAGGTAAATTAGGTAAATATTGGTCTTCTCAATTCTAGTATTAGCCACAAAATAAACCATGTAATTCTAGATTTCTAAAAACCAATTACGAATGGCCTCACATATACGGACATTCCTTTAAGTATTTAAAATGTCCTAACATTCATTTTTTTTCAGCTGAAATGCCATTTCTTTTATCTTTTATAGTTTAAAGTTGATTAAGTAAATTTCTAGTTTAGTATACCCATATAGTACAGCTGTGTCCCAATAAGAATGTTTACATGCAAGGTTCAGAATCAAGGAATTTGGGGTACACTCACATGAACAGGGGGACTTGGTACCATATAGAAAGAGATGAGATCAATCTTTATCAGGAAGCCAGGATAGCCAAGTACACTATTGCTGTTATTCCTCCTCCGGGCAGAGCTATGGAGGAGATGACTTGATTTCCTTCAAATTGTGCCCATGAGATAATTAAACACAGATCCTTCACTTCCTCAGGAAGCCCCATGTGGGAAAAGGATGTGAAAGACCAAGATAGCATATGTGAAAATATGTCAAATAAAAAAGAAAACTCACTCATTTGATCATTTTTTAAAATCAAGATTTAAAAAGAAAATGAGAGTACCTAGGGAGTCATAAAAAGTTAGCTGTAGGCCAGAAAACTGTTGCTTTTAATTTCTATACAGCAGAAGAAAATTCAGTGTCATGAATAACATTTCATTGACATGGTTACCTTTAAAAGTTTGTATTACCAAATGTAGATAACAGAGACAACAGGGCATTTTAAACTGTCCGACACATGCTGCTTTAGCATTTACTCATTACTGAGATGAGCCAGTGGAGAAACAAAATATGTAGGACATCTCTAAACATAAAAATTGGACTGATTTCTAAGGACTATAAAATCAGAAAGGGAAAAAGTAATCCTCCCGCACATTTCATATTCTTCTACCACTTACGACTTGGCAGGAGGCTGGTTGGGTTACATGTGCCTAACAGTGGCTTTCTAAAGGTCCCATTGCTTCAGGCACTGATATGTAAATACACAAATAAAAATATGCAAATACATGTGTAAAGGCTGCAAGTGAAACATTTTTCTCTTCTTCCCAACAGAAACACTTCAGCTGAAGGCTTTTTTATGTCATTCCAGCATTTCATGTGTGTGGGAAGGGGGTGAGGTCAATTTGATTTAATTATGACATTCAAACTTCCTATAGGTAATTACTCTAGAACTTGGAAACTGGAAACTCAGAATGAGAGGGTGGTGGTCAGAGCCTGTCTTCTCACCTTCAAAGATCTGCAGCTCTGCACTCTCTTGACTTGGACCCTTCCCCGTGTCTGTGAACACTCTTCTCTTGTTCTCCTTTCCCATGCACCAAGACCCTGCTAAAGCATCTTCTACTATTACCCACCCCAGATTCACGAAAAGAAGCTACAGCTCTGGTCTGATTCTGTTCTCATTGTGCCATCTCGACTGTGGAGAGAATTAGTCAAGACTGGGCATTATACAGATTGAATGTCCCAAATCTAAATGAGGCCTTAATGCCTCTTGGTAAGGATTTTTGTTGTCACTATTTTTTGATTATTTGGTTGTTTTTGTTTTTAAGATGTGGTCTGATTATATAGCCTAGGCTGGCCTCAAATTCTCAATAATCCTTGTACCCCAGCTTTCAGAATTCTCTTCCTTTATCCTTAATGTCTAGTATTCTGCAGTATTATGTTCTTAGCCTTAATTTCTACTTACTGGCAGCCAGTCCAAACAGATCTCTCCCACTCTATAGCCTCTAAATATGCTAATAATTTATGCTAATGACTCCTCATCTGGCATATCCATACCTGCTGTCTGTCTCAAGCTCTGGGACTGGGATATAAGTTACCCTTTCGGCATTCCTCACATAGATGTCCCAGGTACTGCAAATTTAGAAAGTCCCAGACTAAATTCATAAGCAGTTCCTCTTTCTGTGCTTCTTGTCTTAAAGAATTCTGCCATGTAAAATAAGTTGTTCAAGATAGATGTTATAAATCTATCATATATAATGTCTCTTTCTCCCTTAACCTCAACATCACAGCAGTTACTCTATCCAGGTTCAGCCTGCATTTATAGCAACTTCCTGCCTGAATCTGTCTTCTCTTCTTACCACACCTGACTCATCTAGATCCTTGTGGATCACTGGGGTCTCAGTAAAGGCAAGGACACAGGATCTGAGGAACACTGGATTCAGCAGATGCAAGGACACTGGCTTCCAACAGATGGAAGGATTCAAGAGGGATGAAACACTCAGCTTCAGGGTGCCATAGGAATTTAATAGAGAACAACTAAAATTTGTATGAGGAATCAATAAAGCTTCATTGAAGAAAAGACGGGTTAAATGAAGTATGAACATAGATAACAAGTCTTGATGGTCGGTTGGATACTGCAACAGGCCTAGCTAAAGACCTTGCTCCCCATTCACAGTCTGTATATGCACAGTATCATCTGAGTGTGATCTTATATCCCTCTAACATACATACAAATATGGACCAGGCAAGACACAGAGGTCCTATTATAAGGTATTTGTTAAGAACCTAGTCGGTAATGTGCATTTGAACAAGTGTGAATTCTTTTTACTTCTCTATATGGTGCCATCTCTCTATGTCTTCCATTTGTATAATGGATTACAATTCCCAAGTGGTATTTAGTTACTTAACCATCACAGGTAGAATATGCCAATGTTTTAGGAAGAGACTCAAAATTCAAAAAAACACACATTCCAATCTAGTGTTGCCTATTTTGCAAAGGTCTTCGCTACATAGTCAATTAAGCAACTTCAACATATAGTTAGTATGGAGCCAGGAGGAAAAATGAGCACTGTGCACTTTACAAATGCAAAATCTTGACTCAAGCCAGGGCCTGCTTTTGGGAGCATCCCACTTCTCTATTCTTAAACCCTTTTCTATCTACTTATACGAACCTTTCTGTTTCATCTTCTCTAGTTTTTATTTCCTTTTCTCCTTTTTCTCATGCCTGTCTCCCTCCCTTCTTGTGGCACAGTGAATCCTGCAGCTACCCAGCATGGGGTCCATCCTTGCTGGGAACAAGGTGATTGACCACAACATGCAGCTCAATGGCTCTCATACTTCAATCCTCAGCTTTTTCGTCTAAGAATATTTTTCTTTAAAGTAGAATCTTCATGGCCTCATCTCTAGAGGTTTGAATTCAAATATTCTGGAATGAGGCCCAGGTACTAGTATTTTTTAAAATGTTTCCCAGCCAAATCCTAAGATGCATTCAGTATTGAGAACCAACATCCAAACATTCTGTCTGTATTATAATTTGTCTATAAAATGGGCTCATTAGCCTGAAAGCTATGTATAAAAAGCTTGTTGAACTCAGCTTCACCCACACTGAGCATGTACTTTACAACTTATTGGAATCTTCAGCATCACCGTAAGAAAAATCTCAAATGTTCTAGGGTATGAAGTCCTTTCCAAAGATCCTATCACTGGACAATGGTTTAGTCAGTGAGGTGGCGAACTCAATGGATTCTAATAAATTTGTCCACAAGCAGTTCCAATAGCAGAGAGTTCTGTGTTTGTGTTCTGTTTTCTATTGTTCTTTGCAAGAGGAATAGCCCCTAGTTCTTTTGAGAGAAATATACATTCATTGTTTTTGTCCATGTTTGCGTGTCAGGTACATGCATGTGTATATGCATGTTTGTTGATATGTATGGACATGTGGGAGTAGGCGAATGTGCACGTGTGCATGTTTATGTGGAAGTAAACTTTGAGTGTCATCCTCAAATCACTGTCCATCTCCTTTGAGCAGAGTCACTTGCCAATTAGGGGAGACTGGATGGCCAGAAAGTTACAGGGATCTACGTCTCTGCCTCCTTAGCACTGGTGCATAACACCATACCCAACAACTTTATGTGGGTCCTAGGGATCAAACCCAAAGGTCTTCATGCTTTCAAGGCAAGCACTTTACTATCTCCAGCCCTAGAAATATCTTTTAAATCATATATGTGGACATCTGATGTGATTTGACTTCTCTATTTTGTTTTAAAGTTTAGAGCCAAAAGACCAGTGGAGCTTTCTAACATTTCTCAATGTTCTGCTCACTAATATCTCTCAAGTATAAGAATGAATGACTAGTGCAAGCGTGAACCCTGGCCATTTGAAACCAAAGGAGGGTGCCCAGTGTTTCTTGGTGTCATGTTGCCATGAGTAGAAGTTCAATGTTGAACCCTCAAGATCATCTCCTATCCTGATCTAAGCAAGTGGTTTGCTAACAGTGGGAAATACTTGGAAAGCTGAGGAAACAAGACATCTGTAGCCTCTGGTATTTGCAGGGGAGGTGTTTGACACCATTATCTTGATTCCTGCAAATCAACACAGCTCTAATTAGTTTAACATGTCAATGGTAATAAGTGGGGGTTGTTAGAGACTACAGTAAATACTTCACTTGGGGCTCAGCAGGTTTCAAAAAGCAACATGCTTATTGATAAAACATTCTCCTCATCTTGAGTCATCCCCAGAACACTAAGAAAGCAAAGAATTCTATCAAAGAGAAAATTCTGTGAACATGAAGCCACTTGTCAAGAAGATGGTCTTTAGTTTTTGTTTTAGTCAAGGCTCTTGTGAGGAACAGAAAGAGAGAGAGAGAGTGTGTGTGTGTGTGAGAGAGAGAGTGTGTGTGTGTGTGTGTGTGAGAGAGAGAGAGAGAGAGAGTGTGTGAGAGAGAGAGAAAAAGAGAGAGAGAGAAGACATTTCCTGGGAGAAATTAGTTTGTGCAAATATGGAAGATAGAAAGTCCAAAGGCCTGTTGTGTGCCAGTCAGAGTCCCAGGGAAGCTGGTGGTATTTTCAGTCCAAGTCAAAAGGCCAGAGAACCAGGAACAGTGATAGTATAAATCCAGTCCAAGGTCAGAAGAAAATGCAATGAAATGTCTTCACTCAGTTAGGCAGTAAAAAAGGAGGCAAATTCTCCTTCTATGCCTTTTGTGATTGCTGAGGGCAATCTGCTGAGGGTACCAATTAAAATGCCAACCTCATCTGGAACTACTCTCACAAATGCACCAAGAAGCAAGGCTTTAACTGGGCACCTTGGGGCATAATCAAATGGCACACAGTTAACCATCACAGTGTCCCCTCTCCCTTGCCAATCAATAGAACTTGTAGGGTGCTCATAAGTGGAAACCTTGTGTATTCCTCTTCCCTCAGTATCCCATCATGGATGTTCTTCTTCCTAAGAACATATATTTACCTTTCTTTGCCTCTTTGCAGCCAGCCTATTCAGGTTTTCTGTGATGCCAACCCCGTAAGTCTGAGGGTTCTCAGCTGTCCTGCCCCAGATCGCTGATGAGTTCCTGTCAGATGACCAATTCATTTGGAAAAAGCAGTAAACATGAATGGGTCTGGCCATCTGAAATTGAACCAGGGACTCCTTCCATATTAGTTACATTGCCATTGCTATAACCTAATGCCTGACATATAAAAGAGAGGAAAGGTTTATTTGGGTTCACAGTTTCAGAGGGATCTCAGTCCATCATAGCCAGGAAGGCAAGGTGGAGCAGCTCCATTGCTGGCAGTGGGAACATTGGCAATGGCTTGTTCACATGGCAGCAGATGAGAAGCAAGAATGCAGGTCAGAGGTGGTAAAACATTCAAAGGCTCACCCCTAGTGACTTACATCCACCAACTGAGTCCCACTTCTTAAAGCATCCTTCAAGATAGTACCAACAGCTGGGGACTGAGTAGTCAAAACATGAGCATCTTAGGGACATTTCAGGCTCAATCCAAAACACACATCTTCTTAGTGTTAATTCAAAGTGATTAACTGTATGTTCTGACTGTAAGCTTATTTAGTAAATCTAAAGGATCAATGTGAATACCATGAGTTAGAGAGACCATAAATGGGTTTTCTAGCTTGTGTATAGGTGTGTGTGTGTGTGTGTGTGTGTGTGTGTGTGCGCACGCGCATGCGCGCGCATGTATGTTAGAGTCAGATTCCCATTTCTGGCAGGAATCACCCGACCAAAAGCATCTTTTGGGAAAATAGTATTTATTTTGCCTTACAGATTTGAGGGGAAGCTCCATAATGGCAGGGGAAAACAATGGCATGAGCAGAGGGTGGACATTGTCTCCTGGCCAATGTAAGGTGGACAATAGCAACAGGAGAGTATGACAAACACTAGCAATGGATATAATACCCTTAAGCCCACCCCCAACAATACTCTGCCTCCAGGAAGGTTAGTTCCCAAACTCCATCAGCTGGGAACCTAGCATTCAGAACATCTAAGTTTATGGGGGGGACACCTGAATCAAACCGCCACATTCCGCCCCTGGCCTTCATAAACTGAGAAGCATCCATGATGTAAAATGCAAAGCCTTCAGTCCAACTTTCCTTTCTATTTTCTTTCTTGTTTTTGTTTTTGACTCACTGAACTTGGAGCTCACTGATTCAACTAGACTAACTAGCCAGCAAATCCCAAGGTTCTTCTCTTCCCCAGTACTAGGATTGCAGGCCTATTCCACCATGCCTGTATTTAACACGGATACCAGGGATCCAAACTCAGGTCTTCAGTGCTTGTGCAACAAGCTCTTTACTGACTGAGCCATCTTGCTGTCCCTAGGTTTCATAACTTTAAAATTTATATATACATTAAAATGTGGTTTTCACTTTTATTTTAATGAAAGTTAACAAATTTCTTCTTCTGAGGGATTCTTCCTCTTTTTATTTATTGGTAATAATTTTGGTTAACATAAAGTATTTTTGAATCTTTCCCCCCAAAAAGATAATAAAATTCTAATCATTATTTGTAAGAGTGACCTTTATATATTCCTTTATCTGGGTATTACATTATCTGTACATGTGAAACAAGGGCTTTTTAGATGAACAAGTTGTGGACATTAAAGGGAGAAAGTCCTAGTCTACTACGACTGCAAAATGGAGGAAATTTGAGTACAGAGGCATTATATACAAAGGGAAGATAAACGAATCCCCATAGAGAAGAATGTCTGAAGATACCACAAGCTATGAGAATGTCCCAGACCAGATTTTTCCTCATATCTCTTAGAAGCAACTGACCTACTGACATTCTGATCTCAGACTTCTGGTTACGTCTCAGTTGGTAGTACTTTGTTTCAGTAGCCCCAGGAAACAATGTGTATTATTTCCAGAAGGCCTGAATGTCCTACAGTTAAGTTCTAAGTGACAACCTTCGTAAGCTTCCAGCAGGACTCTTTTCCCTAGCAAAATAAGAACATGAAGTCATAACCTCAAGCACATGGCCTCTGGGTCAGTGTTTTGGGGTTAAAATGGCTTCAAATCCTTCACTAAAGATGCTTTAAACCTATCTCCCTTACAGAGTGACACTTTTTTGTGTGTGTTTAATTAAGGGAGGGGGTTATATTTTGTAGTGCTTGGGATAAAACTCTGAACCTCACATATGCTAGACAAGTGCTCTATACCACTGAGCTATACTCCCAGCCCTATCTTCTCACCTATAAGGAACATGGAATCCTGTATGAACATATGACTTTCCTATGTCCTTGTCTAGACTGCAAGATTTCATATTTGAAGGAATGGCTCCGTGAATACTTTCAACCAAAGCTCTTAATCACATCTGAAAAACACTGCAAATGAAACAATTACATAGTCAAAGTTTTTCCATTTTAATTATACTGCATTTATATAGTGAAACTCAGAAATGGTTACTCTCAAATATAAATTAGATGCCAAACACTCACATATGTCCTTGACTCAACTTTGAGTTGCATCCAGTGTTCACCTTGACTCTTCCCGGTGATCCGTGAAGAGCTGATATAGGCAATTTTACCCAACCCACAGTGAAAGTTTAAATTCCCTTGGTGCTGGGATGTTACCCTTGAGGTTCTAGTTCAGTTATTTAGAGAGGACATCTTGGACATTGTACTTCTCAAAGCCCTCAGTCAAAACAAAACTATACCATAAATGCAATAATCTCCTCTGCCTCAGGTCTGTCCAAAGGAATGAAAGTCAATGTGGCAGAGATAGCTGCAGTTCTGTGCTCACCATAACACTGTTCACAATCATTTAGACAAGGAAACACACCAAGTTCCATTGGCATGGTAGCATAGTACCCAGCCCTCAAGAAGGATACCCTGCCACTTGTAAGAGCTTGGAGAAACCCAAAGGAAACCATGTTCAGGGAAATAAGCCAGGCACAGAATGACACATCAAATGATCTCACTTACACATGGCATCTTAAAAAGACAATTCCATAGCAGCAGAAAACAAAGTGGTGGTGACTACAGGGTAGGATGGGGACTACAGAGGCCATTCTCAAAGATTTAAAAATTTCAATTATCAGGTGGAAAAGCTTAAGAGCCCATTTTACAAGATGGAGGTTGCAGTTAACACAGTATCATGTGGCAGTAAAATTATGAAAGATAATAAATTAAAAAATACAGGTATGTGGGCTGGAGAGATGGCTTAGTGGTTAAGGCACCTGCCTGCTAAGCCTAAGAACCCGGTTCCAATCTCCAGGTCCCACGTTTAGCCAGATGCAAAGTGACACAAGGGTGCAATGCTGCACTGACCACAAGGGGGTGCACGCATCTGGTTTTCATTCGCAGCAGCTGAGAGACTGCTGGCGCGCCCATCTCTATCTCTGTCCCTCTCCCTCTCTGTCTGTGTCTCTCTGTGTCTTTCTTCAAAACTAAATCAAAAAAATTTTTTTTTAATTTTAAAAAATTCAGGTATGTGAGGTAATGCAAAAGTGAATTAGCATAAAAGAGGCTCTGGACAAAGCCACATGTATGCTGGAATGGCTGCTTCACAGTCCCTGGGGCTGAGCTTCACCTTCACTTTCTCATCTGTGAGACCTAAACAGCAGCACATGATGCCTATATGAGCATTACGAATATAACTCATGAGGCTGGAGAGAGATCCCAGCTTATAAAGTGCTTGTTTTACAACCATAAAGACCTAGCTTCAATCCCCAGAACCCACGTAAAAATGCCAGGCATGGTGGCACACAAGTCACAATGGTAATGCCAGGGTTGAGAGACAGAGATAACAGGATCTCTGGGGCTCATTAGCCAGGCAGTTTAACCTACTTGTTGAGTTTCAGGCCAGAGAGAGACCCTGTCTTAAGCAAAGTTTCCAGGGCCTGAGGAACAACCAAGGATGTCCTCTGACCTCTGCATATAAGTGCACACATGTACATGTGCACCCCCACACACATAATACATTAGAACTATTTGACCCATTGTAGTGTTTGCATGAATAAAAATTGTTCTTGAACTATCTGCCTACATATTTCTAGTCAGAGGTAATTTTGAGAAAACAATGAAGATGACCCTGAGCTTGCACGTTGGGAAGACAGCCAGCCGGCCACTAATAACTTAAATCTGCATAAGAAGCCTTCAGTCATTCCTTGTGATTCCGCTGAAGAAAGCAACCCATATAAAGAACTAATTCTTTTAAAAATAATTTATGTAGCTGAAGCCATCAGGACATGCGTCTATTTCTCCATATACTACTATAAGTTTTCTATACCCAGTGATTCAACTCCAAGAATGGAAATCAAATCAACAGAAAACAAATGACTTCATCTTATCTGCCAGAGATCCCAGAGAAGTAAAGAGAGGGATGTGGAAATATGTTGCCATAGTGACCAGGTGGTCTGCCGTCTCCCTGGAGAGGTGCTATAGCAAAATTGTGTTCTAGAGCTAGGCAAAGCAAAAATCAAAGCATAACAAGCTTACCCACGCTCCACCTACCTCTGGAGGAATGTGCATAGTCTACTCATTTCGGTTTTTATTTGCCTGTAGGGATTAAAGATTTGGAGTATGGTTTTGATTCTCATTTATTTTGAAACAGGGTGTCACTGTGCTATCCAAACTGGTCGGGAACTTGCTATATAGCCCAGGTTGACTCAAACTCATGGTCCATCTGCCTCAGCTAGGATGACAGGTATGCTCCAATACCCCTTGCTAGAATTACATTATTAACGCACACGCACGCATGCACTCAAGCATGCTCGCAAAGGAAAGCATTAAACAAAAAGCTTTAGTTGGTCAAACTCGTGCCTTCATAGTAAATTCATCACCTCAGAAAAAAAAAAAACTTCAAGTTTGTAAGTGAATAATTTGAGATACCTACATTATAGAGAGAATGTACAGACAAAATTTAGTGTTAAATATTCAGATATAAAAAGTGCCTCCTTGCATTTCTAATTATAAGCTGACATACTCATTTAAGCATTGTCAACAAGAAATCAGAATTCTCACTTTTTAATGCTTCAGTAGGAAGAAAGCCCTTAAGGTTTGATATAACACACTTTAAAAACATTCTCATTTTAAAGGTTATACCAAGCCTTTCTTTGAAAATGAAGTAAAATATTTCTTGGTCCAGCCTAATCCCAAGGATATAATTGTTTATTTTGTAAATGCCATTATAATTTTACCAGGTCTCATTTTGTCTTTTTTATTAAATCCTTTTAAAAGCAGAACATACTTTTTTAAAGTAAAGACATTAGAAAACCAATGGCTGGTATCTAACAATGAAATCTAGATGTTTCTCTCTGTTTTCCCAATTCCCGTAAAGCACAAGATTCATTAAGATGACAGAGATGGTCACACTAGCTTGCTTCGCACGCAGTCTCATGAAGCAACAGGAGGGAAAGGTGTGTCGGGATGATTGTATCTGCTCAGTATGGTTCTGTACTTACGGGTTTTGAGTTTTGTTAAAACCATTCTTTGTCTACACATGGAAGGCTCTGTAATTTTTGTCAGCTGTTTCAGCGCTAACCTGTAGTCAGCTGAGCTTCATATGATACTTTTCCTTCTTAGACTGAGTTCAGTACTCACCAGCTGGACTCCTTTTCCTTTGTTTAATTCCGTGTGTGTGTGTGTGTGTGTGTGTGTGTGTGTGTGTGTAGGCCAGGAGTAGACAACAGTGGTCTCCCCCAGTTGCTCTACACTTGTATTATTTGAGACAGAGTGCCTCACTGAACCTAGAGCTTAGTGATTCAGTTAGATTAGCTGGGCACTGAATCCTAAGGATACTTTGTTCCACCTCCCCAGTGCTGGGATTATAGGCACATGCCAAACATGTGGCATTTTAGAGGGTTCTGAGCAGCCTCATGCTTGCATGTCAAGCACTTTATCCACCGAATCCTATTTCCAGCCCTTAATTCCTTTTTGTAAGGTGACAATCTGGAAGAGCATGTGTCTGAAAGACAATATGGCCATGCTAGACTAAAATTCAAAGCTTTCTTTTCTGTTTGAAAAGCAATGCCTGTCCAAATGATTACAGGACATGCTGCTAGTTTATATCATGGAACATTTTGGACAGTGAACTACCAAAATTAAATCATCATTGCTTAACATGGAAAATTGCTTAACATCACATAGCTATAATTGAGGAAGGGAGATAGAGTTTAAAGGAGAAAAGAAACATGCTGTTGAAATAAGGCCAAAAATGTTTAGAGTATAGCATAAGGAAGTCAGAATGATACAAATTTTTGGAATCCCGTTTTTCAAATACATGAGTCTGGATGAATTTAAAAATATGATATCAGAAACAAACTTCATAATAGATTCTGCTCCATTTGGATGTGGTTTCTCTCCCATGCATTCATGTAATGCTGACCTTCAAAGTGAAGCCTGAGCTGGAGAGATTGCTTAGTGGTTAAGGCATTTGCTTGCAAAGCCAAAGGACCCAGATTCAATTCCCTAAGACCCACATAAGCCAGATTCACAAGTTGGCACCTGCATCTGGAGTTCATTTGCAATGGCCAGACATCCTGACATGCCCATTCTCTCTCTTTCTCTCTGCTTGTCTTTCTCAAATAAACAAAAAAGCGAAGCCTAATGAGAGGTCATTAGGGGTGCTGTCCTTATAGAATGCTGAGTTAGTTTTCATGAGAGCAAGTTTGTACCTCTGGATGTTCTGGCTTCCTTCCTGTCTCATCTCTTCCTCTTGAATGTGATTATCCACCTTAACATGCTGCTACCAGGATCCCTCAGCTGAAGCAGCAATATGCTGTGCAGGCCATGTTCCTCCAAATTTGTGACCTAACAAAACCTTTCCTGTTTATAAGTTACCCATCTCATGGTTTTGTCGTTGTTATAGTATCTGAAAATGGATTAATAAAAAAAAAAACACCCTGTTTTTTCAAAAATTATTCCTAAATACATAAAATAATACAAAGGAGGTTATAACTTTTTGATTATAAAAAGAAAAAAGGGGCTGGAGAGATAGTTTATCAGTTAAGGCACTTGTCTGCAAAATCTAAGGACCCATGTTTGACTCTCCAGATCCCACGTAAGCCAGATGCACAAGGTGACCCAAGCATGCAAGAGCACATGTACAGGCAAGATAGAGCATGCCATATGGAGGCCAATTGCAGTAGCTGGAGGCCCTGGCATACCAATTTTCTCTTTCTCTCTCTCATAAAAAAATTAAAAAGAAAGAAAGAAATGTGTATATAGAACATATAGAAATAATGTAAGTAAAATAAGAAGAAATGATAATACATTGGCTTATGTAATAGGCATATGTGTATACCTCCAGTCTTTTTGTTGTAATTTTTATTGACAGCCTCCATACATTCACACAATATACAGTGATCATAATCCCTACACTCCACCCTCCTTCATCTACCCCACATGCATTCACACAATATACAGTGATCATAATCCCTACACTCCACCCTCCTTCATCTACCCCACGTGCCCTCTCCACCAAACCCTTTCTTCTTTACAACTAGTCCCTCATCTATTTTGATGTCATCATTTTTTTTTCTCCTACATGTAGGTCTTGTATAGGTAGCATCACCCTTTACTTGACATTTTATTTTAAATGTCTCTTAAAATTACTGTGTCAAAATGTGCTTTTTTTGGCTTCATAATATCCCATCTTACAGATATAACATTGTGTTTTTATGAATAAGAAATGAGAGTAGGAATATTTTTTTACAAATTTTTGATGTTTAATACCAAAGTACATTCTGAACAGCACTTTCAACAATCACCAGCTATAAAAACAATAGGTCAGTACATTGCACCTCATTTTGCTATCCCATATAATCACTTTACCATATTTATCAACTCAATAGATAATCTACTGTACCTCATTTATTTTTAACCTACATTTTCTTGCTTTTTATGGAAATAGTTTTATATGTTCTTTCAATTTCACTTCCTTCTTCCATACATTTTTGGATATGTTTGTTATATATTTTCCCATTATTTTATGGGAGAGCTTTGCTGTTTTGGAGATGCATATGTTTCTTGTTTTTCATATTTTACTATCATATATGATTCCTTGGAAACATTTTATGAACTTAAACATATAACCTTTTCTTTTAACTTTAGTAATTCATTTATACTTAAAACTTTTTGGGGGCTGGAGAGATTGCTTAGTGGTTAAGGCACTTGGCTGCAAAGCCTAAGCACAGGTTCTATTCTCTAGGTCCCATATAAGCCAGATGCACAAGGTGGCTCATGTGTCTGGAGTTTGTTTGCAGTGGCTAGAGACCTTGGCTCACCCATGTATTCTCTCTCACTTTCTCTCTCTCTCTCTCTCTCTCTCTCTCTCTCTCTTTCCCTGTCTGTCTCTAATAAATAAATAAAAATTAAAAATTAAAAAGAAAAGCTGGGCGTGGTGATGCACACCTTTAATCCCAGTACTCGGGAGGCAGAGGTAGGAGGATCGCCAAGAGTTTGAGGGCAGCCTGAGATTACATAGTGAATTCCAGGTCAGCCTGAGCTAGAGTGAGACCCAACCTTGAAAAACTAAAAAATAAAAATAAAAAAACATTTAAAAAGAAAAACAAAACTTCTTTAGGGCTGGGGAGATGGCTCAGCAGTTAAAGTTAGGCTTGCATGCAAATCCTAACAGCCCAGGTTTGATTCCCTAGTATCTACATAAAGCTAGATACACCAAGTGGCACATGTATCTGGAGTTCATATACAGTGGCAGGAGGTTCTATCATGACACCCATGCTAGCTCTCTCTCTCTCTCTCTGTCTCAAATAAGTAAATAAACACTTTCCTTTAAAGGCTTATAACACACCCTCCAAGGTTCAGGGAACACTGTGGAAGACAGGGCAGAAAGACTGTATGAACCAGCCACGGGGTGGGAAGATGGATCCTAAAGCATCCCCACACCCAACACACAAAGAGACTAAAGGGTGCATTCACGACCCCACAGTAAATACTGATGACTCGACTGAGGAGGCCCCTCTGTGGAATGGGGGTGGGGTAGAGGGAACATAGCTTATAACCCAACTGGAATATGACTAATGTGTAATACGTTCATAAATAAAGTGTTCAACAAAAAACTTTCCTTTATATTTGATTTTATGTAAAATGAGGGCAAGAAATTACCAAAGAATTATTATCCCCATATTGTCCTCTAATTTCCTATTATTTCCATATTTAGCTATTTATTCTATCTGATATTTATTTTGATTTCTAATATGAATTAGTGGGCTGATATTTTATCTATAGTATGTTCTAATAATTTCTCAGTAACATTAAGAGGATTGTTTGTTATACATTTCATTCTGTATTTATTTTGCCATTCAAGAATTAGTATAAATACTGAGGGACACATTCTATCCCAATGATACATTTATTATACGTTTTATGCCAATAGAGTTATAGTATAATTAGTGTTATCTATATAGTTCTTTTTCCTTTGGGAATGTTTCCTTCATGATTGTACTCACACGTGTGTAGGTTTTGATCTATATATGGCAAATAGAGATTCTTTTCTGGACTCAGTCAGTTTTTTTTTTTTGTTTTTTTTGGTTTTTTTTGGTTTTGCGAGGTAGGGTCTCACTCTGGCCCAGGCTGACCTGGAATTAACTATGTAGTCTCAGGGTGGCCTCGAACTCTCAGCGATCCTCCTACCTCTGCCTCCCGAGTGCTGGGATTAAAGGCGTGCGCCACCACACCCGACTTTCAGTCAGTTTTTGTATGACTTCTGTTGTCTGCGTAGCCATAGACCTTTGAGGCTTTGACAAACTTTGGAAGAGTACATATCACATATGTATATTATGAAGGTTAACATGGAGACTACATCATTAGTTAAGAACTAATTAAAAATGGGGATTTACAAACAGAGCATAAAGACAGGCTGGGTGGTCATTACATTATTATAGTTATGTTTCTCAGCACTAACACCAAGAAATGTGGTGGTCAAAATGGGGTGGGTAAGTCAGTAAAAAATAAACTGTTAATAATCTAATAGCAAATCTCTGGTTTCTGCCTTCTGGCTTGTTCTATGAATTAAACATGTTCATGAAAAAGATCTACTTAAATCGCATTGCTCATTCATTGAATTGTCCAGTTGAATTACATTATGATTCTAACAATTCTGTGCTTCCTAATTGTCAATAGAAAATGCCCTTTATTTAATGAATGATTGTGACCAAAGTCAGACTCCTCTAGCTTCAGAGCTATGCCATGCATTAACTGCAATAATCAGTGTTCTTCTCTGTACATTGATAACATGAAGGTGAAGATAGAGTTGACCGTACAGATTTTACAGAGCCTGGTTCAATGTAGATCCTAAAACTTTTCTCTAAGATTCCTTAAATTGTTTCTCCTTCTGTCTCCTACTCTTCCCCTCCCGTGTGTGTGTGTGTGTGTGTGTGTGTGTGTGTGGTGCTGGGAACTGAACCTAGGGCCTTACTCATGCTAGACAAACACTCTACCAGTGACCTAGATAGTTCCAGAACTGTGAATTTTTCTCTTATTATTGTTGGAAACATTTTATCAGGGCTCCTTGGAGTGGACAAAGCAGACCAGTGCTAGTCTGTGGATAGATTATGTGGATAGATTACAGTTTACAGTAATTAAGTAATTAAGAGTAAGAATTTGAGGGCTGGAGAGATGGCTTAGCAGTTAAGGCACATGCCTGTGAAGCCTAAGGACCCAGATTCAATTCTCCAGGTCCCACATAAGCCAGATGCACATGGTGGTGCATGCATCTGGAATTCATTTGCAGTGGCTAGAGGCCCTGGCGAGCCCATTCTCACTCTCTCTCTCCCTCTCTCTGCTTCAAATAAATAAATAGATAAATAAATAAATAAATAAAATAAAAAATCTTTAAAAAAGAGAGTAAGATTTGAAAATGCATAGCGACTTGAAAAAATAATTTTATGGTAATTAATTGAACTTTTCTTTTTTAAAAATTGAGTTTATATGTATGAATTTACTTTTTTGGTTTTATTTTATATCACAAAAAGTATTGATCTGAAACATCATAAAAAAAATTTTAAAGTAAAGAATAAGGGAAATAGTCTTTTATCACAGTGGGAAGGACTGCCTTACACATGTCAAACACTCTACCAGTGACCTATATAGACAAATGTGAAATGCAAAAGGAACAGATAGGAAGATCAGCGCTCCAGTTTTGCTTCTTAGCCTATGATACAGAGACTGAACACTCCCTCTTTCCTTTGGGAATTCCTTTGTCCCTGTCTGGGAGTGCTAACAAAGATAGGATGGATATTAAAAGAACATTACACAGCTTTGAAAATCTCATCTGCCACAGCATTCTAGGAGTTAAATAAAGCTCTAATTTCCCCTGCTGTATGTACTGAATTTGGCCTGTGATTCCTCTGAATGGCATTAAAAGCAGCTGGCTGGGTGTGAGTCTCCTCCACCCCCTCCCTTCTCACTTTTAAAATATGCCTGGCAAAAACCCAGCATTCCCCCTCCTGACTTCACTCTCTTTTGCCCTCCTGTTCAGCTGACCAAGATTTCAAATGAATAGAAGGCATCCATTTCCCAATTGTCAGGAAGGCCTGAGTCTAGTGGAAAATACACTGATATGTATGTGGACCCTGACTAACATGGTCTGGCATGATTCTTAACAGGTTTTAGAGCTGTTTCATTAGAGAACCTTTTGCATGGTTTTTGTTTTGTTTTGGTTTTTTTTTTTAGTTTATAAAGGGTCCTATAATAGCAATTCTCAAGTGTTGACGAAGCACCAAAACACATATCTTTGTTCATAAGCTTTTCATTGCATCAGCTGCTGTGAGCAAAACACTAAAGCACTTGAAATTCCATTAAAGTTACATTTCTTCATCTAAAAAAAAAAAGAAAGAAAAAGAAGCTATCTTTGGAAATCTGTCTCTGTAGACATCATTAACATGAGAATATGTACAATACACATTTTATGTAACTGGAGATTAATGGTTAACTATTCCAGTGCAGAGTCCCTACAGCAGGAGCTTGAAGTAAAAGCAAGACAATACAGCAGCCATGTTCACCACCTCTTTTTCTGTTTGTTGGCTGTTTTCAATTCCAAGAGGTCTCCTTGGTTTCCAGGACTAGCTTAGAATCCCTGGGCTTGAGATCCTCCTGCCTCAGCCTCCCAAGGAGCTGGAACTATAGATACATAGCAGCATGCCCGGCTTCACTATTATAAAATACAACCACATAAAGCTGCATCTGCATTTTACAAAATGCCAGTTTCAGTAAGCAGCACATCAATATTGTAAACAATTAAAAATGCATTCAAGGGCTGGAGAGGGAGATGGCTCAGTGGTCGAGGCACTTGCCTGCAAAGCCAAACCACTCAGGTCCAATTCCCACCTAGGGCCATGTGCATAAAGTGTTCCTTGAATCTGGAGTTCATTTGCAGTGGCTGGAGGCCCTGGCATGCTCATTCTCTTTGTATCTCTTCTACCTGTTTGTGCTTGAAAATTAGTAATTTTTTTTAATGCATTCAAGAGCAAGGGAGGTGGTCCAGGGGGTAAATGCTCGTCACACAAGCATGAAGATCTGAGTTTGGCTCCCCAGCATCCACATAAAATGCATGTGACTAACCTCGGCACCTGTGAGGCAGAGACAGGAGCATCTCTGGGGCTTACTGGGTAGCTAGTCCAACCAAATCAGAGTGCCCCAGGTTCTGTGTGTGAGATACCATGTCTTACACAGTGACAGTGCAGAGGGATGGAAGAAGATACCTCAGGTCTTCCTCTTGCCTCCATGCACATGTACACATGTGTGCCGCACACATAAGTGACCCCCACATACATACACACCTGCCAAGAAAAGCATTCAAATCACCAATCTTAAGAAGGCTGTGGAAGTCCGTAATTTCCAATATTTGAAGTTACAGGCCTTGTTCAATCAGATAACTGCTTCATTCAAAAACAGCGTGGAATGGGACTTTTTGTGTTTGGCTTCTAAACAACCAATACAATAAAGTGCTGTAGGAATGAATGAATGTATTTCAATGTCATATTAATAATATCAAGGTTATCTTTGCAGAACTCCATAAGTAAAAACAAATCCTCAGGGTTACGTTGGCATTTATATTTAAGAACCTGTCTGGCATAGGGTCAGCAGTTCTACAAATACATAAAAACAAAGGACCCATATTTAAAGTTGAATTTTAATCAAAAGCAAATAAGGATTTTTTTTTAGTATACGTATAACTCATATGATATTTTGAGATATACTTATATTGAAATATGACTTGTTTATCTAAAATGCAGCTTGAACCACATGTGCTGTGTCTGTCTGGACCCCTAGCCTGTCATTTGGGAATGCATGGTGGTTTGCTATGAGACATGTAGAACCGTATCCCACTGCCAGGGTTGACAAGTGTAGGCATTTCTTAGCATCTTTCTTTTGCTAACTTTAGCAACTTTGGCACATCCACAAGGCCAGGAGACCTTCTTTAACAGCAGCAGAATGCATTTCCACTAGTTATTCCACATTCTCCTAGGGAGAGCTTACCCACTGAGGAGAAGGCCAGATGAGAGGAAAAGACTGGTATAGGCAAAACAGGAAAAAGCTTTATCAGGAAATAACAGAATTGGAAACAGGGAAATGGGCAGCAAGCAAGGAAAGGCTTAGGAGAATTAGACCCCTAGGAAGAATTATCAGTAGTGGAAAAGGAACTTTGAAAACAAATGAAAAAATACAAGAAAATTGTATATGTCTTTGCAAAGAAGTTTTAGAAAACTGAAGTTCTTGCTCTGAGGATCCTGGACACTTGGTAAGACAGAAACTTGCTGAGAGTCCATCCTTGTCTTTCTGAGGCCTGTTGGCTTAATTTACAGGCTTACAACTCATGACTTACCCTCCCATGTCTCCAGATGCTCCCTACTGCTCTAAGTGTTTCACTTTGAGCTCCAGTGATACCATCCTAGCCATACACAAAGCCACCTGGGATGCCTTAGAGCCAGGTAATTGATGTGCTTGCTGACCTTCTGTAGTATTTCCCAGGATGTTGTCTGCAGTAGGCAGAAGTATGGACTCCCAGGCTCCTACTGTCTCCTATTGAAACTGCTTTTCCATCTGCTTCCCAAATGACTCTAATCCCAGTACTTGTGGAAACCACAGCTCACAGGCTTTTGTCTGTTTGAATGAAAGAGATAGAAGCAATAGTGGGTTTTTTGTTGTTGTTATTTGTTTGTTTGTTGTTTGTTGTTTGTTATTGTTGTTAACAATTAGGTCATTTTTTTTTTTTTTTAACCTGAAGAAACCAAAGGAAGTGAAAAGTGTATCAGAAATGTTAGTTGTACAAGGAGAGGAATTGCTTGATTTCTTATTGGTAGTAGTACAGTCATGACTTTGCTTTACCTGCACTGAACTGTCTCTGAGCAGATAGAAAAGCTTCACCGCTAACTACTGAAAAACAACCCAAAGCAACAATAGCCATGGATGACTGCACATGCCTGAAATCCCAGAACTCAGGGGGCTGAGGCAGGAGGAGAAGAATTCAAGGCCAGCCCGGGCTAAATAGTGAGACTCTTTTTCAAAAGAAAGCAACAACAAAATAATTTTATATAAAAGGGCCAATTTATCAAAATTGAGAATAAGAAGACAAAGAAAATGAAACTTTGTAATTTATGTAGTGATGTGAAGGAAATTTATACTTTCTGAACTCGAGTTCTCAAGGCTGAAATACTGACTTTTATGAATAAAAAATGTTATTATTGCCTGGCTGTGTTCTACACAAATAGTTGGCTTACTTCTGAATAATTTTTGTTTATTTGTAGTAAGCACAATTAGAGCTGAAGATAAATCAATAATTCTGATGGCCAGTTTCCTAGTAGAAAACAGATCCTCTTGGTCCCTGTATTTAGGAGAGTATGGTAAGAGGATTACTACAAGTTTGAGGCCATCCTGTGCTTCATAGAAAGAACATTTCTCAAAAGCAAAACAACCAAAGAGAAAATGAATCCATTTAGTCTAAGCCATTTGAATCAGGAATGGAATACTTTAGGAAAAGGCAAATAACACATTAGTAGTATTTGAAAGTATGAAATGTGAACTTCTCCTTTTGTCCTTTGACCCAAAGCCAAGTCCCTCCCACTTTCTCCCATTAATGCTGAACTCCTAGTGTTCAGGACCATTTCTCTGTGGTCCCTGTTCATTGGGCTAATAATGGTAAGGATGATGTCATTAGAGTTGCAGAAACTATTTCATTATAATCTTTTGTTTTTCTCTAACCTTCTAAAGGGGAAATACACTTTACTAATTATCTGTGCACTCAGAATCCTTTGGAGGTAAACTATCTAGAAGCTATTATTATTACCCACATTTGGTAAAGTACTTGGGGATTAAAAGTGTTATGTAAATGTTTACACTTGATTATGTCATGGCCCCAGATTCACACTGGGACAACAAAAACAACTCCAGGAAGAAGCTCAAAATCCCAGAGACACAATGATTTTTGCACAAGGTATGAAATTCTCTTTTAGTTTTAGCAAAATACAGTGGCACTTCTGAAGAGTGTCATTCACAGCCATTAACAAACGATATATGACTTTTAAAAAAAGAAAGTAAATCTAAACTGAAGGTTTCTGACTATTCTAAGGCCAAGCGGGATCCATGGGAAGTAGGGAAGGAATTACAAAGGTTGTGATGTGCATTGGGAAGGACTAGAACCTTCTGTCAATAAGAGCAGCAGCTCACAAAGTAGTCTCTATATCTTCTCCTCTGGAGGAGGTCAAGAAAGAACAAGGCAAGGCTTTCTTTTTCTCTTGTCCTCTCTCTCTCTCTCTCTCCCTCTCTCTCTCTCTTTCTCTCCAATTCTACTGAAGAGAAAATTGGGGCCCTTCTCCACATTTCTCCAGCCTGGAAAGCTTAAGTAGTCAGGACATTATAGAACATTGCATTATACCATGTTCTCCTTAAATCTTCACCCATCCTGTGTGTCTGTCACTGGTATCCGTGGGTCTTTAATGGCCCCAAATCCTCTTCATTCAGAGAGGATGCTAGGCCTAAAATCTAGACCCTCGGGCATGCTGTCCAAAAGCCCTGCTCTGCACTCCCGAGAAAGAGGGCCAACGTGAGAGCCTCTGTGTGCCCAGGTGTGATAAGGGCGGTTTCCTAGCTGCTGTCCTTAAACTGTCTTCCACCAAAGACTTGGTGAAGCTAATTTTCCATTTATGGTAATAATCTAAAATTTTCCTTTTAAAATTAGAGTAAGAAAAAGATGGAGAAAGGGTGTCAAATAACGCTCACGTGACTTGCAGCTGGAACCGAGCTGTTGCTAGCCCGAGGCTGGAGTCCATGGTTTCAAGGCTGTGTGACTCCGGGATCCTGTGAGCATAGGATAAGATAGGGGCCCAGGAAGGAGAGGTCCTGTTGAGCTGCAGGGGAGGATGAACTAGAATGAGCATCTTTCAGAGAAAACAGAACCCACACTCACGAGACAGTGCTTATGAAGCTAGGGAACCTGTGTACTTACAAAGAGCCCCGTGTCATGCCGGTACAGGAGAATAGCGCATGACCCGTGGACGCCACAGGAAGACAGAACTGCTCTGTGGAACTGGAAGGCACCCTTTCAGAAGTTACTGGGAGGGTGTTTGGTTTCAAGTAAAGGAAACCATAATAAGTTGATGTAGGAAAGCTCACACTTTTTAGAGTAATGGTACATTGTCCATTTCATGTTGTTTTAAGAGAGAGAGAGAGAGAGAGAGAGTGTGTGTGTGTGTGTGTGTAAGAGAGAGGAGGGAAGAAGGAGAAAGAAAGGAGAGAAAGGTAGAAAGAAGGAAACAACAAAGAAAGGAAAGACGTACAGGCGGGATGGAAACATACTGTAGGAAAATCGCGGCCAGCAAACACAGTAAATTCTAGCTTGTTAAGTAACATGGCTTCAAATTATTTTTAAAAAGCGAATCCTA
Organism: Orientallactaga sibirica; assembly: GCA_036365145.1. Classification (NCBI taxonomy): domain Eukaryota; kingdom Metazoa; phylum Chordata; class Mammalia; order Rodentia; family Dipodidae; genus Orientallactaga; species Orientallactaga sibirica. Next base: position 7,202,229 of record JAEOAD010001030.1, read on the forward strand.
GCAGTAACGCAGTTACAGCCTCCTAGGGAAGCCCTAAGCTCGGAATCTCTGGACCTCAGCTGGCGAGGAGGGGTAGGAGCGAAGGTAGCCAGCCTTCCCCAGGAATATGAAGGGAGATCTCCGAGGCACGAGACCCCCGCCCCCCACATCCCCCACATCCCCAAGGAGGAGCAGCCTGCAGTAATCTGTAATTGATTGCTCCTAAAGTCTGGAGGCTTCGGGCTTGAGCTGTGTTTGTTCCAAAGGAGAGCCAAGGAGGACGGTGTTAATAAAGAGAGATTTAACTGGAGAGCTGTGCTTGGAATAAAGTGGGCCACAAAAAAAGGTCAAATTTGATCAGTTGGAGCAGATTACAGGGGCTTTGGAGGGTGGTGTGGGGAGCTGGAGCGGGTCTGGGAAGTCATAGAGGCGAGATTGATTTGGGGGGTGGAGAGAAGCCAGGACAGGCGCTTATCAGCGCTGGGAGCAGCAGGAAGAGCTGGGCTGCTCCTCCGGCCGGCGGCCCGCCGAGCCCAGAAGCCTGCGCGCCGCGCCGGTCCCGGTCACCGCGGGCCTCCACTCCCGCGCCGCCGCCCGCGCCCGCGCCCGCCTCCCTGCCTTCCTTCGCGGCTCCCAGACGATGGTTTCCCTTATCTCTGACTTGGACCCCCTGAGAGACTGGAAAGTTTTAAGGTAGGCCTGCTTTGCTTGGGCTCCATCGCACTTTCAGTTCACCGTCAAGTTCGCGGCCGCCCCCCGCCCCCCGCCCCCCAGCCAAGCGGAGCTGGACGCCCCGGCTGGGTGGGGGGCTGAAGTGACCAGCAGCCCCGGCCCCGAGGAACCCCGTTCCGACACAGAAACACTTTCCTGCAGGCAGGAGAGGGAGGCACTGCAAAGTGCAGTCCTCAAGTTTCACGGCAGGGAGTGGAGGTGGTTGGGGGCTGTGGGGACGGGATGTTCAGGAGCTTGCCTAGCAAGAGGAGCCCCAGACCTGTTTCAGTGATCGGCTGACTCAGAAATGAGTCCTTGTATTTAGTGGTACATTTCGAGGGGGTGGGGCATTGAAGGGATTGCTGGCGCTGCACATAGAAATGTAAACCTAAAAAAAATAATAATAAAATAAAATAAATCTATTACTGGCCAGAGCTGAAGAGTTCAAAGGAATTTGTTTTCCTCCCCCTCCGTTCCCAAGTCAAATTTGAAATAGCTAAAATATACACAAAGTCAGCAAATCTAGTAGAATGCATGAAATGTAGTCTTTCTCTGAATGCTCCTGGAAAGCGCGCTGTGGGCGCGTGGGCACAGCGCTTGTCTGGTATGCACGAAGCCTTGGGTCCCACATCACCTCACAGTGATGCCTGCTCACAATCCTAGCCCTTGGAAGTCACGCAGGCGGGAAGAGCAGAGTTCAAGGTCAGACTTGGACACCTAGTGAGTTTGAGGCCAGCTAGTGAGACAGGAGACCATATCTTTAAAAACTGAAAAAAAAAAAATTTTAAAATTGACCACCTTGCCTCTCAGCGACCCCACACCTAAGGGACTACGAGCTAAAAGCACATTCTTTTGATGAGCCAACAGTGACTGGGTGGTGGCGGTGGCGCTGGCCTGTAATCCCAGCACCCAGGAGGCAGAGGGAGGAGGATCTCTGTGAGTTCCAGGCCACCCCAAGACTACATAGTGAATTCCAGGTCAGCCTGGGTTAGAGTGAGACCCTACCTGGAAAAACAAACAATCAAAAACAACAACAAAAAGAAAACACCTCTAAGAAATGTTTCCTAGTGAAAGCGTTCTTGGATAGTTTTTTTTTTTTAAGCATAAAAATGTTAAATTTAGAGATTTTTATTAAAAGTGGTTCTACACAATTTTCATGTTTTTGAAAATACCTGCCTGCCCCAAAATGTGCTTTTATAAGAAGTACACCCAAACCCAAGTGGGGAATACAAATGAACAGAAGAGTGAAGTTCACTGGGACTGTCTCTCCTGACATTTACCTTGCCTTAATTACTAGTTCCTTAGTTCTCTTTCATGAGCTCTGCCTGAGCATGTTCTAATTTTATTATTTTAAGGCCATTTTAAGAGTAAATAAGAGAAAAAAATGACTAACATATCAATTATTAATTTTTCAATTATTGCATCTTTCAGTCTAGAACTTTCTGGGTATGCATGCTATACCTCATATAATATGTGTTGTTTAAAATCTCATTTTCCAGTTACCATATTTCCATGTTTTTGCCTATCATTCATAACCATAGGTTTGGTTGTTGTTGCTGCTGCTGCTGTTTGGGTTTTTTGGTTTTTGTTTTTGTGATTTTTTTTTTTTCCCTGAGGTAGGGTCTCTAACTCTAGCCCAGGCTAGATCTTCCTACCTCTGCCTTGCGGCAGAGTGCTGAGATTAAAGGTGTGTGCCACCGCACCAGGCTACAATCATGGTTTTGATGGCTATCTAGAACACCGTAATGTTGATATGCATTGTTTACTAAATTGCCCTGTGTATTGAATGTTTATATACTTTTCAGTCTTCACTTTGTATTAACAATAGCACCATGGACATTTTGTGTTTTTTTTTTTTACTTTCATTAAATAATTACCAGCATTTCTCAATTAGAAGATACAATTTTTTTGTTTTGTTTTGTTTTTCAAGGTAAGGTCTCACTCTAGCCCAGGCTGACCTGGAATTCACCATGTAGTCTCAGGGTGGCCTCAAACTCACAGTGATCCTCCTACCTCTGCCTCCCGAATGCTGGGATTAAAGGTGTGCACCACCACGCCAGGCTTACAAATATTTTTTATGAATCTTTAGGGGAATTTTTTATTCTTTTGTGTGCTTAAACTTTATTTTTAATTGAGACGTGGTAAAGTATTTCTGCAAATGTTCTTATGAAAGAGTCTCTAGAATAAATTTCACTTGCCTTTTCTTTAGCTGCATTACTAACCTATTTCTAAAACTGAATGATATTGTAAGAGAGTTTCCAAAAATTCTCTTGGGAAGATTAACTTGATATTATTATACAAATAGACAAGATGAATTCTAGCTCTAAAAATGTGTGGCTATGATTACAAGTTTTGATAATGTAGTGTTTCAAAAACATTTAAAAATAATAGCCTCAAGTTTTAACCTATATAAAAACTAGGGATAATGTTGTCTTTCCCTTTAAAAATGTATTTCTAATATAAAACCTGGTGTGTTACGTGGCTACAGTAAGTAAAGCTTAATGGACTTGGACTCAAGAGATGTGGACATGGACTGTCTGGCAACAGTGAATTTGTTCTGTCCACACTTCTTCTATCATTGGCAATCATTACTCTGTCACTGTCTTAACTTTGTATAATACTTTCAAAGCAAGGCATTATAGAGGTATACCATTTATGAATAGCGTTTTAAATTCTCTGTTTACAGTAAAATATCCTTTTACCTAATTTTAATTCATTGATGTCCTTACTCCCCAACAATAAGAGTCTGTATATAATCTGTAAGAGAAACAAAGCTACTGCACAAAGGGTAAGTGTTGTAGTTACCTTCATGTTGCTGGGGGAAAAGAAAACCAACCAAATGCAATTGATGGGAGGAAAAGATTTATTTTGGCTTATACTCTTGATGGAAGCTTCATAATGCAGGGGAGAACAAGGCACAAACTGGGCATCACTTCTGCCACAGCAGGTAGAAAACAGAAGCAAGAGAGTAATCTGAGCTCTGGCAAGGGGGAGTCGACTGGAACACCCCTAAACCTACCCCAACAACACCTCCTCCAGCAAGGCACCACCTCCCAATTGGCACCAGCTGGGAAGCATGCAATTGAAACACATGAGTTTGTGGGGGGCATCTGATTCAAACCATCACAGTAATCTAACAGGAGATAAGGTGTGTACTCTGATTCCATGGTGGGTTGTCTGTGATAAGAGTTTTGTCAACAAAGTGATTTAGAAATGCCGAGAAATGGGGTAGAAGACCCCATTCCAGTAAAGGAAATAAATCCGGTGCTGCCCTCTCTGTGTAATGGCTGAGAAGAACACATGGCAATCTAAGGCATGTTGAAAGGCAGAAAGGCTTCCAAGCCCACCTACCAGGCCTGCTTTCAGGTGTTTGGTTGGAAAATGGCCTGAAGTTCTGCCAAAACCATCGCTCCTAGAAAAAGAGGATGACACCATTTTAAAAGGGAGACTAATGGAGAGGGGGAGGGGATATGATGGAGAGTAGAGTTCTGAAGGGGAAAGGGGGCAGAGGAGGGAAATGTGGTTTATTGTCTGCAAGTATAGAAGTCAATAAAAAATAAAAATTTAAAACAAAATCTGTCAATCCTAAAATAGTCAGAAGCTATAAATTTCAAATTTGCTTATGCCACAACTGGATGCTTTCAGATAGGATCTTAGGATGAACAGGTTTATTAACAATGATTTGAAAAACTTTGGGGGTAACTAGCATACTGTTTTATTTCAGAATCCAACTCCAGGTCAAAAACGCTTCAAGTCTATTTGTAATCACTCTATCCTTGGTCCATTTTGTCACGTGAGGAAAGTGCTATTGCTTGTGTTTTCATTTCTCTATGCCAGGAGACCAAAAGAGCCAAGAGACACAGCAATGATTCACAACCTTAAGACTCCACTTTTAACCTGTGGAGGAAACACAGAGTCAGAATCAGTGGAATTAGGAGAAGGAATTCCCAGTACACAGAAGAAGACAAAAGTGATTCTGTAGCAGTTCCACGAGGAAAAGAATAAAACAAAGTTAGCAACATGATTAGCTTAAATTTTGACATTCATAGATATGACTTAGTTGACAGTGAAGGAAATTAAGCAGGGAGCAGAGCACCGGACACCAGCCCCCTCTTCTTTCCTTGCCACGGCCTCTGGACAACCTCTATGGGAGAGTCTTAAAAAGTGTACACCAAGGCGCTAGGGAGATGGCTCCGTTATTGAAGTGTTTGCCATGAAAATATGAGGGCCTGAGTTCAGATCCTTAGCACCCACATAAACAAAAGTGGTGGTGCACGCTTGTCATCCTAGCACTGTGGATGCAGAGACAGGATCCCTGGGGCTTGCTGGCTGTCTGATGTAGCAGACTATCTGAGCTTTAGGTTCATTGAGAAAAACTGTCTCAAAAAATAAGGTGGGGCTGGAGAGATAGATGGCTTAGCAGTTAAGGCACTTGTCTGCAAAGCCTGTGAACTCAGGTCCAATTCCCCAGGACCCATATAAACCACACGCACAAGGTGGCGCATGCATCTGGCGTTTGTTTGCAGTGGCTGGAGGCCCTGAAGCGCCAATTCTCTTTCTCTCTCTCTTTCTCTGTTTCTTTCTCTCTCCCTGTCTCCCTCAAATAAATAAATAAAACTATTTTTACAAAATAAGGTGAAGAATAACTGAATAAGACATCTGATATCAATCTGTGGCTTCCACACACATGCACACATGCACACATGCATGAGCACCCTGACACATATACACACACCACATACGTGTACATGTGTAAAAAAATGAACATCCCTATACCTAGTTTAGTGTACCCATTTCAAGATGAAGAAATTGAGGACAGGAGGTGAAGGAGTCACCAGCACCTTAGTAGAACAAGTGGACTCCTTTGGTGGACCACATTCATCCTCACACCGGAGGAATTGTGCTCCCCACCTTTTTCCCATTCGCATGTCTCCTCCACATGATTGAAGACTGATCAGCCCAGGTCTCTTCTCGGCACAGCCATTGTCTACTGTGCAGAAGAGAGTGTCAGAAGTTTAGGATTATAACTCTAGCTGCAACGAACCCCATCCCCAAGACCGTCTTTCTTTCTTTCTTTCTTTCTTTCTTTCTTTTTTTTTTTTTTTTGGTTTTGCGAGGTAGGCTCTCACTCTGGTCCAGGCTGACCTGGAATTAACTATGTAGTCTCAGTGTGGTCTTGAACTCTTGGCAATCCTCCTACCTCTGCCTCCCGAGTGCTGGGATTAAAGGCATGCACCACCACGCCCGGCTTTCTTTCTTTTTTAAAGATTTATTTTTATTTATTTATTAGAGATAGAGAGAGTATGTGTGAGAATGGGCATGCTAGGGCCTCGAACCACTGCAAACAAACCCCAGATACATGTGCTACCATGTACGTCTGGCTTACGTGGGACCTGGAGAATCAAACCTGGGTCCTTAGGCTCCACAGGCTTTCGTCTTAACCACTAAGCCATCTCTCCAGCCCAAGATCTTCTTTCTTGATTCTAACAGACTTCTGAATCCCTTCACTCCCCAGCCAGGCACTCAAATAGGAAAGTGAGATATCATCCTTAGTCTTTCATTCTCCTTCTTAATTTAAACTCAAACCATTGCCAGCCCCTGTGGATCTCCATGCACTCTCCTGCCATTACGCTGTTGTGCACTGAAGGTGGCATTTCCTCCTGCCTAGTCTCTCTAGGTCAACTCTTGTCCTGTTAGTCCTTTGCTTACAAGAGGAATGCAAGCAGTCCACAATCATCCATTAAATTGTGTTACTTTCCTACAAGAAACACCAGGATCCTCAGCCTAACTGAGTCTGGCGCACTCCATGGTCACCTCTCCAGAAGTTTCTCCTCCCTCCTCCTCCACAGCCCTTCCTGCTCCAACCACACTGATCTTCCTTTTCCCCAGACACACAGCCCAGCTTATTTGGGCTTTATCTGCATTAGCTACTCTCTCCCTCTGCCTGGAACTCTTGCTTTAGCTATTGGCAGAGCAACAGGCTGCTTGTCATTCAAGTTTTAGTTCCAAATGTCATCTTTGCAACAAAGCCTTCCTTGACCTCCCACCACAAAGCCATCCAAGAAGGCACTCTCTAGCTTATCTCCTGAGAAGATTCCTTATATTCAACTAATTTTGACTTATAAAAATGTCAGTGTAACCTGATTCCACTCATATTCTCATTATGGCTTTGCTGAGACCTTGCTGTTTTCTTCTGTATTTTTATTGGTCATCTATCTCCTCCATTAGAATGTGTAATTTGTGGCTGTTACTGCTATATACCCAATATCTAAAATACTTTCTATATGTTTTTGAACAGACAATGAATAGCCAAATGAATAATGAATGAGTGGATAGATGGAAGTTATCCCTAGCTCCCTCGTTTGCTATACTGTATATAGGGCCAGAGGCTTTATGTGTTTTGTTCATACTAATAATTCCATTTCTTACCATAGAGGACTGACTGGTACTGTGCTATTCAATGAGTAAATTAGTTAATGAATTAATGATTCCCAATCACCACCATAGGATTTCTGTGCTATTTACTACACTCCTTTAAATATTTTTATTTATTTATTTATGAGAGAAGAGATAGGCAGATAGAGAGAATGAGTGTGCCAGGGCTTCTAGCTGCTGCATATGATCTCCAGACACATGCACCACCTTGTGCATCTGACTATGTGGGTCCTGGGTAATTGAACCTGGGTCCTGTGGCTTTGCAGGCAAGTGCCTTAACCACTAAGCCATTTCTCCAGCCCCAATACACCCTTTAACTCAATGGATCAGAATTGGTAACATGGAATTATTTTTTTTAATTTTGTTTGTGAATCTAATAGACATGAATTTTTCAAATAGAATTCATTCTTTCTAGTTAAGAGAATGATCTAGGGTAGAGGTTAGTAAAGGTCTATAAAAGGTCAGATAGTAAATGCTTGAGGTTTTGCTGGCTGTACAACTTCTGTCATGACTCATGTCTGCCATCCTACCATTCAAAAAGCCACTGGCTCAATGTAAATAAGTATGATTGGCTGTGATCCAATAAAATTTTATTTGCAAAACCAAGTGATTGTCTGTATGTGGCCATGGACCTCAGCCTACCTTTCATCCACTGTAGAGTTTTAAAACGTGACCAATAAGAAAACAGAAGTGACTTGGGAAGAGTGTTGGACAGATACTTACAAAGTGAATATTTTAAAAATGCCTCATAATTAGAAAAGAATATAAAAAGGAGACACGGGTGATATTTCAAAGGTCAAGGATATTTAAAGTCATAAGCATTTGATCTTACAAAGGCAATGACAGTCTGGAGAAAAATTATAATTTACCTCATCCCTTGAATGTTTGGAAGAACCTTAAAGCTGTCACAAAATAAGCTCTTGCCTATTTCCTTGCTGAGTGTGTGAGAACTTCCCTTTAATGAGAACAACACATGTTGGTGGAAAAATCTAGACCAGACCATGACATGTTTGAGTCACTGCTTGGCCTTATTTCTTTCCCTTTCACTGTCTTCTAGTTCATTTTCTATACATTTCCCTTTCACATGCCTGATAAACCTTCTAAGATGAATTCCAGGTCGAATCAGGAGACCCCGCTGTGTGTTTTTGAACACATGCTCTGAGGAGATACTTTTTGGTTGCTGTGACATGACGTCTTGAAGATGCACAGAGAGAGAAGAGGCTGTGTAGAAGCTCTGTTCATATACATTGAGGCCGGGTTCTATGTAAGAGTGATCACTTTCTGCTCTATGCCAGGCCTTAGGTGAAGTACCGTGCATGCCCCAGCTCTTATTTTTTCCTTCCAATAGTCCTAGTTAGTAGGTAATGGCATTATTTCTCTCATTTTGAGGAAAGTGATACATGGAATAATTAAGTAACTTAGTCCAAAATACACACACAAAATAGTACTAGAAGCATAATGTGGACTTAAGTCTTGCTAACTGAGGCAAAGCCCTTGACAATAGCACAAACCATCGAGGTTACCACTATTCCTTGATACATCAGTGGACTTGATGAAGTGTGTTGTGCTAGATTAACTCTACCTTACATAGGAAAAACTTGACATTACCTGATTCCCCCTTCCCCTTAGGATGCTTGGAGAACTGAGTTACTACTGGTAAAAAAAAAAAAAAAAGAAAAGAAATTGCAGAGCATCAGAGCCGTGAGAAAGAGGATGGTAGAAGTCAGTGAATATGTATCAAAATTCTCTAGGTAGGTCAAGTTATCGATCTATAAAAATAAGTATAGGGCTGAAGAGATTGCTCAATGGCTCAAGGTGCTTGCTTGCAAACCTGACCGTCTGGGTTCTGTTCCACAGCACTCACATAAAGCAAGTGGCACATGGGTCTGGATTTTGGTTACAGTGGCAGGAGGCCTTGATTCACCCATACTGCTCTGCATCTTTCTGTCTCTACCTCTCTCTCAAACAAATAAATAAATAAAATGGTTTAAAAACCAAGTATAATACTAGACTTTTAAAATAATTATACTGGAAAAATCTATTTTTATAGAACATAATTAATGTAGTATATTCCATATTTGAAATATATCATATCTTATAAATAACTACATAGTCACAATTTTTTTTGTTTGTTTCTCAAGGTAGGGTTCCACTCTAGCCCAGGCTGACCTGGAATTCACTATGTAGTCTCAGGGTGGCCTAGTACTCATGGTGATCCTCCTACCTCTGCCTCCCAAGTGCTGGGATTAAAGGTGTGTGCCACCACGCCCAGCTCATATTCACAATTTTTAATTCTTAACAGTGTCTGTTTCCCTAGTGGGCTGAACCAGCAATGCATCTAGACCTAAAAATTCAAAGCCTAAAAATTCAAACTACTTGAAATCTTTCAGGAGAAATCTAAATTCTTCATATGATTAGATACAGTCTCCCCAAGATCAAAGCTCATTGTGAAGGTATTTCTCCACAGTAGAACAGAATCATGAGTCACTTTCATTCCAGTTTGTGATGACAAAGTAAACAAAGCCAGCCAGTAATGAAAATTCAAGAAGAAATCTTAATCGATATTCATCCAACATGAACTTAATTTTGTACAGATGTAACTGGGCATTTTCAAGGGAGAATGAGGGAATTGGGGTGGGGTCCTAAACAGAGGCTCAGTACAGTCCAGGAAGTGGAAAGTTACTAACTAACGGTTGGTCAAGGTTCATGCAGACTAGGTCAGCTGTGTCTGGGAATGGGGAGCTCCAGCTATTAGGAGCCCCGTCTCCCTCAAAATCTGGGAAACTCTTCATATTGCGTTCGAAACCTGGCTTTCAAGTTCTTAAGGAAGCTGGTACTTAAAGATACGTGTGCATCTACCTGGAGTAGCACAGGACACAGCTATGAGCCCTATTTGGTCAGTACTTTTCAGAAAGGTTGTCCAGGGGCCTGTGTGCAGGTGTTGCCTAGAACACACAGTTGAGTCATATAGCAAGCCTTCAACATGCTCAGGCAGACAGTTTAAGAGGGCCTAGAATCTTCTTAGAGCTGTGGCCTTGAGCTATTAGAAACTATGTTAGTATTTCTTTAAGTCTTTTGGATGTGGGATGAGGTGGACAAAATCATGTACATTGAGCCTGTGCTTTGATAAGCCAAGGTTAAGGCCAAGTTGAGAAAAAAGCCCAGAGGAACTGGCTGGAGCTTGGTCAGGAAAAAACTACTTGCTATTTCTGCCTCTTGCTCAGAGAAGGAGAGACGGTCTACTTTCCTTTGAATGGTACAAATCCTTTCAGCATTTGCCCTTTGTTCATTACAGAGCAGCTAAGACATTGTGGAGACTGAGTCACTGAGGATATTTGCTAGATGGTACAAGTGCCCAGGAATTTATTTCATGAGTCATAGCACATTGGTGGGGCATTTCCATGAATGTGTAACTGAGGAAGGAAAACCCCCTGTCAGTGTGGGTCACACCAACCCCTGGGCTGGGGTCTTGAGCTAAATAAAAAGAAGAAAACAAGCTGAGCACTGGCACTCATCTTTCTCTGCCTCCTGACTATGGATGCGATGTGACCAGCTCCTTCACACTGCTGCCACTATGCCTTTCCCACCATGATGGACTCTGCTTTCAAACTGTGAGCCAAAATAAATCCTTCCATCTTTTAGTTGCCTTTATTAGATATTCTATCTCAGCAACAAGAAAAGTAATGAATACTGATAGCTTAAGAGAAAGGGAATATTTTATATATTTAGAAGAGAGTGTGAAAGAGCCAACCATATCCCAAAGGCCATGAAAACTTATAGTCAGGCTGAAGATAGGCTTAGCAGATAAGGTGCTTGCCTGTGAAGCCAAAGGACCCATGTTCAACTCTCCAAGCCTCACGTCAGCCAGACGCACAACATGATGCAAGGGCTCAAGGTCACACATGTGCACAAGGTGGCACACATGTCTGCAGTTCAATTGCAGTGGCCGCAGGCCATGGCACACTAATTCTTCCTCTAACCCTCTTGCTCTCGCTCTCTGTCTTTCTCATAAAAAAAAAAAAGCTAGTCTGTTGTGCTCCTCTTAAAAAAAGGAAAATAAAATAACTTCTAGTCATCACTTATAATAATAGTTTAAAACTATAACACAGTCTTATAGGTTATCAGATTCTGGTTTGGTTATTGTTTTCAAGGTTATATTTAGTAAATATGATTGGACTGGATCATGCTATAGTTTGCTCAGTGCATTGTAGTAAATTGTTTTCTTTGGCCTTGGGTTAGCAATTGTATGAATGTCACAGTACCCGCTAGAGTTCTGGAAATGTTGGTTTAGTTCAGTGGGAAGATCTCAAAATGTCAAGCAATGTTATCAGCAACTTATATGTTAGAGTACCTGTGATAGTCCTTGCCATGAGTTCATGGAAAAGAAATCCCAATTTTTGTTGTTTTGCTTGTTTGCTTTTTGAGACAGTCAGGCTAGCCTCAGACCCCTGAATTCAGCATCTTGTCCCAGCCTCCCAAGAAGCTGAGAGTGAAGGCATGTACCATGTCCTACACCAGAGAATCTCCTCTTGCTGAAACAAAGTAGTCGGCTTAAATTAATTGCAATCATTTTCTCAGAAACAAGAAAGTAAATATCTGAGTTGTGACTTGCAAGGCTGTACTTAAAGATCTAATAATGGTGAATTATAAAACAATACAGCTGGACTTGTGAATTAGCTCGGTGGATGAGTTAAACCCATATAGGAAGCCATGGGTTTGATTCCCTGGCACCACAAATAACTAACAACACAGATGAAATTTGTTTTTTCTGTGACACATACATTTCAAAGTAATAGCTAGAATTATGATTAAATCAATTTAATCTTAGCTAGTTTCAACCTCTGGGATAAACTGAACTGTGTTCCCCTAAAATTCACACAGTGAGGTCTTAACACCCTGTGTGAGATACCACCAGTATCTGAAAATTGATCCTTTGGGACATAATGAAGTTGAAGATTAGGTAGGACTCTTGTAATGAGATTAGTGCCTTTATAAAAGATGCCTCAGCAGTTAAGTGAGCTTTCCGCACAAGCATGAAGGCCTGTGAGGGTCCCTGAGACCACCCAATCCCAGGTAAACAAGTGGGTGTGGCCACGCATACCTTGCTCTGGAATCAGGAAAAAGAGAAGCAGGCTCAAAATAAAGCGGAGGCAGAAGAGTGATAGGGCATGGAGCTGGACACCAGAGACCACGCCCACCCACAGGCCAGCATGTGGAGAACCACATCAAACCACACATGCCACAGCACACACACAAAAGCAAAAGAGAAGAATAAAAAATAAAATAAAGGGCACTCCAGAAAGCTTGCTGTTGGAGCTGGAGGTGAGAGAAGAGTCTAGGTGATGGGAAGGGGAGGTGCCAAGAAGTCCACTCGGGAAGGTCTGACGTTTCCCACAGAAGCCACCAAAGCTCCAAATTACCAAGTAAGAAAAGGACCGTCCGTTCATGGAATCCTGGTAGAACACACCACCAGCAGGGCTTCAAGAAGGGGAGTCCAGGGATTAGCAGCATCAGATAGAACAAAGGGCTCGTGAGCAGGCAGGAAGGAAACATCGTAATAATGCGAGCTCAGAGGTCAGAGAGTAACCCCCTACTTGAAACAAGTATCCAGGAAGGAAAGCTTTCGGCCACACTGTTCCTGTTAGAATCAACCTGGGACTGTAACCCAGCTTCAGAGCTTGTGCTCAGAATCCTAAGTGAAATCTGTCCTCACCATGCTCCAAGGAACGTTCGGACTTCTTGTCCAGACGCAGAGGAACAAGCCCATGATGACGAGACGGGTCTCTGTCCAAGCTGCAGGCCCAGTTGTCACTTCTAAGGGTCTGACAGTGCCAGATGCAGGTCTGAGTCACTGCGCTAAATGACTGTCAGTGATAAACAAAGCCAGGCATTAGTCAAATGGTAAGAACAATTTTTAATCAGCAAGATGCTTGCGCAACAGGGAAGGGCTTAACTTTGATTTGTACAGCAGTGGCTGAGCTTTTAGAGAGAAAATGACGGAGTTAAGGGTGGGCACAATGACGGTGGGGGCTTCAGAAGAGTCAAGGGGTCGAACATTCAAAGGGTCAGTGTGAATGCAGATTAGGCCACCTGTGGCTGGAGCAGAAAGCTCTGTCAGGAGCCTTGTCTCCCTAAGAAGCTGAAGAGCAAGTGTCTTTTTAGTCCCTAGACTTTTAAAAAATGACTTTCAGATCCTTAAGAAACATTTTCCTAAGTTGTAGAAGAAACACACATCTTGCAGAAACAGAAAAAGACAGAGACCTATAAACCCTGTGAGTTACTGGTTAAAAAAATAAATAAATAAAAGTAAAGGTGGGCATAAGGCCTAGGATCAGGCGTTGGCTGGCACACAGTCACTTTTTCAGTAGCCTAGAACTTTCTCAGGCTTAATTTAGCAGGACCTGGAGTCATCCTAGAAACTAGGCCTTGAGCCATTAGAAACTATCGTAGTGTTTCCTTGTATCGTCATGGAAGGTGTGGGGTGGACAAAGTCAATCGTGTGCATTAAGTCTGTAGTTCTCCTGGGCCATGGCTGAGGCCTGGTCGAGAACTGGGCTCGGAGCAGCTGGAAAGAATTTGGTCAGAAAGCAGGAGAAAGCCCCTCTCCTGTATGCCAAGATAAATGGTTAGGCTCTAAAACCAAGAAGCATATCTAAGCTTCTGTCTGTCCACATGTGTTTGTCTCCTCTTGATTTGAGTACAGTGATGTTAGAAGAGACTGCAAAGATCAAGAAACATCCCTCTGAGGGTGTGGAGGAGGAAAAAAAGTACCCAAATACCACATTCTTTATGAAGATAGAAAGTCTCTTCGGGGTCATCACTCAGGCCCCAGCATTGCCTGTGCCTGTTCTGTGCCAGACTTGATGTGTCCTGATTTGACCTTAGAACTTCTTTCTAAGCAAACTGCCCCAACTAGAAGGAAGATTTTCTTCCTCTGAATTCATCTAGAGCTGAAACTAAACCTTGATTCTCAAATGGACATGCATCTTTTCTACTTTGATATATCAATCATACATATATGTAATCGGGGTTTCCTTACCGACTATAAACTCTTGAGATAAACAGGGTTAATGCCTGATCCATCTTAGTGCCACCTGCATGCTTGGTATCCCATATGTCACTGAACCAGCATGGGAATGGACGCCCACATATTCCTCATCCCTGAAAAGAGAAATTGAGCCAGATCGTAACTAACAACCCCATCTATAAAATTATGTGATCAGTGTAGGGTAGAACAGAGAAGCATCTTCCCCTTGGATCATGAATCCCACCTCTGAGTGATTCTTAACACCCTGTGCGAAGCTATTTCCTACACGGGCGAGTTTTTCTCGCAGCAAAGCAATTCTCTTTATATTGATCCTCATTTTCTTTCAAGACTCTTTTATTCCCAATCCTTCTGTAGAGCTGATGGACTAAACTACAAATCTGCTTTCAGATGTTCTGTCTCTGAACCAGAGCTATAATGTAAATCAGCTGTTCCAGGGATGAGTGGTGCTGACACGTACTGGCATTAGTGATCATATGACTCATCCTGAGGGGGGAGATGTGAATATTGCAATCAATCCAGGTAGCAGGTGTTTTGGGGAACCATAACTATAGAAGTCCGTTTTGCTTTTTAACTTGCACTAGTTTTTCATTCTTATAGAGACACAAATGTCTAAGCCAGAAAGAATTGTTAGGGGTCTCTGGAAATAGCACTTTTATCTATTTCATCATGCTTCCCGGTGAGTAAAGTGAAAGATTTTATGAACTAGAAAAGTGTTGCTCTTATTTAAGTTTGTTATTTAAAAACAATATGTAAGGCTTTTGTTGAGCCTTTGCACACGACATTCCTTGCCTGCCATTATTACCAGCAGTATTGGAGGTGATGTACATTATTGAGTACCCCGAAGCTGCGGTTCCTTTCTTTCTCATTAAATCATGTGCTTATAAAAGGTTTGTCCTAACCTGAGTTCTTGTATGTAACTTTCCCTGAGAACTATGCTCAGATTGTCTCATTAGAATATCTCTACTAAATTTAGTAGACTACTCTACTAAAGATGTAGTTTAAATATCTATTGGGAATTTCTTTATATTTGACTCCTCTATTCCTCTGCATTATAGATTAATTTCTAACAAAGCAGAAATTCTGTTCCCCTTTGAAGGCTCACTATGATGGGTATTTTTGCACATTGAAAGGACATAACAAATGTAGTTCTTTTATATGCAGATTGTATTACTTTTCACTGTGGGGGGAAAATAACAGACAGAACCAATTTAAAAGAAGGAATTATTTATTTTAGCTAATGGTTCCAGAGGTGTTAGTCCATCGCTCATGGGAGGAGGCCATAAAGCAGAGCAGTTCACATCCTAGAGGTCAGTAGGCAGAGAAAATGGTGACCGGCAGGGGCCAGGGACAAGAAACACCAAGTTCCTATCCCCGGGGACTTACCCTTTCCAACTAAGCAACATCCTCTGAAGTTTCCAGAGCCTTCGAGATAGCGCCACCCTCTGGAGACTTAGTCTTTAAAGCAGGAGGCTGTGGTGGGCATGATATTCAAACCATACCCCAGATTCCACAGGGTGCCTGAACATTAACAGGGTGATGCATGGGGGGCAGAGAAAGACAGAGAGAGTGTGTGTGTGAGAGAGAGAGAGGGAGGGGGGAGGGAGAAAGAAAGAGAGACACAGAGAGAGACAGAGAGGGAGGGAGAGAAAGACAGAGAGATTGGTTTCTCACAGAGCTGTATTGAGCCTAAGGCATCCAGGGCCTTGACTCTGGAGAAAAGACAGTTGGCAGGAGTGGGGAAGACAGAGAAGAGTTCTTGTAGAGCCAGGATCCCCCTTCATTTTGGCTACAATGAAGCGCAAAGCAGGGCACTTTTTACGGAAGGTCCAGAACTTGCTCTGCACAGAAAATCTCCTTGGCACTGACCTGGAGTCTCATCGGTCCATAGCAAGAGTTTAGATCAGGATACGGGACGAAGGGAGGGAAGAGAACCCTTGAAAATCTAGCCCACAAAGAATTGTCAGAATCTGTAGAAGAAAGGCAGCTGGGATCATTTATTGTTTCAAGCCAACAAACACATGCTTCTGAGGAAATGTAATCGGACTCTTGGTTCCTTCGGTCTGTATTCAGGCTCGCTCTCTTCATCGCCACAGAATTTCTTCCTTTTGTATGTGGCCACACATTTTACTATTGAACGAAAGGAGCTCATCCACACCTTGAACGGTAGTAGAGTGAATTCATGCGTGATCATGGTGAGCAGAGAGCTTTGGCATCTCAGAGAAGCCAACATTCCCTGCTGACGGATGGTGCCTCTTTGCCACATCCATGGCAGGCCACTCATGGCGATCACTGTAGAACGGAAATGGTACTTGGGAAGAGTTGGGCTGAGAGGCCTTGGATCAGATGAGGCAACCTGGCTTCCCTGGTTTGCTCGTACAGTCTGAGGTTCTCAGACAGCTCATGCAGTTTGTTCTCACCCTAAACCTAAATCAGCATAATGGGACATCGGGGAACTTACATTGTACATGCTTCTGTCCCGTTATGCACCATGGAATGGGAGGTAGAGATAGAAGAGTTCAGAAATGAGAAGTTTGGTAAGCCTTTCTGTATCTGCTAAATAAAACGCTCATTCTTATTTGTTTAATCACATGTACTCTGCGTGCATCTCTGTGCATAGACAGATGTGCATATGGGGACCCAGTATGTGTGCAGGTGCATATGCACTGGGGGGAGACAAACAGACAGCGTCAGTTGTCTTCCCCAGCCATTCTGCAGCTTATTCTTTTGAGACAGGATTTCACATGGAAACTAGAGCTCACTGATTCATCTAGACTGGCAAGACAGAAAGCCCTGGCTAGGTAACCCATCTTTTCTGCCCCTTCAGCACTGGAATTTCAAACATGTGCCACCATGCCCAGCTTTTATTGATGCTGGAGATCCAAACCCACGTCTCATGCTTGTACAGCACTCTACCCCCTAAGCCATCTCCTGAGCCCAGGCCTCAGATTTTTTTGTTGCCTACCTGAATGTGCCACTACAACAGGTCTTCGAGTTCTGTGTGGAAGACCCAAGTCATGAAGGCCGAGGGTGAGGTGAGATTCCTCCTGGTTATGACAGCCCTCTGCACTCTTGGATCTTAATAAATTGCCACTTCACAATAAATTGCCCCTAAATGACTGGACTGGAAGTGTCAGTCCACCTTGTGTAAGAGCTAGAATTATATAAGGAGGAGGCTTCAGGATGATCACTGGAGAGGGATGCGGTTTGAGGTACCATTGCTTTCAAAGACATTTAATTTCATGGATGATTTTTTCCCCAATGGACAGAAAACTTGTGGAGCCCAGAATGGATCATTTTCTCTCTTGGCTTGCCACTTCTACCCTCCTCTTTGCCCCCATCTCCCTTGGGACAAGGAGTCAGATTTTATGTGACAGAAGGACCCCCCCCAAGTGAGGAAGGACAGAAGATGGGAGTAAGGGACAGTGGCACAGTACACACAATTCCTGCAGGCAAAGATTCTTATTCTGTCTTGGGAGCAGCGATGAGTAAAGGAGAGAGCTACGCAGACCTGGGCCCTTTTCCACTCAAATCTAGAAACTGAATTGGAGAATCAAACCTGTTTGCCTGCTTCCCAGAGTAGCATTTGTTCTGTGGCTGGGGCTCATTACAGAAGGCAGCAAGGAAATGTGGTTTTCCATCTATTGAATGTATCTTGAACAGAACTAGTTTGTTGTGCTTTTGAATCTGGCTTTTAAGCCATCTGCAATCAGGCAGAGCTCTCCAGAGGATTAAACTATATTAAGCTTTAATTCTCCAGTTAATTTTTTTGTAGCCATAAAATTAGCATCCTTGTCTTTTGCTTATTTTCTGCAGCTCACCACTCACTAAATCAGCAGCCCATGGTTCTCTTTCCCAACCTGTTAGTTAGATGAGGAACAGAGCTAAACATTTGCATATAAACTTGCAAGGTCATAAAGTTCAAAGTGAGAGCAAAAGAGGATTTAGCATGTGTTCTGTAACATGGATCTTTTGCTCCTTCAATTGACGTAGATCTCTTTGGATCATCATTACTTGCTTATTGGCACATAATATTTTTCTATATATAAATGGTGACTATGTTTTAACTTGTGGTAACACCATTCTCCCACATACATGTTTTACTGTCCTTGACCCTGCAATTATATGTGCTCTGAACTCTAATCTCCAAATTGTATAATAAAAGTTTAAACCACATATCAAGGCAGGAAGTTTCTGCATTTTGCCATTGGTACAGACAGAAGGTTTTGGTAGTGGGGGTTTAGATGAGAGACTAGTAAACCCGATACAGAAGTTCATCCAAGATGCCCTAATGTCCACCAATCCAGTGATTTGCATGTGGATTTCTAATTACATCTGATCTCTAGAAACAATAGTCATAGGTAAATTTAGTGAATTTTGTGTTCTAGGGTGATTGTGAGAGCTGCCCCTCTGCTTCTGACTTTAAATAAACCTCTTTTTCAAAAAACATATTTGCTACAACCCTGGTCTACCTGATTATAGCAATCAAGATGTTTCAGGTATATTGAGTATATTTTGCAAATCCATGGTTTAATTATGACATTCTCTATGTCCCCTTTCCTATAATTATTTTTCTAGGCATTATGCACAAACTGAATAGCCAAAGAGCTATCTGTAAGGGGAAAATGAATAAGTGGAAAATTAAAAGTCCAGTTAACTAGAGACATGCTTCTGTGAAGATATGGAAAACAAGTCATATCTTCAAAATACAGCCCACTCTTCTTGAAGGGCCCTGGATAAACAAACCTAGTATTACTCAGGCTAATCATACACTACTAATTTGATGCCTTGCTTTTCCATTAAACTCTCCACAGGTGACTCCATGTAACAATTAGGTTTAGTCTATTCCAGATTCAGGTAATGGATTAAAGTTAAGCAGATATTCTTTTTAAAAAGCAGCATGTAACCACAGGCTCTCCTATAGTTTTCAACATGAAAGCCTTTAGTAAATGGAAGCTAACATATACTAATACACACGACTCTGATTCTTCCTTGAGATAATTGGGTGCTGGGGAGACAGATCTGTGGGTAAGGTGTTTCCTGCGTAGCCTGAGGACCTGGGTTCAAGTCCCCAGTAACCATGTAAAATGTTGTGTGTGGAGGTATGTTCCTGGAATCCCAGTGTTAAGGTGGTGGATGCGGGAGGATCCACGGGGCTCTCTGCCTGTCTAGTCTAGCCAAAGTGCTGACTCTAGGTCAGCAAGAGACCTTGGCTCAAAGAATAAGGGGAAGAAGGTTTAAGGAAGATACCTGACACTCACCTCTTGGCCTTCCCCACATGCACGTGTACATTTGCCCACATACACGAACACATGTGCACACACATGCATACCACCTACTTATAATCTAAAAGAGGAAGAGAAAGTTGGGAAAGGCGTCAAGAGCCCACGGTCAACGTTATGTGGCGTCACTAAGCAGTCCAAGTGGGTGCACTTCGAAAGTGGACCCAGAAATATCCAGATGGCAAGTGTCAGAGGCCCAGCGACTATGGGAATGAAAGTGATGCTATGCAGGAGTCAGAGTTAGAAGAGAGGCCATATCTGTGGTTCCTGAGGGTAAAAAGAACCGGGAGAGAAGGTTTTTGTATCAAGATCTACTCAAGTTCAAATTCAAACCCAACTTGTTTCCTAGCTCTGTACACTTAGGCATGTATTGAACCTCCTTGGCAGCCTTCTTGCCGGGTTGCTGTTGTCATGATAGGCAATCTTCATTAAACTCCCTGACACTGTACTCTCCCCCTCGCCAAACATGCTAGTGTGTGTTGTACTGGTTAGTATCACCTGTTCCTAAAAATGAACATTTTTTTTTAAGTCAGACATTAAATTTTCTTTGAAGTAAGCAAAATTATTTAGATAGCACCTGCTTGGCAACTATACTGTGAGAATGTAATTTTTAAAAAAAGATTACTCATATGGCGTGAGTTAATACACCTTGGTGAGACTCACAGGAGTGCTTCCTATGATCATCATATCAGTCCCTCCAGAATGAGGCAGCCATAGGAGTGGTGGGGACCCATTATTCACATAACCCAGAGGCCAAAAGTAAAAGACTGAAGCAGTTGCACTACAGCAAGATACTCAGAAGAAAAAGTCTCTTATTCGAGATGAGGATCCCATTCTGCTAAAGGCATCCTCAGTTACAGCTCCTAGTTACATGTCCTCATGTACAGGGGACAAGATAATCCCCTCATTCTTAGGCACAGGAAAAATTCCCAGCTTTACATATCTCCAACAAGCATCATGGATTTTTCCATGTGGGAAGTTGAACTTATAAAGTGCTGTCAACACACTTGCTGCTGTGTGTGTGTGTGTGTGTGTGTGTGTGTGTGTGTGTGGGTGGTAGGGGTGGGATGCTGACTTGGGTATATCACCAGGTATCCTCTTTGGGGAACATCCAGCACGGTCACAAGGGAGGAGCCCCAATTTGGGTGAATTGTATTCAGTATACTTGCCAGGTTGTTGATCCTGAATAACCCTTGACCTTACTGATTATGCGTTCTTATCTATAAATGAAGGTGATACTTGGCCCGTATAAATTTCTGGAAGCTGTTTGTCATCCAAATTAGGATATATGAAGCAGATACAAAATTACCTTTGCTTAGATTTCACTCTAGTTGTATTTTGAATTCAGTTTTGTTTTAAAAATGCATTAGAGAAGAATGTGAGATTCTTACTCCTATCACAAGAGAAACTGAGTTCCCAGGGTTAGAAACAGCTCTGTAGTGCACCTTATCTGAAAAAGCAGTGGTGTAATCCTACTTGCTCAAGAGCCGGACCCCATGGAGAGTTTGCTATGAAATGCTCTGGCTATGATCACTGATGGTAAATTCTAATAGCCCTACCATTGGCGGAATTTTCACCCTCTCTCTGAATGAGCTGTCAGAAGCATTACCACCGCTGACTCATCCTTTCGGATGGGGAGTTGCCTCTGCTCCTTCTCTGCTCATTGCTTCATTTCCTCATGGCATTGTTGGCTCCTGCTCTGCATACCTAGGACTTCACTTTTGAGCGTCTGTGGCTGCATCCTCCAAGATGCCAAACAGCTCTCCAAGAGGGCCAGTGCAACGTGGCAGAAGTGTTTTATTTTGATGACAAGGTGTTTCCTTTTCATCTGATTTTGTATGCCTTGAAACACAATGAGCACTACCCAGTTCACACCCCACCACTTGTCTCATACCTCACCGTATCACAGCGTGCCTTACTGAGTCCTACTTGTCTGGGTCGTTCATGTAAGCATGCAAGACTTCAACCCTTCTTCATACCAGCTCCTCCTTCACAATGCTAACTTTCAAGTGCACATACATAATAAGTCCCAGTTTCAACTTTTCTCTTATAAGCTTTTAAAATATCCTACTACCTACCTAGAGATTCAAAGGAGTTCTATAAAAATGCTGAGAATTCTCTAACTTGTCTAGCAAAGAATTCATCTGAAGCCTAACTCGATTTTCAACTTTGACTAATAGCTTTTTAAAAAATTTCTGTCTTCCACAATACAAAACAGTCATATTCATTTAGTGTATTTTTATCCAAATATTTATTGAGCATCTAGTATACCAGGCTTTGTCCTAGCTCATTCAGTGGTAGAATTAACAGGCATAGTCCCAGTTTCATAGAGTTAACTAGTCAGAGAGAGAAATATTAATGGCAGAACACAAAAATAAATATAAAAATCACAACTGTGCTCAGGGCAAGATAGAGTGCTGTGAGAACTATACACAGATTTCTGACCTAGTTAGGGAAGTCTAAGAAGGAGCTCAAGAGGAATGGATACTTTAGGCGGGAACATGATGTAGAAGTTAGCTGGAAAGATAACAGAGTCATAATAAGACACATTCAAAGCCACACTGAGGCCTTTGCTCTCCCAGCCCTAGAACAATGGAATCACTTCATGTTTTTAAACAGTGCCACAGAGAGACTTTCATTTCAGAAGTTCATTCTGACCCCAGGACACTTTTGAGGGAACAAGGGTGAATGTGTAAAGACCATTTGGGAGATCATTATAGATGTCCAAGCCAAACCCAGAAATGACATAACTTTGCAGAATAACAGTACAACTAGAAATAAGTGGGAACAGTCAAACCTTATTTATGAATTAACACCTAAGGATATGAGGCAGGGATTGAGGCTGACAGCAAAGAAAGGTCAAGTGTCCTTTCTAGATTTCTGGTCTGGTTGTTGTGTCATTTACTCAATTTAAATCCCAGAAGACAAACAGCTTTGCAGTTGATTCGAGACACTTAGTGTTTTAGGGACCTGTACTGCACCCAAGAAAACATCCATCAGCCCAGATGGCTGTCTGGCTCAAGGACTGAAGGAGGATGGCTAGAGAGAGCCACATGTAGCTCAGTCTGGTAGCGGAGCTCTGAGATGCACACACAGAAGCTGAGCACGTGTGTGCTTTAGAGTACTGAGGATTGGCATGAAAAGGGAGTTCACGAAGGACTGAGGCCACCCACCCATGGTTTACTGCCTTCCCACGGGTCCCTCACCGCAGGTACTTGCTTGTCACTGTCTTTCACTTTCTCCTTGGAAACACCTGTGAGTAAGGTGAGGTCAGCTTGCTGCCCGTGCATTAATTGTCCCTTTCAAATACTCTGACAGATTCTAGCACCTTCCCTTCCAGCCCCAGGACTTCCTAAAGTTGCCTCTGGGGTGATCCTCAGAAAACAACAGAGTGTGGTCTTGTTCATGCCCTGCTCCCAAGCATCTGGGCTTCCTGTTGCTGACAGAAAAAAGTGAAAGTCTGACACACAAGACTGCTAACAATGGAGTAACTTCTTCCCTTTCTGTTCTCTCACAGCACCCTATTTATGGCTTTTTGGCAGGCATCACACTGCAGTGTAGCTGTTTATCCAAGAGCTGGTTTCTTCCCCAGCTATAATGCAGTCAGCTGTCTACCCAACGTGCTGGATTTCATCACCTTGACACCCCAGCACAGCATCAAAGCAGTTGGTATTTAGGGAACGTGCAGGGAGGGAAGCTACAGACTTATTTGACCTTGACAAAATGGTGGTGTGTATATTTCTCTACTTCCCTCTGTACAAATGTGGACATTTGAGTCTTTGCCTCTTAACTACCTCATGTAGAAGGGACCTCCCATCATGAAAGAAAAGAGTTATAAAAGGAAGAAAGAGGGCTGAGGAAATGGCTTAGCAGTTAAGGCATTTTCCTGCAGAGCCTAGGGACCCCGGTTTGATTCCCCAGGACCCATGTAAGCCAGATGCACAAGGGGGCGCAAGTATCTGGAGTTCATTTGCAAGATAATACAGGCTATATTTTGATATAACAGAAGCCTGGCTCTAAAGAATAAAGGAAATTAGATTATTTGCTCTTCATCTTGATTGGAAAGTGACTACCTGTCCTAACAGCTTGCCCAGGATTGACACATTCCAAAGAATTTGCTTAAAAAATGAGGACTGGAGAAATGGCTCGGTGGTTAAGTTGGTCGTCTGCAAAGCCTAACAGCCCAGGTCCCCAGGACCCATGTAGAGCCAGATGCAAAAATGGTGCATGCATCTGGAGTGCCTTTGCAGTGGCTAGAGGCCCTGGCGCATGCACTCTCTCTCTCCTCTGTCTCCTGGCAGACAAGTTAATAATTCTTTTTAAAACAGATTTTACTTTAAAAACTTTTACTTGTAAATCGATGCTAAATGCAGATAAATTCAAATGGAAATTTAAAAAGTATTTGTTGTTGAGTTTTAAGCAAAGGGGTTGTTTTGTTTTGCTTTGTTTTGAGATGGTCTCACTATAAATAAAACCCAAGGTGGTCCTGAACTTGTAATCCTCCTTCCTACCTTAGCCTTCCAAGTGCCAGGATTGTAGGCCTGCACCTCCACATCCTGCTATTTACTTTACTAAGTGCCTCGGTCTATATGCATTCTTCAGAAAAAAATAGTTTTTCTTTGATGGAACAATATGACTCTTAAAACAGCATGAGTAATTTTTAAGACATTCTTATTGAAAATTTTCATTCACGTAGATAATATATGTAATCATATCTCATTTCATTGCCTTCTTTTGTAATTCTTTACATCACAATAAAAATTTGTATATATTGGTAGCTAGAGGTGTAGCTCCATGGTAGGCATTTGCCTAGCATATATAAAGAACTTTACTATAAAAGTAAAATGAATTGTGTGTGTGTGCACATTTATGCATGTGTGTGTGTAAGGCCTGTACCTCTAGCATTCAATATAGGGAGTCTGTAGTAGAATATTGCACTGTTAAGTAAGCATGCGCTATTTCAGCACTATCTCAAAGCATTTTAATTGTGCCTCAGCTCCATTTACAGACCTTCCTTGCACAGTGTGACGGGGTGAGTGAGAAGGGGTAAAGACTGAGCACTGGAGGGGCGGAAACTGGGACTGGTTATAGAGATGGAGAGTTCAGACTCGTCTCAGGTTGTGACCTTTCAGGCTTCAGCATTACCTCCTCTTTACACTTTATATAACTGTAGGCAAGAGAATTAAAGTAATGCCTCGCTGTCTGTACTGTGTGAGTGCATTTGGTGTATTTTTATGCCTTCAAGAAAATGAAGTGGCTGAGTTAGATTAAATATCTGTAAAAAGAAACATCAAAATAATTTCAGCTATCTAAAAAAGTAAGTGAACACAGGAGATATAATAATATTAATAAATCCTTCCTAAAATACCATTTACCTGCCATTTGAATAATCATTATATGCTAAGCCAGCTCTGATTTTTTACATCTACCATCTCATTTTATCCCTATAAAGTAGGAAATATGTCCATTTTATAGCCAAGAAAAACAAAGCACAGAATTTGCACAAATGCGCACAATTAAATCTTATGTTTCTTTAATGTCCTTTAGCAAATGAATAATAACTGTTCTAAGCAAAAACACTGTATCTGGGGCTCTGGAGGTGTCTTGCTCTTGTTTGCACCACTACTTTCAGATTCACAAAAGAAGTCAGGCGCAGTGGCAGGAATCTGTAATCGCAGCACAGGGCAGATAGAGCCAAGATGATCACTAGGGCAAGTGTAGCCAAATTAGAGAGCTGAAGGTTCAATGAGAGACCTTGTCTCAAAAAATAAGATGTAGAGCAATGGAGACGGACACCTGATATCAACTTATGGCCTCTATAGGCATGTACACACATGTGCACATGCACACACAAAAACATATGTGCACTTTTACATGTACAAACATGCACATACATACAATCTAACAAAATGTATTCATATATCTATATGACTAAAAGAATTGAAATACATTCAGGAGATAGAAGCTCACTTTACTTTCTAATTTCATTTGGAATTTCTTCCCACTATAAAAATTATTGCTATCAAAGTTATTAAAATTTAAAAATAGAAAATGTTACATTAAAATATAAGAACCCAATAAAAGCCTTTTTTTTTCTCATCCAGATCTTGAGCTAGGATGTATGGGCTAATAAGACATAAGAGGTTATTAACAGTATTTGATATTTATTTGTTATTTATTCATTTAATTGGCTAACAAACAGAATTTCCTTAAATTTTCCAATTGTTCCATCTCATAGTAGTTATTGCCTCTCAATTTTACCCACAGAATTTCTCAAATTCAAATGCATATCTGTAACATGAAACCTTCAACCAAAACTCATGGGAAAAGACTGAAATCAAACAAAACTCAAGGATATTTGAAGTCCCCATCACACCCAAACTTCAATACACATCGTCAGATACCCCATTTCCTCCACCTCACAAACTCTCAGATAATAATTATGCAAAGGCTCTGACTGGAGTGGTAACACTCTAAATGCTGAGCCCTCGCTTTAATAAAGAATGCACAGTGTAAACCCTCTCAAAGTGACTACTTTCTTAAGCAATGTAAGAAATGTTGAGTCTCTAGAGCTAAACAGACTGTGCGTAGAGTGCAGCCAAAGGAGGCCTGCTCAGATATGTGCCAGCATGTTCAAGCTGCCAAAACACACAGGAACATGTGGACAACAGTGCCTTGGAAGTAGAAAGGTTTAACTCTCATGAAAAGTCAAGTCTCTTGCACTCACTCACACCTTTTTGTTTAGGAAGGAAACTGGGTACAAGTAGACATGGAACGAGTCCACCTCACGGAAATCCTTCACGAGGCAGTGACCTTTATGTTTGTCAGTGTTTGTCCTCTCTGCTTCCCTGGACATGCTGTTTTAATAAACTTTTGTAACTTTAATCCGCACAAGCATCTTACTATTGTCCAAAGATACTTGGATACTGGTTAAGCTATTTCGCAATTGAAAATGGGTGTTCCCTTGGAGATGGTTCTAGAAGCATCACTTGCTCCAACTCCTTTGGGATTCTTTGGTATGAGCTGACGAGGGTTTGTTGAGGAAAGAAATCAATGTGGTTTTTGTTGTTGCTGTTTTTGTGTGTGTGTGTGTGTGTGTGTGTGTGTGTGTGTGTGGTACATGTGTATGCATTGTATATCCATGTTCACATGTGTGTGGGTACATATGCAGATGGAAGCCAGAGTTTGATGTCATGTGTCTTCCTCAGTTGATTTCCCCCTTAATTTTTTTTGGTTGTTGTTTCTTTTTTTTTTTTTTAAGGTAGGGTCTCACTCTAGTTTAGGAATTCACTATGTAGTCTCAGGGTGGCCTTGAACTCATAGCAATCCTCCTACCTTTGCTTACCGAATTGGCTAGTCTAGACAACTTGCTCCAGGAACCCAACGGACTATCTTGCATGCTTTTGGACTACAGGCACACACCATCCTACCCAGCTGTCATATGGTGCCTAGGGATTTGAACTCAGGTCCTCACACTTGCATGACAAGCACTTTACCCAGTGAGCCATCTACACAGCCCTGAAATCAATGTTTTAAATATTCACTTATAGTAGAAAAATGTTTATGTTCCCAATAGATTTTCACAATTAAAATGTTAATACTTGTACATGGCTCTATTTTTTTCTTAGGGCACTGCTGATTAAAACCAAAAGCAGGGCTTCATATGTGTGAGGCCAGTGCTCTACCACTGGAGATCTAACCCTAGCCCTTGCCCCACACTTTCTTATGGATGGCATGAGGCTGCCAGGTGTCTAGAGTGTTGGTGTACTTCCCTGCCAGGTAGTCTAACAGCACAGTGCACTGAGAACTCCAGTCCATGCATCCACCTAGCAAGAGGACTTTAAGAAAAATAGGTAAGCTCTCCAGTTGTGTTTTCTTATGTGTAGAATCATAAAGTTAGATGAGAGCATATGTCAGACCTGTAACTCTGATTACGTAACACATGTAAAGCCCTGACTGAAGCTCTGAGACCACCAGGGGGCTTTTGCAGTTTTCAAATGATTTTATATTCCCATTAAAGCAGGATACCTAAGAGTATGCAAAAGCCAAACATTTAAATAATGGGCAACCTAGGATTTTTTTGCCCTTCTTTATTCATTTCATTACATCTAAGAATTATTTCATTACTGGCACTCCAAACTCTTACTCATATATCCCTTGTGTCTAATATCTTGGCAGTACGAAGCTAAACAACTGTAAAAGTATTGCAGCATGAAAAATGTGTTTTTTAAAACATAGCTAAACAGGGTGGTTTTATTTTGTTTTTGTTGTTTGTTTTTGTTTCTGTGGCAAATACCTGAGAAAATCAGATTAAGGAAGGAAAGGTTTGGGCTGGAGAGATGGCTCAGCAGTTAAGGCAGTTGCAAAGCTCAGGAACCAGGGTTTGATTCCCCAATAACAACAAAGCCAGATGCACAGCAGCACATGCATCTGGAGTTCATTTGTAGCAGCTGGAGACCTGGGCGTGCCCATTCTCTCTCTGTCTCTCTTTCCTCTCTGCTCTCTTTCTATCCCTGCTTGCAAATAAAAAAAAGTAAAGGTTTATTCGGGTTTCTGTTTTCAAAGATTTCAACCCGTGGTCATCTGACTCCATTGTCCAGGCAGGACTTCATGGTAGGAAGGCCATGTGACAAGGGAAACAGTTTATCACAGGACAATGGACAAGAACCACACAGAGCCAGGCATGGTGGTGCACGCCTTTAATCCCAGCACTTGGGGGGCAGAGGTAGGAGAATCACCGTGAGTTCGAGGCCACCCTCGAACTACATGGCCACCCTTGACTACATAGTCAACTCTAGGTCAGCCTAGACTAGAGTGAAACCCTACCTCGAAAAAACAAAAATTAAAAAAAAAAATTTTAAAGAAGAAGAAGAAGAACCACACAGACAGACAGGGAGAAGTAAGATACAGATCATGATCTACCCTTCAAACCCATGCCCTGGAACTTACTTCCTCCAATCAGGCCCCAGCTCCTAGCAGCCCAATTGAGCATACACTCACGAATGGATTAACCCATTGATGGAGTTAGATACCTCATGACTGTCACTGTTCAGTGGGGCCACCAGCTACAGACCATGCTTTTCAATGTCGGAATTTTGGGTCGGGTAAAGCAGGGCCTTCATTTTCCCAGAGCTTACTTTTGACTTTAGTAACGTGCCACATCCTTGACCTCTAGATTCCAAGAAAGAGTTAGTTCCTCTTCTAGATATGGACAGTATTCATGTTCCTCATGTTACAGTGAAGTTGGACCATTATTCTTATTCATAGTTATTTCTTAAAACACTTCGTAAAAACTGTGTGTGTATGTGTCTGTGTGTGTGTGTGTGTGTGTGTGTGTGTGTGTGTGTCTGTCTGTCTGTCTGTCTGTCTTTGGCTTCATTTTCCTGCATGCAGCAAATGTGGTAAAACAAAAATGCATTGCATATATTTTTGCTTCATTACAAAGCTAAAGTGGTGTTTGGAAATAGTGGTAACACTATTGTTTAGAGAAGAACGATAAGAAATAAAATGTGCTCCTGATCACTACAGAGCCAATATTTTAAAATAGTTTTGATCCATTTTGGTTGAATTTGGAGATGCTGAATTCATGAATATGGAGGGCGAGTTATATATGAGTTTTTTAAATCTTTAATCATCTTATGTAATTTGGGCTTCAATATCTATGTTCCTTGCCAGAAGTTATTCAAAGAAATTATTCTATCAGTTTTGTAAGCCAAGCAGGCTTTGGGATACAAAGTACAAGGATTTCATCTGGGGAAGACATTTTGAAACACACCTCCATCTCTGGCCCTCGAGACAGCCGGCATCCCCAGAAATAATGCAACATGGGTAGGCACGCGTGGTGGGGTCACAGCCGGCCTGGCAGAGCTGAATCTGTGACTCCCAATCCTCGCCAAGGTTTATCCCTTCACTGAGTGATGTCCGTGCTTTACTGGAGACCCTCCATGTGCCAATCAGTTGCTTCGTCTTTGGAAGTCATAGCATTCTTCACTTACACCTGCATTGTCTAAATCCAAGCCTATCAAACTGTAACCTGTGGCGACACCCCATCTTGCTCCCACCACCATTTCTTTGGTTCTCTCCCATGTTTCCTTCTTTGTCTGTCTTGACATTAGTGTAGAAATGTTATTGAACTATAACCAGCTGTGCTCCAAGATACAGCAATTTCTGTTGAGAAGTTTTATAAGACTCCTTTCTTTAAAATGCCTGGGCGCTGTTCAGTAATGAAAGTCCCCACACTTGGATACATAAAAGCAATTGTTTAGCCTAAGCTCTGAAAAGATCTCCAAAGGGCAAGATAAATTGTGGGCTATTAAATGTCATGGATTAAAAAAAACAGGAGGATATTGTGGAATTACAGTAATAACACAAACAGTATTTATAGCAGATTGTTGGAATTTGAGTTGCAATGTAATCATAGCTATTTTATAGCAATAGTCTTTTCTTCAATGCCAGTCTATTTACTGAAAGCTTAAAAAAATGAAGCACAGTTCATATAATATGTCACCTCACAATGAAGCAAAGATTGACTCCTCAGTCTGTGTTATTCTTCTTTATGTCCTTAAAGTATATTTTGTGAAAAATTTAATAGCTTGTAATTCACTCCCTTCTTTTTGCGAACTTCCTACTCCTTATACCCCGTGGGAAAGACAGAGAGAAGAAAATAAAAGGACTTTAGGGGAGAAGTCAGTCAAAAACAAGCCCTCTATGCTCAAAGGACTTTAGTTCTTTTATTTATTATTCCTTTACATAGATAGTATTCACATGAAGAAAATAAAAGCGTTAGAATTCCCATAATTTTGCCGGAAGAAGCACACGGTGACATACTTACGGCATGTTAGTCATTTTTGGTTGCCTAGCTGCAAAACACAAATATATTGCAAAACTATTTTTTCCCTCACAGTATACACATGTGTCAATGAATGGACTCCCCCAACCTTTAAAAAAATGTGTCAAAACAATAGACGTCAGCATACTGAATTCCAGATTTCTGATTACACTAGCCTTGGTGAACACTACATTTGCTTAAACATTAGGCTCATCTGAGGCTAGATGAGTGAGAAAAGTCTAAAATACCCAAAAGTACTGGAAATGGGCAGTGGTGGTATGCTAGAAGTTATTTTTCTTTTCCTGAAGACTGTAGAACAAAGAAAGGAATGTTCTTATATTCTGAACTGAGTTAAATTCCCAATTGCAAATTTCAAGTGTGTTAGCATTCTACTATAACAAATGGCTCCAGTGTTGACTTCCCATGCTGCAATGAGTACTCTGAGAAACTTGAACATGATCCCAGACTCCCTGGTGTTTACCTCCTCGGGGTTACCAAGGGTAGCAAAGGCTTTTCTGGAACTAGGGTTTCTGAGGCTTTGTTTTTCTCCACAACACACACTGATGTTGTCAGCTGAAGTGTACCAGCTTCCTAGGAAGGCGCTTGGCCTGAAGAAGTGATTTAAGAAATCCAAAAGGAAGGTATGGAAAAGAAGCCTGAGAATATACTCACCAGCTCAGTGTGCCCATGCCTTGAACTTAGCCTGCCCTCAGGGTATGAGATAACTCTTCATTCTACCATGCACAAAAGACGGCGCCTGTCTCACAGAGGGGCATCGAGGAGTCCGACAGAGCACTCAAAGGCCTAGGCCATCTGCTTCCCTCCATTGGTCCTCAAAGGGATACGCCATGGTGCCTGGCCCATGGTAGGCTTTAATAAATACTTACTGAGTGAACAAGAACGTGAGCTTGCATAAATAGGTTTAGCATAGGAATTCTAGAATTTTGCACAGATTTGAATTTCCTTAGGGCTTCTTATAAGATCACATAGGACAAGTGGGAGTCCCCCATAGGAATCTCCCACAGCAATTGTTAACAAAAACCAGAAAATAGGGCTGGAGAGATGGCTTAGGGGTTAAGGCGCCTGCCTCCTAAGCCTAAGAACGCTGGTTCCAATCTCCAGCGGTTCCAATCTCCAGCGGTTCCAATCTCCAGGCCCCACGTTTAGCCAGATGCAAAGTGACGCAAGGGTGCAATGCTGCACTTGACCACAAGGAGGTGCATGCATCTGAATTTTGTTCACAGCAGCTTAGAGGCTGCTGACGTGCCCATCTCTATCTGTCTCCCTCTCCCTCTCTGTCTGTCTCTCTCTGTGTCTCTCTCCACATTAAAAATAATAATAATAACCCAGGTTCCTTTGCAAATTAAAGAGGACCTCAACTTCTTGATGCAGAGCAATAGTGCCTGTTCTAATAGTAACAGTGGAGTGTGGCCTTTCTAGGAGTGACTGGAATGTGATTTCTGATGTGTGCATGGGGCATGGGTTCACTAAAACACGGATGATCCATTCTTCGACTAGGTAGCCCACGACTCCAGGCCAGGGACTCAGTCTGTGTTCAAGAACTTCTCTCTGAGGTCCCCGATCATCATCTCTGCTGTTTCTCCCTGCCCCAGTGCCTTTGTTTTAAACTGGAAATATTTCAATGAACACCTGACGACGTGCATTCATTTGCTGGAATTGGAAGAGATAGAAGATAAAACTCAAAAAATTCAGCCCATCTCTAAAACCAATCACAGATGAAATGTGTCAGTTGCTAAAAATAGCCTTCTCAAAATATCTAGAGATTATCAAAGGGCACCATGTTAAATTCTCCATGGCACGTGTTTTGACTAGCAATATTTGAATTCTTTGAGTCCTATAATAACACAATAAGGTATATATCTCTGTGGGGGCCTATATGTATGCTTTTTAATTTTAATTTTTCTTGCTTGTGTGTGTATATGTGTGTGTGTGTGCAATGTGGTGTGTGTAGGTATGTGTGTACACGCATGCAGCACCCTATGTACTCACCTGTAGGGTGGATAATGTGGCTAACATGAGGTTGCTGGAGCCAAATATTGGGTGTCTCACTACGATGCTCTTTCCCCCCTTCTTATTTGAGCCTAAGTCTCATAATGAAACCAAACCTTACTATTCCCCTGCCCCTTGGGCCCCATCCTAGCCAGGTGATGCCCTGGTCTCTGATCCCCTTTGCTGGCCTGGGGTTACTCATGTGTGTGGCTTCACCCAGCTGTTGACATGAAATCTGGAGATTCAAACTCAGGCAGTCCTCAGGCCCTCATGCTTGTGCAGGAAGCTCACCTAAGCAGTGAGTCATCTCTCCAGCCGGTGTGTGTGTGTGTGTTTTTGTGTGTGTGTGTGTGTGTGTGTGTGTGTGTGTGTGTGTGTGTTTTAAGGTGAGTTTTTGTAAGCTAAGTTTTAGCACAAAGAAAAAGTGAAGAGATTTCTTACCCTCATACTTACTCTTATTCTTAACACATTTTGTGTATGTTAATGTCGAATGTTTATGGTTTGTCTTCTTTCCAAGGGGGGCTTTAAGTCTTTTCAGAATTGTGGCAAGTAGCCCAATCCAATCAGCCTGGTTCATGTAAATTAAGAAATCACAGGCTTAATCCAAAAACCACAAATAACTTCCAAAGGCATTGATGCTGGCTTTTGAAATGTATGTGGTATTTTTCTTTACCAATTTTGTTCATTACACTGATGGTCAATGTAAGCTCTTTTTCCATATCACAGACAAACTGACCAGTACAAAGAAGCTGCCCAGATGTCTTCTAGATCAGGGTGAGGCTGACTGAGAGTAAGAAGTTATGGTAAATAAACGACAAAGCAGATAGGAGCAGACAGCATTATCTCATTTATTCTCACACCACTATCTTCTGAAATTATGTAGGAATATAACCAAGAGTGGTGAATGGTGAAGCTCAAGAAAAGTAAGGAGGTAGGGATACAGCCCTGTGTTAGGAAGGATGAAGTGGTGGCGGGGCAGTGGCCTGTGAAATACTGCATGAAAGATGCCATGTGTAGGCCACGTGCGTTCCTCCTTTCAGTTCTCAGAGTGACATGAAGTTGCTGTCCCTATTTTACAGAACATTCCAGGAATCAGAAATGTTAACAGACCAAAGACACACACACACACACACACACACACACACACACGCTTAGGGAATAACAGAGTTGTCTGTTATGCCCAAATATTTAACTGACCCCAAAGCCTTCTCTCTTTTCATAAGAACTAAGGAGGTTCACCAGAAATCTTATACACCACACTTAAGACAAAACCTTTGTTTGATGTGACAGCAGCTTAGAAAGAACCTGTGCTATGTATGGTGCTGACCCCAACAGGCAACTGTTCAGGGTCCTTTCCGGTGCCATCTTTCCTGGCTCTTTGTCTCAGTGATTAGCCCACGTGTCTGCCTAGGATCTATGCCCTGGAATCATTCATTCTCTCTTTTTCTCTTTGTGCTCCTCTTCTTCCATGTCAAACCACTAATAAAATCCTATCTCTCTTGCCTTCTTAATATATCTTTTATTTTTGGTGTGTGGTTTTTCTTTGTTTTACATAAATTGAGGTTTACTCTTTATTATATAAAGTACTTCAGGTTTTGACAAATACATTGACATTTATAAACCAGAACAGCATTACACAGAATAGTTTGAGTATGATAGTTTCAAAATTCCTGTATGCTTCACGTACTCGACTCCCTACTCAAACACTAACATCTATGAACATGTTTCTTGTCTTTATAATCTTGTCTTTTTTGGAATAGTGATGTATAGAATCATATAATATGTAACCTTTCCAGATGATTTCTTTCCACTTCACAATATGTATTTAAGTTTCATTCATGCATTTGCACAGCTTGGTAACTCATTCCTTTCTACAATGAAATAGCATGCTATTGTCTTATAGTTTATTTATCCATTTACCTATTGAAGGGCATTTTAGTTTTTTCCACTTGGAGTAATTATAAATGAATGTACTGGAAGCATTCACTGAAGGTTTCTGCATTGATGTTTTGAGATGAGTTAAGTAAACATATGGGAGCATGATTGCTGAATCATAAGCTAAGGCTATATTTAGCTTTATAAGAAATTGGAAAATTGAGAAATGGCAGAATGCTCATCAAGAATGTGTAAGACACCAGCACAAGGCTGAAGGAGATAAACACAGAGAACACTCAGCTCCTACTAAACCAGATATCCAGAGACACAGAGGCTCCCAAGACCTCATCACTGAAGTAGAACTAAAATGAACCCAACATGGCTCAGGGAAATTCATGGAAGATGGGACGGAAAGAGTGTTAGAGCCACAAGTTGGGTCATTATGAACAGAGACATTCTCTCCCCCATAACTGTTGGCTACCCCCATAATGCATGACCCACATTCCCCAGTGAGGATGGTCCCTTCGGAGGGGGGAGGGCAGGGAGGAGGCTACCGAAGGCACCAACATGAATGTAAAATTAAAATAAAAAAAAAAGAATGTGTAAGGGCCTCGTTTTGATACCCAGAAAAAATACTAGAAAACTGTATTGTAAAGTAGTTATATCATTGTACACTTAAACTTAAGGAGTGAGTTTCTGTTTCTCCACAGCCTTACTAAATGGCATTATCTTTTTTTGAGAGAGAGAATTTTAGTCATTCTAATGGGAATCTTGTTGTATAAATTTGTATTTCCCAAATGACAAAGGATAGTTGACATTTTTTCATACACTTGTTTGTCATATGTATAACTTCTTTAATGAGGTATCTCTTTAGATCTTTTGCTTATTTTTTAATTGGGTTGCTTGTTTTGTTGTCGAGTGTAAATGTTCTTGTATGTTAAACACAAGTTCTTTATAAGATATGTGTTTTGCAAGATTCCCCCCCCCCAGCTTGTGACTTGTATTTTCTTTGTCTTTTTTCAGCAGAATTTTTCCAAGCATCTTTCTCCAAGCAGAATTTTTAAATTCTAGAATAGTCCTAATTATCAAAAAATAATCTTTCATGAACCATAATTTGGATGTATCAAAAAGAGTCATTTCCAAATTTAAAGTCATATGGATTTTTCACTTTTTGTCTTATAGAAGTTTCATAGGTTTGTTTTTCATTATTGTAGAAGGTACAATTTTATAACCAACTGTTCCAGTTCCATTTGCTTAGTCAAATTGCCTTTGCACCCTTCAGAACTATCCCTTGACCATATTTGTGTCAGCCTAGTAGGGACTTTTCTCCTTTTCCACTGGTCTGTGTGCCTTTTTGTTCACAAGCATCATGCTGTTTTGATTACTGTAGCTTTCTTGTAAGTCCTGAAATCAGATAGCTTAAATCCTACAATTGCATATGTATTCTTCAATATTATTTGGACTATTCTAGATATTTTACATTGTCTTATATACTCTAGAATTATTTTATTGATAGCCACAAAATAATTTGCTGTAATTCTATTTGAGATTGGATTGAATCTACAGCTGAACATGAAAGTAATACAGAAGCTTTCAAACCCTGAAGACACACACCTAAATTTTTGATGTGCTTTGTGTTCTTCATACATGGGTTTCTGTCGATATTCTGTTAAAATTTATGACCAACTATTTCATTTTCTTTGGCAATATGAAAAATGGCATGTCTAAATTTCAGGTTTTAATTGATTATTCATGAATATGGAAAAAATAACTATATTGAGATTATACCTGGTGATCTTGTTATATTTATTGATTAATTCCAGAGATAATAAATATAGTTTTGTTCTTTTTTGAGCTGTATACTTTCTTTTCTTAAAGTTTTCCCTCCCCTCCCCATCCATTGAAATTAGGTGGCTATGTCTTTCAAGGCACTGGTCCATCTCATCTGAGTAATAAATGTGTTGCTATAGAATTGTATGTAGTGATCTTCATTTGCTGTCCTTTTAATGACCATTGGGTCGTGAATGATAACTCCTCACTTTTTGTTTTGTTTTGGTTTTGCTTTTTCGAGGTAAGGTCTCATTCTAGCCCAGGCTGACCTGGAATTCACTATGTCATCTCAGGGTGACCTCGAACTCACAGTGATCCTCCCGAGTGAGTGCTGGGATTAAAGGTGTGCGCTACCACGCCCAGCTTCTTACCTTTCATTTCTGATATTGTCAGTTTATCTCTCTTTTATTCCTGTGAGGCTAAGTGTTTATGAATTTTATTAATCTTTCCAAAAACATTTTTTCAGTTCCATTTATTGTGTTCATTGTTTATTTTTCTGTTTTGAAGCATTGGTTTGTACTCTTGTTTTGTGATGTTCTTGTGCTTGCTTTCAGTTTAAATCTTTTTCTTTAGTTTCATGTGGTAGAAATTTAGATTATCAGTTTCACATATTCATTTCTAATGTGTGCATTTGATGCTGTCAGTTGCCCTCTAAATACATTTTTTGTTGCATGTCACAATTTTTCCTACTTGCTTATCTATTATTAATTGAGAATTTAATTAGTCTGAAACCCTATTTTATAAGTGTGTTTTGTGGTTTTGAATGTGATCTCTCTTGTGAGAGTTAAATACTTTATAAATATCAATTTGGTCAATTCCCTGGCAAAACTATTAAATCATATACATCCCTACTGAATTCCTACTTACTTGAGCCATCCACTCCTGACAGGAGTTGTAAAGCAGTGACTAGGTCTTCATGTTTGTGACATCAACCCTCAAGACCACAGATCCACATTCCCTCTGAATCCCATGCCAGTTTCTTTCCGTGAACATTCTTGAAAAGTGATGGTATTAAATTCATTGGATCACTAAGGAATTTTTTTTTCATTAGAGGCATGAATATGACAGGCTGAAAAGCTCCTTCGAGAGGGTATTGTGGAAGGGATCAGGAATCAGGAGAGAAACTGAGCTGATGCTTTCTAAGCACCTTCAGCTCTGGTAGTCTACATACCTCAGCTACTCTGGGTAGGCTTTCTGGGTAATCATTTCCACTTGACTTTTCTGCCCCTTTGTTTCTAATCTTGTTCCCATCCCACGCCCTTACTATTTGTATCCTCAGTAGTAGAGACTGTCTGTTAATAATATCCAGTTTGTGACTTCTGACCACCGCATAGGCATGTATTTATTGGGGGACTGGTGGGACAAATATCAGTCCAGTTTTTTTCTGAGATTATTTTATAGTATATGGAGGGATGGACAAAAATTCTGTCTAAAGAAAAGTAATTCACATTGTCAAGAGCTAGATGATGGGTGAATCTGGGGCTGAGATTGCTCAGTGGTTAAAGTACTTGTGAGGATCCCCAAACTCTACATCCATGGTAGCATTCTGTAATCTATACACAGATACACACACCAAAAATTAAAGAAAAGTTAAAAAGAGTTGAGTCTGAAAAAGTGACAAGAAATAAGAAGTTTTGATCAATATTTCTGACCACAATATTGATTCTTTGGTTGCCTTCTCCTAGAAAAAAAAAATCATACAGAAAAAATTTTAATGAACTTTTTCAGATACAGAAGATCCTGGGAAGTGGAGGGGGCACTTATTCTATTTATTTTATTCCATTTTATTCAAAAAATGAAAGACCTGGGGAGACTTTGACAAATGACCTATTCACAAAGTCTGTGAATCACTCATGCAAATTAGCATCCCCCATAAGCCTAGTAGTAAAGAGATGCCTTGGCCTTTACCGTTTACTCTCTATTGCATTTCCTCGGCATTATCTGACATCAGGAATTTTTACTGGGGTATTCAGGCCACAAGAAAGAGGCTTTTGGTTGTGGTCCGCAGAAAGTTCTGGCGCAAAGATTGACTTACGACAAGGCACCGAGACAAAAATTTGAAGTCAGAATTGTGGAAAACCAGGAAAGTGCTACTGCAGTTTACAGCTTATCTCTTCCACAAGGACTTCCGTTCAAGCAACAGACTTGTGACTATTCATTAGTTCTCAGAGCTCATGTTAAATGGATGAATGACCAGAATTTTCATTCCATTTTTGTAGACAAGTGTGAGAAACAGCAAGGTTTTAATTATTTGCTCAAGGACAAGACTGATCTTCTAATTCCAGTTCCTATTCACTGCCTAAGCAGTTTCATAGCCTGTAATATTTAAATTACTGCCTAAATGTTTTATTTAATGATGAATGACTTTTGCCATCATAGATGGGAAATAGCTTTGGCCATTTTCTTGCTTGAATAATCAGTGTCTCGAGAGCCTAGGCCTAGTCATTGAAGACTTCAAATGAGAGATGTGTTTTAAACATGTTTCAAAGTGCAAGGTAGCTTTCTGTTCAAGGAAAAAAGCAAGAAACAAAACATGATCTTGCTTCCCTGTCCGTTAGCCATCACTGCACTGCTTACAGGAAAACGAGAGCTGTTTTTGTAAATAACCTTATGTTACTGTGGTAGCACCTGTGGAAACTCCCTAAAATTCTAAAATGAAAAGAAAACACAATATTAACAAGGAAACAAACCAAAACAAAGTGCACACACACACACACACACACACACACACTCAAATGATGAAGAAACCCCCAAACCACATAGCTGGAAGTCTGCCCAGCATTGCTGAGCTCTCTTCTAACACGAAGACAGTACCTGGGGAAGGTGTTAAAGAGAGAATCTAAAAGCAGAAGATAAAACCCAGAGTCCTCTGAGTATGGTAATTAGCTTGATCTAATCATTTCAAAATGAATATATGTATCAGAACATCACATATGGCTAAATATGTAAAATTTGTATTTGTCTGTTAGACTTAGTTGAAAAGGAAAAGCAGAAATACTCAGTATGAACTAACCATTTAGCTCAGTGATGAGAAAATTGTTCATAGCATTAAGTCAACCTAGGCAGGAGACTAACTACAATGAGCTTAAGGCCAGCCTAGCTACACAGTGAGACTCTGTTTCAAAAATAAATAAATAAATAAAAAGAAAGTTAAGCTAGGAATCAGCGTGTTTCAGTTTCCCCTCTCGTAAAACGCGTCGACCTGTCACACTTCTTTTATAAGACAGGCTTTTGAGATTTGGACAGGACCCTCTGTGGTGCCTGATTTCAAACAACAAAAAGCATTCCTTTTGACAACAATATGGGACCTTGCTGTTCACAGCAAAGAATCAGTCCCTCTTCCTCTCCTGCTACGACTGTGCATTGCCATGATTAATTGTATGTAGTGTGGTCTCTTCACATCTGAGTCGTCAGTGTTCTTTTCCAGTTTCTTCTGGCTTCCCAGGGCCTGCTTGCTTCTAGAACTGTTTTTTGCTGACAGTGAAATCTTTCCACTCACTGCCCAGGATGGTTCACAGATGTCCCTCTGTCAACAGAGCAGCAGCTGCTGTTCCCTCCCCCAACCAGTGACTGAGAGCCCAAGGAATCTGCTGGTATCTTTTCCTCTTGGCAAATATAATTCAGATAAGCAAATAACTTTCCAAAAAAATCCCAGAAGGATCTGCGTGTGTGATCATTCCCCTGACACTTTCTTTTCAGGAACTTGTCCTCCTTGGGATGTTTTCCTTACCAGGGATAAAAAATTTAGAAGGGACCTATAGGTTGCAAGAGAAAGCAGTAATTGCCTTCGGAGCTGAGTGTAACATGCAAAGCCAGTGTGAAACACTGACTGCTCTAGATCTTAATGGATGCTTTCTGCTCAAGTTCACACCTAACACGGAGCACAAAGACACCCTCACAGTGATGCCTGCGAGCAGAGTGCAGTATATACGGATCTTGAGGGAGAGCTCTGTTCTGCTGAAAATGAGGTTATAAAACAATCTAAGGAAAAGTTATGTTTTCCTAAAGTAAAAATTGAGTTTGGGCTCCCAACTATTGTACATGCTGTTTAAATAAGATTTGAGCACTTTCAAGTAATTGCAGGTTGGGTTTTCTGTTTGTAATTCCTTCTTGCAATTTCCCCATACCTGTTAGCCTAAGGTTAGGAAAGAAAGATGTGATATGGCTTCTTTTATTACCTACATACTTGGTATACAGTTTTGATAGGCAAGTCCATTATTAACTTTGAAGAGAGGATTCTAAAAAAATGTCCAACGATAGTTTCATATTTTTCCAGAATATATGTTTACATACATATATAAACTTGAGTATACATTATATATGTTAAAATGCGCGCGCACACACGCACACACACACACACACACACACACACACATATATATATACTCATATACATAAAGAGGCACCTGTGGTAGAATGAATGTGTATTTTTATATACAGGTGGCATCACAGTGTTGCCAACATACTTCATGACCAACTTGACTAAATTGTCCTTCCTAGAATCCTTCCTCTTTAAATAGTAATTGTGAGGCCGGGCGTGGTGGCGCATGCCTTTAATCCCAGCACTCGGGAGGCAGAGGTAGGAGGATCGCAGTGAGTTCAAGGCCACCCTGAGACTACCTAGTTAATTCCAGGTCAGCCTGGGCCAGAGTGAGACTCTACCTCGAAAAACCAAAATAAATAAATAAATAAATAAATAAATAGTAATTGTGTAGTATACTGTATTTATAGTACATAGTGCATATATGATATGATGCATATAAATAAATAGACATATAATATCTGTGTAAGTAATATATGTCTAAACAAATATGGAAGAAGGAAAGTCCCACCTCAGGTAGTCCTAGAACTAAGATAATTTTTAAAATATCACCTCACTTCTTCCCGCTTCCTCACCAGTCTATAAAACAGTGATGGTGTCATCTGACCTGCTTAGTTTGTAGGTTAAATGAGGAAGGAAAATTTAATCAGGAAGCATGCGCCAACTCTGTGGTGCCACACGTATGTAAACGTGCACATTCATTCTGACACAGGTGCCTCTTTCTGTAAACACTGACATGATTTAAGGCAAATACAACCTACAAAAGAAATCAGATTTACATTTCTGCTAAAGAGGATGACTTTTTCTTTTACTCAAAAGCATTATTACAAAAAGCCTTTTAATAGCAAGCTCTTGTGAGGTTTAAAAGGTTCCAATTTGCAAGTGTTTGGTGATTGTGTGGAGCAGAAGGTGCATGCTAAAATAGTGTTTCTCAGCCCCCCATTGTTCCCCAGAGCCACTGGAGCCCCAGAGCTTCCCATTCATTTGGTTTGAGGTGAGGTTGAGCCTCAATTTGGATTAAGATCCCTGGGGACTCCAACAAGCACTCAGATTTTGCAGCATTATCTATGAATTTGAAGATGCACTGTTTAACACACTCAAACCAAAGTGACTATATTAAAATGACTACAAGCAAATAATGTAAGCATTTAATTTTAACCATACAGAATATTATCAGAAAGCATATATGGAGTGATTGCTCCTTTCCTTTCTCTGTCGCTCTTCTTCTTCCTACCCTCAAGGTATACAAGTCCATCCAATAACTGGAGATTACAATTTCCTGCTATACTGTGCATATCAGATTAGATCCTTTGGAGGAAATTTCATTTCCTTTTTTCTCTATGAAATTGCCCTTTTAAACAAGCACATTTTAGGTAAAAGCTTTTCTATTTGATCTGCTCAGTACCTCTTTATTGTAATAAAAAGTGTCCAGTCCTGAATAAGTTTGAGTGCTCTTGACTTTTGGAGTAAAACTATTTTATATGTCTAATGTTCACACTGGCTTTTTTTCTTTTTTACCTTATCTAACCTCCACCTTTAAAATTATCCACAGAGCCTTGAACATTGAGACAGAATTACTTTCTATATGTTCTTTTAAATGCATGACATATGAAACTTAAAAACAGCTAAAGATTTAGGAATATTCTTTTAAACAGAAGATCCTTTGTGGAAAATTAAAATTTGCCTTTAGTTTATGAATGAAATGAAGGCAGAAGTCTTTAGTTAAAGTAGTTTGCAGCTACCCATAACAGAAGGCTATTTGTGACAAGAGTTCTGTTTTCTCTCCATGGAAAGCACTCATAATTTTATGGATTTTGCTGATCTCTTCCCTTTCAGAGCAGAAAAGGTAGTGTTTGTTTGCCTCTAATGTAAATCCAGATCATTCTAGAAAGACATTGAAGGAGACAAATGGGAGAGGATCCTGTTCCCACCTCTATTAGTTCAGTAAGTTGAAGAAGCCATTTGTCTCTACTGAGCTTCTTTCAGTATAGAGAGTAGGGATTATAGCACAATGCGGTGAGGGGGCCTATGTGGAATGCTGCATGGACACATACAGAACTGAATGTGAGCATACAAAATTCTGACAATTTCAATATGATCCAAGGGTTAAATCAATATTAATATCCTGAATTTGCAAAGTGTTACCATTGGAGAAAATAGGTTAAGAGTGCACAGAATCATTCTGTATTATTTCACATTATAAGATGTGACTTGCTAATTATCACACAATGAAAAATGTAATTATACAAACACATTAATACAACAAACTAGGCATGGTGGTGCATGCCTATAATCCCTGCACCAGGGAGGCAGAGACAGGAAGACCAGGAGTTTGAGGTCCTCAACTACAAATTCAAGTTCAGCTGGGCCCAAACACAGACACACACACACACACACACACACACACACACACACACACACACCACCATAAAAAAACACAAAAGTAGGAGGGAAACTAGTTGTGAAGAAGAAAAGGTTCAGTATAAGTGGAAGGAGGATAAAAGAGGATAATAAGGGGTGAATGTGATCAAAATATGTTACATAGATACGTTAAATTATCAAAAAACATTAATAAGGGCCTGGAGAAATAGCTCAGTGGTTAAAGTATATTGTATGCAAAATTTTCTGGCCCAGGTAGCCACCCATGTAAAGTTGCATGTGCATTTGTTTGCAGTGGCAAGAGACTCTGACATACACATACATATAAACCACACACACATGAAAATAAATAAATAAATAAATAAATAAATAAATAAATAAATAATTACAAAAGAGATGACAGCATGGGCTGGTATGCCCTGTTCCAGGATTTTGAGTCTCTAGAAACTGATTTAATGGCTCACAGTTTTTAATGTATCTTTTAAGATCATAGAATTAACATTTCAGTTTTTCTTTAGCACCCCAGAATTTGCACACTATTAAACATTATTTCAACTTTGTATTGTCCAAGCTAATCTATCTGGGATATAATAATAACAAGTGTACTCATATTATCACAAGCCAAAACAAAAACATTATTTAGTGAAACGATCTGGAGCCTTCAAAGAACTCACTGGAATGTTACAGAACCAGCTTTGAATATCTTAAACAGGACCAGCTCTGGATATCTGGAAAACAGAACTAAGTAGAAGGGTCACTTGTGAGGAACAATGGACTGCATAATCATGGTGGCTGTGAAGAATAGGACATTTCCATTTTTCAGTCATAACAAAATATCACTTTTTCCTGGATCAAAATCCAGAAAAAAAAATCATGCAGGAATTTAGCATGGAGTTCCTTTGGACACAGACATAATGAGAGTAACACTTTGTCAGTCTCCTGAGTGAGAGACAGACAACAGCACTTAATATCACAGGAAACTACTCCCAGTATAGGCAGAGCAGTGCACTCCCCTGCCCATCACACACATGAAAAATCAGGGAGACATTAGAAAGAGGAAGTGGATGCTTGTTGACCAGACGATGAACAATGCTAAGGAATACTAAAGTGGAAACACGATGCATGCACATAAGAAACTCCAAGGGTATAATATTGAAAATGTTCAGGGGCAATTTTGTACTCCCCCAATATCTTCTTTGATTTGATTCTCTCAAAACCCCACCATCCTCTCACCCTTTCTCCTTGTCCCCTGAATGGTTTAATCATATGAGGATTTAGTGCTACAGGAGTAGGCAAAAGGTGGGTTGCAGGTGAAGAAAATGAGGGCCAGAATCTTTCTGCCAGGATTGGATGAGAAAGATCACACCCCACACAGTGACACAGTGATAACTGCCAAACAGACACATACGGTCAAGGTCAGCCTTTACCTGCTGGGAACCCTCATCTCCCGGTGACCACCCTAGGTAGGACCACCTGCTCCTCCTTGGTTCATAAATGGCTACCACTTTGTGCAGCTGGATATCAGTCACAGTGAGAATCTATGCAGGAGGCACAAGTTTCATCAGCTTTCGTGGTGCGCCCACAGAGGGTCTTCTGTCCCCTTCTGCACATCAAGATGTCCATTTGGCATCTATTTCCCCAGCAATTTTCTCCAGCCCTGCAACTTT
Organism: Orientallactaga sibirica; assembly: GCA_036365145.1. NCBI lineage: Eukaryota > Metazoa > Chordata > Mammalia > Rodentia > Dipodidae > Orientallactaga > Orientallactaga sibirica. Next base: position 7,246,591 of record JAEOAD010001030.1, read on the forward strand.
CGTCTTTCCCATCTGCAAGTGTGATCAGGTGTAAAGGAGGATGTGGTACCAAAGTGACACTGCTGTCACCTAAGATGGGCTTCCTGTAGCTGACATGTGTACATATAGTAGCAATGCCCAGCCTGCTAATTTAAATCCATTGGCCCCATTGTGAGAGCTCAGGCCAAGAGGCTGAGATAACAGGAAAACAGTTTCCTGCCACCAAAGGCTAACAGAGCACAGAAAGATGTAATCCTTTCAATGTCACTGGTACATAAATCCTATACAGATTGGGACTTTAAAAGGCTTAGCTACCAGACATATGATATAGCCTGTTTCTGACATATACAAAGAACGAGTTTCCTATTCATTGTGCTACAGAAAGTCTCAAGAGAAGGGAAAAGAATCAGACTGGTTAACTGAAGCCAAGTGATTCTCCATTATGACACAAGTCTCAAATCTATTCCAGGGAGGCCTGGCATCCAGGCACTAGTAACTAACAGACTCCCAACTTCATATTTCCTGGATGCCCACAATGCAGAAGGCAGGATTCTAGGGCAAGAGAGATACCAAAGAAAGAAACAAAATGTAGGAATGTTGGCAAAGAGATACAACTGTGAAAACTATATCTAAGAATTATACCAGTAAAGATAGTTGGAGGAGAAAAATAAATCAATGGATGGATGGTGTAGTAGTCAGCCTTGTGTCTGGGGTGAACTTCCACACCAGGCACAGTCATGGGAGGAAGGGACTTACTGAAACTTATAGATAGAGGGGAGGTTCCACAATGGCAGAAGAAGCTGGCCCACTTTCACAGGCCCACACAGAGAGAAAACCCACCCAACACACAAGCAAGCACACTCCAAGAACCCCAGACAAAGCCCAATCACTTTGCATATCTTTAGACTGGAATTCCCCAAACACACCTTAGGGCTGGACCCTACCACCCACCCACAGTGACACCTCCTCTAGCCAGGTGGCTGGAGATCTAAGTTACAAACTTCAATAAACTCCTGAATGTATTGGGGGGCATCCCACATTCAAACTACCACAGATAGTATCTAATACCATCTTCATTTTCAAAGCAATTTCATAGGAGGAGAAGATAAGGATATTTCGGTGATAGCTGTGATTAGCATAATGTATATTTTGAGTCTCCTAAAATCCAGGCTAGCCTTGAACTCACTATGTGCCTAAAGGTTACCCTGAACTCCTTTGAACTCATAATTCCACCTCTCAAATGCTGAGTTTACAGACATGCATCATGCTAAGCTCTAAACAACCCTTTTATATGGGTATTAAGCTTATTTTTTTAAAGAAAAGATTGACTTGTTCTTCTAACTAAAAAACAATAGGATAAAAAGTTTTATTTTTCAAAACTAACCAATTGAATAGAACTAAAACCAAAATTCATCCACAAGGCACTGACATGTAATATTTTTAAAAACAATTTTGTTTTATCCTTCTAGATATGGAGATTCTCCAAAGAAAATGTCTGCAAAGTATAAAAGGGAGTTTAAATATTTAAAAGATTTTAATCTGGGAAAGAAAAAACTCCATTTTGACCCAAAAAAAAGGGTAAATACTTCATCATATCTGCTAGCTCAAGTCATCTGATGAGATAATTAATGGAAATGGTCTTCTTATATTCTATTTTATTATTTTCCTAATATGAATTTATCTCCATCTTACTTAAATGCCATATCAGTAGGTGGACATAAGTAGTAGGATCGCCATGAGTTTGAGACCAGCCAGCTCAGCCTTAGCTAGAGTGAGAACTTACCTTGGAAAAAAAAAAAGTCTATATATAACATATATACATATACATATAGAGAGAAAGGGGGAGAGAGAGACTTGCATTGACCCAGTTACTTTCTAGTTACTGAACAAACACCTCGTCAAAAACTGATTATGAGAGGAAAGGGTCTGTTTCATGCTTACATAAGGCAGGGGAAAAACCATCAATGGTAGAAGAAGCTGGCTCACTTCAGTAGGTGCATAGCAGAGAGACACCCCACCAAACAGCCTGCAAACACAAACACAGACACAGGCAGAGCTCGTGCTTCTCTGAACACGTCTTGGGATTGGACTTCAGATTTGCCCCAGGTACACTGTCTCTGCAGGCTCTAGAGACTTAAGTAGGAAATTTAATCTTAATCAAAAATCACTAAACCAAGGGCTGGAGAGATGGCTCAGTGGTTAGGTACCTGCCTGCAAAGACTAACAACCAGGTTCAATTGCCCAGAACCCACACAAAGCCAGATGCACAGTGGCACATGCATCTGGAGTTGGTTTGCAGGGGCTGAGCATCAGTGCACCCATTCTCTCCCCTCTTCTCTCTGTCTCTGTTTCTTTCTATTTGTGTGTCTGCTTGCAAATAAATGTAATTAAAATGTTTTCATTAAAAAAATCCTAAACCAGGTATGTGTCACACACCTTTGATCCCAGCACTCAGGAGGCAGAGGTAGGAGGATCACCATGAATTCAAGGTCAGCCTAAGACTACATAGTAACTCCAAGTCAGCCTGGGCTTCAATGAGGCCCTACCTCGAAAAACCAAAAAAAAATAAAATAAAATCACTAGTTGTCCATTCATAAGTGTACCATTTCCGTTAGTACAGGATATAGCTGTGCTGTCCTTCATCTTCAATCAAATAATGATTTTTTTTTCACTTCCATTTTCAATGGGCTAATTAGTACTGGGTATGTTTGCTTGCCATAAACAATTAGAAAAACTGGGCAAAATAAATAAAATAAACTTTGTTTGTACAGGGGACAAGAAGAATCATAATACTACAATCCCTTTGAGAAGAGAGAGGAATTAAGTAAACGCCATGAACATCTCCATTTTCCACCTAGAAGAACGTTCTGGTTTACAGCATGGGAAGCCAGAACCCAAACAGGGAGCGACAGTCACAATGAACTCAGTAGATCAAGTTTGAGTTTGCGGAGGCTACTGAAGGTAGAACTTACCAGAAACAGTACCAGAAATGATAGAGCTTTGCAGAGAAAGAGCTCTGGAAATCCATGCGGTTTTCTTGAATCACTGTCTGAATTCTCAGCTTCCCATGCATTAGGCAAATACTTAGGTTGCAGTTACCTTCTCATTTCTGGGGGGGAAAAAACAGCCAACCGGAAGCAGCTGCTATGAGGACAGGGTTTATTTGGCTTACAGTTTTGAGGGGAAGTGACATGATGGCAGAGAAAGTATAGCAGGGGTAACATTTTATCACCGTAGTACTGAGGGAGCTGCAAGAGTATGCTAGCTAGCACTGGCAAGGAGGGCTGGCCTGTTAAATCCCAAGACGCACGCACGCATAGCAGCACACCTCCTCTAGCAAGTCTTCCCCCCCAAAGACTGGCTGGGGATTAAGGATGAGGCTTAACCGCAAACACGTGAGGCTATAGGGGACATTTTTACCTTCAAACCACCACAATCTGCAAGAGTAGGAAAGATCAACCATAGGTCCTTTAAACTGAAAGGTGTGCAAATCTCTCAGAGGATGAGGGAATGTTTGAATTCAACCAGATCACGTGGAAAGGCTTTATTGCACAGCTGTCTGTCTGTGCTATTTATTAGAGAACCCAAAAGGATTACTTCTTTGTAGTAGAACTAAACTGAGAGCCAAAGCTCTCTCACTATAGAATAACCCTACCAACATTGAAAACAAACCCCATTTGGGGATGAATCTCAGTGGTAGAGTGCTTATTTAAGAAAGCCCAATGCCCCGGCTTTGATTTCCCCCAGCAGGGGGCAGTGGCAGACACGAGCACAAATCTCAGGAGGATCAGGCCGCCCTGTGAGTAACTGCCTGCCAAAGCACACTTGAAAGGAAGAAAACAGTGTAATATTTTAAATATCCAGTCTCCATTAACACATAAATATACAGCACTGGGTGTGGTGGTGCACGCCTTTAATCCCAGCACCCAGGAGGCCAAGGTAGGAGGATAGCTATGAGTTTAAGGGCAGCCTGAGACTATACAGTAAATTCCAGGTCAGTCTGGGCTAGAGTGAGAACCTACCTCAAAAAAGAAAGAAGAGGGCTGGAGAGATGGCTTAGCGGCTAAGGCGCCTGCCTGCTAAGCCTAACAACTCTGGTTCCAATCTCCAGGTCCCACGTTTAGCCAGATGCAAAGTGAGGCAAGGGTGCAATGCTGCACTTGCCCACAAGGGGGCGCACGCAGCTGGATTTCATTCACAGCAGCTGAGAGACTGCTGGCGCGCCCATCTCTGTCTTCCTCTCCCTCTCTGTCTATCTCTCTCTGTCTCTCTCTCTCCAAAAACAAATAAAAATAATAATAAAAATGTTTTTAAAAAAAGAAAGAAGAAAGAAAGAAAGAGAGAGAGAGAAGCAGGAGCATGTAACCCAAAGCTAAAAGATATTTTAATCAATAGAATAAGACCCAGAAATGACAGAGATGATGGTATTAGAACAATATATTCAAGCATTTAAAGGGAAACATGGATGTAATGAAGGGTGAAATAGAATACATACAACACAACCGAAAGGGATTTCTAGACAGTGGACTTGACAAAGGCACTGATATGTTTCAGAGGGAAACCGCAGGGAAGACGTCAGTGACTTGAAAGGCTCCAAAGTCAGGAAAAAATAATCAGAGTCTAAATCAGTGATAGGTTAATTTTAAGTGGCTTAACATGTAATTTGGTGTCCCAGGAGTGAATTGGGGCATACTTGGTAAAATAATGACTGAAAATATTCAAAATAAAATGAAAGCTCCAGACCCATACATCCATTGCACAGACACACAAAGGGCTGGGAGGAGCACCCCAGGCTGCTCTCCATGTTGTCTTTCACCATTCATGTCATCTGGAAATCCAGCCTCGTCGTGTGTTCACGGAGGATTGAGTAGCCAGAGATGGAATATCCCAGGGTCTACCTCTTATCTGAGCTATACTTCTGTCCAGTAATCCAAAGTTCCATTGGCAAACCTAATCACAAGCATAGCAAAATAAATGCCTTTTGCAGGCTACCCAGTAACTCAGAGATGCACTGATGAAAATCTTGCCTAAATCTGCCCTCTTCCACATCCTATTACATTTCTTTCTATCATTTAAAAGTATTAAAAATCATATTAAATATTAAATTACTTGCTGCATTAGAACACAAACTCTGTGACATGCTTTCCTTTATTCAGTCCATTATCAAATGTGGCAATATAGTCCTTGGTCAGTAAGTAATTGTTGAATGAATACATGTTTTAAAATGTGTGTAGGAATATGACCTCTACTTTTCCATAGGGCATTTAAATAACATCATCTTGCTAATTCACTGAGATAATTCAGAGAGCCAGAAGAATTTGTAAAGTAAGGAGAAATGTAATTTTGACTCACAAATCTCACTAAAGCACTGCTCTATAATTGAATGGTAGGCTAGAACAATGTGATCTCCTTACCTTGTATAGTGGGTACTCACAAGTGGCCCAAGAACCAGCCAAGGACAATTACTAAATATTTATTTTTCTTTGACAGGCTGACAGAAGGTCTGACTATTTTTTCATTTTATTTACTTTGCTACACAAATAAATAAATGGTTAGCATTTACCATTACAGGGTATGGAATTTTCTAAGATAGGACAAAAGGCATGTAGAGATGAGATAGCCTAATTCTTGGGGGTAGGGAGGTGGTTCAGCTTAAAAAGTGCTGCTTGCCTTGGAGAGCTCAGACCAATGACACCTGAGGAACCATATCCAAGATTGTCCTCTGGCTTCCAAACACATGTACATATACATGCATGAAAACGCAAACACACGTCAGCTTCTCATTGCCAGATCCAAAAACGTAACCAAAAGTTGTTTAGGGATAGAAAGAGTTTATTTTGACTTCCATTTCCAGAGGGTGGGTTCATCATGCCAGGGAAAGTGTGACAGCAGCAGGAAGCTGGCATTACGTGTTCACAACAGGAGGGAGGAAGTAGAGGGAAATGAATGTTAAATACTCAGCTAGCTTTGTCCTTTTTATAATCCAGAAACCCAGTCTATGGGATAAAGTCACCCACAGTTAGGGTGGGCCCTCTCACCTCAAGAAACTAATCTAGAAAATTCCTCACAGACATGGCAAGAGATTTGTTTCCATGGTGATTCTAAATCCTATCAAGTTAACAACCAGAGATTAACCATCATACACACATATGCTACACATAAAAAGATAACCTAATTCTTCAGTTAATAGTCATATATATATATATATATATATATATATATATATATATATCTGAAATTTTTCCCATTCAAAGACCATCCTATCAAACACAAATATACATAAGTTTTTATGCCAGCCAGAATCTTATTCAGAGAGCTATGGATAAAATATCTGGTCTACCAAGATCTATTCATCAAGTCATACATTATACCCCAGTATTTTCCAGCTCTTTCTAGATTCTTTGAAATTTGAAGTAAAATATAGATGTATAAGCTTACAATTTCAGTTTACCTACAAGCATCTCCTTATGTCAGTATAAATGTTATCATTAGTGAAATGGGGTTTATTTCCTCAAATAAATCCCTAGCCCTAAGTTCTCCAATGGTTTCATCTCAGTCCTTTACATCTTTTAAAAATATTGCATATATCAAAGTGTTTATATACCTTATGCCTATCAATATTTACCTTAGATATTAGTAAAGAAAGTTTTAAATATGAAATAACTTAGTAAATATAATAATAGAGCCATTGCATGTTAAGATATTTTTCTGGACATTCCTACTATCTTATAATAATGTGACTGTCCGATTTCTTAATCATAAAAATGATATTTTTAAGTAAAATTGTTCAAAATTCATCTCTTGAAAAATCTGATTCTTGGGCTTGGAAGATGGCCCAGTTGGTGAAGTACTTACTGTGCAAGCACAAAGACTCAAGTTTGGGTTCTCAACACGCAGTGAAAGCTGAGCATGGCAGTCTATGCTTATAATCCCAGCAGCCGAGAGGCAGAGACAGAAGAATCCACAGCACTGGCTGACCAGATAATCTGGCTGAATAAGGGACCTCCAGGTTCAGGGACAGACTGTCTCAAAAACTAAGGTGGGGCTGGAGAGATGGCTTAGCGGCTAAGGTGCCTGCCTGCTAAGCCTAGGAACGCTGGTTCCAATGTCCAGCAGTTCCAATCTCCAGGTCCCACATTTAGCCAGATGCAAAGTGAGGTAAGGGCACAATGCCGCACTTGCCCACAAGGGGGCGAATGCATCTGGATTTCGTTCACAGCAGCTGAGAGACTGCTGGCGCACCCATCTCTGTCTCCCTCTCCCTCTCTGTCTCTCTCTCCAAAAATAAATTTAAAAAAATAATGTGGAGAGTGACTGAGGAAATGACCCAAGTGTCAAGTTCTGTCCTCTCCATGTATGCACACACACACACATGCATATCATGCACCTCTGCACACACATCAACATTTACACACTCACAAGATAAATACATAGTGAATGAACACAAAAAATAAAATTATGATTATCCTAGAAGATATGATCAAGGTAGGTAAAAAATTGTATCATTAAGTTTGTAAAATGAAGATGGAAGATAATTAATATGCTCAAAGTTAGGCAAAAGTCCTTGACTCTCTAAGTATGATATAATTAGAAATAATCCTTTAAAAATATAGGTATAATAAAAGGAATTAACAGAATCAACCTATCTTTCTTATTCCAACTGTGTCTACCTCTCCAAAATACTCTGAGACAAGGTTCTTGGGGGGCACAAAAATAGAAATAAAACTAGTTCTTCATACTGACATATTACTTCTCTTTGTAAAAGTATACTTTAAAAAAACATTTTTATTTATTTACTTGAAAGCAGAGAGAGATAGAGAAGAGATATACAGAGAGTGAAAGAGAGAGACAGAGACAGAGAAAGAATAGGCACATCAGGGCCGCCAGCTGCTGCAAACAAACTCTAGATGCATGCACCACTGTACATCTGGGGAATTGAACCCAAGTTGTTTGGTTTTTCAGGCAAGCACCTTAACCACTGAGCCATCCTCTCATTTCCAGCCCTGAAAGTATACTTTTAAAGAATTTTATTGAACTTTTTCACATATGTACATAATGTATTTTGATCATAATTCCCTCTCATTACCTTTTTATATCTCCCTTCCCCTCCTCTTCCACGGAACCCCTTCTTCTTTCAAACTAGCCTCCCTTCTATTTTAATGAATTTTTACTTTTGAAGGATTAATATGCAATTTTCAAAGCTGTCAGATCAGATGGCAATGCATAGAGGACTCTAAAGTACATGAAGGCTTTAATATATGTATATTCTAGTTACTAGACTTGTAACAAACTATCACTAAGTGGAGCAGCTTGAACATCCCTTTTACATTGCTCACAATTCTGTAGGTCAGGAATTCAAGAAGGACTTGGCTGAACAGTTGTCGCTAAGGGTCCCTCATGCAGCTGCAGTCAGATGTTGGCTGGGCTGCCGTGATCTGAAAGCTCTGTGGGGTGTAGATCCAATTTGGCTCACTCACCTGGCTGGCAGCTGAGGCTGGTTGTCAGCTCAAACTCAGCTGGGCTGTCAATCAGAAGGCTTGCTCCCAGATTTTCTACTGTGACAGTTTCAAGCTGCTTATGTGGCACCCAGTTGGATGACTCCAGAATAAGCACTATAGAGAATTAGCAGAAGCCAGTTGTTCTTTGATTCTGCCTTAAAAGTCATTCAATGCTACTCCCTTTGTGTCATATTGATTACCAGATTGTCCTTAGGGAATTCCAAAATGAAGAGGAGAGCTCAGGAATCCTCCTTTTTGATGTTTGTTGTGTTTAATAATATAGAAAATGCTTTCAAATCAGCATACTGCATAAGGTTATGTGCTGTAATATTTTTAAATGAAGAAATATAGTCCCCATGGAAACTATATAATAACCCGAAAATTCTTATACTTTTTTCTAATTTAAAACAGCCATGATCTCATGAAAGCAAGCCATGTTCATAATTTTTATTTTCATTCTGTAAAATAAAAATCTAGTTTAAGAATGAAACCCTTAGCAGGGTGTTTCAGTTGCATTTGTGCTGCTAGCACAAAGAACCTGACTAAAAGCAACTGATGGGAGGAAAGCATTTCTTTTGGCTTACAGTCTCAAAGGGAAGCTCCATGATGGCAGAGAACAGATGCCATGAGCAGATGCTGGACATCACCTCTGCCACAGCAGGTGAAAACAGCAGCAAGAAAGTGAGCCAAACACCAGCAAGGGGAAGTGGGATGCAACTCCCCTAAGCCCACCACAATGACACACCTCCCCCAGCAAGGCTACAATTCCCAAATTCCCACTAGCTGGGAACCTAGAATTCAAACCACATGAGTTTATGGGGGACACCTGATTCAAACCACCACACAGGTTTGGTGACAAAGATTTGTAATCCCAGCTACAATATATGTTGAAGGAGCAGAATGACAAATTCAAGGCTTGCATGGGCTACAAAGTGAGTTCAAGGCCAGCCTGGGTAACTTAGTGAGCCCCTGCCTCAAAATACTTTATAAAGAAGAGGGCTAGGGTAGTAACTGAGCGGTAAGGGGAAGAGATTGAGTAAAGGAAAGGTGGGGGGAGGGCTGATCACAATCTAAGAGGGTATGAATAAGTCATATGGAAACCTACTTTCTTGGACAATGGAACACTCAGGAGCCATAGATTATAACTAGAAAATTTTCAGTGCCAGGAATGGGATACCCTCCAATGAGTTGTTGGCCAGGGAGGTCACGGATATCCCAAAAACATTACAGGCCATTGCTGAGGCTCTTGGTTTCCCACCAGGAATAGATGGTAAGACCCTATTGCTGAAGCTCCACATTCTTGGACTGCAAGGTCACTGAGAAATCCTGCTGGAGCTGAGCTGAAAACCTCCTCCATGTAGACCAGCTGACAGAAAGACAGAACAAGCTATGCTGCATGCAGTTCAATGGGAGAGAGAGAGATCACCAGTGGTGATACTCAACAGTGATCACTGTAAGCCTTAAGTTTGGCCATCCAGGCCAAATGAGCCAACAGGCGCAAGAGTGGCATGTCTGTTATGGGGGAATCCAACCACTCTCTAATTGGACTGGAGGCCGACTCCAATAGAAGGAATACATCCCTGATACTGAAACCCTACAACAGGGGTTGTCATGAGCCCTAGGGGTGTAATGTCTGCTGCTGTCTGGCTAAATGTATATACTATGCTCACCAAACTTCCCAGGAGCACTTCTCTTAATGCCCACACCCATATATTAATGCTACTCTCACTTTTGATTAGAGTAGCTTCTCTTTTCAGATGTAGTCACCTTGGGATGACTCAGAAGGCACCACAGTGCTGAGAAGAAGTGACAGAGGAGTGCTCAGCACTGAAATGCCTCTATCACATCTTCCCAGGCTCAAGGTCCATTGCAAAAGAGGTGGCAGAAAAAATGTAAAAGCCAAAGGAAGGGTAGGACTCCTTACAATGTTATTGTCCACAATTAAGGAAGTTGTCAATAAAAATAATTATTTTTAATTACACCAAAAACTAGTTTTTAAAGAACAGGATTAAGGTTGTAACTGAATGGTAGAGTGTTTGCTTAGCATGTACAATGCTTTGGGTTCATTATTTAGTCCTGGATTTAAAAAATTCAACCCTTTCCAAAGAACACACAATAAAGGATTCTTTTACTTGAAGATAATTTCCTAAAAGCTGTGACTTGTTAAGCCATGGTTACAATTACTGTTAAATTGTGTTAAAAGTTGTTCAGATGAGCTCAAGAAACTATTAAGAGGATTGGGTCATTCTTCTAGTATGTGAACACTCATGAAATGTTACATGAACATTTTTAAAAGGCTTGTGCAGTCTCAAGAAAGGGTTAGTGAATATAAACTCTTCTTGAATATAGAAATAAAAAGGGGCAGGGAACAAAACTAAAAAGCTACCTATATGGAATTATAGGTACCGAGTAAAAGATGAGAACAGCTGTGAGCCACACCCCTGAAGCTACGAACGCCCATTCTTACAAGCTAAAAGAAAACAAGAGCTCTGGACCCTGAATTGGCTTAAAGCCCAAGTATTAAGATTAACTGCTAAATGGACTTTTGAGTAGTTAAAAAGGAACACTAAAATTTAAGACTGAGAATTAGAATGATGTTCAATTAAGCTGAAATTCACAGTAGTAGAGCCAATATACCTTTTATTTTAAGTGTGACACTCTTTTGATAAGTCATAAAAGTGGTTTAAAAATCTTATATGAGTTGCTTAGGTAGAATCAGCATTTGCCTTTTGCCTAGATTATCTCTCTTTAATTTTTTTTTTTAATTATGTGTGTGTGAGAGAAAGAATGTGTATGAGTGTGCCAGGGCCTTTTGCTAGTAAAAATGAACTCTGGATGCATGTACCATTTTGGGCATCTGGCTTTATAGAAGTACTGGGGAAGCAAATCCACACTGACCAGCTTTACGCAAGCACCGTTAACCACTGAGCCATCTCCCCAGCCCTGCCTTGATTATATCTGTTACCACTTGAATGGGCTCCATGCTTTCATGCTTGGCAGCAAAATTACCCTGTCAAACACTAAGTCAGTCTTGAAATGTTTCCAGGTGAAAAGCAAAGGCCTCACAAGGAGCTATGAGACTCTGGGTCTGCCATCTCCGGGCTGTTCCCCGCTCGGATTGACTCACCTTCTGTTCTTCAGGCTTCAGGATTGATCATATTGTATTGCCTAGACTTCCCAGCTGCTTCCCACAACCTTCCCAGCCAGTTCTCTTGGTCACTCGTTTCCTTCATGTTTCCAGAAAATGCAACAATTGACAAGATTAACAGACAGTTGGCATTTTTGTCTAGAAATCTACAGAAAGTTCTAGAATAGAGATCTAGACTCTAAAGTTTCTATAAAAGTAGAGATCCATGTGCAAAAGATATAATTACAAGAGAAAATAAACTGTAAAGCTGGAACCTTAACAAGGAAGAAGAGATGGAGGAAAGGAGGAAAGGAAGGAAGGAAGGAAGGAAGGAAGGAAGGAAGGAAGGAAGGAAGGAAGGAAGGAAGGAAGGGAGGGAGGAAAGATTAGAGGAAATAAGGAGAAAATTATAACAGCTAAAATAAATGATGTCCAAATCCTAAGAAATAGAAGTAGCTTGCAATAGTATAAATATTTTTCATGCTTAAATTGGAGAAAAATAAAATATAGATCAAACAGGAAATTATTCATGTAATAACTAACAAAGTATAGACACGTGCTGAGACTACCTTGGTGAGGTGGGATTTATGCATATTATAGTAATAATATGATGATTTGTCAGCCTTTTCTAGCTGTGTAAGTAAAGGACCAAAGAAATTTACCTAGAGTTTGTGGAGTTTTCTATTGTCAAAGAATAAAACAGGTCCTACCACCAGGTCTTTAAAAAGATACAAGGTCAATTTTATTAACCTTCTAGGCCAGAAGACATAGACCAATGAAGAAATTCACTGACTAGTTAGCTGAATACAAAAGTCAATGATAATTAAGTGCTGGGAATGAGGACAATTCATAATGATTATACTAATTAAGGATTAAAAACTGATACTTGATAAAATAAAATGATCCATTGGTCTGTATAGGGCTAAGTTTTTGAGCCTTTGTTCCTTCTTAGTAATGAAAGTCATTTCTGACAAGTCCAACAAGGTCTGGTGTTGCAAATCACAGAGTCCGTTGTGATAAAACACCAGATTCTATTTTAGTACCTTCTAGGCCAGGGCTGCGGTACGGAGGAAATATATATTTACATCATATAGTAAAAGAAGGAGGAGAAGGTTGAGGATGATGATGGTGATGCACCTGGAATATAATCCACGGAAAGAGTAAAGATTGGAAGGGAATGCACTGAGTGTGTCGGGAGCTTATACCCCATCCATCTCAAGGGTGGATGATGCATACTCTCTTTAAGCAAGCATGTGGGAAGGAAAGGAGGCTATAGTTGAAGAATGGAGTGAGTCTTAATCCATCAGAATTGCCATAACAAAAGACCAGAGACTGGATCATTCATAAGCAACGGGATCTTATTCATAGGAATTCTGGGGACTGAAAAATCAGATATGAGGACAAGTTGCATATCTGGTAAGGGCTCATTTTCTAGTTGATATTAGGGAATTTCTAGTCATGTCTTTTTCTTGTGGTTAAAATGTCCAAGGAGCTGTCTGGGGTGTCCTTTATGAAGGCCTTAATCCTATTCCTGAGGGTTCCGTACTTTGATCCAGTTATTTCCTCAAACCATCACCAAGGTGATTAGATGTACACATAGGGATTTTGGGGAGCGGAGGAATATTCAGACAATAGTGGTGCATGAACTAGTGAGTGGAGCAAAGGAGGAAATCAAATCCATGAGTCAAGGTGTTGGAGCTGTAATTGGCATAGATTTTATAGTTCCTTAAAATGAGAGACACAGTGGCACAGCAAGGAATGGTGGCAGTAGAAGTGGTGAAGGGCTGGTGTGGCCAGAAGTTGAGAACCACAAAGATATACTAGAAGGACACTTACATCTCTGTCCACTAGTTCAACAGACATACAAAGTAAATGGGTGAAAAGCTAGTCACCAGCAATTTTCAAATCTCAGAGAACTCATACCCAACATGTAACTCATTATCATTTGTGCATTTCTTCCAAGTGAATTCTCTAAGGGCAGGGATTGCCTGCTAATTATCTCAGACTGCCATAACAAAACACCGCAGTCTAGGTGGCTTAAACAACCAGCATGTTTCTTACAATTCTGGAGGCTGCAACTGCAAGATGGCAGTGCTGGCCAATCCACTGTCTTTAGTTCCTGGTGAGGGATTTTATTCTGACCGGCGTGTGGGGGGTGGGGGGTAGAAAAAGAAGGGAGAGAGAGTATGTGTGATGAATATGAATACACTTGAGAGTTTTCTGGTACTTCATTTTATAAAAGCATCCTAGGAACCTCATTCTCATGGCCCTATCTAATTTATCCCCTCTCAAAGGCACATATTTTTATATAATCACCTTGGGCTTCCACATATAAATTTGAGGAGGATATACCATTCAGTCTCAAGCAGACCAGCTTTAGTTTCCATGTTCACATATGCTTCTTGCACTATTTCTCCCCTCTAGAAAAGCTTGTTGAAGTTTTAAAACCCTTTCTTAGCAAATTTTATCATCTAGAAGCAATGAAAAAAAATATATCCACAATATAGTAGCTTCCCCTTCTGTAAAATAAGAGAATCTTGGGTATTTTCAAAAGTGTATAGTGTGCTATTTTTTTGATATACCAAGTTTAATTTGCTATATCTTTGCATATTCATATTAAAAATCCATTTTAATAAGTGCTCTTGGAAGGAAAAATGAGGACAATTATTTTTCCTGTTATATAATTTTCATTCACTAAACAAAGTCACGATTAAATAGAATTTACCATGTTGTCTCACTTTTCAATGGTTTTCAGTAGGAAACATGGCCTGCTTCCTACTGTGTCCAAGGGAAAGTGCAGAAGAAAGCAGTGGCCAACACAACACCTGTAAATGTCTCAAGGATTATCACTGTGGCCAGCCAGGGAAAGGGCCTCTCAGAGCAGAGTTCAAGTGGCATGCGGATTTTGTTAGGGCATTTTCACCTCTCAAACATATCACCCAGCATTTCCACATCATTTATTACATATTCACCTTTTCTAATTTTCCCCCAAATAAAGCACATTAGTGTGCTCCTGTTTAATAGAAACAGAACAAGCTGAAATGCTTCTAATTTTAATGAAACCTTCCAAGTCAATATTGCATTTCTGAGAGTGAGTCACAGAGGGCTTTATTACCCTCATAGTCACATCGAAGCCATTCTCAATCAGTTTTTATTGCATGAGTGGAAAAATATTAATATAGTTTAGTATACTAAGCAGGGGCTCGGAATCCTTGGGTTTGCTTTGTCTTAGTGCTAAAAATTTTTGTCTGTTATGTCAAACCTACTAGATTGAAATCCTCTCAGGATTGTGTTTTCATTCATATCCCCAGTAACCTTTTCTTTTTGTTGTGCTAATTCGCTCCTTTTTGTTACTATCCTAAAGCAAAATGAAACAGTAAGAAGAAATGCAGACAGTATTTGGAAACTGAACTGTTCCTTCCTCCCCTCCCTTCCTTCCTTCCTTCCTTCCTTCCTTCCTTCCTTCCTTCCTTCCTTCCTTCCTTCTTCCCTTCTTCCCTCCCTCCCTCCCTCCCTTTCTTTCTTTTCTTCCTTCCTTCCTTCCTTCCTTCCTTCCTTCCTTCCTTCCTTTCTTTCTTTCTTTCTTCCTTCCTTTCTTTCTTCTTTCTAATGAACTGTGAGCAGAAGCCTGTTTGGGTCATGGATTATAATGTACTAGTTTTGTTCCTGCACAAACCAGGGAGGTTAGATAATATCTTTTAAATGATTGATTTATTTAACAAGTTTTTTAGTGACAGTGTCATAGTTTTGGGAAACCAACAGCAGAAGTAAGATGAGCATTTTGGGGTGACTCCTACTCTCATGGCTTTTAAGGTGCATGAGTGGCAGCATTCACATGGGCTGAGTGAAAGCCTGCCCCTGACTTCACTGAGAATAAGAGCACAGTGGGTCAGTTTTCCTCTTGTAAAATAACATTTCACAGTTAATCCTCTTTTTTGCCTCTCTTTCTCTGCCCCATACTTCTGAGTAGCCCTGTGTCTGCATGTAGCTGAGCTCGGCTTACTTCATCTTGTTGTGTTACTTGTTTGCCTCAGTCATGGAATGTTCTGGCATAAGGAAAAGGAGGATGTGTATCTTCACAAATAATAAATCATTTATCTTGAATCCAGAAGTTGTGTTTTATTGTGCTAATAAAAGTGTGGTGAAATAATCTTCCATTCATGTCCTTTGGGTACAGTTATACAAAATAAGGCATAAGTTAATAGTCTATACTGATAAGAAATGAGCAAAATTAAATCCTCTGTTTTGTGATAAGCAGGGTAGAGAGATGGTGAAAGAGGTGGTATGCTGATAAAATGTATTTTAAAAAATCCTATTCTCAGGGAAATAAATGCCCTAATTTGTAAGATGTAAAGATTTCTGTGGTGTAAGATTCCTGTTGTGGCTAAGCTGACAGTAGGATGTCCCTCCATGCAGGTATGGACAGAACTATATACTATTGGTTCTTCCAAGAGGATCTGAGCTTGCTTCAGCACAACATTGGATATGAACAAATAACATCTCACTCTAACTTTCTACAGGAGCCACCTATTTAATTTTTGAAAATTGGTATTTAAATATTTTATAGGTATAACTCTTATTGATACAAACACATCCAAGGGCTCAATAATATTCCATGACAAGGTCATGATTTCTCTCTCTAGCTTCCTGTCTCGCTTCTCTCACAAAGCTGTTCTTATTGTCCTCAAATTTGTGTGTCTGACATTTTTATTATTATTCTTTTTCTTTATTTGGACTTTCCCAACTTCATTTATTTTCCCAAAAAAAAACTTAAATATAGGAACAATGCTTCAACTACCACAGGCTATAATCTCTCTCTTCCTTCTTCAAGGTCCTTGGGATGCAAGGATTGGGATAACTATGAATGTAGGCCCATATAATGACACAAGGTCTGCAGTTCAAGTTCAATCTAGTCATACCATTCTCTTCTCCCACCCAGGACAGCTGAGCACAGATGGGAAAAATCCCAATCCAGGCAGATGGCATTCTTCAAACGAATAGCATTACAAGCTCAGCATCGCCCTACCTCAAGTATGTCCGTGACCTTTCTGCTGAGTTCTGTCTGAATTTCTCTATATCCGATATCCCAGATATTTATAGCCCTTTCTTGAACCCATAGTCCCAGTTTTCTTTTCTTTTTTTTTTTATCAAATGATATTGCTCCTACCCATTCAATCTGATGAGAATCTATCTATAATTTCTTTTGTTCTTCTCTTTCTTGCTTTCCTCATCACCAGGCCAAATCCCTAGATCTGTGTCCTGATATTCACGCCCATCATCTGTCCCTGGTTAGCGTAGGAAGGAAGAGGTTTTAAGACAAGCTCTCTCTATGCAGACCCAGCTGGCTTTGCGCTTGCAGCAAAGGAAATTGTCCTCCTCCTCAGCCTCTCTGATGCTGGTAGTTTTTACACAGTTTTTAAATCTCACATATGTGCATAGGTAGATTAGGCTCAGATGGGTGTTGCTCCTTAGGATCTCTCAGCTGAAGCTGAAGTTGCCTGAGTCCTTGATTGGTCTAGATGTCTAACATGTCACGTTTAACGTGGCTGGCAGTTGACACTGGCTGTGAGCTTAGCTGGAATGTGACAAGAGTACAGTCTGGTGCCTGTTTCTGAAAGAGCACACCAAAAGCAGATATTTTAAGAGGAAGAAACCACCGAGCCAGCAAGAGGTTTTCTTCTTTTTTTTTTTTAATCGAAATGGCAAAGTACTATGACTGTTAATATTCGATTGATCAAAGCAAGTTCAGCATCTACCCAGATTCAGTGGGTGGAAAAATAAATTGTCAGCCTTGATGAAGGCTAGAAAGGTTACACTTCAGAGGAACAGATGGGATGGGAGATATTGCTGCCATCGCTGGGACCTAAGAGCCGTTGCACTACTAAAAGTCCTCATTTTCATCTGTCTTCCATCCTATTGGCCCGTCTCCTTTCCTAACCTATGAACAAGCCCTACAATTTTTTAATCAAAAAAGAATAGAAATCAGTGAATTTATCACTTACGTGTTTTTATGTACAAAATATTTCAATAAACAGGTTAAACATATCAAGAAAAGAGATGAATTTTTTACTCATTACTAGCACAGTGCATAGTTCTTCAGAGTGCACTTTTGAGCTTTGGTCTCATGTATATTAGGATGTCCTTGAATTGAACATGTAGCAACCTAGAATGACCTTGGACTTCTGAACCTCCTGCCTCCACCTCCCAAGTGCTATGATTCCAGGCAGGCAGCACAATGCTCAGTTTGTGCTGTGACTGAACAGGGCTTCAGCTATGTTAGGCAAGTGCTCTATCCACCAGCAGTTGCAGCCCCAACCCCATAGATTGCATTTTGATACTAACATCAATGTCAAGGGTCACCCCAAAATTGGTACTTTTTTATCTAGAGAACAAATTAATTCTTGCTGTACAAATAAAGTAACGCCTGCCATTGTTAAGACAAATTAGACTAGAACATCTATGTAGAGAACAAAACCATTCCATGTTTTATACCTTACGCTCTTTATTAGTAAACTTAGACATTAAACTGTCTCCTCAACTGGTGTTGTAGTCAGCTTCCCATCGCTGGGATAAACTTCCAAACAGACACAGTTTATGGGAGGCATTGAAGCTTATAGATCCAGAGCAAGCTCCATAGTGGCAGAACAATACTGGCCCCCTTTCACAGATCCAATCAGAGAGACATCACCAATCATCCAGAACCCAAGCAAGCACAAATGGACAGCAAAAATACAGCAGGTACCCCAGGCAGAGCTCAAGCACTCTGCCTATCTTCAGGCTGAAAATCAGATCCTCCCCTAGTGACACCTCCTCCAGCCAGGTTGCTGGAGACAATCTATTTTTAAACACACCTGAGTCTAGTGGGGGGCATACATTCAAACTACTACAACTGGGTATTGGAAGGGTTAGATAAGGTCCAAGATGAAAACATATATGCATACAATATATTTGATTTCTATTTTATTTCCAGGGAATATAGGTTTAATGATGTCCTTTGGAAATCAAGATAGCAATGTTTCTTCTGCACACACAGTTTAAGATAGAATTTACTATGTCCAGGCAACAGTCATGGAACATTTCCTTAGTTCAGGTGTTAGGAAAAGTTATCAAACAGGCTCTCTTTAGAACCTTCTGTCTTTCCATCTGTGTGGTGGTAATGCTCCGGGCACTCTTCCCCATACCATGCCCTTCACCATGTCTTATTAACCCAACAGAGCACTAAGAAAACCAGCTGTCTGTCACTGACATCCGTAATGTAATGTTGACATGTAAGTGTTGCATGCCTCAGAATATACGTGTTGAAATCTTACCTTTTTAACATACTTTGGGTGTTTTTTGTCTCTTTTAAAGCAATTTGGTCATCAGGGAACAAGAAGTTCACCCCCATAGGACAGAGCTAAGTGGAAACACCTCTGAGGCTCTTTATGTAACTCAGTGCTTCCATGATCTCCAAAATACCAGCAAATAAGTAGGAAGCCTTCAGGCATTTATCCCCCATGAGCTCTGTGTGAACCAAAGTCATATCTTCTGATTCCCACCACACAGCTATCGTAATATTGAGTTAACAACAAACCAAAAATTAGATACTGAAATTTTCAATTAGTGCAGTCCATCCTTATAAATTCTTGGATTTATTCCTATTTCCAATTCTAAAAATTCCACCTTGAATTGATTTGTTTCTAAGCCCACTATCCCCTTAGCTTTCCTCAGCCAGCTGTCAGCTCCCACCACCACATCCCAAGCAGAACTGGAACTCAGAGGCATCTGAGCCAGCCTTAGCGCCATCTCCAAACAGGAAAAAATGACTTACTGCCTGTTCTGTGCTAAAATCCGTTGGTTGCATCCAGCCTTGTTATTTTCTCCTGACATTACTGGACTTACTACATACTGGCCTGGAGGAGACACAAGGCAAAATATACCTCTGCCCCCAGCCCCAACTTGCAGAGAAGGGCAACTCCCTGTTCGTGCTCTATAAATAATTGAACAGTCTCTTCCAGCAACACAGTCAAGATGCAGATTTAATTTATTCCCTGGGAGGACCAAAGGTGGCTCTGTTGACCCAGTGTATAGTCAAGCTGAGTTGGGGACACTAGCATGATTCAAATGTGTCAAACTTACAGAACGCATGCCCTCAGGTCTAGTGCCAACTGCCACCACAAGGAATGGTCGCTGTTTTCTTTTTGGATTTTATTTTATTTGGTTTCCTGGAGTACTCACCATTAGGGAAAGACGCTTTATTCCACAATAAAAAGGGAAATGATAATGATGCAACTAGGTGGCTTTTTTTTTTTTTTTTTTTTTTTTTTTGCATAGCTCTCAACTCACAGGAAAAAAAAATGCACGCCGCATTCTGATATCCTCGATCGGTGATTCCTTCACCTTACAGCTTTCTTTAGACTCTTTGTGTACAGCCATCTGTGACTTGATTTCCTTAGATAACACAGATAACACTTGAAGGAGTTATATACCTGCTTTGTCTGGGTTACAATCCTAGCAGAAAAGAAGAAGAAAAAGGGAAAGATAGAGAAGGAAGGATGAGGCAGAACGAAGAAAGAATCCTAACTCAAGTGGGATTTTTGGCATGTGTAGTGAGTTGTGTATGTGCCTGTTTACATGCACGTGGTAGCACATGTACATGTACGCATGAGTGTGTAGAGGCCAGTGGTCAGTGTGTGTGTCAGTCTCTACTTGGGTTGCTTTATACCTTATTTTCTGAAAAAAAGTCTTTCTCTGAACTTGGAGCAGACTGGGCTAGTCTGGCTAGCCAGGGACGCCCCGTTTCTATCTCCCGAGCACTAGACTGGCAGGACCTCACTACCACATCCACAATTTCACATGTGTGCTGGGACTCCAATCTCAGGTTCTCATGTGTGTGTATCCACTGAACCATCTCCCTAGACCCTAAGAAGATGGCTAGTGGTAGTCTATGTTTGGGGTGTACCCAGGGGCTAGAAAAGCAACACATAAGCCAACAAGTTCCCAGGAGCAGAGAGGAAATAGTGTTTGTGGAGGCCCATTGGAAGTGAGGTTGCAGAAGAGTGGGGGAGAGAGGAGAGGCAGGCACTGCCAGAAACTTGATGATTCAGCCTAACCCAGTGCAGATACTTGAATACTTACATGAGCTTTTACAGCAACTACAATATTGAATAAGGGGACTTTCACATATTACCTACCATTACGTGTTAAATAAAAACTTCTCGCTCACATTTTGAAGACACCTATATTTTATGGTCTCCTTAAAAAAAAAAAAACTATTTCATTTATTTATTTGAAAGTAGAGAGAGAAAGAGGTAAACAGAGACAGAGAATGGGCGAACCAGGGCCTCTAGCCACTACAAATGAATTCCAGATGCACGTACTACCTTGTGCATTTGGCTCAAGTGGGTCCTGGGGAACCCATTCACAGCCATTACAGGCAAGTGCCTTAACTACCCAGCTATCTCTCCAGACCTATGCTTTCCTTTGTAGCTACTTGTTTTAGAAAATGCTGTATCTTTTTGTTATGGAAAATACTTCCCTGGAAGACATTCCTCCCCTTCCTCTCTCCCTAACCTTTCAGTCCTGGGGACTTGCAAGTTCTGCAGAGTATGGCAGGAACCTTTCTGAAAAGTATTTACTGAGACTGGAGCTTTGTTTGTGAGTCTGGGTTGCTATGACTGCATCCCTAAGGAAGTGTGCTCAGTTTTTGGAAATGATCTACCACTCAGAGGCCTGAACTGTCCCTCTGACCTCTGAGGTGATTTGAGGAAATGACTTAAGCAAATTAAGTATTAGATTGTTGTTACATGACTTTGAGATACAAAGGAGGAAAAGTAAAGTCAGTGCAGAAAATTCAAAGTAATGATGTTCCGCTGGACGCTTTACAAATGGTTGAGTAAAATTTTCCAAATAACAGAAAAACCTTCCAAATCACGGTGTCATCTGAGTCACTGCACACAGCTGTCAGCTGACTCCATGGTCCCAGGAAGCACCCCGGCGACCAGAAAGAGCCCTTTGCAGTCCTTGTCGACTGATAACAGTCCCTGATATGTGAACATGTAAGCTAAATCCACAGATACAAAAGTAAAACAAAATACCCACACTTTAAGGACTGTCCCAAAGGCCTGTCAACTTCATTGTTTGTTCTGGGCACCTAGGGCGGAGAGAAAAAGAAATGAATTTTGTCCTACTCATGAAAACCCTTGCCAGAAAGGCCTTGCAACATGTAAAACGATATCATTTATAGAGCAAAATTCCGTGCTTGGTATTCCACATGCAGCATTTAGAAACAAACACACTTGGTTAAGGGGTGCTCATGACCTACCTCATGCAGGGCTTGCCCCTTCAGTTCCTGGGTGTTCAAGATAAAAGACAGACTCACATGTCTCAAGTCCCCTCCTTGCTCGCTTGCAGTCATTTTCCCAACGCCAGGTCCATTTGGGTAAACGTATACATATCTACTCACTGGCTTATGTACACACATATATTGTACCAAGCTGGCCAATGCAATATTTATGTTTGTACTTTGAGCTACCCAAGATTTTGTCATAAAATCTAAGGCTGCTGTAGGGGAGAGAGTACATAAAACTTTCATGACCAGTATAAAAAAATACAAAATGTTATCATTAATATTTAATACAATTTGTAGCAGTCAATGAGCAAAATCAATGTTTTTTAATTAAGTTGTTCATTTGTAATACGAGTCGTGCCTTGTTGTGTGTTTGTGTGGAATTTAGTATGTTATGTTGAATTAAAATAAATAAATAAAACTAATTTTAGCCCTTGGGTAATGGTATTAGTAATAAAGCTATTAATGGGTTGCCTTTCCTCTGATAAGCAAACAGGGTTGCTTCAGTGACATGTTTTATTCGAAGGTGCTTTATGATTCTCAAGCTGGATTCCATCCAAGGTGTTTAGTCAGATGAATCGCAGGCCATGCTGTTTATAACAGGCTCTTGCATGCCCTGGCATATTGTCTGGTCTTCCCAGGTCTCTTTTATTAGGAAGTGGGTCAGCTAAGGGTGAACATTTATACAACCTGAGGGGGTTTTTAACCAAGACTTCAGAGTCCTATATTAAAAAAAAAAAAATAGCACTTAAGCCAAAGCTTCTTAATCTTTCTGCATCCACATTGCTCAGGAATTCTTCCTCAGCCTGCATCTCCCATCCAGGCTTCTTCTGCTTTCTTTGAGCCCTCAAGATTGAATTTTCTAACTTGTTCCTCTAACCATCCTTGCTTTCGATGGTGGAAAGGAGTTTCCTGTAAGCAAGGCTGACCTGAGCAGATGGTACAGTGTTCTTCTGTGTGGCCATTTAAAAGCATAGCTTTGAATGATAGGATATACACCTCATCTTTGTACTTGCCTTAAACATAGTTGGTATAAATAATACATTGAAATGCATAATAAAAATAATTAAAATGACTGTGTTTACAGTGCTCTTTACCCAGACTGCAGAGAAAAGGAACAAAATAATAAAATCTTCTTCTCTACGATGCTATCTGACCATGCATTTTTTTTAATGCTCAATAGGGTACATTACTTAAAGTTTTTATAGCAGAATCCAGACTTCCATTTGCTGATCCTATTGAGATTGTTTTTGCAGTATTGAAACCATTTGTTAATCATGAGTTGGAGACTATAAATAGACTTCAAAGGACGTCTGACATAAAAAGTCCTTAGGAGGGCTGGAGAAATGGCTTAGTGGTTAAGGCGCCTGCCTCCTACACCTAAGAACGCTGGTTCCAATCTCCAGTTCCCACGTTTAGCCAGATGCAAAGTGACACAAGGGCGCACTTGACCACAAGGGGGCATGCATCTGGATTTCGTTCAAGTCAGCTGAGAGACTGCTAGTGCACCCATCTCTATCTGTCTTCCTCTCCCTCTCTCTGTCTCTCTCCAAAAAAAGAGGCATTTTTCATATTTGCGATAATTATGAAATAAATATATATTATTATGTTGTTTCTTATTACAAAAACGTATAAGCACAGGATGAGAACACAGCTCAGTTGTAGCATGCTTTCCTAGCATGCATCAGGTTCTGACTTTAGCTTCTAAAACAAGGGTCTAGGGAAATGGTTCAGCAGGTAAGAGCTTTTACTTCAGTAAGCTTAAGGGACTGAGAGTCAGAGACCATCCAAGTTCAATTCCCCAGCATTCATGTTTTTAAAAAGTAAGCTGGATGTGGCCAGTCTGGTGCCATATATGTCTAATCCCAGTCCTGTGGTGGAAGGTGGGGGAGAGAGTGGAGACCAGAGAAGTTTTGGGGTTTGCTGACCACAACAGGAGCTCCAGGCTCAGTGAACAACTGCCTTTCAAAGAACCATGCTGATGAGCAATAGTGGAAGAAAGAACCATGTTGATGAGCAATAGAGGAAGAAGCATGCCGATGAGCAATAGAGGAAAAAGCATGCAGATGAGCAGTAGTGGAAGAAGCATGCAGATGAGCAGTAGTGGAAAAAGCATGCAGATGAGCAGTAGTGGAAGAAGCATGCAGATGAGCAGTAGTGGAAGAAGCATGCAGATGAGCAGTAGTGGAAGAAGCATGCAGATGAGCAGTAGTGGAAGAAGCAGATGCAGTAGTGGAAGATGATGCAGATGAGCAGTAGTGGAAGAAGCATGCAGAGATGATGCAGATGAGTAGTGGTGGAAGAAGCATGCAGATGAGCAATAGTGGAAGAAGCATGCTGATGAGCAATAGTAGTGAGCAGTAGTGGAAGAAGCATGCAGATGAGCAGTAGTATAAGAAGCATGCAGATGAGCAGTAGTGTAAGAAGCATGCATGATGAGCAGTAGTGGAAGAAGCATGCTGATGAGCAATAGTGGAAGACATAGATTTTCTCCTCTGGCTACCACACCTCCGTGTGTAAGGGCACATACATCTGTGCACACAAATATACCACACATCACATACACACACACACACACACACACACAAAATATTTGCCGTGAGTGGTGGTGTGCGCCATTAATCCCAGCACTTGGGAGGCAGAGGTAGGAGGATCACCATGAGTTCAAGGCCACCCTGAGACTACACTGTGAATTCCAGGTTAGCCAGGGCTAGAGCAGGATCCTACCTTGAAAAACCAAAATTAAAGAAATGAAAATATTCAAAAACCAAAATACTTTCTACAGTTATCCAGGTGTACCAGCCCATGCCTGGAATCCCAGAACTCAGGTAGCTTATGAGTATAAGACTGACCTGCGTTACACAGAAAGACCCTGTCTCAAGAAAGAAGGGGGAAGAAGAGAAGAAAGAGAGAAGAAGGAGAGAGGAAGAAGGAGGAAGAAGAAATAAATAAAATAAGCACCTTACTTTTGGTTAAATTTACGTTATGGAAGAGTCATGAAATTCTTGAAAGCTCACCTCAATTGAAATAATTCTAAATGAATGAAAAATAATGTGTGTTGGTATATTGAATCAGGTACTGACTGACTTGATAATGTCTAAAGAATGAGACACAGATCTCAATAGGTTTTAGATTCATTAATAACATAAAATTATGAGAAATATGAAAGATACAATAGGTTTAGCAGAGCACACATGGAAAAGATACAATTTTATCCCTTTTAAGAACCCTCAGAAATAAATATCAGATGTAAATTGAGTTTAATTAAAATAGATCAGAGATGATTTTCTTATCAGAATTAGCATGAATAGTTAATATAGACCCTTTGGGGGTTTAGGAGAGTGTGGGAAGAAATTATGCTAGCTTTTATTATACTCAGCTTTCTTTGTTGTTTATTGAAATGTGTCAAGTTTATTGCTAATATTTCACTGATGGTTCGTTCTTCATTTCTTCAATATAGGATTTGATTTAAAATAAAATCTGATATTCTGTCTGAAATTTTCAATTCCCACAAGCAGTATAATTCAATTAAGTTCCAAATATTTCTCTTAAAAATACAAAATAAAATCATTCTCTCTACATATGCTATATCTGCTCAGTTCCAAAAGGATAAAAAACTGCATTTGTTTAGTTTTGGTTCATCTATCACTTTGTACATTTTTATGGATTTTTATGTGTAATCACATTTGCAGAGGGGATTTTTATACAGTCTGCTCCATTTCTGCAGAGTTATTATCTTTCAGCCTTAAAATTATAAAAATTGATACACAATCTTGGGTTTCTTCTCCCTTGGAAAGTGATAGGGAGCCGTTCATCACTCACAGTGACAAGCCAAACTTGCTTTGTCTTCTAGTGAAAGATGACTTTGGTCCTTATTTCTTTTCTTTCCCCTGCTTGCTAACAATGGGGGAAGTGATAGTTGTGCCTTTAAAGTGCGCCTGGGGTGGGGGTGTGAAGAATAGCCTAGGTAAGAATCTGCATTTTTCTTCCAGAAGCTCATTCTTGATAAAGCATGCTATTTAAAGGGGATTGGTGGGGCGGGGGAAGAATCAGATTTCCACTTGCCTATCCCTTTTAGGCTGTTTTTTATACACCCTTTCCCCTGCCTCTCTCTACCAATTTGCTGCTTGCAAGATGACTGCTCTATCAGACATAAAATGCTGCCTTTTCCCACTTAACTATGCAACAGCTGCTCTCTGTACTTCTAGGGCAACCTTAATGGTGCTGTTATATTCCATTCAAACTTGAACACAGCAAGAGCAAAACCTACCTACGGGGATCATAAGTACTGATGGCATTTGCCGAGATCAGAAAACCTCACATATGGCATTCTATTTACCGGCGCCATTCCAGAGTGTTATCATTAAAACACAATTGTGCTTTACAGGTGTCAGCTGGGCATAGGTGAGGTTCAGAATCATTTTTATGCTCCTTCCCCATGGTTTGTGTTGAGGTTCATTTTAATCTCTGGGTTTGTGCAAAGGGCCATATAAAAATGCTATGTGCACATCAGTCTCTTAGAAGTGAACCAAATGTCAGCTTCCCTTTGAATGCCAAGTAGAGAAATCCCTTCTCCTATAAATATGGCAGAGGAAATGGGAGGTAGGAAGAAGCAGGGTGGTGCTTTGAAGGGAAGCACTCCCAGCATGCCCATCTCTGATGCCATTGCAGTTAAGAGCTAGGCCCTTGGTTTGCCAAAAAAATAAAATAAAATAAAAATTCTTCCTCTGATCAGAATATATGTGCATCACATATGTACTTGGTAACTCTTTCATTACCACAGATACAGAAAGCAGATCCACTGGAAATGAGAGGCAGCAAAAGGTACTGGTGGCATGAGGTGGCTTGAGTTTCACGTGCCTCAAAGGCTCCCATTTTCTTATACGTCCAGCCTCCTCTTTGTTTTTCCACCTATGAATATTTGTAAGGAAGGAATCATTATCCTGTAGGTGATACCTGTAATATAACTTGAAATATTTTTAAAAGATGCAACTTGTGTGTGTATTTATGTGTACACACGTGGTTGCAGGCATGTGGGATGGGGACTGAGGTTCTTCCTCAACCGAATGTAATCCAGAAGGTTCATCAATACTATTTGTGTTTGCCAATAATTATGATTGCCTTTCAGAAGATCATATTCATATATATATATTTGTATATATGTATATGACATCATAAAAGTGATCAACTATCGTAGGCTCTGAATAGAGGTCATAGAGTGATCTGGGCAATCATATATCGTTCATCCCAACCTTCAAGACAAGATGACTGAACAGTTATTATTTTTTTTAACTTTTTCTTTAGAGGCAGAAGGTTGGCACCCTCAATTAGAGAAAAGTAGATTGACTCAGTGCCAATTAACATGGGCCCGGGAGCAGCTCTTCCCTTTGTAACTTGAAGGAATTGTCCTTTTGGGCTTAGTTGCTGACCAATCACAGAGGAGCATAAACCAGGGCCTTTGTGGGTTTCTGAGAGAGGGTGACACTGAGCAAGCATGTGTTCTATATAGGAGTCCGTTTCCTCTTTCATGAAAACCTTGAGTTCACCTTGCCCTTCTGTGTTGCGCCACCCCTGTCTGCTCACAACTCAAGCCTGGAACTTGGGACTTTTGTGCCCTGTTTAAATAATACAGTGCACAGAGGTCTGGTGTGCAAATGTTCAAGCGGGAAGGCCTAGACAGATGATTGTGCAAAGGACCTCAGCCTCACCCGAGTTCTCTCAGGATGGTGGCACACCTCATCTTAAGTGAGGGAAAGGTTTTCTGAATGATAAGCCATAACTAACAGTAGAGCGTTTGTTTCCAGTTCAGATGGAGATGCCATAATTGTTTGCAACAGAAAACAGGTCTTTCTCTCCAGCGAACACCTGGATGAAAGCTGCTGCCCTCAGTCTAGCTGGTCCCACCATCTTCCTATCTCTGTCATGCTCTGGGTGAAGTTCAGGGTCAGAGGAAACCGGGCACCAGAGCTGTGGCACAGTTGCTCCCTCCTACCATGCTCCAATGCGTTGTCAAGAAAAATAAACTCACATTGTATCCTTTGCTGCTCATGCTTTTAAACCCAGGCTAGTCCCGTTCCTTTTGGTTTTTCCAGGCTGCATGAGCGGCCATTAACTACTTGTCTCCTTATATTCAGGAGAAGAACAGAGGTGATTGTACTCACATCCTAGGGAGTTATCCTTTAGGTAATCAAATGAAAACAGTTCATTCCAAGCCTGCTCGGCAATGTACTTCCTGCTAATGGAAAGTAAACACTGTGTCACTTTCATAACACACTTAGAGAAGAGGCCTGGCGAGCGCTCTTCACATCTGACAAGGATGGGAAGTGCTGCTGCCTGCTCCCGGGGCGCTGGACACCCCTGGATGGCTCTCCAACGAGCAGAACAGGCAGTGCGGCACACTGGGTAACATTTTCAAACGCATCCTGCTTAAACTCAAACTAGGAAGGTAATTTGCAACTTCACTTCAGCCTGTGTACTTTAAGAGAGCTAAACTGTTTAGATTTGAGTTAGTGTGAAATCTGTTCTTGACTCAGCCCATTCATATTGCAGATTCTCAGAACTATAAATAAGATATGTTTAATTTGAGCTGGAGAGATAGCTTAGCAGTTAAGGCACTTGCCTGCAAAGCCAAAGAAGCCTGGTTCTATTCCCCAGGACCCACGTAAACCAGATGCACAGGGTGGTGCATGCATCTAGATCATTTGCAGCAGCTGAAGGCCCTAGTGCACCAATTCTCTCTTGATCTGCCCCTCTTTCCATCAAATAAATAAATAAAAATAAAGTAATTTTAAAAATATGTTTAATTTATCAATTTGCTTCCAGGAAGCCCTGCATTTTGTATCTTTTGAAATTGAAGCAATTCTACTTTAAAGACTCTCAAAGAAGAGATTCTATAGGCAAATAAGTCATTTAACAATTGGGTCTAGTAATACCGACATTGTCTGGTTTCTGTTTCTGCATTCTACATGGAAATAAAGGCTGCCGCTGACTCTCCTTCCTACCCATATTTCTTTTCCTAAGCCTACTCTTGGCTGGGTTGAACAATTCCGATGTTCTCACATTGTTTTCCCACCCCCACCCCTACCTCTTGCATGCACACTTTTCTAATCTCTTGTCTGGTTCAACAGTAATAGCACCTGAGAGTTGACCATCTCCCTAATTATAAAACCTGACATCTAACCTCTTGAGAAATCTAACACTGGATGAACTCAAGCAGTTCAATTTTCATTTTTAAATCCATTTAGCAAATATTTATTAAGCCAGCTAAGTAGAAGAAAATGTGCTCAATCTAATGGGAGTCAGGAGGGAAATGTAGGTTTCCTATCTTCAAAGGATCATAAATTTTAGTCTTCGGATAGCTCAGTAGAAGGACATGGTAATGATCCCAGAGATAGCACAAGGGGAGACTATTCTTTGTTGAGTGACAAAAGATGGGTCCCTACACGTTCTACAGTGACTCCCAGAGGCTGGAATGCAGACAACGAGGGATTAGACCTTCGAAAGAGATGGATTTTCTTTTCCATGCCTACTGGTAATGAGGCACATGTGAGTCTCTGCTCTCTTTTAACTTACAAGTCACTGGAGAAATAACCCTTTGAGCATTATGCCTGAATGTTCCAGGCAGAAAGATAACAGAGGCAATAAATGTACTCCAGATATACTCTAGCTTCATTTCTTAAGATGGTCAAATGAAGAAGAGTGCTAAGGAGCATCTCCTTAACTAAATCCTTTTAAGGCTGTGACTCTAACCTAAGGGTCCTTCAAATAAGATTTAGTGCTATAAGGACATGGGCTGTAGCTTGTACTGCTACTAAAATTTATGGGCTTATGCATTTCACAGAGGGGCAAGACTTCTGAGGCATGAAAGGTGACTGAGGGGAAAATAAATAATGAGAACGTATTGTTATGTTTTGACACTGTAATGTATCCCACAGCCTCCTGTTTTAAATGCTTGATCCCCAGCTGGTGGCACAATTTTGGAACATTCTAGAAGCTTCAGGAAGTGGGGACCTAGCTAGAGGAAAGAAGTCAGTAGGGCTGGGTCCTTGTGGGAATATTATCTCTCACCACTTCCTGTTGTTCTCTGCTTCCTACCCACCATGGTGCAAACAACTCTTCTGCACATGATCCTGCCACCATGATGCTCTTTCTGCTCAAGAACATAGGGCCAAGCCACCCCAGATTCATGGACTCACCCTCTCAAACCGTGGGCCAAACATAGTCCTTTCTTCCTTCCTTATGTTGTTTCTGTCAGGTAGTTTGCTTATAGTGACACAAAGCTAACTAATACACCTATAGTGCCATACATTCCCTGACATTATCGGTCTTTAGGGAAGCTGAAACTAATCTACTGCCAACAGAAGCAAGACACCTGTGTTCAAGGAGGGGGGTACAGCAAATACCTCAGACAAGGAAGAAATTATATTTGTTCCCTGCCCCCAAATACAGGTTTAAATAACTTCTCCTATCTACTAGGCACATTGGAAAGTGCTGTGTCTTTGTGACCTGGGAGGCTTGTGTAGTGGAGAACTAAGCGAGAACTTGTATAGTACTGATTTTTAATTTCAGCACTCCTAATATTTTTGCTCAATGATAGTTAAGATATATACATAGATGGCTTTCATTACTTTAAATGAGATCCTATTGATTTTATTTTACTTATAATTTTAATGTCAATTTATGAAATCATTTCAAACTACCTAATATGTGAATTGTCCAAGTTCTTGGTGGCCAAGTCTACAGATACTTGATGCATGGTGCTTTGAGTGTGTATTGAATGTGGCTTGCAGAGAATAATAGTTATAATAGTCTGCGACTGTACACAAAAGGGCAATTTCTGTGTTTTAATAATACTTTCCCTTTTCAGATACTTTTTCTACTCTTACCAAATATTTTGGTTAACTTTGTATTTTTCAGTTTTCTGAAACAAACCATACAGCAGGGACTATATGTTCCTAAAATATTTTGCTGTTTTTTTTTTAAATAACATGTATTTATTTATTTGAGAGAGTGAGAGAAAGTGAACATGGGTGCACCGGGGCCTCCTGCCATTCCAAACTCCAGACACATGTTTCACTTTGTGTGTCTGACTGTATATGGGTACTGGGGAATCAAACCCAGACCATAAAGCTTTAAGCACTGAGCCATCTCTCCAGTCTCCAATATTTGATCTTTGTTTCTCAATTCCTGCTTGTATTACTTATACTCTTATGTTCTCATCATTTTCTTGCTCCTAGGAACATGCTTATTTTATTTTTATTCATTTTAATAAACCTACTCCATGTGCAAAATTAGAGTTCTCTATGTTTCATATATCTATAGGCACGTGTATGTATAGTGCGCATATGTGTACACTACTAGTTCATGTGTGTGTAGGTGGGGTGCTCATGAACATGTATGCGGAGGCCAGAGGATGATGTTGCTTTCCACTCTATTTTTTTGAGACAGGGTCACTCACTAATGTTGGAGTTCGCTGTTTCAGCTAGCCAGTGAGCCCTGGGAATACACCTGGCTATGTCCCCCAGCACTGGGATTACACATACCTGCCACCACACCTGGCATTTTATGTGGGTTCTTGGTATGCAAACTCTATTTTATTTATTTTACTTTATTTTTAGATTTCTAGGCAATTTAAGTATGTTTGCTTAAAGTTTAATTATTAATCTCTGGTATTACTGCATCATGGTCAGAACCTGCAGCAATTATAATTACTTCCTTTTTAAAATAGTTTATTAATTTTGATAGCCCATTATAAGACTAAGGTTTTCATAAGCAAAACCAAAGGAGGACCAAGATTTTTGTAAGAATTTCATTATGGTAATTTTGCAATTTCAAGTTGGATAGATATACATTTATTCTATTCTATACATTTTATGATATTCTCATCTTTAATTATCCCTCCTTCCTTTTGGAGACAGGTTCCTGTGTAGCCCGTGTGGCTTTTAACTCCCTATATAGCCAAATTAACCTTGAATTCCTGATTCTCCTTCCTTCATCTTCAAAGTACTGGGATTACAGGCATGTACCACCACATGTAGCATTTACATCATTTTTAAATATTTTTAATGTCAAAGACAAAGAAAAACACAATTGTCACAGACTTTAGGCTTTAGTTCTCATATGTCTCTGTTTTATTGTTTTATTGCTGTGTGTGTGTATGTGTGTTAACTTGTGTGTGGGGTGCACATTGCACATGCACGTGTGTGTGTGCATGTACATGTGCATGTGGAAGCCAGAAGTTGATGTCAGCTATCTTCCTCTATTGTTCTCCCACCTTATTTATAGAGACAGACACTCTCATTTGAACCCAGAGCTCACAATAAGCTAGTCTAGCAAGCCAGCTTGCCACGGGGATTGCCCGTGTCCACCTTTTGGGAGGTGGGATTACAGATGCACTACCATACCTGACCAACATTCATGTGGGTAGTGGGGATCTAAACTCATATTCACTATCTTCCCAGCTCCACATCCAAATGGTTTTGGTATACATTTTTTTCTTATGCAAAAGAGTCTTAGGGATCCCAGTCTAACCTTGAATTTACTACAGATCATCCCAAGTACTGAGATTATAGTTATACATCCCCACACCAAGTTTATGTGGTATTGGGATCGAATCCAGACTTCCAGGACTGCTATGCCAGCACTCTACCAACTGAGCTATATCCCTACGTAAAGTACTTTTGTTCTTCTTGGTTTTCCATGGCATGGTCTTGTTCTAGCTCAGACTGACCTGGAATTCACTATGCAGTCTCAGGGTGGCCTCAAACTCACTGTACTCCTCCTACTTCTGCCTCCTGAGTGCTGGGATTAAAGCCATGTACCACCACACTTGGCTAGTTAAAGTTTTTGATGAATGTATTAAAATGCTGCCCGATTTGTCACTATACAATCAACAATTTCTTCATCAAGACTTTAATGTAGTAATGAAAATGACACTATCATTTAAAAAATTTTGTCTTAAGCTTTACCTGGGCTCAATTTTTTAAATTTATGAGTTGTATTATTGTTATCATTATCAGTTATGTACACACTCAGTGTGTAAACAGCACATGTTGGTACCATCCTTAGCCTCCTCCCTATCCTGCCTCTTCCAAAGGGACCCTCCTCATTGGGGATGCCAATTATCCCCATGTGAAATGTAGATCATTCATAGTGGGGGTATCTATCAGTTATGGCAAAGAGGCAATGTCTCTGTGAATAATGTCCCAACTTGTGGCTCTAACAATCTTTCCACCCCCTCTTCTGAGATTTTCCCTGAGCCATGTTGAGTTCGTTTTAGTTTACTTCAGTGATGAGGTCTTGGGAGCATCTGTGTCTCTGGATCTCTGGTTAGTAGGAGTTGAGTGTTCTCTGTGTCTATCTCCTTCTCCCTTGTGCTGGTACCAGGTTCACCGAGAAAGCAGCACTCTTGCTCATTTCCCCCATTACTCTATGGTTTCAGCTGGGGCCCTGGTGAGGTGTGATGGTCTGATTCTCTCCTCAGGTTCTGCATCCATCTGAAAAAGAGAAGCAAATTCTCCAAGGGGGAGTGAATTCAGCACTGAATAAATGGGCTAACCATTATTATTTTAGAGAGAATTTAATAGGTGTAGGCCCTCTTGTAGCCCAAGATTGGTGGGAGCTTAATATTGGAGAGTGAACTTGTCTTTTGGATATGATTCTGACTTGTTTCCCAGTCCCAGTTATGGGTTCCGTACCACTGAGTATATCAGTTAGCCAATTCAAGAGAAGTTGGTTACCCACCATGGCTGTGTGCCACTATTGCACTTGGGTCATATCAGGTTGTTTTTGCTGTTGAATAGCTTAGACCACAAGTTGCTTGGACAGATGTTGGCCATTTTCCCCCAGTAGCTCATGTAGCATCTTCTGGCACTAAACAAGCTTACTCTCTGGGGACTGACTCTCTTCCAGATTCCAGCCAGGTCTCTCCATGTTCCATACCAACAGCATATGGTGTCTTTGGCAGTAGGGTCTTACCAATAACCTTTGGTGGGTAATAAAGTTGAGCTCAAATTTAAACTTCTGCTTTCTTTATATATGTGAGATGCCTTTATAAAGTTTAAAAAAATATACCCTTTGTTTTTATTAAAGTAATTTCTAATTGGATTTATATTTAATAAATTTGTAGTCATTTTTTTAAAAAGAAATTTGAAATCTCACAAAAACATGGATTTTTCTGTCTTAACCAAGACATTTGGCTAACTTCTATCACATTAATTTATATATTCCATGTTTATGTGTATGTATTTTCATGTTTTTTTCCTTTTTAGCTTTTATTTATTCCAGTGATAAGAAGGTAAATTTTTGAAAGGTAGAAAAGTTTTACTTATTGTAATCATCTAATTCATGGGTCATTAATTTTTCCTTTTCTTTATGTATGATGGAAAATTTTACTTCTCTCCACCCATGTACTGAGTAATGTTTATATATAATTATATATAAAGCCAAAGATTCTTATTATTGTCTTATATTGATTATTACAAGATTGATAATTACTACAGTTAAAATTATTTTAACTTTCATCTTTAAAGTTGTAATTTTATTTGCATCTATTATTTGAGAATAATGCTACAGTTTGAATTTGCTTTATTGCCTGCCACTATTCTCTGACACTTTGAGTTCCAACACTTAAAGTTCCTGACATTGATTAATTTTACTTATTTCTAGAATATATTTACATAATTTCTCAGAACTTGTATATGGGTGGTATATTTTCAGAGACCTCACACATCCAAATAAGTCTAACTGTTGCTTTTAAATCTGAAAGCCATCTGGCCCTGTGAGAAATTCATGAGTAACCATTCATTTCCTTCACAAAAAAATATTAAGAGTTCAGTCTTCTTTGAAGTTTGTAATTATGAAGGAAAAGTCTGGCAAAGAGGGAAAGTTTTCATTAAAAGATGAAATATTTCAAACCTATGCCATTGTACAAAGCTAATTAAATTCGGAAAAGATAACCTATATCTAGATTGAATATTATAGATCATTTTTACATACATTTCAGATCACAGTCATTTATTGAAAGAAATAAAAAGTTAAGAATTAGGTAAATTTCCAGTGTGATTTTTGTTGTTGTTATACTTAAATTGTGAGATGGGATCTCCTGTCTTGCTACGTAGGCTAGTTTTCTCTAACTGCAATCCCATTTCTGCCTCCCAGGGATGTGATGACAGGCTGTCATGCCAAGCCCAATCAGATTTTTAGTGACATGATTTTGGTTTTGCCTTAATGTTGTAAAAGCCTAGTATGTGTCCAATTCTTTCTGGAATATAGATACATCTTTTCCCATTGATTCCTTTTTCTTAGTTCAGAAATGTGTTTGCTGATATATTTCCCATTTTAAGATGCCTTGAATTTAAGATGCCTCATTGATTCAAATTTCCATGATGCAGATTTGGAGATGTGAGTGTGTGTAGCGGGGGTTATACTGGTATATCTACACATATGAGTACATGTGTTGTCTGAACTTATGATATAAATTGTGCATGTATTTTTCATATAAATTTATATAAATAAAATACATAAATATATTGTGTACATATGTACTTTACCCACACACATATATATACTGCACAAATCAGTAAGAATATAACCTCTTGCTTTCACAATTGTAAAAAAGCAAAAGACTGGATATATAGCCTTATAGAGATAGTAAAACACTTGCCTACACAGGGCCCTGTTCATCCCAGTGCATGCACACGTGCACGCATGCACACACACACACACACACACACACACGTCTCCATATCTGCATCATGGAGATTTGAATTGCATACCTTTTTTGCTGTTTTGGTTTGTCTTTTTTTTTTGGTCTTTCTGGTTTATTCCATGACAATGCAGGTTTACTAGTTTATTAGTTTTGTAGTGTGTGTGTGTATGTGTGTTTGTGTGCATGTCTATGTATGGATGTTTGTAGGTGTGTGGGTGCATTTATGTGTATGAGTTCATGTGCACATGTGTTCGTGTGTATGTGGAAGACCCTGAGAACAACCTAGGCCCCCTTCCTAAGGGACACCATCCTGTCTGCCTGAGAGCGGATTTCTGATTTGCCTCGACAGTTCACCAATTAGGCTAAACTGAGTAGTCAGCCAGCCTAGCGATCCTCCTGTCTCTGCCTCGCCAGCCTTGGGACCACAGACATGTAACTATACCCGGCAATTGCATGACTATTGGGATCAAAATCAGGTCCTCCTGTTTGCAAAGCAAGCACTTTATTCATGACTTATCTCCCCAGCCCCTCGGGTCTTTTACTTAATTTTTTTTTGCTTAATTTTGATCTCTTCTATTTTCTCTACATGACATTTTAAGCATGAGAATGCTTGCTTTGCTGCAAGCTGTCACTTATGTGTTTCTATTGCCTTGAGTGCACATATTCATTTACACTGGTATTTCAGTTTATTGTTACATGCATTTCTTCTTTGTCACATTCTTCTTTATATTCTGGCCATATCTGTTTTCCCTCATTTGTATTCTTTATTTCCCAAACTCCATACATCCTGATATTTTCAGAGAATATATCCTTTTGTAATCTGTAGATTTACACAATGAGGATAGTGGTGGTGATGATGATGAGAACAAACAGGATGGACTTAATTAGTAGCATTTCCTGTATTAATACATTTCCTCTTCATACATGGTACTGACAGATTCTCCATCCCAACATAAGGAATCCGAGTTCCATAGACTAAGTATCTAATGCATGGCAGGGCTGTGATGTAAAGTGACATGATATATGTGTGTGGTAGGGACATCCAACATATGAACAACTGCACAATAGCCAAGCTCTTGACCACTCAGCTGCATCTCTAGCCATTGAATTTGACGTTAGCTCAGAAATCTGGTTTATAAATCCCCATACTTAGCCACAAAACCCTAACTGTGGATACCACATTATATAAACTATAATTTAAGATGTTGGGGAGCTAGCTCGGTGGACAAAGTGCCTGGCTTGCAAGTATGAGCACCTGCATTTGATCTCCACTAACACTGCAAAAACAGCAAACACGGTGGTGGGGAGTCAACCACAGGAGGATCCTTGCAGCTCACTCGTCAGCCAGTCTAGCCTGATTGGTTAGCTCTGGGCCAATGAGAGACCCTGTCTCAAGAAAAGTAGCTGGCATTCCTGAGGGTGACACCCGAGGTTGTCTTCTGGCCTCCACATGCACATGCATCCACATGCATCCACACGCACATGCATACATGTTTTTAAACGCATACATTATTGAATCTGTGGGACACTGGGTACATTATTTTATGCTAATGTATTTTCATTATTGTTCTGGTTAGAACTGTTAGTATGACATCGACCCTCTGACTAGATTTTTTCCTATTGCATTGTATTGTAGGCACAGTATGGTGCATCGGATCTCTAGAAGTAACCTTTTGAAGGCTTTATGAATTCATTTCAAGTAATCTATAGCATTTGCTAAAATTGAACACATAAATCTCAAAAGTTATAAATGATTCAAGTTAGAGAACTGAAACGGCATGCCTGTTGTTGTAAAAAGGAAATCCTGCAATGTGTGACAACATGCTGCAGCCTTCAGGACATGATGCTCAATGAATGAAGCCAATCACTGGGAAGTAAAACCAGCCAGGCACGGTTATGCTCATGCCTCTACTCGTGGGCCTCACATTCACACTGTGCTTTGTTCTTTCTCCTCACTCTTCAACAAAGACAGACTTGTCTATACACAACCAGCATTCACCTCCCGATAGCTTCATCTATACTCAGAGCAAATGATGCCCTGAGAACCCCTTTCTCAGATCTGAAGTTGGAGAGCAAACTGTGTAAATACCATTCAGATTTTCTGCTACATAACAGTTATTTATCCAGCATGATTCTACTTAATTTTTTTTTTTTTTAATTTTTGCAGAGAGACACAGAGAGAGACAGACAGAGGGAGAGGGAGACAGATAGAGATGGGCACGCCAGCAGTCTCTCAGCTTCTGTGAACGAAATCCAGATGTGTGTGCCCCCTTGTGGGCAAGTGCGGCATTGCGCCCTTGCGTCACTTTGCATCTGGCTAAACGTGGGACCTGGAGATTGGAACCAGGTTCTTAGGCTTAGCAGGCAGGCGCCTTAACCACTAAGCCATCTTTCCAGCCCATGATTCTACTTTAAAGAGTTTAGAGATTTAGGTATGACTGAATTTTATTCTTTTCTTTTGCAATTTGATACACCTATTTTGTCTGCAGAAATTTCTCCAAATGATTAGTTTTCAGTTGATAGCTATCTTATCAAACGCCCCTCCATTTCAGCATTTATTTTTGCTCTGTGTGTGTATGTTAGAGACACAGAGAGAGAATGGGTGCGTATTCTCTGTGTGTTCATGGGTGTGAGTGTTTGCATGTTATTGCCAATGCACTCGTGTGGAGATCAGAGGACAATTTGGGGTGCTGCTACTCACCTTTCACCTCATTTGAGGAGAGTCTCCCATCCCACTATATTCATGGCAGGGATCACAAAAGCTGCCCAAGCGTCTGACTTTACACCAGGTCTGAGGATCTGAACTCAGTCCCCACGCTTGTGCAGAGCCCTTTGTTCACTGAACCATCTCCTCATTCCTTACACCTCTTATCGTGTTTTTAAGAACATAGAAGGGAAACACACGGACAGTGAAGTTGGGCCTCGTCCGCATAATCCTGAGATGACATTAGACAGTTGCCATCTCTGTTTCTCTGGCTGGTTTTCTGATGCTCCCTGCCCCCACCCCCAACACTTGTCATCATTGTTCACGTTGCAGCCGGCTTAC
This sequence comes from Orientallactaga sibirica, assembly GCA_036365145.1. Classification (NCBI taxonomy): domain Eukaryota; kingdom Metazoa; phylum Chordata; class Mammalia; order Rodentia; family Dipodidae; genus Orientallactaga; species Orientallactaga sibirica. Next base: position 7,285,276 of record JAEOAD010001030.1, read on the forward strand.
ATCTCAGTCCTACTCTCAGTTATGTCTCATAAAATAAGGCAATTAGCCAAGAAGTGGGTTTGAAAGCCTCCATGAGAAAGAGAACAGAGAGAAGTCAGAAAGCACAGACTCCCTGGAGTGGCCCCAGTCCAGTTTAAATTGTCATAGAATGGCAAAGCTAAATGCGGTTTCCCTCATAGTTTGTTTTCTTAAATTCATCTCTGCTCTGTCATTACTTTGACCACAAAGACAAAGTGTTCTGTCGTCACTAAATTACTTGCCCAGTCAGGGAAAGACATTTATATTGGTTTAATCCTCATTCAGCTATGAAAATGTGCCCTCTTTTTCTCATGAAACTCAATTCATTATAGGAAATTCTCACTGGTGACATGAGCAAATGGAATTATCCCATTGGGTTTTACTGCTCTAGAAAGCAACTCCTTCATTGACGAAAGAAACCACACTGGATTAAGGGAAGGAAAACGTTACACTAAATGACAAGGGTGCCGCATGTGAATTTTCTCCCTGAGGGTTTTCTTGTGACTTGGACCCCTGATACTTAAAGTCCATTTTACTATACTGCTATCTCAAATTTTCATACATCAGATGAAAACTACCATGTTTTTGAAAGGACATTAGCTTTGGACCCTTTGCCTGCTCGCCTAATGCAGCCTCAAGCTAAGTGTATTCTGATGAATAGTCTTGTTGTGACTACAGACTAAAGCTCATTTGCCCCTGGTTTGAAAGCTCTGGATATAAGGGAATTACAAAAGTACTTCCCGTCTCTCTTCCTGTCTTTTGACATGTTGGCCTCAAACTTTTTAATTAAAACAACTTAGTTCTGGTAGTAAAAAAAGAAACAGTGTATTTTCATTTTTAATATATCTTACCAATACTGTGGCCTTCTGCTAGTAACAGCAGAACATGCTCACTCTTTCACATGTAATATGCATATCGATTTTAGTTTTCAAGAGATATATCCCCATAAATCTTTGTAAGCTTAAGTACTGACTAGAGGAGCATATACACACATATTAAAAATCTGCAGGAAAATAATGAGACTCCATGTTAACTGATCTTTATTGTATTTATTTCCAGCTTGAAGACTTCTACCACAGAAATTGAGCCTTTAAGAAATAAAATTTGAAAAGCACAGTATTTTTCAAAATTCCATATCCTGTATTATAAGGGGAAAATGTTTTATTCAGGCAGTAATGCTGAGATTCCGTAGCACTGCTCACAGGTTCCTGTTCAGAGTGTACTCAGTGTAGAAGCTGCCCTCTTTGTTATTTTCTCTGTGTGTTACCAGCAGTCTTTGTGGGTGCTGCAGCTGAAAGCAGCATGCACAGATTCTATTCAAGGTACTGCCCACACTTCACGAGGTGTCATTCACAAAGTCCCTGGCAAAGCAGTGTGACAATATTGACAGGAGGTGCTTCCAGTGTGGGTGCTATTGTGGACCCGTCTGCTGTGGCTGCCATGTCCTTGAGTATTGAGGTGTCAGAAGTTTATCTCCAGCGTGGAGGGTATGGAAGGGAAGGAAAGGCTAGACCATGGCTAACTGGGATAATGCACCAGGTTTCACCCGCAAGACAGCAGGTGTTTATGGTTTTCCCCAGAACATTCTCTTCCTGCTGCCAGTGTTGAAGAAAGACAAGTTGGGTAAGCGTTCTCATTAGGATTCTCCTCTCCACCTTCAGTCCCCCTAATACTCCCCTTCCCTCTCCTCTCCCCTTATTGTCCCATTCTCCTCTGTGTTTTCTTCCTCCTTCCCCTACTCATCGCTCCTCTTCTTCACCTGCCCCCATATCACCTGCCTTCCATCCTCCCTCTCCTCCTGCGCATCCTTGTACCCATCTCTCTCTCTCTCTCTCTCTCTCTCTCTCTTCCAACCCATTCCTTCTTCTTGGCCAAAGCTACTTGGGAATATAAATTATAAATCTTTGAGAAGGGGGCTGGAGAGATGGCTTAGCAGTTAAGGCGTTTGCCTGTGAAGCCAAATGACCCAGGTTCAATTCCCCAGAACCCACATAAGCCAGATGCACAAGGGACACATGCATCTGGAGTTCATTTGCAGCGGCTGGAGGCCCTGCTATGCTCATTCTCTCTGTCTCTCTTCTTGCAAATAAATAAATAAATTTTTTAAAAAAATCTTTGAGAAACCATACAATCTTTTCTCATGCTCCTTTACCCCTTTCACAATGGGGAGAGCACAAACACCAAGCTGAATAAACCAGCAAGGCTCAGGAAACTATCACATCCAGGGTTTCGTCAAACTCTCTGAACCCTGCATTAGTGACTCCAGGAAGAATAACTAACTGAACTGGACTTTAGCAAGAACTTCAGCTATGTATTTCCCAGAGATTGGCTTGAGAAAGAAGTTTTTCCCATGCCAGCTACCATCAGAAGTGGATGGGGCAATCCCCACTCCCATTCCAAACATATCCAGCACGCACTGTCAGTGCTACAGTGCTTTTAAAGACTGCCCATCCGGGTCTGAGGTTCACCCAAAGCTGAGTGACGTTGGACTCTCAGACTTCCTTATGTAGGAAGTCAAGTCCTCAGTCAGGCATGGTGGCACATGCCTTTAATCCCAGGAGACTGAAATTGGAGGATTGCTGTGAGTTTGAGGCCAGCCCGAGGCTACATAGTGAATTCCAAGTCAGCCTGGGCTAGAGTGAGACCCTAACTTGAAAAAATCAAAACAAAACAAAAAGATTGTCAACACTAAGTCTTGCCCTTTAGGTATTGCACATGTGCTACCATTTTGGCCAACCACACTGCACGTGCGTGCGCACACACACAGACACACACAATGTGCATCAGCCAGCACTTGGCTTCATTCCATTTCTAGAATGCATCTTTATTTACATGATCACAACCACTGATTCATGTTTTCCTGAACTTGAGGCAATCTAAGAAAGCCAAACCCAAAGTTACCCTCTTTCTGACAGCTTTACCAACAATACGTCCTGCGCTATTCACTTTTGCACACCCTGGTATGTGGCTTGGGGTCCATAGCATATGGCTTGGGCTCTTTGATCCTTTTGTGTCAGTGATCATCTACATGCATGCATGTGTGTCTTGCTCTTTCATTGTTGCATTCTTTGCCCATGGGTCCAAACCTGCCATGTTGTAACCACTAAGTGCATGACTTTTAACATCATTTTTAACATAGGTCTTGGGCGGGGGAGATAGCTTAGCTTGTAAAGTACTTGTCCTAAAATCATAAGGACTTGAGTTTGAGCCACTCAAATCCGAATTAAGAACCTTTTAGATGTGGTAGTGAATGCTTATAATCCCAGTACTTGGGAGGCTGAGACAAGTGGGTCCTTGGCACTCACTGACCAGCCAGTCTAGCCTACTTGACAAGTTCCTGAAAGACACTATTAAAAAAAAAAAAGTAGACAGTGCTCACAAATAAAAAAGATATGTCTTTACAGATCATATGTAAGTTTCTGCTTCACACGAAGGTATGCATGAAATATTTTCTAGGGGTGCTAAAAAGTAAAACAAAATTCCAAGTTATCAATGGTAGAGTGTTGCTCTTAAAAATTAGATGAATGGGCTGAAGAGATGGCTTAGTGGTTAAGGCGCCTGCCTGCCAAGCCTAAGAACACCTGTTCGATTCTCCAGGTCCCACATTTAGCCAGACGTAAAGTGACACAAGTGTGCAATTCCCCACTTGCCCACAAGGGGCGCACACATCTGGAATTCATTCACAGCAGCTGAGAAGCCACTGGCACACACATTCTCTCTGCCTCTTCCTCTCTGTCTCTCTCAATAAATAATAATAACAAAATAGATGAGTGTTTTTCATAAATGCAGTGCCTGAAATGAGTCTTCGAATTAGCCAGAAGCTAACAGAAGGCAAGACTTTTCTTATAGTGAAGAGTTATGTAATGAATGTCATCTGATTCCTTCAAATGTGGAGAAACCACTACATACCAGACTCCATTCCTGAGTCTGTAGGGGAGAGCACACATCCTTGCTTCTTCCAGCTTCCAGAGACCATGCCCACTCCTTGGTGCATACCTGCTTCCTCCACCTTCAAGACAGCTATCACCACAGCTCTCCTTTGCTCTGACCCTGCGCAGTCATCACATGTCAGCCTTGGTGTCACTTTCCTCTGCCTCTTCCTTTTGCTTAGGAAGACCCTCAGGTTGTATTGGGAAGATACTTTCCTTACCTCGAGATACTTGCCTATCGTATCTGAGAAGTTCCCTTTGCCAAATAATGTAATATGTTCACCAGTTTTAGGGACTAAGACATGAGAATCTCTGAAGGAGCATTATTCTGCCTATAATATCTCATGATAGAAAAAGAATACAGCCTTCCCCAGGAATTCCCCAGGGACATTTTCCTCCTTCCTTCATTTCCTTCCTCCCCATTCTTGCCCCATTTACTGTTTTTTGTTTGTTTGTTTGTTTTGTTTTTGTTTCTTTTAGGTATGTGTTGATTCTCCACTAAATGCCAGGCAATTATTTTAGCCCACACTAAGGATACCAGCAGAAGTTACTTGATTTTCTTTTTTTCTCTTTAATTTCTCAAACAAAGCTATTGTGATAAGCCTCACCCAACGGCCTTTCAAAATACAATGTATGGACCCTTCATAAGCAAGTTTGCGCATATTACTTTTGAACATCTGAACATCCAGAATGAGAGAAAAGTGCAGAGATAATGCCCCCTTGCTACCTACGCTTTTTGACAGAAGTGTCTGACAACTGAGCAAGTGCTGACCATGTGTCTGCATTTATAAAAAGGTACATGAGTGATGTGCCGCCATTATTTAAAAGCCGTGTGCTATATGAAGAAGGTGCTGTACAGCATTGCATTTCTAGACAGGGTGGGATGGTGGGCAGATTCTTGTCTGGGTATCACAGCTTCCTGAATTTGCGCTTGAGAATAGAGGCATTGGCAATCCTTCTTATGCTTTAAACTCTCTGTCGCCAGGTCTAAAATAACTGGGGCCTGGCAGAAGCCTAGACCAGCTATGTCCCAGATTCGGAGCACTGATGTTGGTATTTCCTTTCCCCACTAAACTCCACTTGTGGAATATGTAATGCCAATCTACCTTGCAAAGCCATCTGATAGGAGCACATCATCCTGTAAGCATTTCTGACACTCAGTGTCACCATGCGTCTACTTTATCACCCTCCTTTTTACAAGGTACCACAGATAACACGTTAAGTTCAGCTGTGATTAATGGGACATTTCCCCCATTGACTTCCTGAGCACCAGACTACTAAGAAAAATGTGCTTGTTGATAAATCTCGTGAGATAAGAGCTGTGTTATGTAAGCGCTCTGGGCAGACATTCCCGTGCATATTATTATGACAGGGTGGTACTTTGCAAAGTTCAATTTAATCGACTAGGTCTCTTGTCCTATTGATTTTTGCTTCTGTTGGATGAGAATAACAAATACTGATAAGGCTGAAACTCATGCGTACATGATAGAATGATCTCTTTGCTGCTCATATATTTATTTTATAACCACTTGCAGAATATTGTCCACACTTTGAAAATATTTTCGGAAAGTAAAAAGGATAGAGGTTTTTGTAGAGACCATTTTGTGTGTAAGATTCATCCTTCCAGTTAGATCAGTCTGTGGAGATCTTTATGAAAGTAAAAGGGATAGAGGTGTTTATAGAGCTCTTTTTGTGTGTAAGATTCACCCTGTCATGCCCCCTTTATCAACTCTAATCTGTGATCAATGAACTTGTATCTTGAAGCCACACTGCAATGTCAACATCTCCCAGACTTGTCAGGGTGGGGGTTTTCTCATGCTTCCATGTCATTGCTTGAACTACTTCTTCTGCCTGAAGCACATTTTTTGGTAACTTCCTGTTTCATCTTAAGACCCATATTAAACAGCCATCACCAAAATTAGTGAAAAGCTCTTTCCTGAAGTCATTTAGCACTCTGTATAATCCTTCTACTATAATTATTTATTATCTGCAATCATAATATATAACAAAAATAAGAATATATAGGGACTGGGCTCAGTTGTTAAAGTGCTTGTCTTGCAAGCGTGAGGACATGAGTTTAATCATCAAAACCCACATAAGATAGCTGGGCATGATGGGGTACACTTGTAATCCTAGCACTGGGGAGATAGAGGCAGCCATCCCTAGGGCTCCCTAGCCAATCAGTCTAGCCTGTGTGGTGAGTTCCAGGCCAATGAAAGACCCTGTCTCAGAAGAAATGGCACTCAAGATTGTCCTCCGGCCACTACACACACATCTGTGTATGCTCACTTGTATACACATTAAGATGCACACGCATACATAAAACAGCAACTTGTTATAGTAAAGTTTGTCTCCCCTATAGGTGGTAAGCTTCTTGGGGTGGGGACCATGTCACTTTCATGTTTGTATTCCTGCCCTGTCCTGCCCAAACAAATCATGGGCTTCAGCGAGAGCTTATTAAATAACTTTGTGCCCACAGTGATAGCAACTAGTCAAGAGATAGTCCAACCACTCCTTTATATTTCTTTTCTAGTAAAAAAAAAAAAAAATGTAAAGTTCTTAATGTAAAAACCTTCTCCGATGATGAAAGCGGGAACTGTGAAACTTGAAATCCTCTAATATAAAATGTTCATGTGGGTAGATCCAAGAGAGAAGAAAGTAAGCCTCAGGGATTTTCACTCTGAAATCCACGGATTTGCTTTCTTGTTGTTTTCACCTCTTCCCAGTAATTCCAAGTGATGGAGGCATTTTGCAGGGGTTAATCTACACGTAATGAAGTTTCAAAGAAATCATATACTGTACTCTACTCATGGGTTCTGGGGGTTTCTTTTCTAGGCAGCATGGTACAAAAGTGATAAATAAGCTGATGTTTATCGCTGTAGGCAATACCCTCTCCCCCATGCAAGAGTGTATTATTGTGAGCGGTTTCTTTGTTAAAATTGGAGGCTTTTGCACAACACTAGAGGATATCTGATCACCAGAGGTGCGTAAGATCCAAGTGAAAGTTTCATTTCAGAAAACCACTGATGGTATCTGACCCATGTCTGTCCGTCTATCCTTTGATTTAGAATAAAAATAATGGGCAAACACCCAGACAGGGCTGGGCTTGGGCACTAATATTAACTCAGCCCTGCCACTGCCATCATATGTGGCTGACTGAGAAGCACCCTCCCACAGCTTGGAGCAGGTTGCAGCAGACACATCAAAATGGTACAAGGGAAACTCTGGTTCCAGTTCTAACAAAAGTGTCCAGTACATCTGGAAAGAACCCTTGTCTTCCTTGATGAATGTAGCAATAAGTCTGGGGAGGTCAGAGGTAGGAGAATTCTACATAAACATTGATCAACATTAAGCTTAGGCTTCGAGCTTCAAACCCCGCGTATAACATGGTACAGTTCTGTGTACAGAATTGCAAGATGTAAGGAAGGAGGCGAAAGGAGCTGGATCATAACTCAGCGATTAAAGGTGATTGCTTGCAAAGCTGCTGCTCAGGTTCAATTCCCGACCTACCCAAGTAAGCCAGACACAAAGTGACACAACACCTCGTGTTCACTTGCAGCAGCAGGATGCCCTAGAGTGCCCACAGACAGACAGAAAGACACACACGCACATGCACACGCACACACAAATGTTTTTAAAAGAACAAATGATGTTGAAGTGATGAGGCATTCTGTCCCATACTCCACTGTTGGAATTTTAATGATATATAAATATGGTAAATACTCATGACATTTTTCTCTCTACTTCAAAAAGAGAGTAAAATTAATAGCCAACAAAAAAAATGCTAATAATTATGTTCCAAGCTTCAAGAAGAACCAAACAACTACCATCCAAATTTCTGAAAATTCGTCATATTTCCATATGGTGCTCTATGTAGGCCTGCGTTGCTCAAGAATGACGTGTCCACATCAGAGATAATGAGGTATGGAGGAAAGACCGCAGATGTGAGGCAGCATGTTGTTTCTATCATTTATGAGCCACATCATCTAGGCCAACTTATGAATGCAATGGAAGGAAGAGAACACTGTGTTAACGAAAAGAATAATTATAAAACTCAGCTTGTTATTATGTTTGCTCTAACTTTATCACATCACTGAGTATTTTAACCCATCCTCATTAATGTAGATACATTTTTGTTGTCTGTGAGCTATTTTCTCATTGGTTGAAAAAAACAAAAGCCCTTTTGAAGCACTGACTCTCTGTCTGTCTTAGAAGGTAAGTTGTTCACTGGGAGAGGTGGGTTTGGGTTTGGGTTACTCTGCTTATCGGTACACAACATGGTGTCTCCCACTTCTGCGACACAGAAGAAAAAGAATGTGATTCAAGAGCAGCGTAGAGTGGGGAAGTCAACACTCAGGGTCTCATTCTCTGCTCTCTGTTTCTCTCTTTCTCTCTCATTTCTTAAACATTAGATATTATACTTGAATTTTCTTTGCTCACTCTCTTATTTAAACTTATTTCCAAAAGATTAGACATAATCTATTTCAAGTAAGAGCAAATGTAAATAATTTTGGATGATCTGTTTAAGATTACTCATATTTCTTTCCCTGTACGTTTTTTTTTTTGTGTGTGTGTGAACAACTGGGAGTAGATTCTTGCAAACCCTCTAGGATACAAATCCTTAGCCAAAGAAGTTCAGCAGGGCACACTCAATAACTTAACTATTCCTGTAGTTGAACTCATGGGAGAATTGCTACTTCTTCCTTTAAGAAAATGGAGAGGATGAGAGGAGAGGGGAATTAAAAGAAAGTGGGAGGTGTAGGAAAGGGGAGACAGGAGGAGGAGAGGAAGGATAAAAAGAAGGAAGAGGAAGAAGAAGATGGATGGGGCAAAGAGAGGAGAGAGGAGGCAGCACCAGCATTCCTTCTATGTGCCAGATGCAGCACTAGGTATTTGCATATTTTGCCTCCTGTGATTTCTTCCCTCAACAACCTAAGAGGCATGTGTAATACTTCTCATCTTAAGGTGCACAAGCAGCAGCTCTGACAGTTGACACAACTTGGACTTACTTTTAAGAGGCAGAGCTGGACTTGCACTGTATCTGGCTTCAGGCCTCAGTGCACTCCACTGCACAACGGTGCTTCCTCTATTTATTAGCTAGGCTAACAGATCCTGCATTTACAGAGCACCAGGCCCTTGAGGTCATATCACCTCCAGCTTCCAGTCTCAGGCCTGCCACTTCCTCTGTGATTCTGAAGAGTCTGTTAATCACTCTAAGCCTGTTGTTCCATCATAAAGTGTTGTTAGCGTTGTGCCATCAATCCTCATAGGGTCCTTAGAGGGCCAGATGCGCAGTGCACACTAAGTGCTGGACAAACATGAGGTTTTGTATCTACTCCCTCTTGTGTGGAATTGTTTATCAGGCTTATCCTTACAAATGTTTCTCTTAAAGATTTTGTATTATTTTAAGACATGGTCATTAGTAAAAGACAGGGGCAACTTAACGCATTAAAACCTTTGTTTAGAGACTAAATAAGCCGAAATTTTCAATGATTCATTGTTGGTTTTGTTGCCATTGTGGACAGCTGGCCATGAACTTTGAATCCCTGGCCTCAGCCTCCAAATTACAGGTATTTGCCACCAGACGTGGCTTTTTGGTGCCTTTTTAAACTCCACATTTGAGTGGAGATAAAGTATGAAAATAAGTAAAGGAATATGAACTTGCTAAACATCCACATGGTTTCTAAGACATGTATAAAATCCCAATCGGAGACTAAACAGCAAGCTTTCCTAGGGACCATGGAGGTGAAATCACTTGTCCAAGGTCATTTATCGAACTAGAGGCCCAGCTCCTACTGCTCATTTCTGTGGTCTTTGAGACTGGTCTTCCCATCTCTTGGTCCTATGCTGATTCAGAATGAGAATTCTTCAAATCCCTTCCATGCACAAGGGAAGACAACCATTTTTGTTCCTCTAGTTTCACATATTCACAATGAATTATTTTATTTTTAAGACAGTTTCAACCATAGAGACTAGAATTAGTCATCACAAATTATTACTATTTCTTTACCCAAGCATTCTCATAAATGATGTTGATATTTGCTTCACATAGTAATATAAGTTCCAATTTCAGCTTGGAGTATTTGTAATTCATAGTGAGTCTGGACAAGCCCTTCCCCTAATCTACCACCGAGTTGTGCAGTGTTGCTACAATTTATAGGCTGTGGTCAATACCATGCCTATGTTTTGTAGCTCTTACACAGGGAAGAATATTGGGTCTCAACATCAAAATTATGAAGACCTAACGCTGATTCTTAGATTTGTTTTAGCTTTGTGTGCGCAGGAATGCATATGTGAGTGTAGAGCATACAGGCCGTGGCGTGTGGGAGTCAGAGGACAACCTCTGATACTCGTCCTCATGGTCCATTATTGTTTGCAGCAAGGGCTCCTCTGACTAGCTAGCCAGCAAGCTTCCAGCATTCCTCCTGTCTCTGCCTTCTACCTTGACTTAGGTGTGCTGAAATTATAGATGTGTGCTATTATGTCCGCCCTACATGATGAGTTCTAGGAATTTGAACTCAGTTACTCACACTCGCACAGGAAGCGCTTTTCCCACCGGGCAATCACCTCATTCCTGAAGATGGTTTTTGTTGTATTTGTCAAGGAGAGTTGGGCCCATCATACCTTATTCTTAGGAGGAGGTAACGGTTCCAGAAAGGAGAATGGAGAAGGTGACAGAGAGGAAAATGTTGGTATCATCTGTTTTAAAATCATCCTTCTTTTCCTTATTTTCCTGTCATTGTTCCTTCTTCACTGTGTGCTTTCTGAAACTGACTCCTTTGGGCAGCCTGGGGAACGTTAGAATAGAACACTCTAACATTTTGCTTTGAAGCATGGATTAGAATTAAGTGCCCTTTAACTACAGCAACAAATTAATCCAACACAAATTCCAAGGAGGGAGGTCAGTAAACTTCTTCTTACTTCATAGATGCAGGGCATTTCACACAGAGACACAAGAGAGGGTAAATTACTTGCTCAAGGCCACACAGCAAGTTACTGAGCAGCTTGGGAGCAATTACACATATAGAAAGATCTTAATTATGTGAGCCCTGAGATTTTAGAAGTGTTATGATATCTGAAGCACCCAACAGTTACTCTGCAGTCCCAGTGGTTGCCATACCAACGGCCATGGGGTAACAACTTAAACCTAAGAATCAGTAGGAGTAAAAGGAAAGCTGTATAACAATCCAAGTCCGCTATTATGTTCTCGTGCACTGCACACTGCCCCTAACCCCACGGCCTTGGTCTGCTCCTCAGGGCTCCCAGAGCAAGCCCCGTCTAGGAAGACAGTAAATACTGCGCGTTTCCCTTGATTTCTAAAACCAATGAGGGTTCTTGGACCAGAATGACTACCAATTGTAACAGCAGTGAATGTGGATCAGAACCATTAAGATAATCTTAGCAACAAAAAATGTTTTATCTTGATTCATATAGGACAAAAAAAAGTCCAGGTGATGGATTTTTCACTTGCGAGCCAAAAGAATTTGAAGTAATTTCAGAAGCTTACCAGTTGGGGCCAGAGGCCATAGCTTGCAGTACAAAGAGAGATAAAATAGGAGCTTTAAAATAGATTTATAAAGAGCTAAATCAAATAAAATTGGGGTCGGAGCACAAAAGTTGGTAGCATGTTACTGGATTTCCTAAGATGAATCATCTGACCAGTTCAATAGTGCCGACATGATGGGGTTAGCATGATGTCTCAAACTGCTTAGCTTGGATATTGGAAGTAGCCTGACCACATAGTGAGATTCTCAGAGTAACTTGATTTTTATGGCATTGCTCTGAAGTGTATCTTCTTCATCAAAAACTCAGACATAGGATGGGCTAAAACATAATATAGAAATTCCCCCAGCATAGAGACTTCACATGTAGAGTCTATATTACCAACTGACAATCATATCAGTAAGTCTGATTCATAGGCAATTGATAATAAAAGTGTTGTGAACATAGAATATATATAATTAACTAGAAGGAGTAATCTATTGTGATCAAATATGATATGTGATACCTTAAAAATTAATTTTTTTATTGAAAGCAGGCAGTCTGTATTGTTTAATGTCATAACAGGCACCAAGCCAGTCCACAAACTTATTCAGTACTGCAAGGCACCTGTCACGCACTGGTGATGGACACACTGGAAATAATAGTATGGTTTCATTTTCTGTTTATAACCTGGAAGATAGCTGTCTACTTAGAAACCCAAAGCTATGTTGTCAATAAAGAATTCCTCCTTCATTGCTCACTCCTACAGTCCCCAGGACAGACAGCGAAGTAAAGTAATAATAAGAATCAATGAAGATTGAGTATTAAATGTGGTAATTACTATACACGTGACACTATGCTAGAGATGTCACGTTAAGTACTTATATAGAGTCCAGTCTTTTCATTTTACCAATGAGACACTGTGGTACAAAGGTGAAGTGACCTGCCTAACATCACACAGCTGGTAGGTAACAGAATTAATATCTGAACCCACACATTTGAAGTCCCAAACACACATTATCCTGCCGCCTACTAACATCCTTCATGGACTTACCCTGTAAAGATACTTTCTCCAAAAAGAGGTACTTAGCATCTTGATATGAATTTGACAGTGAATTTTACCACCCTACATATTTCTACCTTGTCTGTAATTGTGAAACTTACTTCTGGGTTCAAGAAAATTTTCAAAGAACTTCTGCATCTTGACAGGTTACAGTAACAGCGACTGAATTATTTACACTTTGATATGATAAAAAAAAAAGACCACAACAATGACCATCATTGAATATGTTCATTAAAAGTATTAAATAAATTAAACATATTTTAATTTAATATTTTTATTGACAACTTCTATACTTACAGACAATAATCCATGATTTTCCCTCCCCTCCCCCTATTGCCCTTCAGAACTCCACTCTCCATCATATTCCCTCCCTCTCTCCATTAGTCTCTCTTTTAATTTGATGTCATCATCTTTTTCTCCTGTTATGAGGGTCTTGTGAAGGTATTGCTAGGCACTGCGAGAAAAACAAAATAGTTTTCAAGGCACTGGGTACCCCAAGGAGATGATCTATAAATTGACCCAATTTCCACTGTTCCTTAATTATTTTTAATTTGACATCACTTATGCATATGTATAGGGTGCAGTATAATAATTTGGTTTGATATAGCACTTCCCTGTTTGAGAGTTTCTAGCCTGTGGATGACATCATAAGAGGATAAGAGAGGAGGGAACTGGTTGACCCTGAGTTGGGGAGACAAACTAACAGCTCAGTAGTGAGGTGGTCCGAATCACCAAGGCAGAGCCAGTGATCTAAGAGCTGTACCGAGTAAAACCACCAGAGAGCTGCAGAAAGTCCCATTCCAGTACTTTCTTTAATATTTTAATATGACCAATATATATGCTTGTAGAGAAACTATGGAACTGAGGGGGAAACCACTGGAAAGGATGTGAGGTGACAGACACTGGTGCTCATGCAGAGCTGAGAAGAGTGCCTTTTCCCATCAGCCTGATAGGAGCTTCATGGGGGAATGACTGCAGTACGCACAGGGTCTTGCTAATTATAGCTAAGGTATCAGTAAATACTGATTTTGGGAGGGGGGTGATGCTGGGAAAATCTCTAATAATAATGTGGAAATAGCTATGGAATTAAGTCATGGGTGGATGCTGGAAGAATTTTGAGGCACTTGCTAGGCAAAGCCTAAATTGCCTTGAATAGATCATGGACAAAAATATGGGCACCCAAAAGGATTTTGGGAAAGGCTCAGAAGGAAGTGAAGAAAGACTCTCGTCCTCTTGGAAAATGCTTGTGTTATGATGAACAGAATAGTGGCCAAAATTTAAACATTCTAGGTGCTTCTCATGAAACCTCAAAAAAACCTGTCTTGTTACACACTGAAGAAAAGACAAGAAACATGGCTTATTAAGCTTAAGGCTTGGTGGAAAACAGACAACATAAGCAATGAACTGGAATATTTAGAAAAATGTAGAAAATATGGTATGGTGTCTTCCTGCTGCTTATAGTCAAAAGAGGGAGGAAAAAGATACATGAACTAATGACCTGAAAAGAAAACACTAACCAGCATTTGATGGTTTGGAAAATTCTAACCTATCCAGAGAATGTGCTCTGGAGACGGGGACAAGGGTGTGGCTGGACAGACCTTTGCTGAAGAGATTAGGCATATGACTCAAGGGTTCAGCCATCTCAGCAAAAGCCAAGAATAGAGCTGGGTTATCCAAGAAGGATCTGAGACAAATGTGATGGCATGAGTCCTCTGACATGCACAGAAGATCAACAAGTGTGGGGGAGTATCGCGTAAGCAGAAACAGTGGCAGATTGTGCTGAGCACAGAGACAGGACGGAATGAAAGGAGTCTATTACAGGGGACTTCTAGATTTCTGCAGGCAGGAAGCAGGTTGATAGAACCACTCAATTGCAAACAGGTTATATCCTTTAAAGAAAAGAAAGAATTGCTTCAAAGGCCAAGCTGAAAGGACAAGTGCCAAAGTGGTGTGGACAGGCCCAGGAGCTAGCTCAGTCAGGGGGATGGTGGACTGAGCCACAGATAATCGGAGTGAAACTCTAAAAAATAATGAAAGAGTTTTCTACTGAGTTGTGAGGTACTTTAGACCAATGAGCCCTGAATTTGTTTTTGTTTTTCTGCCTTTTAGAATGGGATGTGTGTCCTATGACTGACTTAGCATTGCACTTCAGATGCAGACAGGTTGTTTGCTAGTATCACAGATACTAATTTTCCCAGACTAGGCCATCCTCAGAACCTCACCTATATCTAACTTGCGTCATGATGACACCGGGAATGTCCTAAGCTGATGCTATTCAGAGAGACCATGGAAATGCTGACAGCTTAATTTTGAGCTTCTCATCTCCGAACTCAGAAAATAAAGCTTTGTTACCCCGTAGCATGCATTTTCTGATATTTTCTTAAAGCAGGCATAGAAAAACAAATACATGGGGCTGGAGAGAGAACTCAGCAACTAAAGGTGACTGATTGCAAAGCCTGGCTGCCTGGATTCAAATCCCCAGTACTCACATAATGCCAGATGTACAAAGTGGTGCGTGCAGTCTGGAGTTTGTTTCAGGATGAAGACAATTAGCAAGAATAAAGGTCCTTTGAAATTGATAAAGAGAACATTTATCAATTTATGCAAGGGCCATAGTAATCCTAAACTTTTTTAAAAATACTTTTATTTATTTATTTACAAGCAGAGAGAAATAGGGAGAAGAGAGACACAGAGAATGGCCATGCCAGGGCCTCGAGCCACTGCAAACGGACTCTATATGTACAGGCACCATTTTGTGCATCTGGTTTTATGATGTGTATTGGAGAATCAAACCCAGGTACTTAGGCTTTGCAGGCAAGTGCCTTAACTGCTGAGCCATCTATCCAGCCCTAATCCTAAACTTATATGCAACTAATATTAATAACATAGATTTGAAATCCATAAAGAGAAAGGAAACACAGACAAATCCATAATAATCAAATATTTCAACATTCTCTCCATAACTGAAAGAACAAATAGACAAGAAATAAACAAAGACTTATAACATTTGAACAACACTTAAAACAATTTGGTATAATTGAAATTTATATAACATTGCACCCAACAACAGGATATGCACTATTTACAAGTGTCTATAAAATAACATTTAACATTTAACAACAAAAAAGACCATACTGTGGGATACAATATAAGTGCAAATAAATTTGAAGACAATTGAGTGACAAAAAATATAACTGATAAGAAAATTAAATTGGAATTTAATCAAAGGAAATCTCCAAATATTTGAAACTAACATGACATGTTTCTAAATAGTCAATAATAAATCAAATGGTGGGGGTGGGGGGTGAGAGACAGCTGTGTGGTTCAAGGCACTTGTTTGCAAAGCATAACAGCCTGAATTAAATTGCCCAGTATCCACATGAAGCCAGATGTGCAAAGTGGTGTATGCACCTGGAGTTCCTTTGCAGTGACAGGAGGCCCCGTTGTGCCCATTCTCTCTCTCCAAATAAATCAATAAATATTTTGAAAAGCTATTACACTTCATATTAAAAATAAAATTAAAAATAAATCAAATGAGAATTAGAAAATATTTTGAACAGAACAAAAAGAAACACAGCAGATGAAAATTAATATTTCCTTAAAGCAGTATTATGGGAACTTTTTAACATTAAATTTCTGTTAGAAACAAATGTCCTAAGTTGACATTTCTGCTTCCAATTAAGAAACACAAACAAACAAATGCCAATTAAACACAAAATAATTTTTAAAAGGAAGCTAATAAAGATCAGAGTGGAATAGAAAACAGAAAATCCATAAGACCAAATGCTGGTTCTTGGAGAAGATCAATAAAATTGTAAATCCTCTAGGGCATCTGATTGTAAATAAAAAAGAAAACATGATTTATTAATACTAAGAATGAAAGATGTGGCATCGTTAACAGTTCTACAATATTAAAAATGCTAATCCTGAATATTATGAATAACTATATGCCAGTACATTCGTCAGCTTTAATCAGAGGTCCTTGTCCTTTTTGATGGAGCAAGCCACACAGGGTCACATAAGCCTTGGGGGTCATATATGGTCTGTGTTACATGCTTTTCAATCTTTAAAACTATGTTCTAAAAAATTCTTCCCTTTCTGTCATCAGGCTGATTCCAGGCTTAGATGATATTGACAAATTTATTGAAAGACAAAACTTTTCAAATCTTACTTAACAAGAAATAGATAACTGGAATGGCCCTATACTAATGTGAAATTGAACTGGAAATTTTCTTACAAAGAAAGATTCAAAGTATTGTCCTTTACTGGTAAGTTCTACCAAATATTTAAAGCAGAAACAAAACCACAAACTTTTTTAAAAAAGTTTATAAAGAGAAGATACTTCCCAACTCATCCTGAGACCAGCATCATCCTGATACAGAAAGAATACAAGCAAATACTACTATAGATCAATAGACCCTGTGAACATAGATGTAAAATTTTCATATAAAATTTTAGCAAATTGAGATGGAGAGATGGCTTAGCGGTTAAGGCGTTTGCCTATAAAGCCAAAAGACCTAGGTTTGATTCCCCAGGATATATAAGCAAGAATTGTCCCATACCCTCCCTTAAGAAATGCTGTTTTGCTGCTCTGTTATCAAAATTCACAAATCACATAGACGTTTTACTTAGACAATGTCTATGCCTAGCTCAGCATGGTGAGTGCATGCCTCTAATGCTAGCACTGGGGAAGCTGAAGGGAGGGTCAGTTATATGAGACCAGCCTGTCTCAAAACAGAAAACAAATAAGAAAATAAAATGTTTGTGCTTGGAAACCAATGAAATACATGCTTACAGATTTATTTCTAAAGTTGGAAAGTAACACTTTTCACTTAAATCCATCTTATTTTATCTTTCAGATTTCTTAGGGCCCCCAGATTTCTGCCTTATTTTAATGTCTCTTGAAGTTGACTAAACATATTAAGTTTCATTTTCTTGTTCTAACTGCATACTTTAGAATTGAATGGTCTTGGATTTTAACTTATTTGATTTCTGTGAGACCCTGTCTCAAAAAAACAGTGTACTTGAGGAACTGTACCCTAGGTCAACTTTTGATCTCCACATACACTCCTCCCCACCATGCACAAGCATGTGCACACATACACACATACACACACACACAGGCACACCACACACATGTAAAAGAAAACACCAGTAAGAACATAGTAATAGGTGGTTGGTATGAAATAACTGATAAAATTTATGGACTGCATCCAAGTCCATTTCAAAATCTGTACTATTGAGATATTTCAGTGACGGCCATTTGTCAATGTGTTAGAATTCTTGTTTCTTAGGCTGTCCTGTGAATGGGCTTACGGTCTGTCCATCCACTCAAAATCACACACACCCTTTGTACCTAGTATGCATTAGGGTGTTCTCTAAGTTTTACAAGCCATTAGGTAATCTCAAGGTTGAGGAAAACTTTAAAAATGATTTTCCCCAACCACTGCTTCTCCAAGTACATAGAATTTGTCTAGTATCCCATCTCTCAGCCCCAATAAGTCAACTGAGTGAGGCTGAGAATGTCCTTAATTTCCACAATCATATTGTTGAATCTTCTTTAATCTTCAGCGTCATTCAGTTGATTAATTTCCATGCATAAATGTCAGAGACATTTACATAAAAGCCCTTTCCATTGACTCAGCGTGTTCGATTTGTTGGCCACTTTGCGCCAGACTCTCTCTGTTGTGGATGTTGGTGGCCACGATGTACAAAGGCCATCAAGACACTGACCTCCTGGAATTTACTGCTATGAAGTAGAGTTAAGTGGGGACCTGATTTATGAGAAGGAGCATGTTACTGATCCTAACTAAGCTGATAATATTGATCATGTGTTGTAACATTAATTACTAAACTGAATTTGTCACAATCCAAAACTCCTTGGTTTTGCAACTACATAAATATGAAGTAAAAGAAAGAAATAAAGAAAGAAAACAGGGCTGGAGGAATGGCTCCATGGTTAACGCACCTGCCTGCAAAACCTAACAACCTGGATTCGATTCCCTAGCACCCACGTATAATCAGATGCACAATGTGGCACGTGTGTCTGGAGTTCGTTTGCAGGTGCTGGATGTCTGGCACACCTATTCTGTCTCTTCTCTATCTCTCTCTGCTTACAAATAAATAAATATATACTATGGTTTAAAAATTTTTTAAAAGAAAAAATAGAAAGCAGCATTTTACAACATACAAAGTAGGGCTGGGGAGATGACTCTGATTAAAGGTGGTTTCTTGCAAACTCTGCCAGCCTGGGCTCAGTTCCTCAGGGCCTACATGAATCTGGATGCACAGAGTGGTACATGCATCCCGACTTTATTCACAGTGGCAAGAGGCCCTGGTGTGCCCATGTTCTCCCTCCCTCTCTCTCTGTTTCTTAACTAGATAAAAATATTTTTTAAATCATACTATAATGTACAAAGTAGAGAATATACCTAACAAAAGCAAACTTTTCCCCAAAATTTTGATAAGAAATAGTCTCTACAAATAAGCATTTTTGGTTTAAACACATATGCACACACATATATACACATGCACACACAATTGTGCATGCACACACTCACAAACAAACACACACACACATGAACATAAATAAAAAGAAAATAATTTGTAGCTTGCAGCAGGCCTTAGAAATTTAAATACTGAAACCTTTAATTTGTACCAATAATTCATATACAGCTATATGGGGTGAAAAAGGTTAATGATGGAATTTTTAAAAGTATGTTCCATTGACTATAAATGGCAGATCTGACAGTTAAAATGAAAATTGTTCCAGAAGAAACTTTAGTCAAACTAATTATTTGAGACGTTATAAGGATGTATAATTATATTCTTCACCTTTTAAAAAAAGTTTTATTACAAATGTGCTTTTAAAGAACAAGTAGAGAAATAAAAAGCTGTAATTGTTCTTAATTATAGCTAACTGTAATTGCACTCAATTGCAATATGCTGAATATCACCAATGGCTAAAGAAATCCTGGCACACAGACAGTGCGCCCACATTCACAAGATGAGATATAGTTTTATGAATATTCTGTTTTCTATAATTTAGGCCTTTTACTGTTAATTCCATTGAGTTGGATTTATTTTATTTATTTATTTTTAGTGACTCTAGAGATATAATTGTCATCTTTGAATGTGTTGAAGATTGTAGACTTCATCTGGGGTTGGTTCAAATTTCCCATTGTGCAATAAAGAACACAGTGGAAATGGTTCAGTGAGAGACTCGGACATGACCTACCGTGGCTAACCATACTGAATGCATGGATTTGCATTTTCAGAGATAATATGAACACCACAGTTAATTTACTGAATGGGCTCCAAAAAGCAACCTGGAAAATTTGGGGATTCTAAAATCACATTATCTGCCCCTCTGCTTTGACATTTTCCCCTTAAGAAACCCACTGATGAATTTCCATACAGCTTTATATACAAACAAATAAAAGTCCAGTATAGTAAATGCTAAGTTCTTTTAATAAACTTATCTGTCATGCAGGACCAGAATATATGTATAAAATGTTCACTTGTTTATTGCTGGTTTTATTCTGGAGGTGTCTCACTATGATTCATAAAAAAATAAGACTTTTAGAAATCCACATATGTGGACAAGGGACATAGCTCAGAAGTACAAGAAGGCTTGCCTAACAGGCCTAGGGCTATTTGTTAATTCCCAGCTCTGAAAATCAAACAGCCTCACATTCCTACAGTCTCTGATGGTTAAATTCTAAATGACAACCTGACTGAATTACATTCATCTAGGAGACACACCTCTGGGAATGAGGGTGTTTCCAGAGATTTAACTGAGGAGGAAAGACTCACCCTGAATGGTTGGAGTTGCAGGCTGAGTAAAAAAAGAAAAGGGGGCTGGAGAAATGGCTTAGCAGTTAAGGCACTTGCCTGGGAAGCCCAAGGATCCAGGTTTGATTACCCAGGAACCACGTAAGCCAGATGCACATGGTGGCACATGCGTCTGGAGTTTGTTTGCAGTGGCTGGAAGGCCTGGAGTGCCCATTCTTTCTCTTTCTGTCTCTCAAATTAATTCAATAAATAAAATACTTTAAAAAGAGAGAGAGAGAGAATGAAGAAGGCAAGCTCAGCACCATCCTTCATCTCACTCTGACTGTGAACACACTGTGACCAGCCAGTTCACACTCCTGCTGTCTTGGCTTCCCTGTCATGATAAGCTGTATCTCAAACTGTGAGCCCAAATAAACCCTTCCTTCCTTAAGTTGTCAGATACATTGTCACAGCAATGAGAAAAGTATCTACTGCACAGCCTTACATGTACATTGTTGGATTTTGTGGGTTAGCTTTCACTCTTCATCTCTGAGAGCAGAAGTTGGTAAATGACACTTTACCGGCCATTTCCAGGGCGGGTGACTGTCCTCCAGGGCCTGTTATATTTGCCGTTACTAAGGTCTACATAAGTGAGTTTTAATGAGCAGGAATTGTTACTAATGGTCTATTCACATATTAGTAGATCACATTATTCAATAGCAGTAGAACTATTGAGCACCAAAAATTCAATGAGTAATACACAAGACGAAGTGTGCGTGGGGGCGTCCCCCTCCTCAGGATACCCCTGGAAGTGCCCAAGACAGGCTCCTCTTCTGAGGAGGATTCCTGAGCTAAGTGTCAAGATGACATTTGTGAAAGAAACGAAAACAAAAGTCCTTCATGCCATCTCAGAGAGACAGAAGGGACAGTGGTGCCATTTGAACAGTGGCTTCCTTTACAGACCACAGTCAGGGCAGCTGGGCTCTTGGCAGAGCTGATTAAGAGAAACCTTCAGCAATTTGAGCACAAGGACAGAGACCATGGCATGCATTTGTGGCTGTTTCATTCAAGGAATACTAAAATAGTATGAATAAATCTTGAGCCAAATAAGATCTTAACGAGGCCACTGGCTAGTACTTCCAAAATGAAAATGAAGACTATCAGAAGGAAGCCAGACAGGTCGAGAATGAGATTTCATTCATCTTGACTGTATCAAGCCTTCTGACCAGCACGATTACAGGCCTTCCTACTATCAGAGACAAGCTGCAAGCCACAAACACCACAAGATCCACAAAGCCTGCAAAGGCAGGCTCCCATGGCGGCCACTCTCAGCTGGTCTTGGCCTGGGGCCTGTCTGGCTCATTGCTCAGACAGTTCCATCCCAAGAGTATATTGGGTGATGTGAGGAGACAAACGCCACTTGTCAAACTCTTATTTTTACACTGGGTGGTACGGAAGGGGTAGTTCCCATACATGAAGGTGAGGCTGGGGCCACTTGGACTGGTGCCGATCACAAAGCTGACTAAAGGCAGAGGCATGCCTACGAATGTGGCTCACAGGTACACTCACTCACACACAGCAGTGGATCAAAAAGGCCGCCTCTGTAGTGGTTCGAGGAATAGTTTCCTAAGAGACTGGTTGAGTTCATCCAAGGGTCTGGATTCTTGGAGTGTACAGGATTAGGAAGTGTGTGTGTGTGTGTGTGTGTGTGTGTGTGTGTGGTGTGGAATGGTGTGCATTTTTATTTATTTATTTTATGAGAGAATGGGTACACCAGGGCCTCTAGCCACTGCAAACAAACTCCAGACACATGTGCCGCCAAATGCATCTAGCTTATGTGGGTTCTGGGGAATTGAACCTGGGTCCCTAGGTTTTGCAGGCAAGTGCCTTAATCATTAAGCCATCTCTCCAGCCCATGGTGTGTTTTCTTAAAGAAGGAAATGCAAAAATCAAAAGGAAATAAATAGGCCTAAGAAACAAATATGGGGTCGGAGGTAGCTGCATTTAATACATTCCTCTCGACTGTGTCTTGTCCTCAAAGAGGCTGACAAGGGCCACCCCACGCAAAATCCCAGCTCCCTTACTGCCCCCACTTTTCCTTTCTATGCCTTCGTCTTGCTTCATTCTTCTTCATAACATCGGCTAGGGGAGGTAATGATACTTGCTTGTACTTTTTCTTGCTCTTTCCCTCGTAGAGCCCCTCGTAATCGGACCTTTTATTGTTATTCATTGCTACCACACAGAACCCAGATGAATATTTGAATATAGACCATATAGCATCCGTGTGGCTTGCATGGACTGATCTGCAAAGTGCCCTCATGTTTCAACGTACAAGCTTCCCAACCACAGAACCTGGGCTCATTGCATTGTCTTCCTCTGTCACTGGATGGTGTGGCCTTGGAAAATGACTTAACATTTTTCTCTCATCTTCTTTCATCTCTTTCATACTTTAGTGATCGTTTAAGAAACTGTTTTATGAGGCCTTTGGTACAACTATGTGAATGAACACTTAAAAATTACCCTAAAGCAAATGTATTAAATAAAACCCGAAAATATGTGTCTGTATGTAAATAATTGTAGGTTTCACCTTATAAAAATTGTGTCTGTGAAGACATAGGTGTGTGCATAATTTAATTAAGTAAATGAAAGTTGATAGGGGAAAAAAGAAACTTAAAATGACTAAAAATGTATATAAAGAGATGAATCATCAGAAAGCAACCAAAGAGGACTGAGCAGCATTTTTAGGCTTTCCTCAACAGGGAGGAAACATGAATGGCTAAATTGTTTTGGGTTTCCTAGAGCTAAGGGTCATCATGTAAGGTACAAGTTAACCGTTCTGAATTAACATATAGTTTATAACAATGCCTTTAAGATAAGTGCTTGTCTATGTATTATTTAGAAATGGATCCAAATTTGAAGGGTAGCACTTTGTCTCAGTCTAGGTGCAAAGAAGGAAGAAAGGAAGGAAGGGAGGGAAGGAGGGAGGGAGGGAGGGAGGGAAGAAGGAGAGGAGAGGAAAGGAGAGAGAGAGGAGAGGAGAGGAGAGGAGAGGAGAGGAGAGGAGAGGAGAGGAGAGGAGAGGAGAGGAGACAGGGAGGGAAGGAGGGATGGAAGGAAGGAAGGAAGGAAGGAAGGAAGGAAGGAAGGAAGGAAGGAAGGAAGGAAGGACGGAAGGAAGGGAGAATGGATTTTATTGATGATGATGATATGCTGTCAACTGTAATTAAAATAAAGAAGCCATACTCCTTTTACAACCAAAACTTTAAATCATTTACAGAACAAGTAATGAAAAATCAAATGCAAGTCGGGCGTGGTGGCGCATGCCTTTAATCCCAGCACTCGGGAGGCAGAGGCAAGGCCACCCTGAGACTATATAGTTAATTCCAGGTCAGCCTGGGCCAGAGTGAGACCCTACCTCGAAAAACCAAAAATAAATAAATAAATAAATAAATAAATAAATAAATAAATAAATAAAAATGCATTTTGCCATTTTTTTAAAAGAAAAAATTCCTTGTGCTTTTGGAAAACCCAAAGGTAACATTGAAGAGAAATATTGGAATCTTAAAAAATATTTATCATGCTGACACAAAGGGTACATGGAGGCTCGTGTCCTCTGGTTTATAGATGTTGGCTAATTTTAGAAACCAGCAAGCTGCACAGGAATAGATGGCGAACTCCTGCTTCAACGCTTCCTAAAAAAAGAACTGTTTGCATAGTTGAGGCGTGAGGAAGGATAGGAGACAAGGAGGACTAGGGCTCCCCAGACAGCTGATAAAATGTGGCACCACCAGTGAATGTGCTATACGTTTAAAACTAAAGTTTTTTGCCGGGCGTGGTGGTGCATACCTTTAATCTCAGCACTTGGGAGGCAGACATAGAAGGATCGCTGTGAGTTCCAGGTCACCCTGAAACTACATAGTGAATTCCTGGTCAGCCTGGGCTAGAATGAGACCTACCTCAAAAAATGAATGTAAAATTAAAGCTTTTTCCCTTGAGGGGGATCTAAATATTAAAACTGTGTAATGCACCTAGGACATTTGCCTGCTTTTAAGAAGGCATTTGTCTCTTCTACTATTTCTATTTCAGTTTTGTTTGTTTGTCCCATTTTCTTCTGTTGTAAGAAAAAAATATCCAGAGACTTTTAAATTTATGTGTATGTGCTGTACCTGCACATGTATATGTGTTCCAGGGTGTGATCATGCACATATGCACACACGTGTGCTTGTGTGCGTGCACACAAAGCTAAATTTTCAAAGGGATTTCCTCTTTGTTGCGGTTGATGACTTCAGCAACCTCTGATTTGAAGGTAACATATTTAGTTGATCTGGGATGGAGGAGCTCTCATAAGGTCAAAGGTATTGCTGAAAGATCCATAGGCCATCAGATGCTCACACTTCCCACCACTTCAGTTCGCTTCATATCCTCAGGAAAGTTCTCTTTCTTGGAGTATAAAATTTCACTTCATCATTTTCCATCATTGAATTACCAACATTCTTCCCACTTCTAGAAATCAGATTATCTTAGAAATGATAACTAAAGAAAGGAAGTCAGTGTGATTAAATTATGAGCACGGATTTACCTAACACAGCCATTCCTAAAACTGAATTTAAGAAGCTAGAATTACTTGCAAGTCAAAAATGCTCCGTGCTTCTATTTCTTTCACACTTATTGAGTGTCTCAGGCACACCAGGTACTATGTATTGAATTTTTTCAGTGAGGCACGGTCTCTGATTTAGAGGAGCTTATTTTCAGTAGTGGAAAACCGGAAGGTATCCATCACTTTGTTCCTTATATATTACCTTTCCTGGAGCATGCACACTTGGAAGAAGGATTAGGGTCTAAATTCATCTTGGTGCTTCTCATAGCACCAGAATTGCCTGTGCTGAATGGCTATCAAATGGTCCATATATGAGATGAATCAGTATTCGTGAATGAAGATGGTTTATGATCAGCAAACACCACCAATGACAAACATTTTGAACTATGACAGCTCAATGAGATGTGCGTAGTGTTCATAACACCTTCAAATTTCCTCAACTGGGCTGTGGAAGAGAATTATCTAGAAGAAGCATAGTATAATCTGCTAAGTTTATTTCCTCATAGGTTTCATTTGAAAAGTGGAAATACGAGATTTGTTAGTAATAGTTAATGAGTAAAAATGAGCAATCATTGTTTTAAAAGCTCAAGTGTTTCTCAATTTGCTAATCTCAAGAATGGTAAGTGGTTGATCAATCTATGCTATATTGCTCTGGCCTGATACAATGACTCTTATGTGGTTGACTTTTTTGTGTTTGTTTGTTTATTTGTTTTTCGAGATAAGGTTTTGCTATATAGGCCAGGCTGGATCCAACTCATGATCCAAATACCATGTTTTATTGTGTTTTAATCTTTGAAATACATGATCCAATGGAATTATCAGATATTTTAATTTTTTTATTTACTTATTTGAGAGAGAGCAAGAAAGACCAAAGAGAGAATGTGTGCACCAGGGCCTCCAGCCACTGCAAATGAACTCCAGACATGTGTGCCACCTTGTGCAGCTGGCTTATGTGGGTCCTAGGGGATCAAAACTAGGTACTTTGGCTTTGTAGGCAAGCGCCCTAACCACTAAGCCATCTCTCCAGCCCAAATTATCAGATTTTGAGTAATTATAGACATCAAGTTTTATAATATATATACATATATGTTTCATTGTAACCCAGATGACCAGGAATGTATGATGTAGTCTAGGCTGGCCTCAAACTAATGGTTATCCTCCTACCTTGGCTTCCAATGTGCTGAGATTACAGGAGTGAGCCACAACACCTCGCTTAATGCCTATTATTTTTTCTTTTTTAAAATTTTTATTGATATCCTCTGTACATACAATGTACCATGATGATAATCCTTTCCCACCACCCTCCCCTTTCCCCCTCCGAATCATCCCTCCACTGAATCACCTCTTCTTTCCAAGTAATCACTCCTATTTTGATGTCATCATTTTCCCCCATCTGTTGTGGAGGTCTTTTATAGGCAGCATCAGCCCCAGTGAGGTCATGAGTGCCACGGCCACTTTGTGTCTGGAAGACAGTATTACAAAGCACTCCCGCCTTCCTTTAGCTCTTACATTCTTTCTTCCACCTCTTCCATAATGGTCCTTGAATCTTGGAGGGTGTGATGGAGATGTCTCACTTAGTACTGAACACACCATTGTCATTTCTTCTCAGCACTTTGGTGAATTTTAAGTCTCCCAGTGGTCACCACTATCTGAAAAGAGAAGCTTCTCTAACCAAAAGGGAAAGTACCATTTATATATGGGTATAAACATAAGAATTTAGAGGACAGTTTGGTGGGCACAATATATCCATTTAGCCAGGAAACAATAAGTTTCCCTGCCAGGGCCTATGACCTCCCAAAACTTTTCACTAGGTTGTCAGTACCAGGCAATTCCTCTCATGGAGTGAGCCTCAAGTCCGTCAGAGAGCAGTTCATTTTCTCCATAACTGACACACCATCACTGCACTAGTTGATACATTTGGCTTGGCTAGCCAGCCATTAAATTTTCAGGGTCCACTGCTGGTTAAGGTGTTGATGACTGCCCCCCCCCCGCACACCCAACAGGCTTCATAGCTCTCTCCAGCATCCTGACAGCTAGTCAGCAGAGATGAGGCTTCCAGCTCAGCTCCAGCTTGATTCCTCAGTGTCCATCTTTAGAAATAGGGCCCTCCCTTATAGTTCTAGTGGTCAACGAAGAGCCTTGGAAATAGCCTGTAATGCATGGGGGAGCATCAGGGGCCTTTTTGACCACAACTTGATGGCAGGTATCCCCCCCAAGGGCTGAGATTTTTGTGTAACAATCTGTAGTTTTTGAATACAGCATTAACCATCTCTACAGGAAACTTCAGCCAAAACTCTTTTTTTTTTTAACATAGATATCATTTAGCTAGTAAAGAAGTAAGTTTCTGTATAATTTATTCATAAGGGCTGAGGAGATTGCTGAGTGGTTAAGGTGCTTGCCTGCAAAGCCAAAGGACCCAGGTTCAACTCCCCAGGACCTATGTAAGCCAGATGCACAGGGTAGAACATGCATCTAGTGTTCATTTGTAGTGGCTGAAAACCCTGGTGCATCCATTCTGTCTCTGTCTCTCTCTCTCTCTCTCTCTCTCTCTCATCTGCATCTTTCTCTCCCAAATAAATAAAAAAATATTTTTAAAAATAACTTATTTATAATATCTTTATCTTCAGTTAACCCACCTCCCATCCCTTCCCCTGACCCCACTTAGAACACTTCACTTCCTGTATTCTGCCCCTGTACTTATATATCTACTTGTGTAACAGATCCCTCTGAATTGAAATATTCACTCCTAAAGAGAGGAAGGAGGCTCCGATTCTGGAAGTCAAGTCTGGGACACCTGAAGCTTAAAAGTCCCCAGAGTTATGTTCATTAGATGAAACATTCCTCCCTCAGGGAGAAGGGACAGGCAGAAAATTCCAGACTCTCAGGTAGTCAACAAGTCTAGGAAAGGGTTGTAAGACCCCTCCTCAAGGCTATATGAAGGGGAAACAACTGCTTGGAGAGAGAGAGAGAGAGAGAGAGAGAGAGAGAGAGAGAGAGAGCTCCAATTGAGCTGCCTGCGAGTGGTGCAGTGTGCTCCAGAGATGCAGTTACAGTAAAGGTCACTGTGCTTAGGTGGCTTTTCTGCTGATGCAGCTGCCTTTGAATCAAAGCAGATGTGGGGAGGCGGTCATCCAGGGTAAGATGAGACTTCTCATGCTACAGCTGTGTTTGAGTCATCTATTGATCCTGTGAGCAACCTCTCACCCTGCTCTGTAAGTAACCCCAATAAACTCATTGGATCACCAAAATAGTTTTGGTGTAATCATCCTTTGGTCTGTCATGTGTGCCCTGTCTGGAGTGAACAAGTACATTAGCATCACCCCAGGGGAAAAGGTTTCCTGTGACACTGCTATAGTTTTGTAATGTCTGTAATTCTAATGTAAACTTTTGAGAACACACTCATCTAAAGCATAATTTTCTCCTATTAATATTTAATGAATGATGAACATGACATTTTCCCCATCATCTATTTTATAGCCAAGACAGGGCCAATGCCTTTCTTTAAGTGTATAAAGCCACTGAGAGAAATTCTGTTTTTCTACTTTAAACAAAAATCTATCCATAATTTCCATTTTTAATTTCCAGATTGTTAAGAGAAACAAGAACTTAAAGATATGTATGAAAAATCATATATTTTCTCTCAAAATTTAGAGTTATGTTGCCCATAGATCTAATTCCACATCAGTTTTCCTTAGGTGACTTGTCATTTTAATTCTTCTAAAGCATTCAACTTAGTTTTTATAGAAACAGGAATGTTTGTACACTCATATTTCATCAATTTTATGCCATGATTAATTAAATTGAAACTTACAGCGAATAACAATACTGTAAATGTATGGGGGACCAGTACAACTTACCCTTTGTAAGCACAGAAGCCCAAGGGCTGGAGCCAAAGCCGTGTTGCGAAGGGTTGAGTCACTATGGTTTTTACACGAGAGTATTGTTTAATCCAGTAAGCTCTGAATCAAGTTAATTTTGTTTTTTTCTTTTGCTCCATTGCAATGGTTTGTTAGTGAGAGCAGCTTTGTCTGAAGACACAGTTGGTCACAACAGAGTGGGGGATGGGCTACTGTGACTTGCATTTGATGGTAGAGGACAAGGGTGTCATAGTCACTTGTTCATTGCTGTTGACGAAATACCTGAGAGAAACAATCCAAAGGAGGCACGATCTATTTTGGCCCATGGTTTCGATGTTTTCAGTCCTTGGTATGCTATCTCCATGGCTTTGAGGCTAAGGCAAGACAGAACATCATGGCTGAGTGGGCAGGATGGAGCAGAGTTGCCAACTCATGGTAGCTAGGAAGCAGAGGCACATAGAGAAATGGGTGAGATAACATAAGTCCCCCTAAGAAATGGACCCAGTGACCTACTTTCTCTAAATAGGCCCCATGTCCTAGTTTCCACCACCTCCCAATAATGCCCTCAGATCATGAATCCATCAAGGGATTCTGGCATTGAGTATGTCAGAGCAGTGATGATACGGACACCCATTAGTGGCCGTGTCTAGCACCAGAGAGGCAAGCCTTCCATCGTGATGCTTTGGGGAAAATTGCAGGTCTAAACCACAACAAATTTCCAGAATCATATACCACACATATAACAAAGATAATCCAGACCAAAATGTCAGTATAATGTCAAGGTTTATGGATTTACTAGAATGTATGAAGAACATATTTTAAAAATATACTAAAAAACATTAAAATGTATAATTTATGGTTGAAAGAAGGCTCAGTAATAAAGGTGCTTTCTTGCAAAGCCTACTGGCCTACGTTTGATTCCCCAGTAGCCACATAAGCCTGATGCACAAAGAAGCAAAACAGTACATGTGCCTGGAGTTCATTTACAGTGCCAGGAGGCCCTGACGTGCCCATTCTCTTCTTTCCCCTTCCCTGCCTCTCTCTCTCTCTCTCTCTCTCACACACACACACACACACACAAATATATTTTTAATGTACAATTTAGAAAGCAAAAATTAGTATTTAAAAGATTAAAAGCAAGGAAAGACAGTTATACCATAACCCTAAGCTATTATTTTACTATGAGCTAGCTCTCAACACAAATCTAAAAGCAAGAAGACCAAAAACAATAAGTTTATTAAATCAATTCTGATAAACTGAAGAGATATTTATTGAGTACTAATATTTGTTGGTCTCAAGTGGCAAAATGATAAATAATAAAATGAGTGAGCATTTGAAAGTTACCTCTGTTATGCTAAGGGTTATAAACAAAATTAAGGAAAGGATACTTCTTACCTGTGGTAACCACAATCATAGATATTATATTGGAAAGAGAAATTCTTATGCAAATACTGAATTCTTAGATGAATGTGTGTTAGATGAAGTGTTTGAAAGTTTTGTGCACAATACCTTAAATTTTAATTTTTGTAAAGAAATCAAAACTTTCTTTCCAAAGACAATTTTTTGTTCAGTTTTATTTTTATTTTTTTCAGGGGGTGGGGAGAGACAGAGAGAGAGGGAGAGGAAGAATGGGCGTGCCAGCAGTCTCTCAGCAGCTGCCAACGAAATCCAGATGTGTGCGCCCCCTTGTGGGCAAGTGTGGCATTGCGCCCTTGCATCACTTTGCATCTGGCTAAACATGGGACCTGGAGATTGGAACCGCTGGAGATTGGAACCAGTGTTCTTAGGCTTAGGAGGCAGGTGCCTTAGCCGCTAAGCCATCTCTCCAGCCCAAATTTTTTGTTCAGTTTTGATGTAGGTTCTCACATTAGCCCAGGCTGACCTGAAATTTACTATGTAGTCTCAGGTTGGCCTCAAAATCACAGCGATCCTCCTACCTCTGTGTCCCAAGTGCTGGGATTAAAGGTATGCACCCCCACACTCGAGGCAAAGACAATTTTCATTATTTTTCATTGTGAGATTTACTGAGTGGGCATGGCTGGTAAGGCTGAGCAGTGGGAGCTCATGAGCACAGAGTCCATCTCTTGTCCAGGGGACCATGACTGGGCACATATTTGACCCCACAGCCATCAGAGTGGAGCTACCTCTAAGCTATCGTATCTAAATCCATCTGCATTTGAACTTGGTGAAGGCCCACTTCTTTGAGATGTGGATCTTCTGTCAGTCAAGAAACTTGAACTTGGCTGTGTGCAGGGCCTCAATCACATGCTCTTGATTCTGCAGGTTGGTGCAGATGGATATGATAACCTGGACAATATGAACCCTGGCCACTGTGTCCTGGGGCTTCCCCAAAGCACCCCTATAGCTGTCTGGAGCCTAGATGGGAATAGTGTGAGATCAGGAATATGGACATCCACAGAAGACTGTCTCCAAGGTGCTTTGGGGCAACAGGTTACAACACTGCCAAGGAGGCTGCTGTCTGCAGCCACTGCACACTGGGCCCCCATGAGGAAAAAAACTCTGCCAAAGACAGTTCTTAGAGCATTAAAAGCTGAAGGCTTAGTAGTATCTGATTTCTAGAAAGGAACATTTCTACGTGGGCCAAGCTAATCATCCATTTTTCCCCTAAGGGTTCTTTCTGAAAGACCGTCATTCCACTTAAGTAGCCAGATACTATACTATCATAGACAATAAGTAGACGTAGATATTTCTAGACCTTGCGCAGACAGGAAGGTGTATGAAGCAGGAGGTCCTTTATTTAAGTACAAAGGAAATATTAGTTTAAAGATTAGGCTCCTGAGCTGGGGAAACTGCTCAGTAGATAAAGCAATTGGGTTGCAAGCATGAGGACCTGAATTTGGATGCCCAGACCTCGCCCAAAGCCCACTGAGGTAGCATGCATCTATAAACCCAGTATTCCTATGATGAACTGGGAGGAGAGCTTCAGAAAACCACAGACTAGCCTGCCTTGTGGTACACAGCTCTGGATGACAAGAGATCCTGTCAGTACCTGAGGCTGTCTTCCGCCCTTCCACATGCACACACACACACACACACACACACACACACACTCACATGCACACACACATGCACACACACACACACAGGGAGAAATTTACAAAAATTTACACATCAGGCTCCTGAACAGGGGTGATACATTAGTTTAGGAAAGTCATGAACCAGCCATATTCATGTGCCACAATCACTGTGTACATATACATAGTTATATTTTGCATAAGGTGTTCATATCATTGATGATTTCTTCTCATTATATGGCTGTTATTATATTCATAATATCTACATATAAATATCTCTGTCTCAATACCTCTAATATATATTTTATTGTACAGCATGTTGTCATATATCATTGATGAATCTTAAAAGGATATCGAGAACCTCGGAAGAGTTTGACCATTGTTCCTAAAAATTATACCTTCGATCCCTTAGTCTGAACTTGAGTGCCCTTCTACTTGTAAAATATCTCAGCATAAGCCTCTTTCTCTTCCTTTCCCTTGCTGCTTCACTTTATTTACAAGAACACATCTCAGTTGAAAGATAAGAAATAATATAGGAAAATGGTTTTGAAATTAGTGTCTGGTCATTTTTATTAGTATATTATCAAGCCTTTAGTCATTTTTCTTTTGTGTCATTTGCATCATTGTAGCACCAGCCTTCAACAGTACCAAGTAGTGAACATTATAAAAATGAAAGAAAAAAAAACAATAGTCTGTTCACACTGTTAGCATTCCTTCCCTAAACTTCATATACCGTATGTTGACATGTCATAATAGTTCTATAGGAATTGATTCCTAAATGACTGCTGAAAAGAGATGTGGTGTTTTGTTTTACTGTAAATATCTAAAAGCTAGATTGGTATGTTTTTTCCAGCTGTATTCCTTCTGAAGGTTACACAATATTAAATTTTGATGTGTTAAACTAGCTAAGTTCAACTACTAGAAAGCAGGGACAGTTATGTTGCATGTGTTTAAAATTTCATTTGACAGTGACTTTTAAAATGTTTATTGAAATTAATCAGAAATGTTATTAGTCACCTCTGTGTCTAATATCATTTTCATAAATACCTTGGCACATTATATTATGTGATTAAATAATTCTTATAATTTGCCACAATGCTTTTAATCATGCTTATTTTTTTTTTTTTTTTTTTTTTCATAGAGAGACTGCCACAGAGTTAGCTGGAAGTCCACCAAGGTGAGTAACTGGCTTTGTCTCTTGTGGCCCTGATTGACACAAAGAAAAGTGCTGCGTACTTTTTAGGCAGGCTTCTCTCTTCCTCTTCCTCTTCCTCTTCCTCACATGGCTTTGCTAGTCCCAAAAGTTACTTATGAGTTGTTGTCATCAAGACATAACAAGGCTAATGTCTATGAGCGATCACATTCCTTTGAGGTTATATCATGTGTTTAGAGATGGATGAATAGATAAAGAGACCAATAGATAATAGAGAGTTAGATACTATATTTGCCCCAGTGATCGTCAAAATAACTGCTTCTTTTATTCAGAAGAATTGGCAACCTGAGGAGACTTTCCTTTATTTTCCTTCAGTACAGCAAACATTGGGTTCAGAGACTGATAGATTTATAAATGAATTCTGGGCTTCTCCTAAGAACTTAATCATAGTTTTGATGATGGAAATAAACTTAGGATTCTTACTGTCATTTAAATGATACAAAAGAAGAAAAAAAGGAGAAAGAAGGTGGCCATACCTTAACAGACGTTTTACTGAACATGGCACACTTTAACTGTGGCCTTAGGTTTGCGCCTAGTCCTTGAAGTTGCTTTGTATCCATTTGAAAATCAATTAATATGTCATAGGGTATTGGTTTAGAAATGTTACAGACATACATTTAGAGGATCTCAGGAATGGGAGAAAAAGAGCAAACAACACAATCATGAATAGAGCAAGGGACTGACAAAGTACAGCTCACAACCTGTCAGGTACAGGAGCTGAGTACATTTAGTTTGCTTTTCTATGTAAAGAAAATCTTTGCTTATAGAATCATGATTAATACTGTAAATAAAACCTGCTTGCTGTGATCCAGATATTTAAATTACTGTACATCTTTGTTTGTGTAACATCCCGAAGAAGCATGGTGTACCGGCTGGCGGGGTTAAAGCCACACGTGTGTTCTGGTGTGTATACTCCTGCTGCGTTTGTCACAGAACTTTCACCCTGGAGAAAGTTAACCATCAAGAACTGAGCGTCCCATCCTTTGGGGGAAGAGAAAGAGAGACAGAGAGAGAGAGAGGGAGCAAGAGAAGATTTGTGACTTTTCTCATGTTTGTGGTGAACAAGTTAATCCTAAAATAATAGAAAGAGGAATGATTTCCAAACTTTTATCTCATGGTTAAGGAGCAGACCACCTCTGTGTTATCAGAGGAGACCCACACCACACTGTAATCATGAAGATGAAAATTACTCAGATGTCAGAAAATCTGCAGCCGCCTTATGAATGCTATTAACCAGTGCTTCGTGGCGAATACCAAGCAGCCATTCATATATACCCCAGGACTGATTTCCTGTGAGAGCTAGATTTTTCCTCAAGAGACAATCTCTCCCGTTTTGAATTTTGTGGATAGTGTTTTGGTAATGAACCTATTTATTATTTTTTTTGTCATGAATCTTTGTGATTCTAGTGTTGAATCATGTTGAAAATCAACAGCATGGCATTAATCTTGTTGCAGCTACAATTTGCAGTCGCTCTCACACATGGAATAAGAGTGTGAGAACTAACATACTCATTATTTCCAAAAGACTTCAATAGTAGCCCAAAGTGCTCTGCTGACATTCTGCAGGAGCTGTGTGGGATATATCCATTCATAAGAACTTGCCTTCCTCACATTAACATAATACAACGTGACGATTTAATGGTGAATGCTCTCTTTGGTGCCTAGGCCATTTCTCTTACTAGCATTTGTTTGTACAATTGAGCAGAATTTCCCATCCCTTGTTCAGCTTTCAGCTTGTCTTCAGATTTCTTCTGCCTGTCATGGAAAATGAGCCCTCCAATACCTGGGTACCATTTAGAACAATGTACCTATAGTTATTCTGTTTGATTGTCCACTAATGATTAGTGGAACATGACACTTGGACTTTTTTATCCTTTTAGTCATAAAAGCATGCATTTGCTGTGACATCTAGGAAAAATAGAAAATTACATTTCTGGCAACTATTACCTTGAGATATATGTCTAGGAAGGAAGACAGTGGCATTTTGCAACAATTTTATGGTTTGGTTTTCATTGGTTTTGACTGTCTTGAAATTTTTCAAAAGGCTTTTTACAGCTGTTGCACAAGGGTGGAATATTTCACCTATAATTGCCTTACATAGCATTAATTTCAAGTAGCTGGCCACTGGTTGATAATATTCTGTGCAAATGTGCAAACCACACAGCAGTGGATTGTGTCTTGGTAGTTAAAAATGCTTTGAAGTTGAAATGAGATATATGCACACAGTGTTGAACAAGCATCAGGTTCGTTTTCCCTTACTAATGATAACCTAAATGTGTTTTTGAATTCTTGCCATTGCTGAAATTAAACCCTGGTAATAATATGTCACCAGAAAAAAATTAGATTACATGAGCAACATACACTAAGCATTGTAATTACATTATAAATATTAAAACCAATGATCTTGTCAGGAATGAAACAAATATTTAAACTGACTGCCTAATACTATTCATGCTGTCCTCTATCTCAAAGTGTCACAAAAGTGGGATGTGTGCT
This sequence comes from Orientallactaga sibirica, assembly GCA_036365145.1. Classification (NCBI taxonomy): domain Eukaryota; kingdom Metazoa; phylum Chordata; class Mammalia; order Rodentia; family Dipodidae; genus Orientallactaga; species Orientallactaga sibirica. Next base: position 7,320,739 of record JAEOAD010001030.1, read on the forward strand.
TGTCTTTCTTGAACTGTTAAAAACAAACATTTTCCATCTTGCATATGGCGCCTTGCTTTTATTTCACTTGTAGTGAAAGGCAATTTAGCAACCTTAACAATTTCTTAAAAGTGTGTGTGTGTGTGTGTGTGTGTGTGTGTGTGTGTGTGTGTGTGAAAGAGGCAGGTGAGAGAGAAGGAATGCACACATCAAAGTCTCTAGCCACTGAAAACAAATTCCAGATACATGTGCCACCTTGTGCATCTGGCTTTATATGGGGACTGGGGAATCAAACCCAGATCATTAGGCTTTGCAGGCAAGTGCCTTAATGCTGAGCTATCATGCCAGCCCCCTGAACAGTTTTTCTGATTGCAATTATGTGTTTCAATTTTTTTATTCTGGGGAAGGGTGTTTAGTTTCTGTACATGTGTTTAAATTAAATCATGGTAAAAATCCAATTATTCAAAGATAGTGGAGGCACTAAATTAATTATGACATGCTGAGGTTTTAATATAAGTGGTGCCTGTACAGAGATAAAACTTTATTTTGGGTAGCAGAGTAAAAGTATAAACGAGCTATAGCAACAGAGATTTTATTATCATGGGCCATTACTTGCTGTTTTAGAAAGAGAGAGAGAGCACTTCAATCTCTTGTTAACATAGTCTACTGTGACTCAACATAAACTCAACAGTATGGAAAATAAAGGGAGTTAATAGATCTTCATGGATGCATTTAAATGCTACAGGAGAGATTTACGAGCTGGTTCTTACACACTGCATCCAGAAGTCAGGATGCTCTTTGAAGAACATGAAGCATCAGTAAATGAATCTTAAAATAATTAAGCAACTGAATTACATGTCATCATTCACTAGATGTTTGGATCAGTCATTGGAGGGTAGGGGCTGAATGTTAATATTCTTAAAGAAAACCAGAGTTTGTTCCCTTGCACTGGAACCCAATATCTTTATCATTTTTTTACTTTTTATTTTTTAATATTTTTTATTTATTTGAGAGAGAGAAAGAAGCAAAGAGATAGATAGAAAGAGCGAATGGGTGCACCAGGGCCTCTAGCCACTGCAAACTCCAGATGCATGTGCCACCTTGTGCATCTGGTTTACATAGGAATTGGGGAATCAAACCTGGGTCCACAGGCAAGTGTCTTAACAGCTAAGCCATCTCTCCAGTGCTTAATCATATTTTTTATGTTCCTTCTGTGATGGGATTACAGATGTCAATGTATGTATTAATTACTTTTTACATAGCTGTGACCAAATATCCTAGCAGCATAAGGAAATAAGGCTTTACTTCAGCTTACAGTGTGAGGTTACAGTCGTCATGGTGGGGAGGCATGGCAGCAAGAGAAGGAATCAGAAGGTAACATCGTGTCTGCAGTCAGTAAGCAGAGAGATATGAATGCTGGTGCTCAGCCAGCTCTCACCTTTTAATACAGCCCAGAACACCAGCCCATGGAGTGGTGCTGCTCATATTAAACAGGGGCCTCCCTTCATAGTCTTACCCAGAGATTTGTTTCCATGATGATTCTAAATCCCATCACACTGACAACTAAGATTAACGATCACAGTATTCCACGCATGCAGATGGCTCATGCAAGAGAGTGGTTTGACTGTAATGCTCAGCTTTCTGATTATGGGAACAGAACATTCATTTTAGAAACTATACTTTCCATTTGGATTTTGGTCTTTTCTGGGCATGACCATAAGCACTGTGATTCTCTCCACACAAATTTCGGATTTCCCAATTAGCCCCTTGATCTCAAGGGGAAACACATGACACTCTACATTGCTGAACCAGATGTTCAATAGATTAGGGGAATCCCATGCATGTTTGACTTCTGATATCCTCAATGTATGTGTTTATTGGTACATAACCCCCCATAGGTCAAGGAGCATAGGTAAACACAAGAGACTCCCCTGCAACTCTTGGGTCATAGGGATATATATACCATAAGGGTTAGTGCTTGAGGCCCTCTGCCGAGAAGATAAAACTGCTTAGCACATGATTTTAAATAGTCATCCCTGTGAAGTTTTACATATTTACAATATTGGTGCTACATTATGGAGCTTTGTTTTCTGAAATCTAAAAAGGAAAGATTGTACTTAAAGGAGGCTGAACTGTCTCTTAGCCCATATTTCTCAGTCATGGATATGTCGGTTCAGACAGTAACAAGGGGGAAAGGTGGAAGCAAAAGGTATTAAGATAAGCTCTAGCAGCTCAAGCTGCTACTTGTGGCTCTAGAGGGTTTAAAGTCAGAATTTCAGTTCCCTACGGAGGGCTTTGGTAGGTAACACAACCTCATATTTCTCATTGTCCTCAATACAAAATGCTATCTTCTGCAAGACCCTTAGAAATTAGAAGAGAAATGCATTGGTATATCCAGGCCAACTTATTATTAAGCAAAGTGGTAATGGGTACCCACTTCCTTTTGCCTTTATAATTCCCAAGGAACGACATTTCTCTCCACTCATCTGAGACCTGCATTGGATGTGGTCCCATGTTGATAAGATTCATTATTTGTCAATTAATTCAGCCAAGATATATTAAGAGGCTAGGAAGATTGCTCAGTTGATAATGTGCTTCCTGCAAGTGTGAGGACCTCAGCTCAGACACCCAGCACCCACATGAAAGCCAAGTGGGTTTGTGGCCCATCTATCATCCCTGCAATGGGGAGGCAACACAGGTATCCCTAGAGCAAGGTCACCATCTAGCCAAATTGGTGGGTTCAAATTAGAGATCTTGCCTCATTCAACAAAGTGGAGATTGTTGGAGGAAGACACCCATGTTAACCTCTGACCTTCACGTGCACTCACCCATATGTGCCCACACACATGCATGCATACCACACACACATATGCACATCCAAAAAAGATACATTAGCATAGGGAATATGCCAAGTACGACTGTAGGTTTCTTTTTGGTAGTTTAGTATAATGTAAAAGTACAGATCATCTCAGGGCTAATGACGAAGTATTTCATGCCCTACGAGAAGTAGAGAAATAGCTAAGCACAGACAGTGCTAGGGAACTCAAGCAGCAAGATGGTCTGCTCACACTGGAGGCAGCAAGACCAGCATGTTGTGTCCACCTTCTAAGTAAGACTGAAGTGGTTTGAGCATCGGGCAAACGGCACCCTGTGACACACCTAGACCTTGCTGTTCCCACCACTTTGCTCTCTCAGATTCAAGACTTCTCACAATGAAAAACATGTCTATTAGCCCAAGTGATCGATATCCATACATTATACTGCCCCCTTATTATTAATTATTTTTAAGAAAAGTTATCAGCCTATAGCCAAGGTCATCCTCAGTTTCATGACAATACTGCTACCTCACACTCCCAAGTGCTTCCATCACGCAGTGACCATATTGAAATCTAACTCTGAGGTTGCAGCTGTAATAGGTGAGGTGTTTGCTCTCCTCCTTATCTCCACCCCCAACACCTACCTTTTGTATCTCATCTCACACTCAAATCTATGTCTGAATTTCTTTCCATAGATACTTTTCTCTTAATATACCCTTTTATTGTCTTCTCAGTTCGTATCCATTTCCCAGCACTCGGGAGGCAGAGGTAGGACGATCGTCATGAGTTCGAGGCCACCCTGAGACTACACAGTGAATTCCAGGTCAGGCTGAGCTAGAGTGAGACCCTTACCTTGAAAAACCAAAATAAATAAATAAATAAATAAATAAATAAATGGGACTATCATTGCATCAGCCTAGAAAACACACATTGAGTTTATAATTACGGGCCAAGAAGTTGGAAAAGACCCAAGGTTAATTGAGAACTGCAATGATCTAAATACAACCCCTCTAGATTCAGGAGATGAAAATATAATCTCCAGTGTATCTTCTGAAAAATGAGCCCCAGTGAATGATTAATGACATAAAATATTTTAAAATTTAAAAGATTATGAAGTGGGTAGGGTGCTTGTCATGCAAGCATGAGGACCTGAATTTAGACCCCTAGTGCTCACACAAAAATATCAGTCATGGGCTGGAGAGGTGGCTTAGTGATAGGTGCTTGCCTGCAAAGCCTAAGGACCCAGGTTTAATTCTCCAGTGCCCACATAAGCCAGATGCACAAGGTAGCACATGCATCTGGAATTTGTTTGCAGTGGCTAGAGGTCCATTTTCTTTCCTTCTCCCCACCCTCTCTCTTTCTCTCTGCCTCTTTCACTCTGTCTCTATCTCTCAAGTAAATAAATAAAAATAAAATAAAATATTTTTTAAAATAAATGGCAGTCGTGGCAACACATGCTTGTAATCCTGGTAATGCGGAGGTAGAAACGAGAAGCGTTGGGGCTCACTGGTCTTGATCGCCTAGCCAAATTGGTGAGCAAGCTTTAGGTTCAGTGCAAGACTTGTCTCAAAGAATAAGATGGACAGCAATTGAAGAAGACATCAACACCTGGCCTACACAGGCGCGTGCAAATATGTGTACATACACCTTCACAACCATATATATCCACATATGCATACCAGACACATACGAATACACACCCAAAATTATTAGAGTAGCTTCACTCTCCTTTTCACTCTTATGCCTTGTGAAGGAATAATGTGTGTGCTCTCTGTCTTTGCACCTCCCACCAGGAGAGGACACGATGCCAGTGCCTTGTCTTTGAACTAAGCAGCTTCCAGAAGTCTGAGAAATAAATTTTATTCTTTATAAACGAGTATGTCTGTGATGTTCTCTTACTACAAAACAACAGAAACCAAGGCAAGCACGCTGGTACATCCTCTGCATTCCTTACCATGTTGGGATGGCGTCCCTCATGCTTGCAGCATGGCTGGAACAGCACCAGCCCTCTCACAGAAATGCAGCCACCACCAACTCCTTCCCATATGTCTTGAAGATGAACATCTTGCCTCACTGTTAGGGAGGTGGAACTGAGTTTCTGTTGCTTTCAACCTGTATAATATAAAGTCTATTCTGCCGTAACTGAGTCAGAGTGCAAAAGAGGCTTGTGAGCGCTTACAGATAGACTGCAGACAGATTGTCATTTTCTCCTCAGTCTATAACTTCCAGGCTTTTGATATTTTCCTGCCATTAAACTGGCCTCATATAAGTCCAAGCTAAATGCAATGGCATCCATGTATTCTCTGGTCCCTTGGTACATTCAAGGCAGCGACTACTTCCCCCTTCGAATGCTGTTCCGGTGTGTTCTTCTTCTCGTTGGCCGTTCCCTCTCTATCTCCCTTCCTGCTTTTCTCCCCCTGCTTGAGAGTCCTCTCCACGTTGAGCTACCCAAGGACATTCCTTGGACATTCTTCTGCTTGCTTTGGGGGAAGATGCAGAGTGAGTTCATCTCGTACCATGAGTTCAAGGCAGTCTTTACACAAGTAGCTCCCATTTTTATATCCTCTACGTAGCAGCTCAAGCTACGTTAAAAATCACCCATCAAGCTATGTTGTTTCCACTAAAATTCATGGGAAAGTATAAAACTGTGGTTGGGTTTCCAAGGTCTGCTTGCCTGCCACCTTCTCATTTCCATTTGTTTCTGATCCATGGCCCTTTCTTGTCAATTCCTTCTCAGAAAGCCCTCCCTGGAGCACCTGGCTCTTAGTGACACCTTCTACAACACACTGTCATGTCACCATATTGTATTGTCTGTGAAGCATTTGTCATCTTTGTATCTGCTTGTACATTTGTTTATGATCTGTTTTCTATCCCTTAGTTCTAGAACACTTTTTCCCTTACCTGTCCAATTTATCATTCCATTTTCAAGACCCAGAACAGAACTGGTCATCAAGAATTTTTTGAGGGGGGGGGTTCGAGGTAGGGTCTCACTCTGGTCCAGGCTGACCTGGAATTAACTATGTAGTCTCAGGGTGGCCTCAAGCTCTCAGCGATCCTCTTACCTCTGCCTCCCGAGTGCTGGGATTAAAAGCGTGCACCACCACGCCCAGCTAAGAAATATTTGTTCAATGACTGAGTACCCATCTTAGAAACAAGGAAATTGGGGTCTGTCATCGATGTGTACTTCTTCCTTTTTCTTAGAAGTGGCCTTTTTCCCTTCCTGGCCTGTCTTTCCTAACTTTCTCTCACTCATTCTTCTAGAATGCGGCTGACCAGCTGTAATCACAAGCAAAATCCAGCCCATGACCTGTGCTTATAGACAGAGACTTACTGAAATAAAAGCATACCTATTTGTTTATATCTTGTCTATGCCTGATATGGTATTACAATATCCTAGTTGACTTATAGTGGTATGGAGAGTATGGCCTGGCAAGCTGAAAATATTTCCTATTAATTGTATGCAAAGGTTTGCTGGCCCCTCTTCTCACACATTATTGGTGCTGGTCCTCCTATATTGTTCCCTTATCCCTGGAGAGTTTTGTGTTTCCTCTAGTGCTAAGCTCTTGCCCTGGTGTGCGTGTCACTAGATGTCATTCTCTAGAGGACTTTTATGCCTTCTCTACTAAATATGAAATATGTTGAAACCCATTATTATTTATGGGATTTCTCTAATGCTGCACAGCCTAGAACATAGTAGACACTGAGTAAATATTAGAAAAAGTGTTTGTGACTATCTGAATGAAGGGGTGTTAGTTAATAGACATTTAAGTGACTGAATGAAGGGAGGGAAGGAGAAAGAACTGAACTGAAGGGGTCTCCCAAAGAACGAGTGAGAAACCATGTGTATAGCTGCCTTCTGTCACCCTTCCCACTCTGCTCAAGGCCTTTTCACCTTTAACACTCAGAAGGTTTCATCTATTTGCCCAGCAAGTTTTAAAGATAATTTTGACTGCCCCTAAGCTGTCTATAACGGATGCAGTTGAGTGTATGTCGACACAGATCCCACAAGACCAAGTTTGGGGCTTAGACAAGCTTTAACCCTGCATCTTGCATTCCTTAATTGTATAAGTGTGGGTGATATCTCTGTCTCTGTTTCTCGTTTAGAAATTTGTAAAGTTTTTAATGCTCTTCACACAGATTCATTGTAAGAAGTTAATCCTTTCAAAGTAAGCATGATGTCTGACACACAGCAAGCAATTAATACATGGTAGCTGTTAGTGTGGCTTATTCCAAGGTAACCTTAGGATAATTATGTTTACCAACAGTTGAGTAGTGTGTATATATAGGGTGTGATACCAGGCTGCATTGTAAATCCCTGGATGGCCACTTATACTTCTGCAAATCTGTGCGTGTTTTTTCACCTTGCGATAAAAGGGGTTAATGACAGAACTAATCTTTCTGAAAATCATGTAACATAATATATATAGAGTACCTAAAACAATGCTTCATCTATTATATTATTATAAAGGAGTTAAAGTTGAAAATTAGCTGAATTTTGAGGTAGAAAGAATAAGGAAATATCAAATCACTGGCCATATAGGCCTCTAACTCAGGTTCAAGTATTCAGTATCAAGATTTTTGCCTTGCTCTGAATGGAAGTTTTGATGATTTTTACCAGAGGATTCTAAGCACTAAATGTGCATTATAAATACATGTGTTTCCTTGACTTTACTAAAGTACATGAAAATAATGATGAGCCAAAGCCAAGATACAGACAGACCCTGACTTACAGTGATTCAGCTTACAATTTCTCATCTTCATGATGGCAAAAAGAACTATTCTTTGGGTAGTAACCACACTTTAACGTTTGAATACCCACATCTAAATCAGAGCAATGGCATCTGATCTTAGCTCCCAATCAGTCATGAAACCACACAGGGGCAACTAACACTTTGCAGTGTTCTATGTCGCCAGTATTCCTTTTAATATTGACATTAAATAGACTACATGAGATGGCAAACACTTTACTATATCACATATGTTGTGTTAGATAATAATTTTGCCTATACTTAGGGTAATTTAAGTGTTCTAAGCATATTTAAAATAAGGTAAGAGAAGCTATGGTATAGATTTGGCATATTAAATGCATTTTTTTTTCTTTTGAGGCAGGCTCTCACATGCTGGCCTCAAAATCACAGGGATCTTCCTACCTCACGTTCCCAAGTGCTGGAATTACAGTTGTGAACTACTATACCTGGATTAAATTACTTTTGATCTAGGCTATTTTCCATTTACAATGGGCTTACACAGAGAACAGCCCATCACAAGTTGAGGTGCATCCCACATGCATATATTGCTCATCAGTCATAGGCAGCTCTGTCTAGAATACTGTTTTCATTATTTCTCCAAATTTCCTAATAAAATACTTCATTCTTTAAAAAAGAAAAACATTTCACTCTTTATGATGTGTATAGGATCTGCAGTGGTTCAATTAAGTTGCACTTGCTTTGTGGTATGGTGATCTGCTGTGTAACAGATTGTCAGAAGAGGGTCCTTACAAGGAAAGCTTCAGAATATTGTTAAGTTGCTCATTGCCTGACCTATTTAGATTGTGAATATCCTTCTTGTTGTAGACTGCATAATTAAATTTTAAATGGAACATGATAAAGAAATTATACTGGTTATCTCCAGAGATTTCTATACCCTAGTTGGCTCTTTATAAGAGTATAGCAAAGACATAGTTTAAAATTTGATAAAGGCATGCCCTAATTTTCTTCAGATTTTCCTTATCCACTTCATAATTCAAAGTTATGTTACCTGATCCACAAGTGTTACCTGAAATAAATGTTTAAATTTTTTTTAAAAAAAAAGCTTAAAAGCACACTTATCCCAATTTGAGAATTCCATTATTTGTGTGTGAGAGCTTTTGTGTAGCAATTGAACTCCTTTAAGATAAACTCACCATTTCCTGAATTTGTCATGGTAGAGAATTGGAGTTATTTTCATTCTGTTTGTGGAAGCATTCATATCTTCAGAGTTTCTAGAGCAAAAGGATAGAAAATGGTTTCTGTCTGAGATATAATTTTACAATTAGAATTTCTTACTTGCTGTGTGCAAGCTGCACTTCTTTAAATTATTGAAAGGAAAGTATATGTGCACACAAATGGACACACACACACACACACACACACACACACACACACTCACCTAGCTACCGTCAGGACAGAACAATGCAAAACAAAGAACTGCAGGTTGGAGCAACCTAAGCAACATTACAACCTCATAGGTAAATAATTTTGTTTCATAACTCTGTCATCACTTTATTTTGTGGCTAAAGGATCACTACCACAATAATCTGATATGTTATATAATTTTCTCATTACTTAATAATAATTTCTAGTATAAAGCTAGGGGAAGAGGCTCTTTTGCCCATGCTGACAAAAAAGAAAACCAGATGGGAGTGGTGCCTTGTTTCTTAGAGCTCTATAACTGTTTACTTATATTTAGCATTAAGCTACCAAGAACATGTAAGTTAACAAGATGTACTCTTACTTGTATACAGAAATTTTTAGCCTTGTAAGCCTTTCTAGAGTTAGTTTTAACAATGTTTCTATTATGTATTTTCTTCCTCCTTTTGGACAAATATGCAGATTTCATTTGGGGCTCAAAAGCCATTCAAGCATATTCTGTTGTTGTTTTCACTTTTTTTTTTTTTTTTTTTTTTTTTTTTTTTTTTTTGGTTTTTCAAGGTAGGGTCTCACTCTAGCTCATGCTGTCCTGGAATTCACTATGTAGTCTCAGGGTGGCCTTGAACACTGAGATCCTACCTCTGTTTTTCCTGAGTGCTGGGATTAAAGGTGTGCTACCACACCTGGCTATGGTTTTACTTTTTTTTTAATTTGAGACAGAGAGAGAGAAAGAGACAGAGAGAGAATGGGTGTGCCAGCAGCCTCTCAGCCTCTGTGAACAAACTCCAAGCTCATGCGCACCCTTGTGGGCATGTGCAGCATTGAGCGCTTGTATCACTTTCTCATCTGGCTAAACGTGGAACATGGAAATTTGAACCAGAGTCTTAGGCTTTGCAGGCAGGCACCTTAACCACTAAGCCATCTCTCCAGCCCAGTTTTCCTTTATATATAAGCAACATTAAACTCACAAAAACTATATAAGGCCAAGCTACGGCAGTAACACAAGCCAACAGAGAAAATAACATTTGCCATTAATCCTGGCCATCTATCCTTAACCCTGTGCTTGTCATGCTTAGAGGGAGAAGTGTAACTTTAGGGAATAATGCTGAGCTATATTAAAGATTCTAAAGAGAAACTTGGACTAGGAATATGATTATCCAGTGGATAAATGGAAATTCTGGTTTCCTACCAAATGAGCATTTGAGACCCTCCCTTACTGAGCCCCAGACCTGTAAATCTCAAGCCAATGTCTATAAAATGGTGACAACCAGAAGTCCTTAATTAATTATAGGACAGTAAAACCCCTTCAAAGGGAAAAGAAGGCCATTTCCAAATTAAACTTACATTGTAATAGGATTTTGTGCAGAGTTCACAATTTAAAACAAAAATACTTAATGAGTAATGAAGATGCTGATGGACTTTATAATGAAATATTAGAACAAATCTACTGATTTAGCAACATCATCATTTCTGGTCACATCACTAAGCGCCAACGTGAGTCAGAAATGTATGTGGTCTATCTATAGAGGATGCAAAGCAAAACTGATCCTGCCTTTTAGAACCAAAAGGTTCAACTTAAAAATATTGAACTCATAAAGTTTATGGTTGCTGAGGTGAAGGGGAACAGAGAGGTGTCATCAAAGGTTACGGAGGTTAGGGAGTATACATATCAACCCACAACTTTCACAGCTGAGAAAAGAAACAGTAGCAACGAAGCAAAAGAGCAGGAATGTGGAATGTTCTGAAATGTAGATTTAGCCACCTAGTTCTACCCAGGTTCTTTTTGAAAGAATGATGAAATATGACAGTAGAGAAATAGGCTCGAGAGAGCTTGCAGAGCACGAAAATGACTGACAAATTCTGCTTTGGGTTTGCTTTTTTTTTTTTTTTTCCAGTAGGCCATGAGCAGGATATGAGCAGTAGGATGACGATGAGACTCGATGTGTGTGCCCGCAAGGTCAAGGCCATGGTGTCACACACATGAGTTGCATTGTAGTGGGAAGAGCCTGGAAGCCCCTAGAGGACTGGAACTGAGTTCACCCTGCTGCTTTTACTATGCCGACAATGAGCCCAGCGGCTGCAGCACAGAGCGAGGGGTCAAGCCTCCATGAGTTTTATGAGTAAATGAGAGAGAAGGCTTTCTCTTGAGTTAGCTGAGAATAAATGCTCCCACTAGTCATTGTTGTATAAATAAAGAGACGGTTAATTACTAATATTCTGTAAGAAACAAGATAACTTGAACTGCTTCAACTCAGGTGGTAAAGGAGAGAACATTTCATGGGACTTCTACGTTTCTACTTTGAGAACGTCACAGTATTCAAATCCAACTGAGGGAAGGATAAAGGAAGCGCTTGTTGAAAATGCAGAGTTCCAAAGAGGGTTGTTTGACGTTGTTTGATATAAAGGCCAGAGGGTGGGGGTTGAGGGTCTTCAGGATGGGCAGTGGGCATCTTGAGCATTTAATAATAAAGTATACTTGGCAATCATCGTTTGCAAGAAGGTTTAGTGGAAGCTATTTTGAATCACAACCGGATTCTACAGTTGTTTTGTTATGGTGACATTCCTTGAAATTTGAGAAAATGTAAACTAGAGATTCCTTGAAAACCAATAATGCTGGTACAGAGATAAAGTTAGCACACAAGTGGTTCCCTAACTGATGCTGGCAGTTTCTCAGGAGGATAAGTCTCTGGAGTGTCTTCTTTATAGGCAATTCTTTTCTGTTGATTGCCCACCTTAATGACCATCACTCTCCTGACATTCACTGTAAAAATTTAGTATGTGACACCATTAGAAGAGATTCTTGGCAACAAAGTTGTGTCCAGTGCTTATTCTGCGTTGGCCTTTTACATCTTGGCCTAGAACATCTTGGCTTACTCCATCATGTCTGGGGTTTCATCTTTTGCTGGGTTCTTGCCTAAAGCTCTGATAATTCACTTGAGAAACTCCTGTCTAAGTTCAACTTCCATGATGCAAGAGTTCTTCCTTAATTCTGGGGTGAATGAAAATGATTAAGCCACATGTCTTGCCTAAATTTTATAAATTAAAATTAAGACTACACCAGAATTTTAGCAAACTCACAATGCATGATAAACATTTTTGTTATCAGCCTATGAAGTCTTAATATAAATAAAAAATATATATTGATAAAAAAAATAAAAATAAATAAATAAATAAATAAATAAATAAATAAATAAAAAGAGTATAGAGGTTAGTTTGGTGGGTCTTTGGGACAACTTTAAATAGATTATGTAAGGGAAAATCAGTTATAAAGTGGCTGATAGCTAGCACTATGGTAAATTTAAAATTTTATTTGTTACTGTATGACCATTCAATATCAGACAGGGATGCATGTTGCTGAGATTGAAAAACAATGCTTCTTTTTCTAGCAATAATAAAGGCAATCATACTTTATAAGTGGGAAATAAAATCCCACAAAGGACACTGAGAACTAGGAAGCAAGATGGAGGTCAAGTTGTCACAAATTCTCATAACCCAGTGACTCTACAGAGACCAGTACTTTCCATTCTTTTCTCTTCTGTTCTTTTGTTGGATTCTTCCCCCTTCTTGTCTTCTAGATAATGATAAAATAGAAAGAAGCAGTAAGGCCAATAGAGGGAAAGGGGTAGGAAAGTGTTGCTGTATGTGAAGGAATAATCACGTTAACATCAAGGCATCCAAATACCATAAATTGTGCAGATATTCTCATATTAGTATTTTTCCTGCAGTATACAACCAGCCTATTATCTGTTACATGGAGAATTGTAGCACCTTAGAGCTACATCCAACTTGTTTTGTGTCTTCTTTCTGTTCTGTAGATGAATAGACTAAAAATAAGAGAAAGCAAAGTGAATGCTCCTAGCAATACCACTTGGGCTTGCTTGACAACCTGATAATTCTTTAATGTGGATGGAGTTCAGGTAACATTTACAGCCTATTCTTTAGGCAGTAGAGCCAAGACCCTCATTTTTTAGTAACTTCTATCTAACTCTCCTACTTTCATCTTGGGGGGGCGGGCAGAAAAAACTTTGTTTTCCACCATAGCCTTGACCTGCCTGAATAAAAACAAGGTGCTGAGGGCAGTATTGATGCTGGTTATTGCAGTTACCTTTGCATTGCTGTGACAAAACACCCAAGCAAGAGTAGCTGGTGAGAGGAAAGGGTTTATTTTGGCTTGCAGTCTGGAAAGGAAATTTCGTGATAATAGCAAAAAAACAGAGCTTTAGCAGTGGCTGGACATCACTTCTTGCCACAGCTCATGGCAGAAGAACAGCAAAAGAGTGAGCCAAGCTCTGGCAAGAGGGAGCTGGTCATACCAGCCCAAAGACTGCCCACAAAAACACACCTTTTCCAGGAAGGTTTCACTTCCCAAACTGCCACCATCTGGGGCAGGACATATAAATGTATGGCAGACATGTGATTCAAACCTCCACACTGGTTATCTAGATCATGGTGTGGAAGTGGTTTTTACATTTAGATGTGTGTGTAAGTCGTATAAGGATCTTATTTAACTGTACGTTCTGATTTAGTTGGCCTGGGGTGATGCCTGGAATTGTACATTTTTAAGCTCCCTTAGGGTTTTGCTAATGCTGGTCCTCAGACCATCGTAGGAGCAACAAGGAAGAGGAAAAACACAGGTCCCCTTTTGTTTAGAAGCAAAGTCATTTCCCATGTCCCACATCTATCTTTTATGAATATAATGCCTTTATTTATGATTCTACCTTATCTCTGCTTGACTTGTTCCTATTTGTTTTTGATAAGATGCAACATATTATTTTGAAAACTGTCACTGCAGGAGCCATTTCCTTATAATCAAAGTTATTATAAAATCTCTGTAGAAACTTGTGGATCACAAAGAACTCCCTACAGGCAATATGATGCTGTTGAGTCCTTATGAGTTTAAGACACAATATCTATCAAGATTTTACTTTCAATTTTGAGTTTAGAGTGAGAAGCTATAATTGAAGGCGAGACTAGAAGATTTTACATTAGAAAGATTTTATTTTAGGGATGGAATGTAGCTCAGTGGTAATTACCTAACAATCCCTAGCACCAAAATGAGAGAGAGAGAGAAAGATAAAGGAAAAGTTTTTAATTTTATAAATTTTAAGTATTCATGTCAAGTAACTGAGTTCCCAAATGTTCTCATTTTGTGTTTGAGACTGTGATAGTAACTAGAAAGCATGATAATATGTATGTGTATGCATGTATATGCACATATATATGTGGATGTATGTATTTGTATATATCCATATATAGAGAGAGGGACAAAGTGAGATTGTAAAATCACTATAGTTTTATAGCTGATTTCTTGAGACAAACATTTCGTGATGGATAGGTATTAGTTAAAATTCTTTGTTTTATTGACTCTATATGAAACTGAAAATACTATAGAAACAATACTACTTCTCCACTTTTACCTTTATTCCCATTCATTCTGTCCCCTCTACTAAAACAAACCAAAGTGTCTTAGACATAACAATCTAATTCAAAATGACTCAAGAGAGTCAAACAAAATAACTAATTCTGAATATTCAGAATTCAATAATAAAAATAATCAGTTTAGTGGAAAAAAGCTGCTCTTTGTTTTCTAATAGGCATGTAATATTGATGAAAATAGCATTCAGGTAGAGTTTATCAAATTGAATTGGTTTTAGTCAGAATATTGTATTATTTTATAGAATAGTAAATGTTATTTAGTTTAACAAAAGCTGAAAAGTACAGCCAATCCAAAGACCCAAATACAAAAGGATTATCTTTACATTTAAAGAATGAAAAATACAAGTACATTACACTTAAGACATGGCATGATAATTCTTTCAGATAATATGCTTGTGTTTTCTATGTCCTTCAAATTTAATTTGAATAAATGCTTTATAGATTTTTATGATACTTAGAGTTTTGTGAAAATACCATTGCAATGATACCAGGAAACTTAGGTTTTAATGAGTCTGGCTTTGTATTCTTTTAGCATACTACTATCTGAATTACTTGGGAAAAAGTAGGAACTGCAAAAGAGTTCTGAGGTACTTTTCTATGTTGCCCCTATGAGCTTGTACGTCTGTTGAATTTCCCCAGAGAAGACCCCAAGATAGGAGTTGAGTCCAAGAACACAAGTGAACGGGCCATGTGGACAGGAAGGGAGGAAAGTCAAAAAGTCTTGTACATGACTGAGTTACTATCTGGGCAATTGGTACTCTAGTCTGCTGGAGACCCTGTGAAACAGTGCCCCACGGAGACCAAAGAAAGCTTCAGTATTTATCCTCCGTGCCCCATCCTTCATTGTTTCAAGTCACTCCAGAGGCATTTGCTATCCTTCTCCTTGCCCAAGCTAAAAGCATTTGTGGGGCAGAGAGAGTCCTCCCTGGATGATGGAAAGCCATTGCCATCTCCCATCTGTACGCTTCTACAGAAAGGATCTTCAGCAAAGCTGAGGACATAAAAGAGGGACACTGACAATGTCTGCCTCACTAGTGTGCTTTCTATTAGATGCCCAGGGCTTGCTGTAGTGCCTGACACCTAGCAGATGCTAATGAGTATTCATTCCAAAGAAGGAGGAAAAATGAATGCAGGAAGGGATGGAAGGAGAGAGGGAAATGAATGACTCACATGGAATTAGAAAAGCCAACCTTGACAATACATCACCCAACAACAGAAATCGATCAAAGATTGGAGGTAGTTTTGTTTGTTTGTTTGTTTGTTTGTTTGTTTTGTTTTTTTAAATAGTATTTCCATTCTGATGTAGGTCACCTAATAGCTGAAGTTTATACTTGCTGCATTGTGATGCATGAAGAGTTGGGAAGAGAAAAAGGAGGGTAGGCAAGAGAGAGCAGATAACACCATGTTCCAACAACCTCAACTGAGAAGGGTGTGGCTGGGGGAAGTTAGACATTTAACATCCATAGTTATATTATACTCTTCTAATTTCTTAAAAGATTAATAGCATATGTATCTTTGATTACTCAGGAGAGACAAATTTGCAGGGATCCAGGCAGTTCACAGTTATCAATAAGTCACTGAAGAGTTTGCCTGCTTCTTGATGATAATGGAAAGGACTGGACTGGGGAAGGCAGGTTTGAGGTAGGGACAAGCAATGTCCGGCAGCTAGATAAAATTGGAAAATTTGACATATTCACCTGGATTCTGCTAATGTTGAATGCTTAGCAAAATACAAATGAGTCTTTTATATTCTGCTAACATATTTGAATGTGGAGTAAAAACAAAATAGCAAATCACCACAGGTGTATTACATATGTAGCAAAAATATAGAAGTACCAAGAGATAGCATCTGATTGCTTTCCTTTCTTATTCTGATAGTTGTCGTTTTAAAATTTGAGAGTATATGTTTGGCCAAGCCTGGATCCCAATGTGTTTATATGTGAAATATATGTACATGTATTAATGGAAAATGGGGGAACAGGTAAGACTGAGATAGCAAATCCTTCCCAAAATATGTATTTTTTGATTTTTGTTTTTCTGGCTTTGACCCTGTATCATTTTTGTTGCAGTCATGATTGTCACATGATCTTGAGAATTACTCTGTACTGTAATTTAATCAAACTTCAGGAGGCCATTTCTCTGTGGAATACACATCTTACTGATGGTTACCATGTTAACATCATACCTGACAGTTGGGACACTCTTCCTCCCCCCCCCCCACACCACCTTATTGTTTCCTGAGTTACATTGTGGTACAGAAATAGCACCAAAGGAAAAGGGGTCTTACAAAAAGGTGGCATTGAGCATGCAGAGTTTGAAAGAATGAACAAGGAGTTAGTAAATTAGAAATGCTTCTTACCAGAAACAGAAAGACCTTGGCAATGCTTGCTGCCTTTAACCACACCTCCCCACTTCCTGTCTGCTGGAGGAGTAGGGAAATGAGCTACAGAGAGTCAGAGGGCCAAAAGAATGTTGAAATGTTTCCCTGCCTCAGAGGCCTGATGCCTCCTTCTTCCCTGGGGCTGCTCATGACCCTAGAACTAGATACCAGCTACCCAGGGTGTGAAAATTCAATGCAGAAACACTTCCTTTCTTCTAGTAGGATCCTATCTCCTCTTAACAATTTCCTCATACTGATTTATTGATTTAATTTTTGGTTGGCAATGGTAGTAGCTACAAAGTAAATTTACTCCAGGAAAACAGGATATTTTAGGAATTCATTAATGCTAACACACTGTATTTGGATCGTAGATCTACTTTCCATCTGCCCAGATCAGCCACAGCTAGCAAGCCAGTGACACCAAGCTCACAGCAACTGCATGTCTCCCCCCATTAACCTGCTCAGGGTGGTAGGAATAGAGGATGTGAATATTGTTTCTTCCTAATGGTTAACCTCAGAAATCAGAAGTGAACAGCTTCCACTAACACCACATTTCTCATCCTGCTTGAATTTGGCGATGTGCATTTTCAAATTTTTGATTTAAACTTCTGGGAGGAAATTGTCTTGTATCTTTTTTTTTTTTTTTTAAACTATTCTTGAATCATGCAGAAAGGTTGGCTTAGATTCTGTATTGCTGATTGGTCTCGGTGTAGAAAATTTTCCCAAATTTAGCAGCTTACAACAACAAACATTTGTTAGCTCAATTTCTCCAGGTAAGGAAATTGGTCATGGTTTAGCTCGATCATTCACAAGCTTCAGTCAAAGTTTGCCTGGGCTTCAATGTCATAGGAATACGTCAGTATGAGAAGACAAGCTTTCAAGCCAACTCGCATGGTTTGGGGGAGGATTTGGTTCCTTCTGGGTATTAGAAATTGAGGACTTGAAGCCGGGCGTGGTGGCGCACGCCTTTAATCCCAGCACTCGGGAGGCAGAGGTAGAAGGATCGCCGAGAGTTTGATGCCACCCTGAGACTACCTAGTTAATTCCAGGTCAGCCTGGACTAGAGTGAAACCCTACCTCGAAAAAACAAAACAAAAACAAACAAAAAAAAGAAATTGAGGACTTGAGTTGGGGCATTCCTCACTTCCCTTGCCCCGAGAGCCTCTTGTACAGGAAAGCTAACTTCCCTTGTAGCAAGCACTGAAAGCAGTGGAAGTCACACCCTTTTATAACCTAATCTCTTACCTTCCCGCCACTAGTAATCTCTTCACTATAAAAGTTGTCAGACTGTCCCACATTCAAAGGACATGAATACCAGGGGGCAGGATTCATTGAAGATTATTTGTAGGCTGCTTCCAGTAATGTGATTTCAAATGGAAAGGCGAGTTCTTTTTGCTATAGTAAATGATGTATCCTAGAACAAATTCTCGTTTAGGTGACATGGAATAATACTTTTCGGGTAAAGAAGAAGCCATGGGGCCAAGAAAGCCTGGTAATTAGACCGGTTTTTTGTTCTTGTTTGTTTTTTGGGAATTCAAGAAGGAAAAGAAGGCTTGCCCAAAATTGTATAAAGCAACTGCTTTCTGCCCAACCCTGGCATATGTCACCTGTCCATTCCACAGCTTTTTGTCAGAGAAATGACAGGCTGTGCTTGCCTGCAGTCAGTCCTTCAGGTGGCAAGAGAAAGACTTGGACAGTGCAATGGGGCTGAATGATTTCCAGCGTGTACCACGCCATACCTCCAGAACCTCCATGCAAGCCGAAAACTACCTGGCCTGGACTTAGGTTGCTTTGCCAGAGCAGCTTTGACAATGGCAAAATCCATACTCAGCCAACTAGATAGTGTGAAGTGACCTGGGAATGTCACTGCAGATAATTGGGAGAGGCCAGGGCCCCAGGAGCCGGTCCTTGTGTATCTGAGCAGTGACTGTGTCTGTGGCAGTCCCTGGCACTAGAGCCCACAGGGCCGTTGGTTCCACACCCCTATCATCCAGGAGGAAGTCCTGTCAGCAGCTGTTCCAGGATAGAAGCTGAGGGGAAGCGGCACTTAACGATGTTGACAAATTTCTGACGGGACTATTCCAGTGTGTTAATGTGTGTTCTCAAACAATATGTTTCCATCTTCCACTTTTCCCCCTGCTGGTTTGATTGAGAAAACCATAGCGACCAAAAGTGTGAGATTTATGCAGCTAGTATAGCGGGGGATAGGGATGATGGTAGGGGAGTCCCCTTGGGGAGGAATTTACCTTTTAAAATTAGACAAGAACAGGTGCTCTGGAATTGGCATGTAACGGCAAGAGGGTGGGGATGGCATTCCTGAAGGGAAAGGTTACGCAGATTAACCGCACTCTGCTGAGAATGATGACATCCTGGCTCTGTCATTAAAACAGGTGGCTGTCATTATGGTGGCTTGCTCATAATGGGAAGATAATACAGCCTGAGCGAGATTTATATGGGCCCTAGAAAGATGGAGTCACACATACAAAAGGAAACAAGGCATAAAGAAGGTCAATTTGGAGAATTTCTCTCCCCTCAGGATTGCACATGATAGTCATTAATGACATAAAATTTGTGTCACTGTGTCGAGAGGGTTAAATTACCTACAATGCTGTTGCTGTATTTATTCAGGTTTATTCAGGTATCCTCTGGGAAGAACCCTCCCCACCCCTTTTGGATGTTTGTCTTTAGTGTAAGGATGAAGTAAATATAAAATTTACTGTATGTGAAAATTTTATTCCTGTTTTTTTTTCCCTACAAATGGTTTCAGCTGCTCTATAGACTGTTGAATCAAGAGATCAAGAGGTAGGTCCAGATAATGATGAGACTTCCCATGCTCTGTATGAGGGTGCTGATGAGTCTATGTAGCTTTCTTTTCTTTTCTTTTCTTTTCTTTTTTTTTTTTTTTTTTGACATGCTGGGAATTGAACGCAGAGTCTCATACATGCTAGGCAGGTACTCTACCACTGACTGAGCTGTACCCCCTATATACTCAATTTCTCTTAAGGAGATCATGCTTTAGAGTTTTTATTAATGTAATAAGCATGTTAATGGTTAATTGCAAGAAGTACTCTACGTATCTTACAACTGTTAATTCAATACTCAGAATAACACTTCGGATTGAAGAATATCTATGATGTGCATTTTGAGATGCAGTAGGTAGATGCAGCTTAACCTCTGTGGGAGTCCAAGGTCATAGAGCTCAGAATGGACTTACACAGTGGGGCGTCCAACCCAATCACTCTTCCTCCAGCAACAGTGCTCTTAATTGCTACACTTCTCCAGCCACACTATGCACATTTTGTCTATTTTAAGTTTTATGGGAGCATTTAAATTATTCATTCGTCCCATCTTTGAGTCTCTCTTCTGGAGAGAACACATTTTAAAGCCTCAGCCGTGTAAGCAGTTGCTACATTAAAGGTCGATAAGCTATAAGAATTGCACTTGTGCTGGAGCCGACAGTGGTATTTTCCATTTCATGGAGCATCTTTAAAATGTGCAGGTCTTGTCACAGGCAGGCCTTGAGAGCCCTCCTCTGCTTGCTGTGTCTACCGTAGAGGGGGCAGAGTAACCTTTTAAATCCATTAGACATGCACACACTCACTCTCAAACATAAGAGACCAACACCGAGTTCTGGATGTGTGTTCACACTTGCTCCAGACAGTCCCGTACCTATTACTCAGAATCCTACCTTTTGATGCAAACAAGATATTTCTTTGCTGATCCTGAACACTTTTTTTTTTTTCCTAGAGATTTACAGCTGATTGGGCACAGATGGGAGACAGAGTAATTTTCCCTTTCCCTCCCCCTCCTGTTTACCATTTGACACAAGACATGAATAGCACTTTTGCCTTACAAGGCATAGCCAAATTGCCCAGTAATTATCTTGATTTATGATGGCAGGAATAGATGGTAGCATGAAACATCATTTTTAACTGAAGATGGTCCAATTGTCACTCCCACTCTTGTAAATTATCTCATATTGTGTTGTGTACCCAATAAATGGTTGAATAAGGGACTAGTACGCAATTACCTTGGCATCCACGTGCCTAGAACAGTGTCTGGCTTTCAGTGTTTGTTATGGAGTAAGGAAGCTAATAAATAAGTGAGAGCCTACTGTGTGCTCCAAGACACACAGATGCCTTCACCTTTCTGTTTTCAAGGGCATAAGTGATGTTAGATGACAAGCACATAAGAAATATGTGGAATCCTAGAGAGGAGAAAATATATCCCTGTTTTGGAAGGAAAAGGAAGCCTTCTTGAAGAAGAGGATGTTGGAGGAAGCTGGTAGTGGATAGGTGGGATTCACAGGAGCTGGAAGCAGAAATGTGCAGACTATGGGGACAACAGCACAAGGAGCTGGAAATGTACAGTCCACCTAAGGGGATAAGAAAGGTGGATTCAGACCAGGATGGAGGATGGGGGTGTTCAATGTCAAGCTGGAGAATCTGTGCATGGTTCACCAGATCGAGATGAGTAGTCACCTTCAGCAAGGTTAGGCTCATGATGGTCCATAGGGGAGGCGTGAGTCTGGATACATAGCAACCAGTTAGGAGGTGAATTGTGTTATGCACAAAGCCACATTCAAACAAGATGGTGGCGGTGAGAACAGAAAAAGAAAGATGCCTCTGAAGCATGATTTATAGGAATCAGAAAGAAGAAAAATCAAAACAAACGAAAAACAAGGATTCCAACTGAAAACGACATATCTGAACCAGGGTGATTACCTACCAAGAGAAAGGACAGGCCAGAGGAAGAGCAGGCACGTGTCGGAAGCCATGGAACTGAATTTTGTTAGGACAGGAAATAGGAAACTGGAAATTGCCCTCTACAAACTGGAGCTAGAGAATTCCAAGTTGTTTCCATAAAAATAACAACTGAAGAAGTGCGAATGAATCATAGCCCCGAGGAAAAAGAAGTGAGGTGAGGTATGTGAGAGCAGCTTGTCCACAAGTCAGAAAGAATACTCATCATTAATTTCGCGTGAGCACGTGACATCCAAGAATAGAAATGCTTGTTTCCTCCTTGGTGACCAGAATCTCCCTCCATCCTCTCAGACAGGCTCCAGGGCACAGGATGGCACTCAGCTCGAGCCTTTAAGCATAGCCACACATATTACAGTCGGGACGACCTCTTCCTGTCCCCAGTGGCAGTTGTTGGTTTGTCGGAAATTTCCCTGTTTCTGCTTTTAAACTCCTTAGCCTATTCCCAACACAAGCAAAAAGAATAATGTGTTTAATATAAAACTCATATCATGTCACTCTTCCTTTTGACTCACTAAGACACAGCCCCTCTCCCCCCCTTCTAAGCATGTCTGATCCCTCTACAGTCAAACACAATAGCACTGCACCTTCATTGTCAGCTGTCCTCTGGTCACTCTGCCCCCCACCCCCACACCAGGCACTCTGTGCTCCTTCACTGCCTCCCCACGGCTTCGGGGCCTTTCATAATTGAATGATTCCTTCACAGACATATGTCTCTGTCCTCACCAGTTTTCTGGTCTTTGTTCAGATGACACCTTTCCAGGGCGGCTTCCAATGAAGTTTTCTTAAAGTCACCGCTTCTAACCCAACCCCACTCCCAGCTGTCCTTTTCCATTCCCCTGCTGCATGGGAATGACCATGATTCTGGGGCCACACTTCCTAGGGGAAACCTAGTTTCCCAGTTGCTACTTCAACCTCTTTGTTGTGTCTAAGACACAACTCTCTGTCACGTGCATTAGACATTTCCCCACAGCACTTACCTTTACTGGGCATACTGTGTACTGGTTTACTTACATATGGGTCTGTTTCTTTCCAGGGGAATCTTAACTCACGAAGGCAGAGATTTTCATTATTTTGTTTACCCTATATCCTCAGGCTCAAAGTAGATGCCTGTGCTTAAATTGTTTGTTGAATAATGAGGCTGTAGAGATGGCCTAGCAGTGAAGGCACTTGCCTGCAAGACCTACAGATCTACGTTCACTTGCCCAGTATCCACGTAAGCCAGATGCACATGGTGGCTCATGTGTCTGGAGTTTGTTTGCAATGGCTGAAGGCCCTGGTGCACTCATTCTCTCTCTGTGTCTCTCTTTCAAATAAATAAAAAAATATTTTAAAACAGGTTTTAAAACGTGTTGAATAAAATAGATTGATGAGCCAGGCATGGTGGTACATGCCTTTAATCCCAGCACTACCAGAGGTAGAAAGATCACTGTGAGTTCAAGGCCACCCTGAGATCACCAGATTCCAGATCAGCCTCAACTACAGTGAGACCCTACCTTGAAAAAAACAAACAAAAAAAAGAAAAAGGAAAAAAAGTTTGATGATATTTGCCTCAAGTTTGTGTCTGATTTCCCCTACCTTAGTATTAATTAGGAAGGGTAGAATTCACAAGCTGACAAAATCATCTGGTTCTGAGATGTGCTGGTGCTATAATTACTGGGTATGCTTCTTTTAATTAGCGGTTCTTCCAGCACCAAAGATCTTATGTCTGTAGAAGGCAATAGCATCTTTTCTATTTGTTCTGTCCCTTCAGTCATTTTCCACAGCTCTGGGCTGTCTCACTGGGCTTTCCATCTGCCATTAGTGTGATTCTGGGTCAGGGCAGCTATGTAAGTAGAAACCTCATGAACAATAGAATCCCTCGCTCCAGCACACCCGTAGATGGCCAGTCCCACGTGACTTGCTCTCACTCTTTCTCTGGAAATCATGGCCTCTGTAGGGCTCCTGAAACAGTGTCAGCCACCAGGCCAGCAGGGGAGGCTGAAGCTCTGGTTTCTGCCATTTCTGACATCTGGCGTGTCTCATTTCACTCTGGCTAACACAAAGATAAAAAGGTTATAATCACACCAAACTTTAAATCCTTAGACTTGTGCATATGGCTATGATCAAGACTTGGAAATCATAAGGATACAATTCTTTCTCAGGAGGCTTCCACAATAAACTGCTTGCAACTTCTCAAAACGTGGTTTTCAGAATGCTAGAAAAGCCCCTTTGGGGTCAATCATTTCTGTTATTTTGATTATCTAGTCTGCTAACTCCACGTCTCTGATCCTACTGCTCACCAGTGGCTCATAGAAGCAATGGACCTGACCACTTGTTCACCCGTGTTTGAGGGCTGCCTCGGGCCACAAGTCAAGTCAGTGAGAGGCTTGACAACCATCTTTGATGACACCGTTGAGCCTTCACATGCTTACTGGTTCCCTTGGCTGGTTAGATGGGCTAGGTATAGTACAAAATTAACCTCCAGGTTGATGACCCTGTTGGCTAGTACATACTATGCAATCCAAAATCCACTGAAGCCCTTGAAAATTAACATAGATAAAAATTAACATAAAATTCACATAGATCAAAAGATATATCCAGGGCTGGGAAGACGGCTCAGTTAATAAACTGTTTGTTGCATAAGCACAAGGCCCTCACTTTGGACCACCAGCTTCCACTTAAATACCAGGCAGGTGTGGTGGCCCACCTGTAATGTCAGCATTCAGAGGTGGAAACAGATGATCCCCAAGACAAACTGGCTAAGTAAACCAGCTGGCTCAGTGGCCTTGGGCTGGAGATCTAGGAGACACCCGAGGTCAATCTCTGGCCTCCACATTTATATATACACACATGAATATGTACACCCATGCATGCATGTACACACATGTGAAAAAAAATAGTCAGGTTTGGTGACACACTCTTGTAATCCAGCTCTGAAGAGGAGGAGATAGATGGAATCTTGGTGCTCACTACCCAGCCAGACAAGCCTAATTGGCAAGTGAGAGACTGTCTCTAAATTAATTAATTAATTAATAATTAATTTAAAACATGGACAGCAGCTACGGAACAACACCCAAGAACAAAACCCAAGCTTGTCCTCTAGCCTCCACATGCACATGCGTACACACACCAAAAGTCAAGAGGCTACTACAGGTAATTACCTTCTTTCAATTAATTTAGCTTTTTTATAAAGTATTTTATACAGGTGTACAATGTATTTTAATTATATTTCCCTCCACTGCCCTCCCTTGTCCCTCTCCCATCCTCCTGATCCTTTTCCTCTTCCCTGCTAGAACCAGTCCCACTTCTGCTGTGTGCATGCGTGCATGCATGTGATGCAATGGGTTTACATGAGCATGAGTGAGGAGCTGTTTCCTGGAGCATCGACAACTTACCAGTGGCAGCAGCACAGAAGGAATGCCTCCTCCCCACCCTGCAACCATAACTGCCAGTGCTCCTGAGAGAGGAGTGGGCTTCGTGACTCCCCCACCCCCCAAACCAGTAGCTGTCTGTAAATCCTCAGCAAAGCATGTACCTACTTTTTAAAAAGTATAACTATTAACGAGTCTCACAGTGACAATTCCATGCATGCATGTATCACATTTTGGTTCTATCTATTCTTCCACTGATGACCTTAAATCATGGAGCCACTCAGCACTCATTGAGGTCCTTCTCAGCATAATCTAACCCTGTCCATGGCCTTTGCCCTGAGCACTGGCTCGCTCTGGCTTCGTTCAGCCTAGAGAAAGGATTGCAAGTCCTCGTGTGTTCCTGATACTGCCTTGATCTATTTACCAAAATGAACAGCAGACGCATACACCAACACACACACACACACACACACACACACACACACACACAGGAGAGACAGAAAGAGAAAGGTGAAGATAGTCTACACTCAAAGGGAATCATGGGGGGCAATGAGGGATATCCCTGGAGAAGAGAAATGAAATTTAGGGGAAAGTCTATGTTGTTACATTAGGCCATATTTGCCACCACCTACTTATGTTCTATCTTTCTCTAAAGCCACTTCCTCCTTGCTTTCTCCAACTTACCCCCTTCCTAAATTGATTCTCTCCTGTAACGTTTGTCCCCACCCTAAAGCCCTTGGTTAGGAACAACCTACATGTCCCCAATGCTGGCTTGAGTCATACTGCTAGCAAAACATCCGGGTAAACTGTGCCTGTAAGGGGCTTTCACCAACTCTGGCTTCATCGCTGTGAACAAGCCACAGGGAAAACAAGTGGTCCCATGGCCCATGGAGGATTCCTTTTGGCCAGGAGTGCTCACTGAGTAGTGTCTTGCAGAGACCCCTCACCTAATCAACAGTGGAAATTGTCACTTCTTAGGATTATGGCGCTTCATTGTGCTAGCCGAATGTTTGCTTCCTTCCTGACACCAGGTTTCTGAAGTGTCTCGTATGATCACCCTGGATATACAGCGACCTGTTTGTCATCAGGCCTCCCTTCCTTCCTTACTGAGTTTAACCACTGACAATGAGAGGAGGGTCACGGAAGGGCTGGACATTGGTTTGGAGGCTCTGCGAGGGCCACTGCCTTCATCACGTATCTCAAAAAGCATGCAAGAAGCAGGAGTGGAGAAGAGCCTGCACATGAATAAAAGCTCTGAGTGTGTGCTGTGCGTGACTAGAGGAAAACGAATGCTGTGTGTGTCTGAGGACAAGTGCTGCAGGAAGAGAATGACCATTATGTGCAGACAAGGGACTGCAGCCTCTGGGGGATTACCCGCTCCACTCGATGGTCACAGCAAATCTGGGTCTGAGCAGAGGCAGCAAGTGGGTTAACCTGTTGAGGAGTCCAGAAGGAGAACTGGACAGGGACAAAGGAATTGTATAGTGACCTTGTAAATAGTAGCAACCACGGGCATAGATGAAACAGTTCTTAATATTCTGTCCGTTATATTCTGTGCATGTGGGTGGCATGTGTGATTTCTTAAATGGCACGTTATTTCATGGACTGCCCCACTGATGGCCGGGTAGCAGATTTGCAGAATTGCTAGAATTTCATGAGAATGATGTAAAGAGGGACTGTTTTCTCTAAATCCCCATTGCTCTGCCCTGTTTTGGAAATTGGATGCCACATACTTATTTATCACTTTTGCACATCAGATTGCAACTTTCATGATTATATCGCCTCAGGGCACAAGTACAAAATGTGAAAGTTCTGTTATAGTACATAAGACAGAATAGCAGAAGCTATCAACACTTATTAAACTATCTGCTGCTAAATACCTTTAGAAAAGTAGATCGTGCGTTGCATTTTTAAATCCTGGTGCATACTGATCAAAACAGAATTTTCACAGAAAGTACCTAGTAAGTAAAAGTCAAGAATAAGCAGACTGGGATGAAGAGATGGCTTAGCGGTTAAGGCGCATGCCTACAAAGCCAAAGAACCCAGGTTTGATTCCCCAGTACCCACATAAGCCAGATGTACAAGGTGACACAAGCATCTGGAGTTCATTTGAAGTGGCTAGAGGCCCTGGAGCACCCATTCTCTCTCCTTTTCTCCCTCTCCCTCGCTGTCTCTGTCTCTCTTTGTTTATGTCTCCATCTCTCAAATAAATAAACAAAATATATTTTAAAAAACAAAAGAATAAGCAGACTGTGGCCTTGTGGTACATGTATGTAGCAATGGTTACTCTCTCATGATAGTAGGGTGATAACTTGTGAAAACAGCTGGTGTCCCATTTGTGCCTGCTCTATTTCATGATTTACTGTTTATTACTTAACTGATAACTTAAAAAGCTAGTTATGTACTGGGATTGAGAATGTAGCTGTGTTGGTAGGGTGCTTGCTTAGCACACACCAAGTCCTGAAGCCAGCAGTTAGGCAGTGGAGGTAGAATAGGAGTACCTGGAGTTCAAAGTCATCCTTTGCTACATAGTAAGCTTGAGACCAACTTGGGCTACATGAGATCCTGTCTCAATTTAAAAAAATAAAATAAAAAGCAACCACTTACAGTGACAGCGGGGCAGGTGCCCTTCAATCTCTGTACACTGAGCTTGTGGGGTTGGCTGAGAGGCCCCAGGGCACCTTGGTCTCCATAGTACTGGAAAGTCTCAGATGCAAGTAGAGCCCTCATGGCTCTGAACAGGGTGTCTGGTCCTCTCAGGGTGCATGGCTCCCTGAGTCAGGGTGCAGAGTCTCCACAGGCATGCAAGGAGGAGACAATCTTTGAAAGTTGTCAAATATCAGAAAGTAGCAACATGGAATCACTATGCTCTTGCGTTGTTTGTCCCTTTAAAGGGCCATGGCACAACAAAATCTTTATCCTTCCCTGTTGAAGTTCTGTACCAACTACGTACTTTTTCTCATCACAACTGTATGACCCAGACCAACTCTAAGAAGAGCAGAGCTTCCATTCTTTTGAAAAATTAGACACTGGACCAGACCCCTGAGGCGGGAGCTGCAGTGGCGCACGGCTTCATAACTGGAGCTTCATGTGGAGGAGGCCACAAAAAGAGAAGGAAGGGCGCAGGCGAAGACCGGCAGCAGTGACGGCTCCCATCCTTCAGACTCAGGAGAAGGGCAGCAGAGATAAACTGGGGAGTGGCTTTGTAGGGAGATACAGCGTCTCTGCATGTTGTTCCCTTTAAGCATCTTGACATCTGTCTATATACATGCCTGTTTATCTGCTTATATCTATTTATAAAGAAGTAATGAGTACAAGATAGTTCAGGGAAAGGGGGGACAGCAGATTATAGTTATTTAAGTGGGTACTTCAAAGTTATTTTTAATCAGGCATTTGTATAAAGCAATTATGGCCTTTGGCTTTATGGGAGAAAAGACTAGTTGAAAAATTAAGCAAAGTTAGAGCAAATAAATGATGCCCGGATTGTTGTTCACCATTTGGTCCATATGTAATTAATTTTCCCTCCCTTTCCTATAATCGAGCTCCCAGAATTAGCTTTACATTTTTAACAGGCTCAGGTTCAGTAGTAGTAAAAGATGCTGCTAGATAAAAACAGATTGGTGAGTTGGTTCCGATGTCTACATAATAGCAGCGCAGTAATAAAAATGCCATCACCTTCACATTGCAAGAAGATAAAATGCAATGCTCATCACGGATGAGTGCTCCGTCTCATTCTGTCCTCGAGCCACAATCAATTGTACATCATTAACAAGACACAAAATCTTTACTAATTAGCTTTTATGATTATATTGTTATTGCATTGAGGCTTTTAAAGCATTGGAAATCAAGGAGATAGAATGCCCACAAAAGAGAGACTTGTGAAAAGGAAGGAAATGAAGCCCACAAGCCATGTCATCATCAGCAAATTTCATTCTCTTCCCATCTGTAATTTTCTGTGGGAGTCACTGTTAACATTAATATTTTTAGTAAATGACTGACAACTGTTGAAGAGAGGGAAGAATATTGAGTGAGCTTTCTCACCAGGAAAACTGAAAGAAATTCAGCTGTTGACATAATCTAACAAGAAGAGTTGTTCATTTCTTTTTGCTCAGGATCTTCAAGACTATTTAAGACCCTTCATAGCTTTTTTATATATTGTTATTCCCCAGATTAAAGAGAGAGAATTCATCTAATCATGAAGAAGTATCTTTACGCCAGGACACATTTAAAATGGATCAAAGATTTAAGTTAAAAGGGCTGGGGAGATGGCTCAGGGGCTAGATTGCTTGCCTTATAAATACAAGGGCCTGAATTTGAACTCCAGAACCCTCATAAAGATGCCAAGTATAGTGGCACCTGCTTCTATTTTCAGTGCTGTGGAGGTGGACACAGCTGGTGTGGAGGTATCCACCTCCACACCTGAATCTCTGGGGCTCACTGGCAAGCCTACTTAGATGGCTTCAGGCCAATGAGAGACCCTGTCCTAAAAATTATAGTAATAAAGGTGGGTGGCATCTGAGAGGAATAACACCCAAGGGTATCCTCTGGCCACACACACACACACACACACACACACACACACACACACACATTTAAGCTAAAATGTAAAATAATGAACCTATCTGAAGAAAACATGGGTAAATCTTTTATATACTCCAAGAGGAGAAGACATTTTGAAATCATTATACTAAACCCAAACATTTTAAAAGAAAATTTAGGTAAATTCAACTACAAAAGGAAAAAAAAAAAACATATGGCAAAGTAGCATACATGGAGCAAAAGTGACATGAGCAAAAAAGTTAAAAAATAAATGAAAAAAAGTTTTGCAATTCATATCATAGTCCAAGGCCAAATATGTAAAGAGTTGCTATAAATCAAAATGACAAAGCCCAACAAACCAATAGAGAAAGAAGCCAAGATATGAATAATCATTACCCAGAAAAGGGTATTCACACTGTTTTAAAGCATATGAAAATATGCACCTCACATTTATAATAAGGTGATTGCAAGTTAAACTACATTTATATACTACTTGTTGATTATCAGATTGGAAAAGGTCAGAAACTATGATGACAGATTGGATTGATGATGGGGTGAAAAGAAGGACCCCCCCCCATTGCTTATGAGAGTATAAATTGGTAAGAAAATTTAAAGATAGCAAATCAGCAATTTCTACCAAAATGAAAATGTACAACCTTTTTGATTCAGCAATTTCATTCCTAGGAATTTGCCCTAAAATACATTGTGAACAGACTTACTTAAAAATTATTCATCCTTGCATTGTCTGTAAAAACCAGTGCTAGCAAACAACCTAAATCCTCCTCGATAAGGGACTGGTTGGAGTTATGAGATAAATTCAGTGGGTTGTGATGATTCTAGAGAGTAAAATTGAGGTTGTTCTTCATGTACAGATCTGGAAAAATCCCCCAGATATACTGTTAGGTAAAAAAATAAGAACAATACATAACAATGGGTACATAAATATGTTTTATTTTTTATTCTAAAGGGAGAGAAAGTCATATATCCAAGTATTTGTTGTTTTAAAAAAGATAAATCATAATTCACAAATCTTAGAAGATGAACTGACTATTTCAAAGGCTCCAAATAGCCTGGCACTTTCCCTGTTTCTAAGATTTCTCCTTCTGGGCTGAGCAATCTCTATAATGATACATATACATTTTTAAGCTATCATTTATTGATTGCCTGCCAGGACTTTAAATTTGTCATCATTGATCTTTCTTTAAATCTCACAACACTGACAGAAAGATGGAATTCTCAGCATGCTACAAACGAGAAAACTGAGATTAAGTGATGATAAGTAACTTGCTCAAGGCCATGTGGCTGAGAAATTGCAGAGCAAGTATTTGTACCCTGGTCCACCTGCGTCTGAAGTTTGTGTGCTTTGTAGTAAGTAGACAGCACTGTGTAAGGATGCCTAGCTTGCTGCAGGAGGAAAGTGTTTGTCATGTGAAGTGAATTTCAACTCAAGTCCATTTGCACCTAAGGATCTGTCCCCAGAGGAAGAGCACTTGCATGTGTTGTCAGAGCTCCTTGGGTCAGTCTTCTCCATAGAGATTGAGAAGCTCCATGGTGACAGTAATAACACCTGACACTGTCGACCTAAGAACCCACTCATAATCAGACAACTATGTAGTGTACCTTGTAGGTACTGTCATTGTCCCCATTTCACAGATGCATAAGCTCAGGCTTTAAAAGGTTAAATACTTTGCCAAGATCACACTGTCAGTAAGGGGATATAGAAAGGACACAGATTTAAGCTCAGGTAGCCTTGCTTCAGTGCTATTCTCCGTCACACTGCTCACATAAGTCATTAGTTAGATAAAAAATAGACAGTGAATATTGTTGTAGAGAGAGTCTGTGTGTATGTTAGCTGAAATGAAAGGACCACAGGGGTCCCTTCATATTACTCAAACGAGGAAACCAAAGCTTGGAGTAGCTAAGTGACTTTCTGGTGCCCCTGAGTGTTCATGATGGTTTAAATGCTTCACCGAGCTCCCCTGCTTCCTTCTGACCCATCAGTACAAATCAAGTCATCACTTGGAATTGTCTAGACCTAAGTTAGGAAAGATTACACTTGTTAGAAAGAAATAGGAAAGAAAGGGCAACTGTGAATCCATTGGCCCTGGCTTTTAACGTTGTCGTATGTGGCTGGATCAGTTTACAGATATTTTTATAGCAACATCCTTCTTCCTTTTTTCCTCAGTGTTTGATGGGGAGCTTACCAAACATCGATACTGAGTTATTTTCCTTTATTGCTGCCACAAAACTGCCCTTAATAAGAAGTGAAAGAAAGAAGAATGGAGGCTTATGCTCCTTCCACGCTGCTTCATCCAGAGAAGCCCATAATCAAAGCCTGGGACCTTGAATATTTGTTTTAAAGAAAATGTTGCTAGTGGAAATATTTCAGGTCCTATATTGCCTTACATATCTCTTTCTCTTTAGGGAAGTTATTTTTCCCTGAGTAGCAGCTGCCAAGTGGATACACCCTTCAGAGAAGCTCAGACTTTTATCTAACGCTATTTCTGCTTCCTAAAAGTCATGTGACCCTAGGCACATTTTGTAACTTTCCTGAACCTCACTATTAACTTCTCTACTATGGTGCTAAATGGTATCTGCTAAAGAGGCCTTTGAGGTAAATCAGTGACCTATGTAAATGTACCCACAGAGTGGTTTGCACATAGGAGATACCCCTTAAATCTCCCATGCTCTTCTGATGAGCCAAATTTCTTCCCTTTTGCCTCAGTGAATGGCCCCAGCTCCAGCCTCTGAGTATTTCAGGATTGCGTGTGGAATCCTCCATAAGGTAGCTCTCAAAATGTTAAAAAAAACAGACACCTTCTCCCCTAATTCACTTTGCTGTGGTGCTCTGGGGGGTTCTTGTCTTTTCCACCTATGATAATTCTTAGACTTTACCATTAAGCTGGTCTTTCCACTAAATCACTCAAACTGCCTTATATATTTAGATATGACCTAAGGTACTAGTTCATTTACTGAAAGAAGTCCATTACAGGTAATGGTACATTAGCATTATGATAAAATTAACATTTTGTGCATATGTATCTTCTGGGAGTCATTCACTCTCTGAAGAAGATCCTGAATGCCTTGACTCTGGCAGTGAAAGGATGAATAGATTCACCTGTGAGTTTAAAAGCCCATAGGAGGGGCTGAGGAGATGGCTCAGTGATGAGGGGCCCTTAGTCCTCAAGCCTGACATCTGGAGCTTGGATCCCCGTCCATACAAGGCCTGGTAAAAGTTGGCATCTGTCATTGCAACATGCCTGCAGCAATGGGAGGCCCAGTCAGGAGATCCAGAAGCTCCTGGGCCAGAAATATGGCCTTTCCGACGGCCAGCAACAAGAGAGACCCAGTCTCAAACAAGGTGTAAAGGAGAGGACCAACGCCCCAGGTTGTTCTGTGACATCCACATAGATGCACACACACACATACTAATAACACTAGTGGACAAGTAGGCATTAATCGCATAGGAAGCCCCACTGGGATTACCATCGCCTGCCTTAAACTAACATCAAGCAACTACCTGTTGGGTCCTTTCCAATTCTTTAACCTCTCCTTCCCCTTCCCCTGCTCTCTTGTTGCATTGTTCACATAATAATGTCATAACAGCTGGACCTGGTACATACCAACTTGTTTGGAGGTCAAGAAATACATTAGCCCTTTATCACAAACTAAGTTTTTCTTTCCTTTTCCACCATCTTTCCTAATTGAGATCATATTTTCTAAGGCATTGTCTTTTCCTCAGCACTGCATAGTGAGACAACTCAAAAGGAAAATGGTCTATGGAGTCTTATTGGTTCTGCCATTCTTGTGTCCATTTCAGAGGATTATTACAACTTGGGGAGAATGCTCATGAAGTGTTCAGCAGTCTGGTATGAAGCAGACATGTGAATGATTCCTTAGGAGTCAGTAATGGAGCCTCTTTGAAAGCTGCACTTTGGCAAAGAGATGTTTACACTGAAATAAGCATGCATCCATATCTTTGTTTCTCTGTCTGTCCATCTGTCTAGAGAGAAGGGATAGGAAGGGAATTTGACAAGTTTCAACAGGAAAGAAAAACTTGTTCAAGCGTGAGGAGGCTGTTTCTCTGAAATCCGTGCTTGGCTTCTTCCCAGAGATCTTGCTTCTCCTGGGTTTTGCAGCTGAATTCTCGGGGATGTATCCTCAGAAGTACTATCTGTACCAATTCAGCTGCTTCTAGAATGAACCACATTTTTAAAGTGGAAAAAATAGAACCAACTGTGGAGTCAGGGAGATGGAAGTGAGAAAGCCGCCATCTGCCCGAAAGATCCTGCATCCTGCCCTGTGGAGCTGTAGAGCCCACTCGTGGCGTGCGGAGTGTCCTCTGAGGCGGTGACAGAAGGTCTCCGATTTGGAATGCTTACTGCCACGCCCTCATGCTTTGCCTCTCAAATATGTTAGAAACCAAAGACTGGGGCCCCATGATGCGCATATGTGGATGTGTTTTTATCGGGTATGTTACAATACTAGACTATGTCATTCGTCCAGTTCCAAGAAGTCTCAGGTCCATTTTAATATTTCTTGAGGCATTTCCATTCTGAATTTCTACATATCAGTTACAAGGGTGGTACGATTTTATTATGGCAAATCCATTTCTGTATTGCATTTTACCTTTAATAGGAGACATTGATTAAGTCTCATATTCAGCATTCTGCTCAGAAGTAAAACTTTTTTTTTTCTTAAAAAAAAAAAAGAAAAAGCCTTATGCATTTTACAAGTGAGAATGATATTAGGGTCCAACTGAGTGCCTGATCCAACATAGAGAACAAATTTGTAGTTAACAGAATATTCTGGAATCACTGGCATATGGAATTCAGTGCAGTTCTACCTGCTTCCCAAGATTGAATATCATTTTGTTTTTCTCTTGGGTTTTTTTTTTTTTTTTTTTGGTCCATCAGGAGAAGGGCTGTCATCACATAAGGATTGCCTGGCCATGTCAGAGACACAGAATGACCCTGCTCCCCAGGGGAAGGTACCTGTATTATTTCCCTTTGTGAAAAATCCTTTGCAGTCTCCTCTATGAAAGAGCACTAGGTAAACACAGACTTTTAGACCACTGAAATTATCTTTACCCATTCTAATTAGCACTAGTTGCTATCATTTTGTGTGACCCAAACTGAAAAGGGATTTGTATCAACGTGTTCTTACTCCAAAGCATAAAGTTTCAGGGTGCCTGTCATAGGCTGGCAAGTCTGCTACAATTCAGGACAGCAACAGAAAACTTCGTAGCAGGCCTTCTGCCCTGGGTATCTTACTGAGGAGACCAGAGCTCTGCAGGCGCCAGCTGGTTACAATGGAAAGCTTTCTGTAAATATGCCATAAAGACGATGGAAGTACTGACTTGACACCATGCATATGCTTCTCTCTTCATCGCTAGAACGAACCTTAGAGGCAGAAAAAAAGCATTCCTGATTGTGCAAATCACTGGAAGCCAACACAATTTTTGAGACACTGAATCAAACGGACTACAAAATATAATCCATTATTCTTGTTTTGCCCAGACCCACCCTGGAGAAACAATACATTGTTAACACTAGTTGTTAGAACACTGTCAAATGGAAACTTCTATTAATTGATGTAACCATGCTTCACTGGGTATAGTGAAAATTGAGGTTCATAAAGGTGACCTAGAATCAATGTAAATTTCTGAAATGTCCTGAATCATCAGAGAAAGATGAGACTATGTTCAGTGTTATTTTCGTGTTAAGTGTATCTTATTGCATTTCAGATCTGGAAAATTGTTAATGCATAGCTAGTATTTTTTTAATGTACTATTAAAACGAGTGTCTGACTTGACAAGACATCACATTTGGGTGGCAGAGACTTCTAGTTATAGCTACTGGTTGTTCTGCTTCAGGCAGGGTTAGGTCATTCTTATTTCTTATAGTGATATGAATAGGTATGCATTGGAACCTATTTCCTTTTCTTTGTAATTGGGCATTACCTTGATAGATTTAAGTAGATCCGGTGCATTTTAGAGGGAAGTACTGTAAGTAGTCATGCCCTTAGCTTGAGGGTTTTGTGCTCTGAAATTTCTCAAAGCATAGTGTTCCCTTTGAATGAGATTAAAGAGGCTCTAAGGATGGATGGACTTCTGTCCTTGCTATGGCAGCTCTGCCTATTCTTGAGCAGAGTCCCCAGCTGGACAATGTACTTCTTACAAGTACAAATATCTTAGGATAATTATTTTTGTTTTTATTTTTCCTTGCATATGTGTGTGCATGTGTGTGTAATGTGTGGGCATGCATATTCCTATGTGTGTATGCACAAGTGTATGCTCATTCATGTGGAGGACAGAGGTAAATGTGGGGTGTCTTCCTTAATGACTCTTCCACCTTTCTTTGAGGCCGAGACTCACTGAACCCAAGACTCAAAATTTGGGGAGACTAGCTAGCCAGCAAGTCCCAGGGATCATCCTGTCTTTGCCTTCCCAGAATTGGGATTACAAGCACACATAACCATGCCCAGCATTTTGCGAGGGTGCTGGGCATCCAAACTCAGGTCCTTATGCTTGTGCAGTCAACTCTTCACCAACTGCATAATCTCTCTAGTCTCCCTATTTTTATTTGTTTGTGAGACAGAGTTTCATGTAGCCCAGGCTAGCCTCAAGTTATATGCATAAATGAGAATGAACTTAAACTTCATATCCTCCTCCTCTTGCTCCCAAATGCTAGAATTACAGGCATGTACCACCATGCCCAATTTATGTGCTGCTGGGAATCAAACCCAGGACTTTGTGCCTACTGGGCAAGCAATACACCAAGTTATATCTCTAGCATACAATGACTTCATTCCTTCCTTCCTTCCTTCCTTCTTCATTCTCTCCCTCCCTCCATTCCTTCATTAAACTCTCTCTCTCCCTTTCTCGCCCTCTCCCCCCCCCCCCGTCTTTCTTCCTTTCTTTTTTGGACAGGGTATCACTCTGTACTAGGGCTTGAACTGGAACTCACCATATAGCCCTGGATGTCCTCAAACACACAGCAGTACTTCTGCCTCAGCATCCTGAGTGCTCAGATTATATGTGTGATCCATTTTCCCTAGTTATGGTGATCTCCTTAAAATTAATTTTTTGTCTTAGGCCTGATGAAGGCCAAAGAGTTAATTTGAAATTAAAAGGCTTTTTTTTCTCTTCTTTAAAAAAAAAAGAGGTAAAGTCTTTAAGTAGGTAAAAGAGATAATAATTCTAAGTTTTAAAGGGAACCCAAAGGAAAGCTGACCTCATTTTATTGGCAGAAGGTTACACTGCATAGTTATAGATAGTGATGTTGACTTCCTGAAGAGAAAAACTAAAAATGTACTGTGAAATGTGGCCACATTAAGGCAGGAATGAGTGACATTCCCATCCAGGTGACTTTTTTCATTAGACTAATGAAACAATGGTGCCAGTGACATTGAAGATTGTGCAGTTTTGTTTTTTTTAAGTTTGAGGTGTTTTCCATATTATTTACTTTTGACATCTTGGGTTAATTTTGTATTACCTTCCTGGGTGCTTTTTAAATCTCTCTCTCTTTTTTTTTTTAATTCATGTGCATGTGAGGTGCATGTGTGTCTTCATATTGTGTGCAGGCTGAGAATAGCCTTGGATACCATTCTTCTTTTTTTTAATTATTATTTTTTATTGACAACTTTTATACTTACATACAAAAAAAACCCACCTGATATTTCCCTCCCTTCCCCCCATACCCCTTTAGAACTCCAGTCTCCATCATATCCCCTCCCTCTCTCTATTAGTCTCTCTTTTAATCTGATGTCATCATCTTTTTCTTCTGTTTTGAGGGTCTTGCAGAGGTATTGCTAGGCACTGCAAGGTCATGGATATCAAGGCCAATTTCTGTCTGGGCAGTTGCATTGTAAGAGGTCTTACCCTTCCTTTGGCTCTTCCATTCTATCCGCCCCCTCTTCCGCAATGGTCCCTGAGCCTTGGAGGGTGTGACAGGGGTGTTTCAGTGCTAGATACCATTCTTCTTGAATACAATTCACCTATTTTAAAAATAGGGTCTCACATTGGCTGAAGCTCACTCATTATACCCGACTGACTGGCCAACTTGTTCCAGGGATCCACCTGTCTCTATCTCCCCAATGCTAGGATGACAGGCATGAACCATTTACATGGGTACTGGGAACTGAACTCAGGACCACATACTAGCCATGTAAGCACTATACCAACTGAGCTATCTCCCCAGACCTACATTTTAAAATCTTTTTCTTCTCTCAGTTTATTTTTCCCAGTGCGAGCATGGAAGAAAAAAATGCTGATAGAAGATTTCAAAAAGCTCCCCTCTCCCATTTATAATATACAAGTTCCATGGTTCATTATAGTAGAGGTTTCCGAGAAACAAAGTGGGATGCGGGGTACCAGTCCTGCATCTCTTACTCTTCTAGAGTCATTCACAAAGCTTCGAAGTCCTCTTAGAACCAGTGCTTGTTAATTCTCCTACAAGAGGCTTTTGTGCTTCAAGTAGCATGTAAAATAAACCAAAACAAGACATTTCTTTGCAACAACTGAAGAGAGGAAATGAAGGTGGAGGAAAGATGGCAGGGAGAAAATAGGAGAAATTTATATCCTATCTCTTCTACGTCTGCTGAAGGTCACCCTTACCCCTACCTAATGCTGAAGTAGAGATTCCTTTTTGTGTAACCATCAGTTGCCTGTGTTAGTGTCATGCTTTAATTGAATGCGAAATAACCATCTTGGTAAGACTGATAAGCAAGTTAAATGGATTAACTTTCTCTATGAGTAAAGTATGTTTTAGTCTACACTGAATTTTTAAAAAAGCTTCCTTCCATTGCACACTTTATACTGTCATACTTTACTTCATGGAGTTTTAGCATCTCACTATAGAAAGTTAAAATCTTTCCATGAAATTAATTAGAAGTGTGTAGGTAAGCAAGCCATGGAGCTTGTGGTTTGAATGGGAAATGTGACCCATGAACTCATGTATTCAAGCACTTGATCCCCAGTTGGTGACACTGTATGAGAATGTTACAGGACCTTTAAGAGGTAGAGCTTTGCTGGAGAAAGTGGGTAACTGGGGAATAGGCTTTGAGGTGTGTGCCTTGGCTCCCTTTCCTAGTTGTTCTCTAGTTTCCTGCCTCTGGCTGAAATATGACTAGCTGGTCTGCCATTCCTTTCCTACCATAATGGACTATATCCTCTTGAAACATAAGCTGAAATAAACCCTCTCCTTTCTTCTGTTTGGATATTTTGTCCCAGGAATGAGAAAGTAACTAATACCAAACTAAAAATGGAAAGAACTGGAGAACACCTGCTGGCTAGCTCTTGCCTGACAGTATGAAATCTCTACAGGGTTCCTTTGTGTGTGTACCTCCATTTACAGGTGCACTGTATCATACATACACACACATGTATGTATGTATGTATATATGTATGTATGTATGCATGCATGCATGCATGGGGTGCACAGGCATAAAAAGGCCAGAGGTCTACATCAGGTATCTTTCTCAATAGCTCTCCATCTTTTTTTTTTTTTTTTTTTTTTTTTGACATATGATTTCTTACTGAACCTGGAGCTTACCAACTCAGGTTGACAAGCCAGTCAGCAAGCCCCAGGAATTCTCTTGTCTCTGTCTACCAACTCTGGGACTACAGGCTCACACCCCTGAACCCAGCATTTTTGTTTTCACATGGGTGCTGTGGATCTAAACTCAGGCTCTCAAGTTTGCACAGAAAGCACTCTCCTGGCGTCTATGCAG
The DNA here is from genome assembly GCA_036365145.1 of Orientallactaga sibirica. Lineage (NCBI taxonomy): Eukaryota > Metazoa > Chordata > Mammalia > Rodentia > Dipodidae > Orientallactaga > Orientallactaga sibirica. Next base: position 7,359,862 of record JAEOAD010001030.1, read on the forward strand.
ATCCTATTACATTTTATAATGATTAGTTACTGCTTGTTTAAAAAGCTTTAAGTTGTTTTGTTAGCAAATAATGAAATATCTTATTAATAGAATTTCACTTGACTTTTGAGTAATAATACCAAATTGAAGTCAGAGTTAAGGTTACCACGGATAGGTAAAGATACCTCCTTAAGGTGAAGCTAGGAATGTATTCTCCTACAGTTTTCTCTGAGCAATGTTGATCCCAATTTGAATGCAGCAATGAATCCTCAGCCTTCTCTGTTCTAGTAAACATAGCTATCTACTCCCAGGAGATGCCTCATAAACACATTTACAGAGTTCCTTCCACATCCACAATTGGGGAAAAAGCTTCAGGAAGATTCTTTCCCAGACCAAAATCTAAATCCAATACCATGTGCTCCTGTTTAGCCTGAAAGCATTAACAAGAATCAGATAGGTATTAGATGTCCTTATTAGCGTTATAAAATATAGCCATTAAAAAAGACGTACATTCTGATACTATTTTGCAATTACTGAACAAATTTATAATTAAAATCTTTGACATCAGGGGGTTTACCCTAAAAGAGAAGTTCTATAATCTTTTTGTCTGATTCCCTTCCCTTGTCCAAACTATTGTGTTGAGTGAATTTGACAATGTTTATAAAAGTGTTTAGTGTTCTAGCATGAAAGAAATTGAAGCTATTTGGACTGATGTTATCAGTGATTAAGGGGGTAAAGTGACCACTATTTGAAGGTGATTTAAAAATACTTTAAGATGTCAGTTATTGCTTTTGAAAAGGTAATTTACTAAATTGTACTTTGGTAACTTAAAAGAATTAATGACCCCACAAAAGTGAGTAAATTATTGCCCTTTTAGTTTTAGGGTCACATCTATAGAATTATATGTGAGGCCATCACCTTTCAGAGATTCGATTATATGTTATTTCAGCAATTTTAAAAACTCTTTTTGAAAACTCAAGAAAGCCTAGGGATTTTGATTTGTCTGCTGTTTATTTTCTGACACATCAATAGAAGGAATAAGAAAAATTTAAATTTTAAGCGAATGGGATCTCACCTTTCTCCTATTGCTAATTTTGAATGAATAAAACCATCAATGTCTCACGTAGCTCTTTAAATAACAGAATAACTAGAAACATCTAACTTTCGTATAATATGTTAAACTTAACTAAACCTCATGGTATCAATTCCAAGTTAGCTGTGAGAAACTTTTTTCTGGTCAATAAAAAAAAAAAGAGTTCAAGCTGGGTGTGGTGGCACACGCCTTTAATCCCAGTACTTGGGAGGCAGAGGTAGGAGGATCGCCATGAGTTCAAGGCCAGCCTGAGAATACAAAGTGAATTCCAGGTCAGCCTGGGCCAGAGTGAGACCCTACCTCAAAAAAAGAAAAAGAGTTCAGCTGGACATAAAAATACATCTCTTCCATCTCATGGTGGTAAGACATGTACTGTTTAATGAAAAGGCCATGGAATCATTGCCTCTGATAATGAAGTAGTATATTGAGAGATTCCATTAAATTCACTCCTAATCCAGTTTTTGGAGTCTAAAGGAAAATATCTTGAACCTTCTCTTTCTCATTTACCAAAAGAACATCTTGTCTGTCCATCAATATTAGTTATATATATGTAAGGCAAATGTTCAATCCTATCCAAATAGATAGAGTTTAATGAATCTAACCCCTCTCTTTTAAATATCATGTGGTGTCATTTGATTTTCACAAATTTAATTATTTATTGTTTTATCAGTTTTCTATTAATTCCATAGCTGTTTCTCCAAACTGATAGAAAACTTAAAATATAAGAGTTATTCTAAGAGTAGAGCTACCTTTATATGCTCTTCAAGAACTATTATATGCAGGACACCTAAAACAGCTTTAATTGACCCATAAGTGCTGTCATTCCTGGCCTAAAGAATTTAATAGGTACATTGGGTCCTAAACTTGAACATAGATCAGAATCCCATGGAGGTCTTGTTAAAACATGACTCCAGAGCCCACTAGAACTTCTGTTGCAATAGATATGAGTGGTGCTGGTAATTAACATTTCTTATGGGTTCCCAGGTGATGCTGCTACTGTTGCTCCTGAGATCACATTTTGAGATTCATTATACTAGATTCCTGTTTAGTTTCCTCCAAGTGTTATTTGATAACATATAAGAACTCCACCCATTTGCAATTGAAATTTAAGGATAGAAGCCATTATCCATAGAAACAAATATAGTCAAGTAACTTAAAGCTAAACCCACAAGTTAAAAGACCTAAAAGAAACCAAGCTGAGCTCTAAATATATCAGGCTATGAATGAATAACTCTAAGTGATTAATGATAATAATAATAATTTTCTAAATGAGGCTATATCCCACATCATTAGCACAGTTATTACCCTACTTATGAATGGATCATACTGCAGTTTACTTGGAATTTCTTATTTGGAACTTGAAATACATTTTGCAATAGAAGAATTGTGATACACAATAGCAATAAATATTTCTCTAGCCAGAATCATTCAAACCATTCTAAAAACACTATGGGTCCTAAGATTGTATTTCTATGAAAAAAAACATTAGCATTTATAGATCTATATCACCGATGACTTAATAAAGGGAACCCTTCAGCTGATCAAGGAGAGAGTAGATTGTGGGTCCATGTTGGACCCACAATGTATGAGGTATTTTTTTTTTTTTGCATATCCAGGTGACAGCCACTGCAGGATTATGATGACATCAATCCTGTACATGCCAGCCTCCACTGAAGCCAACTTACAGATCCCATTTAGCTGGATAGGGGTGGGGATGGGGACTCAGATGTTGTCTTTATTATAGGGTTAAGACAGTGAGCCCAGCACATTGGGGCACAGGGGTCTTAGAAGCACAGCATGTCCTATAGCATAAACTACTGAGTTTGTTGTACTGCTTGCTTAGATACTCAGTCCACCATCATGTACCTTTGCTCCCCCATCCACCTTCTCCTATAGACTTTCTGTCTATCAAACTCTAACCTTTCTACTTTTGTCATGTTACCCAAGTTTATAAATGATTTACAAATAATCAGGATGGGATGTGGTATAGACAATCATCTACCTTTCAGGGGAAAACCCTGACAAAGAGAACCGTGTCTAGGGAATCAGAGATTGAGAAAATGGACAAAGAGACAGAGGAAAGACCAGAATAGTTGCAAGTAGTCAGTCATGTGGTTCTGTGTGGACTCTGGAGTCCAGATCAAAAGGGCTCTTTCTCACTTATGGGCAAGGAAATAGAGGAAGAAAGTATCCATTTACTGGTAAATCAGAAATGCCTTCTGGTATTATCTAGGGTATGTGAGGGCAGCTGTTCTGAGTTGAACATCTAAGAAGCAGGGAACTTATGAGTACACACACACATAAACATTCAGGGAATAAACTACCTGAATGAGCTTCATTGATTACCAATTTGTGCCTCCCAACACCTGGTTCTTACATAGAATTATAGACTGCTGGAGTCCTGGCACTGGGAGAGGTAAGAACAAAGAAGAAACATGCACACGAGGGCTGTTTTAGGGGAAATGGAAGTGAGTGAAATGAGAAGGAGTCAAATAATGACACTTCTCGGATTCCCGTGCATGCCTGACCCTCAACAGAAAGTTGTTTGGAAGCATGCAGATCTCAGTAAAGGTTAGAAGATTCTGCAAGGCCACTGGGGACTCCCTGAGCCAAAGTTGACCACAGATCTTTGTGTCTTCTAGGAGAGAGCCTACTTGAGAATTCTTGTTGTGTTCAATACATGGCTGGGAGCAGCCAGTGAGAAATTCAGCATAGCACAGATACATCAGCAGCTGGGGCTGTTGGCTAGTTACATCAATGCCTGGAGTTTAGGAGGGACAAGTCTTCAATGTGAAGTGGTAACCAAAATGTCTTTGGGTAAATGTCATCATAACACCTGTGTTTTATTGTAAGGATGGTGCAATATGGGTTATTAAAGTAAAAAAAAAAAAAAAAAAAAAAAAAAAAGCCCTGTTCAGAGTCTTTAGTAGTCCTACTGAGGAAGTAGAACCAAATTAAAATTTATTGAAATTCATTATGAACTAAAGATTGCATTCCAAGCCCATGTTTCAACTGGATGCCCTTCTGTGCTGATGTTAAGTCTGGATAACTCATGAAAAAAAATCAGTTACAAGGGGAGAGTCCATTACTAAGTGTTCAATATTATTCTTGGGAAAGAATACATAGGTCAAACCATTATGGCTCCTGATAAAATTGTTCTTCAGGATCATCAATGAGCTAAACTGCTAATGACTTGAGGTAAAGTTAATAATAAGACAATGATGCTAAGTATAAAAGACCCTTTTCTTGTTCAAGATGAAATGCCTTGACTAGTTCTAATACTACACAAATGAGAGTAGCAAAGACTTAGGGTTTTCTGATGGGGAGAAAAGCTACGATTATGCATATGGTGATGATTCAGGCAAGAGTATCCAGGGACAACTTCAAACTATGAGTCTCTGTACAACCCATAAAGCCTGAAGTGAAGCCCAGTAGTCTCAGGATAGAGGTGGCCAATATGTGGAGACAGCAGTGGTGAGGGGGCACAAAGAAACGTAACTAGCAAGAATTTCCAGTATTGGGAGAAGACAGATTTTTCTCATGTAAAATGGAAACTTTGCAATATGAACAATTAATTACCTGTAGGTCGGTCAATTCCTTTATTTACATACCAATAATGCACACGATCTTCTAGCATTCCAGTTTTACTCCACAATGACACCTGCAACGATCAGTATTGTTCTTTCTCTGTGTCTCATACGTACATGTGTACACTTAGAATATCTGCCCTCTCGTATGTACACACACTCACTCATCCACTATACATTAAAGGAAGGATTTTTCTCCTATCGTTCTTCGTCTCAAAACTCAAATGGAATAAAGGTACATTCCCGAAAGTTATGCAGCTAAAGCAATGTCTTGTTCTTTTAAGGTCTATTTCCACAAAAGCTTTTTCCTCATAAATGAAGATGCTTGTTCTGTGTTTATGACAATTAGAGATGTGTGCATTTAGTAGTCTTGCTCTATCAGAAGGATGTTGGTAATGCTGGTGTCATAGGTTGCCAATTTACTACCTAGTAATTGCTGCTTAGATACTTGTTTGGGACGGAGAGCAACTTTCTTTCACTGCTAGGTTACACTAACAATGGTGCTTCATCAAGCCTTGGTGTAAGGGCTGGCTTCTAATTAAACCCATAGCAGCACCTTCAGAACTGAGTAACTTCCTTTTCTGTTATTTTTAATGTGCCCGACTAAAGGATTAAAATACATTGTGAAACAGCAAAACAGCAGAAAAGCTTATGCTTATGCAATCTTGGAACAAAATTGTCTTGCAGAAATGTCTGACTGCATCCAAATTCCAGTATTCACATAGTCTCCAAAAACAAGGGCAGGTAGTGAGATCTTGCTTTGAATGGTACAGACATGTAAAGCCCTTAAGGTGACTCTAAAAAATATTACCCCAAAATGGTGATTACTTGCTATATTTAAGAGGTAAAACAGTAATCACCCATAACTTTCCCATTTTCTTGTCTAGAAAATAATATCATCCCAGCAAGATAGAAAACATAATCTTGTCCAGATCTGTTACAGACTCTTCTTTCCAGATGGTGATTTCACCCAACTCTTCATTTCAAATTTAAAAATGAACACCATGAATTTTTTTTACTCAAAAGATTTTTGGTTTGTTCTAATGTGTCTTCAAGCAATTACAATATTCATTTCACCTAAAGTGAAGTGTGTAAGTTTCTCAACTCTCATGTGTTTTATGTATTTATTTACATTAAGTAGAAACTTGGTATGAACACATCCTGTGTTGCTTCCATTTCCCTCCTCCTCACTGCCTCCATTCCACTGAGGGACCTCCTAGGTGGGCTTGCTGCTATTTGCCATGGGATTGTGGGTTTGGAGTTGGGAGAGCAGCAGTCAGTCATGGGAGGGGGCAAATGCCTCTGGATATTCCCGCCCACCCTGTGGCTTTTGCAATCTTAAGGCCCCTCTTCTGCAAAATTCCCTGAGTCTTGGTGGGTGTGTTTTAAGTCTACTTTACTGTTGAGCTCTCAGCAGCTTCTGGATTTCTGCTTTGGTATATTTTCAGTCTCCTTGGTATCTGTCCCCGTCACCCTGGCGCAGGTTGTCAGGCTCACCATGGAAGCAGCACTCTTGTTCATCTTGCCAGTTCCTCTGTGCTTTCACCTGGGCTCTAGCTGATGTGTGTGTAGGGGGAGGGGGTGGCTCATGTCATAATAGAAAATTTTGTGGAACTTTAGATATTAGAAGTCAAATAAGTTTTTAAAAAATTGATTATCCACAAATACCCACACACACACACACACACACACACACACACACAAGATCCTATAGGCAATTAGCTCTTGTATTCTATGGAACCAATAATTTTAAAAAAAAAAAAAAGGAATGATCTGAAAGGAATTCTGGATACAAAGTGTCTCTCCCTGGACACACTCTGATCTTCAGAATTGTTACACCTTCCCTCTGGCTTGGTCCTTCCAATGGCCTCCTTTTCTATATCCATGTCTTCTCTGCTTTTTTACTTCCATGCCTTCTCCTTCAAGCCCAAGTCAAGTCTATTCCCAGCTAGCATTAAGCAGTTTTCTTTCCTGTATTCTCAGAGGTGGCTACTTTGATTTTATATAGGTCCTCTCCAAGTTCCATTTTTCATCTGGTTCTTCTCATTTCTGGACCTTGATTCAGCATCCACCTTTCTACCTCACTACATCACCATTCTCTCTCTCTCTCTCTCTCTCTCTCTCTCTCTCTCTCTCACACACACACACTTTGGCACTCTCTCTTGATTACTTTCACTGTGGCTTTTAGATTTTATACATTTGGTGTAGGCTTTTGCATGATACTCTTTGGTCCTGAAATGTCCTAATGATACACATTTTTTCCAGTAAATAACTGATGTGTCTATCCAGAAACCCAAGTTTCTTGAAAGTGTGATTGATATAACCTTTATGGAGTCCGTGCTGGACAGGCTCTTCTGCAATACTGATGGCACACAGATGGTTTCCTGGTCATAAAAACCTGTGCCCTATAGTTTCCCAAAGCATGCTAAAATCATGTTGAAGGATATGGATAGGTTTTACATAGAAGGAAGAGTTCTGTGGCCAAATACTTTTATAAAGTGCTATATAAGTTCATCTTTCAAGATTAATAACCTATCCAGTACAGAGATGCACACATGGAACCCCATACTTTAAAGCTGAGACAGGAAAATCATGAGTCCCACACCAGCCTAGACTATGTAACAAGATTCTTTCTCAAAATAAAGCAAAACTCAAACAAACAAAATATTTCCCAGTGTAAATCATGAATCCTGTTTTGCTTTAAAGCTCATCTCATTCTAAAACGAAAACAATATTTCTGGAAATGGTGTTCTTGAAAACTTAACTTTTGGGCTGGAGAGATGGCTAACGGCTAAAGTTAAGATGCTTGCCTGTGAAGCCTAAGGACCTACATTCAATTCCTCAGGACCCATGTAAGCCAGATGTACAAGGGGACATGTGCATCTGGAGATCGTTTGCAGTGGCTGGAGGCCCTGGCGTGCCCATTCTCTCTCTCTCTGTCTCTCAAATAAATAAATAAAATACCTTCAAAAACTCAATTTTCTCTTTACTGTTCCTTCCTGGCTCTCTGATGGCAATGCCTATCCTTCTTCTCCTCCTTTCAAGTGTGTCACACCATGCTGTGTGACCCACTCCTCTTCATTCTGTACATCATAGCCTTCAGTGAGCTTGCCCTTGCTTCCGGTTTCAACTATCTCCTAAATACTAACAATTCAAAAACTAGGTCTCCAGTCCTGACCGTCCCAAGTCTTTCAGATTCTCACACCTGGTTTTCTACTGCACCCTCACACCTGGGGGCTCCTAGATGTTTTCTTTACCTCAGGCACTCTAACCTCAACAGGCCTCAAATGGATATTTCTATACCCACTTCTCATGTTGGATATTTCCTAATCCTTAATATAAGACATTATCCTTACCAGAAAACAGAGAGCCCTTGATTATGCCTATGTCTCCACACTCAATACAACCAGCACTATAAAAGTGTAGCACTGTGATGATCCCATGATGAATGCAAAGATATGAGCTAAGGATGGGGAGTTTAAAACAAGGAGCCTGGACACTAACTAAGATGATTACATAAAACAGAACTCAGAAGAATATATACCTACATGGAGACATGCATTCTGGGCCTCCAGCTCCCTATGGCAAGCTATCTCGGCGAAATAAAGATTCCACTAGGTATGACAACATTGCCTATGACATTTTAAAGACATTTTTAAAGGGTATCATAGCCTCACACCCACCCACACTGAGTTCTTTTAGAGACCGTGCTTAAAAACCTGCCTACTCACCATGTGGATGAGACATGGCATGAGTAGGAAGGTAAGCCACTGACCCTTTAAAGACAATGGTGATATAACAGTATGACACTCTGACCCAGGTTTTCTTTTTATGTCCAAGGAGTCTGCTGTCTTCCTTATTTGGACTTTCGCTTTACAACCCCATGCCTGGTACCTTCCCCATACCTCATTTGTATTTTCTAACTAAACATACAATAGTGACACAACAGCACACATAAAGGCAACGTGATAGTCTTTGGGGTCAGACACACCTGTATTTGAATCCTAGCTTTCTCATCCAGCAGCTGTAACTTTCAACGGGGCATTTAGAGTTCTCTGTAAACTGGATATGAAAATACCTGCCAGACCATTATACTCATGAACTCACAGCAGCTGTGGTTTCCTGTATGAGATGGAGCCTATTGACATTCCATCACGCATAGGGGAGGGGGTCACATGACCTCACTGCTCCCAGAGCAGTTATTGGCAGTAATAGTTGCTGGGGGAACGGAACTCGTGTTCTTCAGTGGTAGAACCAATAGTAAGTTGTACATGCTCTAGTAAATAGCTCCTCATCCATTCTCATGCAAATAACTCAAATTTAACTCAGTAGGTCACAAAAAATAGACAGGAAGGTAGGTAAGGGATGAGTTGAGAAGAAAGGGTTTAGTGGGAGAGGGATAACAGAAGGTAACATGTATAAAATTGTCAAATATAAGAATAAAATTAAAAGTACAAAAACATCTGTCTGACAGTAAATGCTGGTCATTTAATAAATAGTGGCTAGTGACACTATGTTGGATTCATCTTTATTTCATAGGCCCATAGCAGTGGCAGATCATGTATGTATGTATGTATGTATATATATATGTATTATATATATATATATATATATCAGAACTTGAGTCCATGCAAATATTCTCATCTGAATTATGAGTTCTCACATAATTTTCTCTCTAACTGTGGTGAAGGTATTAAATACAGTAAGCCTGAAATTCAATACTTAGATAAATAAAAAGTACAAGGCATTAGAGTCTCCATAAGATAGACTGAATTTGCATTAGAAAGCCTCGTTTGAGTCTCTTACATAATAAAAAAATCTATGAAATGTAATTGATCATACTCAAGGAGATGAAGAGTCATTCAGACTCCATTGGGATTAGAACTTGGCTTTTAGCAACCTAGGCTAGCAAACCTGAAGCTTACCTCACTAAGCTATCCCCTCCGGCTGTGTGATTAGATACAGCAATTTACCATCAGCAAAAGGAAAATAAATGCTTTGCTCACTGTATTGCTATTTCTTTCAGCTCCACTTCTCAATACTGGTAACAAAACTGAATATACCATTTTCAGAAATGGGCTGTGCCTCATCAAATTCTCATAAACCAAGACTGAAATTAATTTTCAGTACATGAATAGAGGTGAACTGCTGGTTTTCTCATAAAGGTAAAGTATATACTGATTTTACAATGTTCTGACTTAAAAAAAATATCTTCCTATGCCAGCAGAATGCCATTTTTGATATCTATCTGCAAATAAGTGGTAGTCATTTAGAGGGTGAGATAAATGCTAGCAGGTTCAGGTTGTGTTCCTAGCTTTCCTGAGTATAACAGAAAGAACACAGGTTGCAGAATTAGATGATCCTGGTGTCAATATTATCTCTTGCCCTCCTTTTAGGTATGTAGCACATTATTTAACTTTTTTCCCCAGTGAAAAGATGAAGGCATCAGAACTTCAGAAATCTAATGTCTAATGTCAGTTTGACAAGCTGACCAGTGAATGTCAATTGTCCTTACTTGTGTGGCAGGAGTACCATCAATTGATGGGGATCATAGGACTTGTGTGTGTAGTATGGGTGATTGAGTCAGAAGAATCGAATTATCATTATAAGTGCCATGCACTAGCACCAATGAATCTGCATACTAGGGAAGATCTTATTACCCCTATTGTGCTGCTGATCAGGAAACATGAGCCTGGGTACATCAAACACCATTGCAAAGTTATATAGTTGGTAACTTACTGAGACAAGACCAGAATTTGGATCTTCTAACTGCAAGAGAATGCTTCTTTTCAGAACCACTGTCTGTGCTACAGTGTGCCTGCATATATCCTTATGAAATTAACATGTCATGTTCACATCAGGATGGGGACTAAGATTAACATTTTTTTAAAAATCTTATTTTTTTCTTCCTCTTTCATCTCTCCTTTTTCTGGGTTCAAAATGGGTTCTCACTTTGGGGTCCCAGGCTCCTGATGTGAAATGATACAATGCACTGGAAATTACAAAATACTTACGTAGATGCCATATAAATAGATCAGAATTGATAAATATATATGGATATATACATACATACATACATACATACATACATACATACATACATACATGGATGATCATCTTTTGGGGCCAGCTTGCAACTCAAACTACACTTCCATACTTATTGCTATTTGATGTCATTTTCCCTTCACCTCCAGGGATCTGCCTTCTTGAAATTTCCCCTCTGTTCCCTTGAAGTAACTGGAAATGTCAGTCATTTGCAACACTGGGTGTTTCTCTCTCTCTCTTGGCCCCTGTCATGTGCCATTTCTCATCAATCACTGTGCATTTTCAAGGTAACCATTCTTCTGCCTGAATAGCTCAGTTACTGCCTTTTCTGCTGTCCTCATCAGTGATTTATTTCTGAGTGCACATTCCCCCTATATATCTGTGTCCCAGAAAGAAATTCTGACACCTAAAACAGTTCCTGCCAGTTAATATCCTTCTGTCAGTAGCTTTGCCATGATTTAGACCCATTCTTGACAGCTTCCCACAGGCAAACACCTGCCACAGGTGGATTTCAGGAGCTGAACTCTATCTGAGGAGAACCCGTGGATTCTTCCCAAAATTGTTGTGGAAAAGTGTGAGGGGCATCAGCTCCCTCACCCCAAGTCATTTTGTTATTCAAAGGGAACAAGAGCACAGAATGCCTGCTGCTTCAGAGGTGTTTGCAGAGACTCTTAGTGATGCAGCGGGCCCCATGGTGTTTGAGGGTTGTTTCCAAATACTGTGTCACTGCAAAGTATTTTTAGTCTTTGGGGGATATTGTACATGGAAGACACATTGTTGACATCTGGCGGGTTCATATGCAACCACTGAGATCTTTCAAAACAAAACTGTTGAGAAGGGTATTTAAACCCAGAATGTCAGTTGGGAATAAAATGTTCCCTCTTAGGCTGTCTTTCCTGGTGTGAAATGTACAAATTTTAAAGATTAGGAGTGAGTCAGTTTAGATATTCTGAAACACAGAAATGGGGGAAAAAGCATTTTGTTCTGAATGTCATCTGCTTCTAAAATTATGGGGGGAAACTTTGCAGCACTCTTAAAGAAATATGGAAGGATTTCTGTGCATTGTCACTGAACTCATTTGGTACCAACTGACTACTTACAATTACATTGTCAGACACCCTGGAATTGTGCTGGGCTCAAGCCCTGATTCCGTAGCTTCAAAACCAAGTGGCAGTGAGCACCACCATTAACCACTCAGAGTTCAGATTGTTCATTTGTTACATTGTCAGAAGGGTATATCAACCAGGCATGGTGGCGCATGCCTTTAATCCCAGCACTCAGGAGGCAGAGGAAGAAGGATTGCTGTGTTTGAGGCCACCCTGAGACTACTTTGAAAATATGTTTTTAAAAGAAGGTTATATTAATAGTTCCCATTTTCTAAGAACATTGGGAGAAATAAAGGGCATATCTACAAAGCATTAAAGCAAGGGCCTGGATCCAGAAGTACTCAATAAATGGTAACTGTCATTTTGGTATTACATAGAACTTGATGAATTAAGGATGACATTAGCAAGGTAGTTTTGTTTTGTTTTGTTTTCAGACAAAGGTAGTTAATAATAGGTGCTCTTTCTTTGAAGTTGATAAAAGGTTAATAAAATTCTTTCCATGAAATGACTGTATTTGACTCACTGAAACTATGTAATTCAAAAAAATCAAAGCCATTCTACCACTTGGGAGGCAGAGGTAGGAGGATCTCAGTGAGTTCAAGGCCAGCCTGAGACTACATAGTGAATTCCAGGTTAGCCTGGGCTAGAGCAAGACCCTACCTCAAAACAAAAAAATAAAATAAAATCAAAGCCATGTGAGAGCAATCAATATTACCTGTTTGTAAGCCTGAATTTCCTGCATGGAATTTCTTTGAGGCAGTCACACATGTCCTACCCTGAAGACTCCTGAATATACATAGCAGAGGCATGCCTCAGGTGTACCTCAACTCTCTGCTTTAGGATGCCAGAGGACAAGGAGCTATTAGGAAAATGAAATTAAATGTCATTAGAGTCATTATTAAACAGCACCAGGCTTATGTGCACATAACCTAGAGTCACGTTGAGACTTAAAATGATCCATCTAACTGGTAACTATAGACAGTACAATAAGCCAAGAGTGACAGCAGTATAGCTTTTGTGGTGAGTGATTCCATGAGGCCATCTGAACTGATCGCATGAAACAGCCATCCAGATCCACTGACCTGAACTGGTTATGATTAGATGTGAAGTGGAAGGATAGGGCCTGGAGTCCAATTGTGACCCTGTGATTATTCGTATCTTTCAGCAAGTTTCTGATCTGACCTTTTTTTCCCCATCTGTGAAGTGTGAAAATGCACACCTTACACAAATGCTGCAAACATCAAAGAAAGGGAAAGATGTCAAGAAGCTGGCGCACAATGGACACCTGTCAAGCATTAGTTATACTTTCTTATCACACTCTTTCAATCCTGATGGAGTCTCAAACAAAATCCAGAAAATTCACGTTTGACTCTTCCATCCCACACATAAGAGTTTAATAACAGAATTCAGAGGTCACATACACACTGAAATGCCAGTGTTTCAGTCATTGAGGGCAAGAATCAAAGACCACATTAAAAAACAGATACATTTTCTATAGTGCTTCTTATAGCATAGGGCTTTGATAGTCAATAAAAATGGTAGGTTGATTTGAATCCAATGAAAGAATTGCATTACACGTGTTTGCTCTTTGCTTCTCAAGGCTAATTTTAATTTTTAACACTCTCTAATCAACTCAGCCAAGTAAGCTGTTAAGTTAGGGAACATGTATCAGTTTAGGCAGAAGTCACTTGAAAAGACAAAAATAAAGAAAAGTATGGAAGGGAGATGGGGACTAGGTATAGGATGGTAAGGGTACACCTTTCTGGATGGTATTGGGATAAACAGAGAATGAGAGACAGAGAAAAAGAGAGGGGGGATTGGACGATGAATATACAAACTATCTGAGATGTGTTCTAGTTCATGAGAAAAGCAAGCACAGTAAAGAAGAAGGAGGAGGAGGAGAGGAAGGAAGGAAGGAAGGAAGGAAGGAAGGAAGGAAGGAAGGAAGGAAGGAAGGAAGGAAGGAAGGAAGAAAGGAAGGAAGGAAGGAAGGAAGGAAGGAAGGAAGGAGGCTGCAGACAGTGTGAACTTGTCTGTGTGCATGTAGTATGTAGTGGTATGTATGTACTTAAGGAATATGTACATGTGTATGCAGATCCATGTGCCCCTTGCACACATGTGCAGGGGAACATGTTGGGTGTCCTCTTCTATCATTCTTCTGCCTTGTTTCTCTGAGACAGAGTCTCTTGCTGAACCTGGGACTCCTGATTTTTGTTTAGACTGGCTGATCAGGAAGCTATAACCTGCCTCTGCCCCTATTCAGTGGCCACGTTATAGGCATTTGTGACCATAACAGCTTTTAAGTTTGAACTATTGTAAGACAGTTAAAACAAACTTTCACAAGAGCCTTAATTCTAGACTTTCTGAGACACTTGTTTTATACTACTCTTCAGTTATTCAGAAAATGAATATCCAATGTTAGCCAAATATACTTACACTAAAAGATGTAAAAATCCATCTCTGTCACAATTTAACCATTTCAATTATCTTACAGTTTCACATGCTTTTGTGGAGAGGATATCAAATGTTGATTAAACATGATTATAATACATTAATTTTAAAAGAGTAGACTGTCAGATATCTTTGCTTATACTTATCTTTTTAAAAATATATATATTTTACTTATTTATTTGAGAGGGAGAAAGGGGCAGAGAGAGAGAGAGAATGGGTGCACCAGGGCCTCCAGCCACTGCAAGTGAACCCAGATGCCTGTGCCCTCCTGTGCATCTGGCTTACGTGGGCCCTGGAGAATTGAACCAGGATCCTTTGGCTTTGCAGGCAAATGTCTTAACCACTAAGCCATGTCTCCAGTCCTTATGCTTATCTTTCAATTGATCACTTTGATCAGTATCTAATTAAGATGGCAAGAGTGAAGCATCCTTTATGGCACTGAAGTTTGAGGGAGTTTGTGTATTTGTAAAACATAAGTAGTGATAGAATATGGGCAACAATGAATTACTCATTGTCCACAATGAATGGATGAATTAGAACTCAAGACTTAATCCATACATGCCAAGAATGTACTAATAAAAGAATTGGACTAAAATTGTGGCCTGTGAATGGAACACCAGAGCCATGTTCGAAAATGGTGGCTTATGAGTGGAAGCAGAGAGCCTGGCTTAGCAGTTTCCTGGTAGAAAGAACTGGCAAAACTAAACAGCTACTACTGGTTAGTGATGTCATGAAGCTATTGCCCTAAGCCTCAAACTTAATATGAAGAGAGGAAATTAATGGAACAGAAAGGTTCAAAAAGCAGTGTCCAGGCAATATTTGTATCACTGACACACAGGAGACATATTTACGCAAATATCCATGGATTAGGCATAATTTTCTGTAACATACCACTCTACTATTATAGAAATCATAGTGTGCAGATGGGATTCATGGCAGGACTCAGGCGTGTGTTTCTCTGTAGCCTATTGTCAGGTTTTAAGGCTTCTTATTTCTATAATTTTGGAAACCATGGTGGTAACTTCTGTTTCCACAGCCAGTAGTGTAGCTTTGAATTTCCTCCCCTCTTCTCATCCCCAAGTTTGGTCATCATTTTCCTGGAGGGAATGTGATTGGCAGAACGTAGCCAGAGAATTAGGAAAGGAGTGAGCTGAGGTCTCTGCTGTGCCACCATTTTGATAAAGTTAACAGTATCTTTTCTATTTTCCTGGTGCCAGACATGTGCCTTCCAACTATGCCACGTAGGCTGAGGGCAAGAGAGTCACTGATCAGCAAACCTCAGGCTATAAACCCAAGAAGGAAGGACAGGAACACACGTTGGAAAATTCTTAAATTTTGGCTGTCAGTAATTGAATAAAAGTCACACTGAATTGTGACTTTATGATATACTTGGACTCAACCAAAAAGCAAATCAAAGTTGATGGTACCCAAAATCAGAAATCACTTTGCTAAAACATCTGAAATGGGGAGGAATTGAATATTGATGGAATGTTGAATACTGATTATGAAAGAGTAAAACTGCAACCACTAAGATTGTAGTATGTAACTGTTCTGCCCCTTTTTGATAAAAAGATGGATGACGACTACATAGTGAATTCCAGGTCAGTCTGGGCTAGAGTGAAACCCTACCTCGAAAAAGCAAAAAAAAAAAAAAAAAAGATGGATGACTGTTGACATGTTGTTTGTGAGGTCAGCACTCGTAGTTCAACTAAACACTTTTGACTTTAAAAAAAAATAAGATGCTGGGAGTGGAGGAGAAATGAGAACACAAGAAAAAAGAGAAATTACACTACCTTTAATTGCCAAAGAACAAGCCTATGGGACTGTCACATTGAACAAGTGTTGGTTCAGTTTTGTTTTCTCCCTTTCCAGTGACTCTTGCTGATCTACTTTGTCACATAGGAGTTTTTCTTCCCAAAGCAGAGGTTTATTTGTATAGACAGGCATCCTCATTTGAAAGATGGTATGGTTTTTCTTTTTCTCTACCAAGATGGCAACCATCTTATTTTCGAAGGAATGTTATCTCAAAGACCTCCTTGGAATTTAGGCTCTGGTATAATTCTGTTTTAACTGTCTTAAGATGTTCACACTTGAAAGAGTATGAGCACACATGGCTGTAACCCCAGCACGGAATGGGAGCACAGACAGGACCATGATTGGGACATCCTGTCAGTAAGTCTAACCTAAAATCAGGAGTTCCAGGTTCAGTGAGAATCAATCTCTCTCAGTCTCTGCATCTCTCTCATAGAAGAGGACACCCAACATGTTCCTCTGGCCTCTGTACATGCATGCATAGGACACTCAGTACCACACACATATGTGCATACTCCACTCGTACTACACACACATAGACAACTCACACTCTGCAGCCTCATTATTTTTACTTACTGCACTTGCCCCTCCCATGAACTTGACTGCCTTTCTGATGGCTTTCACACTCATTGCCTAACCTCTCCCTGTCTCCCTCTCTCATTGTGTATCTACTCCAGTGCCATCTAATGATACCTCAAAAATATATCTTATACATCTTATTAGCATCTTATACAAAATATCCCACCACCTAACCCCCAGCACTTTCAATACCTTTCCTCTTATTTTTGTCTTTTCAAGTAACTTCTGCCTAAATTGACATGCTCGCGAACTTAACAGCTTACTTGGCTGAGTTGATTAGAGAGTGTTAAAAATTAAAATTAGCCTTGAGAAGCAAAGAGCAAACACGTGTAATGCAATTCTTTCACTGGATTCAATTCAACCTACAGTTTTTATTGACTATCAAAGCCCTATGCTGTAAGAAGCACTATAGAAAATGTATCTATTTTTTAATGTAGGCTTTGATTCTTGCCCTCAACGACTGAAACACTGGCATTTCAGTGTGTATGTGACCTCTGAATTCTGTTATTAAACTCTTATGTGTGGGATGGAAGAGTCAAACGTGAATTTTCTGGATTTTGTTTGAGACTCCATCAGGATTGAAAGAGTGTGATAAGAAAGTATAACTAATGCTTGACAGGTGTCCATTGTGCGCCAGGTTCTTGACATCTTTACTTTTTTTGATATGTGCAGCATTTGTGTAAGGTGTGCATTTTCACACTTCACAGATGGGGAAATAAAGCTCAGATCAGAAACTTGCTAAAAGACACAAATAAGCAGTTGGACTCCAGGCCCTATCCTTCCACTTCACATCTAATCATAACCAGTTCAGGTCAGTGGATCTGGATGGCTGGTTCATGCGATCAGTTCAGATGGCCTCGTGGAATCACTCACCACGATAGCTATACTGCTTTAACTCTTGGCTTATTATACTGTCTATAGTTACCAGTTAGATGGATCATTTTAAGTCTCAACGTGACTCTAGGTTATGTGCACATAGCCTGGTGCTGTTTAATAATGACTCTAATGACATTTAATTTCACTTGAGGCATGCCTCTGCTATTCAGGAGTCTTCAGGGTAGGACATGTGTGACTGCCTCAAAGAAACTCCATGCAGGAAATTCAGGCTTACAACCAGTACTGTTGGAAGTAATGGTGTGATCACAAAATGACTCTTTTAGAAGGATTTTCTCTGGAGATCTTGTTTTACCAGGAAGACCCTTAGTATATTTAGAATATTATTTTAATATATGAATGTGAATTGCTCTTTCTTTGGCAATACAGCTGCTAAGTGAGGCGATTAAATTGATTAAAAAGTTGCCACTATACACAACCTGAAATGCTTCCTTAATTCACTCTTTAGATTTAAAAGCAAACTGAGATCAAAACAATGAGAAATGGGTGAGTGTGGTCACTTGAGCTTGTTCTAATGACCAGTACTCCATAAACTTTTTGAGGAAATGTAAATACTAAATACCTACTCCTTTTCCAACTTCTGAAGAAGCATTTTGACTGGGAATAAGGTAAAATGTATTATATATATAGTATAAATGTAATTGCATATAATTTGATGGAAATGTTTTTCCAGTGGAATGAAGATTGACCTACTCAAAAATATTAAAAAGTATAGGCATTCACATTTCTGTGATAATATTTTATCATTTTGAAAACTTCATCTTAACAGTCCCCTACATTACATTTCAGTAAAATGGTTTCATTTTTCCTCAACAACCATTAATAGCTATTAGAGGTTACAAAATAAGGCTTTATATAGATCATTAAAGCACACTTAAGTAATTTGTAATTGACAATTAAATCATCGTGGCAATGCATTATCATAAGTTTGATAGATCTGCCTTTTTTAAAGTACTGAGAAGAAAGGCCCTTTTGTAAGAAGCCCCACTGCAGACTATTCTTGCATTTTAATGGATCACAAAGCACACATTGTCTTGTTATATGTGCTTGGTAATCATCTTGTACAATTTTCTTTTGTGAGGATTTTGGTGCTGTGTGTGGGAGTCTGGTTCATGCTGGAAACGAGTGTCCTTAGTGAGATGCGGACTCAGCAGCAGCCATCTTGAAACCTTTGCCCTTGTCATTGTCACCATGTATGAAGTAAGAGCTGGAGTTTTCCACTTTGAATGCCCAGATTCCGCATTCTTTGCACCCTCTCCTTTTCCTTCATCTCTCTAAACACCAGTGAAAGGGTTCTACAAAGCTAAGACTAAGTGTTTCCATGGTGATGGCCACACTGATGACGGCCCCCAGCCTGTGGGTCTTGCCCTATCCAACTATATACAAGGCAATGTTTTATGTAAAATTTAGATTCTTTTGCTTTTAATCCTAAGAAATTTGTAAACTTACAGATAAAAATTCTGGTCAAAACAGTTACATGTTGAGATCAAAAAACCAGAAACATCACTGAATTGTGAAGGGGAATTTTAATCACTGATATTTCTACTTTTTTCACAAAGAATTTCTAAGTGGTCCATAGATAACTGATTCAGTTCCACGCTTGATCTTGTTTACAACACAGTGCCAATAGTATGATCTATATAACATAGACTTTTTTAAAATATACAATACATTTTCTATATTTCAAACTATAAGCCAAAAATTCAAAAGATTCATTTTCTTATAGTTTTTTAGAATCTGAGATAGCTAAAAGTACAAAAGGAGGTTTTGCCCATACAATATCTATAAAATATGTTTTACAAAACAGGCATGATCAAGTCTTATGCAGATTTGATTACACTCATAAATATTTACCTCTGTTATTTTCTTAATCTCATTTAATTTCTTGATTTTTATGGAAACAAATGTATCTCATTAAAAATAAAAAATCATGATGATTTTTTTGTGTGTGTGTGTGTAGAGTATGTACACAGTAGTTAGTAGTTGTAGTGTGTTATATCTTGTATGGATCTGTGTGTTTATATAGATTCATGTATCATGCTTCTGTATGCAGAGGCCAGAGGAGAACTTTGGCTGCTCTTCTGTTCCTGAACTGCGGGTTTCCTTGAGCCAGGCTTTCTCACTCAACCCAGAGAGTTCATAGATCAGCAAGCCCAAGTAATTCCTCAATCCTCTCCCTGCCACATAAGCAGACTGGCATGTAGTTGTGCATCACAGCTTGCTACATGGTTTCTGGGGGACAAAACACAGTGGTCTCTTAACCCTGACCTGACTACACTGGCCACACTGTATATAAGGACTCTAAGAGTATATGTAAGTAACCAACATCACAATGGTTAAGTATCCCTGTTGTCCTGTGTGACAGGGATATGCGAGTGTAGAAAAGGCAGAAAAGACCCCACCCCTGAGGATTTTCAGTGGTGTAGAAAAATACAATCAAAGGAAGAACTGATGAAAAGTTAAGGGTCTGTTATAGAAGTGTGTAAATGGTCTACCTAATGGGAGGAAGTTAAAAGTCATCAGGAGTTTTGTTCTGAAGGTCAGCCATGGACAGACTTCTTGGCAGTAGGGATCTTTAATTTTAGTCCCACAATTTCAATTTGACTTCAACCCTTGAAACGTGTCTCAAGGTATTAATGAAAGAAATTAAGATTGGCAAGGCTTCAGACTCTTGATTCTACCACACAAGCAACACAATGGCTGTAATTGACACATTCTTCATCAGTTATCAGGGAAAACTTTAGAATGGCTCTTCACAGATATTTTCCCACTAATTTAGAAATCTGCTCCAAACTTATAGACTGTCTCAAATGTGAAATATAACAACAAATATTATAATAAACTAAAGCATATTTATACTGCTTAATTGAATGGCTTATGTTATGAAAAATGTTACAATAAAACTTTTTCAAATTTTCATCTATTTATTGAGAGAGAGAGAGAGAGAGAGAGACAAAAAAAACAGATAGTAAGAAAGTGAGTATGAGCACACGAGGGCCTCCTGCCTCCCCAAATGAACTCCAGACCCATGTGTTACTTTATGCATCTGGCTTTATGTGGGCACTGGAGAATGCAACTCAGACTGCCAGGGTTTGCAAACCAGCACCTTCAACTGCTGAGCCATCTCTCCAGCCCTACAATGAAACTGTTTTAAGTGTGTTTTCTAAACTTAGTCAATTTATATCATTGATTTTTTTTTAATTTTTATGCAAAAGTTACATAATCTGACATTTCTAGTTAAGATCATGTTTCAACTAATGACCCTTGTTTAATATAAAGATAGTGGCATTAAAAGAATTGTGCTCCCCAATCAATTATGGTTTGTGCAAGAATAAATAGGTATTTTAAGTTTGTAATGTGTAATATAATCACTTCAGTAGAACAATGAAATAAACAAATCTCAATATAGGTTCACTGAGGAGACACAAAACATACCAAAGCAGAAGGCCAGACTTAAAACACCCCCACTATGAAAAGAAGTAGACTTAAAACACCCCCACTATGAAAAGAAGTAGACTTAAAACACCCCCACTATGGCTCAGAGAATTTTGTGGAAGAAGACATGGAAAGATTGTAAGAGCCACAGGGTAGGAGGGAATATCCAAAGGCATTATCCCCAACACAATGACTGACTGCTGCTCTCACAACTCCTAACCCACAACCCCATGGTGAACACCAGCAATCCCACTCAGGAGGGCCCTCAGTAGAATGGGGGCAGGGAGGAGGGAAATGATAGTGCCAATACATGATACGTCCATACAAAGATTCTACTTAACAAAAATAAATTAAACTTGACTATTAATCTGTGCTTCCAGATGCAAGAGAAAGAACTACAACGACTTTAAATTTCCTCAAATAAATTCAAGGATTTGGTACAAATACCAATAAAAATACTATATAAGGGCTGGGGTACAGCATGGTGGTAGAGTGTTTGCCTAGCATGGATGGGCCCCCAAACCCCAGC
This sequence comes from Orientallactaga sibirica, assembly GCA_036365145.1. NCBI lineage: Eukaryota > Metazoa > Chordata > Mammalia > Rodentia > Dipodidae > Orientallactaga > Orientallactaga sibirica. The sequence continues at coordinate 7,381,372 of JAEOAD010001030.1, forward strand.
AGTCCCTTGCCAAGAAAAAAAAATAGATAGAAATTTTTTTGAATGGAGAAGATGATTCACAGACTCCATTTCAGTCTCCTGTTACAGGAAAGAAAAGTAGGATAATCAGATGTTATAAAACAGTGCCAACTTTTCATATTTAAAGCAATGAGGTACCATCAAAAGAAATGACAGATTCAGTAGCATGGAAGAGAAGGCATAAATATATACATATTACCTCTAAAATCACTAGGAAGAGGATTGTATAATAAGCAATACAAGTAAAGCTATATATGTGGGAAAGATGGAAAACCTAGGTTGCAACTTCATTTTATACAATGCACCTAAATTAATTGTACATGAATCAAATAGTAAAACTAGAAGCCAAAAAATATGAAGGTAATATCAATCTACTTTGTGGGTGGGCAATTTTTATATAAAAATAAAATAAAATAAAAGTAACCAGAGTCTTTAGCTATAAACATTTTAAAATTCAGCATTTTAGTAAAGTAAATTATAATCTAGAAAATACTTTTTAAATTATTTGTTAAAACTTAAGATATATTGGTTTGCAACAACTCAATTTTTAAAATTACTGACTTATGGCTGAGATACATAAACTGTCCCTAAAAGTACATGCATGAATGACAATAAATATTGGGGGGAAATATTTATTTTCATTAATATTCAAATAAATGCAAGTAAAACAGCAAAATAATATGTTTTCACTCATTACAGTTACAAATGTAAATTAATAATAGTGTACTTGAGGGTTAGGCAGATACCACAGCTTGTAAAGTGTTTGCTGTATCAATCCTGAGTTTGGGGCTGGAAAGATGGCTTAGCAGTTAAAGCACTTGCCTGCAAAGCCAAAGGACCCAGGTTTGATTCCCCAGGACCCAGGTAAGCCAGATGCACAAAGGGGTGCATGCATCTGGAGTTCGTTTGCAGTTGCTGGAGGCCTGGCACACCAATTTTCTCCCTCTCCCTCCCTCCCCCTCTCTCTCTCCCTATTTCTGTATCTCTCTCATAAATAAATAAATAAATAAATAAATATATATATATATATATATTTTAAAAAACCTGAGTTTGATCCCCCAGAAACCACATTAAAAACTCCAGTTCTGGGGAGGTATAGACAAGTAGAATCCTAGCTTATTAACTAGCCAGTCTAACCTAATTTGTCAGCTCCAGGGCAATGAGAGGACTTGCTTCAAAAAAGATTGAAGGCATTCCTGAAAAACAACTCCTAAGGTTGCCCTCTGGTCTCCATATGCACATGCACATATATGCAACCACACTCAAGAACACATGCAACACACACACACACACAAATGGTGCACTGGAAAGGATGGCAAAACATGCATTATGCAGAAGAGGGTATGTCAGCAAGGTCAAATCTTCTACATGCAATTTTACACTATGTTTTTACACAATATGTATTTAAAAAATAAAAAATTAGAAATACCTTTAATATCTAACTTTAGGGAAACAGTTTTCCAAAGTTATTTCTTACATGAGAAAAATGATTCATACTGTTTAAAAGTTTATGGCCTATACAATGCCAATTTTATATAAAAAGATGAAGTATAGGCATTGAAAATTTACTAAAAGGAAACATACTAAAAGTTAAACATTATTTTCCTGGTTGTAATTAGGTGATGAAATTTCTTTTTTCTTCATACTTACCAGTGTCTCCTAGCAATCCTGTAAAATGAGTTGCTTTTATAATCATTTAAAACAAAAAGAAAGCCCACTATTTTTAAAGGAATCACATTCTGTGTCCAAATCATGACAAATCTGAGTTTATGGTACCTAAATTAAGAACTTTTAATAGTTAAACTTTAGTAGTATAATACATGCTCAGTGGGAATTCAGTATATTATATTGCTATGTTTCATTTGTAGCAAGAGGTTAAATATAGGCTAAAGGAGGAAGTGGTCTTCTGGAGAGTTTTAGAAGAATAATTATGACAAAACAGGTTTTGTTTCAGCCTGAAACAACCTGGAAGTCAGAATGTTCACCAGTGCACCAATTGACACTTTTCTAATTATGTCAACATGGTTGGGTGTCACTTGGGGCAGGGGCAGTTTGTGTACTGGGTGGCTTTGCACAACCCTAGTGATATTTTTAGGTGTACTGACATCGGGCTTCATTTATAGAAATGAAAATGAAATACATTCATATACTTGTAGTGTCTTTTTGAGCTCTGTGTTGGTGTGTGTGTGTGTGTGTGTGTGTGTGTATGCACATGTGTGTGTGTTTCCCCATAAAATATTCCTTTTGAAGTTCAGAGCTTAGGCAGAGAAGGAAAGCCTGAGTTTGGTGGGTGTAACTTTTGAATGCATTAAATAGCAGCTTTCATCTCAGGATATGATTGACACCAAACAAAATGCATACTATTTCTTTGTTCTCCAAAACACAATGGAATGCATCAGGGTTATTGAGTGTGCATACACATATATATATATATATGTGTTATCTGTTCAGTGTAAGAAAATCATTTGTGAAATTCAACTGCAGGCAGCTAATGAATTTGGTATCCTTCAGGCTGTCTCCTAAGAAGCAGTTCTAATGACAGGCTAATGGCACATGCACTAAGGGAATGTGACAGGAGTCTCAGTTGGGACAAGTGCTGCAAAGGAAACTAAGCAGAACAGACTGCAGAGACCTCTGGTGACCAAGTTAAGGGCCATGAGAGTCTCAGATGTGGTGTCACACTTATCTGTCATGAACCAAAACGATCAAGGATCAAGGGAGAGATAAACTGTCCAGATCAAATTATATAGTTTCACAGAAACAAGGTCATCTGAAGGAAGAATATGAAAATTGTATTTCCTAGTAATTTTGTTTTCTTGAATTATTGGAGGCCTTTTAAGCTTTTCATCTTTTTTTCCCCAGTTCTCTAATAGGATAGTTCCCAGATAGGAACTACAGTTGTTTTCTAAGGCTTGGGAGAGTGGAAGAAATGCTCTTCAAATGTCACTGCAGCAGCTGGAGGTGTCCCTTAGAAATACAGGGCATGCTTATCACATGCCACTTTTGCAATCTGGAACTTTTGATCATCTGGAAATAAAAAGGAAATTTTTTAATCCCATAATTGTTTATAGATCACATGATGCTTGCTACCTGTTTCCATAATCGATTATTCAACCTCATTTTCCATCCCATACACTTTTGCCCATTTCTATTTCCTAAAACATGGTTTTGCTGTCCCTTTCTTTTTTATGATTCCTCAATTGTTTGCTATTTGTTTATCTTATCATATGACAATCATTTATTGGGCATCTACTGTGTATCAGACACATCACCAGGCACTGGATATATAGAAATTATTATCATGATTTTTATGCACATGAAGCCAACAATAATTGAGGCACAGGCAAGAAAACGAATAAAATGAATTGAGTAGTCACCTGCTGCAATAAGGCTCCATAGCGATAATTCAGCACTGTCATGACTTAGCAGTAAACATTTATTCTTACATTTGCAAGAGCAGTTTGGCAGATTTAGGCTGGGCAGCTCTCTTTCAGGCTGTGAGTCAGCTGGGCTCAGCTCCCATTGTGCACCAGGCTCCCATCTCCTTCATGTCTGTGTGGGCTCCAGGACTCACATGGAAGGGGTAGGATATTCTCCGGTGCATACTTTTCTTATGACAGGTCACAATGTGTAAAAACCCTAATTCACACAGGCACATTTCATATAATGCCTACTGATATTTTAGTAGCTGAGGCAAATCCCACTTTCAAGCCCAATGCCAAGGGAGTGAAGCCATGTACTCTGCCCACTGTAGTGCACTGTGAGGCCATGATAGGGGGTGGCATGAAGAATTAGCAAAGTAATCTGATCTGTTCCACAAATTATAATAACAAAGTATAAAAATTGTTCAAGAAAAGTCTGTTCAAGGTCTCAATGAAATACAAAAAAGTTGTATTTCCTAGTAATTTTGAATTTTTGGAGGCCTTTCAAGCTTTTTGCCTTTTTTTTTTTTTTTTTTTTTTTTTCAGTTTCCCTAATGTTACATGTGGTTACAGGCAAGAACTGCAGCTGTCTCCTAAGGCTTGGGAGTGTGAAATATAAAAAATATTTCAGAAGACAGATGTATACATCAGGGTTTCATCAAAGAAACAGAATTAATAAGATCAATGGATACATGATAGATGAATGTATGGGTGGATGGGTGATAGAGATGATGATCATGATAGATAAATGATCAATGAGTGATAGACAATAGATATATATATAGATGCATATATACCTAGATGATAGATGGATAATAGATTGATGATAAACAGGTGATAGATGGTGGATATAGGGATGAATACATACTTAGATGATACATGGTAGATGGATAGATGAATGGATTAATAGATGATGATAGGATACATACATACATACATACATACATACATACATACATACATAGATTATAAGTGGTGGATAGGTAGATAGATGAAAGATAATGCATGAATGGATAAGTAAATACATAGACGGAGGATAGATATTTGATACAGTGATTTGACATTGCTGAGCTAGAGAGGGAATTAAGTAGTCTCTTTAAGTGTTTTATACTGTGTATTTGATGAGCCTTGAAGTCCATAGGCCAAGCAGTCATAAGGGAAGAAGAAAACTTGATTTGGTGGTACATGTCTGTAATCCCATCATTTTATAAGTAGAGTCAGAAGAGTTAGGAGTTCAAAGTTATCCTTGGCTACACAGGGAGTTTGGGGCCAGCCTGGCTGATGTGAAACCCTCTCTCCAAAAAAAGAAAAAGAAAGAAAGATGGTAAAGTAAGGGAGATGAGAAATAGAAGTCCCACAAACAAAAGCTGAAACCCCTAGATAATAGACTGAAACATATGTAAATGCTTGTTGCCTTGGCCTCTGTAAGGTTCTTGGGACTCCGGTTACTAAGCTAACACCTGACCCAGACTGCATAGAAACCCAGGGAGGATTGGGAAAGGCCAAGAGTGGAAGACGCAGCTCCTGCCCCATGCCTGAATACCCCTCTGCAGATCAACAGCAAGACATTCAAGTTACAAAAGGACTGTTGTTCCCCTTTTAACTCCCAAATTTTCCTGGAGTCTTCCTTGTGGATCCTTAAGTAGCCTAACTTTAAGTGGATTTTGGGTAATGTAGCTTAGCTTAGTAAAGTTGACACATTATGCAACCTTCTAGAAGGGGTATATTAAAAAATGTTTTAGGGATATGTGATATCTGAAATGAATCTTTAAGTCTGAGAAGAGGTAATGGCAAGAAGAGGTAATGGCAATTTAGGCAGCCCCAAGCAAGCATGAGAGTGGGAAGCCTCAAAACTATGGAAGCTCCTTTATAGAAGTCAATGGCAGAGCCACAAGAAACATAGCTATGCAAGCTTATTTAACCCATCCCAGCAGAAGAGAATGCATGGCAAGGGATGGGCATCTGAGGAAAGGGCATCAGGCAGAGTTTAGTAGAAGCAGGCCTACTGAGGCCTGTTCCTAAGGAGGTTTGCAACAAATGAGGTGAGTTTTGGATTAGGTGTTTTCAGGGAGTATTGAATATACTTATGGACTGAACTGTGTTTATTCTCAAATTTATACACTGAGGTCCAAAACTTTCATACCACAGAATGTCATTAGAGTTGAAGATAGCACCACTGAGGTAATTAAGCTTAATGAAGTCATAAGTGTGACACGACACTTCAATGTAATAGAACCAGTGTCCTTTAAAGAAGAGGAAGGAGCCAAGAATGGTGGCTCACACCTTTAATCCCAGCACTCAGGAGGCAGAGGTAGGAGGATCGCTGTGAGTTAGAGGCCACCCTGAGACTACAGAGTGAATTCCAGGTCAGGCTGGGCTAGAGTGAGACCCTACCTCGAGAAACAAACAAAAAAGAAAAAGAAAGAAAGAAAGAAAGAAAGAAAGAAAGAAAGAAAGAAAGAAAGAAAGAAAGAAGAGGAAGGGGGCTGGAGAGATGGCTTAGCAGTTAAGGTGCTTGCTTACAAAGCCAAAGGACCTTGGTTTTGTTCCCCAAGTCCCATGTAAGTCAGATGAACAAGGTGGCATATGCGTGTGGAGTTCATTTGCAGTGGCTGGAAGCCCTGGAGCGCCCATTCCATTCCCCCTCTCTTTCTCTCTCTCTCTCCCCTGTGTCTTTCTCTCTCTCAAATAAATAAATAAATAAATAAATAAATAAATAAATAAATAAATAAAAATAAACTTTTTAATAAAAGAAGAGGAAGGGGCACTACGGAAGTGTACACCTAGAGAAACAGCCACCACAGTCAAGCACAGAGGCTCATAAGACACCAACTTTGCTGACACCTGGATCCGAACTTCCACCCCCCAGAACTGTGTGAGATCCATTTCTGTTTAAGCCACCAGCCTGTAGTATTTTGTTACCTCCTAGTCCCAGCTAACTAATGCAGTTATCTTGATAGTTTTATATGGAGAGAACAATACAGGGATAAAGTCATTGGTAACGAAGTAATTGAAAGAGAGAATGTTTCATCATTCCCGTGGCGGCTTGTCTTTCTTTTAGTCCACCATGGTCAACAGTTCCTTTATTTTTCTCATCTATAGGAATTACGTCTGTTTGGGGATATCATGATATACCTGTCATCTCAGTATACTTTTTTCAACAGTATTTATTTATTTATTTATCTTCAAGCAGAAAAAAGAAAAAGAAGCATGCCAGGGCATCTAGCCACTCCAAACGAACTCCAGAGGCACACGCCACCTTGTGTGTCTGGTGTTATGTGGGTACTGGGGAAGCAAACCTGAGTTATTAGGCTTTGCAGGGAAACCCCTTAACTGATGAGCCATCTTTCCAGCCATCCCATGTACTTTTTACCTTCTCATTGATTATTCAAAAAACTTACCACGTAATGAACCAGAAGTAACATGGAATCTCTATCCTTTGCTGTGTTAAATCCAGATTCCTTTGGCCCAGTTAACAAGTCCATCTTACAGGTGTGTTTTTCTCCACCTTTGGATACCATGCTATTCTCTTCAGCCTCGTCTCCATGGCCTCCCACGTACCACCCCCTCAGATCAGTCTCTTCTATGTGGGATCCTTACTCATTCCATTCGTGTCCTAACCAAATAGAAGCTCCCATTGCAAGATTCTTCCAAGGCTTCTGGTTACTCCACTTCTGGGGATTTTATGATTTTTAATTAGTTGGGATATGAAATAGTATATATCTTTATGACATTCTCGTACAAATATATCATTGTATTTTGCTCATATTCTCTATACTCATTACTTTCCTCATTACTCCTCTCCATTTCCACTGGTCCTTTTCCACCCACCAAATAATCCCTCCTCTGCCATATACACATGTATGTGTGCATAATACAAACCTACATATTTGTGCTTAAGCCTGGATTTAGATCTACATATGGTAGGACATGTGTAATACTTGTCTTTCTTACCCCTGTTCCTCCTCTTGTTCTCCTTTCCCTTTAGACCTGTTCTCCTACACAACAGTCTTTGGATTTTCATATCATATGTGTATATCTAAAGATTTAAATCAAGATTCTTCATATAAAAGAAAACACATGATATCTATCTTTTGAGATTGAACTATTTCACTTAACATGATGACCTCCTTCTTTGATGCATTTTCATTAAATTGACATAATTTCATTCTTCTTTATGGCTAAATAAAACTCCCCTGTGTATGTATACAACATTTTCTTTATTTATCTGTTTGCACTAACTCTTATCCTATTTCATGCCTTGGAGCTCTTATGGCTCATAAAATTCCGCAGTATGAGATACTGTACCGTTCACTTCACCCATAAGTTGTGTTCTTCTAACTTGATTATTAGTTCCTCCGGGGTACAAGGTGTATCTGGTGCTTCTTGCCAAACCTCCATAATGGTTTGCTGGATACAAATATCTAGGTATGTATATATAAAGTAGAATGTACTTGATTGTAGGTAACTAATCCATCAAGTCCTTCTGAAAATGAGGGAGCTTGTTTTGCCTATCACACATTTTAGCTCTTTTAAAACAAGGTATGGCATCTTTACATTTCTTTTGCTGCTGAGATGGTATCCTCAGCTTATTCATATATGCAGCCAGCGAGTATTTCTGAGCACCTACTTTTGTGCTCAGCATTTTGATATATAAGCTGAGCCTGAAGGATGTGCAGAAATACACCCAGTGAGGGGGCGTTTTGCATGGGCAGAAACACGAACAAAAGTACAGAGGAAAGAAAAATGTTGTCTTTGAGGAATTAGAAAAATTTCAAGGTACAGAAAAACAATATATACCAGGTGCAAATACCTTATTTTGTTTTCTTGCAGTGCTGGCTGTCCAACCCAGGGCTTCACATGTGCTAGACAAGCACTCTTCCATGAAACTACATCCACAGCCATCAGGCATTTTCATCTAGATGCTAATTGCCTTGTGTATGTTCAATCTGTGAAAATTCAGTGAGCTAAATACTTCCAATGACTTTTCTTTAAGGATATGATACTTTAAAGTTTATAAGTGTCCCAGAAAAATTTTATCCAAGTCAAGAGTTTACAATTCCTTTTAACTTTTTTTTTTTTTTTTTTTTTTTTTTTTTTTTTTTTTTTTTTTGGTTTTTCAAGGTAGGGTCTCTCTCTGGCCCAGGCTGACCTGGAATTCACTATGTAGTCCCAGGGTGGCCTCGAAC